>CM070551.1:26909922-28239922 GCA_036346405.1 Phyllostachys edulis
AAAGGAAAAAGGGGAGTAGCGCTTGTAGACAGCGGAAGCTCCCATACATTTGTTGACTTGAAGTTCGCTACTAATGCTCAATGTCAAGCTCAAAACAATGAACTACAAAAAGTGACTGTGGCCGGTGGTGGAATACTCTATACAGGTGCACATTTAGCCAATTGTGAGTATAGTATTCAAGGGGAGAAATTTGTGGGGACTTTTAAGGTTCTGAAATTACATTCCTATGATGTTATCCTGGGATGTGATTGGCTTTATACTCACAGCCCCATCAAGCTCAACTTGAAAACCAGGGAATTATCTATTCGAAAAGAGGGTCAACAAGAAGTTACACTCAATGATTTCACTGCATCACAATCTGTACCCCTCATCAATACTATGCAGCTGAAAAATTTATGCCACAAAGAGATTATGGGTTACTTGATACAACCATATGAAGAGTTTAAAAATGGGCTGGACCCTTCACTTCTTCCTGAAGTTCGATTATTATTAGAGAAATATCACTCAGTCTTTGCTGAATCGACAGAACTTCCTCCAGTCAGGTCTTGTGATCATTCGATTCCATTGAAGTCAGGATCCATTCCACCAAACGTGAGACCATACAGGGTGCCGTACCAGCAGAAGAATGAACTGAGAGACAGATCAAGCAATTGCTAGAATCGGCTATAATCAGACCAAGCGAGAGCCCATATGCCTCTCCTGCCATATTGGTAAGAAAGAAAGACGGAAGTTGGAGATTATGTATTGATTATAGGAAGCTCAATGCCCAAACGATTAAAAACAAATTCCCAATACCCGTAATAGAATATTTGCTTGATGAGCTGAATGGAGCACAATATTTTTCCAAATTGGACTTGAGGTCCGACTACCACCAAGTAAGAATGAGAGAAGAAGATGTTTTCAAGACTGCATTTAGAACCTATTTTGGACACTTTGAGTACTTAGTTATGCCATTCGGACTTACAAATGCACTTGCCACATTTAAATCATTAATGAATAACATCTTCAATGATTACCTTCGAAAGTATGTTTTGGTTTTCTTTGATGATATTCTCATCTATAGCAAGGATTTTGAGGAACACATCAAGCATTTGGAATCAGTGTTAATCCTATTACAGAAGGAACAACTATTTGCCAAACTAAACAAATGTGCTTTTGCTGTGCAACAAGTTCACTATTTGGGTCATGTAATCAATGGAGAAGGGGTCTCTACTGATCCTTCTAAGATTGAGGCAGTAAAAGAGTGTCCAAGACCAAGCAATGTGACACAGTTGAGGAGCTTCTTAGGGCTCACGGGTTATTATAGGAGATTTGTCAAAGGTTATGGTTTAATATGCAAGCCACTTCATGAGTTGTTGAGAAAGGGTGCCTTCCAGTGGGAGGAAAAGCATGAGGAGGCTTTTGAAAAACTCAAGCAATGTATGACTACCACTCCTGTCCTAGCTTTACCCGACTTTACAGAGCCCTTTACACTAGAAACTGATGCTTGTGGGACTGGAGTAGGGGCTGTGTTAATGCAAAAGGGGCGACCAATTGCATATTATAGTAAGTCCTTGGGGGTAAAATCAATTGCTCTATCAACCTACGAGAAAGAAGCCATAGCAATTCTTGAAGCACTCAAGAAGTGGAGACATTATTTCCTCGGGAACTTGCTTATCATCAAAACGGATCAGAAGAGTTTAAAGTTCATAACAGAGCAAAAGATCTCGGAGGGAATTCAGCATAAACTCATGTTGAAACTTTTGGAGTTTAACTATTTGGTGGAATATAAGAAAGGAAAAGAGAATAGAGCAGCCGATGCACTCTCTAGGAAAGAACAAAGTAATGCAATCACGGTGGCTGTTCCGGTGTGGATGGAAGAAATAGCAAAAAGCTATGAAAATGTTTCAGGCTGCCAGGAAATACTCAGCCGATTGGCTATCAGTGCTGATCCAGAAGGACAATATACATTGCACTCTAGAGTGATCCGATATCAAGGTAGGATCCATGTGGGAGGTGATTCAGCTCTGAAAACAAAGATTATGGACTCTCTTCATGCCTTGGCTATTGGTGGACACTCGGGTATTGCTGCTACCTATCAAAGGATAAAGGGCCTATTTTACTGGCCAGGAATGAAGAGGGATATTCAAACATATGTGACTGAGTGTGCAATATGTCAGAGATCAAAGGGGGAACATTGCCATCCTCCTGGTTTACTTGAACCACTTCCTGTTCCGGATATGGCGTGGACGCATATCTCAATGGACTTTGTAGAAGGTTTGCCCAAATCAAATGGAAAGGAGGTAATATTGGTAGTCATTGATCGGCTTACTAAATATGGTCATTTTATTCCATTGGCACACCCATATACTGTCCAGATGGTAGCACAAGCCTTTATCGACAACGTATTCAAATTGCATGGACTACCTAAGGCTATACTGACCGATAGAGATCGTATCTTCACTAGCCGGTTTTGGCAAGAAATTTTCAAGGCATGGAAGGTATCTCTAAGGTTTAGCACAGCCTATCATCCGCAAACGGATGGCCAAACGGAAATGTTGAATCAATGCCTAGAGTCGTACCTCAGATGCATGGCCTTCTCCGAACCGAAGAGATGGTACTTTTGGCTGGCATTAGCCGAATGGTGGTATAACACCACCTATCATTCATCCCTTAAGCTCACTCCTTATCAAGCATTATACGGCTGTCCCCCTCCTGTCATCAGTGAAATCTCAGTTCCGGGTCCTGAAAACACTGAAGCTCAACAATTTTTGTTGAAAAGGAAAATATGATCCGACAAATCAAGCATAACTTGGCACAATCCCAAGCGAGAATGAAGAAATATGCTGATCAAAACCGGAGTGAGAGGAAGTATGAAGTGGGTGATATGGTGTACTTGAAGATGCAACCTTATCGCCTAGCAGCTTTTGGACTCCGACAACCACTGAAACTAACCAGCAAGTTCTATGGCCCTTTTCGTGATCTTGCGAATGGGAGCGGTGGCGATCGGTCATTTATCGGGGAGTTGGGATCCACCCAGTTTTCCATATCAGCCAGCTCAAGAAGCACTTGGGTCCCCGTGTAGTTCCAGATCCACAATTACCATTAGTAGACAGTGAAGGGAGGATCAGAACAGAACCCTGTGCAGTTCTGGACACTCGCGCTATGCCCAGACATCCTCATCTGGTCACACAGTGGCTGGTCCAGTGGATGAACCTGCCGCCCGAAGAATCTACCTGGGAGGATACAAATTTTATCAAGGGAACCTTTCCTGAATTCTATGCAGAAACAATTCAAAGTTGGTTTCCACCGAACGAATCTTGAGACAAGATTGTTCTCAGGGGGATGCATTGTCAAAACTGAAATCTATTCTAAAGTTTGATTGCAATTTCAGCTGGCCGAAGCCTGAACAACGGAGGGAATAGTGGCTGGATTATGTAGATCGGAAGGCCCAGATGTTTCAATACCGGTTCGGGAACAACGGACGACCGAGATGGACCAGTTAGTTTACTGTGCTAAATTCTAGGAAGACAAGTTTTGTTTTACTGTTTTGGTTGTCGTTTTGTACTCTTACTGCATTCTGAACTTTACAGTTTACCTACTGCTTTAATCTGTACTAAAGAACACGATGGGAAAGAGGAAAAAGGAATCTCCATTATGCCAATTACTTGTTCTTAGTTAGGTTTAGCTTAAGCACTCTTCCTTAGCACCGTCTTTTTCCCATAACTCCGATTCCACCTGATTCTGTTCCCCAAATCAAAATTCAGAGTTTGAGGTTGTGACACTTGGGTGGAGAAATTATAGGGGAGATAGAGAGCGGGAGGTGGGGAGCTCACCAACAAGGAGAATGGCGGCGGGGGAGCTTGGCCACAACTAGCGATGATGGCCGGCGACTGAAGGGACCGCCACAACATCCAACTCTAGATCTGACCGAGGTGGGGTCAGGATGAGGCGGAAGTGTCAAGCAATCTTGGAGGAGCATTGTCACGCAATCAACAGTGAGGGCGCCGTGGTGGCCGCTGGTGTCTTTGGTCAGATCAGGGGAGGAGAGGACGACAATGTGTGTGAGAGAGACGATGGAGGCTGATATGTGGACAAGACCGTGGATACCATTACGACTAATGGCGCGTGCAAGAGCCTAATGCAAAGCGAAGAATTTTGTCGAACCAACCTGGATGCAAAGTGAAAACATGAGTAAAACCTGGCACAAAGTCGAACTACATACACTTTATTTGGTGCAAAGTGCAATTTACTCAAAATAAAAAGGTAATCTCACACGTGGCATCAAGTATAGCAGCATGGAAGTAAAACAGGTTGTAGACACAGAGGTAGTGGCGGACCCAACAGGGGGCAGAGCACCCCTTAAGCCCGAACAGACCATGGGTACCCCCTAGCACCCCATCTATCGGACAACATGGCTTAAAGCTTAGCTGCTCTAGGTTAGGAGAGGAAGAAGAACAAGGAAATAATTTGGGCCGAAATTACCTTGTATGGGTTGCGCCAAACCAATTACTGGTTGTTGCTATCCTGAGCCAACTGGTCAAACCCACCGAACCCATCTATCTCACTCCAACTCTGCTCTTTCTTCCCATCAGACATCGATTCCCACTCCAATCCCTAACCGATTCCCCCAGTCCCCATCACGGCGAACCCTAGTGACTAGCACCGTAGCCGGCGTGCGGGCGTGGGCTTGGGCATGCTGGGTGGCTTGCGCAGTCATGAGGTGCATGTGGCAGCAACCGGGTAGCGCTGCGTGGCAGAAGCTTGTGTGAAGTGCGGTAGCCGGCAGGGCAGGCAGGCAACGCCGACAATCGGATAGGTAGGCAACGCGCGACCGAGTAGGCAGGCGACAGCACAGTCAAGCGGCAGTGTTCTATTTGCACCCCCTAAATTTTATTCATGAGTCTGCCACTGCACAGAGGGAAAGTATCTTTTGTAGCAATCCACTTTCTTAGCACATAGATGTATTCTATGTACTGAAACCTGAATTGAGTTGTATTAGTTTATATACGATCGAGGTAACTAGAGCAATACATTTTGATTTCACACTGGCATGCATCATTCATGTGATCGAACCATTCCAATCTAAACTTCTCACTACGTACCTACAGTGGCCATGAAACTTTTTCTGGACGAAACAGCACCAATTAATGAAATTAATTCAATCATTTCCTTCACAATGCACAATCTCACTGCACGATCGATCGGTATCTACTCCACCCTTACGGGAACCTCATGCCCCAAGGTTCGCCATCTCCTCGAAGCCGATGTCGAAGACGAAGCCATACTCATCTCCGGCTCCTCTGGACCCTAACCCCATCATCGGCGAGCTGCTCACTTCCTGCGGGAAGTGATCAAGAGCCGAGCTGTATTGCTGCCACATTGCCGCGTTCAGAAATGGGTTTGAGCCGCCGATCTCCTCCTGCCGCGGAGCGAGGCCGGTGGACGAGCCTGTCTGTTCGTTGTACGCGTCCATCATGGGCTGGTCCTGCACTGCCTGCGACGAGCCGGCGAAGGTCGGGGAGGAGGAGCCGTTGTTGTCTTGCTCGCCGTCTCCTTTCCGTTTCTGGAACACCCGGCAGAGCACCCAGTCCTCCTGCAGAAGTGCCGTGAAGTGCATGTATCCAAATAAGCAACGACGAAGCAAAAACAAAGGAACGGAGACAACTTATGATCGATGTCTTGGCGGCTAGAGCAAGTACTGATAAAGTACCTTTGGTGGCGAATGCGGCGAGTCGAGGCGGAACTCATGCATGACCCAGCCAGACTTGACGCCGTTAGGAGCGCGCCCCTGGTAGAACACCAGCGTCTTCCTCATGCCGACGACAGCACGCGTGGCCTGGCTGCGCACCTCGCGGTCCTTCCCGGTGGCCTTCCAGTAGCCGGTCTTGGTGGCGCGGTTCGTGCGCAACCCCGTGGCGTACTTGCGGTCCCTGAAGCTGAAGAAGTACCACTCGCTGGCCGTGAGTTTCGCCATGTCTGTGCCCAAGCATGGCAATTTATAAATGTGTTAGTAAACATATACTACATGTTTAAGCCTTGAGATATTAACATACCTTGTAATAGGAAGATGGTGTTCTCACAGTATGAACGGATACAGCAAACTAAGTTACGTTTAAGTTGATTACCAGAAAGTGAAACTAGTTTCTGAAGGAAAAATAATCCTATAGGATCTGGTCCACAACTCCATTAAGGTAGACCAACTTCACCATGTGACACGTGTATATTTGCTAATCTCAAAGCGCACATCCTCATAAATTCTCCTTGATAGGTGCAAGAAAGATTGATGGATTTTATGAGGCTGTACGCTTTGAGATTCGTGAATATACACGTGTCACATGATGGAGTTGGTCTATCTTGATGGAATTGTGGACCAGATCCTATAGGATTATTTTCCTTTACGAAGGAACTGAAAATTCAAGTGTAACTATTACTCATGTGACGTAGCTAAGAAATGGACAGGAATGAAGACGTCATCAATATGGTCACGAGGAGTATAACACTTTGCATTCGGATCGGTTAATGCATTATTGTAAGAGATTATTGTGGATTATTCCATACTTAATTGAGGAGGATGGAGACATTACCCAGCGGAGAAATCGAATCTTTTAGCTAGTAAATTCAACAAATATAGATAAAATTCTTCTATCATGTAGGTGGTTCTATTTCTTCATCATCATGCATGACTGATGCTGCCTACCACCACACGGGGCACCGATAATTAATTGTTGGATATCTTCAACGGAAGGTCATGCTAACCTATCCAGGGATCATGAAGAAAGCTCATATATGTCGCTTCTTTTTCATAAGAACCTCGATCCTCACTTAGGTTAGTAGCTAGTCAGAACTAAAAAAGTCTTCTCCTTGAACAACAACATCGATCTAATCCTGAAGCATACTAACGGTAAAACAATCGGTTGGACATCTCGAGAGTAACCAAATCCCGAGATCAATGAACAAGGACAACAGCAGGATATATATATGGACTCACCGGGAAGCTCCCATGGTTCGCGCGCGTGGAGGTCAACTTCGACCAGCGTCCCCTGCGAGATGCGCTCGTTGGTGACCTTCTTGTAGAGGTAGTGGCAGACCAGCTCCTCGTCGCTCGGGTAGAACCTGAACCCCGGCGGCAATGTGGACTCTATCTCCCTCAAGCCCATCCTTCCCGGCCGGCCGATCAACGCAGCTACCTGATCAGATCAGAAGCAACAAATCCTCCTAGAAACTCGCTACCTACTGCACCCTAGACAAGCAACTAGCTACTCGTGATAAATTAAGCCGTAGCTAGGCTTATGACCACAGGAGTTACAGAGAGCTAGAACGAGCAGGGAGCTATGTATCTTCAGATCAGAGTGGTTGGAGACTTGGAGTTCGATCGATCCAGTCCTTTTTATAGAGGGATCAGGGAGAGGCCGGGCCTAGCTCGCTAGCCAAAGAAAGTAGCCGCTGTAGACAACTTGTTGATATTTAGATCCGTATGTGATCCGATCCATATCGCGTCATGGACTCATGGTACAGTCGAGGGGAACGGAATAGTGCTGCACTGCCCCAGCTAGCTCTACTTAATTGGCAAACAGCGGCCGTTCCGTCGCTATCCCCTATCTCCTGAGGCGCCCGGCCCGTCTGGGCTATCTAGCTTAAGCTTAGGTGCAGTGGAAGATTCCAACGCACTGATCGACATGTTACCATGCTTGTGGCACAAGGACTACTCTCCGCTGCGCCTGACGATCGAGGAGGCCCAACGCCGCAAGCTATCCACCCCAGCAAGTCATGGGATGTGAGAGCCAGAGGAGGCGAACAGTGCATGGAATACTAGCCCTCTGGTCGTCCTACTTGGCACGCGATCGAGCGGCGTACGTACGAAAAAAATTCTAGGATGTACTCACAGAAAAATTAAACTAACATGAGATAAAGCGTACCAACTCCCAAATGCAAATCGAACCATCTTTTAACCCATGCACGGACAGATGCCGGTCCTAGTAGGAGGGGTACCTAGGGTTCATCCACCCAGCGGTAGCCGGTGCTCCGCCCCAGTTGCCCTAACACGACCAATATAAAGCTTGCATTTTTCTTATCTTTTTCCATCTCCTTTTAATTTATTTTTTCGCTGGTGTCAGCCCGCGGGAAAGAAATTAAAAGAGGAATTCATTAAAGGGGAAGAAGAAGAGGTCTTTTAAGACCATCTCCAATGTTATGTTTTAGCTGATTCAAATAAGGAAAGAAAAGATATTGTATCGATTCAATACATTGAAGGAGTTGATTCCAATAAAAAAATGCATGGAACCGAACCCTACTTAGAGGTCGACTCAAAGTATTAAACAACTCATATGAGCATTAAACAACTACATAGAAGAGAGTGCGGTTGAAAGAGGATATTATTATTTTGTGGTTTTTTTAATGTAACGTGGGTCCCAGTTATTAGTAGAAATCAGTTCAATACATTAGAGAAAAACAAACTCGGTTCCTAGAATACTTACGTGACATAACTTTGAATCGACATCGGTTCAATACACTAAAGGTGCTCTAAGGCTGTTAGATTGAGTATGACGACGATGACATGACGACGTTCGTATATGTGTAAGCCTGTGAGAGGGCATGAGGAGTTTTTGACTCATTACCACTATTAATTCTTGGTGGATTCGCCATAGCCCGCGAGGCCACGTCGCCTAGAAAAATTCGGCCCGTCAGATGAGCGTCGGACACTCGGTACCGCGTGCGAGAGGAGCCTGCGCTTCGTGCGTTTCTTGCGCGGCCGTTGGGACGTGCATCCAGTGCCGGCTGGGCTGGGCTTCAACGCGCGGACGCTTCGTGCGTTTCTCACATGGCTGCTGGGACACGTGTCCTATGCCGGCTCGGTTGGGCATCACCGCACGGGGTGGAATGGGCCAAAACAACTCATGAATTCATCCCTCGAATGAAATTAGCAAATGCAGTACTCTCCTGAATGAAATGACAACAATGGCATCACAATTGGTTAGACAGGTAACATATATCCTGTTCCGCGCTCTCGGATCGGTGCAGCTTTCTGCCGCTAACCCAGAGTGCTGAGGGCCACGTGCTGCGCACCCGAGCCGCCTTAGCCCCTTGCCACGCACCCGGTTAGCAGTAGGGCACTTGTCGCTAACTCGGCACCGGACTTCGGCTGCCCGCGTGTGCCGATCGAGCCGTCTCAAGATCCTCGTCGCCCGCATCTGTCGCACCTGCGGCGACCGATTAAGGCGGCGTCGCAGATCGCATGGCGGGGTGCCCATGAAACTTACACTGTCCTTTGAATCTTTGTAAAATCTTTTCCTCGTCCTATTGCACTAGTAATGGACGGTTTTGCTTGGTTCCTTTTTTTTACCTTTTACTTTACCTTTATTCTTCCCACTACTACAGAAAAAGTATTTACAAGCGGTTCAAAAACGTCATCATAGATGGTTTCCGGAGCCGTCTAAGTTTATGGATTAGTGATTATGAAGTTATCACAGACGGTTTTCGAACCGTTTGTGATGCATACTATCACAGACGGTTATTAACTCAGAACCATCTGTGATAGCTGACTATCTTAGACGGTTTATAGATAAAACTGTTTGTGATAGCTTACGTTTCACAGACGATTTATATAGTACATATCACAGACGGTTGGTATTTGGAACCGTCTGTGATAGCCTTTTCTCTACAAAATCTCCAAACAGTGGCTGCTTTTGCCTTTAAAATCGGCTTCGTGTGTGTGTGTCTATATATATATATATATATATATATATATATATATAGAGAGAGAGAGAGAGAGAGAGAGAGAGAAAAATAGTATGATACTCCTGGGAGTACGTACTCCCATTTCTCATATACCACTTAAATCGTATGATGATACCTTTTTATCTATTTGAGTATACTCTAATAATGATTATAAGATACTCCAAAGTGAGTTCTATGAAAAAAAAATCATTAAAATCCACTTTTTATAGCAACATTTGTGTATATACTTCTTTTATATATGAAAAATGGTATATAACAAAATAAAGGACTCCAATGAAAAATTTTCAATCAAATCACATTGGAGTGTCTTATAATTGATATTTAAATATATTGAAAATGATAAAGAAGTATATATATATATATATATATATATATATATATATATATATATATATATATATTATATATATATATATATAGTAGCCCTTGTTAGCTAACTCGATTCTCGAATTCACTTTAGCTAGCTCGCACCATGATCATTCATCCTAAACGTGCGGGTGAACCACGACCTACTTCATCGAACTCGACACCTTTGGGAGTGACGAGTTATAGAGCGCAAACCCTAGCGGGCTCCTACTAATAAAGAGATTTATCACAACCGGTTATATTATGGAACCATCGGTGTATATATATATATATATAGTTCGTAGCCCCTTGTTAGCTAACTCGATTCCTGAATTCAGCTAGCTAGCTCGCACCTTGATCATTCATCCTAAACGTGCAGGTGAACCACGACCTACTTCATCGAACCTGACACACTGGGGAGTGACGAGTTATAGAGCGCAAACCCTAGCGGGCTCCTACTAATAAAGAGATTTATCACAACCGGTTATATTATGGAACCATCGGTGATACTTATCACAGACGGTTCCACAATGGAACCGTCCGTGATATGGTGTCATATCATAGACGGTTCATTATGAAAACCGTCTGTGATATGTAGAATTTTCATAGACGGTTATTTGTTGAAAACCGTCTGTGATATGTAGAATTATCACAGACGGTTATTGTTAAGAGCCGTCTGTAATACTTTACAGACGGTTTTCATTATGAACCGTCTGTGAAATTTCCTCTTCACAGACGGGTTTTAGCGCTGCTAGTAATACAGATGGTCTCTAAACCAAAACCGTCTTATACATACGGTCTCTAAACCAAAACCGTCTTTGATTGCATGTAATACAGACGGTTTTGGTCAACCGTCTATAATGGGATGTCCAGTATTAACCTTTTTTTGTAGTAGTGCCTGTTGGTGCGTGTCTTCTGGAATTTTAGTGGGGTGTCATGCAGTGCCTCAGGTTAGCAGAGGCACGGTACTGCTAACTGGGTTCGCGGTAGGGGACGGCGAGACGCAGGACTTGACGAGAGACTGAACGGGCACGCGCAGCAGCCTGGTCCAGTGCTTCGGGTTAACGGCAGGTGGCCTGTAGTTAACTGGGCACGCGGCAGGAGGCAGAGGCGGCTCAGGTATGTGACACGTGGCTTGCAGTGCTCTGGTTAGCAGCAGAAAACTGCAGCGATTCGGGAGCACAAAACAGGATATATGCAAAGGCTTCTCCCAGTGCTCCACCCTGGCTGGTATCTTTAAGTCTGTCATGTGGGCAAAATGATGATATGACACCATAGTTAATGAAGAGAGGGTACTCTGGTATCTAATCTGGATACCGGTTCGGTCTCGAAATCCAACGCATAAAATTTATTGTAATCGATCTCGTGCATTGGGAAGATTATGCATGCACTGATTTAGTACATGCCACAAATAAGCCACAATACTTAAATACTAGTAAAGATCATGCATGTAATTAAATGAAATAGCTTAAGATACTACACCATAAGAAATAATACATTGAGAAGATAATATCCTAATACTTCTCATACACTAAAGAAACTATACTAAGATACTGTCCATTAAAAATAGCCTGACCAATCACAGTATCATTTTTATTATTTCTCGCGACGAGAGCTACATTCGCTAGCTCCTCCGAACAAACCAGACCAAACAAGCCAAAAACTCCGCGTAAGCTGGTGCACGAGCTTTTGTCAAGACATAAATAATGCAGTTGTACTGTACTACGGTGGGGCCGGCCGGGGACTGCGAATCATGCGTCGGTTTGATGTGCACACCGAGCCGGTGATATCTAGTGGGGATTAGTAGTAGTAGCAGCAGCAAAACCCGAAAAGACTTCGTGTCCTTTCGAACTTTTGCTATCGAAATTAATTTCGTTATACCCACTGACTGGTGGGATCCGATTTTTTGTTCGGATTCTTGCATTGAAGGATGTGTTGTTTTCGAAAGAATATTTAAGGATGTGTTTGGAATAATACATGATTGTTCTGCCAAAAGTTGTATAGAAGTTGGGTGAGTTCTTGATGGTGGGAGCTAGCATCAGAACTTAGGGTTTGTTTGATAGGACTCATGTTCCAAGATTCTCGTTTAGAGCATCTGAAGCCCAGCCAATCGCCCCCGCTCCACCAAAACTGATCCACGGAGCAGCAGCAGAGCGGAGCCAATTTTGTACTGGACGTGCGGAACGACCTGAGGGCTACTCCTCGTGCCGTCCTCCCCTGTGAGCATGCCTCCGCAACCCTACCTCCGACGACCTCACCGGCGAGTGCTCCTCCTCCCATCCCATCCTGGGGTGCGCCCGTCCTCCTGCTCCCCAAGGTTAGCCCTAACCCTAACTCGTCGCCCTCCTCCTCCTTGAGGTCACCAATTTAGGCCCTCCTCCCTGTGTGAGCAAGCCCTAGAGAATTAGTGTATGGTTGCCGGTTTAGTCCCTCCTCCCCATGCCGCTAATAGATTTGAGTCGGGGTTTGTGGATTGGGTGGAACCGGTATGAGCAAGCACGTGAGTTGGGTTTTCTGGATTGGGTTTGCCGATTTTTTTCTGAAATTTTTTTGGACACTTGGCATTTGATTTACCTAGGGAAACACTTGATGGTGATAATTTTGCAATCACTGAGTTGGTAGGCACCGATTTGTTGCAGATGGTAATACACTGTTTTGTGAAAATACACTATGATGGATATGTGGTTGTGCTATCTCAAACTATATGTTCTCTGAATACGTGTGTGTCCAGTGATCCACTGTAGAGCCTCACAAGTTTATGTTGATCTGCCAACATTATTGATCCAACTTGAATCAATACAAAGTGCAGATGTCAGGAAGTGCTGAGTGGAGTGAGGAGAATACAAGGATAGTTTGTGAGTTGTTCGTTGAACAAGTTAGCCGCGGAAATCATTCAAACACCCATTTGAACAAAGTTGGTTATGACATTGTAATTGCCAAATTTGAAGAGAAGATTAACTTGCAGTACAAGAAGAGTCAATTTAAAATCAAATGGGACAAAATGAAGATCGATTATCGTATTTGGAAGAGAGTGGTTAAAAAGGAGACATGTTTAGGATGGGACAATGCAAAAGGTACTATTTCTACCAGCGATGATTGCTAGAAGCAGGCAAAAGCTATAAGTAACCAATTTGTATTGCATTCATAAATTTTCACTCACAATTGTCCCTTCAAGTCTAACATTTTCTCTTCAATTTGACAGGACATAGCAGGATGTAGCAAGTTTCGTAAAGCTAGCCTACAAAATGTGGACTTGCTGCAAGTAATGTTTGAAGACCTTCGTAACACTGGTGATGATCATTGGACTCCAGCGGGGGAACCTTTCCTCAAAGTACTGTCCATGTACCGAATACTATTGATCTAGAAGAGCAAGAAGATGACAATGATGATAGTGAATAGGAAGATGAATCACCGGTTAGTAGGAAAGGAAAGAGAGTCCTAGCAATGTGAAGAGAAAAAAACCAAAGAGTGGAGGACAATGGATGCAAGACCAAATCAAGCATATTGTTGATATGAATGAGAAATCAATAGCCTCTTTTGAATCATTTGCCAAAAGAGAGGACCTATCAGGGTTTGCCACCAAGGATGACATGGAATTGGTAAAGGATTGTAGTGCTGTGGTTGGGACTAATGAGCACTACATTGCTTTGTAACATCACAAAGTTCTGTTACCAAAATAAAAATTAATAAAGTTATTATTTTATTGGATTTTTCGAAATTTGAAAGAGTTTTATTGCTTTTCTTGAATTTCCTAAATTTTAAAAGTCCAAAAATAAAATTTATTGAAGTGTTTGAAGTTTTCCTGGATTTAAATTGAAAAATAAAATTATAATTAATTTCTAGGATTTTAAAAGCTTTTCTTTAATTATTTTAAAGCCAAAATAAATTAATTTCAAAATCTATTACCAATTTTAAGTTGGAAATAATTTTGTTAAGTCTAAAATAACTCTAGGAATTTCTGTGAATTTTTCTAGAATTTTTGGATTTTATTTGCTATTTTCTAAAGCCTCTTTGATTTAATCGAATTATTTAAATTGGAAAATCGATTAAAATCCTAAAACACCTTTTGGGACGAAACCATCTCTGGCCCATTTCTCTTTCTCCGAGCCCCGGCCCATTTCTTGTGACCGCTTCGGTCATGATGCTGACCAAGACGAAATCTCGATCGCTTGCTTTAAATCCAACTACCCATTCCTCCTTCTCGCTTGTCGATTGCCGCCATTAGGCCGCCGCGTCTTCTACCTCGCCTCCTCCTTCCTCGCATAGACCCACACGCGGTCGCCATTAGCGCCCATGGGAGCTCCGCCTCCGCCGCGATTTTCGCCCCCATTTCTTGCGGGAAGTTGCGCATTCAAACCCCCAAACGCTGCCTCCCCCATTTCCGGTCCTTTCCCCCCTTCATCGCGCACGGAATCACCAGAATCGTGTAACGGCCGCCGCTGGCTTCGCGCCCGATTCCCCTCCGCTCGGCCCCCTCCGCCCCTATAAAAGGGAGCCTCGGGTACGCCCTTCTTCCCTCATTCCAACGCCCCAAGTCCCCCTCCACCCCTCCTCTCTAGCGCCGGGATTTCAAGGTTTCTTTTGCGTCGCCGAAACTCGAAACTTCTTCATCTCCGGCGTCGTCCAAGCCTCATCGGTGCCATCAACGGCTTCTATGGCATCGCCGCAGCCTCGCCGACCCCGTGCACACGTTGCCCTCGCCGGAGCGCCGCTAGGACTCTCCACCGCCGACGAGCCCGATCGCACCGCCGTCATTTCCCTCATCGCTGGCCACTTCTTCACGCCCTTGCGCTGCCGTGGTAAGCACCAAGTTCCCCGTCGCCTCCTCTCTCGTTTAGTACCACCCACACCCCTCGTCGGAGCCCCTATTGCTGGCAAGCTCGCCGCCGAGCCGCCGTCGGCGCCATGCCTACGTGGCACCGCCACGTGGCGCCACCTCCTCGCCATGTCACCCCCTTGCTCACGTGTCCGCCTACGTGGCATCCCACGTGTCGCTGACGTGGCAAATCCTTTAACCAAAAAGAAAATCCAGGCGATGACGTCATGCTGACGCAGTAAAGCCTTTTTCCTTTAGAAGAATAATTCTAAAATTCGGAAAAACCCTAATTTCATCATTTCATGTAATTTAAAACTTCCCGGGGTTCGCTCTCCTTCATACGAACTCCGATTTCATTGATTTAAATTTCTAAATTCATATAAATTCAAGATCTAGCTAACTAGACTAAAATTATTTAATTTGGAGTTCATTTGAATTCTATTTTGAATTTTGTTTGAATTTGGCTTATTTTCGCGTATAGATTTCGACGACTTCGGAGAGTCTGATTTTAACATCATTTGAGAGCAACTAATTGAGCAACGTAAGTTATACCTTTGATCATATTTGATCCCATTATTTCAAATTATTTAAATTATGTTTTAAATTATTATTGCATGCTTATTTTTATCCAGTCTAATTTAAATACCTGTTTTTAAATTATAGTTATGCCTAATTCCTTTGTACATCCAAATCTTGACATTGAAATAAACCTACCTTGACACCTTCATGACAATCTATTTTATGCAATAGTATGAATTAGAACATTTTGGCAAAAATTATGCTTAGCCATGCATAGACCTGAAATATTTGATTTAAGAATTTCAGCCAAAAATCAAATGTTGTTTAAATTGTATCCATGGCATTGGTGTGTCATGGGAGTTTACAAATGCTTTGAAAAATGTAATAAAAATTAAATGATGGTTCAGACTTGGGCAAAAATGGATAGTTGGTGGGTGCAGGTTTATGCACAGGCTAAATCTGGGTAGGATTGAGACCCAGGGTTTTTGGAAGTTACCCAAGTCAGTTAAGGACCGGTCTTCGAGTGTATTTTGCTACGCCTCACCGTACTACCACAAGTCTAGTATGGGACAGACTTGGCTACCTAATTTACAGTATTCCATCGTGGTTGTGCCATGTTGATGTGCGGGTGTCAGAATGACCTACTTTTATGTATTCCCACATGGCGCAAAAGGGGACTTGAATCCGGCGGGTGGTTAACCCAATGGAAGCGAAACCTTAGCGAGGCAGGACCACGGTGGGATGATACATTGTAAAGGCCTCGTGATAATCTCTTAGTCGCACACCTTCGGAAGTGTGTGGGCGGACAGTACAAGTTGATTATCTCTTGTGGATAAAGTTGTATAACCTCTGCAGAGTGTTAAGAACTATTTGAATAGCCGTGTCCACGGTCATGGAAAAGCTTGGCAACACTACTCAAAGTTAGACTTTGATTTTGTTTTCAAAATGTTTCATAAAACAATTTATGACATGGATGGGTGTCCATGAGAAAAGTTATGGGTTGAAACCCCGGGTTGGTGCCCGTGTTTAAGTTAGTGTTAGGTTGGTGCCTACAATATCTTTATTAATTCGAACTCAATTTTTGTTATTGTAAAATCTGAGCTTTTGAACTTAGTATTGTATCTAAAATGTTAAATACTGCTTTTGCACAAATAGCCCTATAAGCCTTCCTTGTTAATATCCATGCATGCATTAACTCTGTTATTGGGTGTAACTTGTGAGCACAGAAGTTGTGCTCATCCTTACTTAATACAAATAAATTTCAGAGGAGAAGGACTTCGCTTTCGGTGTGGATCTTGATAACTAGGCCGCTAGCCCAGCCGATTGCCTGTGGCAGATCAGCTGGACTCCACTACTTCTTCGTCTTCCGCTGTGTTCTTTATTGTTGGCTTGTAAACCTTTCTTGTAATAAACTCTGTTGATTATTAATAAAATTGTACGATTTATGGATGTTACCATATCTTTTTGCTGTGTGAACTAGCTACTGATCGTGGGACTAGTTTAGAAATACACAGAGGATTTGGGGGGTTACTCCCGGGTCCGACATGCTTCAGAAATGTTTGTCAAGAGGGAGCAAAGGAAATGTTTATGACCTTAGATACTCCCCAAGAACGATTGGAATGGATTAGTAGGAAGTAGTTGGCAAGTATGGACACTAGATGGTAAAACTTGTCTTGTAACCTGAAGGCACAAGTAGTTTGCCTTCCATTTGGCTATTCTTTTCAATCTGGATGAATTTTCATAATTCTCCTGTAAGACTTTATTTGTCTTGTAAGACTTTAATGTGTGATCAATCATGTTGAACCTTTCCTTTAACCTTGTTCAATTATGTTGCAATGTCACTACTACAGAAATGCTATCTTGGGCCTTTGATCACGACGGTTCATCAAACCGTCTCAGATAAACACAATCTCGAGCGGTTTTGTTTACCCACCGCCATGTTATTTCGCGTGCTAAAACCGTGCAGTGAAGAGGTCATATCACGAGCGGTTCATGTTTAAAACCGTCAGGAAGTATCACGAGCAGTTACGACAAAACCGTCGTGATATTACCTAATATCACGAGGCGGTTTTCGTAACCGCTCGTGATACTTCACGACGGTTTCGCTATGAACCGTCTGTGATATGAACTCTTCACTGACGCATTTTTTAACCGTCCGTGATAGTTAACTCATCACAGACGGTGCAGTGTACATATATAGCTCCCCAATAGAGTCTTCTTGATCTCCATCTACGGTAACCGCAGGAGATCTCCAAGCCCGGTGAGTCCATCGCCACTCCGTGCCCGGTTTGAGTATCGTCTCACCTCACTGAGCCCGCTCGTGTGGTCCATTTCAGCTATTGTCACCGAGGAGCTTGCCACCGTCGCCTCTGTTCACCGATCGACGACCAGCTGCCTTGGACCTTCCCCGACTTCATTGACACCTTCCTCGTGATCGACGTGAGCTACTGGAGCATAAGCATCCTTTAATTTGAGTAATATCAGGCGTTTACGCCGAAATCGCTAGTGAAGCCCATGGCGCCACCACGGGACATCACCGCCGATTCGCCTCAAACGACCTTAGGGCTCCGAGCCACGACTATTAGCAATGCGATGTCACCCTAAGCCCAATTTGAGCTTCAAATCCTACTATTTTTAATCATTTAGTTAATAAACTAACGAGTCTATGACATGTGGGACCGCCATAGATTTTATAAATAAAATCATAAAATAAAAAATGAGTCACTGACAAGTAGGGCCCACATGTAAGTTAATAAAATCCGGAAAAATGAAAAAAAAAGAAAAAAGCCACCTTTAGTTCAGAGAAAAATATGCTTTCTTTGTTGGAAATCGTAATTAAGCCTCAGAAAATACGCTTTCGAAGTCACCCTTTTATTTATTTTCAGGGTTTTCAATACAAACCGTGTGATGCACCGAAGCTAGATGTACACTGAGAACCGTGTGAGTGAAGAATACATTAATAGCGTGTGTGCTTTTACAAGAGCTGCCGAGGAGGATATGTTGAATAAGGGGGCAGAATATATGTATTGTCCATGCATTGACTGCGAGAATCTGAAGATGTTTAAGAACTGAGCGCAGATCGAAGCACACTTGATTCGAAGGGTTTCAAAAAAAGTTATACATGTTGGACCAGTCACGGTGAAGAGCATATTATACAGGAAGTCAACGATATCAATATGCCGCTGGATGATGTCGATTGTGGTTCCGATTCGAATAGGCTACACGATGAAAATCTAGATCAGATGCTTCGCGATACAGAAGGGAACTGTGATGAGAGGGAGTATGTTCAATTCCGGGGCTTGATGGAGGACTTGGAGAAACCTTTGTTCCCAGGCTGCAAGCCAGAATACACAAGGTTGTCATCCGTGCCTGAACTGCTAAAATTGAAGGCAAGTAACGGTTGGTCCGGCAAGAGTTTCACAGGGCTGTTAGGTCTCTTAGCGGACATGCTTCCGGAGGGAAACGAGTTGCCCAAAACCACCTACAAAGCCAAGAAGGTTCTTTGTCCATTGGGAATGAAAGTAGAAAGAATACATGCATGTCCGAACGACTGTATCCTCTACCGTAACGAGTATACAAACATGCATGTATGTCCGGTGTGCAACGCATCCTGATACAAGCGTAAGAATCAATCAGATGACGACAAGAGAATCGAGGTGAAGAAAGGACCACCTGCTAAAGTGGTGTGGTATCTTCCTGTAATTCCCCGTTTGAAGCGGTTTTTTGCTAACCCAAAGAATGCAAAACTGCTGCATTGGCACTCAGAGGAGCGTAAGAATGACGGAAAATTAAGACACCCGGCTGATTCCGCCCAGTGGAGAAACATCGATAGGAGCTTTGCAGACTTCGTTGCAGAACTGAGGAATATAAGGTTTGGATTGAGTACAGATGGAATGAATCCTTTCGGTAACATAAGCAACCGACAAAGCACTTGGCCCGTGACGCTCTGTATCTACAACCTTCCTCTTTGGTTGTGTATGAAGCGGTAGTATATTTTGCTGTCGATACTTATCCAAGGGCCAAAGCAACCTGGGAATGATATTAATGTGTACCTAGCACCTATAATACCCCGAATGTTTCTAAGGAAGGAGAGTAAACAAAAAAAAAGGGTTTTTCTGTAATACTCCAACTTAGTCTAATGAAAGAAGTAGTGAAAATAGAAATTAGACCTTAGAGGAGGGGAAATATGCAATTCTTTGGCAACCTGGGCTTCGGGCTTTGGCCCAGGTGGCCTATGAGGGGCCGGCCACTATTAAAAGGAGGGAGAAACCCTAGTCCACCACTGTAGCATGCACTGCTACAGTGCTCTCCGCCGCCGCTTCTGATCTTTGCTCTGATGCATGCCCTCCTCCTTGCACTATGTTGCCCCCTCTTGGTGGTGCTCTCCCATTCTTTGTCGGCCAAGGAGAAAGGTGGAGGAGAGAGGAGCATCTAGCGGGAAATCAGCAAGCAGCGTGTCTCCAAGGGTAATGAATGTCGTTTTAGTTGTTTGATTAGTCGTAGATGTGAATTCGATTAGAATTGATTGGATCGAACTCATGCATTAAAGATTCAATTCTGTCCAAATGGGTTGTGTGCGCAGTTCGAGTTCTTAGAGGTCGAATTGGAGGTTTTCATCTCCTAGAGATATTTATATAATATTCTTAGATTTTTGTGGCGCTAAGAACACCTGATTCGACGTCACGGATCAAAAGTTATGATAGTTTTAGTTTCTCTTGTCCGAATTACGACGCGATTGATCATCAAGTTGTCTCCTAAAATATGATTATGATAATGGAATATTCAGGGTTTTCACCCAACTAGGTTATTGTAGAAATTTTTATAACCTTTCCAAAATCTTAAAGAACGCCCTAAACAAGTTGTAGATAAAAAGTTGTGATCTGTTCTTTACCGCTGTCCAGAATCTTAGCTACGTTTCAGCAGTCATTTTAATTAGTAGATTGATTATTTTTAAGGTCCGAATCAGGACTTCTCCATACTATGAAATTTGTAGGCCTTGGTCTTATCTTTTCAGATCATTAAAGAACATCCAATTTGGAGCTGTAGAACGAAAGATATGAATTTTTGAAGTTCTTATTGTAATCTGTCTCTCTGTTGTGGACAGTAGAGAAAGATTAACTTGTTAGCGACTTTTCTTGCACCTTGAGAATTATTGAAATAATTTTATTCAGGAAGATAGTTCCTTGTAGTTTCCAGAAAGGTTTAGGTCATTGATTTTGGTTGTACCAAATGGAAGTTGTTGAAAGTACCGAAGATGACAGAATGGTCTTCGGGGTTAAAATCAAGGGCTTAGATGGGGTAATTTGTTCTATCGATCACCTGGGAAGTTGTAGCTAAGCTCGTGTAAAGTCCGGGAAACTTGGATTCATAACTTTTGGGGCTGGGACTCAAAAGTTATGGATTTTCTTTGAGCAAAGCAGATTGGATAGATTAGAGTCAGGGGTGAAATTGCTAGTTTTTGTGTTGCGTTCAGGAGCGATCGCTCTCGTTATATTCTATCGCTTTTTTGAGCACTCTTGTTTAGTATACTTAGTGTAATTTACGGTTGCCAGGTGTTGGTGAGCACCAGGGTTGAAAGTTGTACTGTCGTCATCTTTTCGTCTCACGGTTAAGACAAGTACTTTGATGTTCTTATGATTAGTGAATGCTGGATGCTTGATGTTGGTATTGTGCTTTTATGTGATCCATGAGAATATTCAAAGTTTATGTTCCTTTCTTATGTGTTAATTCCATGTGTAGACATGATGCCTTTGATAATTCATATTTCAATACATGCATCCATTTTTCATGTTCCTTCCACGGGAGTGGATTATAAGACCCATCAATTCCAGTATAGGCACGTAAGACTCACCATTCCAATGTGGGCAGATTTGGACACCCGTATGAAACGTTCTTCATACGGGACTTGGATCCCCGCATTTTGTTAAATACGGGCTTAGGTGAACACCGACGGGTGTGTCACTAGTATACCGGTATAAGCATGTGTGCAGTCCATTCTTTTCATTAATTCCATTAATTCCATGCATTCATGTATTCATTCAAGGACGTTCAAATTCTTTAATGAAGTTGTCTTTTTCATATTTGTGGTATGTCCAAATATCCATGTACTTCTTTGAGTCTCGAGACTCATTCTTGCTTTGTTTATTTATTTTTAGGTGATCGTTGGTGATGATTCTCTTAGGAGGAGTAGACACGCACTACTCATTCATTTCACCTTCGCCAGCTTCAATAATAGAACTTGATTACATCTTTCATTAGTTAAGTGATGGACCTGTAATATAATGGAGTTTGATGTTGGTTGATATCTTTCTCTCGTTAAGGTTGTTTAATTAACGCTTATGTTCCATGATCATTCGTTTGGTATGATTATCTTAGTGGATTCGATGAGACTTAAATAATTGGAATTTGTGAACTGTTGTTGGATTAGGTTTTAATTCACCTTAGGTTTTAAAAGATATTGATCCTTATATGTTAGTTGATGAGTTATTGTTAAAGTTCTTCCGATATTGTTGTATGTTAGTCCTTTAGGTAGCATTTTGGCTTCCGAATAGCGGGTGTTCTGACACCATTGATGGAAGATCTAAAAATCTTGTGGATTAAAGGGGTACATGTATGGGATGCGTACAAACGAGAGAACTTCACTTTACGTTCCTTGTTGTTACTCGCACCATAAATGATTATCCCGCCCTTGCTAATCTGTCGGGCGAGTACAAAAGGGCCAAAGCACATACTCCTTGCTTAGATAATACCGAGAGTGTGTGGCTGAATCACTCGCGTAAAACCATGTATATGCGTCATCGTAGGTTTCTTCGGAGGGCTCACCCATACCGCAGGATAAAGAAACAATTCGACGGAGAGAAGGAGGACAGTTCAGCTCCAAAGCATTTAAGCGGAAAAGAGTTCTATGATATGGTTAAGGATTTGGATTTAGATGTTGTGCTCGGAAAGAGATGTAAATCGAGGACCCATAAGAAGAACATGTGGAAGAAGTGATCAATATTTTGGGACTTACCTTATTGGGAGCACCTAAAAGTTAAATCCTTGCATCGACATCATGCGTGAGAAGAATGTCTGTGATGCAGATTGGTCTCTTCTTGAACATTACGTGACAAAACAAAGGATGGTGTCAGCGCACGGCTTGACTTGGTTGATATGGACATCGAGACTGAGTTAGCACCAACAAAGACCGATAAAGACTTAACGTACCTTCCCCTTGCTTGTTACACTCTGTCCAAGGCCGAGAGAACTGAACTATGCCGGTGCTTGCATGGTGTGAAAGTGCCGTCCGGTTACTCGGCCGACATGAAGAAACTTGTTTCGATGGAAGATTTAAAGTTAATTGGCATGAAGTCTCATGATTGTTATATGCTGATGACACAAATGCTCCCTATTGCAATTAGAAGTATTTTACCGATCAAGGTCCGAGAGAAAATCATGAGGTTGTGTTATTTCTTTAACACAATTGCTCAGAAGGTCATCGATCCCGAAGGACTAGATGCTCTACAGGACGAGGTGGTGATGACTCTATGTGATCTTGAGATGTATTTCCCCCCGTCGTTTTTCGATATCATGGTCCATCCCATTGTTCACATTGTGAGGGAGATAAAGATGTGCGGGCCCGTGTTCCTACGTAGCATGTACCCGTTCGAGAGGTTCATGGGAATTCTCAAGTCCTATGTACGGAATTGATCTCGGACAGAGGGCAGCATTGTCGAAGGTTATGCAACCGAAGAGGTCATTGTGTTCTGCGTCGATTACATGGCTCAGGTCGAACCGATAGGTGCGCCTCGATCTCGCCATGCGGGGAGGCTCGAGGGTATCGGGACCATCGGAAGGAAAGCAATCACTCCAGATATGGATGTGTATGCTTAAGCCCATTTCACGGTCTTGCAACACATGACTGAAGTGTCCCCGTATATCGACCAGACAAGGGGCGTGCTTGACAATAGAATCCGGGCGTTAGGATGTTTGGATCACGAGACAACACAATGACGGTTCAACCAATGGTTGAAGGAGCGACTTCGCTAGGAGTTCGTCAAGTGATATCTTGACATGGTTGTCAAAAGGGCCAACATTTACGCCAGACATGGCGAGGATACGACATAAATGGGTGCACATTCTATACGCAGGCTCAGGATATA
The DNA here is from genome assembly GCA_036346405.1 of Phyllostachys edulis. Classification (NCBI taxonomy): domain Eukaryota; kingdom Viridiplantae; phylum Streptophyta; class Magnoliopsida; order Poales; family Poaceae; genus Phyllostachys; species Phyllostachys edulis. The sequence continues at coordinate 26,933,461 of CM070551.1, forward strand.
AAGAACACTAACCAGAATAGCGGTGTCCGCATAGATGTATTCAGTACCGATGGGCTGAGGAGCTCTTACTATAGGCAAATAGAGGAGATATGGGAGCTCGACTACGTGCTTTTCAAGATCCCCCTATTTCGGTGTCGTTGGGTCCATCTCCCACAGGTGAAGGTCGACAAATACGGTGTCACTACAGTGGACCTCGAACGTGTCGGATACAATGACGAACCATTCGTACTGGCTAACCAAGTTGTTCAAGTCTTCTATGTAACCGACCCGGCAAATAAGAAGCACCATGTAGTTCTTTATGGAAAAAGGAGGATTGTTGGAGTTGAGAATGTAGTGGACGAGAAAGAATACAATCAATTTGATGAGTTGCCTCCTTTCGGAAACGGCACAAGGGTCGAGGAAGAAGAACGTGACGAAACTAGCTACATACGCGTCGATCATCATGAATGGCTAATTTTTAAAGATTAATTGAACAATGCGTGTATATGTACGTTCTGATGAATGGTTAATTTTAGTTAATTGATTTGTACTGTGAAATAGATGCCTGTTGGAGTAGCTAATTTTGTATCGTTATGTAGGCGGCTATGAAATGCAAGCTCCAAGTGAGATATGCCTCTATTGCCCTAGATGCTGCTTGGGGCCAGGTGTATCCATCCGGTGTTAGGGCTTTGGTGCACGGTGTAAATCTAACGCCGGGTTTCGCAAAAGTGAATGTGGACGGTGTTTGTGCCAATTTCGGGGCCGTCATTGCATATTCCCCAAACGAGCGAGGTCATGACTCTAGAGCAAGTCGTTGGAACATTCATCGATGGCCCAAGGGGACATCTCCTGGAGTTACACCTCGGGTGTCAACTTCACGGGAATGTCCTGCATCGGTATCAAGTCCACGGGAGCTGACTGCACCAAAGCTAGCTACCCCGACATGGCAAGGGTCCGGTGCATCAGATGCATCTACACCTTGTGCTCAGTCGACTCTTGTGAAGTCGACCTATACAAAGCGAGGCAGCAAAGGCAAATTGAAGACGGTTGACTCCTATTCTGATATCCCCTTCTTGTCGTTGGCCCAGAAATTCGTGCTAGGCGAGCCGTTGGTTGAGAGGTTAGACAGCCCTACCCTAGGACTGGCTTACACGACAATGCATACATGGTACATGGAACAAGCCAGCAAGCCGGCTGAACAACGATGCTCGGGTGTCACCGTCAAGTTCAAGGAGGATCATTTTAACCACGTGCATCAAGACTGTGTCTTCACGGTGACCTTCGAGGACTTGTTCTGTCTCTTCAACCTTGGTGAGCTCGACGTCTCACTCATACGATGCTGGACACTGTAAGTGTGTACAATCACGGTCAATGTTCGTGTAATACCGATAAATGTTATATATAACTCCTTACTTTTGATATAGATACATGATGTCTGAAGCCGGAAGAAGGAATTCATCGGTAGGTTTCCTTGACCCACACGTGGTCTCCGAGCAAACCATCGAGGCAAATGCAATATTCGTCGAAAATTACGTTATAGATTTTTTTTCATGGCTCGCCGCAACAAGGAATACATACTTGTTGATTTGTACTTTATAAGCTACACGAACTTAGGTTTAATGACCATGCTGACATACCTGTGTAGCTTCTACTGGATTCTAATTGTAATTATACCAAAACAGAAATGGGTAATATACCTAGATTCCCTAAAGAGGACCACTCACAACTTCACAGTTCTCCAGAATTTAATCAACATGTAAACACATTTCCTCCATAGAAACTCTATTGTAGTCTTTCCTTCCTTTGCAATGGCTAAGGCTAACTTCTTGGAGTCACGTAGGGTGTTAGACATGTTATATGCTAGAGGATGGAATTGCGGGAAGGTGGGCGCAACACGATCTAACTTTCGATGCTAAGCTAGCTAGCACGCATTAATCCTATATAACACTTCGTAGTAATGCCTCTCGAACTAACCAATTACTGTTTTTGCGGTGCCACCAAAGGCCGTCGGGCCTGGCGTCTGTGGATACTATGTTTGCCACAACATGGAACTACTCATCGGTTCGCGATCACCAATGATCCTCAAGTTTGTCAATCTTGCAACAATTATTTCATATATACTTACCAATTTATATAAGCATGAATTTAATCTTCCTATCGACGAGTTGCGACCATCGCCTGAAGCGCATTGGAGCAGTGAGCTCATAAAAGTTCGATCACACCTTGCGTCATTCGAGCAATCGGTCATAAATCCGGATGGGAGTTTCCACGAAGTAGATTGAACTTGATTGTGATATATTGAACTTAATGGTACATGTCGTAAATTAATGTACATTAATGGTTAATTTTAGTTAATTGATTTGTGAATTGGATGTGCTTGTTTCAAATAAATGCAAATTTGATGTGCTACGAAATGAATGCTAATTGGATGTGCTTGTTTGAGAGGGCATGGCTAGCATTTCTGAGGCTAGCCAATAAACGAAATAGATTTAGCAATGCAAAAGAATATAGCAGACGGTTTGTAGATGAAACCGCTCATGATAGTTGACAATCACGAGCGGTTTGTAGATGAAACCGCTCGTGATAGTCGAAAATCACGAGCGGTTTGTAGATGAAACCGTGCAGTGATAGTCGACTATCACGACGGTTTCATCTAAAACCGTATGTGATTATCGACTATCACGAGCGGTTTTGAATTAATAACCGCTCGTGATATTATGTATTATAGGCGGTTCAAAACCGCTGCATGATGACCTATATCATTCTTGACCCATAAACTCGCACGGCTCACGAAACCGTCTGTGATGATGTTTTTGAACCGTCTGTGAAGGCCTTTTCTGTAGTAGTGTGTGAGGATGCCGTTGTAATTGGTAGGCCTTTTTTATTTACCATATTGATTTCTCACATTTGTGTTGTAATTTCCAGATGTCTTCGAGTGAAAGCGAAAGTGATAGGAGTGATTCGGAGGGAGTAGATGAGTATGCTTTATAAATGATGCGTCAATAATGACATATGAGAGATAATATTACTGCTACTGCATGTCTTACGGAGAAGTACTATTCAACCTATTATGACAAGAATGAACCTAGGACTTCAAGGCTCAGTGGATTTGGTTTTGTGATGGAAACTTTGACCAATTTAGGAGAAAGTTATTGCATGTTTCTCATGAATACCTCGCTTTTTTACATGTTACATGACCTTTTGGTGAGTACATATGGTCTAAAGTCAACTCCTCATATGAGTGCAATGGAAACACTTGGTATATTCCTATATATATGTGATGGATGTGAATCAAACCGAAAAGCATATAATTTGTCGGTGATCTAGAACCGATCTTACGTATGATTGTTTAATTCGGGGGACTCCTGAATATAAAACTACGCAGAGAATGATACAGAGATTTTATACAAGTTCAGGTCTTCTCCGAAGAAAATAACAATCCTACTCCTATGGCAATGTATTGAATGTGATGATTACAATCAAGAGGAACACTAATACCTAATGTCTTGTGCTCCGGATCGCTGTCCCTTTTGCCTTTTGACTTCAGTATTAAAAGGCGCCAGTTCCTTCAGCCGAAAAGGCGCCTCAACGTTCCAAGCAATGAACCGCTTGATGGCAATTGTCGTTAAGGACGCGGTACCCCTACTTTGCCGGGCAGTTGTTGTTAGAGATAGAAGTGATTCATGTGGTTACTCACAGAAAGTAACAGCGCATATTAAATACCACATGTGTTAAACATGACGCATAATACTCCCTAACTGATTAGGCCCACAGGTCAGCAAGCCTTATCAATAGATTGTCGGAGCTAGGCTGGTCGAAGCCAAATGAGTCGTAGAAGATCTTACGACTATACGATAGTCGTAGAGAAGCTTACGACTATACCATTGTCGTACAAAGACTTACGACCATGGGGTGCTTTACGACCAGACAACTTGACCTCTCCCTTATAAATATTTAAGGGGTATACTTATGATCAATATAGGAATATTAATATCTATAATAAGAATCACAGATAAATAAATAAATGAGGATTATTAGATCATCGTCATCTAGCCCCCCAGCTTTGAAGTGAAAGTAACTTACTTGGAAAAGGAGTCGTGGAAGACCTTTACAAACATAAGGTGGTCGTAGAATGATGGTCGAAGTAAAGCCTTTTCGACTGGTATTTCATTTGACCGAAAATAGACTTGGCCAAGAAGGTAATTTCGCCTGAGGTGTGAAGACATAATTGGGTTTCCCGAACAGACACGTTAAAGAATTCTAATCGGCTCTCACAGAACTATCCGTTGGAGCGGTCCCCGAAGAGGTGACAACTGTTGAGTTCCTATGATCTCTTAATTCAAGCGTGCAGTTATAAAAAGGCACCATAGGCATAGCTTAGGGTTTTTACTTTTCCCCATTTGCTTCCACTGTTGTCGAGCTCTTGCGTTCTCCGCCGCCAACCAAATCATACGCTTTCTTGAAACCTTTCCAAATCCAAATCACCCTGACTTAGATAAGATGGCTGGAGCTGTTTCTAAGTGGGTGGAATCGGAGATGGATTTGGCCAAGATAAAAGCTTTGGTCGCAGCTGAGAAGATCCCGAAGGAATAATTTGTGAAGTGGATTGAGACTGCTAGGCAACATTGGCCGTTAGGGGAAATCGGTCAGATCCCCATCTTCCAAGCATACTGCAAGTGTGGCCTTCGACCGCCCACTCATCCCTTCCTTACACTCGTACTTGAGCACTTTGGGGTGGAGTTGGTGAACCTTGTTCATAATTCCACCACAATGTTAAGTGTGTTCGTGTACTTGTGTGAGGCTTACCTTGGGATCCTTCCAGACCTGGAGCTCCTCCAATACTACTATAGAATGAGCGAGCATGCAGGAATTGCCGGAGTTGCGATGCAGAAGCTCCTGACGGAAGACAAAGAAGTACATTCAGATGTTTACCCGGTCGTCGTGGCTAGGGTGGAAGAGGAAGTGGTTATACTGGGAGACAACCAGTGAAGACAGCCTTTCCTTTGTTGGGAAGACTGTCGAGAAGATTTCTTCCTGGGATTTGACCCCTAAGGATCTTGGCCAGATCGTCCCCTACATTCAAGCCATCAAAGACTTGAAGGAAGGGGGGCTCACCGAATGGTACGTAGTGAAGGATTTCATCACGCGCCGCATTAGCCCTTTGAAGAAATGAACACATCCCATGTGGAGGTACTGGTGGGCTAAGGATTTGACCAGAGATTATGAGAAAGGGAAGTAATCTCTCAACTTAGCTTTCTTTTGGTCAATATCAAACCTAACCACTGAATATTTTATCTGCTTGCGCAGATCTCTTACAAACAGAGATTGACATCCGGGTCAAACTTGTTTTCGAGAAAGGTCGTGGCTCCTCAAATCCTTGTAGTTGTTGTTGGAGATATGCCCTAGAGGCAATCATGGAGATGATGATATTGCGTCTATGTTTATGTGTTATTGAATAAGTGTTATTCTGTTCCTTGAATGAATCATTAGTTATGAAGATTAACAAGTATGTGACTTGTTTGTGAAACTCTATATTTATGCGATGATTATTCTTAAATGTTCCCTGGTCAGAAGCATATGAGGACACATATGAATAGACTAGCATATGTATTGGTTAATGACTATGTTTCACGAGTCATGGATATGGAGATATCAAACCAATAATGTGGACACATGTTAGAGAACATGGTGTTGGATAAGACCCACCTTGAGACACTGTTGAGATTGTTATGATTTCGTGTGTCATCAGTTGGTCTCAAGCAATGATGATGTATAATCCTTACACCTGAGATCAGCATGGTTTCCTACATATGTAATAGCACTTTTAGGGGTTGCCAAACGCTACATCGTAACTGGGTAGTTATAAAGGTAGCTTCCGGGTATGTTATGAAACATGGGGAGGAATGTGACTGGTCGGATATGGAATTTGCCCCTCCTAACATAACAGGAGAGATGTCTCTGGGCCCCTCGTTGTGGTTGAATAAAGAAAGTGCTTGGCCATTCCACTAGTGGTCGAAGTGCCGACCACATGAAGTTATTCGACACTTGATCGAGAAAGTATTGAACAGTTCATGGATGACATAATCTCACCTGGAGTTCAACCAGATGTCGTGAGGCAAAGGGATAATACACAAATAGGTTGTACTGCTGATATCTGTTCTCCACATCTGGAAGACCTCCGAGTGGTCCTGGAAAACCTCTTGGGTGGTTGTGGAAGACCTCTTGAGTGGTCCTGGAAGACCTCTGGGTGGTCCTGGAAGACCTCTTGGGTGGTCGTGAAAGACCTCCGGGTGGTCCTAGAAGACATCCGGGGTGGTCCTAGAGAGAACATAATCACCAACTGGTCGTGAGGAGTTACGAGCTGTTCGTAAGTGATAAAGGCCTGGTCATAGATCATATTGCGTTAAGGTTCGTCCGATATGTTCTATGTGTGTTCGGGAATCGTTATGTGCTGCTAGGTACCGCTAACGACTCGTGGTCGAAAAGGGTTTCTGAATCACAACCGATCACACATGCACCCATAGGGTCACATACTTAACGGGTTGGGTCACACACTTAACGGGTTGGAACAAACCAGTACAAATACGATTCGTCAAACGTGCTCGGATAGGATCTGTCACAGGCACTATATAAAAAGATGCTTGAGGCCAAGGGAAGGAGGGCGAGAAAAACAGACAAGACACACGAAAGTCGTGAGTTGAGTTGTTCCTCTAAAACCCTAGCCGCCATCTTCTTGAGAGAGCCTTCTATGCGACTTGGTGCTAACACACCGGGGTACGACGTTCTTGCCCTGGACGTGTGGATACGATAGAGGCGCAGCGTTACTGCGGTAGCTGTTGCGCTTAAGGATGATCTGCGACCTTGGCGAGGAAGTAGATTGGTTTCTGGAGGAGACGATCGACTACAGTGGAAGATCGTCTACGACCACTTCACCGACGCGCTTTTCGTTGGACCAGGCTGCTCTAACTCTTCTTCCACTGCACTGCGTGTCTGGTGGTAATGATCTGTGATCATTTACTTGCTTAGCATCCTGGTTTATGTAGTAGAATTTTTGAATTGTTGCTAGCGTAGCCTACCCGTATCCCAACAACGGTATCAGAGCTCATCCTACATCGTTTTTTATCTAGATCAGTTGCATATACTAGATATGTGGCAGTAGTAGATTGGATCTATTCTTGGTTTGATGCGATAACCTAGATCGGTTCATATGGATGGAGCGATCTAGGCTTCGGTCGATAAGATCGATCGGGTTTATTGATAGTAGATGGGTTTTGCGAAGAGGTATAAGTTAAGAGCACCAGATGATTTACTCGACTTGTTTTTTACTGCCTTGCATGATACTCCTACCGGTCGGAATTCCGCCATCGGAGTGTGCCGCAGTGCGTGGTCATATCAAGGCAGTGATCAGATTGGTTCGGAATAGGGTTAATATGATTGATCCAATTATTTCCAAGACTCGGTTACGTGAATAAGATTCATATCTAGGGACTATTTTCCGAGAGCGCTGCCCTCAGCCAGTGAGCGGCTAGCAGGACCACCGTGATCGTAGCCGCATTGTATAATAGTATGTGTTCATGTCGCTCGATAGAATTGGATTCTATGCATAACTCGTTTTTCATGGATTGTTGTGAATTGTATGGCCCATTGTGTATGTGATGCATGAATGGATTTCACATGGTCTGCGTGTCATGCTGTGTGATAGCCATCGAGCTACATATTATTGTATAACGGTCTGCGTTCCAACATGTGATGCTTGATATTATCGTCTGTAATTCATTGCTAGATTTTAGGAGTAATTGCTTAGTAGATGAATGCGGACGGAGATTTCAAGCATGATGGTCGAAGGACAGGAAGGATGGTGATGGAAATCGTCATGATTAGGGCCATACTATTTCACAGTTTAATTTGATTATCTATGAATGTTTATTCATGTCATGCTATTTGATCATGTTTTATCATTAGATGCTTATAACATGGTAGAATTAAAAATCCCTCACATAATATTAAGTTAAATTGATGCCCTCCCAAATTTACTGCACCATCCGAAGTCATGTATTTTTAATGGTGGGTCTTGCCAAAGTAGAGTGCCATTAATTCTCCTTGATTAGATGGGTTTGTGTCAAACACTTGCACGTTGAGCATTGGTTTAACTTGATGAGGTCATCATAATGGTTATGGACCTTGGGGCATAGGGTTGGATACCGGAGCATAGAGATGCCGCTCAACAACAAGAGTCATATAGAGATATGATTAGCAAAGGGTTGCTTACCAATCTCACTAATATTCTAGCAGTGATGCCAAAGCTCACTAGTAGATTAACTGATTGAGGGTCTTGAATCACTAAATGTCATAAGGGGGATATGGAATTTAGTGGGAGTATCTTTTATTGATTGTTGATGAATAAGTTAGACCAGGAAAAGACTAGTCGTATAAAGATACGAGCTGGTCGTAGATTGGTCGAACGTAACCACCAACATGAATGTCTAATAGAAGATCTTACATAAACATAGTGCTCAATCTTTGCATATATTTTTGTTGTAGATCTTAACACCTACTTCTTCTGCACCTACCTGTAATTTGCGATCTGTTCTTGAGAAACAAAACTTTATTGACTGGTTTTGTATTGTGAGAATTGTTCTCAAACAAGAAAAGAAAGAATATGTTCTAGAGGGCCCCCTCTCTCAAGGAATTAAATGCTGATGCTACTCGTACTGAAAAGAATGCTCATGAGAAGCATTGCAATGACGCAGTCGATATGCACTACCTAATGCTTGCGACCATGAGCTCTGAGCTTCAGAAGCAATATGAGACCACAGACGCTTACAATATGATTGTGGGTCTGAAAGGTATGATTCAGGGTCAAGCAAGGGCAGAGAGGTTTCATACCTCTAAGGCATTGTTTTCTTGTGGGCATTGGAAGAGAAACTGCAAGAAGTAATTAGCAGAGATGAATAAGAACAAGGGAAGTAGAACTTCCAGTTCAGGCATAAATGTTATACAAAATTAATCTCGCCACTTCTCCGATCAGTTCTTGGGTATTTGATACCGAATCGGTTGCTCATATTTGCAATTCGATGCAATGACTGATAAGGAGTAGAAGTTTGGCAAGAGGAGATGTTGATCTCCGTGTGGGCAATGGAACAAGAGTTGCTGCATTAACTATTGGCACTTTGCTATTAGCTCTACCCTCAGGATTAGTTATGGAACTAAATAATTGTTATTATGTTCCAGCCTTGAGCAAAAATATTATTTCTGCTTCCTGTTTAGGAGCAGAAGGTTATGAGTTCAGAATAAAGAACAATTGTTGTTCAATCTATTTTGAAGATATGCTTTATGGCCAAGCTTCATTGGTGAATGGATTGTATGTTTTGAATCTTGCGGATGAGCTCATCTGTAACACAAATGCTAAGAGACTTTAACCTAATGATATGAATCCCACTTTAATTTGGCATTGTCGTCTAGGTCATATAAATGAGAAGCGCATGATGAAGCTACATAAAGATGGTCTTCTAAACTCATTTGATTTTGAATCATTTGAAACATGTGAATCTTGTTTACCATGCAAGATGACAAAGGCGCCCTTCACAACTAGAGGTGATAGGGCGAGTGATCTACTGGTCATTATACATTCGGATGTATGTGGACCAATGGGCACTTCGGCTAAAGGTGGTTTTCAGTACTTCATAACTTTTACTGATGATTTCAGTAGATGGCTATGTCTATTTGATGAGGCATAAGTTGAAATCCTTTGAAAAGTTCAAAGAATTTCAGAATGAAGTACATAATTAACTTGGAAAGACAATCAAATGTCTACGATCTGATCGTGGAGGTGAATATTTGAGCCATGAGTTTGGTGATCATCTAAAGAAGTGTGGAATTGTTCCACAACTTACTCTGCCGGGAACGCCTCAATGGAATAGGGCGTCTGAACGGTGGAATCGAACACTGTTAGACATGGTTCGATCAATGATGAGCCAATATGATCTTCCATTGCAATTCTGGGGATTCATTCCAGAAACAACTACTTTCACTTTAAATAGGGTTCCATCGAAAACTATAGAGAAGACACCATATGAGATATGGACCAGGAAGAGTCCTGGATTGTCTTTTCTCAAGATACGGGATTGTGAGGTTAATATCAAATGTTTGACATTTGATAAACTCACACCCAAGTCGGATAAGTGTTTCTTTGTGGGATGTCCTAAGGAAACTAAAGGATATTATTTTTATAATTGGGTTGATAACAAAGTGTTTGTTACCCGAGATAGTGTCTTCTTGGAGAAAGAGTTTCTTTCCAAAGGAGTCAGTGGAAGCAAAGTGCAACTTGAAGAAATTCGAGAACCATCTGAAAATATTTCAACTCCCACTACTACAGAAATGCTAATATTGGACGCCTGATAACAGACGGTTCATCGAAACCGCTCAGATAAACACAATCTCGAGCAGTTTTATGTACCCACCGTCATGTTATTCGCATAGTAAAATAAATGCATGAAGAGGTCATATCACAAGCGGTTCATATTTAAAACCGTCGCGAAGTATCACTGAGCAGTTACGACAAAAAAATCGTGATATTGGGTAATATCACGAGCGATTTTACGTAACCGCTCGTGATACTTCACGACGGTTTTAAACATGAACCGTCTGTGATATGACCTCTTCACAGACGGTTTTTGTTAAAAACCGTCTGTGATAGTTAACTCATCACAGACGGTGCAGTGTACATATATAGCTTCCCAACAGAGTCTTCTTGATTTCCATCTCTAGCGCTACAGTAACCGCGGGAGATCTCCAAGCCCGGTAAGTCCATCGCCACTCCGTGCCCGGTTTGAGTATCGCCTCACCTCACTGAGCCCGCTCGTGTGGTCCATTTCAGCTATTGTCGCCGCGGAGCTTGCCGCTGTCGCCTCTGTTCACCGATCGATGACTAGCCGCCTTGGACCTTCTCCAACTTCATTGACACCTTCCTCGTGATCGAGGTGAGCTACTAGAGCATAAGCATCCTTTAATTTAAGTAGTTTGACGTTCTGTTGAAATCGCTAGTGAAGCCCATGGCGCCGCCACGACATCACTGTCGGTTACGCCTCGAGGCGACCTTAGAACCCGAGCCATGACTATTAGCAATGCGATGTCACCCTAAGCCCAATTTGAGCTTAAAATCCTACTGTTTTTAATCATTTAGTTAATAAACTAACGAGTCTATGACATGTGGGACCGCCATAGATTTTATAAATAAAATCATGAAATAAAAAATGAGTCACTTACAAGTAGGGCCCACATGTAAGTTAAGAAAATCCAGAAAAATGTAAAAATGAAAAAAACCACCTTTAGTTCAGAGAAAAATACGCTTTCTTTGTTGGAAAGCGTAATTAAACTCTCAAAATCGCTTTGAAGTCACACCCTTTTATTTATTTCCAGGGTTTTCAATATGAACCGTGTGATAGACCGAAGCTGGATGTATGCTGAGAACCGTGTGAGTAAAGAGTACATTAATGGTGTGTGTGCTTTTACAAGAGCTGCCGAGGAGGATATGTTGAATAAGGGGGCGGAATATATGTACTGTTCATGCATTGACTGCGACAATTTGAAGATGTTTAAGAACCGAGCGTAGATCGAAGCACACTTGATTCGAAGGGGTTTCAAAAAGGGTTATAAACGTTGGACCAGTCACAGCGAAGAGCATATTATATAGGAAGTCAACGATATCAATATGCCGCTGGATGACATCGATTGTGGTTCCGATTCGGATAGGCTGCACGATGACAATCTAGATCGAGATGCTTGCGATCTTGCGTAGGAACTGTGATGAGAGGGAGTATGTTCAATTAGGGGCTTGATGGAGGACTTAGAAATCTTTGTTCCCGGTGCAAGCCGAATACCTAAGGTTGTCATCCGTGCTTGAGCTACTGAAATTGAAGGCAAGCAACGGTTGGTCCGACAAGAGTTTCACGGGTCATTAGGTCTCTTCAGCGGACATACTTAGGAGAAATGAGTTGCCCACAACCACATAAAGCCAAGAAAGGTTCTTTATGCATTGGGAATGGAAGTAGAAAGAATACATGCATGTCCGAACATTCGTATCCTCTACCGTAACGAGTATACAAACATGCTTGTATGTCTGGTGTGCAACGCATCCCGATACGAGCGTAAGAATCAATCAGATGACGACGAGGGAATCGAGGTGAAGAAAGGACCTCCTGCTAAAGTGGTGTGGTATCTTCCTGTAATTTCCCATTTGAAGCGGTTTTTTGCGAACCCAAAGAATGCAAAACTGCTGCATTGGCACTCAGAGGAGCGTAAGAATGACGAAAAACTAAGACACACTGCTGATTCCGCCCAGTGGAGAAACATCGACAGGAGGTTTGCAGACTTTGGTATGGAACCGAGGAATATAAGGTTTGGATTGAGTACAGATGCAATGAATCCTTTCGGTAACATGAGCAACCGACATAGCACTTGGCCTATGACACTCTGTATCTACAACCTTCCTCCTTGGTTGTGTATGAAGCAGAAGTATATTTTACTGTCGATACTTATCCAAGGGCCGAAGCAACTTGGGAATGATATTGATGTGTACCTAGCACCATTGATGGAAGATCTAAAAATACTGTGGATTGAAGTGGTACAGGTATGGGACGCGTACAAACGAGAGAACTTCACTTTACGTTCCTTATTGTTCTGCACCATAAATGATTATCCTGCTCTTGCTAATCTGTCGGGCCAGAGTACAAAGGGGCCAAAGCCTATACTCACTTCTTAGATGATACCAAGTGTGTGTGGCTGAATCACTCACGCAAAACCGTGTACATGCGTTATCGTAGGTTCCTTTGGAGGGCTCACCCACACCGCAGGATGAAGAAATAATTCGACGGAGAAAAGGTGGACACTTCAGCTCCAAGGCATTTAAGCGAAAAAGAGGTCTACGATATGGTTAAGGATTTAGATGCTGTGCTCAGAAAGGGATGTAAATCGAGGACCCGTAAGAAGAACATGTGGAAGAAGAGATCAATATTTTGGGACTTACCTTATTGGGAGCACCTAGAAGTTCACCACTACATTAACGTCATGCACGTAGAGAAGAATGTCTGTGACAGCTTGATTGGTCTTTTACCGAACATTCGTGACAAAACAAAGGATTGTGTCAACGCACGGCTGGACTTGGTTGATATGAACATCAGACCTGAGTTAGCACCAACAAAGACCGATAAAGGACGAACGTACCTTCCCCTGCTTGTTACACTCTGTCCAAGGCCGAGAGAGCTGAACTATGCCGATGCTTGCATGGTGTGAAAGTTTCGTTTGGTTACTCTGCCAACATGAAGAAACTTGTTTCGATGGAAGATTTAAAGTTAATTGGCCTGAAGTCTCATGATTGTCATGTGCTGATGACACAGATGCTCCCTGTTGCAATTAGAAGTATTTTGCCGATCAAGATCCGAGAGACAATCATGAGGCTGTGTTATTTCTTTAACACAATTTCTTAGAAGGTCATCAATCCTGAAGGACTAGATGCTCTGCAGGACGAGGTGGTGACGACTCTATGTGATCTTGAGATGTATTTCCCTCTGTCATTTTTCGATATCATGGTCCATCTCATTGTTCACATTGTGAGGGAGATAAAGATGTGCGGGCCCATATTCCTACGTAGCAAGTATCCGTTCGAGAGGTTCATGGGAATTCTCAAGTCCTATGTACGGAATCAATCTCGGCCGGAGGGCAGCATCGTCGAAGGTTATGCAACCGAAGAGGTCATTGAGTTCTGCATCGATTACATGGCTTAGGTCGAACCGATAGGTGTGCCTCGATCTCGCCATGAGGGGAGGCTCGTGGGTATCGGGACCATCGGAAGGAAATGTAAGACCCGAGAATTAATACTCCCGAATCCTCTGTGCATTTCTGAACTAGTCCCATGATCAGTAGCTAGTTCACACAGTAAAAAAATATGGTAACAAAATCATATCACAACTTTATTAATAAATAACAATAGAGTTGATTACAAAGGAGGCTTACAAGCCAACAATAAAGAACACAGCGGAAGACGAAGAAAGTGTAGTAGAGTCCAGTTAATCTACCACAGGCAATCGACTGGGGTAGCGACCTAATCGTCGAGATCCTGCATGATGGTGAAGTTCTTCTCTTAAAAATTTGTTTGCATAAAGCAAGTATGAGCACAACCACCGTGCTACTTAAGTTACACCCACAAATAACAGAATGACATGCATACATGGATGTAACAAAGGATGGCTTAATATGGTTGTTTTGCATAAAGCAGCATTTTCTTTAAATACTTGTACTAAGTTCCAAAGCAGTTATTACATAACTAAAATTCATTTTATAAATCAATTTTATAGTCAGATAACATTCACACAAGAATGGTGAAGGATACCCTCCTATCACATGGCTTCCCGCCCAATTCCCATTTGCATAATCCATTTAATGCCAAATCATTTTGAAATCAAAACCAAAGTCTAACTTTGAGAGGCTTTGCTAGCATGTCCTTGACCGTGGACATGGCTATTCGAATAGTTTTAAACTCTGCAGAGGTTGTACACTTTACCCACATGACACGAATTCTCTAGTTTGCTTGGCATCCGTCGATACCACCGCTCACTACCTTAGGTAAGCGCCTAGAACACGTGACAAAGCCTTTACAATGCATCATTCCACATGATCCGGCCTCGCTAAGGTTTAGCCCCTTTGGACTAACCATCCGTAGGTTCAGGCCCCCTCTTGCGTCGGTGGGAATAAAATAGTCATGAAAGACGAGGCCATGAAAGACCACCCACGTCTGAGCAGGATAAAGCTGCGATGGGACTCCACAAATTAATCGGCCAGATCCCACGCCCCATGCAGGGACATGTGGTTGTACGGTGAGGCATAGCCCATTATAGGCATAGCAAAGGATCGCTCGAGACCGGTCCTTAACTGACTTAGGCGACTTTCCATATAACCCCTAGGCCTCAATCCTTCCCGGATCGATCCCGTGCATAATCCTGCACCCACCAAGCATCCATTTCGCCCAGGTCCAAACCAACTTTACTTTTGCTTTTCAAAATCCTTTTCAAACATCCATGGCACACCAATGCTATGGATACCATTTTAAACAACATTTGATTTTTGGCTGAAATTCCCGAATCAAGTATTTTGGGTCTAAGCATGGCTAAGCATAATTTTCTCAAAACATTCTAGTTCATACTATTGCATAAACTAGATTTTATCTAAAGTGTCAATGGTAGGTTCATTTCAATGTCAAGATTTGGCAATACAAAGGATTTAGGCATAACTACAATTTAAAAGCAGAATTCAAATACTTGATAAAAATAAGCATGCAATAATTTAAAACAGAATAATTAATTTAAAATAATGGGATCAATATGATCAAGAGTGTAACTTGCCTTGCTTAATTAATCAATGTCCCCAAATGGTGTTGAAATCCGATCGTCAAAGTAAATCGAAATCTATCTGGCGTAAGCGATTCAATTCAAATAATATTCAAATAAAATCCAAAAATTATAACATAAATACTGCTAGGAAGGTATCGATTTTATATGAATTTAGAAAGTTGAATCGGCATAATCGGAGTTCGTATGAGTGAAACGAAATTCGGAAGGTTGAGTGTTACATGAAATAATAAAATTCCGAAAATTGTACTATTCATCGAAATTATGGTTTGGGATAGCTGGGAACAAAGAAGGAGTTTTAGGGCTATGGCGAGTACGATGTTGAATGCGTTGAGGCGAACTCAGCGGTGTTGGCGGCTCGGCGAGAGGATCTTTGATGGCGGCGTAGTCCGATGGAGAAATCCTTGGCGGACGGCGGCGACGTCGGCATTGCGGCCAAGCGGAGAGGAGTTAGCGGATGAGGTTTGTGGCGATTTGAAGAGGGAACATGAGGCAGGCACGCTCACACGGTTGTGTTGGAAAGTGCAGTCGTCGGCGGCAATGTGACGCATAAAATGGACCAAATAATTAGCGGAAATTAAATAAAATCTAAAAATTATGAAATAAATACTAACAATAGTAGATGAATTTAGATGAATTTAGGTGAAAGAATCAACAGATTTGGAGCTTGCATGTGAGAGCAAGAATTTTTGGAAGATTAAAATGCTTATGTACTAAACAATGGCGTGGACTACTAGAAAATCTCTCTTGTTTATCTTCATGAAACAACCGAACAAGTAACAAGCCGGCGGTTGGACATGGCGCTATTAGTACTCGGCGATGGCGCCGGCGGCGAGGAGAGCACCGCGTGAAGGGCGGCGATCGCGAAGCCATGGATGGAAACGATGTGGCGGAGCTAGCTCGGCGGTGGCGCAATTCGCAAAAGAAAAAGCGGTTTATGGTTTAGATGGCGACATTGCGGTGAGCGGAGGCATTCCGACGGCGACGAGGTGGAATGGAGAGAGGGGCAGCGGGATCTGGCGCTCACCTCGATTCGCGGAACGTGTCTGGGATGGTCGGGCGAGGATAGCGGCGTCGGCGGCAGCTTAGGCTCCGCAGTGGCGGCAGTGCTCGGCGATGCTCGGCGAAAGCGAAACCTGGCGTAGAACGTCGCGAGCGGCTGGCGGTGTGGTCGATGGTGTCGAGGCTCCACCGTGAAGAGCGCTAAGCGGCACAAAGGCGGCGGCCGACGGCGAATACTTGCAAAATCGGTCAAAAGAGAGCGAGGAGGAGGAGGGGTGGCGGGGTTGGAATGAGTGAAGAATGGCGCACCCGGTGCTCCCTTTTATAGGGCCGGGAGGCGAGGAGGAGATTGGGTCGTCGGCCAACACGGCGGTTATGGCGAAAATCCGTGACGTGTGCGTGATTGAGGGGTAACAGCGGGAATGGGGGAGGTGGGGATCGTGGGATTGAATGCCACAATTTTCGTGAAGAATGGTTGAGAAATTGGTGGGTTTGAGAAGCTTTTGTGGTGTCACTAATGGCGTTGGTCGGTTTTAAATGTTACGGACAGAAGAAGAAAAGGAGGAGAGCAAGAGAAGAGGAGGAGAGGTGGCGTGGTGGCGCGGGGAGGATCTTGTGGCGGCAGTGACGCACGGAGGTGGGAGTCGGCCATGGAGGCGGCTCGATCATTGTCATGGTTGCACATAGTTGAAGAAAGAAAGAGCGAGAACGAACATCTTTGGAGGTAGAAGATGAGATGAGAGAGAAAGAAGGGATAAAAGAATAAAGAGGTGATATTCAGCGATTGAAAGCAAAGATAGAAAGTGGCGGCACATGCAAGCGTTGGTGTTAAGCGTCTTTGTCTTTGGGAGTAGAAATGTGAGGGTGACCGATGGGAAGGAAAAAAAACATATAAATTTTTTATTTATTTTTTTATTTTCGAAATTAAAATAATGCATTAAACCAAATATTTTTAGAACATAGCCAATAGATTACAAAAATTCTAGAAAAATTCACAAAAATTCCTAGAATTATTTTGAACTTAATAAAATTATCTCCAACTTAAATTTGGCTTTTAATTTTGCAAATAAATTATTTTGATTTAAAAATATTTAGGAAAAAGCTTTTAAAATTTCAGAAAATTCTCAAAATTAATTTAGTTTATATTTTTCAACTTTAACTCAAATAAAACTTTAAAAACTTTACTAAATTTTATTTTTGACTTTTAAGACTTGAAAATTCAAATAAAGCAAATAAACTCTTTCAAATTTGAGAAAATTCAATAAAATGATAACTTTAATAAATACTAAATTAGTAATGAGAACTTTGGGCTGTTACAAAACTACCCCTTAAAAGGAATCTCGTCCCCGAGATTAGGAGTGGCTAGAAAGAAAACTAGGGATACAAGGTTTTCAGTTGGAGTTGTTGCCATCGCATTACATTCTTCATCGGATTGGTCTGGTTTGTGACGTTGTCTGAGCGTCCTTTTCGAATTCAGCGGCTTCTGTTTGCTTGCATGGTGTTGACTTTTGGAACTTGGGTTGGTGGATTCGCCGCTTCTTTGCTTCTTTGGACGATTATTGACATAATGTCCTATCTCATGACAAAGAAAGCCGTGATGCACGCCACATAGGAAGAGTCATACATGGTGGCCATCGTCGGGTGCTTGATAGACTCAAGCTATCTGGGTTGTTTAATGCAGGTGCTTGATTGAAGTTCTTTGGTGGAATTTGACTTGAGCGATGAAGTCCCTCTAGCTTTAGGAAAACCTCGAGGTTGAACTTCGTGCGATCATTCTTCTCTTGCGGTTCTCCATCTCTCGTGTTTGGCCTCTGGCGAAAAGGCTTTGTTCACTAAATCTTTGGAAGTCGGTGTAGTCTGGGAGATCGGTTGGACGGAGAGCTCATCATTTAGCCCTTCCATGAACCTTTCTGCTGTCTTCATCTCAGCCACGTCTGCTTTGGAGTGTAGCGAGCAAGTTTGGTTGAACTTATGCGGTACTAAGCTCCTTTGGCGGTTGCCTTGGCGGAGCGATTGGAACTCCTTCTTCTTTAAGGTCATTAACCTGCGGGATATGTGCATGGCGGCTTCGCACAAATTCGTTCGGTGATGGCTTGACATTCGCATGTGAGATGTTGAAATTGTCCCACCATTCAAGCCGCCCCATGAGTTGGTGCGAAGCAAACAACACCCTTTCACGGTCGGTGCATCGAGCAATATCCAACTTCTTACTAATGCCGGAGCCAATCATACGCATCCATGGGCTCTGTCTTTTGAGAAAGTTGGTGGGCGCATCCTCATAAATTCGACATGCTAGTCCTTTGGGGTGGTGGAGGTAGAGCTTGAAAGGTTGCGACTTGTCGGGTTTGATTGACGTTGATGGTGAGAGCAATGATTCGATCGAGCGATTCGATTGGCCATCATCTGTTGCCATTACGATCCATTGTTTGGGGTACTTCCATCATTGTTGGCGTTGGTTCCACTTCGAGTGTGAGTGTTCACCATCTGCTTTGGTTTCTCGGAGGGTTAGGAAGGAGACAAAGGATAGGGAAGAGGCAAGTAAGAGGGAATAAGGGGATAGAGCGAAACGACACTCCCAAACGAGATAACCAATCCGAAAGTTTTCCAGAAAAACTTTAATAGCTTTATTCAACGTTCTATCGATTAAAAACTCTTAATCTGGTGAGCCGACTCAATACTCAAAATGAGTCTTGGCAACTTAGGCTATATGGCTTGGCTGACATCGTGATCTTCAATTCACGCCCTTCGATGATGATGCTCTCTTGACAGCTTCATGCCTTGAACGTATGGGTTAAGAACGTGTTGACCATCTATAGAAATTTCCAAGGGAGAGAGGATCAACTTAACATTATAAAATGGTGAAGAAAGAATTAGGTAAGGGAGAATTGCTATAAAGAAGCTAAAGATAGAAAGATGACCAAGATGAGAAGAGAACCATTTATTTTTCTTGTTATAAAATAAATTTTGAAGTTTTCAACTAACGGCCATTCTAACTAGGTCACGACCTACAGTCGATATGGCTCTGATACCACTTTGTAAGACCCGAGAATTAATACTCCAGAATCCTCTGTGCATTTCTGAACTAGTCCCATGATCAGTAGCTAGTTCACACAGTAAACAAATATGGTAACAAAATCATATCACAACTTTATTAATAAATAACAATAGAGTTGATTACAAAGGAGGCTTACAAGCCAACAATAAAGAACACAGCGGAAGACGAAGAAAGTGTAGTAGAGTCCAGTTAATCTGCCACAGGCAATCGACTGGGGTAGCGGCCTAGTCGTCGAGATCCACACTGATGGTGAAGTTCTTCTCTTCTGAAATTTGTTTGCATAAAGCAAGTATGAGCACAACCACTGTGCTCGCAAGTTACACCCGTCAAATAACAGAATGACATGCATACATGGATGTAACAAAGGATGGCTTAATATGGTTGTTTTGCATAAAGCAGCATTTTCTTTAAATACTTGTACTAAGTTCCAAAGCAGTTATTACATAACTAAAATTCATTTTATAAATCAATTTTATAGTCAGATAACATTCACACAAGAATGGTGAAGGATACCCTCCTTTCACATGGCTTCCCGCCCAATTCCCATTTGCATAATTCATTTAATGCCAAATCATTTTGAAATCAAAACCAAAGTCTAACTTTGAGAGGCTTTGCTAGCATGTCCTTGACCGTGGACACGGCTATTCGAATAGTTTTACACTCTGCAGAGGTTGTACACTTTACCCACATGACACGAATTCTCTAGTTTGCTTGGCATCCGTCGATACCACCGCTCACTACCTTAGGTAAGCGATCTAGAGCACGTGACAAAGCCTTTACAATGCATCATTCCACATGATCCGGCCTCGCTAAGGTTTCGCCCCTTTGGACTAACCATCCGCGAGTTCGGGGCCCTCTTGCGCCGGTGGGAATAAAATAGTCATGAAAACGAGGCCATGAAAGACCACCCACGTCTGAGCAGGATAAAGCTGCGATGGGACTCCACAAGTGTCGGCCAGATCCCACGCCCCATGCAGGGACATGTGGTTGTCACGGTGAGCATAGCCCATTATAGGCATAGCAAAGGATCGCTCGAGACCGGTCCTTAATCGACTTGGGCGACTTTCCATATAACCCACAGGCCTCAATCCTTCGGATCGATCCGTGCATAATCCTGCACCCACCAAGCATCCATTTAGCCTGAGTCCAAACCAACTTTACTTTTGCTTTTCAAAATCCTTTTCAAACATCCATGGCACACCAATGCTATGGATACCATTTTAAACAACATTTGATTTTTGGCTGAAATTCCCCAAATCAAGTATTTTGGGTCTAAGCATGGCTAAGCATAATTTTCTCAAAACATTCTAGTTCATACTATTGCATAAACTAGATTTTATCTAAAGTGTCAATGGTAGGTTCATTTCAATGTTAAGATTTGGCAATACAAAGGATTTAGGCATAACTACAATTTAAAACAGGAATTCAAATACTTGATAAAAATAAGCATGCAATAATTTAAAACAGAATAATTAATTTAAAATAATGAGATCAATATGATCAAGAGTGTAACTTGCCTTGCTTAATTAATCAATGTCCCCAAATGGTGTTGAAATCCGATTAAATCCAAGTCGTCGAAATCTATCTGGCGTAAGCGATTGAATTCAAATAATATTCAAATAAAATCCAAAAATTATAACATAAATACTGCTAGGAAGGTATCGATTTTATATGAATTTAGAAAGTTGAATCGATGCAATCGGAGTTTGTATGAGTGAGAACGAAATTCGGAAGGTTGAGTGTTACATGAAATAATAAAATTCGAAAATTGTACTATTCATCGGAAATTATGGTTTGGATAACTGGGAACAAAGAAGGAGTTTTAGGGCTATGGCGAGTACAATGTTGAATCGTTGAGGCGAACTCAGCGGTGTTGACGGCTCGGCGAGAGGATCTTTGATGGCGGCGCAGATCCGGCGGAGAAATCCTTCGGCGGACGGCGCGTAACGTCGGCATTATGCCAAACGGAGAGGAGTTAGCGGATGAGGTTTGTGGCGATTTGAAGAGAGAACCGAGGAACGGGCGCTCACACCGGTTGTGTTGGAAAGTGCACGGTCGGCCGGCGGCGGCAATGACGTGCAAAATGGACCAAATAATTAACGGAAATTAAATAAAATCTAAAAATTATGAAATAAATACTAAAAATAGTAGATGAATTTAGATGAATTTAGGTGAAAGAATCAACGGATTTGGAGCTTGCATGTGAGAGCAAGAATTTTTGGAAGATTAAAATGCTTATGTACTAAACAATGGCGTGGACTACTAGAAAATCTCTCTGTTTATCTTCATGAAACAACCGAATGAAGTAACAAGCCCAATTTGTTGGACATGGCGCTTGTTGGTACTCGGCGATAAGCGGAGGAGGAGAGCACCGCGTGAGGGCGACGATCGCGAAGCCATGGATGGAAACGATGTGGCGGAGCTAGCTCGGCGGCGACGCAATCGCAAAAAAGAAGCGGTTTATGGTTTAGATGGCGACATTGCGTGACGGAGGCATTAAACGGTGACGAGGGTGGAATGGAGAGAGGGACGACGGGATGCGGTGCTCACCTCGGTTCGCGGAGGAACGATGTCTGGATGGTCGGAGGCGAGGATAGCGGCGTCGGCGGCTTAGGCTCACGGTGGCGGCAGTGCTCGGCGATGCTCTGGCGAAGCGAGGAGCCGGCGTAGAACGTCGCGAGCAAAGTGGCGGTGTGGTCGATGGTCGCCGGGCTCCACGTGAAAGCGCTAGAGGCAGCACAAGGGGCGGCGGCCGACGGCGAATACTTGCAAAATCCGGTCAAAAGAGAGCAAGGGAGGAGGAGTGGGTGGCGGGGTTGGAATGAGTGAAGAATGGCGCACCCGATGCTCCCTTTTATAGGGGCGGGGAGGCGAGGAGGAGATCGGTCGTGCGGCCATCCGGGCGGTTATGGCGAAAATCCGTGACGTGTGTGTGATTGAGGGTGTGAGGCGGGAATGGGGAGGTGGGGATCGTGGGATTGAATGCCACAATTTTAAGTGAAGAATGGTTGAAAATTGGTGGGTTTGAGAAGCTTTTGTGGTGTCACTAATGGCGTCGATCGGTTTTAAATGTTCGGACAGCAAGAAGAAAAGGGAGGAGAGCAAGAGAAGAGGAGAGAGAGGGGCGTGGGTGGCGCGGGAGGATCTTGTGGGCGAGTGGCGACCGGAGGTGGGAATCGACCATGGAGGCGGCTCGGTCATTGTCATGGTTGCACATAGTTGAAGAAAGAAAGACAGAACGAGCGTCTTTGGAGGTAGAAGATGAGATGAGAGAGAAAGAAGGGATAAAAGAATAAAGAGGTGATATTCATTGATTGAAAACAAAGATAGAAAGTGGCAGCACATGCAAACGTTGGTGTTAAGCGTGCTGTGCTGGGAGTAGAAATGTGAGGGGTGACCCGATGGGAAGTAAAAAAACATATAATTTTTTTTTTATTTTCGAAATTAAAATAAAGCATTAAACCAAATATTTTTAGAACATAGCCAATAGATTCCAAAAATTCTAGAAAAATTCACAAAAATTCCTAGAATTATTTTGAACTTAATAAAATTATCTCCAACTTAAATTTGGCTTTTAATTTTGCAAATAAATTATTTTGATTTTAAAATATTTAGGAAAAAGCTTTTAAAATTTTAGAAAATTCTCAAAATTAATTTAGTTTATATTTTTCAACTTTAACTCAAATAAAACTTTAAAAACTTTACTAAATTTTATTTTTGACTTTTAAGACTTGAAAATTCAAATAAAGCAAATAAACTCTTTCAAATTTCAGAAAATTCAATAAAATGATAACTTTAATAAATATTAAATTAGTAAGAACTTTGGGCATTACAGGACAAAGAATCACTCCGGATATGGATGCGTATGCTCAAACCCATTTCACGGTCTTGCAACACATGACTGAAGTGTCCCAGATATCGTCGGCTGACAAGGCGTGCTTGACAGCAATGAATCCGGGACGTCCGGATGTTTGGATCACGAGACAACACAACAGATGGTTCAACCAATGGTTGAAGGAGCGACACGCTAGGAGCTCGTCAAGTGATATGCTGACATGGTTGTCAAAAGGGCCCACATTTACAGTTGTAACTTGACAAGGATACGACATAAATGGGTACACATTCTATCTGTGAGCTCGGGATATAAAGAGCACTAACTAGAACAGCGGTGTCGCATAGATGCATTCGATCTTGATGGGGTGAGGAGCTCCTACTATGGGCAAATAGAGGAGATATGGAAGCTCGACTCGTGCTTTTCAAGATCCCCTATTTGGTGCCATTGGGTCCATCTCCCACGGTGAAGGTCGACAAATGCAGGCGTCACTCTGATGGACCTCGAACGTGTCGGATACAAAGACGATTCGTACTGGCTAACCAAGTTGTTCAAGTCTTCTATGTAACCGGCCCGGCAAATAAGAAGCGCCATGTAGTTCTTTATGGAAAAAGGAGGATTGTCGGAGTTGAGAATGTAGTGGACGAGGAAGAATACAATCAATTTGACGAGTTGCCTCCTTTCGAAAACGGCATAAGGGTCGAGGAAGAAGAACGTGACGAAACTAGCTACATACGTGTCGATCATCATGAAGGGCTAATGTTTAAAGATTAATTGAACAATGTGTGTATATGTACATTCTGATGAATGGTTAATTTTAGTTGATTGATTTGTACTATGAAATGGATGTGATTGTTTCTGAAATGAATGTGAATTGGATGTATATACATGTACTTGTTGTGTTTTCTGCTCGTTTCAGAGGGCATGGCTAGCATTTCCCGAGGCTAGCCAATAAACAGAACTAGATTAACCAATACAAAATAATATCACAGACGGTTTGAAGATCAAAACGTCTGTGATTCACAGACGGTTGTTGGTCAGAACCGTCTGTGCTACCTCACATATCACAAACGATTGTTGGTCAGAACCGTCTGTGATACATCATAAATCACAGACATTGTTAGTTAGAACCATCTGTGATACATCACATATCACAGACGGTTCTACTTTAGAACCGTCTGTGATGTCTATCTCTATTTATATTCGGACTCTAGGGTTTGCCCGTGCCCACTGAAACGATTAAGTTTCTCAACTCCTCGCTCCCACCTCCCCCGAGCCCGGCGCGATTCCTCCCCCGAGCCCGTCGACGCCGCCTCCTCCTCCAGCCCGGCATGACTCCTCCCCCGAGCCCGTCGACGCCGTCCTCGACACCGCCTCCTCCTCCAGCCCGGCGCGCCTCCTCCCACGAGCCCACCACGCCTCCTCCCCTGAGCCCACCTCCTCCTCCCTCCCCAGAGCACAGCACGCCTCCTTCGACGCCTTGCCGCCTCTTGCTCTGATCTTGCTCCTGCTCGTCCTTCTCCTCAACGCCCAAAGGTAACCAATGCTGAGTTGCCGACCCCGATGCCCCTTTCCCTCACTCTTTTTATCAATAATATGTCATGTTGTTTTAAGGATTTGTATTTATTCTAGTCAGTTATTCATATGGTATTTGTTTTGATCGATACTGCTACCGGAATATACTGCAATGTGGTGTGGTTGGCTTGAGATGAATGCTCTGTGATGTCATAATAGTCTTGTACTGAAATTGTTTTCATAATCGGGTTTGAACTTGAGCTCTAATTGGAATGCTTACTCTATATCTGATAGCAATATCAAAATGTTAAATTTTTGCTTTATGCTGATTTCATTTGTTCACATGATGTTTGTGTTGAGCATATTATTCTTTTAAATGACTTGGAGGATTTACATGTCTATGTCAATTATCCCAATTATTATTAATTGGGGTGTATACCCATACACGTAGAGATCGAATCTTGTGATAATATGTCTATGCGTGTCAGAACTTCTATTTCTTGTGAAGATGTCTTCCGCTTATTCTTCGTCATCACCGCCTCGTGTGTCTGATGATGCACCATCCTCTGGAATATCCAACCACGGTAGAAGAAGAGGAATATCGAAAAGGCCCGCGGGCCGATATACCATCACGGAGGTCGATCAGCTAGGACCCTTATCTATCCTCGCCGAGCAGCGTCCGCATTCCGGAGAACGGTCGGAATAGTTGCACGGCAACGGGTCAACGTCACCTACGATTCGTGGAACGAGTTGCCGAAAGAACTAAAAGCTACGCTGCTGACGGATATTCTCAAATCATTCGAGATCCCGGAACAACACCTGGACTCTGTGCGACGACACGTGTTGCTACATGCGTGCAAAGCGTAGAAGAACTTCAAGAGCACGCTTGTCAAGAACTACGTGGAGAAGGATCTGACGTCATACCACAAGTATCCGTTCTTGGAAGAGTCCTGGGCCGAGTTTTTGGCGAACAAGACCACAGATGAATTTAGAAGTGAAAGTACGGCACACACGACCCTCTAGGAAAAAAACAAGCACCCCCACAGACTCGGCACCGCTGGGTATGCGGGTAAAATCCCAATATGGAGGGATCAGGACCAGCAGGCAAGCCGTTCGAATGTCTCTCCGCCATTTCCCGAGATCACTAATGTGCGTGTCCGACAGTGGTTTTTTGGGAGGTTACATACCCTGCCTACGGGGGAAGTCTCCTTTCCAAACCCCGTAGACCAGGAAGTGTCCAAGCGCCTGGTAAGATATCGAACTACCTAGTTTGTAATTACTCCATAACTTCATAGGAAGTGAAATGACATGTCAGGCTATTGCAGGTAACGCTGAGTGCACAATATTCCCAAGGATCATTCCAAGCAGACAGGGAGAGAGATATACTCTCCGCGGCCCTAGGAAGCAATGAGCATCCGGGTCGCACGAGAGGTGCTGGTGTTTATGTTACATGGGCAGAATGGTTCCAAGAAGACTCTGGATCGTACCGGAGTAGGAAGAGAGCCAAAGTCGACCGCGATGCAAAGCTACAAGAGGAGATTCGTGAATCCCTCAAAGATGAGATCACTGAATCCATCAGAGATGAGATCGAGGATCGCGTTAGAGCTCTGTCGCAACGGTTTGAGGAAAGGATTAGGGAATTGTAAATCTCAAATCAGTTGCAAGCCCCCGCCCCTACTATGCTAGCCAGCCCCCCAAACTTCCGAGTAGCTGCGCATCTAACCCTACCCCTATAGGCGACGGCAGATTTCCTGTCGATGACATCCAGGTAATAATTATTATCCTTGGAATGCTCGATCCATTGATAGGCCTGTTGGAGTAGCTAATTTTGTATCGTTATGTAGGCGGCTATGAAGTGTAACCTCCAAGTGAGATATGCCTCTGTTGCCCAAGATGCTGCTTGGGGCCAGGTGTATCCATCCAGTGTCGGGGCTTTGGAGCACGGTGAAAATCTAGCGCGGGGTTTCACAAAAGTGAATGTGGACGGTGTTTGTGCCAATTTCGGGGCCATCCCGCTGCATATTACCCCAAACGATGAGGTCATGACTCTAGAGCAAGCCGTTAGAGCATTCATCCAGTGGCCTAAGGGGGACATCTGCCTGGAGCTACCTGCTCCGGTGTCAACTTTATGGGAATGTCCTGAAATGGTTTCAAGTCCACGGGAGCTGACTGCAACAAAGCTACATGCACCAACGTGGCAAGGGCCTGGTGCATCAGATGCATCTACACCTCGTGCTCAGTCGACTCTTGTGAAATCGACCTATACAAAGCGAGGCAGCAAGGGCAAATCGAAGACGGTCGACTCCTGTTCTAATATCCCCTTCTTGCCGTTGGCCCAGAAATTCGTGCTAGGCCAGCCGTTAGTCGAGAGGTTAGACAGCCCTACCCTAGGATCGGCTTGCATAGCATTGCATACATGGTACATGGAACAGACCAACAAGCCGACTGAACAACGATGCTCGGGTGTCACCGTCAAGTTCAAGGAGGATCATTTTAACCATGTGCATCAAGACTGTGTCTTCACAGTGACCTTCGAGGACTTGTTATGTCTCTTCAGCCTCAACGAGCTCGACGTCTCACTCATATAGTGCTGGACACTGTAAGTGTGTACTATCACGGTCAATGTTCGTGTAATACCGATAAATGTTATATATAACTCCTTGCTTTTGTATATAGATACATGATGTTTGAAGCAGACAGAAGGAATTCACCGGTAGGTTTCCTTGACCCACACGTGGTCTCCGAGCAAACCATCAAGGCGAATGCAATATTCGTCGAGAATTACGTTATAGACTTTTTCCTGGCTCGCCGCAACAAGGAATACATACTTTTGCCCTACAACCAAGAGTAAGTGTTGCACTACTGGCTATACTTGTTGATTTGTACTTTATAAGCAACACGAACTTAGGTTTAATGACCATGCTGACATACCTGTGTAGCTTCCACTAGATTCTAATTGTAATTATACCAAAACAGAAATGGGTAATATACCTAGAGATTCCCTAAAGAGTTCCACTCACAACTTCATAGTTATCCGGAATTTAATCAACAGGTAAACACATTTCCTCCATAGAAACTCTATTGTAGTCTTTCCTTCCTTTGCAATGGCTAAGGCTAACTTCTTGGAGTCACGTAGGGTGTTCGACGTGTTATATGCTAGAGGATGGAATTGCAGTGGAAGGTGGCTGCAACACGATCTAACTTTCTCGATACTCGCTAGCTAGCACACATTAATCCTATATAACACTTCGTAGTAATGCCTCTTGAACTAACCAATTCTATTTTTGCAGTGCCACCAGCAGTCGCCGGGCCGCAACGTCTGTGGATACTATGTTTGCCACAACATGGAACTACTCATCGGTTCCGCGATCACCAATGATCCTTAGGTTTGTCAATCTTGCAACAATTATTTCATATATACTTACCAATTTATATAAGCACGAATTTAATCTTCCTATCGACGAGTTCGACAATCGTTCGGCTAGCGTTGGAACAAAGCGAGCTCATAAAAGTTCGATCACACCTTGCGTCATTCCTGAACAGTTAGGTCATAAATCCATATAGGAGTTTCCACAGTGTAGATTGAACTTGATTGGGATAGATTGAACTTAATGGTACATGTGTGTACATTAATGTACATTAATGGTCAATTTTAGTTAATTGATTTGTGAATTGGATGTGCTTGTTTCTGAAATGAATGCAGATTTGATGTGCTTCTGAAATGAATGCGAATTGGATGTGCTTGTTTTAGAGGGCATGGATAGCATTTCCTAAGGCTAGCCAATAAACAGAAATAGATTTAGCAATGCAAAAGAATATTACAGTTGGTTTCATCTATAAACCGTCTGTGATTGTTGACTATCACAGACGGTTTTGAGTTAATAACCGTCTGTGATATTATGTATTACAGACGGTTTGAAAACCGTCTGTGATGACCTATGTCATTACTGACCCATAAACTCAGACAGCTCACGAAATCGTGATGACGTTTTTGAACCGTCTGTGAAGGCCTTTTCTATAGTAGTGTCCTACTGAACCTCTACAGGATGAACAAAATATTGATAAACCTGTAGATGAGACATCAGCCCCACGTAGATCAAAAGGCCGTGTCAATTGCCTATAAGGTATGGGCATAACGTTTTATTTTTGAATAATGATGAGCCTAAAACTTATGCGGAAGCGATGGTGGACCCACACTCTGAGTCATGACTTGAAGCCATGGGGATCCGAGATAAAATCCATTTGTTCATGTCATACGACCAGATCTAGACTAGTCGTATGGTGATACGACCAGGTCCAGACTAGTCATGTGGAGATACGAGCTGGTCGTAGGCTGGTTGACAATCAAGTTTGGAACTTGGTTGATGCACCTGATGGTGATACGACGATTAAGTGCAAATGGATTTTTAAGGAAAAGATAGATATGGATGGAAATGTTCACATTCATAAGGCACGACTGGTTGCAAAGGGTTTCAAACAAATTCAAGGTGTTGATTTTGATAAAACCTTCTCACCTGTCGCGTTTCTTAAGTCTATCTAGATCATTCTAGCTATTGCTGCATATTTCGATTATGAAATATAACAGATGGATGTCAAAACGGCTTTCCTGAATGGGAACCTAAGTGAGGATGTGTACATAACACAGCCTGAGGGTTTTGTCGATCCAAAGGAAGCTAGAAAGGTATGCAAGCTTAAGAAATCCATCTCTGGATTGAAGCAAGCATCTCAGAGTTGGAATATTCGTTTTGATGAAGTGGTCAAAGGGTTTGACTTTATCAAATACGAAGAAGAACCTTGTGTCTACAAGAAGGTTACTGGGAGCAAGCTTGTGTTTTTGATCTTGTATGTGGATGACATACTACTGGTCGGAAATGATATTCCTATGCTTGAATCTGTTAAAACTTCATTAAGAAATAGTTTCTCAATGAAAGATTTAGGAGATGCAGCATATATTCTTGATATAAGGATCTATAGAGATAGATCTAAAAGGCTAATTGGATTATGCCAGTATATGTACATAGTCGTATAGCGATACGATCTGGTCCAGACTAGTCGTATATCGATACGACCAGATCCAGGTTGGTGCCCATGGCTCGTATAGTGATACAACCGGGTTCAGACTGGTTGTATGGAGATATGAGCTGGTCGGAGACTGGTGCTCATGGCGCATGGCATTAATCTTAGCAAGAATCAGTGTCTTTCGACCACTGATGAGCGAGACAAAATGAGTAGAATTCCATATGCTTCGGCTATTGGATCTATCATGTATGACATGCTATGTACACGACCAGATATGTCGTATGCTCTAAGTGTTACGAGCAGATATCAGTCGGATCCAGGTGAAGGTCAATGGATAGCAGTCAAGAATATCCTTAAGTACTTGAGAAGGACTAAGGTTGCATTCCTTGTTTATGGTGGTGAGGAAGAGCTGGTCATAAATAGTTACACTGATGCAAGCTTCCAAATCGACAAGGATGATTTCAGATCGCAATCAAGGTTTGTGTTTTGTTTGATTGAAAGGAGCAGGTATGGACTGGTCATATAATGATACGACTAGATACAGACTAGTCGTATAATGATACGACCAGAAAGGCTGGAAGAATTCCAGATATGCAAAGTGCACATGGATTTAAGTTCGACTAGGTATGGACTGGTCGTATGGTGATATGACCGGATCCAGACTAGTCGTATGGTGATACGACTGCTTCCAGACTAGTCGTATGGAGATATGAACTAGTCGTAGACTGGTCAAACATGATTTTTCTGATCTGTTGACAAAGCCTCTCCCGCAACCTAAGCATGAGGTGCACACAAGAGCTATGGGTATTCCATACCTATTTGATTGACTCTAGTGCAAGTGAGAGATTGTTGGAGATATGCCCTAGAGGCAATCATGGAGATGATGATATCACGTCTATGTTTATGTGTTATGGAATAAGTGTTATTCTGTTCCTTGAATGAATCATCAGTTATGAAGATTAACGAGTATGTGACTTGTTTGTGAAACTCTATATTTATGCGATGATTATTCTTAAACGTTCCCTGGTCGAAAACATATGAGAACACATATGAATAGACTAGCATATGTATTGGTTGATGACTATGTTTCACGAGTCATAGATACGGAGATATCAAACCAATAATATGAACACATATTACAGAACATGGTGTTGGATAAGACCCACCTTGAGAGACTGTTGAGATTGTTATGATTTCGTGTGTCATCAGTTGGTCTCAAGCAATGATGATGTATAATCCTTAGACCTGAGATCAGCAAGGTTTCCTACATGTGTAATAGCACTCTTAGGGGTTGCCAAACGCTACACCGTAACTGGGTACTTATAAAGGTAGCTTTCGGGTATGCTATGAAACATGGGGAGGAATGTGACTGGTCGGATATGGGATTTATCCCTCCTAACATAACAGGAGAGATGTCTCTGGGCCCCTTGTTGTGGTTGAATAAAGAAAGTGCATGGCAATGCCACTAGTAGTCGAAGTGTCGACCACATGAAGTTATTCGACACTTGATCGAGAAAGTATTGAACAGTCCATAGATAACATAATCTCACCTGGAGTTCAACCAGATGTCGTGAGGCAAAGGGATAATACACAAACAGGTCGTACGACTGATATCTATTCTCCACATCTGGAAGACCTCCGGGTGGTCCTGAAAGACCTCCTGGTGGTCCTGGGAGACCTTCGGGTGGTCCTGGAAGACCTCCTGGGTGGTCGTGGAGAGAACATAATAAAGACCTGGTCATAGATCATATTGCATAAGGTTCGTCCAATATATTCACATAATCGTTATGTGCTGCTAGGTACCGCTAACGACTCGTGGTCGGAAAGGGTTTCCGAATCACAACTGATCACACATGAACCTATAGGGTCACACACTTAACGGGTTGGAACAAACCAATACGGATACGATCCGTCAAATGTGCTCGGATAGGATCCGTCACAGGCACTATATAAGGAGATGCTTGAGGCCAAGGGAAGGAGGGCGAGAAAAACAGACAAGACACGTGAAAGTCATGAGTTGAGTTGTTCCTCTAAAACCCTAGCCACCATCTTCTTGAGAGAGCCTTCTGTGCGACTTGGTGCTCACACACCGGCGTACGGTGCTCCTGCCCTGGACGTGTGAATACCATAGAGGTGCAACATTACTGAGATAGCTATTGCGCTTAAGGATGATCCGCGACCTTGGCGAGGAAGTAGATTGGTTTCTGGAGGAGACGATCCACTACGGTGGAAGATCGTCTACGAACACTTCACCGACATGTTTTTCGTTGGACCAGGCTGCTCCAACTCTTCTTTTGCTGCACTGCGCGTCTGGTGGTAACGATCTGTGATCATTTACTTGCTTGGCATCCTGGTTTACATGGTAGAAATTTTGAATTATTGCTAGTGTAGCCTACCCGTATCCCAACAGTTGTATCCGCAAAGGAGAAGTAGGAACGCTTAGAGGTAATCAACGAGTGATTCTGTCTTTGGACCCTAGTAGTCATAGGAAAACTTACGACCACTAAGTAATATTTTCTTTTTCTGACCTTTGTAGAAAGTAGGCATGACAGATTGTCTGGACGACCAAGAGGTCGGGCTGATGCTGATTGGCACGGAGGCAGAGCAAGTTAAAGCTCCTCCAGCCAAAAAGCATCGACTTGTAAGGGCCATCGACAATCAAGGGGCAAGCTCGAGTTTCAATCTGACCAAGCCCTTCGAAAAATTCTTTGCAGACATAGTTACTGCAGAGAAAGCAAAGGCGGTCGAAGCAGTCGAAGCCCTTAAACTCAAAGCCCCCAAGACCAAGGTTCTATTCTACTATGATGATAAAACTTTTTTAGTCTCAGCTTCTCACGGCTTTATTAAGCGACTAGAAAAGGAGAACTGAAATTTTTTATATCTTTTGTGAAGGATACCGCTGCGTCGGTAGAACCTTTGGTCGAGGGGTGTACTGCTCCTGAGGTGGTCGAAACAGGTTTCGATCACTAGGAAGGGCAGGAAGTTCAAGGAGCAGCAACTCCTGCTCGAGACCCATGACCAAACGTGATCGTGGCAGACCCCATTCATTAACTCGAATTTCGACCAGACGTGGTCGAAGAGAAGAAGTCGAAGAAATCTTCCTTTGGGAAGTTTTCTTCTGGATTCAAGATCAAGTCTAGGAAACGATGGTATGTAAAAAGACAAAAGCATAAAAACAACATTTACCTTTTGCTTTATACAAATTTGATATATTTTTCTTTCTGTGATCTTAGCCCGACTCCTCCAGCCCCCAAGGACGCCTCGCTTAGGAAGCACATCGCCACTTCTTCTGTAGTCGTAGAGACAACAAATATTTCTCCTACAGTCGAAAAGATGACAACGGAGGCGGTCGAGGGATCGGCCCCTATCCCCATGGTGGAAGAAGTCGTTGTCGCTAAGGCTACTATGACCTCTGAGGTGGTCGTAGAGGCATGTGCATGTACGAGTAACAAAGCAGTGGAAGCAACTAACAGAGGTCATGATGGAGCCTCCGACCACCGCGCCGGGAAGGAAGTCGTCGAAGACGTTCCTCCCGGTCCTCAAGGAGAAGCTACCATTACCGAAGAAGAAGAAGAAGAGTACTTCAACTTCTTCTCTGAATTCTTTGGCCCAGCAACCATTGTAGGGTATTCTTCATTCAGATCTCACAACCGAGTCCCTCACCCTAAGAACATTCCTAACAGGGGGATGTTTCTTATGACGAACGCCTTCAAAAGGTGTGGTGGGATAACATTGAAGATACTGATGAACTCAAGGACCCCCAGAGGGTATTCGCCAAGTTTGCTCGATCGACCATCTATGTAAGCACTTCATGCCAAATATTTTCATATTTGGTCTTTCTAGTCTCTCATTGTCCTTCTTTATGCAGAGATCTTTAGAGCAAATCGCCATCACAGGTGAATACAATCGGCGACTTGTGATGCTAAGGCGACAAAAAGCGAACTCTGCGGCGGCGAGAGAGATGGTAAGCTACTACCATTCGCAATCGTTTTTTGCTTGACTACTTGTACAGTTCTCATGTCTATCTTTAACCTTTGCAGGTTTAAGAGTGACAAAAAATCCCTGGCTAACGCACTCGACCATGAGAAGGTCGAGACACAGAGGCTAAGCGATGAAAAAATTGACCTAATGAAGAGACTTCAGGAGGCCAACACTGCAGCTCTTGATCTGTAGGATGAAACAAACAGTAAGTTCTGAACTTAAGACTGCTTATGATAATGATCTTCTATTCTTTTTATATTTCTTGTTTCTTTTCAGAAAAGAGGTCAAAATGGGTAAACTCCAAACCGAGGTCAATGAAAAGGCCTTGGTTGTACATGAGCTATCCCATTCCGCCAAAGAAAAAACTAAGTGATAAAGTTGTGGAAAGAGCAATTTGCGAAGAAGAATGTCTCCCACGACAACGAAATCAAGCAACTTGACTCTCGACTGGCAGGTAAGTAACTCTTTACTCACGACCAGTGTTGCTTACGAGTTGTTCAGGGATATGCTTTTGACTGGTCGTACTCTATTTCAAAGGAGCAAGCAGTCGAAATCAAGCGACTCCACGAAGCCTCAACTCGTAGTCAAGAGGAGACGAAGTCGTTGAAGATCAACCTTCAAGATAACATCTCACTTCTAAACAACATACTCGGCGAGCTTGGTGCTGAGAAAGCTACTCCTCTTGAAGACACCATAGCTGCTTACTCAAGTGCTATTGGACAGCAAGTCGGAGACTTAAGGGAGCTGATAACTACTCTGAAGGCCAATCAAGCTGACTCACTGAGAGAGGTTGTCGAAAGTGCAGTGAGCTATGCCTTAGCAAAACTTAAGGCACGCGACCAAAACCTCAGCCTTCAACCAATCGAGGACGACTTTAACTGCTCTAAAGCAGAAGCAAATCGTCTAATCGAAGAGGTGAAGCCAGTAAGCCAAAAGGTCACAGAGGAGATGCAGATTGGATCTCCTTTATAAGAATAGATTGTAAATAGGGAAACTTTTAGGGGCTGTTTGCTTCTCTTCCAGGTGCTTGTCTGCCTGGCTAGGAGAGGACCCAGAGACTACTAGATGCTTGCTTGGATGCCACCTCGATGCGGTTGCAGGCCCAGCGACATCTGCCCGATGACGAAACAAAATCGATTACTGGCTCCTAGACTTCCGATCCACTGTTCATTGTTTCAATCCAACAGTCTATTTTTCATTCACCAATTCTAGGCACATGTTTTCAACCAAACAACTCATCTTCAGGTTTGCCTAGCTAGACAAAAATTATCTACTTTCCAAGCTACCTCCAGGCACTACTTTTTCTCAGGCATGGAATCCAGGGCACCAACCAAACAAGCCCTTAAAGACAAGTCTTTTGCTTATAAATATAAAGTTTCTTTTTCCTGCAAACTATCTTGTCGAGTAGTTAGTAACTCATAAGATAATGAATAGAGAAAGGAAATTTAATTTAAGACTAAGAATTAAAGTCATATTAATGGCTTTATCCTAGCCCCCGACTATTTGCTTAGTTTATTTAGATAAACTAAGTAAATAGTATATATAAAGATTTGCTTGAAAAAGAAGTTTGTCCTACATGTGTTGTCGATCTTGATTGTCATGTTCTGGTCATAAGAGTTTAGTAACAGATAGACACTATAAAGTTCTTTCTAGTGGGCAGGACCACGTGTAGAGAGGAAAGACTCTGACTAGTTAAGCTACGTTCTCTGACCATAGAAATCAAATCAATAGAAACAATTCATTTGACCTTTTCTAGTAAACACAAGTTGTCTGGCACTGATAGCAAGAGTTAGAAACAGTACGACGCTAGAAAGTTCCTTCTAGTGGGCAGGACCACATGCAGAGATGAAAGACTTTAACTAGGTGTTGTGTCTTTCTTCAACCAGTTTAAACGCATTGAGGTTACTAAAAGCAGTCAAATAAACTATAAAAGTATACTCCACTTAGATAATTTTTTCAAAAGTAGTAAAGAAATAAGCTAAAGTTAAAAGAGCTGGCTTGAAAAGGTTTCGACCAGATTTGTTGAACCCAATTTCTTTGTATTGGCAGCAAAAGTTAGGAATAAGTCAACACTAGGAAGTTCCTTCTAGTGGCAAGACCACGTGTAGAGAGGAAAGACTTCGACTAGGTGATGTTACCCTACTTCGACAAGTATAAAGAAAAACTGAGTGTGTAAAAATGATTGAAAGACTATAAAAGCACTACTCAATAAAAGACAATAAAAAGTGAAGAAACCTGAAACTTTATTGATATAGTAAGTAGTTACACATAAAATTTGCGTAACTGGTCGATGTTCCAAGAATTGGAGAGAACCCGACCGTCTTCCATTGTTAGTCGTATTGAACCTGGTTGCGTAACTTCGACTACTATGCAAGGACCTTCCCACTTAGGGGGAAAGCTTATTCCGATTAGACTGGGATTGAATCTTCTTCAATACAAATTCACCTACAACAAGGCTGCGAGGTTGGACCTTACGATCGCAGTATTTGCACAGGGCTTGTTGGTAAATCACTGAACGGATTAGGGCTTGATTCCTCTTCTCTTCGAGCAGGTTGATATCATCCGCTCGAAGTTGTTCCTGGGTAGAGTCGCTGAAGGTTTCGACTCTTGTCGACCGGATCTTTAGTTCTGGTGGAAGTATGGCTTCAGCCCCAAAAACTAGGAAAAAAGGTGTTTCACCTGTAGCCTGACTTGTAGTCATGCGAACTGCCTATAATACTGAGGGTAATTCCTGTACCCAAGCCCCCAAGCGCTTGATAAGCTGGTCAAACACTCAGGTTTTTATGCCCTGCATTATTTGGCCATTTGCTCTTTCGACTGCCCTATTACTCAGTGGATGGGTAACAGAAGTGTAGCATAACTTGGTACCCAACTCGTAGCAAAATTCTTAAAATTTTGCGCTCGAAAATTGTTTATCATTGTGTGTAATTATTCGACTAGGAACACCAAATCGAGTAATCACGCTTCTCATCATGAACCTTTTTGCAGCTTCCGCTGTTATCCCAGTCACAGGTTCGGCTTTGATCCATTTTGTGAATTTATCGTTAGCCACAAAAAGGAACTCGAAGTCCCTTGGTGCTTTTGGGAACGGTCCTAGGATATCGAGACCTCAGGTCACAAAAGGCCATGAAAGAGGAATAGTTTGCAAAGCCTAAACCGGTTGGTGTATTTGTCTGCTATGAAACTAACATTGTACACACTTTTTAAACAACTCTTTGGCATCATAAAGTGTTGCTGGCTAGTAAAAATCTTGTCAGAAGGCCTTACCGACCAGCATTCTATAAGAAACATGAGTTCCACAGATGCCCCTGTGTATGTCGTGAAGAAGATTTAATCTTCTTTCTGTGATATGAATCGCATGAGAACCCCTTGAGTACGTCTTTTATAGAGAAATCCTTCAACCAATGTATACATTTGGCCTTACGGGATAAACGATCTGCCTCGAGATAACTGGTCAGCGAGAAAATTATCCTTTCGAGGGATATATTGTAACTCGAAACCGAAAAAAATGCTTTTCAAGCCTTCTGACTTCTGATAAGTACCGAGACATGGTCGGATTAGAGCACTGGTACTCTTTTCCAACCTAATTCATGACTAGTTGAGAGTCTCCTCTCACGAGTAGTCATCGAATCCTGAGCGCTTTTGTTGCTCGTATGCCAGCCAACAAATCTTTGTATTCTGCCACGTTGTTAGTGGCAGGAAAGTGTAATTGAATAGCATATTTTAAGGTCTCTCCTATAGGAGATTCCAGGACACCCTAGGCCCCATGCCACTTAACATAAGTGACTTGTCAAAGTACATCGTCCACTAGTAGTGGGTATCGTACTGGGGATCCTAAACAGATTCAAGATTTATCCCTTCGGTGATAAAGTTTTCCAAGATCAGAGATTTAATGGCCGTTCGGGACACGAAATGGAGGTCGAACTCCTTAAGTTCTACTGACCATTTTGGCATGCGTCCCGCTGTTTCCTATTCTGGAGGTCCACTTCTAAGGGATACTCAGACAGCACAATTATCTTGTGCACCTGAAAATAATGCCGCAATTTCCTCAAAGACATGAGGAGGGCATACAAAAGTTTTTGAACCTAAGGGTATCGCTCCTTAGGACCGTGTAAAACTTCACTTACATAGTAAACTGGTCGTTGGATGTTTTCACGTTCTGCGACCAGTACTGCGCTCACTGCCTGTGGCGTGACAGCTAGATTAATTAAGAGTGTCTCTTCTTGTTTCGGAGAAACCAAAACAGGAGCACTCGTAAGATTCCTCTTGACATCCTCAAAGGCTGTGTTTGCCTCTTCTATCCACTCGAAACCCTCGTGCTTCCTTAGAAGTTTGAAGAAAGGAAGCCCTTTTTCCCCCAGTCGTGCGAAGAAACGACTTAAAGCCGACATGTGCCCTATGAGTTTCTGGACTTCTTTCTTTGTGGTCGGAGGGTGCATTGTTTCAATGGTCTTTATATTTTCAGGATATGCTTCGATTTCTCGTGCAGAGACAAGGAATCCAAACAATTTTCCTGAAGAGACTCTGAACACGCACTTTTCGGGATTGAGTTTCAAACGGTGTTTTATAAGATTGTCGAATGTTTCTTGCAAGTTAGAAATATGATTAAGTCGCTTGATGCTTTTTACGACTAGATCATCAACATAGGCTTCCAAATTTTGACTTAGTTAAGGTGAAAAGATCGTTTGCATCAAGCATTGAAAAGAAGCACCAGTATTTTTTTAGACCAAATGGCATTTTGACATAGCAAAATATTTCAAATGGTATATTAAATGTGGTCTTTTCTTCATCATCTAAACACATACTAATCTGATGATAACCAGAGTAGAGTCAACCAACTGATCGATACGAGGTACAGGAAAATCATCTTTTGGACAAACTTTATTAAGATCAGTAAAGTCTACACACATACGCCACTTACCATTAGACTTTCTAATTAACCATTACAGGGTTAGCCAACCACTCTGAGTGGTCAACATCTCTTATAAAGCATGCTCTAAGTAGCTTGACCAATTCTGATTTGATGGCGTCTCGTCGATCAGGTGTAAATCTCCGTAATTTTTGTTTTACTGGTTTCTTGTTAGGCCGTAGAGCTAGCCTATGCTTTATCACTTCCCTAGGGACTCTAAGCATGTCGGATGCTTACCACGTGAAGACATCTGCGTTAGCTCGGAGAAAAGTGACGAGGGCATCTTCCTATTTGGGGTCGGAAGTAACTCTGATGCGAACAGTCTTCGAGGGCACCTTTGGATTCAGAGGGACTTCCTTGACTTGATCGTTTGGCTTCGGCGTAGCTTTAGGCTTCGACTACTTGGTCGAAGGCTACCCCTTGCTTGATTCTCGAGTTGGTATCTGGCCAACCATCTCGATGGATTTGTGGTCACATGTAAGTGCCATCTTCTTATTACAGCGTATTGTGTATCTTAAGACATTGATTCCCGTAATGAGCAGCCATTAAGAATTGTGCCAAAGTTGGTCGTCCGAGTATGGCATTATACGCCTTGTCGAAATCGACCACATCAAAGAAGATTTTCTCTGTCCTGAAGTTGCTTGGAGAACCAAACATTACAGGCAGAGAAACTTGACCAATTGGTTAACCTGGTACAATCCCATAAAATGAGTATTGTACAGGTTTTATTCTGGTCTGAGGTACTTGCATCTCGTCTAGGGCACTGGTAAATAAAATATTTAACGAACTGCCACCATCAACTAACACTCAATTTACTCGACAGTTATTGATGGTGGGCTCGACCACGATCGGAAACTGACCAGGTCGAGTGGAAGGGATCGGGCAGTCATTTTTCTCAAAGGAGATAGCGACTTCTGACCACTTCGGTATTTTATTGACAAGAGAGGGGTCAATGGAGTTTACCTCTCGTACAATAGCCTTGAGCTATTGCATTGACTCGTATGCCGAAGATTCCCCAAAGATGTGGTCAATGGTGAGCTTTGGATCCTGGAACGACATCTTCTCGTCGTCTTCCGACTGCTTTCGACCACTTGTTTGTTCTACCTCTTCGAGTGTAGGAAGTGGTCCTTTGCCGGTGTAGTAGTCCTCGAGTTTTTTTTTGGAAAACCCGGCAATTGCGAAGGTCATATCCTTCCTTTTTTATGGAAAGGACACCACATAAGCTTGTCGTTCTTTCGCTCGTGGTGCTTACCTTTGCCTGTTCGAAGTACGTCTTGAAACTCTTTGAGACTTTTTATCGCTTACAGTCAAGACTTACTTAGAACTGTTGGCTTGAGGCTTTTGACCCTTCACCTTGTTCTTGGAATTCTTGGCCATCTTATCCTTCTTTTTGCTACTTTCGCCCGCTTCTTGAGGATTTTTGTCATCTCAATCGATGTTTTTATTCCACTCGACTACTTCAACAACAGTCGCATATCAATCGACCATGTAGAAGAGCTCAGCGACAGTAGTCAGAGGATTCAAAGCGATGTCCTCTGTGATTCTTCTGCTGCGTACTCCCTATTTAAATGCTCTGATAACAGATGAGTTAGAAACATCTGGAATCGAATTGCGAACCTGACTGATGCGCTTGATGAATTGATGTAAGGCCTCGTAGTTGTTTTTGTCTCATCCTGTGTAGGTCGTCCTCCTTTCCAGGGCTATTGTATGTGCCCTGGAAGTTGGCCAGCAAAAGGTCGCAGAGGTGTTGCCACGAATAGATCGACTCGAGTGACAAATTTAACAATCATGATCGAGTGGACCCTTCGAGCACAGTTGGAAGGTAATTCGCCATGACGTGTTCTCCTCCTCCTGCTGCTCGGACAGCGGTCGTGTATATTTGAAGAAATTCAATGGGATTCTGTGATCCATCAAATTTCTCCATGTTCACTGGTCGAAACCGCGGTGGCCCGCGAACAGCTCGGAGATCAGGCAGGAAGGCCCGACATCCGGTAATGACATCATATTGCCTTCTCCGTAGAAAAAAAGGATTGATATCACCAGTGATCATAGATGATGATACCCGGTCGTAGGTGGACCCAACCTTTGATAGGTCTCAGTCCTACAAGGGTAATACTCCTCGGATATGGGCTAGGCCCAAATATTATATTCTAATTAATTCCTAGTAAATCTCAAAGGTCCATGTGCAAGTGCTAAAAATGTTTAGTCCCACATGGTGGGATTAAGGGGAGTGACACCAGTTTAAAAGGTGGAGCGCGTAGCCCTCTTGTGGAATTGAAAGAGACAACACACGCACAAGCCGCCATGAGCCGAGCCGAAGTCGTCTTGTCTTGCGTCTTGTATGTGCGTCGCCTCTTGGGCGCGATTTTCTTTATCTATTCAAAATCAAACGCTACCGACATTGAGGGTGATGTTGGTCTCTGGTCTCTTCGTTTTGCCATTAAAAAGAACAGTGCTGGTCCTTGATGGTGATTTGTTGGCCTTTGGTCTTCTAGTGATTTGTTGGCCTTTGGTCTTCTAGCGATCGCCCTGATGGTGATCATTGGCCTTTGGACTCTCAAGCATCGCCTGATGGTGACCGATGGTCTTTGGTCTTCCGCAACCTTTGGGCTCTCTGTCTTTTGGCTATATAAGGAGACCGAGAGAATCGCTCTGATCAAGTTTTTTCCACTTCCACAGTTTAGAAATTCCACAGTGCTTGTTGCTGTCTTTGGCGATCTCCATCCCGACGAGGCGCGTGTACGGCCGCACCGGAAGAGCAGGCCTCCGGAACCTCGTCCTTGAAGGCTTGCACGAGCGAGGACGAATAAGGTTTTTGGGGAGCGTTCGCGTGACTGCTCGCTGCTACATCTACATCAAGTGCACGACTACGACTCTCTGCTATGTTCTACCTCAACTACACAACTACGCGACGTCCACTACATCATGACGAACAACGACATTATCAAGAATTCTGGCGCTACTTCTTCTTCTACTGAATCTGGGTATGTTACTTGGTTTACTTTACTATTTGTTGTTGTAATGAACGCTGAGATAGATATGCTAGTTTCTGTCTTTCTAGAAATTAGTATGCCTATAGTGTTCATACATGCCTGCTTTGTATTTGTGAAAATAGCTAGAGTATTTTCCATGTTTTATCTAGCTTATTTCTGGATTAAAGTAATTAGGAAAATGCTTATGTACTCAACAATCCAAAAACCTTATTCTAGGTATAGGCATTTTTCACCAACTGGCTTTGCTCCTGCGCTCAAACCCTCTGAATTCGATGGTGCGAATTACAAGAGGTGGCGCACCAAGATGGTGCTTTGGCTAACTGCCATGAACGTTTTCTATGTGGCAAACGGCAAGCCTGAAGGAACACTTACTCTTGAACAGGAGCAAGAGTTCGAGGCTGCTGATAACCTTTTTAAAGGTGCCGTGGTTAGTGTTCTTGGTGAGAAGTTAGTCGATGCATACATGGCGATTAAAAGCGAAAAGAGATGTGGGATGCACTCGAGGCCAAATTTGGGGTTTAGGATGCGAGCGGTGAATTGTATCTCATGGAGCAATACCATGACTACAGAATGGTTGATAGCCGTTCTATAGTTGAACAGGCTCAAGAGATACAATCTATGGCCACAGAACTTGAGTACTTCAAGTGTGTATTACCGGACAAGTTTGTCGCGGGAGGCATTATTGCCAAACTTCCTCCTTCTTGGAGGAATTTTGCTACTTCTCTGAAACACAAGAGACAAGAGTTGTCTGTTGAAAATCTCATTGGGTCTCTTGATGTTGAAGATAAGGCGAGGGCAAAAGATACACACACTAGAGGTAATGAGGGACATTCTAGTGCCAATATGGTACAGAAGAAGAATGGTCAAACTCAAAAGTTCAAAGGCAAGAACAAGAGTGCACAAACAACAAGCTTCAAGAAGAAGAAGAAGAACACAAATGAGAGCCTTTGCTTTGTCTCGTGGTGAACTGGTCATTGGGCCAAGGATTGCGATAACGCAAGGGTGGGAAGAATCGCCAAGGCGTAATTCCAAGTCTGCCAATGTTGTTGTTGGTACTACTGAGACGGGAACTTCAGGGTATGGTTGACGAGGATATAATAATCCTCATTTTATCTTTTATCTATAATTCTTATTATAGGTAAATATGACGTTATATGGTCCCTGAGTATACCCCTTAATGTTATAAGGAAGAGCCTCTTTGGGTGGTCGTAAGTTCTTCTCGACCACCCCCATAGTCGTAAGTTATGCTACGACTACCCCAATAGTCGTAAGTCTTGCTACGACTACCTCATGGTCGTAAGTTCTTCTACGACTAGGTCATCTCGACCACCTTATGATCAATTAAACCTCTGCACAAGTGGGCCCAATTGATTAAGGGATTCAAACACCATCATCTGTTGTTACTCTGCGAAGTAATAGCACGTAATGCTCCATTATCTACGGTATATTGTTTGTTAGGCGACGTGGAGGAGTTATCGCGGTGATTACTACCAACGTCGTCTGTTATAGGATGTGATGAGGCGCCGCTTCACTGGAGAAACCGCTCCTTCACGTACTATATAAAGGCGACAATCGAGAAGGAAAGGCGGATGAATCGGGCCATCGGGAATACCAAGACTATCTGTAATAGTCTTAGTTTTTCCCGATTGTTCGTAATACACTCAATACCATACACACACCGGAGTAGGGTTGTTATTCTCTCCGGAGAAGGCTGAACTCAGATAAAAATCCCGTGTCAATCTCTCTGCGTGATTCCATTCTAGGAGACCCCGAATCAAACAATCTTTACGTAAGTTCGGTTCTAAAACACCGGCTAGCCATGCCGACCGTGGGGATCTTCGGTAATCTCTTGTCAACATTCTCTCTGCTTTTCCAAATCTCATGCACTCATGGCGGAGAATGGAGCGAGGAGAACCGGTTCGACTTGGCGGTCTGCAGACGCTGACATGGATGCGGTTTCGATTCTGAGCCGAGCGATGACTCATCCGATGGTACTGTTGCCTCCGGTGATCTTCCCACGATCCAGAGAGGCAAGGCATTGGTGGAGTTGAGGAGGATCCTTATCCCCCACAACAGTACGTCCGAGAGAGGGATCTACCCTCTCAAAGGACAAGGGTCAATTTGACCAGGATCACACCCAGGTGGACTCACAACACAACGAGAGTTTTTCCTCGAAGTGTCCGAGTCCCCCTGAGGCAGTCCGACTTGGTGAGGTAAGCTCTGGAAGCCACAATTCCAGGACTTCACCAGCATCTAGTGATCATTTCTCTCCAGATGACATCAGAGACAGCGGGATCAAGCATGCTTTTCCTGCAAATTCGACCATCTCTCCGCAGATCACATCTGTCGACAGAGACGGTTATAACCCGGACTTCCCCTACCTGGAGGGGATTACTCCAAGTCGCCAGATGGTGTCTCTCGACGACTCCTCAAGCGGGGAGGCCTCGAGCGCAAGTGAGAATCATCAACGAGAGGTCTTCGTCCTTCCCTCGGATCAAAGTCACTCTCCTAGAGACCGAGCCGAGA
The DNA here is from genome assembly GCA_036346405.1 of Phyllostachys edulis. NCBI lineage: Eukaryota > Viridiplantae > Streptophyta > Magnoliopsida > Poales > Poaceae > Phyllostachys > Phyllostachys edulis. The sequence continues at coordinate 26,977,673 of CM070551.1, forward strand.
CTCTCCCGAAGATCACACACTACACCCCTCGTGGCAATGGCAAGGACACCACCATCGGCGGACACGACCAACACCTTCATGAACGCCAGGAAATCCTCGACATTCTCGCACTTCATTGAGGCGCCTCAAGAGTCCGACATGGAAGCTCTTGAGGCCGCCCGACGAAAAAAAAATTGAAGCCCGTAAGAATTTGCTGGGCGCATTCAATATCAATCAGAGGAAGCTCGAGAACTCCAATACATCAATGACTTGCTCGAGAATCCAACTCAAGAGCTAGCCCGAGCGCCAGGTTACGACCTCTTCGTTGAGGAGATCGCACAAAGGCTTCGGAACACGATGGCAAGGCTGGAAGCACCTCGCCGACATCACTCAGGAAGTCATAACAATACGACTTCTTCACTACCACGATCGAACATATCACCACGGAGGAATCGGCGCAACGATGGTTGCATCGATCTCCTACTCGGAGAAATATCTTCGAGCGATTGATGATCAAGAAACTCCTCGAGAGGTGATCGCTCACCATTCCGACATGAGAATCTGCGGCGGAGATGAACTACGAGGAGTATTCCTCGTGGGGTCGAGATCTATCGTGGGTCCGGTCAACCTATTCTCGGGTATCGTCGAGTGCGACCACCGATGATATAAACCCTTCTTTCCTGCAAAGTAGGCGTCAAGAAGTCATTCTTTGGATGTCGGGCATTCTCGCCGATCTCGAGCTGTTATTCATTGCCACCTCGATTTCGACCAAAGGAACATGGAGAAGTTTGATGGTTCCCAAAATCCCATCGAATTCCTTCAGATCTATACCACACCGTCCGAAAGCGGCGGGAGGAGGAGAGCATGTGATGGCAAATTACCTTCCAAGCGTGCTCGAAGGATCTCGCTCGATCGTGGTTATTGAACCAACCACTCGAGTCGATTTACTCTTAGCAACACCTCTGCGACCTTCTCTCGGCAAATTTCCAAGGCACTTACAATCGTCCCGGAAAGGAGGATGACTTGCACCGGATGAGACGAGCGACAACGAGACCTTGCGCCAATTCATCAAGCATTTTAGTCAGGTTCGTAACTCAATTCCGGAAGTTTCTGATTCATCTGTTATCAGGGCTTTCAAGCAAGGAGTCCGCAGTAGAAGGATAACAGAAGACATTGCTTTGAATCCTCCTACTTCTGTCGCTGAACTCTTTGAGATGGCTGATCGATATGCAACTGCTTCTGAGGCGGTCGAGTGGAATAACACGATAGATCGAGAAGACAATACCTCTCGAGAGCCAGGCGACATTAGTAAGAAGAAAGATAAGAAAGCAAAAAAGTACAAGAACAAGGCGAAGGGTCAAAACTCCAAGCCGCCGGTTCCAAGGAAGTTTTGGTCGTGAATGATAAAGAGCCACGCACCTCAAGCCGCACTCGACCGAGGCAAAGGTAAGCGCCCGATCGGAAAAATGATAAGCCTAGGTGGTGTCCTTTCCATAAAAAGGAAGGACATGACCTTCATAGAATCGCCGTCTTCCAACGAAAGCTTGAAGACTACTACAACGAAGAAGGACCACTTCCCACTCTCGGCGGTAGGGCAAGCGAGTGGTCATAAGTCATCGATGACGAGGAGGAGATGCTGCCCGGGATCCGCAACACACCGTCGAACACATATACGGGATCATCGGCATATGAATCAAAGCGACGACTCAAGGTCGCGAACGTGAGGTAAACTCCATAGATCCTCCTCTTGTCAATAAATTGCGAAGTGGTGGAAGTCACCATCTCTTTCGAGAAGGGTGATTGCCCGATTCTTCGACTCGACCGTGTCGATACCCAATCGTGGTCGAACCCACCATCAACAATTGTCGGGTCAATCGAGTTTTGGTTGATGGTGGCGACTCGTTAAACATTTTGTTTACGAGTGTCTGGATGACATGCAAGTACCTAGGACCAAGGTAAGACCGATGCGATACTCTTTCCATGGAATCGCATCGGATCTTCGCTAAACCAATTGGCCAAGTTTCTCTTCCTTTAACATTTGGTTCACCAAGTAATTTCGTGACGAGAAAATCTCCTTTGATGTGGTCGATTTCGACATTGCATATAACGCCATACTCGGACGACCAACTTTGGCAAAATTCCTAATGGCTACTCATTATGGATATCAATGTATTAAGATGCGAGTCCCAAAGGAGTAATCACAATCCATTGTGACAAGAAGATGGCGCATACCGCGATCACGATCCCTCGAGATGGTTGGACAAATACCAACTCGAGAAGAAAGTCGACCTTCGACTAGGAAGTCGAAGCCTAAAAACTACACCAGCCGAATGACAAAGTCAAAGAGGTTCCTCTGGACACAGGGGAGCCCTCGAAGACTGTTCGCTCAGGGATACTTCCGACCCCAAATAGGAAGACGCCCTCATCTCCTTCCTCCGAGCTAACGCAGATGTCTTTGCGTGGCAAGCATCCGACATGCCCGGAGTCCCCAGGGAGGTGATCGAGCACAGGCAAGCTTTACGGCCTGACAAAGTACCCGTAAAACAAAAATTATGGAGATTTGCCCTGATCGACGAGATGCTATTAAATCAGAATTGGATAAGCTACTCAAAGCGGGCTTTATAAGAGAGTCAACCACCCGTGAGTGGTTGGCTAATCCTATAATGGTTAGAAAGTCAAACGGCAAATGGCGTATGTCGCGAGACTTCTTCGATCTTAATAAAGCTTGTCCAAAAGACGATTTTCCTTTACCTCGTGACGATCGGTTGGTTGATTCTCTGCAGTTGTGAAATGTTAAGTTTTTTAGATGCATATTCTAGATACCACCAGATCAATATGTGTCTAGACGATGAAGAAAAGACCGCATTTATTACACCATTTGGTATATTTTGCTATGTCAAAATGCCATTTGGTCTAAAAAATGCGGCGCTTCTTTTCAACGCTTGATGCAAGCAACTTTTTCATCTCAATTAGGCCGAATCTAGAGGCCTATGTTGATGATCTAGTTGTTAAAAGCATCAAGAGGCTTAATCATATTATCGACCTACAAGAAACATTCGACAATCTCGTAAAACATCGCTTAAAACTCAATCTCGAGAAGTGTGTGTTCGAATCTCTTGAGAAAATTGCTTGGATTCCTAGTATCTATACGAGGAATCAAGCAAATCCCGAAAAGATCAAGGCCATTCTCCAAATGCGCCCTCCAACCACAAGGAAAGAAGTTCAGAAACTCACGGGGTGCATGGCAGCTTTAAGTCGTTTCATCGCACGACTGGGAGAAAAGGGACTACCTTTCTTTAAACTTCTAAGGAAACATGAAGGTTTTGAGTGGTCGAAAGAGGCGAACGCTGCCTTTGAGGATGTCAAGAGGTACCTTACGAGTGCTCCTATTTTGGTCTCTCCGAGGTCAGAAGAAACACTCTTAATTTACCTAGCTGCCACGCCACAGGCAAGAAAGCGCGAGATCGGTCGAGAACGTGAAAACGCATAACGACGCTTTACTACGTGAGTGAAGTTTTACACGGGCCTAAGGAGCGTTACCCTCAGATCCAAAAGCTTCTATATGCCCTCCTCATGTCTTCGAGGAAACTGCGGCATTATTTTCAGGCGCACAAACTAGCCCGTCTTGCCTGAGTTTCCCTTAGGAGCGATCCTCCACAATAGGGAAACAGCGGGACGCATGGCAAAATGGTCAGTCGAACTTGGGGAGTTCGACATCCATTTCGTGTCCCGAACGGCCGTTAAATCCCAGATCTTGGCAGACTTTGTCGCCGAATGGACAAATCTGAACTGCTCAGATCCCCAAGACCATTCCCACGATCGATGGATCGATGTACTTTGACGGATCACTTACTTTAAGTGGCTCTTGGGTCGGGTGGTCTGGTATCTCCTACCGAGAGACCTTAAAGTATGCCATACAATTAAACTTTCAGGCCACTAACAACGTGGCAGAATACGAAGGTTTGCTAGCTGGTATACGAGCAGCGAAAGCGCTCTCGATTCGCCGACTACTTGTGAGAGGAGACTCTCAACTAGTCGTGAATCAAGTCGGAAAAGAGTACCAGTGCTCTAATCCGACAATGTCTCGGTACTTATCGGAAGTGCGTAAGCTAGAAAAGCACTTTTTAGGTTTCGAGGCACAATTCATCCTCGAAGGATAATTTCTCGCATCAGACCGGCTTGCTCGAATAGCTTCTTCCCGATCTGAAGTACCAAAAGGAGTCTTCTTGGAACAACTCCAGAAGCCGTCTCTGGTCGACGAACCAGAAACACCTCCTATTGAGACAGCCTCTCTAGAATACGAGGATACATGGATGACACCCATCTATGCATATCTTCAGAAGGGTTCTATACCCGAAGACGATCTCGAAGCAGATCGCTTATCCCGAAAAGCCAAAATGTATACTTTGGTGGAAGGAGTCCTTTATAAACGAGGTACTCAAGGGGTGCTCATGCGATGCATTCCGCAGAGCGAGGGATTAACACTTCTTCATGACATACATGAAGGCATCTGTGGAAATCATGCTTCCTACGGAACGCTGGTTGGTAAGGCCTTTCGACAAGGTTTTTACTGGCCAACAGCCCTTTACGATGCTAAAGAGTTGGTTAAAAGGTGTGTCCAAAGCGGCTTCATAGTAGCGAGATACACCAACCAAATCGGGCATTACAAACAATACTTATCTTGGCCTTTTGCGCACTGGGGTCTCGATATCCTAGGACCGTTCCTCAAAGCTCCAAGAGGTTTCGAGTTCCTTTTGTGGCTATTGATACGCTCACAAAATGGATCGGCGAACCTCGTGATCGATAACAACGAAGCGGCAAACGGTTTATGATGAGATGCGTAATTACTCGATTTGGAGTACCGAGTCGAATAATTACAGATAATGGTAAGCATTTTCAAGCACAAAATTTCGTGAATTTTATGCATTTAGTTGGGTACCAAGTTGTGTTATGCTTCATAGCCCATCTCCAAAGTAATGGGGCAATGAACGCAAACGGCCAAATAATGAGAGGAATTAAGACTTGAGTCTTCGACCAGCTCATCAAACGCCGGGGCTTGGGTACAAGAGCTACCCTCAGATATGGGCTGTTCAGACAACTACTACCAAGCACAGTGAAACACCATTCTTTCTAGTCTTGAAGTCGAAGCCATGCTTCCTCCTAACTAAAGATACGGTCAACACGAGTCTAAACTTTCACAGACTCCAACCAAGAACAACTTCGAGCAGATGATATTAATCTACTTGAAGAAAGGAGAAACCAGCCCTAATTCGCTCAAAGCGGCCTATCAACAAGCCCCGCGAAGATACTACGATCGTGAAGGTCCAACCTCGCAGACCTCACAGAGGTGACTTGGTATTGAGACTCGCCAATCCAAGTCTAATCGAACAAACTTTCTCCCAAGTGGGAAGGTCCTTACACGTGGTCGGTTACTCGTCTGTGGTCGATGACGATTGGCAATGGAAGACGCGTGTTCTCTCAATTCTTGGAACATCGACCCGCCACGCAAGTTTTATGTGTAACCAATCATTCGCATAATAAAGAATCGTGTTCTTCTACCTCTATTGTCTTACTTTTGAGTAGTGCTTTCATAATCTTTCGACTATATTCTAAACACCCAGTTTCCTTTACACTGGTCGAAAGGCAGATAACATCACCTAGTCGAAGCCTCTTCTTTCTGCATGTGGTCTTGCCCACTAGAAGGAGCTTCCTAATATTGACTCGTTACTCACTTTTGCCGCCAACACAAAGAGCTCGGGTTCTATTTAGTCGAAATATTTTTGAAAGCTTACTCCTTTCACCTTAGATTATTTCTTCAGTTCTTTTGAAAAATATTCTAAGCAAAGTGCACTTAGATTTATTCACTTGCCTTTGGTGCATTCGATTCGTCTCAACTAAGTCGGAGGAAGAAACACATCTAGTCGAAGTCTCTCCTCTCTGCACGTGGTCCTGCCCACTAGAAGGAACTTCCTAGCATCGCTCGCTTTCCTACTCTTGCTATCGGGACGACTTATCGAGTCCTCCAAAGAAGGGCGAATGAATTTTTGAAGTCCTCTCGATGTTTGTTTAACTCAAGTTGTCGTTCTCGACTTAAATAATCTAGTCGAGATGGTAACATCACCTAGTCGAAGACTTTCCTCTCTCAAGACGTGGTCCCGCCCACTAGAAGGAACTTCCTAGTGTCGATTCGCTTCCACTTTTTCAACCAAAGGCATGACGGTTGTGATCAAAAACAACAAGTTAAACAAACCTCTCTGCTGTAAACCCTTTTAACACTATTTATTTAGTTCGTCTAAACAAACTAAGCAAATAGTCGGGGGCTAGGATAAAGTTATTAATTTGACTTCAATTCTTAGTCTTTCATTTCGTTAATTATCTTTTGAGTTACTAACTACTCGACAAGATGATTTGCAGGAAACAAGATGGATTATATAATACATCAACAAAAGATTGTTTTTCGTGTTTGTTACAAACTACTCAAGAAGGAGAGCCCAACAAGATCTCCTCCGAAACCTTCCGGCCAACTGATTGCATTTCTTCAATCAGACGACTTGCTTCTGCTTCAGGGCAGTCGAAGTCGGCTTCGATTGGTTGAACATTAAGGTTGGGGTCACGAGCTTTAAGTTTGGCCAATGCATAACTTACTGCAACTTCGACCGCCTCCTTTATCGATTCAGCTTGGTTGGTCTTCAGGGTGGTCATCAGTTCTTGCAAAGTCCCGACTTGTTCCCCAATTGTACTTATGTGAGCACCATCGATCATCTTGAGGAGCTTTTCCTCAATATGAAGCTTACTAAGTACATTGTTCAGGAGCGTGACATCGCTTTGAAGATTAATCTTCATTGTCTCCATCTCTATTGGGTACGAGTCAAGCCTCATGAGTTGTTTGTTTTCGACCGCTTGCTCTAAAAAGAATAAGACCGGTCAAGTAAAAATAAACTTCTAGAGAAAAAGAAAACAAAATAATTACAGTAAAAGATTTCCTTACCGCTAGTCGAGAATCCAATTTCTTGATTTCTTCATCATGGGAGGCAACGGTCTCAAAGATGCTTCTTCTCCCATGATCTAATCTCCTCCGTGATTTTCTTTGGCAATACTGAATACCTCAAGATAAATCACGGTTTTATCCCTAAGCTCATTTTCGAGCCTTCCCAGTTCGAGTTCCATTTCTAGAAAAGAAATGAGAGTGAGAATATGGGAAGAACTCGTAAAAGATTGCAGGTAAAGAATTGTTTACCTGATCTTTGGGACTTTAGTCTCGTAATTTCCTCATTTTTCTCTCTGGAGATACGAGAAGTCTCGTGAATGACCAAAGTTTTATTTTGGACTTCATTCTGGAGCTTTCTTATATCATCTTCTTTTTCTTAAAAGAAGTAACAATCAGGCAAAGATCGAAAACATAAGCAGCCTTAAGTTCAAGACTTCATCGCTTATCCTTTCCTGCACCTTTTCGGTTGTAAAGTTAGCTTCTTTAAGCTTCCTCAGGAGAAATTCTACTTTCTCCTGTAACTTTCTCGACTCCTCTTTTTGATAATCGAGCGAGTCGGCCAGAGTCTTTTCGTCACTTTTTAACCTGTAAAGGTTAAAAGTGGACATGAACATTATTAAATTGGTTGTAAGCTCTCCTACAACCATTGATCCAGTCGTAAGTTCTTCTACGACTATGGATCTAGTCATAAGTTTTCCTACGACTAAACCTTCGGTCGTAAGTCTTTTACGACTAGCATATAGTCGTGAGTTTTTCCACGACAAACCCTGTAAGCACTATATAAGTAGTCAAATCGAAAACGACTATGAAAAATAGTAACTTACCACCTCTCTTTTGCTTGCAGAGTTCTTTTTTCCTCGTCATAGTTTAGAAGTTGTCGATGATATTCACCGACAACAAATGATTTGCTCTATAGCTTTCTCGCAAAAGAAAAGACAAGGAGAAACAAGAGAAGATTATACCAGTATGTATAAGTATCATCAAATACTTACACTCATGGTTGATCGAGCAAATATCGAGTAAACCACTCTGGTGCTTCACTCGCCCACTCTCTCAACTTGGTCCCACCAAACCTTCTCAAGGCGCCATTATCAAAAGTGTTCCCTCTATTGGGAATGTCTTTGGGATGGGGACTTGTTATTCTGAGATCTAAAGCGTAAGACCCCACTATGGAAGCAGGTCAAAGAAATCGTAATGGTTGAAGTATTCCTCATCTTCCGATTCTCAAATTGTAATTTCCTTTGGGTACCGTGAAGGAGGTTTGTAATAATTTCTTCCCTTGCACGTGGTCCGCACATCACCACCTTGGGCAGAGGCTTCATGCGACTACATCACCGGTCCCACGGCCACATCGGTGGTCATGGCGGCTACCTCAAGAGTTGTAGACGCCACTCAAGAACTATGGCACGCCTCGGTGGCCATAGTTATAACTTCACGGTCGAAACAACCGCTCAGAGCTACGACTTCTTCCACAACCCGAGCCGTGGATGATCCTTCGACCATCTTCGTTGTCATCTCTCCAATCACCGGAGAGGCCGCAATGGGCTTTTCGATAGAAACCACTATGGGGGTCAAGGAGTCGAGCTAAAATAAACAAAAGGATAGAAAGTCAAATTGTGGAAAGCAAAAGGTAAATGTTGTTCTTACACTTTAGCTTGTTTCACATACCTCTGCATCCTGGACTTGATCAGAAACTTTGAAGCCATCTTCCCGATGGAAGGGTTCTTCGACTTCTTTGCTACGACCACGCCCGATTGTAGCTCAAGTTGGGGAATAGGCTCGCCACGACCACGCCCGGTCGTGGATCTTGAACAGGACCATCTCTCGGTCTCGACTTTCGAGGGCCGAGATCGGTCTCGACCACTCCAAGAGCAGCGCTACCCTCAACGATAGGGACCGGATCGGCGTTGTCCTTCACAAAAGACATAAACTCCTTCCAGCTTCTTTTCTAGTTGCTTGACAAAACTAGAAGTGGCGTAAACCGAAAGCTTTCTTGTCATAATAAAAGGTACCTTAGCCTTGTGGGCTTTGCGCCTAAGAGGTTCTTCAACCTCCACGGCCTCCTCACCGCAATGCCTTGATCTCGCCATCTTTGTGGTCATGTCCTTGGTCTTACTTGATCTTGCGATAAGAGGTTCTTCATCCTCCTCGACTTCGCTTGCTTCGACTTCGATTTCTGCTGCGACTATGCGTGCAGCAGACCTTAACAAGGACCCGGTCAAACGAGGGACTTGAGCTTGATCCTCCTTGTCGATTTACTCTTGAAAGACGACGCTTTTACTTGGGGAGCCGAGTCCTTGTCTCGTCGCCTCGCTCCAATGGTCATCGATTCGACCTCTTCGTCGTTCCGGTTTTCCATGCCTACTTTACAGAAGAAAAAGTAAGAAGAAGAATCAATGACCAACAGAAGTTTTTCTCTTACCAAGACCTAGTCGAAGCTTTTCTCGACATGTCCCCGATCGTAAGATTTTCTCGATCACTACCTAGTCGTAAGTTCTTTCTACGACTATAAAGTCCTAAGGATAAAATCAGCTTTTGATTACCTTTAGACGCTTAACCTTTTCCTCTCATGACAAAACCGCAAGGATTTGAGGAACCGCCATTCCGGTGGTGGGGCTTCACAAACGAAGTTTGACTCGACGCCAATCTCGCTTATGAAAGATCTCAGATAAAACAGATGAAGATACTCGATTGATAAATCAAGAAGACCAAACTAAGAGTTAAGTCGAAAAACTACTTACCCTCATCAGAGTCCCCGGCCTGCCTTTTGGCCCCGTGATACTTCCACATAGGAGGTACTCGCTTCTTCAAAGGGCTAATTCGACGGTGATGAAATCCTTCACCACATGCCATCCAACAACCCCTTCTTTCAAATCCTTAATAGCTTGAATATAGGGGCAATTCGACCGATATCTTGGGGAGTCGAATCCCATGAAGATTTCTTCTAATGACCTTCCCCGAAGGTAAGGTCATCCCTGAGGTGACTTTCCAAAGAAACCACCTCTTCCTCCACAACGCCATGAGGACCGAGTGAACATCTGAATATACTCCTTCGACTTCCCGTCATGGAGCTTGCACCACAACTTCCAAATCAGATTAGCGAGCCATTCCAGAGAAATACCGAAAAGCTCAAGATCCGCTGAAGTCCTGTCACGCCACACAGATATATAAATACGCCAAAGATTGTAATGGAATTAGTACTAAGGTTCACCAATTCCACTCCAAAATGCTCGAGTATAAGTGTAAGAAAGGGTGAGCAGCAATCGAGACCACACTCACAATGACGCTCGAAGACGGAATTTGTCCATCCTCCTCCGACGGCCATTGTTTGCTTGTTCGCCGAACCACTCCACGAGAACTCTCTCGAATCTTCCCAGCGTTGACAAGGGCTTCCATCTTCGCCAGATCCATCTCGACTCGATCCACTCGGAGACCCTCCCGCCATTTCTCTCGAAGGGAGATTCTTGATTGAGTTGGTATGAGAAGACAAGAACTTGATGAACAAAGGATAATTTGAGGAAAAGTGTGAACCCTAAGTCTTACCCCCTAAGTATTTATAACCACGTGCCTCGGCCGAGGCGTGGTATTCCAAAGGTTGCCACCGCCTCGAACCGCTTCAACGAGACGAAGCTAACAGCGCCGCTTAAAATTCCCCAACGTGTCCGCTTTGAGAAAATCAGTTTGCTTTTACACCTCCAAATAAATTACTTCCTTGGTTAGATTCTTTTTAACCAAAGGAAATGTTCATCGGAAAGGTTTTTCTTCCGATCATTATGTCAGCGATCACCTTGTGATCGTAAAATGTTCTACGACTATTTGATAGTCAGAAGCAATTTCCTTGACCAAGCATATTTCTGGTCAAAGTAGTATACTAATGACGAAGAGTTTTTCCTTCGACTATCTTTCTACGACCCTCTCGTGGTCGTAAGACCATCTATAACCCCTTTACCAAGTAAGTTGCTTTCACTTGAAGCTGGGGGGCTAGATGACGAGGATATAATAATCCTCATTTTATCTTTTATCTATAATTCTTATTATAGGTAAATATGACGTCATATGGTCCCTGAGTATACCCCTTAATGTTATAAGGGAAGAGCCTACTGGGTGGTCGTAAGTTCTTCTACGACCACCCCCATAGTCGTAAGTTATGCTACGACTACCCCAATAGTCGTAAGTCTTGCTACGACTACCTCATGGTCGTAAGTTCTTCTACGACTAGGTCAGCTACGACCACCTTATGATCAATTAAACCTACAGACAAGTGGGCCCAATTGATTAAGGGATTCAAACAGTCATCATACGCTGTTACTCTGCGAAGTAATAGCACGTAATGCTCCATTATCTCTGGTATATTGCTGTTAGGCGACGTGGAGGAGTTAATACGCCGGTGATTACTACCAACGTGCGTCCGTTACAGGATGTGATGAGGCGCCGCTTCACCTGGAGAAACTGCCGCTCCTTCACGTACTATATAAAGGCGGCAATCAGAGAAGGAAAGGCGGATGAATCGGGCCATCAGGAATACCAGTACTATCTGTAATAGTCTTAGTTTTTCCCCTGATTGTTCAGAATACACTCAATACCATACACACACAGGAGTAGGGTTGTTATTCTCTCCTGAGAAGGCCTCGAACTCAGATAAAAATCCCCGTGTCAATCTCTCGTGATTCCATTCTAGGAGACCCCGAATCAAACAATCTTTACGTAAGTTCGGTTCTAAAACACCGACAATGGTAATTTACCTACTGTTCTTTCCGTATGTCAATCTACCGATTGGTGGATAGTCACTGGTGCTAATATACATGTGTGTGCTGATATTTCATTTTTCTCTTCTTACCAGGTCACTCGGGATTCACCGTTCTAATGGGGAACGGGTCACATGCCACTGCTCATGGTGTTGGTACTACGATCCAAGTTTACTTCGTGGAAGATTGTGCAACTAAAGAACGTGCATCATGTGCCATCGATCAATAAGAATCTCGTCAGCGGATCTCTTCTGTGTAGAGATGGTTTTAGACTGGTATTTGAGCCCAATAAATTTGTAATGTCCAAGTGTGGACAATTTGTTGGTAAAGGCTATGTGTGCAGAGACTTGTTCCGCCTATCTCTTTCAGATTTATGTAATAATATTGTGAACCATGTTTGCAGTAGTAATGAGACTACTATTTGGCATTCACGACTTTGTCACATTAATTTTGGTTGCATGACGTGGTTAGCCAGTTTAGAGTTAATCCTGAAATTCACCCTTGCCAAAGGTTCTAAATGTCAAGTTTGTGTGCAATCAAAGCAACCTCATAAGCCTCATAAGGCCGCGGAGGTAAGAAACTTGGCACCGTTAGAACTCATACATTCAGATCTGTGTGAGATGAATCGTGTGTTGACAAAAGGTGGTAACAGATATTTTATGACTTTGATTTATGACTACACTAGGTTCTGTTATGTGTATCTTTTGAAAACTAAAGATGAAGCTCTTCACTACTTTAAAATCTATAAGGCAGAAGCTGAGAACCAACTTGAAAGGAAAATAAAAAAGGTTAGGTCTGATCGTGGTGGAGAGTATTTTTCAAATGAGTTCAATTTATTCTCATGAGGAACATGGTATAATCCATGAGAGGACGATCCCTATTCACCCCAACAAACGGGTTATTGAAAGAAAGAACCGCACTCTAAGCGATTTGGTTAACGCCATGTTAGACACAAATGGGTCTTTCCAAAGCATGGTGGGGAGGCTATATTGACTTTATGTCATGTCCTAAATAGGATTCCCACAAAGAATAAAGAGATAACCCCATATGAACAATGGGAGAAGAAAAGACTATCACTTTCATACTTGCGCACTTGGGGTTGTTTGGCGAAAGTCAATGTGCCAATTCCTAAAAAGCGTAAGCTTGGACCAAAAACCGTTGATTGCGCTTTTCTAGGCTATGCTCACCATATCGTTGGATATAGATTTCGGTGGTGAAATCTGAGTACCGACGTGCATGTTGGTACAATTATGGAGTCCAGAGATGCTACATTCTTTGAGGATATTTTTCCGATGAAAGATATGCCTAGTTCATCAAGTCAGGAACCTGATACAATTCCTGAATCTGCCATTCCAATGGAATATTTTGAACAAACCCTTGAGCAAATTCCTGAGGAGGAAGACAATGAAACTCTAAGGAAGAGTAAAAGACAAAGGACTGCAAAGTCTTTTGGTCCTAATTTTATTGTGTACCTTGTGGATGATACTCCAAGTACCATTTCTGAAGCGTATGCTTCTCCAGATGCGAGAATCGAAGGAAGCAATCAGAATGAAATGGATTCCATTATCTCTAATGGAACTTGGGAGATCATGAGCGCCCTTATGGTTGTAAACCCAGAGGATGTAAGTGGGTGTTCAAAAGAAGCTTAGGCCCGATGGTACTATCGAGAAGTACAAGGCACGGCTTGTGCCAAGGGTTATACCCAAAAGGAAGGCGAAGATTTCGTTGATACTTATTCACCTGTGGCTAGACTGACCACTATTCGAGTACTACTATCTCTGGCTGCCTCACACGGTCTTCTCGTTCATCAGATGGACGTTAAGACAGTTTTCCTAAATGGAGAGTTGGACGAGGAAATTTACATGGATCGACCAGATGGATTTGTAGTAGATGGTCAAGAAGGAAAGGTGTGCAAGTTGTTGAAATCTGGGTCGGAGTGGTGAACGATCACCACCCTGGGAAGCTTGTCGGTCGTCAGACGTTCTAAAAGCTCTTCTTTGACTAGAGTTAAGGTTTGGGGAATGATGTAACCTGTTGTCGTGCTGATCTCCATGAGGCGAGTTATTCGAACAACCGGTGGTCGACAGAGTCGTACCGCTACAACTTCCAGAATGATGTCGGGGAGGATGCTCAAGTCTTGCCATCGTGCTTCGAAGCCTTCGCACAATCTCTTCGGCAAAGAGGTCATACGATGGCGCTCGTGCGAGTTCTTTAGTTGGGTTCTCGAGCAGATCATTTATGTGCTAGAATTTCTGAGCTTCCTCCAACTGATATTGAACGTGCCTAGGCAAATTTCTCTGAACTGCAATTCTTCTCCTTCGGATTGTCTCAGGATCATCCACATCTGACCCTTGAGTTTGCCTCAATGGAGTGCTATTATTTCGAACATTTCTCCCACGCTCATCAGAGTGCTGATCCCGTTCATTGCTAGAGGCATCCTCATCATTGCCACGAGGGGTCGTAGGGTGTGATCGGCGGGGAGCATCCTTAGGCCTGCTTCTAGGAGAGAGATCATGATCTGAGGGTAGGGCGAAGACTTCCTGTATGTGATCTCCACTTGCGCTTGAGGCCTCCTGACTTGAAGAGTGGTCAAATGACACCGTCTGGCAACTTGGAGTAAACCCCTCCAAGAAGAGGAACTCCGGGTTATAATCGTTTGTGTCCGTAGGTGAGCTCTGCAAAGTGTGGTCGAACTCATAGGAACAAGGTGGTCCCTCATATCCTCTGTGGGGGTAACCACAGAGTTACGACCACCAGATGCTGATCGAGTCCCAGAATGATGGCTTCCAGGACTTGCCTCGCTAGGTCGAACTGCATCAGGCGGACTCGAACATTCGAAGGGAGAATTGTCGTCATGTTGTGAGCCTGCCTGGGTGCAGTCCTGATTGTGGTCGGATAGACCCTTGCCCTCTAAGAAAATTGGTCCCTCAGTTGGACGTACTGTTGTGGGGGGGGGGGGAAAGGACCCCTCCTCAACTCCATCGGTGGCATGGCCTCCTGGATCTAGTGAATGATCTCTGGAGGCGGCATTACCATTGGTTGAAATGATACGCGGCTCGTAGTCGAAGCCGGCATCCATGTGGATGTCTGCGTAGTTGGCCAAGTCAAACTAATTATTCTCATTCCACTCTCCTGCCATGGAAGCATTAGGAAAATCACCGGAAGGTCCCCACGGTCGGCGCCAACTGTCGGTGATCTAACACCGATCTTACGTATGATTGTTTAATTCGAGGGACTCCTGAATATACAACTACGCAGAGAATGATACAAGAATTTTATATAGGTTCGGGCCTTCTCCGGAGAAAATAACAACCCTACTCCTGTGGCAATGTATTGAGTGTGATTATAACAATCAAGAGGAAGACTAGTGTGTAATGTCTTGTGCTCCTGATCGCTTTGTCCCTTCTGCCTTCTAACTTCAGTCTTTATATAGCATACGAAAAGGTGGCAGTTCCTTCAGACGAAGAGGCGCTTCAATGTTCCAAGCGATGAACCGCTTGATGGCAGTTGTTGTTAAGGACGTGGCACCCCCACATTGTAAGGCAGTTGTTGTCAGAGACAGATGTGATTCATGCGGTTACTCACAGAGAGTAACAGCGTATATTAAATACCCTATGTGTTAAGCACGATGCATAATACTCCCTAACTAATTAGACCCACAGGTCAGCAAGCCTTATCAATAGGTTTCTCGAAGCCAGGCTGGTCGAAGCCAAACGAGTCGTAGAAGATATTACGACTATACGATAGTCGTAGAGAAGCTTACGACTATACCATGGTCATAGAAAGACTTACGACCATGGAGTGGTTTACAACCAGACAGCTTGGCCTCTCCCTTATAAATATTTAACGGGTATACTTAAGATCAATATGAAAATATTAATATCTATAATAGGAATCATAGATAAATAAATAAATAAATGAGGGTTATTATATCATCGTCAGAATTGGTTCAAGCATTCTGGTGAAACAATCGGCAGGAAATTTGATGAAGTATTACAATGGGTGGTCAGGATGTCTGTCGATTATATACTACCTAAAGATCCTAACTTCTCCACTATTCATAGTAGGATTAGAGGTGATCGAAGGTTGTGGCCACATTTTAAAGATGCCATGGGTGCCCTTGATGGAACAAACATTCTTGCAACTCCACCCCCAAAAGATCTTGTTAGATACATTGGTAGGTCCAAAAGTGCAACTCATAATGCGATGGATGTGGTCGATTTTGACATGCGCTTCATATATGCATCTATTGGTCAGCTGAGGTGTTTTTTTAGATAATGGAAGTACAACTCCCGACCTCTGCACTAACTAGGGATGCACACAGCCATTATACCACCATCAGCTGAAAGATTAAAACAAAAAATGGCCAAAAGCCAACAATGACAAACATATTGTCACGCAAAGGCTAGCCTAAAAAAAAACACCTAGCCCCGCCTCAGGGACCAACCAGGAGATCCTCCACACGCGAACAGTAGCTGCGCAGCAAAGAGGTGATGATGGGTCAGTCTCCGTAGCGACGCCTCCAAGAAGGAATACAACGCACGTTGTCGTCGCCAGATCCAACCAACGAAGGTCAGAACAGGAGTTTTCACTCCGGAGCTCAGGTACCGGTGCTCCAAAGCAATGCATTCAAGAAGGTAACGCCGCTCAGGTCGATGTCATTGCTGGATCCAACCAGCGAAGGGTAGATCAAGAGTTTTCACCCTGGATTGAAGGTACCAGCACTCCAAAACCACACCACAGCACGTCCTCATCGCTGGATCCAACCAATGAAGGCTAGATCGCCAAGATGACGTCCGCAACATCTCCAACGGCCAACAGCTGCTAGCACCACCGTGAAGTCACGAATGCACTTTCACCTCCACTGATCCAACACACCGATCAAGCCTCCAAAGATCCGTCCATCACGGATTGAGGCCGCGCGTTGCACAAAGCAACACGCCAAAAGAAGGAAGGTGACATCCACCGCAGCCCACGCGTCGACCAGTTGACAACCGTCCACCGGGGAGGAGCCAAGCGCTGCACAAGTCACCGCCACCGAGCCGTCGCGATCTGTACCAATTGTGCCAAATCTGGATCTACACTGTGCCACCTCCGTCATCATGCATCGATGAAGCGTGCCGTCGGAAGAAGCCGGCGGAGAAGGGCCCCAGATCGCCACGCCTGAAGACGAGCCGACGGAGAAGGGCCCAGATCCAACCCCGACGAAAGTCCACACCGTTGAAAATTGGCGGACAGACGTCGGGTGTTGGAAGTGTGATGCAGATCAAGCGCCACCACCGAGAATAAGAAGCCCAGCCGCCACCGCTGGCCAACCGGCGACGGCGGCGAGGAGGAAGAGAGAAGGAGAGGGGGGGCTTGTTTGGTGGTGGCTAGGGTTTTTCCTCTAGGATGAAGAGAGGAACGAGACTAGTTAGGCTATTTGGTGGTGGCTAGAGTTTTTCC
Source organism: Phyllostachys edulis (assembly GCA_036346405.1). Lineage (NCBI taxonomy): Eukaryota > Viridiplantae > Streptophyta > Magnoliopsida > Poales > Poaceae > Phyllostachys > Phyllostachys edulis. Next base: position 26,994,830 of record CM070551.1, read on the forward strand.
TCTAGGAGCTCGGCCGAGGTCTATGCATGACAGTAGTGTGCAGTATCATGCATTGTGTGTTGATAGAGATGTATTTCCACATCCTCCACAATGTAAATATTTGGTACTATCATTTATGCATTTCTTTCCTCGTAATGCCTAAGTGATTTATGCCACCTATGTTATAGGAAAATATTATCTTGTCGATGCTAGTTATCTGAACATGCCAAGGTACTTAGCGCCATACAAGGGGCAAATGTACCATGTTCCAGATTTTCGAAGGGGTCTCGCTCCAAGTGGTGAGAAAGAGATATTCAACCAGTCGCACTCAAGTGGTCGTAATGTCGTTGAGAGCTCCTTCGGCGTATGGAAGATGAAATGGAAGATTCTTCTGAGGATGTTGAGCTTTCCAATGTCAAAGCAAAAGATGATTGTTGCGGCAACCATGTGTCTCCATTACTTCATACGTGATCATGCTACGTCGGACACGCATTTTCGTAGGTGTGATCGAGATCTAGATTATGTGCCCACAATACCTTCGAGATACGCAAGACATGCCATATCTCAAGATGCTTCGGATCCGTCAACGTCATAATCGAACGACAAGTCAATGGATAGATTCTGTGATGAGATTGCAAGGGAAATTGCTCAATCTAGATGATGGCCGACATATTGTTACGATATTTCATGGTCTTTTGTCAGATCCCATTTACCATTGGAATACTTCTATGTAGTAAATTCTATGTTAGCACACTTTATCATTTGAATAATTATATGTTATTTTGTGGTTCGAACTTATGTCGATCTAAATAAATTTGTTAAAATAAATTTAGAAATTGGAATAATGTATACATGTTGAAGGTGAGGTCCTACCATGTGTGGGGGCTCTCCTGATGGTCACGTCCTTATGGTGCACACGTTCATGCACAAGAAACAAGTTCATGTAATCCTAGCTTGTATTACAGCACGTGCCTACCGCTAGTTACAAGGCCACGTTACGAAAAGAATGGAGACGAGCCGGTGTTGGTTGCTAGGAACATGTTTGTAAGCACTACAACATGCTCATGTCAAGCACTAACGTGTGCACTACATGCACGTACGCACCAGCGAATTGACCACATGCACGTACGTACACAAAAGCTAATCGTGATTTTTGTTTTCTAGGAAAAGCCACCAAGCTGCTGAGGGTAGTATGGTCTATTCCCCTAGAATCCCACTTTCCATGTTTCAGGAGTCAACATGTCAGCCAAAGACTATCAGGGTTTGCTCCTAATTCTATTGGGGAGTGGATCCTGAGAGTAGGAGCATGAGTAGAGAAAATCCTGGAGCAGAGTCCTACCAAACACACCCTTAGGTTTGATTGCTAGCAGGGGTGAAAAACTCCCACATTAAAAAAAAAGGTCATTGAAGCTAGCTCAAACATGTGCAAATAAAGGGGGGAAATCGAAGCCGGCCGAGGAGTGTTTTCTTAGGCTTATAAATTTGAAGTCTCAGAATACTTGACACTTTTTTTTTTTATCAAATCATGCATCCCAAGTAAATATATCATACTTTAGATGAAATGTAACCAAAATGCCCTCCAATAATAGCACAAGCACAAATCGAGGTGATAAAGTGGGAGAAATGTGGTAGAATTAATTGGGCATTTTGGGCAAGTGCATGTCAGGAATGGGAAATTGCAAGTATTTTTGAACAAATTTTTTATCAAAAGTGCTAAGTATTTAGAAAGAAATGAATAGGCTATTAGAAAGTCTAACCCCTTGGTTGTACAGCACTACAGCTTGGCAATGCTTTCCAAGTTGCGACTAACATTCTACGGTTTCTACCCTTCTGTTCTTTTCTTGCCTAAATGTTACCATTGATTCAGTGGATGTTTGTGCAGAGATGTGATGTTGTAATGCAAATTTACATTTGGTTTTTGATTGGCGAAAAGATCACTTAGAACATTATGTTAGTGTTGTCGAATCTATATATGTAATAATTTGATGCTAATTGGTGGTATTTTTCTTGCTCTAGAATGTATGGTCTGTTTGATTACCGATCGAGTTTCCTATCAGCCTGAGTTTAACATGAAATGCATTGTATGTAAAAATTGGTGCATATTATGTTTACCGAGTGTTTTTTAGTTGACATACACCCGGGAAAATTACGAATATGCATGCGTGCTGGATCGCCATGTGACTAGATTTCCCGAGTATAGTTGACATACACTCGGGACAATTTCCCTATTTTCCGAGTACAGTTGGTATACACTTAGGAAAATTGACCTACTTTTCCGAGTGTCCTTGGCTGATATACACCTGGGAAAGTATTCTGTTACGGTGGGTGAACCCGTTGTGCTAACTATTCTTCCGAGTATTGTATGTTTTCCGAGTGTAAGTCGTAACACTCGGGAAAGTTATTTCTCCCGAGTGTAACTCTCGGGAACACTTGAGAAACCAGTTTTTCCCCGACTAAATTATCACGAGTGTTTTGTCCCGACGGTTGATCTTCGGAAATTAGTTTCCCGAGTGTTTTATGGACTTTTCCGAGTGTTTCAGGCACTCGGGAAAGTAACGCTTTCTGGTAGTGTTGGGCTTATAAATTTGAAGTCTCATAATACTTGACACTTTTTTTTATCAAATCATGCATCCCAAGTAAATATATCATACTTTAGATGAAATGTAACCAAAATACCCTCCGATAATAGCACAAGCACAAATCGAGGTGATAAAGTGGGAGAAATGCGGTAGAATTAATTGGGCATTTTGGGCCAGTGCATGTCAGGAATGGGAAAGTGCAAGTATTTCTGAACAACTTTTTGATCAAAAGTGCTAAGTATTTAGAAAGAAATGAATAGGCTATTAGAAAGTCTAACCCCTTGGTTGTGCATACCCTCTACCTGGAGCTTCTCCACAGTGGCAGATACACTTATGACCTACGAAGGTCAAGCGACCCACAGATTTTTTTAGCAATGAAAGGAGACCCCTTCGTAGTTTGTATTAATGATGTAATCCAAGTTTAGCAATTAAAATTGACACCATAGGTTCCACCGATTGACCCCACAATCCACATGGTTCTAATCCGGGATCCGCCATTGGTTATCTAGCTTATAAGTAATTTGGGTGGAGAACTGGGTTAACACTTTGAAGCTCTATTAGTTAGCCAGCTAACTTCAACTTGTAAGCTCAAAAGTTGAATTTTAAGTTGGCCAAATAATTGACGTGCCATAAGCTTTACAAGTCTAGTTAATATATCTGGGACTATATACATATACTAAGATTCAACAAAACATGATCAGCGCGTTACAATTTTGATAGCCACTTTACACCTATACATGTTTATTATATTTTGATATAATCATCAATCTCTGGTTTTAAAAGTACAGATTATGATAGATGCAAATCAGAGCAGCGCAGATCTTTAGTTACTTCAAAGAAACCTAAAAGAGAGATGGGAAAGGTAGCTGGCTATCTCAAGCAATAATCAACGTGACCATGATCCGGCCGATTAATTGTCAGTGGATATACAAAAGCCAAGTCAAACAACACGGGAGAAAATCAAATCTTTGCGTGCAGAACGATAGAATTGGCGCCACCTCAGTATAGCATGACGTATCGATCTGCAAATGAAATTTGGATGAGGTGGAGCAAGCCAAAATGGGCCCATATTGAAAGCGTGCTCTAGTTTGTTTAGTGGCAAAGCGTGCATGCTCCATGATACGCACGTGTGTCGTATATAAAAAATATTGAGTGCGTACACAAAACTTAACCACTGGGGCATGATAGGATTAGAGTTCAAAACTTATCTATGTACTAAATACAACATGATACGCTCGACTTAATATATGTGTGCATGTAAGCTTGTTCTGATCTTCCGTCATAGGAGAAATCCGATAACTTGAGTTGCGACGTTGACGAAGGGGTGGTTAACCACGATCCAGTCGAGACTAGCAAACCTCGCAATCGGTACACCCCTCCTCGATTGGTTACCAACCGTGTCAAATACAATTGGTCTGTTCACGAAAAACCACCTAAGCGAATCCAGAGAAACACAAGAGCAACAATGGAGGATGAATCACTCGAAATTGAATGATTAAGTTGCAACTTCAATTACGGTGAAATGCCTTACAATAGCAATAGCTAAATCAATAATCAAAGTTTGCGATTAGTGACGCAACACCCTTATTATTTATAGCAGCTTAAGTCGGTACTAGGACCCTAACTCATAACTAACTAGAACTATAATCCTATACCAATCGTTATCCATATGAATCGTATCTGAATAGAATCTCCGAACTGGAGTCTAAAATCGTAATGGAACAAGATTCGGAGTTGTATCCAAGGATGACTACTTAAGTAATTCTGGTCGAATAAACTTGTCGTCACAGTGACTGGCCGGCAGTGCTGGTCGACGGAACAAGTCATCACATGGACTGGTCGACGGAGCTAGCTAGTCATCACAGGGACTGATTGGTGGAGCAGGTCAGGCTTGATCAACAACTTTTTCATCAATTCTCTCGTAAGTAGAAACAAAGCAACAAACAATTACTAGACAATATCATTTGTTCCGTATTTACATAATTAATTTGCCCAAGAAACTAATTCACCTGTTGTGTCCTCGGCGATATCCTCGTCACAGCATGAGCATCTAAATCATTCCACATGCATGGTATTGTACAACATTAGTCACACGATTTCAAAAGAATAAAATGTACTTGCATGCATGCATCTCTACTACATGCTTGCATGCATGCATCTACTACAAGAGTACCGTCAATATATACTACATGGCTGAGTCAAAAAAAAAACTACATGGCCACAGGCAAACATGCAGGTAGGCGTACGTGTTGGAACTGAAGCATGCATTGAGCCATTGACAAACCGTACAAACCGTTCGAGTAACTACATTTTTTTCATTACAAGAAAGACACACACCACTATGTATGTACACCATACGCACACACAAGCGAGTGTGTCCTCCCCCTCTAGCACATGTTTAAAATGACAGAGGCTGAGGATAAATCCGCTCACAAAGTTTCGAACTCGCTTATGTGTAAAGGTGGTATTATCTTTGAACTTGACTCACCAATTGCGACGGCTAAAAGGAAACTAATTAAAATGCGGGATTATCTTTGAACTTGACTTACCAATTGCAATGGCTAAAAAGAAGCTAATTATGAACTTGTCTCCTCAAGCGGGTGCATGTATCTGCATGCATAGTTGCATGCATGCACGGTCAATGCTACTTGCAGAGCGGGTCAAGTTAGGTCGCTCCGAGTGTTCCATTTTGGTTAGTATTTTAAGCCTGTCATGTAGGTAAAATGATGATGTAGCACCATAGTTAATAAAGAGATATGGTACTCTAGTATCTAATCTGGATACCGGTTCGGTCTCGAAATCCAACATATAAAATTTATTGTGATCGATCACGTGTATTTATGTTTGTGTGTGTCAACAAACATGTATTGCTTTAGTACATGCCACAAATAGACCACAATACTCAAATACTAGTAAAGATCATGCATGTAATTAAATGAAATAGCCTAAGATACTACACTTTAAAAAACCATGCATTGAGAAGATAGTATCATAACACTCTTCATACACTAAGATACTGCTCATTAAGAACAGCCTTACGTTGATCCATCTGACCTCATTATAGTCCTGACAAATTCTCTCGAGCGTCATATAAAATGCATATAGACTCTTGATGTCATGCATTGGTGTAATGTATAGGAGTTGGTGAATTCATTGAACCTCTTTTTTTACAGTACAATTCATTGAACCAACATTAGATTTGATGTAGGGCACTTATTTCAGAGGCAGACTTGGGGCACTTCGAATGTACTTCATATGGGATATGGCTAAGGAAATGAATTCATCGAACCAATCAGTATCAGATCGAGAAGAAAAAAAAGTTTATTTAATTATATATATGTTGTCCATAAATTCCCAACTAATGATTCTCGTATAGTGCTACGTTCATCGCAATGCCATTATCCTTATTAGGACACTGCCGATGATGATATGAAATGAGAAAGTGAGATTTGTGCTTAATGGGTAGGCAAAGCCCCCCAAAAGGCCAAAACACATCTTGACTCGTCAACAAATGATCCTGAGAGAGTTGAGAAATTGATAATTAATGTGGAAGCGTAAGTAAACACGAAATGATGGTGACATGACGCAAAAACAAATTATGGCGCCAAGTGCTGGTACAACCAGAAAGGAAATATGATCTGAATCGGGTCCCTGCGTCGTAGTCGATCAGGCCGTCCGGGAAACAAGAAAGGCCCCACCAGCAGATATGAATTATGAGTGACTACTGGTCTTTGGTCAACTTGCCCACAAAAGTCCCGGAAAGAAAGTCTTATCAGCATAATGTTCACGAAAAGAGTTCGTTCCTCTAGTACAGTATGATCTTGGCTTCTAGGCACTCAAAATTGAATAATAAGAAAATGCCAGCACATACTGATCAGTAGAACTGCGAACACACGCACAGCTCTGTTGGTTAATTTACATGGATACTTAATGTGAAAGCTGTGACATGTGATTCCCTCCAGAGGTTAGTTTCACACTTACATATCTCCTCGATCGTAAGGATACGAATTTGCGATGGTCTCGTTTATTTACTCCTAATGTTAACGAATCATTCATAGCAGAGCGCTGCTATTACTTCACCAGAGAGAGAGAGAGAGAGAGTTAAATTTTCAGCGGGGCAAGTAGCCAATCCAAGCATGCATGTGCTACATGCCAAGCGAATGACTCGGGATGGAGCTCACATCCCTATCCTCCCGGGGGATGTCCTCAGCAACGCCCTGTCCTCTAGTCCACTTGGCACCCGCGGGCCCCGGCGCCGGACAACGACGGCAAGCCAGCCTTAGCCGCGCACTGCTGCGTCTCGCCATGCCAAGCTATCTAGGCTTCGTTCGCGAGCGTGCACAGTGAGGGAACGATCAATCGACCATAACGCGGCTTATCTGGAAGCTAGCTAGCTCAGCCTCAGGAACGGGAGGGAAGATGTAGCACGTCCGAACACGCATTAATTATTGGAAGGAAACGCGCCAAGACCCAAGACGTACGCTCCTTGATAGGAGGGGCGCGCGACGCGGTGCCATCTGGATCGATCGAAGCTCTTCCCGGCCGAGCGGGCGCCGGGCGCGGGCGCGGCGCCAGATCGAGTCCACCACGCCCGCGCGCGGCGCCAGATCGAGGCCACCAGATTGCTGCCATGCATGTAGGACAGGCGTGTAGCATAGCCTTTTTTGCCCGAGGAGTCACGGCTCCGTCCTCTCTTGATCTCTTCCTTGCGGCAAACGTTTTTTTCCGATATCGATCCATACCCATTCCATCTCGGAAACGGGAAGCCAGGCAGCCCCGCGTCACAGCGGGGCCCTCGTGGCCTCACCAAGCCCCGTGTAGGCGATCTACGATGGTTTGTTTTTAGTTTAAAAAAAAGAGATAGAAGATTTAATCTAATAAAAAAAACAAGATTCCAATAGATTGTTTCTGCTCAGATTCAAGACTTTAATTCTTCAAGTGTGCATGATTCTTGATGATCAACAATGAGGTCAACTTTGTGGCCTATATGTTTTGGCTTATTTATCATATCATCTACGAGGAAGCCAAGAAGACAAATTGCACAAGATCCCAGTAGATTTTGTTGGTAGGCGATGGAACCCACAAAATGAGTGTTTAGGTAACAACTAAGCCTCCAATAGAGTTTTTGTTGTTTCTTATGTCTTGGTATTAATAACTGATAGTTTCTTCATGTAGAAATAGCTTCACCTTCTCTCCTCATCTTCTCTCCTCCACATCATCTAAAAGCTGATGTGGCAACCTCTTAGTAACAGCTGAGGTAGATTGTTGTAGATGCTCTAAGGTTATGATTTGGTGCCTTGTCTAAATTCAGACTGTACGTATTAGCGATCGATGGATCGTGATTCCCTATAGTTTTGATTGGTGGGCTTGCCAGGCTTGGGTTGAGTAGTACCTACAATTTCACGAAATTTTCCATTTGTTGCCTCCTACTTTTCTTTCTTTTTTACAAAACAAGCCCCCTTCCGTTTAATTTACAGAGTTGGCCCATATACAGTGCACCTGCCCCCTGTCCTAGGCGCGGTAGGCCACCTACCCCCGGCCCCGGGCACGGCAGGGACCTGCCCTCGGAAAAATTTATAAAAAAATATGAAATTTCAAGAAAATTACATAAAAATTTTAACAAATATTTTTAAATTTAATTGAAGTTTATTTTATTCCTTTAAAATGTTTTCCATTTTCCAAAATTTTGCAATTAAGCTTTAATTAATCCAATAAAATAGATTTTTTTGTACTTATACCTTCGCATGTGTCATCTCATTTGGATTGCCAAATCAAATTATGAATCGAGCTCATGGTTGAATTTAATTTGTACTTGATTTGTGGAGTTTAAATTATGGATTTTCGATTTTCGATTAATCCTTTCGATCCAAATTAATTTCCTTTGATTGTAACTCATGTTTTGCTTGTAAAGAGACCAGATTTAAAATTGGATTTAATCGGGTCATGAAAACCTATTGCGATGATAGGTGGTGCTCGTCGTCATTTTGGGGTCGTAGACCATTTCGTGCCTACTTTCAGAACACGTTTTTTTTTATATTGTTGGATGCCTTGCTACGCGAAGAATTGAATGCAAAAAGACGACGAGATTTGCAGTTGCGAATTAAAATAGATTTTATAATAAAGTTGTAAATTACAGGGCGCACAGGGTTTGGTTATGTGCGTAAGAAACAACATCATACACGATGCAACAAATCGAAGTACTCTTACAATACATGTGCACCTTTTTGGAATGGAAATAAATTCGACCTTCGGGGGACTAGTATGGAATGGCCCGACCTACTACATAGACCGGGGCCATTTTTCCTTCCTTGTGAGCTCGTCGTTGTACTCGTTGTCGGCCTCCTTGGCCTTGGCCGCCATTTCCCTCTTTTTCTCGCACTCCCTCTCACGAGCCTCGCGCTCTTTGTGCCTACACACCTCGAGATGAGATTTCGTCTCCCGACAGATACACTCATTCTGCTCTTCGTTGCGGCACTCCTCCTCCTAGATCTCGCGGGCCCTTTTGGCATCCCACTTGTCGTAGTCGATTTGCCACTAGTTGTGTGGGTGGATCTCTTGGTCGATCCACTTGTGATAGCCACATAGCGGATCCGGGGACTAAGGGTAGACAGGACAGGTTGTTAGTGCGTACTTTAAAAGAGAAATGGTAGGGGAACATAGTGTAACTGGTCCTTACCGGCTATCGATATCTTCTCATGTTCCAACGGCGGTTAGGATAGTCATAGGGGTAGTTCGCACAACCCCAGTAACACATGCCCAGACTAAGCCGCTGTTTGAACTTGAAGAACTTGCATGTGTCCCTGCACCAACAGAGGGGCGGCGTCTCCCCCTCGGGTGGGTCTTATGACGAATGTTCGGTGGGAATGTTCTGGTAGGGGTTGCTGCTACGGGGGGCGTCCGATCGCTTGTCCATCCCAACGTGGTGAAGCAAGCTCTGGTGTAGTGTTGGGTTTAGGGTGTGTAGTGTTCTCTCCCAGATCTCTTCCACCTCCTTTTATAAGCCACAGAGTTGGCATGATGTGGTTAAATTCATGTGAGTAGCCTACGAGGCAGAGTGTTGTTTTGTCTTTTTGAAAAGTTGCTGGCGAGGCAAAGTGTTGTCATGTTTTACTTTGCAGAGAGTGGTCACGTCCTGCTTTGCGGAGTCGTGTCTTTTCAGTCTGAAAAGCTGAAGAAGTAGAGTGTTGTCATGTTGATCTGAAAAGCTGGCGAGGCAGAGTGTTCAAACATCTTATTTTGCAGAGAGTGGTCATGTCTTGCTTTGCTGAGTCCTGTATTTTCGGTCTGAAAAGGTGAGGAGGCAGAGTGTTGTCATGTCGATCTGAAAAGTTGAGGAGGCCGAGTGTTGAAACGTCTTACTTTACAGAGAGTGGTCACGTCCTGCTTTGCAGTGTCCTGTATTTTCAGTCTGAAAAGTTGAGGAGGTAGAGTGTTGTCATCCACGTCTTACTTTGCAGATAGTGGTCACGTCCTGCTTTGAACAATCATGTCTATTCGGTCTGAAAAGCTGAGGAGGTAGAGTGTTGTCATGTCGGTCTGAAATGCATGCGTGCTCGCCAAAATGTTTTTTTTTGTCTTCATCCTGTTTTTTGTTTTTTTATCTCCTTTACGTCATGTCATCATCGTGTCATGTCTCGTCGAGTCACTCGCTGTCTACGTAGGATGAATCTTGGAGCAGCGTAGCATCGTTTCCGCGCAAAGCTGCTTTGTTGGGTCACGTCGCGTGCAAAGCTTCCCTTGGTGTAGGGCGCGGTAGGGACCTGCCCCCTGTGCCAGGCACAGTAGGTGACCTGCACCCTGTGGGGGGCCACGATAGGCGAATGGCTGCAGCGCACGCGATCGTTTGGTCGATTCCCGCACGTCGTTTTCGCGCAGCGCGTCATTTTCTCCCGTGCTCGCCTATTTAAACACGTGGCCGCGCACTCATTCTTCACAAGCCTTAGGTCTCACTCGCGAAATTTTTCCACTCGCTCGCTCGTTCCTCTCAGGCATCTCTCCCTCTTTGCGAGGTGCCTCCTGCTGTCCGAGCAGGAGAATTAGTACTTAACCGCTTTGTTAGTCTTTCGTTGGCACCAATGCGATGCATGTTTGAATTTGCAGTCTTCCGTGTCTGAGGTTAAGAGACGGTAACGTCGTAACGATAAGTTTATTTTAGCAACGTATGTATGGTTTTTGTGCTGTGTTTTGTTGAAATATTGTGTTATTTTCGTCAGAAATGGCAACACTGTACGTGTTCCACGGTAGCGTGCATGGCGGTCCAAACGGAGTTGATATGTCGAGCTGCCAGTGAGCCTTACTAAACGTTCCCAACCTGTCACATGTGGATCTACTCGAGCTACGACGGTGCATTCGGCAGTTGTTCGATAGGCACGTCATTAGGAACAAGATAGTAATAGAGGCGGTCGCCGCCACCATGGTCCCACCACACAGGCAGATGTTGTGGGGCCTAGCGAAGGTGACCAACAATGCCATATGGGCACAATACATGGAGATTGTTAGCAATCCTCATGCTCTGATCTATCGACGACCCATGCTGTATGTCCATTTTGTTTATCCCGCTCAGTCCTCTAGCAGGGGGAGGGGGGAGAGGGCACCATTGAAGGGGACAACAATGCTCTTGTCCCCCTCTTCGATTCGTTGACGACGGGAGAGGTCTCGGAAGCGTCAGACGTCGCTAGGCAGGATGCTCCAGTTGATGGAGATTCTACTAGTTTCAAACCGAATAAAGGTGTGGATAAATGGTAGGGTGCTCTTGTTGACTGTCACAAGATTATTGATGGCATGTCCGATGGCACTGCCACCAAAGATGAGGATGACTTTGACTCGCAATCTAGTGAGGACGAAGCCGACGATGAGGGTGAGATCTTCGGTGGCATTGTTTCGACCGACACGGACTATGTTCCAAGTTGGTTGGATTGGCAAACGGCCTCTTCCCTTGTTCTTCCACAAGACCACGAGTCTTCGTGGGCCTTCGATGCGGACACCCTGTTCGTGGGGTAACATTTCCCACACAAGACTGCCGCCAAGCAAGCAATCGCTAGTTTCGCGGTGAAGACCAGTCGGACTTACCGAGTTTATAGGTGAGTTTCGACGTTGTTTGTTGTATCTTCAACTATCTACAGTAAGTCGTACTAACCATTATCTGTCTTCTATTATCTGTAGGTCTAACCCTGACACATACATAGTTAAGTGTGTGGTTAGCTCTTGCCCGGGCAAAATCTGTGTGTAGAGATTCCCTGGGGCGGGAACGGACTTCCGCATCACAGTCGTGACGGATCACATGTGTAAGCTTGACGAGCCATTGCAAATGCATAGGAATGTGACCTCGGGATACATCGCGACCATCATAAGCCATGTAGTTGTCACCGATGTAATTGTTTCGCCGAAGGTTCTGATGGCTGACATAGCGAATACAGTAGGGTATGTCGTTAGCTACAGTAAGGTCTGGCAGGCAAAGCGGAAGGTGCTCGAAGGGTTGTACGATACCTACAAGGAAGCGTATGACCTAGTCCCCAGAATGCTAAAGCAAATTGCGGATGCTAATCCGGGGACATGCATCAACAGGATGGAGAGGCCCCACCCGTCGAACATCCCACATTCCGTAATCCTTGATCGAGTCTTCTGGGCATTTGGCCCGGCAGTTGAGGGCTTCTCCCACAGCACGGTCTGTCCTGACTATGGACGGTACATTCCTTTGCGGGAAGTACAAGGGCACCATTCTCACCATTGTTGCTACTGATGGCAACGACCAGTTGCTCCCAGTTGCCTTCGTAATTGTGGAGAATGAGAACACTGATAGTTGGTTATGGTTCCTAACCAACATAAAGCAACATGTTGTAAGGGACCGGTCAAATATGTGCATCATTACTGACCGTCATGCCGGGTTGCTGTCCGCGCTGCACACCATGCAGCATGGTACAAGCCCGCCGTTCCAATGGAACGACATACGCACACGTTGGTGCATGCGACATCTAGCTGCCAACTTCCGCACGTGCTTCCGGAGCAAGGACCTCAAGAATAAGTTCAAGAAGCTCTGCCTGCAAAACCAGAAGCGCAAGTTCGATGCCGTGTGGTGGGAGCTTGAGGTCGAAACTAAGCATGCAAGTAGAGGTTCTGGGCCAAGCGCACTGCATGCCCCCGACTATGAGAAATGATCCCTTCTTCATGACACCTATGGTGCTCACTACGGCATCATGACAACCAACATGTCCGAGGTCTACAACGGTGTGTTGAAAGGGGGTCCGTGCCCTGCCCATCACTGTTGTTGTCGACGAGACATGGAACCGCACGATCGGTTACTTTGTCAATCGGGCAATGATGGCCAAGCAGCATTTGGGCGAAGGGAAGCAGTACTCGGAGGTTACCCTTGCCTACATGGAAAAGAAAATTACCAAGGCCCAATCCCATGTAGCTCACACAATGGATGGCGTGAGGAAGAAGTTCGAGATCCGCCTGGGACAAGTACGTTCGTGGCCACTGAGAGGTGACTTGAAGCATGTTTGCACCATAGGCAATGTGGCAGTTTGCACCTACAACAAGCCTCAACTCCTGCACAAGCCTTGCTCCCACATATATGCTGCATGCGCTGTATTTCACTAATCTTTTAGCATGTACAAGTCAGAGTATTACGACATACGTCACATGTATGATACTTGGAACGGGGAGTTCAACTCCTACGGTTGCGCCTCCGTGCTCTTTGGTACGGCCCCTTCCTACCTCCGTGACGACGATAGCATCAGCGTAGAGTCCATGCATTGCAACTACGCAAACGATTGGTCGCCGACACTGTGGCGCTAGGACGACTCGCTTGGATGGGAAGATGGAGGGGGCGAGGGTACACGACGATACTCCATCCGATGCCTCAAGTCGACATCGGTGGGCCTTCCACAGCTCATGCTGTGAATAATGTGCTTAACATCGTCAATAATAGCCTTCATGACCGCATGAAGTCGTTCAACTGTGTTGTTCTTACCCCGCTCAACTTCCTGGTGGCCGCGCTGCACAACGCTCTGCAAACGGTCCAGCTGCATGCCTACATGGTTACCAAACAAACAAAATTTTGTTAGTTAAGCCTATTTCGGAGGGTGTTTTATCTGCTACCACTACTACAGAAAAGGTCTTCACAGACGGTTCAAAAACGTCATCACAGATAGTTTGTGAGCCGTCTGAATTTATGGGTCTGTAATGACATGAGTCATCACAGACGGTTTTTGAACCGTCTGTGATAGTTTTTTGCATACATTCTTCAAGTCTGTTATATGTTGTCACAGACGATTTTTGTATGAAATCGTCTGTGATTCGCAGCGCGGGAGTTCGAAAAATTTTGAATGCGCGCGCGGGAGGCAAAATATTTTGACGCTGTCCTTATATATTATAGCCACCACAGCCTTGTTTTCCATCAGTCTCTCCCTCTCTCCTCCCCACACCGAGCTCCAAATGACCACCTCGATTCCCCGTCGCGCTCAATGAGGAGACACAAACGACGACAACGATGAGGAGGGATGCGGAGGAGCTCCTTGTCTCCGGAAGGTACGTGTACATCCCATAACATACATAATTTGTTGGTGTTTGTTGTAAAAAATTATCTTAATTATGTGTTACCTAAGGCCTGAGCGCCGTTGGAGGTTTTCGATCGTCTCTTCTTGTCGATTTAGCTTGAGTCGAACTTCGACAACATGTAAGAACATCTTGTGATATCTTGATGAGGTGCAGAGAGGAGCTCACAAGACCAATCCAAGAAGCCGATTTAGTTCTTCAGAGCTTGGAGGCATAGATGGTTTCTAGCTAGTATAACTTTGTAACTTTATTCTTTTTTCCCATTCGGAGGGATGTTGTGAAACCTTTTGGTTTTCCTTTCCTATAATGTGTTTGCCATCGTAATTTTAATTGATTTTAGTTGTCTTGCTAGAGGTTGCATATGGAAACTCTTGTCTAGCACTTGATTGGTTTGGCTCAAAATCCGATTTTTTTTTTGCAATAGAAAAAACTATCACAGCTTGTTCTTGTTCAGAACCGTCTGTGATAGCTTTTTCACAGACGGTTCAAAAACCGTCTGTGATGGCTCATGTCATCACTGACCCATAAACTCAGACAGCTCATAAAACCGTATGTGATGACGTTTTTGAACCGTCTGTGATGATATTTTTGAACCGTCTGTGATGACGTTTTTAAACCGTCTGTGAATACCTTTTCTGTAGTAGTGAAAGCAGAAATAGCTCCCTTTTCTGTTTTCTTGTCGCCGGCATTGATGGCCTACCTGTCCATACTGTACGAGCACCTCCCCAGGTGTACGCTGGCGGATGCTTCGGAAGGACACTGTGTCAATAATATCCTCACTCCTCAGTCCGAGGATTTGCCGGAGTAAGTGACTGCCACCTTCCGCCATGTTGGCAGCCTCCTCCACCGAGTCTTCCGGGTGATCTCCCACTTCCAGCGAGTTAACCTTGTCATCGACGTGGTCCTCCACAACGATGTTGCACGTCTCCAGGAGGCTTGCCGTCGCTTGGACTGCTTAATCGAGGCGGTGGGCGACCAAGTCAACCTTGCCGAGACACCTGAAGCAAGGAAAGAGAGCCTATGGGCTCAATTCTTCTTGATTCAACAGTCGGAGGGTCTTCGGGAGACACTCGAACGAGCGCGTCAATGGGTGGACGCATTTCGGGCTTCGTTCGCTGATGATCACGAACCGTCCGATGCCAACGACGTCGCCTGCGAAGTTTTGAAGACGTAGATAGCATGCTACCTCCGCCACTAGAAAAACTTTGATTATTTAGGTTTCTACTTTTTAAAAAATCTTTATAAGAAGTGACTAGCCACCTTTGTTAGCCATATATATATATATATATATATATATATATATATATATATATATATATATATATATATATATATATATATATATATATATATATATATATACAAAATAAAAATGGTTGAATTTGTATTTACTGTCTTCTATATATGTAAAAACGGTCTCGATATAACGACATGACGTCATTACTAGCGGGTGAAAAACAAGTAATACATGTTTATGTGATATATGTTCTGAATTTGCATTTATGTATATTCTCATATATTATCACAAACGGTTATTTATTAGAATCGTCTATGATGTATATTTATCACAGACGGTTCGTGTTTAAAACCATTAGTGAAAAGGTAATATCATAGACGGTTCTACTTTAGAACCGTCTGTGATGTCTAACCCTATTTATATATATTCGGACTCTAGGGTTTGCCCTCGCTCCCCACTCAAATGATTAAGTTTCTCCTCCCTTGGGCTCACTGGCGCCAAAGGCCGTGTCGCCTAGTCCTCCTCGTCACAAGACTGTGGGTCTACCCATAAGCTCTAATTTATTCACTTCGCCCAGCTCTCTCCCCCTCTGATGATTCCCCCCATTTACTGTGATTTTGATTTTTGTGTGTTGGCTTGATTTATTCACTGATGTGGGTTATTTGTTACACATGTATGCACGACGAAGGTGCTAGGGTGGCTTGCTACCAGTGGGGTGTCGCCGCTTACGCATTGAGGTACTACTCTACTCTCTCCAACCCATTCCCTCCCCTTGCTTTGTGATGTATATGTGATGATACTTGATGTGGGCTATGGTGGGTGTTATGTGATGGATTGGTTGAGGAGGCTAGGGTTGTTGTGGCATGTCCTCTATACATGGTTGAGTTCATACTGTGGGTTTGGTTTGGTCCTTGTCGACTTGGCAGTTGGTCCTGGTGGTCCTTGCCGGTTCGTATGTCGTCGTTGTACTCGTTGTCGGCCTCCTCGCAGCATGAGGTGATAAGACAGTAGCCACGACCTACCTCATCGAGCCCGCAAGTTCAAGAAACATGGCTGCCTTGAGGATTGGCATGAAGCAAATCACACACTTGTAGGCCATGGTTCACCTGCACGTTTGGGATATGAACGCCCAAGGAGCGAGCTAGTTAGCAGAATTCAAGCCTCGAGTTAGCTAACAAGGGACTACGAACTATTATATATATATATATATATAGAAAAATGGTATGGTACTCCCTTAAATCGTATGATGATACCTCTTTTATCTATTTGAGCATACTCCAATAATGATTATGAGATACCCCAAAGTGAGTTTCATGAAAGATTTCATTAAAATCCACTTTTTATAGCAAAATTTGTGTATATACTGCTTTTATATATGAAAAAGGGTATATAGCAAAAATAAAGGGCTTCAATAAAAAAATTTCAATCAAGTCACATTGAAGTATTTTATAATCGGTATTTAAGTATCTTTGAAAGTGATAAAGAAGTATAATATGTTCGTTTAAGTAGTATATTGAAAGTGGGAGTATGTACTCGAGTATCTAAACGGGCATCATATATATATATATATATATATATATATATATATATATATATATATATATATATATGAAGCCGTTTTAAAGGCACAAGCAACCACTGCTTGGAGACTTTATAGAGAAAGGTCATCACAGACAGTTTCATCTGCAAACCGTCTGTGATACATCAGCCATCACATACGATTTTATCTACAAATTGTCTGTGATACATAAGCTATCACAGACGATTTCATCTACAAACCGTCTGTGATAGCCAACTATCATAGACGGTTCTGAGTTAATAACCTTCTGTGATAGTATGCATCACAGACGGTTCGAAAACCGTCTGTGATGACCTTATGTCATTACTAACCCATAAACTCAGACGGCTCACGAAATCATCTGTGATGATATTTTTGAACCATTGGTGAATACCTTTTCTGCGGTAGTGGTAGTTCTTAAATGAAGTTTCTAAAGGTAGATTTTGGATAAGGATTGCATATTATATTGTGTGAACCATAAATGCTGTAATTGCAATGAGTTCCATCAAGAAGAAAAATCTTTTACTCTAACATTTACAGTTATTTTCAGCTGTCACCATTCATCCGAGATCGTGTCGCGAGGAGCTTCTCGGCACGGTCAATCATGGACATAAATTTAACCTAGCTACTCATATATACATGTTCATGTCATCAGGTGCAGGCCAACATGATAGACGCTTGATTAGAACAATAACAGGAATGGGAGATTGATACGGGGTGTCCGATCTTTTTGACGTAGGATCAAAGATAATATCGAACCATTAATTCCCAGTGGAAAAGCAAAAACGATCTTGGAAACTCCCAATTCCCCTCAAGACTTGGTTGTGCCGAAGGCTTGGAAGAATAGGCGCGTGGCCTAGATAACGATGATACTCTCATCATGGAAGTAGCTAAAAGCGAAAACACAAAGTGTATTTCAATTCATAATGTCGATTCTGAGTTACTTCGACATTTACTATGGCTTATATAGCCCTTCTAAGACACCTAAAATAAGAAACAACCACTGCTTGGAGACTTTATAGAGAAAGGTCATCACAGACAGTTTCATCTGCAAACCGTCTGTGATACATCAGCCATCACATACGGTTTTATCTACAAATTGTCTGTGATACATAAGCTATCACAGACGATTTCATCTACAAACCGTCTGTGATAGCCAACTATCACAGACGGTTCTGAGTTAATAACCTTCTGTGATAGTATGCATCACTGAGCATTTCGGCAAAACCGCCTCGTGATGACCTTATGTCATTACTAACCCATAAACTCGAGACGGCTCACGAAATCATCTGTGATGATATTTTTGAACCATTGGTGAATACCTTTTCTGCAGTAGTGGTAGTTCTTAAATCAAGTTTCTAAAGGTAGATTTTGGATAAGGATTGCATATTATATTGTGTGAACCATAAATCTTGTAATTGCAATGAGTTCCATCAAGAAGAAAAATCGTTTACTCTAACATTTCTGATTATTTTCACCGTCACCATTCATCCGAGATCGTGTCGCGAGGAGCTTCTCGGCACGGTCAATCATGGACATAAATTTAACCTAGCTACTCATATATACATGTTCATGTCATCAGGTGCAGGCCAACATGATAGACGCTTGATTAGAACAATAACAGGAATGGGAGATTGATACGGGGTGTCCGATCTTTTTGACGTAGGATCAAAGATAATATCGAACCATTAATTCCCAGTGGAAAAGCAAAAACGATCTTGGAAACTCCCAATTCCCCTCAAGACTTGGTTGTGCCGAAGGCTTGGAAGAATAGGCGCGTGGCCTAGATAACGATGATACTCTCATCATGGAAGTAGCTAAAAGCGAAAACACAAAGTGTATTTCAATTCATAATGTCGATTCTGAGTTACTTCGACATTTACTATGGCTTATATAGCCCTTCTAAGACACCTAAAATAAGAAACAACTCTCTAGATAACTTGGACTCAAAGAAAGGAAAGCCTGGAATATCTGCCGTCGGTTTGTTTTAGATGTTGCGGTGCACACAGATGGAATCTGAAGATAAGACTTGATCCTTTGCGTGGGCCTTGAAGTTAGCTTTCTAACAAGTACAAGAACACTGAAATCGGAGTTCGTATGCAAAAGATTTAAACTTTTTAAACTGGACTGTACTGGTGGTGACGAGTTCAATTCAAATTGACTTTAGACCTTTCTATCTTCAATATCCTTGTTTGAAATGAATTAAATCCGTGAGAAATAAGATAAGAAAACCCTTTTAAACCTTTGGAAAGCCTTAGGATAGGAGATCACTCATAGGTGCCTTACAAGCCACCAACCCTCCCAAGTTTAGCAATCCTCGCACGATGGCTTGACAGCCTGTGCAATCTCGAATGAGCTTGACGTAACTTTGTGTAGAAAGCGCCAAATCATATGCCGTTTGATCCATTGGAAACTAAACTAGATAGTCTTTCTAAATATAAACTTTGCACACATTGGAAATCTTGGAATTAGTGCACAAACCTTTGTGAACTTTGTGGACATAACAACGAACACCATGTTGATTGAAACTTGATTGCACTTATTTCTTCCTCTTGGGCCGCCGGCCTATGTCTTGCTTCCATGTTCGTTCTAAAAGCCTACGTCGATCCAATCGTCGGGGGCAATAGCATTAATTATTGCGACGGGGCGACGTCGATGGAGGGCGTTAGAGATGTATACACAAGCGTGTATCTGCAATATATTTTTAGGCATGTAGGGCTTAACGAAGCATTTCTTTTCATGTACTCTGCGACCAAGTGGGCAATATACTCCTGGGCTCTACATACACCTGGTTTGCTACAGATCGATTGGGGCAGGCTGATTCACGGGTGGGGGATCTTTCATGCTGCCCCACTATGGTTGGAAATTTGGATAACATCTCCCAATGATCTAAGAAAGATATGTATAAAAGAAAGACTAATGCAGCTAGCTAGCTATGAGGGAACAATTAGCAAACAAATTAGGTTCGTGTAGATAATGGCATGCGCGTGTACAGGGGGCCGCCACCAAACTGTAGGGTAACTTTTGCGAACAGGAGCCTGAAAGGAGTCCGTTTGGATGCTTGCGATGTCTGACACGGATGCATGGGTCGGCTTCAGCTTCGTGGCCAGGTATTGGGGCTCACGCGGTTGTGTGTCTTGATTATTTCCTGTACAAGCATGCACGGAGCCAGCAGATCAGTGAAAATGCCATGTAAACGATCTGATATATTATTGTTCGTTGTGGAGTGGAGTGATGTTACGATAGCTGCAGCGCAAAGCACCTAAAAGCAGATGTATAGCATGCACGTACGTACGCTGTACAGGAAACGATTTAATTTGGTTCAGTTCAGACGGAAGTACGTTTTGAGCGATCCAGAACGTCGACAGATTATACAACTGCAACAGGAACACCCTGGCTTCGATGTACAGGTGCACGAAGCTAGCTTAGTTTAGGGGCAGCGTGAGATCGATCGACCTGCAGATCTCGCAATGACGTGCAAGACAAGGGGTAGCTAGTACAATGAAACCCTGGAGGAAACTGGATTCCTGCAGATCGATGGCGCTCTGATCGATTGTCCTGCAAGACCGCGTCCGCGCGGCACAGATCGATCCATCAGTCAATGAGATGGATCTAGTATCTTTTACGACAGCCGGCGGTTCTTGGATTATGCGCCGTGCCTACGCCTAGGGTACCAGAACGCGTGCTGTCGAGACATTGACATTCTCGGTTAATCGAATGTATCTATGATTCTATGTGATTTTACATATCATCTTTTCTCATTTTCCCCTGCCGTTTGCATGGGCAAAACGCAATGCATTCATGGCCTCCCTCCATGTCAAATATCGACATGTCGTTCCGTCCTCTGACCCGCGCCTAATGAGCGCCGGTAAGTACAGGATTAGAGCATCTATAATAGTTCATATTACTTATTATCAATGAGTAGATATATTAACATTTAAGTGATGTAGAGGAAAAATGATGAGAAGAGAATGTGAACTTGTTTCTAAATGAAGAAATAAACAAGTTGTTGATACCAAGACACAAAAAACAACAAAATAGCTATTAAAGACTTTTCGTTACTTAAAAATACGTTTTGTTGATATTAAGAATCATCATGCACACTTATAGTAATTAAAGTTAAATACAAGTTCAAAAAATAATCTATTGACAGACTTATTTCTTTTCATTAGCACTCTTCTCTTGTTAACAAACTAGTAGGCAGTCCGAAAAAAATTTGGTGCCACGGTTTCCGGCTAGCATTGCGCTGCAATGTAATGGGCCGGTCCAAGCTTCTCATTCGTTTGGAAAAACTAAAACTTTGGGCACCGGCCTAGCCAATGGGCAACAGGGTATCTATCCGGATATCGGCAGCCCAGTTTTTGTGGACGCACGGCAGTATTTGTGGGCACGGTGAGGATCAACGAAAATTGTGGTAAGCTTGCCCTCGAATACCGCAACTACGAGCAATTCCCCGTCCCAACCCATCCCGCCGTGGGCTGTGGCGCCGAAACAACAGCCGAACCGTGCTTACTACGCGCGCGGGCCGCGACGCAGATCGTGCTGTTCTCACGGACCGCGGACCTGTTTGGATCGGAGAATATATATTGTGCGTACTATGTCTATGTCTGTGTGCCTTCTCTTCAAAATAGGAAACAAATAATTCTGAAAAACATTAGTGAGATAAGTCAGGATGCAATCAAGCATCCCGAGGAAATTTAGCTAAAAATACGACGTATATTAGGAGAAACAAAAGACATTTTTCAGTTAATTGTAGCCTTTTCCTTTTCTTTTATTCTTGGAGTTCATTTTTAGCGGGATTTGTCTTTTTTGTTTCTCTGTGCGTAAATCGAAATTAGATTTGAAATTTTGTGGCACGGTAGATTTGTCTTTTTTGTTTCTCTATGCGTAAATCAAAATTAGATTTGAAATTTTGTGGCACGATAGATTGATTTTGTGTAAATATTGTCAAATTGTTTCAAAAAAATTCATCACCATTTGATTCGTGTTTTGAAGAGTATGCATGGAAATTTTTTTAGATAATAGGGTATGCCCCGGTTTCATTTAAAGAAACCGGAGACTTACAGAGTTCAAACTTCCATTACAAGAACTGAGACAACTACAAACTAGGTAGAAGCAGTTCTAGTCAATTCTACTTCTTTCAGTGCGGGGTGATCAAAACATGGATCCCTAGATTTTAGCACAAACGAAAACAAAAGAACAAAAAAGACACCTAAGAGGAGAAGGGTAGAACTTGGTTCCTCGCAGAGGGCAAGTCCCTAGAGCTTTTCAATCTTTTGTAATTATAGCCTTAGGTAATTTTTTTAACCGGTTCCTCGTGGCTTCTGTCTGCACTTCTCTATTAATACATGAGGCAGCTCCCTGCCGGCTTTAAAAAAAAAACAGAACACCCAGCTCCTTGACTGGACACAATCCACTACGACGCCTCCCCATATGAAGATAACCCTGCCAAAGGACAACTGAAAAACAAATGTTGCATCGTTTCCTCAGCTCCACAAAAACAGCATACATTTGTCCTCCTCCACCCCTCCTGAGTAAATTGTCCTTTGTCAAGATGCTATTTCTCAGGGTTAACCAAATAAAAACTCTCACCTTCAGAGGGACTTTAATTTTCCAAATGAACCTATAGGGGAAGGCTACATTAGACAATTTAAGCAATTGATACAGTGATTTGACACTGAAAACCCCTTTAGCATCTAAAACCCACTGTAATCTGTCTGCATTGTCAGATAACTGAACATCAGAACAGATTTATTGCAGTTGCTTCCACATTGGCACATTTCTAAAGCGCGCACCCCCCAACACCCACACCACAACACCCTTCTAAACCTGATACAGCCAAAACCATTTTCGAAGACATGAGCCACTGTCACATTTTTTTTGTAAAGTCAAATTGTATAGCCTTGGGAATTGTAATTCCAGAGGACTACCATTTATCCAGGAATCCTCCCAGGATCTGGTATTCAATCCATTTCCCAGAATAATTTTACACCCGGGCCAAAAATATTTTTTAACCTCCATCAGCCCCTGCCAAAAATGTGAATCCCCTTGTTTAACCTGAACTTGAGACAGAGTTTGATTGGCCATATACTTCCTTTTTAGAAGTTTTTGCCAAACCCCATCCCTTGTTCTAGTTTCCAAAACCATTACAGAGCAAGCTTACATTCATGACATTCAAATCCAAAACTCCAAGTCCACCATGTTCCTTTGGCATGCAAATGTCATTCCAGTTCACAAGATGATATTTCTTGAATTTTGGACTAACTTGACATAGTAATCTAGCTCTAAAATAATCCAATCTTTTAAGAACACCCTTTGGTATCCTGTAAAGAGACAGCATATACATGGGATGATGGGAACATTGCTAATACTGGAATTGACCAGCACTAACCTCCCTCCACTAGTCAAAACATTTCCTTGCCAGTAACCTAACTTTTTCTCAAATTTGTCCTCCACATTTTTCCAAGCACTATTTGTTAATCTCTTAACATCAATAGGCACACCCAGATAATTAACAGGAAGGTTTCCAATCTTACAAGTGAAGATTTCACCATACTTCTCGATATTATCTACTACCTTGCCTAAACAATATATATCACTCTTATGAAAGTTTATTTTCAAACCTGACATTTGCTCAAAAAGACACAAAATGAGTTTTAAGTTCCTAGCACTCTCAATACCATCCTCTAGCATAAAAATAGTATCATATGCATACTGAAGGATTGCCAACCCTCCATCAACTAGATGAGGAACCAATCCTTCAATATGCCCAACTTCTTTTGCTTTTTGAATCAAATGAGTCAAGCCATCAACTGCAATATCAAAAGGCAGAGGGGTCACGGACCCCTGTCTCAAACCTCTGAGGGTAAAATAAGGACCTAGATTGTCATTTACCTTAATGGCAACCCTTCCACCTCTAACTACCCTCATAACCCAATAACACCACTGATTACTAAAGCCTTTACATTGCATTATTTGATATAAGAAAGACCATTTGATTTTATCACATGCCTTTTCAAAATCAATTTTTAGCAACACACCTTATTGTTTCTTCCTATGAATTAGATATTGTCATAGATATACGTATAGATATAAGTTTAGATAGTAGATTTGTAGACACCCCGGTCGGCTACGTCGACATCTAAGAATGCATAAGCGGATAAAGAAGCGTAAGCGAGGCAAAGATATTCCTTCAATTGCATTGCTCAAGTGTGAAATGATGTACAGGTCCCTATGTTACAATGAGATTTTATTTATAGGATGAGAGGAGGAGAATGCGAAGTTACATAAATGAATATAATTATAAGATAACCCTAAGTGCAGCCTTGTCCTTTCCGGTCGGGTCGGGCCGCCTATGCTAGGCCCACCGATTGACATTACGCTTATCAGTTGCATAGAGAGGCCTTATGCCTGTCAGCTATTTAGAGGGTACTTAGGATATGTCTGATAGATGCAGATAGGCTGCTTGCCTATAAGTAACTCTCCACGTCATCTCGTAGGCGAACATACAATGTGTTATGATGATACAGTCGGCTATAAGATTGTAGGCAACACATAATTTTTTAATGTTTTTCTTAGTTCTGGTGCTACAGTCGGCTACAGGATTGTAGACAGTATATTTATCTCTTTTTATTCTCTTTCATCCACATCAGTTTAAATCCTACATAACAGAGGCTATAGACAGTTGATGTAAACCCACTGTACATGAACTTATACCTGCCAGCTAAGTAGATGGTGTTGATTACGAAACGAATGTCGCGTTTTGTACCGTTGTCCCCGTATCCGCTATGCTTTACTTTTACTGCTTGCACTTCATTTAAGTTGGTCAGGCTGACGTGAGTGTCGACCCGGGGAACGCGGGGACCATCCCCAACAGATATGTTCTCGTTTGGATTGAGACCTGGTGAGATTTTGCCTGGCCGGACCGCTTTTTCGCCTCTCGCCGCTTAATAGTCAGTGCCGTGGCCACCTGACCCGCCAACCTCCAATCCGAACGCACTTCACCGCACTCTCTCGGCCTTCTGTCCCCGCAGGCCCACGCTACCCATACCCGCCGCGGCCACATCGGCGCGGTTCTCGTCGTCTCGTACCCCGCGCCCGCGGGCGGCCACCGCCTGTTCGTACTTCCCCGCCTCCCACCACCTCCATAGAGCGCCCACCCCTCGCTCTGGCCAGCGGACGACGCAGCGCCCTCAACGCCGTCCCCGTCCACCCCGTGCGGCCGTGCCCCCAGACCCAACAAGTAGGATCACTCCTATTTGCAAATGTGGGGGTTTCAAAGGGTAATTATTCGATGATTTGCAAAGAGCACGTTTGATTGGAGGTTCACTGCTGTTCTGGGATGCTCAATTGGTTACGTTTGCAATGTATGAGGTGTCGTATGCATAAAAAGCCTTCCTTTGGAGTTTGGATGAACAGGCAGCAGCTGTATTAGTATTCAGCCATTGTCATCTACGTGCTTCCATAAGTATGAAGTATTAGCCACAATGCAGCTTTAACATTTCACTTTGTACAAGGATCTCGGTACTTTCTAAGAAGACCGCTTATGCTTTAACATTTCCTTCGTGTTCCGATATGTTTATTTATGCTTTGGTTTTTGACATAATGCGTCCCCAATGGCTGCATTACTGATATCAGATATTCGTTTATTACAATAGGAGGTTTCTTTAAGTAAAAAAATGCATCAGTATTTATTATGTCTTTTGCATGTGACAAAAAGAAAAGACCATATATCATGAGTGTAGTAATACTGCTGTTAAACTTTACTTTTATTGCTCTTTCAGCGTTGATATTTTGGGCAGCTAATCTCTTCTCTGTTGTTTTGCAGGGACATCAACTATTTTAAAAGGATGCGCGGACAAATAGACAATCACTCCATAAGCTCTAGATAGTATATAGTGTAAACTGTAAAGGCTGCTGTTGCATGTTGTGACAACGAAAGATTGAAGCCAAAAAAACAAAAAACACTGTACCCTGAAAAGCAGCTGGCCTATATTTGGAAGATCCCACTCTAGCTGATTGGACAGAAAGTAAAATCTATAGTGTACTATTTCTTTCCGTCTCAAATTTCCTGAATTTTCCAGCATAGTGATCAATATAACCTAGAATGTGGCAATGGAATAATATTTTGTAGCTCCTTTTAACTCTAGAACTGAAGACATGAAACAGAAAAACATCTTGATCATGCCAACAAAGAAACAGTGATCTTAGTGCTCTGTGTATCATGGATAGTTTGTGCTCTAAAACACTAACTGTTCTTTTTTCTTGGATTTTTTTCGGTCAAAGGTGATCATGAATGTTACATCATAGCATATCACAACCTGGTTTAAGGCTCGACGCTTGTACAATTTTTTTTATTTAATCCTTTTTTCAATTTTATTTTAAAGTTAACCCCCGCGAACTTTATTTTCAAATCTAACCTCTTTGGTCACACCACCTCCCGTGGCGTGACCAAACCACACTGTCACATCATAAGAGGTGGCGTGACCAAAGTTGCCACGCAAACCCTCGCCCGCGCGCCGTGCCAGCGTGGAGCTTGCGTGGCAATAGTCACGCCAACTCGCGTGGCGTGACAATGACTGTTGTCACGCCAACTCGCGTGGCGTGACAGTGGCCACTTAAGCCCTGAACCCAGGCACCTCTTCATTTCTCCCCGTATTCCCCAACTCCATCGCGACCTCCTCCTCCCGTTAAATCCACTGGCCACGCGATGCTCCCTCCGCCGGGCCTCCTACTCCTTGCCATGCCCTCCTCCCCACGCCCCCGCCCGGCTCTGCTCCCCCTTGCGCCCGTGCCACCATGATCCTCCTCCAGCCTTTGTCCTTCCCCGCCGACTTCTCCTAGATCGAGGTATATATGTGTGCTTGAATGACTGTATAATATAGTTTTGTGATTGAATGTATACTACAATGTGTGCTTGAATGTATAGCAGAATGTGTGCTTGGTGGGGATCGAGGGCTAATGCTCCGGTTTTGAGATGGGAGTGGTGAGATTTGGAGGGCTCGATGGTCCAATCGATAAACCCTAGCTTGTATGGCCTCTTTTGGTTCATCTGTTGGCCTCTTTTGGTTCGTGAATGGATAGGGATCAATGTGGGTGATGACGGCAGAAGTGCTTGATCAACTGACAAATGCTTTAGTGTTGGTGATTGGTTTCTTATGTTCTGGGATAGTGGGCATATATGCAGCTTGTTCATATGTCTTTGTTGGCACCCCTTGATATATCCTTCGATGACCTTAGTTTCATGTGAGTTTGCCAGCCATTGCAATATTAGTCTACTACAAGTTGTGAGTTGTACTAGATTGATCATTGACCAATATCTTAGGCAATTAATTGAAAGGTACAGAGTGCTAATAATCCAGGAAAAAGAGGGCAAAAAAGAAGACCAAATAGCATCACTCCTTTGTACCAATAATCCAGGAAGCCATGCCCATCCACATTTTAGTTGTTAAATTGTTACTCGCTTTGATTCATAGTATGTTGGCTAGGTGCTTTCTTGTGTCATTGTTGTTGCCAACTGATACTCTTGTTCAGTACTTGATAATGCGCTAGTGGGGATTCACAATCCACGGCGACAGAGCATATTCGATTGTCTGCAATGCGACTCAATCAATCTCCATGCCCCAATTGGTCTCTAATTATAACGAGGACATCAAATCGTGCTAGTCTCATGCTCTGTTCTAGTGGTTGTTCTTTAAGTACATAGTACTTTCATTTGCATTTTACATATTGTTTTGTACCTCATGTGTAAGTACTGAAAATCTTTTCCTGTAATGCAGGATGCCGAAACACCCATAGTACGCGTTGCTCCTCTCAGAGTACGATGACGACCACCGCGCGCACCGCATAGCCGACGAGGGCGTGGTGAGACTTGCTGATATATTTTTTGTTTATGCTTCCAACTTGTTGACTATGTGCTCGTTTCCCTCATTCATTTCCATTTCTCTCATACAGTACTTCATTGCCGCCTCGTATCCACACCCTCTACCTTGGGATGGCTGATGCGAGCCACACGTCGGCAGGCGGTCTACTTGCTTTGGCGCGGACAGTCATCAACGAGCTCCCACGTATGGACGGTTCTGCGCTTACCGCACTGGTGGACCGATGGCGCCCAAAGACCCACACCTTCCACCTGCCATCAGGCGAGATGAGCATCACGCTCCAAGACGTTGGCACGATTCTCGGCCTCCCCATAGACGGAAATCCAGTGACTGGGGACATCAACAGCATGGGCTGGCGAGACCGGGTGGGACAGTGGCTTGGAGTTCGACCGGAGGACCCGCCTGCCGACTCAAGGGACAACCGGCTATCCGCGGTTCTTACATCCTAGCTGCGTGCTCACTTCAGTGTGTGTCCGCCGAACGCAGATGTGGAGATAGTGGGGCGCTTCGCACGTGCATGGATGTGGCTTCTTCTAGACTCCTTCCTGTTCCCAGACGGTACCGGCAACATCGTCTCCTGGATTTATTTGCCACCTTTGGCAGATTTAGCGACCGCAGGGACATACAGTTGGGGTTCTGCGACACTGGCGTGTCTCTATCGTCATTTGTGCGGCGTGTGCCGATCAAGGAGTATGGAAGGCAACTTGGGTGGATGCGCATATCTCCTGCAGGTATGGATGTGGGAGTGTTTGCCCGTCGGTCGGCCCACTCGTGCTCCCTTTCAGGTAACCATTTATTCCATTCGTCGTAGGTGTCGCCTTTCACCAAAAATGCAACTGAAATCTATCTCCTTGCGAGCATGGCCCTTTCCGACCTTAACGTGCGGACCGACGCGGTAGCCTAGCTTTGGAGCTCCATCGTTGCACCTACTGGGTGTCCGAGATCGCGGTACATCGCGTATACAAACGAGCTCGGCGTCATCACGCAAGACCAGGTATGTACCTCATAAGTTACTTTGCTTGCTACTGTCTTCGAACTATGATTTCATTGCTACTGTCTTATACATCCGGTGCAGGTCACTTGGTTGCCATACACCCGCGATGACGAGGTGGTCCAAATGGATCTAAACCCGATGTGCGAGCGGGACATCGCCCTCTGGATGTCGCTCTCACCGCTGATCTTCTTCCATGCGGTGGAGTACCACTTGCCCCATCGGGTGATGCGTCAGTTTGGGAAGCTTCAGGCCACAACGCCAATGGTGTTCTCGACAGATCCGAATCTTCACGGGTAAGGGTACCTTCTGTCGTTCCTTTCCAACTTCCGTAGCGATTTTCATGCTAACAATTCGATTCTTGCCGTGGCAGGATGAACTGGAGGCGGAGGTACCGCCACACCGACTGGGGGGCCTATCACCATGCCTACGTGTTGGAGTGGGAAAATAGGGCGAATCGGTCTATGGACACGCCGCCAGTCCATCAGAAGGCTCAGTTCGTTCGTTACCTCCAGTGGCTCCACGGCGTCACGTGTCTCTGGCTTGGACCGGCCATGACCGATGCGGACATAGGGGAAGGGCACTCGTCTGAGGAGGGTATCGTGGACGAGTACGATGAGTTCACACGGATGGACACGCAGCCAGAGAGGGCCCCCATCAACGCCTATTACGTGAGTACATTTAATCCCGCTACTATTATGCGAACTCAGGGTGAGCAAACTAATTTACTCCTTTTAATTGCAGGGAACTCAGCTCACACACATAATCAACAAGGCCGGTGAGGCCCTTAGGCTGCCCGAGGGTTCAGAGGGGAGCTACCAGCGCTTGAGGGATTTTGCTGTGGTAACATTTAATTCCTTTTGTACTACAATTTAAAACACTTAATGTTTTCGTGCCCATGTTATTCCTTTTGTTGTATTAAACTTCAATATATTTTTGTTGGTTAACATTGTAGATGGTTCGCCGCCGATGCCGGCGATTGGCCGCAAAAATGAACTGCGCGGCGGCGGCGGCGGAAGGAGTCGTGCAACCTGCCCCGGCCTGGAGTGGCTCCTCGCGTGCTACCACATCGGGAGCGACGACATCCGCTTCCGCCGCGCGACACAAGGATGTGGAGAACGATGAGGATGGAGGCGACGACGAGGAGGACGACGACGAGGACAGAGGCGATGACGAGGACGGAGGCGACGACGAGGAGGACGAGGCAAATATCGATGCAAGGCTTCCAGACGAGATGGTCCTCAGAGACCTTGTTGGTGCACCGTCCCCCACGCAGCCGACTCAGGCCACGCCTCCGCGCCGCCGTAAACGGTGTGATCGCGCAGACATTAGTTGATAGCGTTGTGGAAGCACACGAGGCCAAGACCAAAGCGAGAGTTTACACCGGAATTGGTCTTGGCGCAAAGCGCAGTGATGGGATGAATGAATGGGTGCATGCATGTTTGTACAGTTCATATTGAATGGAACTTTCTATGGCCATTTTGAATGTTGAATGAAATAAGATGACTGATGGTTGATTGTTATTGTTGTTTGAATGAAATAACTGTATTGATTCTGAATGCATGAAATGTTGATTTGGATGAATGCATTAGGTAGCAACTGGTGCTATCACGCCTTCAGTAGTGGCGTGACAAGGCAGTCCTGTCACGCCGGGGTAAATGGCATGATAGGACTTGGCCTTTTTTTGGGCAACGCCTCCAATTCTGCCTCCTTTGGTCATGCCACAGCCCGTAGCGTGACCAAACCACTGTCACGCCATAAGAGGTGGCGTGACCAAAGCTGCCATGCAAGTTCCACACTGGCGCGGCGCGCGGGCGAGGGCTTGCGTGGCAGCTTTGGTCACGCCACCTCTCATGGATGTAGCGTGACCAAACGGGTCAGAATTGAAAATAAAGTTCGTGAGAGGTTAACTTTAAAATAAAATTAAAAAAGGATTAAATAAAAAAAATTACGCTTGTAACATGGAATTGAGGTTGACCTGCCTGTCGGTTTAATTAATATTATATTGCCATTTCTATGCTTTCAAATGAATTATTTCTTAAGCTAGAGCTGATAGTGAGTTTGACATTCCTTATTGTTTTGGTTTTTTGTCGCTATTCAATTTTAAAAAGTTACCCTGATATACAAAATCGATCTTCACATTTTATAAACCCAGTCTGAACATGCAGATAGAACTGCATTCTTCTCTGCACCGCTGCTGTGTCAGTTATGGCTAATTGGCAACGTAAGTTGTAAGGTTAACCATACTGATTTTGAATCATCGTGACAATTAACTTCTTCGGTATCAGGATGTATAATTGATTGATGAATTTTCTTGGTTTTAATGTACTTGCTATAATGCAACCTCATGTCGTCATCTTACTTGGGTTGATTATTAGTTTCTTCATGCAATTAGTCTCTCTATAATTAATAGACTACAGCCTGGCATGTTTGCTTCTAAGTTCGGTGAACAGTCTCTCTCTCTAGTTACTTACCTATTGAGTCTTGTATTATATCACGTTGAAGCGAAAGCTAACAAGCAGTGATAAATGTATCCACATGACTATCAACAGTTTATGCAGTCACATCTAATCGTGCATGTGTATGTTGTGCGAGTAGTGATCTGACTGTCAATAATCTGTACTGTTGATAGATGGTTGATGTCCCACAGGCACTTTCTTCGTTAGATTGTTAGTACATTGTCGCTTGTACTTAGGGTGGGTTTGGATGGACGAACGAAGTTGAACGGGATGGTTCGGTTCAAGCGGATGGAATGATCCTGAATGGAACGATACTAATATCTTGTTTGGTTGATTGGATGAGATGATACAACGTTTTGTTTAGTTGGTTGTATAAACAGAGAGACAGAGAGAAGGGAGGCCAGTAGAGAGAAAACAGAGGAGGCGCATAGTCGGCACCGGCGGGCCCCAAAATGGGTCCCAGCGAGGAAGAGGAGTCCAGGGATGACGGTGGCACGGCCGGAGGTGGACGGTTGTGGCGTGTGGCAGCCAGAGTCAGGGGAGCAACAGGGGCGACGAGCTCGGGTGGGAGAGGGAGGAAAATAGGGCGAGCATGAGCGAGAGGGAGACTAGGGCAGCTCACCCATGTGATTGGTCGGGGGAGAGGAGGGCGGCGTTAGCGATGGCGGCGTTCGGCTCGCCCGCAAGGTTAGCGGCTTGGTGCTATGGGGTAGGGTAGAGGGAGTAGGTGGTGGGGAAGGAAAGGGAAGGGCGATGAGGTGCTCAAGTGGAGAGGAATCAAAGTAATACTCACCGAACGAAAAATGGCGGGCCTGGTGGCGGATTTCGGCCGAAAACAAGGAAGGCGGCGGCGCGCGACGCTCTGGTGGGGGAATCTTGGAATTAATGGAGGGGGGAAATGTCCTTGAGTGTCGAAACACATCATGACGCGGGTAGCTTGGGGAGGAGAGCACTGGGGGGCTGGAATGGCGATGGTGATGCGGCGGCCGGTGCGAGAGCTTGAGCAGCGACGCGAACTGAGGCGAGGTCGAGGAGAAAGAAAGAAGAAGGGGATAGAAGGGAGAGCCAGAGGGAGGGGAAGGAGGCCGGGAGCGAGGTGATGGCACCAGGACCGGAGCGGCGGCGTGGCGCGGTCACCAGCACGGGTGGAGGCGAGAGCGAGAGTGAACCGTGTGGTTTGTCTGAATTTGTCGAATGGGACGATACAACATCGAACGGGAATATTCTCCGAATGTGAACCATCTCGTCCAGGATGGTTTAGTACCATTCAACCAACCAAATGTATGGATGAACTTATTTCTGGAACCGAACCATCCTGTTCAGTTTCGTTCATCCATCCAAACAGGGGCGGATCTGGGCCTCGGGTAGGGGCTATAGCCTGAGGCCCAGCCAAAATTTCCGTTCAAAATTTTTGTTGATGTAAACCGAAAAAATTTAGTGACACTGTGTAGCCCGAGGTGGCCCATCCACATAGCCCAGCCAACAGCATGCCCTCAGCCCACAAGCGCGACCACGCACCATGGCACCAGCACCACCCACAGGCCACAGAGCCGCCACAGACCAAACCTAATCCGGTAATCCCCGCACCGCCCTTTTCCGATTCTTCTTTCCCCCTTGCGCCACCGGGTGTTGCCTCCTCCGGCCCGCAGGCCTCCGGCCCCTAGCACGGCGCCGCCACCCGTCGCCTCCTGTCCGACGTGCCACACCTGTGTTTCCCCTGCTCCCTGGTGCTTCTTGGCCGCGCGCGTCGTTCCATCGCCCAGCCGCCTACGGCTCGACCCGACCCGAGCTGCGCCACCTCCTAGCGCTACCTGCCATCGGCCCGCCGCCCCCTGCACCGCCTTGGTCCGCCCTCCGGACCTCTTCTCCGGTCACCACCTCCAGCTCCGCTGCCTCTTCGTGGCTCGGTTGGCTCCCTCCCTCCCTCGCTCTATCTCTCTCTCTCTCTCTCTCTCTGGCACCACACCCTCCTAGCGCCACCTCCTGGCTCGGCCACGCCCGGTCCTATGCCGCTCACCTGTGGCTTGGCCATTGCACCCTAGGCTCCCTCAGCTCGGCCTCGGCTCGGGTCAGCCGGTGCCTAGCCCGCTCCTCGTCGCTCAACTCGCTGCCCATGGCTTGCCGCCACCGATTCGGCCTCGTGTGTCGATCACCGCAACCGTGCCCTGCCCTCTCTGTGCTCCAATGGCTCGTGGGCACGACTCTTGGCGTCGGCCCTTGCCCCTCTTGTTCTACACACCTGAAGCTCTGGGCTTTAGAGGTAGTCAGGTAGATATTGTGAATTTGTAATCTTCAGAATCAAAGTTGATTGATATCTTCAGCTACCTCTTGGTAAAGTAAACAATCTCGGTCGATCGATTGATATAGTCTTCAGATTTAAGTCTTCACTCTTCAGAGTTGATTGACATTGTCAGGC
The DNA here is from genome assembly GCA_036346405.1 of Phyllostachys edulis. Taxonomy (NCBI): domain Eukaryota; kingdom Viridiplantae; phylum Streptophyta; class Magnoliopsida; order Poales; family Poaceae; genus Phyllostachys; species Phyllostachys edulis. Next base: position 27,028,485 of record CM070551.1, read on the forward strand.
ATACAAGAATGTTATTATGATCACTTTTATTCATGGTCGCCACTGCCCATTGGCCACTGCTGCACTGCAGTCTGTAGGAGATCGATGATTGCTCACCTGATTAACTAACTAGGCAACCAATGATAAATAGATAATTGATAGCACCATGTGATATTGTGATGTGCTGATGTTGTGCATGATCAGTGCATCTATGCATGTATAATCTATGGCTATGCTAGATGTAGCTTTCAGTTTAGTTCAATCACTGATTCATTCACAAATCAAACATGCTTGCAAAACACTAAGTTTGGCACTTTAGATTAGTAGATTTGCACTCACCTAGCTATCTGGCTATCTCGATCTAGCTATCCTAATTGTGCTACACCAAGAACACTAATTTTGCCAGTTTGCCTCCAAAGACTTGAAGTCAATCTAACTCATAGAATGTTGTGTTTTCTCTGAAACGTAGTTTTCACCGCTTGTTATTAACTAATAAGTGTATATTGTTAATAAGTGCATTTCTTATTTAGGAATTAGAGATACAAAATGAAGAGGAACAACACTAATGAGGTCACGTAAGAAACTACTATCTCGCGCTAGTGGTAAGTTAGGTTCTTACAAATCTAAACTTCACGTTCTTTGTATTTAATCATACCTCTGTTTCATTTATCTTTTTATGTTGTCTTTGCAGGTTCTAGTACTTGTCCAACTATTAACGAAGAAATGGTGGACTAGGTTACAGATAAAATCTTCATTATTTAGGTACTCAATTTGTATCTCTAATATGCTATATTATTTATGTTTTGCCATATTTTTCTTATTATATTTTATGTTGAAGCATTTTTGCTAAAGTTTCATGTCAATAAAGCATTTGTGGCTTAGTTTTTGTTATGTTTTAGTGTGGGTAGAAATTAGCGTTAGTTTTAAAATGTTAGTCCATTAGAATTTAGCCCGAGGCGTGATCAAATTCTAGATCCGCCACTGCATCCAAACACATACTTAGAGTCTTGAACATTTTTTTTAGAACACGCAAAAGGTTTGTGTTCATCTTGTTAAGACGAAAAGAAAGTATGACGTTGAAAGAAAGTACAACAACATCCGGCAAACTTGGTTGCGCAGACGAAGTTACATGCAAGTGAAAACTATTACATAATTGATTTGCGACCTACCACCAGAAAAACAGGATTGCAACTCAATGAGAAAGGAATGGTGACAACTGACAGGTGATGGATGCCGGTCTGCATCCATTGACCTCCCTCGGCCAGAATTGTCTGAACAATCTCCGCTATTGAAGAAGAGACGGAGTTGAAGACGCGTCCATTCCGCTCCTTCTAGAGTTTTGCCATATCGTTAGGATTGATAGGGAGTCGAAGCCGCCTTGCATCTCTTTTGTGACTCGTTTGCGAGACGAGCTCCCACCAAACCACCAGTTTGGAATTGTGATGGACAAAGTGCCTCCAACCTCGCTGTGCGTAGCAATCGGAACCAAACTTCCTACGCCGTTGGGCACTCGATGAAAAGATGTTCCACCGATTCAGGCTCCTGCTGACAGAGGCTGCAAATCCCTTGATTTGACCGACCATGGCGTTGTAGTCTGTCCGTCGTCCAATAACGTTTATGCAGCACCACAGGAAAATTTTGCACTTTAATGGAGCTTGGCTGATGTAAGATTGGTCCTGATCTTTCAGTGGATGGTAATTCAATTTGTAGAGAGTGATTTCGACGACGAGGCTACTTGACCGAAACTCGATCAAACCGTCCAACAATCGTTAAACCATACTCTTGTCGTTATCAATCTCGTCAAGAACGATGGTTGACCTGATCACAAAGATCAATTCCTGCAAGTAATCGAAGAACAAGCAAGAATTGAAGTAAAGAGCAATCTGAAAATTGCTAGATATAAAAGTCGCACAAGGATAGTTGAGTTTCTGTAACATGAAAATTCCTGCAAGAGACAATGTGGAGTTTGCACACATGGGCTAAACTGGTCTAAACAAAACCTAAACTAGAGGAGAGGAGCGGCGGCTCCTAGTTAAGGAGAGGGGCGGCGGTCAAGGCAGGTGGGGGATTTGTTGTTGCCGAAGTGGTGAAGTGGTTCGGCCCCTTGTTGTCTCTCTTACCGTGAATGCTTTGTTTCTCATCTTCAAGATTCCTAAGTAAAATAAGGTCACATGCTTTAGACAGTAGCACATTCTCCATTAATAAAACATGCACTCGTAGGAAGGAATTCATCGAATAATTTAACTGTCGTGCTCATGCTCTGATAACTGGTCCTTGTACAACTTCATGTTGAGGAGTAGTGTGGTTGCATTCATAGGAGATATGTCCTCATCATCCTCTCCTTCTTGAATTTGAGTCGTCTTTGACTCAAGATCATCTTTATTTTCCAACTACGGCTTCAAATCTGCAATGTTAAATGTGGGACTAACCCTAAAATTTACAGGCAAATCAATCTTATATGCATTATCTCAAGAACTTTAAAAGGACCATCAGCTTTAGGCATCAACTTTGATTTTCTTAAGTCATGGAATCTTTCTTTTCTCAAATGTAACCAAACAAGATCACTAGGTTCAAAAGTTAATTCTTTTCTACCCTGATTTCCAGCAACTCTATATTTCTCATTCATGTTCTCTATGTTTTCTTTTGTGGTTTCATGCAACTTAAGAACAAATTCAGCACGTTTATTAGCATCTAAATTTACCTTTTTCAAAGATGATAGAGGTAATAAATCAATTGGAACGCGAGGATTAAAGCCATATACTACCAGAAAAGGGCTCATCTTTGTGGTTGAATGCAGCGATCGATTGTAAGCAAACTCCACATGAGGTAGACATTCTTCCCACATCTTCAAGTTCTTTTTTAAAACAACCATTAGCATTGTTGACAATGTACGATTGACAACTTTAGTTTGTCCATCAGTTTGGGGACGACAAATAGTTGAAAACAGCAGCTTCGTCCTAAGTTTTCCCTAAAGTGTCCTCCAAAAGTAACTCACAAACTTCGCATCACGATCTGAAACAATTGTTTTTGGCACACCATGTAGTCGAACAATCTCCCCGAAGAATAAATTAGCAACATGGGTAGCATCATCGCTCTTATGACAAGGAATAAAATATGTCATCTTAGAAAACCTATCCACTACAACAAAAATACTACCCCCCCCTCTTTGTCCTAGGCAATCATAAAATAAAATCCATAGAAATATCCTCCCAAGGAACACTAGGAACAGGAAGAGGCATGTATAAGCCATGTAGATTCAGTCGTGACTTAGCTTTTTGGCATGTAGTGCATCGCGAAACATAGCGCTCGATGTCGTGCCTCATCCATGGCCAATAGAAGTGTTCAGCAAGGATGTCCTCCATCTTTTTGATGCCAAAGTATCCCATTAATCCTCCTCCATGCGCCTCATGTAACAACAAAAGACGAATGGAGCTAGCTGGAACACATAGCTTCTTAGCTCTAAACAAAAATCCATCATTGAAAACAAATTTATTCCAACCTCTACCATCTTTGCAATTGGACATGGCATATTTAAACTCATTATTAGAAGTGTATAGTTCTTTTATTGTCTCTAGGACAAAAACTCTACAATCAACTTGAGACAACATTGTATACCGTTGAGACAAAGCATCAGCAATCATATTTTCTTTCCCTTTCTTGTGTTTAATGACATAAGGAAAAGATTCAATAAATTCAACCCAATGTGCATGTCTACAGTTCAGTTTAGCCTGACTCCTAATATGCTTCAAAGATTCATGATTAAAATGTATAACAAATTCTTTGGGCTATAAATAATGTTGCCATGTTTCTAAAGTTCGAACTAGAGCATACAATTCTTTATCATAAGTTGAATAGTTCAAACTAGACTACTCAATTTCTCGTTGAAATAAGCAACATGTTTACCATCGTGTATCAACACACCACTAATTCCAATTCTACTAGCATCACACTCAAGTTCAAAAGTCTTACCAAAGTCAGGAAGTTGGAGCAATGGTGCATTTGTGAGATTTTCTTCAAGAAGGTTGAATGCATCTTCTTGTGCTTGTCCCCATTTAAAGGGAACTCCTTTCTTTGTCAATTTATTGAGTGGTACGACGACGGTGCTGAAATCCTTCACAAAATGGCGATAGAATCCAGCAAGTCCATGAAAACTCCGCACTTGTGTGACCGTTTACAAGGTCGGCCAGCTCTTTATTGCTTCAATCTTGGTTTCATCAACATCAATTTCTTGTGGCGAAACAACTTAGCTAAGAAAACCAACTCGATCGGTGCAAAAGGTGCACTTTTCAAGGTTACCAAACAAACATGCATCTCTCAAAGCATTAAAAACAACACGCAAGTGAGTAAGATGTTCATTAAGTGACTTGCTATAAATCAAAATATCATCAAAGTAAACCATTACAAACTTGGCAATGAAAGCACGTAAAACTTCATTCATCAATCGCAAAAATGTATTAGGTGCATTGATCAAACCAAAAGGCATCACTAACCATTCATACAATCCAAATTTAGTTTTAAATGTCGTCTTCCATTCATCTCCAAGTTTCATTCTAATTTGATGGTACCCACTACGTAAGTCAACTTTAGATAAAATAGTAGAGCCACTCAATTCATCAAGCATATCATCTAACCTAGGAATTGGATGACGATATCTAACAGTGATATTATTTATTGCTTTATAATAAACACACATACACCATGAACCATCTTTCTTAGAAACTAAAATAACAGGAACAACACATGGACTAAGGCTTTCATGAACATACCCTTTGTCAAGTAAGTCTTGCACTTGACGCTGAATTTTCCTAGTCTCATTTGGATTAGTCCTATATGGTGCACAGTTCAGTAGTGACGCTCCCAGAATCAAATCAATTTGATGTTCAATTCCTCTAATAGGTGGCAGCCCCAGGGGTATCTCAGCGGGAAACACATCAGCAAACCCTTGCAAAAGGTTAGTGACAGCAGGAGGCAAAGAAGCAGGCAGATCCTTAAGTGAAAACAAAGCATCTTTGCACACTAGAGCATAGTAAACAGAATTATTCACTTCCAACTCATTCAAATCAGATTTGTTAGTTAAGAGAGTAGTCTCTTTCAGTTTAATCTCATTCTTCCTAGTACTTGTTTCTTTTGTGTCTTTCTTTTTAGATGTGAAACATTCTTTAGCTACAATCTGATTTTCACTCTTTTCTTTCTCCATATTTACTCGTTCAGCACGTTCAATTTTATCTTTTAAAATAGCTTCAGGAGGCATTGGAAGTAAAATAATTTTCTTACTCTTATTCATGAGAGTATATTGATTAGTTCTACCATGATGCGTTGAATCTTTATCATATTGACAAGGTCTACCTAACCGCAATAATCATGCTTGCATAAGTACAACATCGCAATCAGTATAATCATGATATGACCCAAGTGAAAAATACACTCTTACTATTTTTGTTACCTTTAACTTACCACAAGAGTTGAACCATTGGATGTAGTAAGGGCGGAGGTACTGATTTATGGTCAAGCCAAGCTTCTCGACCATCTCTATGCTATCAATGTTGTTGCAACTCCCTCCATCAATGATGACTCGACATGAACACTCTTTGATAACGAACTTTGTTCGGAATAAATTATGGTGTTGATGTTGTTCGACACTATCCATTTGGGCACTTACCACACGCTTCACAATGAGGCTCGTGTACTTATCAGAAATTTCAGCACCCAAATGCTCTTGTTGTTCATCATCAGTTTCAGATTTATCACCTGCAGGGTTATTTGCAACCAAAGCATAATCTTCATTAATTTCGCTAGCAGAAGTGTACTCACCATTATCTTTCACAATGAGAGGTTGCTGACTTGGACAATCACTCATCATATGTCCAAATCCTTTGCAACGATGACATTGCACATCTATTGTTCTCCCTGTGGAAGCTACTGAAGAAACACTTTTTGTTGGAGCTTGCACCATTGTGGACTTGCTTGCATCGAGAACACGTGAGGGAGTGGTGGAGGCGGCGGGGCGCCCATGGCTTGAGGAAGGGGTGTCACGGCCGGGAGTGGAGGAAGGTGCCTTGTTTTGCAGCTGGTTCGGCCGACCTACAGAAAAACCTCCAAAATTGCTTCTTGTCCTTGATTGTTGTCCATGTGCTTACCTTTCAGCTTTACAAGAAAGATGAAATAAACGAGTGATAGGGTTGTACTATTTGTAATCAAGAATGTCCTGGATTTCACGATTAAGCCCTCCTAAAAATCTAGCCATTTTAGCATCTTCAGTTTCTTCTAAACTACATCGCAACAAACCAATTTGTAATTCTTGGTAGTAGTCCTCAACAGTTTTATTACCTTGTCTTAAAGTGTTTTAAATTGTTTAGCAAATCACGTGCATAATACGAAGGAACGAATCTAGCTCTCATCATTCGTTTCATAGTATCCCAAGTTCTAGGTATATTATTTTCGTTCCTACAAGCTTCTTTCCACCAAATTGATGCAAAGTCAGTGAACTCACTAGTAGCAGTCCTAATATTTCTATTTTCAGGAAAATCATAGCATGCAAATTTTTGCTCTACTACTAACTCCCAAGTGAGGTATGAATCAGGGTCATATTTTCCAGCAAAAGAAGGGATTGTAAACTTGATTTTAGCTAGTGGATCATCACGTACCTCTTGCTGATTTCTTCACATACCTTGTCGATTGCGACGAAGCCGACAATGGTCATGATCATTGTGAACATTGAATCCATCTGATTCCATATCAATAGTGTAGTTGTCCGTGTCTTCTTCTTCCACCTCATCTGCCCAAGAGCGAGCAACAGGTGGAGGATGGCGGGCAGGTGCATCGTTCCCTCTTGGCCCATTCGTTGCTGCAGACACATCATGTGGTGGCCGAAACTCGAGGTGCTCAACACGTGTGCGGAGTGCCTCGAGATTATTGTTAATCTGGTCCAAAGCTTCATGGGTGCCCTCAGTTTGTCGATTGAGCAAACGCTCAAAGTGCTACACGATTCCTCTCATGCGCGGCGTGAGAGGTGTATCCTCCTCAACGTTTGGCCTGCTATTCTCCCCTTGTGATCTTGAACCTGCCATTGTTAGTATCAACAAGAAAACTCACAAAAATATGTTAGCTTTCTATTGCTACTAGGTGCGTGAGGTTACAAAAGTAATAAACTCTCAAGCTCTTACCAAATTCTTACAAGTTCTTACCAAAGTAAACAGGTGGTGCAACCGGTGGCTGGTTCGTGATAACCTGACTTGAGTGATGAGTATAGCGATTGCCAGTACGATGAGACCTATTCGGTTAGTAGTAGGTGGAGCTTGGACAGGCAACATGTAAGTAGCATAGGTATGGCAATATTCAATTTTAGAATTACTATAGCTGAATAATAGTCCAAAGTACTCGCCTAAATGTTGGCCCAAACTAGCACTTGACCCTAGCTCAAGAAAGCAACACTAGACGACACAAGGGTTATATAAAGAGAACTCCAAAATCTGAAAAAGAACAATGCAGCAAAAATCTGAATTATTATTTTTTAGCATGTGTAGCTCTATCTTCATATATGTTAGATTGTTAGTACATTGTGGCTTGTACTTACAGTCTTGAACACTTTTTTTAGAACACGCAAAAGGTTTGCACTCATCTCGTTAAGACAGAAACAAAGTACAACAATGTCCGGCAAACTTGGTTGCGCAGTCAAAGTTACATGCAAGTGAAAACCATTACATAATTGATTTGTGACCTACCACCAGAAAAACAGGATTGCAACTCAATGAGAAAGGAATGGAGATAGGTGATGGATGCCAGCTTGCATCCATTGACCTCCCTCGGCCAGAATTGTTTGAACAATCTCCGCTACTGAAGAAGGAATTTTTTTAATAATCTATTTTTTATTCAAAATTACATAAATAATACTACTTTGTTTTTTTTTACAGAAATAATCCTCAATCACGGTACCGTTGGGTGACTAGGAAAAGCCGCCCAACAACGAAGGCGTTAAGATGAACTCGAAACTGAGGATGGTTCGCTTGAAGGAGGAGAGGATGATGCAGCCCAAGTACGCTATGCTAATTTAACACATGCTCCCGTTATTTCATATGTGCTAGAGGAGCACATGCACATGTTTACACAATCGCGCGTGGGGGAAGACGGTCGTGCCATGCATGAAGAAAACCTAATACATGGACATGATACCCAAGGAGCGGAACATGTGTGTGCATGTGCAGGTGCATGTCGTACATGTGTTTGGGACCCGGGAGGAGGCGAGATGGAATATACGTGTGCGTAGGAGATAAGCAAAAATCAGAATAACTACTTGAGCCATGCATGTACTTGTGTGCATATATTTGCATGGGAGCCAGGATGGCCACGAGATGCATGTAGATGCAACTAATCAGCTGAATGCATGTGTGTGCACGGGAGTCCAAGAAATCAAGAGGAGAGGATCCTATCTTGTTACGCATGAAAAAGATTTTCTAGGAGATATCTTTAGAGATAAAAGGAAAGATGGTTAGTGTAAATTGCCAAGGAATCAGGAGATCAGCATTGCTAGCTGCGTGGGGATTGTAGAGTTTGTTTGATGGAGTTATAAAATAGAAAAATCACCAAGTATGGCGGTCAGCTCGCGCGTGTGTGCGTTCTTCTGATCAAGAATTCATGTGCTGATCAAGATTGATCTCGCCTCTCATTCGTGTACTATGGTGTGCGCGGATGTGCGATTTATTTATCCAAGTACGAGTTGCATCCTGTAATTCATGCCCCACATATTTGTTCGAGAATGACCACCGCGAAAGATCGGGCAACCCACGGATTTAATCTCACCTCAAGGTTTGATCCGCATCAGGTGGTATCTGTAAGGACCCGAGATTAACATTCTCAAATCCTCTGTGTATTCCACACTAGTTCTGTGATCAGTAGCCGGTGTACACAATTAAACAAAATGATAACAATCCATATCACATATTTATTGAATAATAGTCAGATTTTTATTACCAGAAAGGCTTACGAGCCAACAATGATGAACACATCGGAAGACGAAGAAAAAGTAGTAGAGCCCAGCTAACCTGCCACAGGCAATCGACTGGGGTAGCGGCCTAGTCGTCGAGATCTTCAGCAGTTACGAAGTCCTTCTCCTCTAATCAACATTTTATTAAGCAAGGTGAGTACAAATGAATGTACTTCACAAGTTACACCCAATAACAGATTATGATGCATGAGGGTGTAACAAAGGATGGCTTATAGGGTTTATTTTGCATAAAGCGATGTTTTCTTTAAATACTTGTACTAAGTTCCAAGGAAGATATTCTATAACTAAAATTCATTTTCAAAATTCTCAGTTTTATAGTTAGATAATATTCACACAAGAGTGGTGAATGATACCCTCCTATCACATGGCTACCCGCCCAATTTCCTATTTGGATAAATCATTTGATTAAGTCTTTTCAAAATAAAATCAAAGTTTAACTTTGAGTGGCTTTGCTAAGCATGTCCATAACCATGGACATGGCTATTTGAATAGTTTTACGCTCTGCAGAGGTTGTGCAGCTTTACCCATAAGAGATAATCACTCGTACTGTCCGCTCACACACTTCCGAAGGTGTGCGACTAAGAGATTATCACAAGACCTTTACAATGCACCATCCCACCATAGTTCTGTCTCGCTAAGATTTTGCTTCTTTTGGATTGAACCATCCACCGGATAAGCCCCCTCTGGCGCCATGTGGGAATATATAAAAGTAAGTCATAAAAGACACCCAAGCAACCGGATAGCACAACAACGATGAAATGTGTGGATGTCATGAGGACATTGTGGATGTCATGTGGACATGCTCATGATCTTAGGTGATGAGACAATTGGCAATTGCTTTGAAAGTTTGTTGAAATTTGGAGTTTTTAGCAAGTGTCAGGTTTTGCGGTAGCACCGACGTTGTGGCCGCGGTAGTACCGCTTGGCGGATCGACCGCAAGTTTGTTGGCGGTTGCGTTTTTCCAGAGAAGGTGATTTTGATGCTCTGGTTTTCTTGAGGAGCGGTACGACCGTGCTTTGGTTGCCGGTAGTACTGCATGGCGGAATGACCGCGTGTGGGCGGTATGGATTTTCCAGAGGAGTTGTTTTTGGAGATTTTGGGATTTCTCCAGGTTGCGGTACAACCGCAGTTGATTGAGCGGTATGAACGCGTTGCGGTAATACCTGTGGATACATGGCGGTAGTACCGCTTGTGGAATGAATTGAGCTGAATGTTGTTTCAATTGGAGATTTGATTTTGGGTTAGGTCAAGTTCATGTTCATCAGTGCATATGTGTTGCATGATGCATGTTTTGGCTTATAGGGGTCAAGTTGTGAAGAACTTGTTCCCGGAAATGGTTTCTTGGTCTATTGCTGTGCAGGTGGCTTGCAGGTCTATAACGGTCAGCGGCGAGGTGGATCGGGACTAAGCTTGGAGAGCTGAGGTCCAGAACGATCAAGGATGCCGGGTGAGGTCAGAGGACTCAAGCGGGGCGCAGGATGGATAAGGGTGATCGAACGGGCAGTTCGGTTGCGACTGGTTGGATCAAGCGGCGCGGGAGTCGTTGCAAGTGCTCAGTGGTGCCGGTGGGATCCGGACGGGAGAGACTTGACGACATAGAGCCGTTGATCAACCTACACGTGGCAAAGCATGGGATTGCTTCACGATCTGTGGACTTACAAATTATTTAGCCAAGTCCCGCCCACACAGGACATGTGGTAGTATGATGAGGCTTAGCAAGATGCGGCTCGAAGACCGGTCCTTAACTGACTTGGCGACTTTCCAACAAAGCCTATGGGCCTTAACCATACCCGATTGAGCCCGTGCATAAACCTACACCCACCAAACATCCATTTTGCCCAAGTCCAAACCAATTTTTATTTTGTTTTGCTTTTCAAAAATCATTTGCAAAAGTCTTATGGTAAAACAATACCATAGGCTCAATTAAATCATATTTGAACATTTGGCTAAAATTCCCTAAATTCAATATTTTTGGTCTAAGTATGACTAAGCATAAAGTTTTTCAACATGTTCTAGCTCATACTATTATATCAACTAGATATTCATCTAAGGTGTCAAGGTAGGTTTATTTCAATGTCAAGATTGGCTATACAAAGGATTTAGGCATAACTATAATTTAAAAACAGGTATTTAATTTACATTGAATAGAAATACGCATGCAATAATAATTTAAAATAGAATTTAAATAATTTTAAATACTAGGATCAAATATGATCAAAGGATGTAACTTGCCTTACTTATTTAGTTGTTGTTCTTAAACGGCATCGGAATCTGATTCTTCAAATACTTCCAGTTTCTCTGGAGTCGTCGAAATCTATACACGAAAACAAACCAAATTCAAATACATTCAAATAAAGGAAACACTTCAGACGAAAATAAACATATCGAACGACATCTTGAAGGATGGAAGTATTTCAGATGAAACTAATCTTACCTAGTGGAGTTGATGAAGGAAATTCTTCAGACGAAGTATATCCAAATGTAGTTGATGAAAGAATACTGCAGACAAGAGTATAATCAAAAGAAGTTGATAAAGGAAATACTTCATACGAAGTATATCCAAGGAGTTGATGAAGGAAATACTACAGACAAAAGTAGATAAATCTAACAGGGAGAGAGAGAATGTTCACAAGAACATTCCTTACTGGTTACCTAGATAGGAGAGATTTTCTGGTTAGGTAACACTCTCAGATCTGATTTTTGATCATGAAGGGTTATGCTGCTGAGAACGGGTGACGACAGATGATACCTAGAACCTAGGTGATGTTGTTTCCTTAATAGGCCACCTAGCACTCACAAGCACTCTCTCCAAGCATTCTATGTATACATCCACGATGATCATACAGTCAAAATCAATCCTCTTACTTCAATGATTTTGTTAATAATTTACTCACTGTGTTTAGACGCCATACTCGCTTGCTAATTAATCTAACTAAAGACGTGCTTGCTGACCTACACAGTGTATGGTAATGCCCCTTTGATTCTTACTCCTTTATTACCCTAGCTATTATTACTTTGGTATAATGCTAATTGATCGGTCATGACTTACAGGTTGATCCTGCCAAATATAACACGGTGTAATCTCAAATTACACTAACCTCTTTGAATTAGCTAGTACTGACCTATTAATTAATTTAACTAACCCTTTCTAAGTTAATTACTTCTTACCATCCTAATCACTTTGAATTTGCAAAGTGCTAATTACAATGACTAACTAACATATAGTTCAACTAAGCTTCTAATTCGATTATGGTATTTCCCCAACAGCTAATAATATACTAACAAACTTAACCAACAAGGAGCTTGCTCAATTTGAAATGTCACTACTAATTGCCATACTTAGTACTAATTGACTAACAACTCCTAACTAATCAATCTCACACAGTCTGCTAGTTAAATGTCTACAATTAATTAACCTCTTAACATCCTTAGGCTAATTACTTAATCACTTATTATCCCGATTAAAATGTATATATGCAAATTTTACAGTATTGATTAGCTTACTAACATAACCTAATTAGCCATTAAAGGGTGAGAGTCCACTGGCATTCACCTTAGCACACATACATACACCGACTGTTACTATCCAAAAACACATCATGTGTTTTGATTACCTAACTTATCACCTAGAATTACCCACTGGATGTTACTAACCAACATTTTAGATAATGATCGTTGATTTTTCTTTGTAAGTTATATGACAACCATCCACTAAACATTTCTTGTTAACTCTCAGAGTCCTAAATCAATCACTCAAAGACATGAACCTAGAATCATACATACATACTGACAAATACTTGTCTTTGCAACACACTGACAACAGATCTTTGAACATTTTCAATTAACATCACTTAGCCCTTAATCACCTAACTATACTAAGCGAATTGCTAATCCTTGCCACTTGACCCTGAATTACTTACTAGGGGAGGACTTATTATTAGTTATCAAACACACACATAGAGATACATAGAGAAGGGGGAAGCCGAGGAGAACTGAGCAGGGCCAGAGGCGGTTCGGGCATGCTTCACTGACGGCAATGGAGACACCGGCGACAGCCGTGCGTGGGTAAAATAGGACCGGAGCGAGGAGACGGTTCCAAGAGTGGTGGCGGTACGGCCAATGGTGGATGGGAGCGACCGGACAGTGGTGTGCGGTGGCCGGACCTAGAGGAGAAACGAGGCGGCGGCGCACTAGTGAGGGGGGAGTATATTAGGGGGAGCATGAGTATGAGTAAAGGATGGGGAGCTCACCGGGACTGGTCGTGAGGGCGGAGAAGCTCTGAGGTGGGCCGACAACGGTGACTCGGTCTGATGCGGGGTGGTCCACTGTGGTGGCGACCCTGGAGAGGAGGAGAGCACGGGTTAGAGGTGGGGATTGCTTGGGAGAGGTAAGGAGGTGCTCCCATTTGGAGGAGTCGAAGAAGTGTTCATCGGTGGAAGGGAGGCGATGTCGGCGGCGGCTTTTGGCCGGTTTCGGGGAAGAAGCCGATTGCGCAAGCTCCGGTGGTCGAGTCCTCCAATTGGTTGGGGGCTTTAGCTTGCGGGGTCGTGTAGCACGGCGTGACACGGTCGGCCGGTGAAGGAGGTCGCTGGTGCAATGAATGGCGAAACCAAATTGTCGGCTGACGATCTTGACCGATTGCCACTGCTCGGGATGGCTCTTCGAGGAAGAAGGTGAAGTTGGGAGGGCAAAGGGGAGTGGCAGCTCAAGGCGTTGTTGGCGGAGGTGATGATGGGCTTGGGGCCGCGACGTGGAGGAGGGTGTGTGCGGTGGCCATGGTGATTCGGTGGCGACGCGCGAAGTGGGGCGGAGGCTGAGGAAGGGGCTGGGGGCGGCACCGACTAAGCAGAGGAGGAAGGTAGTGGCTGCGAGGCGCGCGGCGAAGGCAGGAAGAGGAGAAGATGGGCAAGCCGGGCGGCTGACTAGGGAGAGTGGGTAGGAGGAGGCGGGGTCGGGGGAGGATGTAGGGGAGGGCGGTGATGCTGGTGAGGTGGGGAGAAGGGGAGAAGGGGAAATAGGGAGCCAGGGAGGGCTGTCGGCCGAGTAAACGGAGAGGCGCGTGGGGAGCATGCAGGACGCCAGCTCAAGCACGTGTGGAGGTGAAGGCCTGGTGCTGGGGCGGCGTGGCGTTCATGCAGGGAGCGATGGGTGAGAGAATGAAGTGATGACACTGTGCTCTAGGTCGCTCGGGGAGAAGACAAGCGATTGAGAGCAATGGCTTGACCGAAAGAAAATGCGGGTTCAGTTGCAACGCCAGTGCCCAACATGGTTTGGTCAGATGAACATCAAAAGAAAAGAATTAGGGAAAAAGGCAATAGGAAATGGGGTGGTTGATAATTCCTGATCTTTGCTAAGAAAACTCTCGGTGGCGACCAACATAATCTGATATTTTCTAAAGAATTCTAATTGGCTTTTGAACAAGATTTCAGTTTTAGGTTTTCATTTCTAGGGTTTCTGATTCTAGGGTTTATATTTTCGACCTTAGGGTTTACATTGCTAGGGTTTTCTATAGTCACTACCTATGCCGGCAAAAAGAAACGTGGCTCAAATATTTCCTAAGATATTTTGGACTTAGATAAAATAATTCCAACGTAACATTGATATTTATTTTTTTTGCAAATAAATTATTTTGGCTTTAAAATGAATAGGAAAAACTTTTAAAATTCCAGAAATTTCAAAAAACTCAAGGAAAATAATTAAAATTTATTTTTAATCAAAATTGAAAATTTGGAGTGTTACAGTATCAGAGCGATGGTTGCTCATGGGGGATTCGTGCCAGCTACCTTAGCCGATGCAAAGTTCTTGGAGATGCTACCACTGACCATGCCGAAGCTAGCCACAAGAACCACTTCAGAAGAATACTTCATCTGGGAGAAAGCAATGGAACAATTCTTCAACCATCACAATTTCTCTTCTATCTGGAAGATGAGAATTGCGAAAAGAACCTTTGTTGATCAGTTTTGCAGATGGTGGGATAACCGTGCAAGAAGATTGTGATTGAAGAAAAGAGCCATGGTGTACCACATGGGAGGAGATGAAGGTGTTGACGTGATATCAATTCACACTGCCACCACGCAAACCAACGAGGAAGAAGATGAAGAAGGAGACCGAATCTGCTGATTTGTTTTTGGCCAAGGAGCACCTAATGATAGAGAGTTCATATCCAAGTCACATAGACAAGTCATGTGATCAAGTTAATACGGCGGGTTTCGGACCTACAATTCACCAACAGGAGGTGGTTTCAGGAGCTAAAATGCTACAAATACAGAGCGATCTCTCCATGCTTGATTTTAGATCCATTGTTTATACTAACCAATTTTGTGCACCCTTGTTGTTATCACAAGTGCAAGACCGGATGCTAGAGGCTACACCGTTTGATGCATTGCTCAAGTCCAGCTCGTACGTATATACGACATACATACTCGTCGATCCAGAAATCCGAGGGAAATTGTATGTTACACATATGTTGTATGTCTTAGGAAAAACTCATGGTGGAAAAAGAGAAGCAGAAGGAGGTCGAGCCTGCAGAAATTTTTTCTGTCCCTGTACAAGTTGCAGACGAAGGCGTTAAGATGAAGTCAAAATCGATGACGGTTTTGCTTGAAGGAGGAGAGGATGATGCGATCCAAGCATGCTCTACTAATTTAACGCATGTTCCTGTTATTTCATATGTGCTAGAGGAGCACATGCGCGAGTTTACACAATCGCGTGTGGGGGAAGACGGTCATGCCATGCATGAAGAAAACCTAATGCATGAACATGGTACCCAAGGAGCAGAACATGTGTGTGCATGTGTAGGTGCATGACGTGCATGTGTTTGGGACCCGGGAGGAGGCGAGATGGAATATACGTGTGCGCAGGAGACAAGCAAAAATCAGAATAACTACTTGAGCCATGCATGCACTTGTGTGCGTCTATTTGCATGGGAGCCAGGAGGGCCACGAGATGCATGTATGCATGTAGATGCAACTAATCAGCAGAATGCATGTGTGTGCACGGGAGTCCAAGAAATCAAGAGGAGAGGATCCTATCTTGTTACGCATGAAAAAGTTTTTCCAGGAGATATCTTTAGAGATAAAAGGAAAGGGGGTTGGTGTAAATTGCCACGGAATCAAGAGATCAGCATTGCTAGCTGCGTGGGGATTCCAGAGTTTGTTTGATGGAGTTATAAAATAGAAAAATCACCAAGTATGGCGGCCAGCTCGCGCATGTGTGCATTCTTATGACTCCTCAGGGTTTTCATCTACACTCGAGGGTTCTAGCTGTGGTGCTAGAATTCACGTGCTGATCAAGATTGATCTCGTCTCTCATCCGTGTACTATGGTGTGCGCGGGTGTGCGATTTATTTATCCAAGTACGAGTTGCATCCTGTAATTCGTGCTCCACATATTTTTTCGGGAATTACCACTGTGAAATATCGGGCAACCCACGGATTCAATCTCGCCTCAAGGTTTGATCCGCATCAAACTAGGGTTCTGCGCGATTGGGCGCGGTGTGCACTGTCTCTCCGTCGAGGTGAGGCATTTGAGGCAGGACTCCCTAGTCGCCGAGGCACGGCCTTCGAAGCGACTAGGGTTCTGCGCGATTGGGCACGATGTGCACTGTCTCTCTGCCGGGGCAAGGCCTACGAGGCAGGAGACTCCCTAGTCGTCGAGGTGCGGCCTTTGGAGCAACTAGGGTTTTGCGCGATGGGGCGTGGTGTGCAATGTCTCTCTGCCGAGGCGAGGCCTTCAAAGCGGGAGACTCCCTCGTCGCCGAGCCGCGGCCTTCGGAGCGACTAGGGTTCTGCACGATTGGGCACGGTGTGCAATGTTTCTCCACCAAGGCGAGGCATTCAAGGCAGGAGACTCCCTAGTCGCCGAGGCACGGCCTTCAGAGCGACTAGGGTTCTGCGCGATTGGGCGCAGTGTGCAGTGTCTCTCCACCGAGGCGAGGCCTTCGAGGCCGGAGACTCCTTAATCATCGAGGCGCGACCTTCGAAGCGACTAGGGTTCTGCGCGATTGGGCGCGGTGTGCAGTGTCTCTCCGTCGAGGCGATGCCTTCGTGGTGGTAGACTCCCTAGTCGTCGAGGCGCGGCCTTAGGAGCGACTAGGGTTTTGCGCGATTAGGCGTGATGTGCAGTGTCTTTCCGCCAAGGCGAGGCCTTCAAGGCGGGAGACTCCCTAGTCGCCGAGGCGTGGTCTTTGGAGTGACTAGGGTTTATACACCAAGGCTGTAGCGTACGAGGTGTGTGCTGGAGCTCTTCGGCCACGCGCAGGTCTTGTTTATACACTTCACACTCGTGTGAGTGAGTTAGTGTGTACCGGGGCATTTAAACCATGCGCGGTGTCTCGTTTATACACTCACGCCCACGAGGACCGTTGTTGTGCACTAGGGCGTAAAGCCATGCACGATATCTTGTTTATACACTTCACACTCGTGTGAGTGAGTTGGTGTGCACCGGGACATTTGAGCCATGTGTGGTGTCTTATTTATACATTCACGCCCATGAGGGGCATCGGTGTGCATTGGGCCGTAAAGCCATGCGTGGTGTCTTGTTTATACACTGCACACTCGCGTAAGTGAGTTAGTGTGTACTGGATCCTTTGAGCCGCGTGCAGTGTCTCGTGTAATGAGTTGGACCCACACACAAAGGTTGCTCCGAGGTGGGCCACACGGTGCGAGGGGGCCTTCGGAGCGAGGGGGCAGCCAACGGGGATGGGATGAGCACCCTTCGCTCGCTCTGAAAGAAGGAAGGCCGAAGATGTGATGGACCTTCGGGTGCTGAGCGAAGGTGGGCTGAAGGTGCAATGGGCCTTCGGCCCGAGGTCTTCACCTCATGTAGTTTTAGCTCCTTTTCCATACACAACTTTTTGTTTCAGTCTCTACGGACAGCGCCAACTGTCGTATCAACAAAACTAGACAGTGGGTATAGGATACCCTTTTGTCTTAGGAGACCACAAAATGAAGGAGCCAAAGTTAGTGAGAGGTGTGAACATTGTATTATGAATGTGTGAATGAGAGAGCCCCCTTTACATGCCCTTAGGACCACATATATACGAGCCAAAGGCAAGAAGGGACATTTTCTCTTCTTGCCTTTGACTTACGTTGAGAGAGGGAAGGGCATTTAGATACATTTTTATAGATGCACCTAGGGGTGTTTATGGGTTGGGTTGAAATGGGTTGAACGGGTTGGGTTTTAATTTGGGTTGGTTTGGATGTGTTGATGCAGTTAACGGGTTGGGTTGGGTTGAGTTTACAATAAAAATGGGTTGGTGTGGGTTCAAAAATTTTGGGTTAAAATGGGTTCAATCCGTGGGGTTGCTGGGTGGGTTGGTTTTGGGTGGAGCTGTGGGCTTGTGGCCACGTGCAGGATACGACACCTCTATGCTCTATCCGTTGTAGCTGCGATGGCTCGCCACCGACGCTGAGGGAGGAGAGTGCTGGCGCCGGCAAGATCACCTTGCTGTAGAGGAGCACCCAGGTGAGGGCGCAGAGCACCTCGAACGAGCCCAGTGATGCCACCGGTACCGGCACCGAGAGGATGGCCATGTCCATGGTGGTGCCCTGCAGGATGAAGGTGGTGTTCATCTGCGAGTGCGCAGCGGAGATGATGATGCTAGTGGCCCAGATGGGCAGCAGCTGCAGCAGGATCTTGAGCTCCTCCACCTACGTCACGGTGCAGAGTTTCCATGATGACGAGCTCGCCGCCACCAAGCATGGCTCCGGCATCACCTCCTCCAAGTCCAACTACGAGATGATGGCCACCTTGTCAAGAAACCGGAATTGGTCAGTGTGCACAATCTTGGCGGGCTAGCACTGAGAGCCATGGATTTTATTGCTGACCTCGTAGAGGAGATCGGAGTCGGTGGGCAGCCTGAGGCTCACCTTCCTGCATTAGGTGACAACGACCTGGCACAAGCTCTTGAGAGGCATGCCAGCCGATGTTGGAAAAACCGACCAGAATCAAGATATCACCTATTCTTCGTATTGCTGAAACTCTGACGAAACTGTCGATTGAAATATCTGCTTTCTGTATTTTGTAACCGAGAATTAGACAAGAGCGTAATTAACACAGATGTATTTTTTTTGCCATATCTCACAATACAACTTTCCGATTTTACTCCATTTTATAGATTTTCATGACAGTTACAATCCAGTTTCCAATCTGTCTCCGAAACCGAAACTGAAACATGTCTTCTTTTTTGACAACGTATATGATATGTTACAATGTTCTGAACTTCAGAAGAAACTCTGAACTTCCGAAACTGAAACCAAACACAAAACAGAGTCTTGACTAAACAACTCTCGAAAAATCAAAACAACTGAAAGTCTAATATAAACTACAAGATTAAAACTAACAGCTGGGAGGTGGCGCTTGTACATGGGCGTGGCGAGCACGAAGGCAGCCATGGCGAGCGCGATGCAAGCCGAGGCCCCAGCTGACGTTCTGTTGGAGCCAGACGAGGAACACGCCGGAGACAATGGGGCTGAAATCAATACAGAGGTAGAACCAGTTGAAGAAGGACGCCTTGCCCTCCAGCACGCCGCGCTCCCCTTGTCAAACTGCTCCGCGCCGAACGGCAACAGCGACGATCGCACCCCGCCGCTGTCGACCGCCACTAGGTACAGCCCGAGGAACACCAAGCTCTGTGTGCTCACCACCGACGACGAGTCGGCGTCGGCCGTCGTGGTCGACAGGAAGGCCGAGAAGGTGACCAGCATCATCCCGAGGATGTAGACTGCGACTACGAGGGAGACGAGGATGGTGTTGTAGTTGTTTTGTTGGATGTTAAGATGATATGGATGGGATGGGTTGGAAATGGGTGAGAAACGGGTTGAACCCGTATTGACAAAATTGGTTCATACACACACGACTCCTCTTAGGGTCTGGCACTCCTCGGTGCCCAACTACGACAGGAGGTGACCTGAGCCTGCTTCGACCATGGCTTGAACAGGAGCCTGATGGGGTGCGGAGGAGGGGAGCCCATCCGTAGGATGCGCTCCTTGTCCTCCTGGGACTTGAACACCAGCAGGAAGTCTTCTGGATGGTGGCGGTGAATAGTGAAGTTAACACAGTCAACCTGATGAAAGGTCTCGATTTGGCTTCGAATCTACACCACGAAGGTTGGTGCTCGCGTTCTAGTGACAATAGCCACCAGAGCCCTCTGGAGTTTGTACTCCGACTCAATCATCTCTCTCGAACGCTGCAGGTAGCAGAGCTCCAAGGCAGGCCGGCAGTCTGGGGCTCCAGGCTTGCCAGCCAGCAGCGTTGGACGTGACAAAGCATGGGGCAGGAGTTGCCCATGTTCGATCTACGCAAGCCGAGATGACCTAGGCTGCTGCGCAACACTCAACAAGCCCACCGAGAAAGCGGGGACCGGCGACCTGGGGACTGGCTAGGCCGATGGGTTTGTGTAGGAACGTATAGCACAATCAGAGGGGGTGAATGATTGTATCGATTTCTTCTTTTCGATTCGTGCGTACTCACCGTGCGTTGATCTTCTCTACCTCCGAAGTGGTTGGCAACAATCGGGTGATCAACACAGCATGTGGTTACAAAGATTTTGGAAGACCTCCTAAGCTTTATTTCTCAAACTGGTTCTGTGTTTACAAAGCACCCTTGTCGGCACCCCTCAAAGCTTTCTAACGAAAGATGTCTCCAAGTCCCCCGCAAGAGCCACGCGCAAAAGCTACAGGAAAACACTTCCCCTCTGCCTCCTTTTATAGGCAGAGTCCTAATCCGTGTCCTCAATGACACGGATACAAAGACCTATCTCTTCCGAGAATCAAGGGACCCGAAACCCTTCCAAACACGGGTTTTTCAAATCTCTAAACCTTCTAGATATGAAGCACTTTCCATATCTCCTCACACGTCATAAGCCTTCATGACTGCACCTCTCGAAGCTTCTCCGCGCATCATGCAACCACATTTGATCTCCACGTGCTCCAGCGTAAGCCCGACCACCTCGTGACATCCTCGATCACCTGAACCTCAGATTTTCCATCCTAGTCCCGGTCCTCTTTGTCATCGACCATGATCATCTTCACGCTCAACTTGCACATGCAAAAGACCAAAGAACATATTCCAAGCACAAGTTCTCCAACTAGATCAATATCAGTTCACACACGCATAACAACTTCTCAACCATCAATAAACACTATCCAGATCATCCTCAAAGTCTACGACCACTTCAACAAGGTCCACGACCAGTTCCACCAGGTCTATAACCACTTCCAACAAGACTACGCACTGTAGCAGTACTCGGGATGAATAGTAATCGAAAAGACCTCCTCACCGGGGGTGGTCCTAGAAGACCTCCTGGGAGGTCCTAGAAGACCTTCGAGTTGGTCCTGGAAGACCTCCTGAAAGACCTCCTAGGTGGTCCTGGAAGACGTCCTGGGTGGTCCTGGAAGACCTCCTAAAATACCTCCTGGGTGGTCCTGAAAGACCTCCTCGCTACAGTACTCGGAAGACCTCCTCGCAACCACCCAAACGGAACGACGGAAACTTCAACCGCAAATTCCAAAGCAACCCAAAAGTCAATTATTCATCAGCTAAAACCACGACAAAGCCACATAGTCTAACAATCTTCCCCTAGATGAATACATTGACAATACTTCAAAATAGAGAGAAGAATTTGCGAAAAGAAGGTTTCAACAATTCAAAAACTGCAAGGCAAAGAATTGTGACAAAATACAGCAGCAAACTAGAAACTCCCCCTCACCACAAGCACAATTTCTCCCATCTCCCCCCCCCCCCGGGCAATGTACTCAGCAAGAACTCCAGAGACAGAAAACTTCAAAGAAAGGAGCAAGGAGAGTAAAAAGACAAGAAGCTGTGTAGATTATTCAAATCAATTTAATAGATTAACCAAGCCATCTTTTTTAGTAGAGCTAACAGGATCATATAAAGTCATATACCATATAGCAATGTCAAAACACATATGTAGAATGATTAAGCAATTTTAACTCAATGACAGGCATCTCAACAATGACTAAACCGATTATAAACATCACAAAGAGATATTACCATGAAAAGTTAAAGCCTAACAGTGAGACAAACTTTAAATCTAGATGAGCTAGCAGTCTCATGTAACAACCGATTGCTCCACATTCAAATCTTATGCATGTGGCATGCTTGTAGCATACTTCTTTTCAAGATGGCATGCTTGAAGCATACTTCTTTTCACTGGTGGCATGTTTGAAGCATACTTCTTTTCATTTGAGCACTTTTGTGTGCGTATAATTTTTTTTTTTTTGAATATACATAGATATGTATGACATGCTTGAAGCATACATCTTTTCAATTGTCTCTTTCTCATCATTTTTTTCTTTTTTATATATAACATGCCAAAATGAGTGAGCATAAAAGAATTGCAATGAGAGACATACTAGCTTCAAATCTAAGATTTAAAATAAGACTCACAATCAAGCTAATCCTTTTTGATGAACATCACAAAGTAATAACAATAATCAATCTAGTCAAAGAATTCTGCCATGTCATGCTTTAGTTCTAATGTAGCAAATTAATTATAATCAGTCTTTAGTTCTAATGTAGAAAATTAATTATAATCAGTCATGATCAAAGCTACACAACACATGAATAAATATGATAAAGAGAGCTCTACAACTCATTCGATTTCAATGGCTTGGACTTGATGATTTATTTGACACGAATAATAAACAAAGCTTCTGAACTTTTAAACCCAAACTCCCCCTCAGGATAAGCCCATAGGATGCAACACACCCAATTCACTTCGCAAATGAGCAAACCATGTAGAATCAAGCAGTTTTATGAAAATATCAGCAACTTGAGACTCTATATCAATAAAAAGCAAAACAACATCTCATTTTTCCACATGCTCTCTAAGAAAATGATATCGAATATCAATGTGTTTGGTTCTTGAATGTTGCATAGGATTTTTAGCAATACAACAGAAAAGTGGTACACTATCCACTTCTAAGCCAAAATCCTTAAGAGTAGAAGTCATCCAAAGCAATTGAGAGCAACAAGAAGCAACAACTACATATTCAGCCTTAGTTGTGGAAAGTGCAACAGACAATTGTTTTCTAGAAGCCCATGACACAAGAGATGTGCCTAAGAAGTGACATGTGCCAGAGGTACTCTTCCTATCAATTCTACAACCCCCAAAATCAGCAGCTGAGTAAGCTCTAAGGGTAAGGCATGATGAAGAAGAATACCATAAACTAAATTCTAAAGTTGACTGAAGATACCTGAAAATTCGTTTAACTGCTTGACGATGTGAAGCACGTGGGGAAGCTTGAAAACAAGCACACAGACATACAATAAAGTGAATGTCTAGCCTTGAAGCAGTGAGATACAGAAGTGAACCAATCATGCTTCTATACTCTTTTTGATCAACAGACTCTCCATCCTCGTTAGGGTCTAACAATGCAGTGGATCCTATTGGTGTGGAGACTGGTTTGCTTGTCCCCATGTCAAAACAACGAAGGAGATCCTTTGTGTATTTGGTTTGATTACCAAAAATACCCAACTTTGATTGCTTTATCTGAAAACCTTGGAAGAACATGAGCTCTCCCATCATGCTCATCTCAAATTCCCTGCTCATAGTATCTGAAAACTTGGAAATAAGAGCATGAGAGGAACCACCAAAGATGATATCATCCACATAAATCTGAACAAGTAAAAGATCATTGCCAAGCTTGAGTGTAAACAAAGTTTTATCTACCTTACCCATTTGAAAGTCATTTTTAAGCAAATATTATTTAAGCCTATCATACCATGCTCTCGGTGCTTGTTTTAAACCATATAAAGCTTTGGATAGTTTGTAGACATGATCAGGAAATTTAGGATTTTCAAAACCAGGCGGTAGTCTTACATAAACCTCTTCCTCAATATAGCCATTAAGGAAAACACTCTTAACATCCATTTGATACAACCTGAAACCCTTAGTTGCAGCAAAAGCTAAAAGGATTCTAATGGCTTCTAAACGAGCAACAGGTGCAAAAGTTTCACCAAAATCAAGACCTTCTACCTGAGTAAAACCCTGAGCCACAAGCCTTGCCTTATTTCGAACAATAACACCATCTTCACTTTGTTTATTCTTAAAGACCCATTTAGTTCCAATAACATTATAACCAAGAGGAGGTGAGACTAAGGTCTAGACTTTATTTCGCTCAAAATTTTCTAATTCTTCATGCATGACATTAATCCAAGACTCATCAGATAAAGCATGACTTACATCTTGGGGTTCAAAAGAGGATACAAAGGCAGCATGAGCATATGAGGCATCGGAGTTATACCTGTTTCGAAGAACTCTCTTATCTAACTCACCAATTATTTGTTCAGGGGGATGACGTCGTTGAATATGCAGAGGTGTCTGTGTAATCTTTGGTGACATAGGTGTAGCAGTAGTGGCCTCTACCTCATTGGAGGTAGGAGCAGAGCCACTAGGTGTAGACTCCATTGGTGTAGTGTGAATCGGGGTTATCCTTTCATTGTCATCAGAATCATAGAAGATGTCTTCGGGAGTGTCATTTACCTGTATACCTGCATTGTCTTCTAATACCAGGACTAGCCTCATCAAAAGTGACATCGCAGGTCCCAGCAATTTTGTTAGTTTCAACGTTGAGTACACAATAACCTTGAGTGTGAGCTAGATATCCAAGAAAAATACCATCTGATGATCTAGATTCAAATTTATCAAGATTTCCATGTTTAAGAATAAAACAATGACACCCAAACACCCTCAGATGAGAAATCTTAGGAGAATGACAAAGCGAAGTTCATAGGAAGTCTTATGCAATTTAGCATGCAAAAATACTCTATTAGAAATATAGCAAGCGGTAGAAATAGCTTCAGACCAATACTTCCTAGGTGTAGCATGTTCATTTAGCATCGTTCTAGCCATCTCAGCCAAAGTTCTGTTTTTACGTTCTACAACACCGTTCTGTTGTGGAACACGAGCTGAAAAGAATTGATGATCTAAATCTTTTTCAGTACAAAAAGAAGCAAATAATGTGTTCTTGAATTCAGTTCCATTGTCACTTCAGATTGCTCTAAGTGCTGCTAGGAGTTCAGTGGCAAGTCTAAGTACAAGCTCTCTAAAGTGACCAAAAACTTTGTCCTTAGATGCCATGAGAAAGGCCCAAGAATATCTGGAGTAATCATCAACAATAACAAGAATATACCATTTACCTCCAACTGACTGAACTCTAGTAGGACCTACAGTGTCCATGTGTAACAATTGACCAGGTGCATCAGTCATAACAAGTGAGAGAGGAGGATGTGATGCAGAAACCATCTTACCATGACGACAGGGTGAACAAATAAAATCCATTGATCTTTCAAATTTAAGATTAGGTAATCCTCTAAAAAGATTCAAATTACTGATACGAGCAAGATGATCAAAACCAATATGACCTAATCTACGATGCCAGTGAAACAAATCCTTGGAATCAGATGTAACAAGACACCTAAGATCAGATGAGGAAGAATATTCAAAATTGCCTTTAAACAACCGACCAACTCGAGTAATCTTGCTACTAGATCACCACATGCATCTAAAATGCAGCAAGAATGCTTTTTAAAGCTTACCTCAAGATTGTCATCAATCAACGGTGAGATCGAAAGTAGATTATAGCTCAACTTACCGACATGAGCCACATCTTTTAAAATGAACTTATCGTTGATGCGTACAGTACCTCTTACAAGAACTCGTCCTTGAGCATTGTCCCCAAAAGTGATCATCTCATCACTAGTAGTATGAGTGAAGGAGGAGAACCATTGTGAGTCTCCGGTCATATGGCGAGAGCAACCGGAGTCAATGAACCATATGTTCTCCTTTCGCTTGCGACGAGCCTATAGAGTACGAACGATCGTCGGTATCTTAGTACTTGGGTTAGAGAATAACGATTGCGGTAACCAGTACTGAGATACGCAACGAACAGGGGCAACAACAGGCAAAGAGAAAGCACTTTTGGTTTCTGGACACTGCTGGTCATATCGTTGTTGAAATGTCGATCTGATCTCCGGCCGGTATGACCGAGTGTAACACGCTGGTCTTACTGCCCGTCGGTCTGATCGCGAAAAAGACTCCAGTCTGACCGATCCACTCGCAAAAACTCCCAAACCAACAGACAGTTGTTTAGAGGGAGCAAATCGATGATAAGGAGCTTGACCAACCTTCATTGCCGAATGAGAAATTTTTCTTAATCTATCTTTCTTTTCTTTCTTTGCTTTCCGAAAACAAAATTGAACCAAATGACCCTCTCTACTACAATGAGTATAATGATACTTGAATTTATGAGAAGTTGTGTCTATTGCCTTTACAGCACTCACTTTGGTAGATGAGTTCGTTGCAATATCAGCAGATTTAAAAATAATTTGCTTTGCTTCAGATTCTACTTCAAATTTTTCAAGTTCAAGAAGCTTAACCATCTTAAGGGGATTATTCTTGGCATGCTCAACAAAATTAAATCCTAGACCATGATGTTTAACACTCACTTTTGACTTGTATAGAATTATATTCAAAATTTTCTTGCCAAAAGAAAATCTCTCTAAAGTATCCTTAAGATACTCATTTTCTTTAGCTAGTGTAGGACTAGCTGTGTATTTGACAGATTCATTCACAATTTTCTTCGAAGCGCTAGACTAAGCTGACCTTCCCTTTTCAGCAAAATCAACAAGTTGTCTGGTCAAAGCTTCAATTTCTATTGTAAGTTAGGACAGTTAGAGCAAGAAGCTATCTCATGATAAAATATCTGTTGAATTGTTTCTTGAGATGAATTAAGTCTAGCTTCTAGCAATCCACAAATAGCAATCCACAATTAGAACAAGTTTTAGTTTGGGCATTTGAAATACTTCACTCTAACAAGTAGGTGCACTGAACTTAAGCTTTTCAATTTCAGAAGTTAAGCTTTCAACAAGACAATTGTTTTCTTTCAGTTTCTTTTTTGTCTTTTTTAATTCAATAGCAAGTTTAATAAAACATCTTCAAGTTCATCATAGGATGGTCTTACCTCATCGGGATCACTGTCATCTTCATTGTCGTTGTCATTTCTTGCCATAAAGCACATGCCCGTGAAGTCGTCGTTGTTATTCTTCTTATCTTTAGGATCATTATTGTCATGGTCATTGTCGTCGCAGCACTCATATTCCACATCACTTAAACCAAGTTGCTCAATAGTCGAAAGAAATTTTTCAGCAAATTTTCGACGAAAATTGCCACTCTTGGTATTGCTATTCTTGGATGACCGACCACAATAGTTCTTGTCTTCCCTGATCACCTTCCTTTTGAGCTTGGGACATTCAATCTTAATGTGACCTAGCTCGCCACATTCATAGCACTTAATGGAACTTAAGAAGCCTCCTCGCTTCTTCATTTTCATGTTGTTGAGTGCCTTGTATGCCCGTGAGGAGATCAACACGAAGTCTTCTTCAGAAAGTTGTTCGAACTGTTCCTCTGAAAAAGAAGACAAGGTGGATACAAGAAAAGAGCTCGAGGAAGCAGCCTGCATGGGGTTAGTCACAAGAGCTAAAGGTGAAGATTTATCAATCTTAGATGGCAAAGCTTCCATCTCATATGCTTTCAATCTAGAGTAAAGATCATCCATGGTTAAGGTATCTAGATCGATAGTTTGATTGATCGTTGTGACAACCATCAACCACTCAGAACCTAAAGATCTCAAAATTTTAGATGCATTGTCTTCATCAGTAGAAATAACATCAACACCCCACAAACTACTCAGTATCTTCTCAAAGCGAGCAAAAAGATCATCAATGGATTCACCAGATTTCATGGCAAAATCATATTACTCTTTTTGATAAAGATTTTTACGCACTTTCTTGATTTTAGTGGTTCGCTCATGATAATTGCAAAGAGTCTTCCATATTAAGTGGGTAGAATTAATATGAGCTACATGATCAAATTTTTTGCGAGATATTCCTTGAAACAACAAGTTACAAGCTTGAGTATTTAAATCAACATCTGTTTTATTCAGATTGGTAACAATAACAGGAACCACATACGGTCTAGAAACTTTATTCTAAACATCATTACCTTAAGCTTCAATATAAGCTTGCATACGACACTTCCAAAAAGCAAAATCAGTACCATCTCGCATGGGAGGACGATTCACATACCTCTCTGACCCGAAACCCTTCCAAACCCGGGTTTTCCAAATCTCTAAACCTTATAAATATGAAGCACTTTCCATATCTCTTCACACGTCGTAAGCCTTCAAGACGGCACCTCCTGAAGCTTCTCCACGCATCATGCAACCACCGTTGATCTCCACGTGCTCCAGTGTAAGCCCGACTACCTCGTGACATCCTCGACCACCTGAACCTCAGATTTCCCATCCTAGTCTCGGTCCTCCCCGTCATCGACCATGATCATCTTCACGCTCAACTTGCACATGCAAAAGACCAAAGAACATATTCCAAGCACAAGTTCTCCAACTTGACCAATATCAGTTCGCACACGTATAACAACTTCTCAACCATCAATAAATACTATCCAGATCATCCTTGAAGTCTACGACTACTTCAAAGAAGCCTACGATCACTTTCAATAAGTCTACGATCACTTCAACTAGGTCCACGACCACTTCCAAAAAGTGCACGACTAACAACTTCTCAACCATCAATAAATACTATCCAGATCATCCTTGAAGTCTACGACTACTTCAAAGAAGCCTACGATCACTTCCAATAAGTCTACGATCACTTCAACTAGGTCCACGACCACTTCCAAAAAGTGCACGACTAGTTCCACCAGGTCTACAATCATTTCCAACAAAATCACGTACTGTACCAATACTAGGGATGAATAGTACTCGAAAAACCTTCTCACCCTTGGAAAACCTCCTAGGTGTGGTCGGTCTTGGTCGAAGGCCAAACAGTCGAAGCAACGAACAACGAGGGTCACTGGAGACGGCCGCCGGGGCGCCACCCTAGGGGCCGAGCGGGGTAGCCCCTGCCAGCGCCTCCGCTGCGTGACCACCTGCCAGCCGTCCTCCTTGTCCGAGCAACGACCGCAAGGAGGCGGGGGAGAGGGAGAATCCCACGGCGAGCGTCCGCCATGAATACCCGCAGGACGACAAGGGGGGAGGAGCCAACTGGACGGCCTCCGGCTACTTTCCTGTCGCCGCAGCGAGGTAGGAGGACGGGCTCCACTCCAACCACCGGAGCTGTTCACCCGGTCGCCTGGAGCTCGGCGACCCTGATCTAGAAGCAGAGGCGGCCAACGAAGCAGAGGTTGCCATGGGTTGAGGGGAGCAGGGCTATATTAGGAGCGGTAAAGGGGCCGTCGGTATCGAAGCGGCAGCCGACGTGAGGCTGTGGACGCTGGCGCCGGAGTGGCGAGCGGCGGGGAGCACGAGTTTTCGTGTCTTGTACAGCTTTGAGCTCTTGATTGGTGCAGCCACAGCCCACAGATGATGGGTTACATACATGTCTTTGCATTCGATGTGTTTTGCAACTTCCTCGCTTAGAAATCGGAAGCCGTTAATTTTTATTTATTTTTTTGCTGGGAGTAGGCCAATCAAAACTGCGCAAGTCGCAAGAGCACATTGAAGAATAGGGTAGATTGATGCTTTGGCGAAACTGAATAGAGCACATTGAAGAATAGGGTAGATCGATGCTTTGGAGAAACTGAAGGTTAGTGTCAATGCTTTGGTCTTGTTCCTTTAAAACAAGATGCCCTGCTTATATGCAGAAACAGCTAGGCGTGAGGTGCTCATATGCTGAAGTAGTGAACTGTGTTCATTTTATCTGTACTTTGGGGGCTGTATATCTAGTGCACATATGTCATTTGGTGCACATATGGAAAAACTTTTAGTTTAGGTATCAAATTAGTATAAAAAATTCTAGATGTAATTTATGGTGTTTTGTTCCACCCTTTAAAATTTGAAGTTCAAACTCAAGTATGTTAGAAAAAACAAAAAGAGAAATTATCATGAATATAGAAGAAACAAAAAGAAATTCACCGTGAATATTCACAGTGAATTTCTCTTTTTTGTTTCTTCTAACATACTTCGAGTTTGAACTTCAAATTTTAAAGGGTGGAACAAAACACCATAAATTACATCTAGAATTTTTTATGCTAATTTGATACCTAAACTAAAAGTTTTTCCATATGTGCACTAGATATGCAGCCTACTTTGGGTTGCATATACGTGTTTCCTCTCATCGCAAATTCTGCGCTGCGCACTTGCAATGCTTCGCTTTCATCTTTGGCTCTGTGAATGTTCAAAATCAAAGTCTATTTGGCAAACATTCAAATTATGTATTCCACTGAAAGCGTTAGATAACCGAACTTCCATCGAAAGTGCACCCAAAATTTGTTTCTGGCCCATGCAAGGTCTCGAACCTGCGACCTTCTCGTTATTAGCACGACGCTCTAACCAACTGAATAGGCCACAGTGATTATCTGCTTGTTATACAGCTTTAATACCATTTTATTACCTCCTGAACCGACGCTTTCGTTTCTGTAATTTGCACTGAGAAATAACTAGGTGGGCTCCTCCGTTTAGTAGTAACAATGCACACAACTTTGCAAAGCAATAAGGTCCAAAAGCTTAGAAGAAATCCACCAGAGTATGTCTATATGCGAAAAGAGTTGCTATCACGTCCACAGACGGGCATAAGAATCAGTAGCTTTCTTCTCTGCAAAACACGTAGACCTTTCAAGTTTCAACATACCCCCAAAAATCAAAGTTGTCACCAATAGAAAAGCTATGAGCATCGGCCAGGTTCACATTCCCGGTTGAAAAAAAAAATCGGAGGGTAGCGATAACTCCGGTTACCACAGCCACAGGTAACTGAAAATTTCGGTCAATTTCGGCCGGAATTTTCAAACAAAAAAACTGAAATTTTCGGATTTTAAATTTTAAAAAATCAAATTCGAACAAAATTCAAGCAAAATCGATTTTGTTTGGACAAAATTCATCAAAACCGAAATTTTTAGGACCGGTTTCCATTCCTACCAGCCCCCACCGGTTACCGCCGGTAACTGCTGAAATTTTGGCGAGATTTTTTTCATTGGCATCGGCTCATGCAGGCAGGTTCATTACATAACACAACCATTATCCAACCAATGACAAGGTTCAACGCTGCCTCTAAGGCCCCAACTCCACTTGTTTTAGCAGACATCAGCCATAGTCGATCAAACAGCAAAGAAGTACACAATGTGTCTGCAGATCATCAGGCGTTGTTTCATCAAGCGCTTTTCGACGGCGCCGGGTACTTGACGGCGTTCTTCACGATCTT
Organism: Phyllostachys edulis; assembly: GCA_036346405.1. Classification (NCBI taxonomy): domain Eukaryota; kingdom Viridiplantae; phylum Streptophyta; class Magnoliopsida; order Poales; family Poaceae; genus Phyllostachys; species Phyllostachys edulis. The sequence goes on from CM070551.1 coordinate 27,059,703, forward strand.
CTTTGTGGCCGCGTCGCCGATGTCGACGCCGCACATGTCAGAGAGCCGGATCAGGTAGAGCAGCACGTCGGAGAGCTCCTCGCCGAGGTGCTCCTTCTCTGACTCCCCCCAGCCCGGCAGGCCCCTCGGCACTTCCCCTTTCCACATGAACAGCTCTGACAGCTCCCCGACTTCAGCAATCTGCCAAGAACAAATCGTCAGGTAAAATAGAACATGAAGAAAATGGAAACATCATCGAAGTTTTATCGTTTTGAAGCACATAAGAAATTGGTGCATCACTGAACGTTTTTAAAGTCCAAGGCTGATCCTACGGCGCCATACAAATGTCTAGTAGTGCGCGAGCACGTCCTGACCAATGGCACATGCTTTTTCCTGGAATGGCATCCGCAGAGGTTATCAAAGACTACATGGATCTAGCTAAAATAAGAGCACCGACGACATCTACCAGAGCATCTCATTACTGAAATATGAACTACAAAGTAGTAAAGTACAGTGCAGAATTAGTTCTTCAAGAACAGGTTTCTCTTAAGAAAAGGACAGCGTGCATGTTTTTTCTTTCAAATAGGAAATGTTAGCAATCACGTTCCTGCTTCAGAAAATTAAGTCAGAAGTTGCTTGTGATCCTTCACTAGTCTGGACCAGTATAAACACGTCGGACTCCAGCATTTTGCGTCGTTTTGACAACGACCGGACGCAGGAAATTTGTTCCACAGGGGGCAAGGTTGCACCACTTCACATGCAAGGTGCAACACATGAAAGCTGCACCCCGGCCATGAGTTATGAGAAAATTAGTTTGCTTGTCACTTTTTGCTCTCATGAACGTCCTGTACCACATGATCTTTCAGGCCAAAGCATGCTAAAAGTCTCCAAAAATATCAGGGAATAACGTAGAAGTAATCTTAGGATCGATAATCGATGTACACTAGTTGTTGTCCTTGTCAATGTAGTTATGAAGCATGCCAGTTGTATTGGTATGATTTTGTGATATATATCTGGGCAGCTAGTGAGGGTACGTGTTAAATTTTGTGGATGAAAAATTGAGGAGAAGCGTATGATCAATTCCATGGTACAATATTCGTCGTCCACAAACAATTAGTTATCTGGAAAGAATAAATTGGATAGATCTCAAGAATCTGAAGTTGCACAACTTTGAGCAAATAACAAATGAAAAGGAATAATCTTACTGAACGGGTGGTCAAAAGAGAACGCGTTATATTGTGGTAATCTAATCTACACAACATAATTAACACAAATCTGCTAATAACATATCTATGATGGCTTTAGAGTGAAGCATTTAAAATAGCCCTTCACTAGCGGCCTTATTGTTTAATAGTAGTACAATCTATCTAGTCCACTACTTTTAACTGATGGAGACAATATTGTCCATGTGCATATGCTGTTTCGGAGATCGATGCTGACTACTTAGACTTACTAACTAGTGAGTACAATGCACTCCAGGGAAAAACTTTTCGGGCAGAAATTTTTACCCGGGGGGACCGGTATGGCCGGTTTTCGTGAAAATTGAAAATTTCGGCCGAAATTTTCAAAAAAAATTGAAATTTTGGGATTTTGAATTAAAAAAATCAAATTCGAACAAAATTCGAGCAAATTCGATTTTTTTTTGACAAAATTCATCAAAACCGAAAATTTCGGAGCGCATTTGAATCTTACCGGCCCCCGCCGGTAACACCGGTTACCGGCGGTAACAGGCGATTTTCGGCCAAAAAGTTTTTCCATGATGCACTCTAGACCTTCAATAGTAACTAAATGTTTATCTGCAATAATAAAAGTACTAGTCTAAGACCTAAAATTATTATAATGCGCACTTCTGGAGTTAGCAGTAAAATAATAAGGATGCGGAAAGCGAATAAAAATACTCTCGGAATTGATGTACAAAGAAATATAAAGAAATGTTATTTTCTTATGTTGTTGTCAAACATGCACGTATAGTGTTTATTTTAGACTCAGTTGGAACAAAATATCTTGAAGAATTTGGAAGGTTCACGCCCTAAAAGTGAGAAGCTTCTTGTGTACTGTACATACAAACTTGACAATACTGTCTTTCTCTCCATCTCTCTCCTATCATCCCAAACAATTGATGTATTCTTGAGATCGATGATGGTTTGATGTAACAAGGAAACCAAACCTTAACGGACAACTTTCAATTGCAACTGTGATTAATACAGAAGCAACCTATGATAATCTTACATAAGAAATTCTCCAGATAACGATGCAATTCTAAGTTCCTAACGAAGGGAAAAAAAACCCTAAAATATCCAATCACCACTTGCCTGGAGTTTTATGTACTGGTGAAACACAGGAAGATCAAGAGGGAGAAAGAAGGAAAGAGCGAAAGAGAGAGATGCAAACCATGGCAAGCAGAAGGTTCCTTGGGTTATGGTACTTCTCCCAGTCCCTCTCCTTGGCGAAGTCATCAAGCTTCTTGGACAGATCCTTCAGGCTCACATCAACAGCTATCTCCTTCTTCTCCACCTCCCCCTTCACCTCCTCCATGGCCACCGTCTTCTCTCCCTCCATCTTGCCCCGATCCGTAAACAAACAATCTCTCCAACGCTTGCCAATCGAAGTGCCTGCCTTTGGTTTGGTGCTTTGGAAAGTAGAGCCAGAGGTGGAGGGATATATATTTGTAGAGAGGCTTGTAGCAAAGTTTGGCAGGTAATTAAACTAATCGGAAAGTATTAATGGTTGTGGGTGAGGGTGAGAAGTTCAAAAAAAAAAAAAAGGCACCGGTGCTACGTGGTATCGGTATGGATGCACTTGAAGCCTCTAACTAAACTCCGAGATGCTATATAACACTTGCTATGTGTCGTGAATCTAGATCCAGTGACACATAGCACGGTGAACAGAGCGGTGCAATTACTTGTTACCTGCAAATGCATAGGAACGCTTAATTGGTTTGCTTGGAGTCATTAGGCAACTGAATTTACTCTAGGCACTTTCCTTGTGTATGATTTGAAATTCTAGGCACTTTCCTTGTGTATGATTTGAATACTATAAGCGCTTAATTGACTTCTTGGGGTCATTAGGCAACTCAAATTACTCAAGGCGCTTAATTGTTTTGCTTGGAGATGTGCTAGCAGCCTGCATAAACTGATTCCATCTATTGCCTTTGCAGATGAATGGAAACAATGTACTAAGGAAGGAAGGTTTACAGGAAATTGTGGCACTTGTGGTGGTCATTAACTCGTTTGCTCTCAAGATAAGAACTGCCATATTTGAGGGGTGCAACGGATGCGTAAAGGCCCCTGCTATGTGCACTTATGGTCGGTCAATTTGAGGAGTTTCTTAAAGAGATGCAGCAAAGTGGTGGCTGCTCACTGGCTCCTCTGCACAATATCGTAGTTACTACCTACGCAACATGAGTAATGCATCTGTCTAGGGCAGACCATATCAGATGTACCGTAGAGAATCACTGTGTGAATAATGATGAACGGTGCTCGACAGTAGTACAGTAGCAAAATACTGTAGAAGTAGTGAAAGTGTCTACTGTAGCGAAATACGCTTTAGGACTTCCCCAACGTTCTCGAGGTACTATAGAACTTGATTTAGTCCGTTCGTTTTGGATCGAATGAGCTAATGCGTGTCACTGTGCTCCTCTGCACTACCTAAGCAACATGAGTACTGCATCTGTCTAGGGCGGACCATATCAGATGTACCGTAGAGAATCACTATGTGAATAATGATGGACGGTACTCGACAGCAGTACAGTAGCAAAATACTGTAGAACTAGTGAAAATGTCTACTATAGCGAAATACCATGTAGGACTTTCCAGCGTTCTCGGGGTACTATAAAACTTGATTTAGCCGTTCGTTTTGGATCGAATGAGCTAAAGCGTGTTACTGTGCTCCTCTGAATTAGCCCATACTAACGCGGAGGATCCACTTCCGCATTGGAGCAGATGCTACGGGCTGGGAACTTCACGTTGTTATATGCTGTAAATGTTGTGTAAATATGCACTCGTGCTCTGTGGATATAAGAATTCGTTGCAGATGTACTATGAGGAAGCAAACGGGGCAGAGATCATGAGTTCTGAATTGCATGGGGATCAGAGAGCAAATCAAATAAGCAATTACTAATTGGGTATGTTAAAGGACGATCGACAAATTGAAATAGAGTTATAGAGCTAGCATGAGAAAAGCATGCATGCGTCCGAGAGAGTACACGCCTGCAAACTGGGGTGTGTCTGAACTGTGAAATTCTGAAGTCAGCAGTGGGCGACGCTAGGTGAAGACAATTCAGGTGAGACTAGGATTCAGGAGTCAGGACCATGGGTTCGTGAATCGTGAGTACTTGGTTGGATATGCCTGGGGCAAAGTGTTTGTACAATTCAAATAGTACATTCCAGAATTTTGTAGGGATCGTTAGATGTCCAAATGCCTTATTCAGTACATAATATATCTTTATCTTTACTTATTATAAAAAAGCACTTAGTGGTGATGGTGGTGAGACTGTTATCTATATCCCTATCTTTTTAGTTGGTAGAATCTTTTGTGGATAGATATATACATAAATGCATGTGTTACTATAATGATCTTCTGTTGACAATTAGAATATCTACGTATCTGGTTTGTGATAAGGCTCTTTGTGGTTTGTTGATAGGATGTAAATTATATAAGCAACTTTTAGATATATGGATAATTACTTAATGTATATTGATATTGATTTTTCAAGTTTAAAATTTATATATATTTATTTAAAAACTGTTGTAACTCACAGGCACTCAGCATATGCTGATACGAGAAGAAGACAAAACTCGCGAAAAAAAGGCCAAGCACATCGCCAAAAGAAGTACCGAACATCAGTCCAGAGAAATTTAACCATACACCAGTCCAGTCCACAGAACGAGCACAAAACTTATCGCAAAACATGTAATTTAAAGTGTACAACGACAAGTTGAAAAAAAGATTAAAAAAAAGTTTACAGCTACTATCGTGGTAGGTTCTTAGTTGGAGTACTATTGAAGACCATAAACTTGGCTTGACATAATAATTGTTATGCGCCATATTCAGCAAAAAGACGTGATTAGTGAAATTATAACGGCTTGGGAATGGAATGTGTTAATTAACTTCTTGTATGCAAACACACGAATCAAGTGCATTTAAGGTGAAACCAGATCACGGCATCACGCGGGGCTTGGAAGCGACTGAGCAGTCTCGCGGGCGCGGCTTGGAACGCGGCTGACAGCGTGCGCTCAGGCCAGTGAGCAGAGCAGCGTCGCGGCAGGCAGCGCGCATGCCACTACTATGCCAACGCGGCATTGCCAGCGATCACAGCGTCGGCCGCGAACTGGCCAGATGATCGAATACGCTCATGAGCTGAAAAGCACGCACGGGATCACCACGCCGAGCACGGCCAGCCGTTCAGCCGGGGAGGCGCGCGCGAGCAGCCGACACACACAGCGCGCCGGACCTTGTGCCGCAGTAGCTGGGCGCACGGCCCATAAAAGACGGGCGCGGTTTTTGGTCACCGAGGCCGCCCACGCAGCCGACGAGTTGGAAGTAGCACGTGTTGTGGCCGGCCCTCGGTGCAACCCACCCACCGCGCGAGGCTTCCCACTTCACGATTCCAAGTTCCGCACGCCGCGTGGGGATGCACGCGTAAGCGAACCCATGCCGGCGCGTCGCACGCATCAGCGATCTGACGAAAATATCAGTACCAAGCATCCTACCGGGGAGGACTCGCAGCGCCGTCGAGCGTACAGTCCGTCCGGGTTCAACCGGTGCGCCTCACGGTTATTGTACGAATAGGGATTTAGGCTTAAGGTATATCCTGTGCAGGTTCAGTTAAAAAATAAGTGCTCATATAGACTTCCATAAAATTTCCCGTGTATATAGAGGACGGGCATGTATGTATGTGCATGTGAGTGAAGTGTGTGTTGAGTTGAGCGTAGGTCCATCTTATACCTTTTTAAAAAAGCATCTTACCGGCGGGGGGGGGCGTACTCCGCAACGAAGTTAGTTCACTAGCTATCTCCGTCCGTGATCCTGCCACGATTGGCAAGATTATTTTGCAGTTCGCTCACGTAGGCCCTCTTGTCATTTAGCCATGCCTCCCGAGGACATATTTCCTCTTATCTCTAAAAAGATGGCTTAACGACGTAGGCACGTGCATCATGCGAGCAGTGAGCTAGCACTAGCAGCGCAAACCTTGAGACGAATAGTTAGCTCATGTATAATAGGCTTATATCGATTATCTATAGTTTCTGTCACGTAGAATTTAAGTTGATATGGATGAAAGAGAATAAAGAGATAGAAATGTGATGTCTATAATCCTGTAACCGACTGTAGCACCAGAAACAAGAAAAGCATTAAAAGATTGTGTATTTTCTACAATCCTGTAGCCAACTGTATCACCACAACCCATTGTATGAGCCGTCTTTAATACTGTCTACAGATGACATAGAAAGTTGGTATAGACAGCAGCTGTCTATACCATTATACATGCCCTTAAACTATTGTGGTGTCCGCACCTTTCTGCGGGCCTCTATGAAGCTTTTTTTTTTTTGCAAGACTATGAAGCTATATTTGAATTTATTAAAAAAAATTGAATTACAACCGAACATGAGCATAGAATACAAATTAGGAAGACACTCAACTCTTTGTTAAAAATAGTACAATTATTGGTCTTGTTATTTGAAAGGTGCACATAAGTTGTACATATTAGTGTACAAATACAAACGATTTTCTTCATCGCTATCCTACTATCCAAGATTTCAGAATGGAATGCTTCATCGTTGATGTCAACGTCAGAGAATTCTTCGCCACTAATTATCTCGAAATTGCCTTGTTGAGGTTGACTAGGCGGTGGATTTTGTAATCCAATGTCACGAAGAAATTCCAAAGCAAGTTGGTCCACATCTACATCAAAATCATATGTATATATTTGCCTCGAAAATTATTTTTATAATATTATAATATTATTGGGTGTTATAAATATATTACAATAGAAATTAGTGGTAAAAGTCACAGAGCATTAAAAGTTATGCTTGGAACCATGTGAAAAGATTTGAGTGAGCATCCTGCAGCAATCGTTGCTGAATTATAACAATGTCGGTGTTTTAGAACCGAACTTACGTAAAGATTGTTTGATTCAGAGGGTCTCCAAGACTCAAATCACGCAGAGAGAGGCAACACGGGGATTTTTATATAGGTTCGGGCTTTCTCCAAGGGAGAATAACAACCCTACTCCTGTGTGTATGTATTGAGTATACTGGATTACAAGATTAAGAAAAAAAATTAGAATGAGGCGTCTTGTGCTCCTGATCCCTTTCTCTTTTCCTTCTCTGATGATTCTGCCTTTTATTGTACTCAGAGCGTGCTGTTGTTCTTCCAGTCCAAAGGGTGCCTTAATGCTTCAGATTATAGAGCCGTAACTGGAGATTATTGTAGGAGTGGTAACGTTCCCACGTTGCGAGGCAGTTATCACCATGACAAGGAGTTAAATCGTGTCATTATTCCTAATAATAACAACATAGTTTACAGCCCATGTATTTAGATATGATGCGGAAGATTCCCTAATCGATTAGGCCCACATGTCTGTAAGCACCATCGACTAGGGACTGGTCATAGTAGAGCTTACGACTAGGTAGTGGTCGTAGAAGAGCTTACGACCACAAACTGATCGTAGGAAAGCTTACGATCATGGTATAATCGTAGAAAGACTTACGACTATGGAGTAATCGTAGAAGGACTTACGACTATGGGGTGGTCGTATAAGAACTTACGACCTCTAGCTTCTCCCTTATGATTATTAAGGGGTATACTCAAGAACCATATGACGTCATTATTATCCATAATATGAAATACAGATAAATAATTAAATGAGGATTGTTATATCCTCGTCATCTAGCCCCCCAGCTTCAAGTGAAAATAACTTACTTGAGAAAGGAGCAGTTGATGATCTCACGACCAGTAGATGGTCGTAGAATGGTAGTCGAAGGAAAAACTCTTCGACCGATGTTTCATTTGACCAAAAATTGACTTGGTCAAGGAGGTTGTTGAAAGGCTTACAACTTATAGGGCGGTCGTAGAAAATCTTACGATCACTCAGTGGTCGTAGTACTGTAGTCGAAAGCAAGAACCTTTTCGATTGCTGTTGCATTTGATCAGAAAAAGACTTGTTCAAGAAGATAATTTCGCTTGAGGTGTAAAGACAGACTCGGTTTTCTCGAGCAGACAAATTTAAGAATCTCAATCGACTCTCACGCACTGCTCGTTGGAGCGTTTCAAAGCGGTGGCAATCATTGGTCGCCACGCCTTTAACTCAAAGCGGTTATAAATACTTACCATGGGTGAGACTTAGGCTTTTTACCTTTTCTCAAATTGCTCCCACTCTTTATCAAGTTCTTGCGCTCTCCACCGTCGACCAGATCGAGCGTCCTCCTAAAATATTTCCAAATCCAAATCTCCGACCCTTGAGAGAGATGGCTGGAGCCGCTTCCCAATGGGTCGAATCGGAGATAGATGCGACCAAGATCAGGGCTTTGGTCGCCGGCGAGAAGATCCCGAAGAGTCAGTTCGTGAAGTGGAACGAGGTTGTTGGGCAGCATTGGCCGTCAGGAGAGATTGGGCAAATCCATATCTTCTAGGCATTCTATGAGTGTGGCCTTCAATTGCCTGCTCACCCTTTCCTCACTCTTGTACTCGAACACTTCGGTGTGGAGTTTGTGAACCTTGTTCCCAATTCCATCACGATATTGGGCATGTTCGTGTACTTATGCGAGGCCTACCTTGGGATTCCGGCCGACTTGGAGTTGTTCCAGTACTTCTATAGAATGACCAGGCTAGCTGGAGTCGCTGATACTTGTAGTCTGAAGCTCCACGACGGGAAGTCGAAGGAGTACATTCAGATGTTCACCCGGTCGTCGTGGCCGGGATGGAAGAAGAGGTGGTTCTTGGGAAATAACCAATGAGGACAACCTCTCCTTCATTGGAAAGCCGACCGAGAAGATCTCTACTTGGGATTCGACTTCCAAGGATCTCGGTCGGATCGCCCCTTTCATTCAAGCCAGCAAAGACTTGAAGGAAGAGGGGCTCACTAGATAGCACGTGGTGAAGGGCTTCATCAAGCGCCGCATTAGCCCTCTGAAGAAGAGGGCTCATCCCATGTGAAGGTATTCGGGGCTACAAAACTCGACTAGAGACTACGAGGAAGGTAAGTAAACTCCCAGCCTTAGCCTTCTTTCTGTTAATTTTGGACTTGGCTTATTAAAAGTTTGCTTGCTTTTGCAGACCTCTCGCAAGAGGAGATTGACGCTCGGGTCAAACTCATTTGTGAGAAGTCCCCGCCACCAAATATGGCGACTCCTCAAATCTTGGTGGTCCTGTCCGCAAAGGACAAGATGGAGTGCCTAAAGGTAATCAAGAGTTGATTGCATAGGCTTAGGATCAAGAGTCATCAATGTCTCATATTTCTCTAGTAGGGCCCTAAGCATTTTTATCACAATATCAACATCAAGAAGGTTAGTGCCTAGGCCCTTGAGCTCATTTACAATGTTGTTAAGACGAGAATAAATCTTGTTGATATTTTCATGAGGCAACATTGCAAATGTTTCATATTTGATCCTAAGCATATGCAATTTGGTTTCTTTAACCGTGGATATGCCCACATGAATTTTCGAGAGCGTAGTCCATATCTCATGAGCGGTTTTAAGATCGCTCACTCGATTGAACCCATCCACGTTTAAAGCTCCAAAGAGAGCGTTCATCGCTTGAGCATTGAGGTGAGAGTTTCGATCATCAAGATATGTGGGATGTGTAGGATCAAGAGCCATAACGAAACCCTCACTAACAATTCTCCATATGCCTAGGCTCATGACTTTTAGATAAATGAACATTCTAAATTTCCAATAAGTATAATTTGATTGATCAAATAAATGTGCCTTGTCTATTAACATTCCCTCACTAGCCATCATTTCTCTTCTAGACGGTTAAGTCTAAAATTAGAGAGACCAAACTTTGAAACCATTTGTAGGATCAAGGATAACCGACAAGAGAGGGTGAATAGGAGGTTTTTTTTAAAATTATTCGACTAAATAACAATTTTAAATAAGATTGTCTTAACAAAGCTTCCTAGCACAAAAGTAAAGAAAGAACTACTCAGCTTTTTAAGACAATTAAGAACTTATGTCAAGAATAGATGCAATTCTAACTAGGCAATTCTACACAAGCAAATTGCTAGAAATGTAAATGCGGAAGTAGTAAAGACAAGAATAAACCACAATAGAGATAATAAAGTTTTTCCCATGGTATCGAAGACTTGCCGGTCTTCACTAGTCCACATTGAGGAAACTTGAACGAATCAAGCCGGCTCCATGAATTAAGCATCAACCCTCAATCACTAGAGTTGCTCATCCTCCGCTCCGAAGTTGGTGAGCACAACACCAATCACAATCTTGCTGGGACTCTTCATAATCTCCTTGAAGAGCTCACCGCGCAATTCCTTCCTCCAAGCCGTTTAGGTGCCTGCAAGCTCCAAGAGTAATAGATCACGAGTTTTACTTGAGGAACTACAAGTGCCTAAATGATCAACTAATGAATTAATGCACTTCAATGCTCTCAACTACCTCACAAATAAGCAATCGATGCAAAAGAGTAGTTGAAGAGTGTATATGAGCTCAATAGAGTCTAATACAAGAGAGTAATGCTCAATGATCTCAAAAGTTACTGCTAGAAGGCAGGTGTGGGGTATTTATACCCTTCACCAACAAATCTAGCCGTTACAATCACTTTTCTCAAAAAAAATCAGGATTTGCGGTAGTACCGCCGTTAAAACCCGGTACTACTGATTTTCGGTATAACTATCAGAATAGTTGCATTTAATGCTCTGAACTAGCCGTTACAAAATAAAGTTGCGATACTACCACCATCTAGAAATCGGTACTACCGCAGCATGGTAGTACCTCTCGGCTAGAACAGAACTATCGATTTCCAGAGCTTAAAAAATCTCAGAAAATCACCTTCTCTGGAAAACACGTACCGCTATTAAAATATCGATACTACCGCATACCGGTAGTACTGCTAAGATCATGCGGTCATACCGATTCTCAAAGGAGATCAAAACTCTCAAAAACATACTCTCTGTAATATACGTACCGCCATATAAATATCGGTACTACCGACCTGTGGTAGTACCGCAGTTAAAATGCGATCGTTCCGATTTTCAGAGAGGATCAAAAACACTTAAAACATGTTCACTGGAAAATATATACTGCCATGTAAATATCGGTACTACTGACCTACGGTAGTACCGCACACCACTTGCGGTCATACCGATTTACAAAACAATTTTCTAGAAGCTCAAAACAAAACAATGCATGAACCCTAATTGATCATTATGGCATAAAAATAGTCTCTCAAGCTACTAGCCATAATCCCTCTTTATAGTATGATGTTTATCCTAAAAACCCAGTCTTTTCTTCAAACACTGTGACTGGTAAAAACTATAAAAGGGTCCTTAGACTATACAATACCTTTTTCTTGATCCAAGTTGATCTTTCATCACATTCGCATTGCCAATAGTCTTGTAATGAATAAATCATTGGGACTTAACCTTTAACACATCTTTGCACACATGTTAGTCCCTTAACATAATGTTGACATTAATTACCAAAATCAAATATGAGGGCCTATATACTTTCAAGGGGATCAGGAGGGATCTAGATGGGGAAGGGGATCAGGACTCACATTCTCACATGCTGCCTGCTGGGAACCAGGGGGGACGCAATTAGTGGGCTACTGCCTATTGGGCTGGCTCCTGGCTAGGCTGGGCCTGGGCGACTGCCGAGTAAAACTTGGCTCGCGAGCTGCTCACGAGCCGGCTCGAGCTTGGCTCGATTTTTCAATGAGCTACAAATGGGGCTCGGCTTGCCTGAAAATCCATGAGCCCGAGTCGAGCTAGCTCAAGCCCGTAACGAGCCGAGAGCTATTTTTCCAGCCCTAGTTGAACTAGAGTGTTGATGCTCTTTTCCGACCTAATTCACGACTAATTGAGAATTACCTTTCATGAGTAGTCGCCGAATCCCGAGCGCTTCGTCGGATGTTGCACATTGTTTGCTTCCCAAGTTGGTATCTGGCCAACCATATCGAGGGACTTGCGGTCGCATGTAAACGTCATCTTCTTATCACAGCGTACTGTGATGACTCCTTTGGGACCTAACATCTTTAGACATTGGTAATCGTAATGAGCGACCATTAGGAATTGTGCTAGAGTTGGTCGACCAAGAATGACATTATATGTTGTATCGAAATCGACCACATCAAAAGAGATTTTCTTCATCTTGAAATTGTTTGGTGACCCAAACGTAACAAGAAAAGAAACTTGGCTAATAGGCTTGGCCGAAGAACCTAGCACGATCCCATGAAAAGAGTATCGTACATACCTTATTTTCATCCTGGGAACTTGCATTTCATCCAGGGTACTCGTAAAGAGTATATTTAATGAACTTCCGCCATAAACTAACACCCGATTAACTCGGCAATTGTTGACGGTGGGCTCGACCACGATCGAAAAATGACCAGGTCGAGTAGGTGGGATCCGACAATCACCCTTCTCGAAATATATGATGACCTCCGACCACTTTGGCAACTTATTGACAAAAGGAGGGTCGATAGAGTTTATCTCACGCTCGGCCGCTTTGAGTTGTCGCTTTGACTCATATGTGATAATTGTGTGCTCGAGGTCCTGGTACAACATCTCATCGTCATCTTCTGACTGCTTACAACCACTTGACTGCCCTACTTCTTTGAGGGTAGGATGTGTTCTTTTTTGTAGGAAAACCAGACAGTTGCGGAGATCGTGTCCTTACTTTTTATGGAAAGGGCATCACCTCGGCTTGTTAATCTTCCGTTCGGGACGTTTTCCTTTGCCCTGGTCGGAGTACTGTTTGGAGCCTTGGGGCTCCTTGTCACTCACAGTTAAGACCTCCTTCGAGCTCTTCGTCTACGACTTTTTATTTTTAGACTTGCTCTTGGATTTCTTGGTCGGCTTGTCCTTCTCCTTGCTACCATCACTCGCACCTCGAGTACCCTTGTCGTCATGATCGATCGTGCTCCACTTGACTGCTTCAGAAGCAGTTGCGCAATGGTCTGCCATCTCGAAGCGCTCAGCGACGGTATCTGGAGGGTTGAGAGCAATATCCTCTGTGATCCTCTAGTTTTGGACTCCCTGTTTGAATGCTCTAATGACAAAAGATTTAGAGATTCCAGGAACTGAATTACGAACCTAACTGAAGTATCTTATGAACTGACGCAAAGTCTCATGAAAATGATGTCGCATTCAATGCAAGTCGTCTTCTTTTCTAGGATGCTTATACATGCCTTGGAAGTTTGCCAGTAGCAGATCACATAGGTGCTGCCACGAGTAGATTGACTCCACTGGTTGATTTAGCAACCATGGTCGAGCAAAGCCCTCAAGGACCGTTGGCAAGTAATTTTCCATGATGTGCTCATCTCCTCTGTGACTCGGACTGCAGTGGTGTAGATTTGCATAAATTCGATGGGATTCTGGAACCCATCAAACTTATCCATGTTAGCTAGTCAAAATTTAGCTGGCCAGTGAACTACTCGGAGATCAAACAAAAATGCCTAACATCCGGTAATGGTGTCATACCGCCTCCTTTGCGAGAAAGAAGGGTTAACATCACCAGGTAATCGTACTCGACGATACCCAGCGGTAAATGGACCTGATCTATCATAGATCTCGATCCTATGAGGGTAACACTCCTCTCACTCCATTTGCTGAAGCAAATTTCTTTGAAGAAGTGGTGAACGACCACCTCCCCTAGGAATCTGTCGATCACCAGTCGCTGAAGAGTTTCTTCTTTGACCAACATCATGGTCGGGAGATCGACCAAGCCTGTGGTCTTGTCGCCCTCCATGAAGAGAGTTGTTCAAACGGCTAGCATTCGAGGGTGTTGTCCCTGTATGGCTTCTGGGACAGCATTGCTGGTTGCGCTCGATTCTGGTCATAATGTCCCAGAGTCTTTGTGCGATCTCTTGAGTGAAGAGGTCATAGCCTGATGCTTGCCCAAGCTCTAAAGTCATTGATCTGTTGTAGCTCTCGAGCGGTTTCCGACTGGTATTGGATGTGCCCAGGCAACGTGTTATGGGCTGTAATCCTTCTTTTCTGGATGGTGTCGGGATCATCAACATCTGAGTTGGTTGGATCCTACCTCAGTGGAGTGCGATTACTTCGAGGATGTCGGCCACGCTCATGAAAATCTTGGTCGTTGTCGGAGGCGTCCTCACCATGGCCACGAGAGCCTGAAGCGTGTGAGCAACGGGAAACAGCCCTGGTCCTATTTCTTGGAGAGTAATCAGGATCTGTGGGGAGGACGAATACGTCCTAGGTGCTGGTGTCCCAACTTGCAATTGAGCCCTCCAGGCTGGATGAGTAGTCAAAGGACAATGCCTCGCGACTTGAAGCAATCCCCTCCAGGAAGGGGAATTCTGAGTTATAACCGTCTCCGGTTGAAGGTGAATCCTCCGGGTATATGGTCTAATCCGCAATTGTAGCAGGTTCGACCACACTCCTAGTAGGGGTAACCGAAGAGTGACGGTTAGTATATGACTGTCGAGTCCCAGAACCATGGATTCCAGGACTTGACGCGTAATATCGGACGGCCTTAGACAAACTTGAACGTTTGAGAAGGAATCCTCACTGTATTCAAGGCTTGCCGTGGGTGGCTCCGATCATGGTCGCTTAAACCCTTGCCCTGTGAGGACCCTGGCTTCTCCTCTGGGCGTAAAGTTGGGGGGGGATGTTCCCTCATCAACCTTGTCTAGGATGCGATTCGATTCCCTGGGTTTGGTGAAAGATCCCTAGAATTGACATTGCCATCGAACAAAACCATGCTTGGCTCATAGTCGTAGTAGGCATCCATGTTGAGTCATGCATAGTCTGCGAGATCGAACCAATTCTCCATTCCATTCCCATGCCATGGAAGCATTAGAGTGGGAACAAAGAAAATTTGCCGAAAAAGGAAGAAAGGAAATTCCTCACGGTCGGTGCTAACTGTTGATGTTTTAATATCGAACTTATGAAATGAATACCGAGGGCTCCTTAATCGAGACTAAGGGCTACTTAATCGAGACTACACAAAATGAGATACATGAATTTTAGATATGTTCGGGTCTTCTCCTGATAGAATAATAATCATATTCATGTGTTCTTGTATTGATCGTGTTTATAATAGGAAAGAAATCACAGAGGCTAGAACTAATGACTCATGCCTTGTTCTGTTGCTTGTGTCGCTATAGTCCTCTGTCCATCGGCGTTATCCCTTATATAGCGTCTGAGGATGTGACAGTTTTCCCGTGCTAGGAGGTGCCTCACGCCTCAACGGTTGATGAATTGTACACATTGATGTCAGTTATTGTCAGAAAGGTAACCTCCCACGTTCGCCTTGCTGTTATGTCAGAGACGGAGATTAATACGTGCAGGTATACCAGAGGATAAAGACACATATTTAACTACTACGTGTAAATAAACACAGTGTATAAAGGTCCCTAGTTGATTGGATCCACATGTATGTGAGCTTTATTGACCATAGGGTGGTCGTGTTTGACTTGATCGTAGTAAAGCTTACGACCATATAGGGTGGTCGTTACCTCTAAAGGCTGTGCAAAGGCACTATTATCTACAACAGATATTATAGATAAATAATTTAATTAATTAAGGATTATTATATCCTCGTCAAAACCTTTACACTAAAAGCTTTGTAGTTGCATCTGTCATAGTAGTGCTTAACGAAACAATTTGTTATGTCGGGTGACCCAGCATAGTAATGTAGTTCAGTCAATTTGAATCAATTTGTGTATGCTTGAGCTAGCTCCTGGCTATTCAACAATAGTAACATACTTGTATACTTAAACATGACTTCGGAACTATCTTGGACATACTTACTACCAAATTTTATGTATAGCTATGAATATAACTGAGACTGCTAATGTCTGGCATGACAATTGACAAGAAGACCATCTTAAATCTTATCATCTTTTCTGTGTATATTTTTGGACAAGACTAGTTGGTCTGCCTTTCTACCATTGGATTGCAATAACTGAACAAACAACAAAGCAAACATTGTATTATGACAATTCTGAAATTTGGTAGTTGTAGAATTTCAGGTTATTGAGATCTAACATACGGTTCTATCATTTTTAGCTACTATTTGTTTCTACTTCTATGTGATGTTCGACATTTAGGGGTGCAATCGGAGTGGATAAGGATGGATATTGCTCATACTGTATCCAATTCTGTAGTTTTTTCTCGGAGTCGAAGTCCGACACAGATAGTGTCGGATACCTATTTCTCCATTCAATCGAACAAAAATTATCCGCTTCGTTTGTTCCCTTACACAGAACATTGGACAGTAGGGGTGCAAGTAGAGCGAACACAATGAGACCAATCGCCGAGATGTCGAAGGAAGAACACTCAGAATTCCCCCACCTTCTCAGATGCGGCAATCCGTCTATTTGTTATCACAAGTGAATTCACGACAAGCTTCCTCATACCATTTGACATACGGACGGATATAATTCATCCTGTATCTTATTCCATATTTTTTCCTCAGAGTAGAAGTCGGAGACAGATAGTGCCGAATACCCATTTATCCTTTCCATATTCGTTCCGCAATGAAGGATCTAGACCTACCATTATGTGTTAATGGAGTTTTGGTGATTAATGACAAATCTAATTGTGGGACTAACACTTTCATTGATATACATATTGTGTAGTCCTATTTGGATATAAAGGTGAAAACCATGAAGACATGCATGTGATTAATGACAAATCCAATTCATTGGATAAACAAAAGGAAAAATCCAAACATGTATGTATTCATAATGATGAATCTATTTGTGAGACTAACCATTCTATTTGCCTCATCTCTTGATTAGTCTCGTTTGGATATAAAGAACAAAAGAGGTATGCATTCAACTTCATAGTTCTTATATATTGTTGCATTCCTTGGATCCAAAATATAGGTTGAACTCCACCAAAAGTCTAACTTGAATATGTGCATATGTTTCCATTACACATTTGTGTATGCATACATTTAGGGGGAGCTCAATCTATGTTTTGTGGTTTCATTAGTATTGATCCATATTTTCTTGTCCACATACAATTGGGATCCTTACTTTGAAACATGTCCTTTGAATATATTTAACTTGCATAGTTAATATATTCATATGAGTATATGAGACTTGTGTAGTTCATATATCCTTGAATATATTTAACTAGTGTAGTTAATACATTCATGTGAGTATATAAGACTTGTGTAGTCTAAATATACTTATATGTGAGTATAGCATAACTTTTGTAGTTCTTGTGTACTCACATATCTTTGAATATATTTAACTTGTGTAGTTAATGTATTCATAAGAGTATATAAGACTTGTGTAGTCTATATATATACTTATATGTGAGTATAGCATAACTTGTGTAGTTCATGTGTACTCACATATCTTTGAATATGTTTAACTTGCATAGTTAATATATTCATATGAGTATATGGGACTTGTGTAGTTCATATATGCTCATATATTCTTGAGTATATACGACTTGTGTAGTTCGTATACACTCATGTTGAGTATATATAACTTGTGTAGTGCTTATATACTCATACCAATCTACATTCAATTATTTGTTATTGAAGTGGTTATCATCAATTAACAATGAGGGAAAGACTGTGGTACCTTGTCCCACCATTAATGAGTTAATGGTATGTTGTGGTAATTAATGATAATCATATTGTGGAACTAACATTTTTCATGAGTTGGATAAACAGGTTAGGTTCCATGATAATGAAGACTTGGGATGACATCATGTGTTGATGGCCATCAAGTCAAGATCCCGAAGTGAAGCTTCATCATGTGTTGATGAAGGTCAAAGTGAAGAACTCATCATGTGTTGATGAGTATTCGAGTCAAGGACCCGGACTTGAAGTGAAGATGTGCGTCATCAAGTTTCAAGCAGTTGTGCAAGGCAAAGGTATGACTAGCTAGGGCTAAGGATTTATTCCTAGTCTTTTACCGGTCTCGGTGTTTGGTTGGGAGACCGGATTGCTAGTATAGGTTGCCGTACTATTAAGAGGGGTCTTTGTCTAGTAGCTTGAGTTTGTCATGTGTTGATAGCTCATTGTGTTTGCTCTAGCTCATCTTAACATGTTGCAATATTTGCGAATGTGTTTTGTAAATAGTTGTGGCTCATGGATAACCCTTGTAGCATGTGACTTAAGTTTGCAAATATGTTTTGTAAATAGTGTAAGTCCATGTACCTTATTCCTTGTAGTGTGATTCTAAAAGTGTGCAGATGTGTTTTGCAACTTGTTGAGAATCCCACTTGAACCCTTGTTTGCATTGCGCATCAAATTGGCAAATGTGTTTTGCAATTTGAGTTGAAGCGAATGCAATCTGTTGTTTTCTCAGGAAAATCGGATGAACCGGCGGTATGTACGCTGATGCGACCACTACCGCAAAGATATCTACGGCTCTTGTACAGCGGAACTACTGCACCTGTTGAGCATGTGTTGCTCTGATTGAGGACGGTAGTACCAATAGTCTCGAACAGTATACGACCGTAGGCGGTTGTTCCGATTATTTGTTGGCGGTTCATTATTTCCAGAGGAGATGCATTTGAGCATGTCTTTCGGTTTTGAGAAACCCTTGAAGCGGTAGTACCGACGTGTTATGGGCGGTACGACCACGATGCGGTTCAACCGGATCTTGGTGCGGTATGATCGCACATCGGTTGATTCGATGTCTATGTGGCGGTTCTAATTTTCCAGAACAGATGTTTTTGGGACTTAGCCGCATTTGGCGCTCCTTTGTGGAGCGGTATGACCGCAGGCATTTGGACGGTTGTACCGGGTGGCGTGGTACGACCGGACCTTGGTTGGCGGTACGATCGGATATGGTCCAACGGCTATTTTTATAGCCGTTGGAACCTGGGCGGTACGACCGGCCGTTGGCCGCCGGTACGACCGCATCTGCTGATTTTTCAGCAAACTTCGCCCCAACGGCTAGTTTTTGTGTGTGGGCTATAAATACCCACCTTGGCCGTGTGAGGAGAAGTTGCTGGTGCCCCTAGACTTTCCTTTGAGCAAAGAGCAAGCCTCTCATTCTCTTTCGTGCATGTGTTGCACTTAGTGAGGTTAGAGAGCAAACCCTAAGTGCATGTGTTGTCTTAGGTAGTGGATTGAGTATCCATTGAGCTTAGACACTTGATTAGTTCAAGTGAGCGTTGGAGACTTGTTACTCTTGGTGTTTGCCGACACCTAGACGGCGTGGAGGCGTCGTGCTTTGGTGATCTTCTCAAAGAAGCTTGTGAGAAGACCCGAGCGGTTTGTGAGTGGTGTGGCGCTCGCCATCTCCGGAGTGGAGGAAATAGCAACCCTAGTGGAGCGAGGTGTTGGTTCAGTTTGGAACCGGTCCAAGTGGTTGGACTTACCTTGGAGGCGGGTGCTCAATTCGTGGAGCCGGTCCAATTAGTTTGGGCTTACCTCAACGTGGATTAGGGGAGACCGGCAAGTCTCCGATCACCACGGTAGAACATCACCGTGTCAAGTGTGGTTTGCATTCTTGTGATTTACATATTGCAATTTATATCCCTTGTATTAAATTGCTTATTCATTGTATATGAATGCTTGCCATGCTTTGTGCTATTTATATTGCTTGAATTGAATTGCTTACAAGTCTTGCTTAATTGCTATATCCATCTATAGACTTGTATTGTTGGTGCACTTAGTTGAACCTAGTTGATTTAGGCTTCAATTGTGTAAAACCGTATTTGTATTAGCTTCCGCATTAGAAATCGGTTTTAGCCAAAAGAATTTTAAAACCTCCTATTCACCCCCCCTCTAGTCGGCCTCCTCGATGTTACATGCAAGCCTTTGATCGGTTGGTCAGACGAAAATTATCCACTCCGTTTGCACCTCTCTGCTGATATCACCGGTGCATTCAGTTTGGTCATGTGTCTAGTTAAATTACAGCAGTGGTTGGCTGGTTGTTACACAGCAATGAAGCATATGTACGAGGTGACGGCAATGGAGCATGTGTAGTTTATCCTTGAGGCATGATACTAGTATGAATGAGCAGCATTCTCATTGCCGTGAAAGATCAAGAAGTTGTCGGCCTTGTTTGGCAAGCCCAGGATCAACCGGGATCGACCGGGGAAAATCCCAGCGGGGATAGAATTCCCGGACGTGACTTCTACGATGCTTGGATGACACCCGGGATCGAAAAAACCCGGCTCGATCCAAGCCAATCCACGGGGGTTTCTAACCACTCGGCCGTCGCGTGGTTCTCTCACTCCCGTCGCGTCGTTCTTCTCCCATCGCGCTCGCGACTGGCGAGTCTTCTCCGGACGGCGCCACCTCCCCCTCTCTCGCCCTTGACTCCGGTGATCCGATCCCGCCGCAGTCGCCGCCTCGCCTCGCCTCGGTTGCGTGTTTTTCTTCCCCATCGTAGCGTCGCTACGGCTGCGCTCACGACTCCACGAGACTCCTCCGAACGGCGTCACCTCCCCCTTTCTCCCCCTACGCCATTCAGATCCCTCGCATCCTACTTCGTCCTTGTCTTCGTCTTCCTCCCCACGCAGCGCACCTTCCGATCATTCCGCTCCCTCGTCTTCCTCCTCCACCGACTCCCCGACGCTGAGTCCTCCTCCTCCTCATCCCACCGCTCCCCGGAGGTGCGTGGTGATATCTCAACCTACCCAATGGGCTGGTGGCGCCACCTCCGCATGATCGGGCTCGTCGCGACGCCAAGACCGACGGTGTTCGATGAATGCCCTGGCGACCGAGAGAGGTAACATATAAGTATAACCACGCAAATCTTTATTTACTTGTGTTATGACTCTCCTTGTGCTGTGTGAGCGCAGTGATTTCGAATTCTCGTGTGACGGTGTTTGATGATGTATGACTCGTGTTCAGATACATTTCAAATACCTTCCTGTTGTTTTTCCTTCGGGGTTGCTATTTGTTAGTGATACGGTAGTAATTGCGGTGATGGATAAACCGGTAAAAGGAGTGCAGAGATTGTACCTGACCATAGGTGCAATGCATAATTGTAGGAAGGTAGGATGGAGTAGATTATTGTTAGTTATGGTTGTTAAAGGGGAGTTGTTCGCAATGAGGTCTTGGGATAGGTTGCTAAAAGTTTGTTTGTGTGCTTATGTGTTTGTGGTGATGGTGCATTCCATAGCAATGTCTTGCGATAAAATCCGTATGGTAGTCTGGTCATGAAGGTTTGAGCCTTGTTTAGATGCCTCTGTACTAATGGTTCCTTCGAAATTGCTCGTGCTAAGGTGTGTCCAATTGTGTTTTCAGGTTGGGTGCACTTTTTGGTGCAATCGTTGTTAGACAAATTGCTTGATAGTATGCTTGTATGGGCCCTAAAGGGTTCTTGTTAACTAATTGTTTTTGTTGTTGTTTAGTATTTCTGTACATGTTCATAGTCTTCATCGTTTGTGCCTATGTTTTTAGAGACCTTCTAGTCTAGTAATGTCTAAGGGAGCGAAATACTTCTGTGGTTAATTAGTTACTATCAATTGCTTCGTTCGTATCCCCTGATTTTTCGCTAAATTGTTGTCATGCTGGTCGAGGTGATGATGTTTGAAAAAAAAAATTATCTCCTTTTTTGCATGGATGGGTATTATTCAGGTTTGCCATGATACATGCCATTATCTAGCAGACTCGAAGGAATGTACCAATGGGAGATAATACTGGAGTAGGTACATGGCATTGTTATGTGTCATGGACTCATGGTATTATGGCACTTCACAAAATGTCTTTGGGAGATAAATGGGGTTAATAAAGGGTTTTGTGGTGTGTTTTACGGTTTCCATTGTTGCACTGAACAACATAGCGTGTATTTAGTTAAATGGTGTATCGAATGCTGACAAGTGCGCACTATTAGCTTTGTTCTTTTAAAAATATCTTTTGTTTGGCATCTTGCATGGGATGTGCGAGAAGACAAGAACTACTTTAATATATGCAGATATGTTGTCAATCAGAGTTATATTTTTTTAAGGAGATGCGACGAATACTTAAGCCAGCAGGACTAGCTATAACGAGGTAATGTGTTGTCCATAGCATTACTAACATGATACATTCCATTTACTAAGAACTATTTTTTTTGGATATAGCAGTGTCTTTTTTATTAGATAATTAATTATGTTAAGTGATTCTGAATTCTGGTTTTAATGTTTCATATAGTTTTTCGAATCGCTACTTTTGGACAAAAGCTATATCCATCTGGACATCAACTAGTGATGCTAATCATGCTTGGATAGTTGGGGCTTACTTCCATTGTGCTGGAGGTTTCAAATATTATCTTTTCTGTTATTACAGTATAGTCCATAGGACAATCATTTGCATGAGAAGTCAGTATTTGGTTAGTACTCAATTGTTTCATCAACTTAGTATAGGAAATGGTATTGAGACTCCAGATATGTTACTTGTGATTATTTACATCATTAGCTAAGTCAATTGATACTTTTGCTATTGCACTCATTAAGCTACAAGCACGTCTCGACAAATTAAGCTAGCGACTAGCTAACGGTGCTTAATTGGCGCGTGATTAATTTTGAATGAATGAATGGTCTCATTGTCTCAAAGTGCCCCAGGAAATGACATTGCACCAGCTTAAGCCTGCACGCTTCGCTTTTAGCTTGTGCCAGTAATGTTTGTGCTTGTCCATTGATTATGTTATCTTTCAAAATTCTTCTTCAAGAAAACATTGAATGCAAAGCTTGATGATTCGCTGATTGAAGGGGAGTTCCTGAATTGAAATTAGATGTGCAATCTTTTTTGTATGAGACTATTTGTAATATGAAATACTTTTATCTTGTGATGATATCGGACAGTGGACATACACATTGTCATGTATTGCATAGACAATGGACATCTTTTTTGTATGAGACTATTTGTAATATGAAATACTTTATTCTGAATTTTTATGATTTTTTTCTGAATTTTTATGATTTTTTTCAATTTTCCTTTTTTTTGAATTTTCTCGGACTTTTGTGAAAATTTCCTTTTTTTTCGAATTTTTTGGTTTGGTTTTGGAAATTTTCATGAATTGGTCCAATTTTTTTATGTTGTTTTTGGAATTTTCTATATTCTTTTTTGCTTTCAGATTTTTTTTAATATATGCAATCCCTACCAATCCAACCATTTGTCCAAACAAATCAAGGGATTAGATCAAGGTAGGAGAGGATTAGATCCAAGGTGGGAGGAGATTGGGTGGAGGGAAGGGGATCAACCTAATCCCCCTTTGGATTGTTCCTCTCGTGGATAAATTTCCCCACTAGCCAAACAAGGCCGTCAGGGTATGCATGTATGGGGTATAATTTTACTCCCTATAGACCTTAAATTAAATTAAATTTGGGATTAGTTGATCTAGTTGAGACCAACATATCAAATACCCTCATCACACTCGAAGTAACTCTAGTCTGCACAACGTTAAGGTTCGTGAGACTATGAGAAGGGCATTTGGGGTTAGTTAGCCTTTCCAAATTCCGAGCGGTGGTGCTGGGATCATCACTAGAATCATGGAGTACGTGCAACTTGGTGTGATCTACACTTCATCACTTGAAAGACGTGTTTTTGTTAAAAATCTTTGGAGCAAATGTGCCTTTTGTCGTGAAAAGTAACATGATTGCACTCACTAGTCACTCCCCTTCCATGCTTGCAGGTTACACCAGATGAGCAGCATGATTCCAGGCAACCGCAGCTTACTCTGAAGCTCAACATTGTGCCACCTCTGCAATCTGTCAGCTTTAGATCTCCCATTTTTCTCGACTTGATGACAGTATGACATAACAGGTAATTAGGTATCATGTCATGTGCAGCATGACATCAGGGGTCACTGAGGGCATCATGGTCATCTTTGTCGTTGCAACTACTGTAGAAGTACAATGATCAGCTCAGCTGGGAGTATAACCATAGCTTGTGTGTGAATTATCCTCCTTCCGTCTACACTGCACTCAGCACGAACATGCCATAAATTACTTCATTGATTTCTCCATAAATTTGGACAGTCCAGCCCATGTGTAGTAGTACCTAGCGAGCCCGTATTGCTTACAGCGGAGGCTACAGCTGGAGAGCTCAAATTAGTCCAAGATCCAGTTTATTTACTTGATGAAGTTAATTTCTTAGGGATAATTGATTATTTGCCATGATCACGTAGAAAAATTGTCACTAATTTGTCCAGCTAGGTGGGCATTCTAATAAATACCCGTATTCCGTACAAATACCACATACGTATACGAGTACGCATTGGTAAGGACGTGACACTCCAACCTACGTGAAAAGACTGCCCATTGCGGGTAGCAAAAGCAGCGAAGAAATACAGCACGAGGCGAGTACTCCGGAGCGGAACACGAATCTCAAAGCAGAAAAAAGCATCTCATCTCACCATCTTCCCTCCCTCCCCAGGCTATTCACTTCGCTTCTCCATTTCCCACCTTTTCCGCGCCCCCTCCCTCCTCAGGCTATCAACTCGCCTCCAATTCCAAAAAAAATCCCGCATAAATTAAGCGAGAAATCCCAAAGCTACCACCACCGCCTGGATCTTCTCTCCCCCCAATCCCCATACTTCCTCGTCGGCCTGCGCCAGTTCGTTCGATCGATCGGCTCCGTCCGTCTCCGGTGGTTGGTTTGCGGCGCGGCGCGGCATCGTCGGCGCTCGCCCGTTCGGCGGTTGCTTTCGGCCGGCGC
This sequence comes from Phyllostachys edulis, assembly GCA_036346405.1. Classification (NCBI taxonomy): domain Eukaryota; kingdom Viridiplantae; phylum Streptophyta; class Magnoliopsida; order Poales; family Poaceae; genus Phyllostachys; species Phyllostachys edulis. The sequence goes on from CM070551.1 coordinate 27,084,443, forward strand.
GGGTGGTCCGGGGGCGAATCTGGTGGCGCCCGGGCAATGTGGTGGGTTTCTGGGGAGGTTTGAGGCGCGAGGCGGATCTGGGCCTGGAAGGTGGGGAGTTCTGTCGGTGGGGGGAGTTGGTGAGCCTAGCGCGCGCGGGGGTTGCGACTTGCGTGTATGGAGCACGTCATCGGGGGCAAGTTTAAGCTCGGGAGGAAAATTGGGAGTGGATCCTTCGGGGAGCTCTACCTCGGTGCGTCCCATGATGGGTTTGATATTGATTATGTGTTTGTGTTTTGGTGGGTGTCAGTGTGTGTCTGTTTGTTTGCAATTCTATGTTGCTGCTTATAAGAAAGTTACTTTCTCTTTGATGTTTTTGACGGACTTGTTTGATTTGTTTGCAGGCGTGAACATACAGAATGGCGAGAAGGTGGCCATCAAACTGGTATGCGATGAGCAATTCAATTACACTGTACACGTTTCTAGTGTCTGTATCTAGGACCTAGGTGACATTGTCTTAGTTAGCTCCTTTGGCTAATCTGGATGGTTTGCTTAGCCATATTAATTCTGTGATTACCAGAATGAATTAGACAAAAAATTCTCGTGTTAATTGCAATTATAGATACGCTACATTGCATCTGAAGAAATGTTAATTGCAAGTCTTGCATAATTATTTGAGAACCGAGATTCAGCTCATCAGCTGTGCGGCTTGTGTGTGTAATAGTGTAATTTTTATAGGAGAAATGACGTAATTCCATGGTATTTTTATATTTTTTTGACGGTTTGTTTTTTTATATTTCACTTTGTTCATGGTAGAAAAATGTAGGCGCCCATATATTGGACCATTGAACCAAATTGACTAGCTGGCTGCTAGCGATGTGTAAAAGTTAAGGAAAAGATAAAAGGTGTAAGTAAGGCTGGGAGACTCCTTACTCCCTTCAACTTTGACTTTGTTAACCATTCATTTAGGTATGAGCATCCACTTGAAGCTGGTTATCACTATGAGAGTATAGATACAATGCTAGACTTCTAATCCTTAATCAACATGTTACTATGTGGCCTTGCAACATGTTAACATATTTGGAATTGGCCATTTACATCCAGACATGCTGTACTGAAATGATGCTGTCGAACATTTTCTATGGTTCAAGTCACAGAATTGCCAATAGTGGGTAACTTGGCCCATTGGGAATACCACTCATCCTCCGGACAATGGTTCTGTAGCACTGTCACCCAATTCTGTCAATTTGAATTGTTAAAGAACCTTATACCCTCCTAACCAAGGATAGAAAACCCGGAACCGGAGGAAATCCCGGCCGGTGGGCGGTAACGGTAACCGGCCGGTTACCGGAAACCCGGGAGAAAAACCAGGTGTAATTCAAAAACTGAATTTTGAACTGCGGTTTCTGAAAACCGTAACCGGACCGGTTACTGCCCGGAAATAGGAAAAACCGGTTTAAAAAACCGAAGAACCTGATGAATGATTAGGTTAGAAAGAAGTAGGTAGTATCTACTGGCATGATCATCAATGATTTGATCCGGCAACTGGAATAATGCAAATATTAATTAGAAAGTGTTTAATGAAGTACATATTTAGCTCATACAATACGTAATCTAGCATATTTAGCTCATACAATACGTAATCTAGTATATTTGGCTCATATGAAGTGCAAACCGGCCGGAATAATAATTCAAGTATATTTAGCTCATACAATACGTAATCTAGCACAAAAAAGGTCTAAACCAACCTATGAAGTGCATTATGCAGCCTTAAATTCAAATCTGAATTTGAAAATTTCCGGCCGGTACTGTTCATCCCGGTACCCACCGGGATTTCCGGTAACCGCCAGGATTTCGATCCCTGCTCCTGACTACTGAGATTCTAGGACAACAGTGGTTTTTCTTTGGGTGCCTTTTCCTTCTTTTTTTTTTAAAGAAGCGAATATGCTCTCTTTTTTTTTTGAAAAGTCGTAACTCGTAACCACTAGCAATTACAATCATTTGTACAATAACACTGTCGTTAGCATTTCTGGCTTCCACTTTCAATCTGGGTGTAGAGTTGCTCATTTGACTATTTGAGTCAATGAACCAGTAGCACTCCTTTGAAGTGATGATAGCAGTGCTTTGAAGTACACATTGGAAGTTAATCTCTGGTAGGTTCTGATAGGATGAGTCTCAAAGTTGGATATCTAGTTTCTCTGGAGTTATTTATGCTATATTGATTTTTTTTTTGAAACTTACATTGAATTAGTGTGTTAATTGAAGATAGAATGTTGCTCCAATGCAGTATTAGTAACAATGAAATAGCAGGAATATTTATTTTTTTACTCAAATACATTTTGTATGTCTTCTAATTACTAGGTGATCAATCATTTTCATAGCAGCTTGATTTGCTGGCATTGGGGTTAGTTGCCACTTGCCAGCCCTTACTAACATTAGGAAGTTAGGCCAGCTCGCTGACCTTTGTGTGTTTCACTTCTTATTAGGAATCTGTTAAATCACGGCATCCCCAGCTTCATTACGAATCAAAACTATACATGCTTTTGCAAGGGGGGAGTAAGTATTACTACTATAGGGGAAGTTGGTTAGTATATTTATATAGGCGTTTTTACTAATTTTATATTTTTCCTCTCCAACGTTTAGCTGGGATTCCACATCTGAAGTGGTTTGGAGTGGAGGGGGAGTACAATGTCATGGTGATTGATCTGCTTGGTCCAAGTCTTGATGACTTATTTAACTACTGCAACAGAAAGTTCTCTCTTAAAACAGTACTTATGCTTGCTGATCAGATGGTGAGTCTGTCTTACTGTATCCTATCATTCATGTGTTGGTTTTGGTCAATGTGCAACCACATACCAAAGAATACAAAGATAAAGCCATAAAAGAAAAAGGATTCTTGAGTTTGTATTTGATTGGTTTTCCAAGCAAAAATAACTTGTCTACCTTGCATTGTATACAGATTACGAGAGTAGAGTACATGCACACAAGGGGGTTTCTTCATCGTGATATCAAGCCAGACAATTTCCTTATGGGTTTGGGCTGTAAGGCAAATCAGGTTTGTGTTATTATTGCTATTGACTTCCAGCAAGAGGATGTGCATGTTATGTGCACACACAAGTGTGGATTTGCAAGCACGTGTGTGGGATGTGCATCGCATTTGCCATATGCTTGAGATCTTGTGTACAGTCAACTTGGTAATGATAACCTCTTAACCTTGAATGAAAGAACATTCATATTCTTATTAGTAATTATTTTAAAGAGAAGTGACTGTTAATTTTCCAATATATCTATGCGACTGGCTTGCTCCAATGGATGAATATGTTCGCTTGTATTGGTAGTTCAGTGCTTGATGTAATAAATGTTTAGTTTGCTCACGAAGATAGCATCTAAACACAGGAAAGCACTCTCCATCACAGGTTTATGTCATCGATTATGGCCTTGCGAAGAAGTACCAAGATCTCCAAACTCATAAGCACATACCATACAGGTAAAATACAATCTGTTCTTATAAGTATTATAGGAATTCCCATCATCTGGAAGTGGGAGATTGTTCAAGTGTGGCATTCTAATTCAGTAATTCTATCTTGTAATTAGTGTTTGTGTTCCAGCAGTTCATTTCTCAATGTTTTCTAATATCATTTGTGTTTTGATACAGTTCACTCACATCATAAGCTTTCTGCAGTGCACTATGGTGCAACAACTTGTTACTAAATTACTAGGTTGTTGGTTCTGAACCTACATGATATGGATTTTGGGTTAAATGATGCTTTTGGTCCTAGGCGCACTTTGGTCCCTGTACATAAAAAATGGCAAGCTTGGCCCCTCTACTTCCAAAACTGGGCAACCTAGTACTTCCAATGGTTTGGTAAGATGGAAAGCTGATTTAGCACTGATTTGTATTGAACCTGGTGGACTCGCTTCAAATAAGCACTACCACACCATACTCCCCTCCTGTCTTGCTCCAATGCTGTTCCAAGCAGCCGCTGTCTAACATAGTTTGCCGACCAGGGGCAGTGAGCGGTATCTCAAAAGTATGACCATGGATGCATGGAAGCTTAATAGTAACAAGAAAGCCGATCAAATGATTAATAATGGCCATTGCAAATACTATTGTAAGGATCAGCGGGAATTTCTTTTCTTTTGTTTGACAAAAAAGCTCTTGCTGCTTTTTATGAGATGTTCTGTTCCATGTTCCATCTTCTTGGTTAGCTATGCTTACTTTGTGTGGATTCGTGTTTGAAAAGCTAAATCTATTTTCCTTGGACTGCCCACAGGGAAAACAAAAATTTCACAGGAACCGCACGATATGCCAGTTTAAATACCCATCTTGGAGCAGGTGAGTTTATGGCCTGTAAGTACAGATTTGCACTACTGTATCATCATTATGTGAAAAATAAATAAATAATAGAAGCTAAGGGGAACACGAAGGAGTGAAGGACAAAACTAGTCAGTACTGAGTAATTTGAAAGTGGCCAGAATTAGAAATATTGGCCCTACAAAACCTCAAAAACTACACCTTACCATGAAATCAATCAATTGTGGGTTATACTCATCCACAAATCTGAAAGCCTTGGTAGATAATTTTTTATTAAACATATGTTGCTTCTGACTGTACCTTTCTTGGTTTCCTTCCAGAACAAAGCAGGAGAGATGATTTGGAATCTCTTGGTTATGTGCTGATGTATTTCTTAAGAGGAAGGTGTGATATATAACCGCTCTACTAGCTTTTCTAATAATGACTAAAATGTTCTTTCTTCTACCCCATTACATTTTCTTTTGCCATCTTGGAATACATCAGTCTTCCTTGGCAAGGTCTGAAAGCTGGCACGAAGAAGCAAAAGTATGATAAAATCAGTGAACAGAAAATGCTGACCCCAGTTGAGGTACTCCATTTCCTAGATCAAGGGACAATGCAACAAAGAAGTCCCATCACTTAATGTGTCATTCGATTACCATATTGTAGTATGGATTGTTTATCACAATAATTCCCACAACTTTAAACAGGTTCTCTGTAAATCTTTTCCGGCAGAGTTTATTTCATACTTCCATTATTGTCAATCACTACGATTCGAAGATAAACCAGATTATTCCTATATGAAGAGACTCTTCCGTGACTTATTTATCCACGAAGGTATGCTTCTTGCTTAAGCATTACAATTGATAGTGCCTTATGTCTGCACTTTCGACATGACGACTTCTGGATACTTACAGGATACCAACTTGATTATGTATTTGATTGGACCATATTGAAGTATCCTCAAATTAGAGTTAGCAACAAACTTCGAGTACGTCTGTTCATTTTGTCCACCCACTTTATTAAGTAATGCCATTTTCACTGTGCTGAATGTATAGCATTTGTTTCTCACTACCAGCCTAGTGGAAAGACAAGTGGGTTGGTCGGCCCTTCTGCAGAACGAACTGGAAGAACTGCAGGTCTATAAGATTCATGACTTCATGTACATTCGAGGTTACAATATTCTGGGAAATAAATAATTGAAAGAGAAGAAAGAGAACTTAAGACCTAAGTTTTTGTACTTTCTACAAGTCGTACTATCCCTGATAGATTCTCTGGTGCAGCTGAAGCTTTTGCTAGAAGAACTGGCTCTGGTTCTGGTCAGAATGGAGAACGCACCAAGCACAGAACACTACTGGATTCACTGATGTCATCTAAGGCGGTAAGAATTTGATGTACTGTTCTGAACCTATAGCTCATTCCCGCGGTGATGAAAGAGCTACTTGCTATCATCTTGTGTGTTTGGTAGACTGTTGATTCAGATAAAACAAGGCCAACATCGTCTTCGCGGAATGGGAACATTTCAAGAAGAGCTGTCCTTTCATCAAGCAAGCCAAGCACTTCTGGAGATCTCAGTGACCCAAATCGCACGAGCCGCCTACTTTCGAGTAGCAGCAGCCGCCCATCCACTGTCCAAAGGGCGCATCACTCAGGCGGAGTTGAGACCAGGTCATCGTCATTGTCTAAAACCGGGTAGAACCCGCATGATGATCCTACCATACGGTACTTCGAGCTGCTCTCTATTAGTGCTGACAGGAGGAAATAAGGAATCGATGAATTGGTGTTACGGGCAAGGGTATTGAGGATGGAGTGTTGTGAGCAGCAGCTCCTATATTTGTATGTTGAAATACTGTCAAAATGAAACATATAATTCGACCTATAAGATTATTTCCTAGAGCTGTGATTATTGTATTCCTATCTAACAGGTGTATTTGGTGCCTAAATGTGGTGTCTACACTACATGTGGCTGTGGGTTCATCCATGCAACAGGACAGATACGGTGAGACGCGACGCTGCGTTTGGATTTGGAATGGATCCAGGCTTCATTTTTTGGACCTGGACTGCTTGGATCAAAGAAACCAAATACCAGGCTTCGGCCCGTTAGCAGCCCGAGTTGTGATGCGCGGCTACGCGTACATCCGCTGCTACAGCCCACCAGGTACGCTACGTGACGTTGCTTTCTCACGCCGCGTGCCGCTCACGCTGGAGGACACGACATCTTCGTCGCGGGTGTTCCTCAAGACGCTGTTCCACGAGCTGGCGACGGCGGCCGTGGTCGGCGTATCGGCGCTGAGGGATAGGCTGAGGGGCGCCGCACTCTGGTCGCTCTTCCCGTGCGGAGTGCTGAAGGCGCGAGGAATTTGTTTTTGGGGCATGTCCAAGTTTTCACTGAAGAAATTGTATGTCGTTGCCCTGCACTAGTTAGGACAATACATGTTTGGGAAATAATTTGCAACGGGATTTGCAAATTTTGCTGTGAGAAATAGAATGCACGCAGTGTCATTTTTAAGGACTCTGTACATCAGCTATATGCCTACATTGCTTTTGTTAGGTAATATTACCTCCGATTCAAAATGTAGACCATTTTAGAATTTGTGCCAGATAAATATTTTTAGATTTTACCTCAATATGTAAATAAATATAAAGATTCACAACACGAAATTGATATTACTATATTTGTCATGAATTATATTTTCATAATGTCAATATCTAAATCGACTTATGGAATCAAAGGGAATACCTTTTTTTTTCTTATGAAATGTATTCCAAAAGTAATGCATCACACTATCACTTCTTTCCACCTGGTGAAACATGCTCATCCAGCAAGTGAAAGATCATAGTTACATAAATAACATGATAGTAACTAGCAAGAAACTTCAAAGATTAGCACTGTTATACTGGTAACATGCAAAACAAGCTGTAGCCTTAAAAAAAACCGGAAAAACAACATGTAGTTTGTGGTTGTAATTTACCAGCATTCCTATCCGGAACATCGTTAACAGAAATGAAACAATGTGTTAGGATAGTCTCACATCGATTATGGAAGGAGACGGAGCATGATTTATAAGGGTAAGGGTGCACCCATCTATTATGCTAGTCTTTTTTTGGGAGATGATAAGACCCCTTAGTTGTTACTCTTGTTAAGGGTAGTAGTGTAATGTGTGATGGAAGTGTAATAATCATGTAAGTGTTAGATGTAGTTATAGAATTGTAGTCGAATCAAGAGTTTCTCTCTTGTACACTATGTATTGCCCCTTAAACTCTTGAATACAACTAACTGTACAACCCTCGTCCCTCTCTTCTCTCACAAAATCTAACATGATATTAGAGTCTAGATCCATAGCCTAGCCTCCATCTGCCGCTACCCCCGGGAGAAGCAATCTCCACTCCGGGGGTGGCCACCTTTTAGTCGCTCGAGCAAGCAGCAACAACATCATCTTCTTGCCGCCTTGTCTTCAAGCAACAATATTAGCTGCACATCCTCGTCTTCAAACAACAACAACAAAAGCAATCAGCTAGCAGTCTCAAGCTCTATCTTCATCTTTCTTCAAGCAGCAGAGCCATTCATCCTCTCCCCTCACTAGCAACCATTGCTCCTAAGTCCTCTCGCCTCTACTCTACTCGCGTCCCAGCTTAGATTGAGCCCCACAAGATCCACCACCCACCCATGGCCGTCTCCACCACCGCTTCAAGATCTTCCCAACCGTCGACGGCTTCGGCCAGCCTCTCAAGGGCGCTGACGACGCCCACCAGCTCTACTGGGTGCACACCTGGACTGTCGGACCCAATGGGGTGATCCCACCATCATCGCCAAGGACGCCATCATCACGCACCTCTGCATCTAACCCACTGTCACCGATGTCATTGAACTCACGTCGCTAGCCTTGGATAGAGCTCGGATCCGAGCCCGTCATCGGCCAGATCGGTCGTCCTCGAGCCTCTTTGTTGTCGAATCCACCGAGATAGAACTCTTCCTTGCCGAATCCTGTCGCCGCCAGCTCTTCCTCACCGAATCCGGTTGCTCATCGTTGCCGACCTCTTCCTCACTGTCTTCCATCAAATCGAGCTCAGATCCAACTCGATTTATTCGTCTATGTTGTCACTGACACAGATCTGGTCATCTTCGTCACCACCGACTCTCCATGGTCGTCCTCAAGCCGTATTCTTCCCCTGCTCGATTCCAGCGTCGGGTTCATCCTTCTCCATCGTCGCTAGTCTTCTTCTCGTCTTCTTCGAGCATGTCATCCATGAGTGCGCCTCCACTGGGCTTCTCTGCCTCAAGACAGCCGTCAAGCTCCAGCCTTGGAGGGCCACCATCGGTGGGGCTTGCTTCCACACCTGCACCAACGCTCCCCTGTTGGAGCCACTACCGTGCCGAGTCTTCATGCCTCGAGCTGTTGCCGCCGAGGTTTGCTGCCACGCTGGGCCTCCCCGCCTCACGCCGTAGCCGGGCGTCATCCTCGACTCCAGCCCGACCTTCCTCTAGAGCTCGTCTTTGCCGTTGCTAGTCCTTCTTCACACCGCCGGATATCCGGCAGCCCAGAGAGAGATTGATCGGTGGTCTCCTCCAGAGCGACGCCTCGCGTCCAGTGCAACTATCAAAAGGTTCACGCCAGTCGTCAACATCATCTCCGGCGACTCTCTCAATGGCCAACGCCGGCTTTGCTCCCCATCACCGCTGGCTTGATCTTTGTCACCGCCGACAGTCATCTTCCTTGATCTCAGCTCCACCACCGTTGCCATCCGTCATCAACTTCAATTCATCTCGGCGGCAAGGAGCAGAGCAGGAAGCAGGCAGCGGAGCAGAGGAGCGCGACGAACCTCCCGAGCTCGATCCGTCTGAAGTCACCCTCGAATTCGTCTTCGCCACCGTGGCCTTCTTCACCAATGGCGGTGACCTTGTCGCCGATGACAACTCCAGCGGCGACCTCTTCCTCGACCGAGGCTCGACTCCTATGTGCCCCGTTCCCTATTCCCCGATAGGGAATTCACCCATTAGGGGCCAGGGTTAGGGCTATTTCTTCCCTCACGGGGATGCTAATATAAAAATAGCATTCCCCATCGGGTGAAGTGGGGTCGAGGCCATTCCCCTACTCCCCATCCCCGCTACCCGCATGGGCCCCGATAACCCAATTACATGTGGGCCACTAGGCACTAGCCCACTACCACTAGTCCACTACCAGCTTGCGGCTTGCTGCACGTCCGCGTTAAGGCATAAGCCGCATAAGTGCATAACCCTAGCAGCAGCAACAATTCCCCATTTCCCCTTCATTGCTAGCCGCCGCCCCCAACCAGTCCCGCAATCCCGGTCCTCCACTCCTCCTCTGGGCTCTGGTCATCCCTTCCTCCTCCTCCAGGCTCTAGCTGGACGCTGCTCCTCCGGTCTCCCTTGCTCATTCCCGCAGTCCTGCAGCTCCCGCTACTCCTCCGGGCTCCGATCCTCCCTTGCTCCCGTGGTCCCCAACCTCTAACACAGTCTTCCTCCCCAACAGCCAAGAGTCGACTCTGACACTGACCTCCTCTAGTCCTCCTCCCCAACAGTCAGCACCGGCCTCCTCCTCCTCCTCCACGACACGACACGGTCTCTTCCTCCTTCAGTTAGGTACTTCTGTTGGTATATGAGCTTAGATCCTTTTCTATGGTATATGAGCTTGTGGTATATGAGGTTGTGTGAGGGTCTGTTAGATTCATACCCAAATTCTACTTCTGTTGGTATTTGTGTATATGAGGTTGTGGTATATGTCTATATGAGACTATACTTTTGTTGGTACTAGGCTTGAGAAATGGCAGTGTATGTGTATCCATGAATCCATGATTCAACTGTTAATTTATTGGGAGGCTTGGGAGTTGGGAATTCATGTATGTTTATCCATGAATCCATGTTTGGGAGGCTTGGGAAATGGCAGTGTATGTGTATCCATGAATCCATGATTCAGCAGGAAATTTCTCTTTGCTACGCCCGAATTTAAAAGGAAATGGTTGTGCTAAATTTCGGGTCTGGGTCCTTGTAGGGCCCCGATAACCCGATGGGGGCAGGGAACGAGGGAGAATAGCACCCGAAAACGGGGACAGGGAACAAGGATTTTTCCTTATCTCGAGGATGGGGATGTTCCACCACCCACCGAAAAATGACCCTATTGCTATCCCTAAGTATAAGGTTTCTCTCTTGTACACTATATATTGCCTATTAAGCTCTTGCAATACTACTAACTATTCGGCCCTCATTCCTCTCCTCTCACAAAATCTAACAGCTTTGTGGTTGGACTTGCAAGTATAGTGGTCAAACGACCTAAGGCCAGGACTCTTGGTTTAGCGGGCCCAAGTTCGGACATGGGTATAGTGGCCCGAAGACGCTGCATAACACCGGTTTGTTTCTTCTACTCTTCCATGTGCATTTTTAGCAGGGTTAGCACAATATGTTGTATGACTAGGATGAAGTCAAGAAATTAAAATTACGTAGGGGTGTTATATGTAAATAAAATTACTAAAATTCCATTCGCACTCTGATTTGGGATATCCATTGCAGAAGGTACCCAATTAAGAAAACTAAGATGACATGCTTCTGAATCAGATGAGACTCTTATGATTCGTTGGTTGGTTCGTAAGAAGCTTTCAGAAGCTACCCATCAATATAAATGTGATATATACATTTGAATGGATAATCTCATGATCTGTAACTGAATAAAATTAAAAAAAAAAAAACTCCTACCATCTGCTTTCGGGTAGCTCTTGGAATTTCATATATAGCTCACTGCTGCAGAAGACACGCCCCTGATATGTTTCTTGATCCCTAGCATATAATAAAAGGGTTATATGAGCAGAATAAGTGTTCAGCAAGTAGAAGTTTGGTAGAATTTTCAACTATGAAGCAACACACACACACAGAGCAACAGATCTAGTCGTTCTAGTCAAGTCAACTAAGAGAACCCTGCCCATCATGAAACAGAGCGAGTAAAGGCATCTACTCAGACATGAATAATACCATGAAATAAATAAATTGCGACTGATTTAAGATGGAGAAAATGTTCTGATAATACCTGTTATCTTACAAGTTACTTCGAGTATGTCAATCTGATCGATCTCATTGTCACAATGTCTTTAGCTGGCAAATATGATAAGCCCAAAGTATAAGAAAAGATTGACTTAAGGAATTGCATGAGCGCATACCCTCTGTTTTGTTTTAAATGATGCTGAACTTTAAGTGTTAGAAAATCCATTTAAAAAAGTGTTAGTAAAGCCAATATATTGTCTATATTTGATCTCAACCGTCGATTTTTTTTATCAAGCGGCATGCATGATGCCTGTACATGCCATTTCTGCCTGGTGTGAAAAGTATCCTGTACTATTATTGACTAAAGGCATTCAGGCTCTAATAGGCTATTTCTGTAATGCTTATCTCCAAAAGTAATACATAAAAAAAAGGTAATTTGCAACTATCCACCTTTCCTCAATCTGAATCATACACAAATCTCGCAGACTGCTAGTGGTTGACAAACTGTGCTTCCTGTACATGCAACGAAACTAACCCCTAGGTCCCGTGCTAATCCAAGCTACTGTATAAATTGCAGGAAGCTACAATGGGAGGTCTTTCCCACCTTATGTTCGGCCCTAACTCCCATCATTCAGAGTTTTAGACAATGTTGCATACGTGTGGAAAAGATCGCCATTGGACAGAGGCGCCGCACCGGGAGTGCAACCAAGGGTAGCAATGCCCACTGGGGTGGCGTTGGTGGCACCGTTGAGAAAGGTGATGATAGCGCTGCCATTGCAATGGCGTGCAACACCTCCCCTACTCCTTCAACTTGACCATCAATGCCCGCGTTTCTTGGAAGATGGCCATCGTGTTGTCAATTGAGGCTATTTATCTTTTCATTGTCAGCCTTCAACATGACGAAAGGAGATAGTTCGACACCGAAAGCCATGGTGGATGGCTCTGATACCAAATGTTGTGGTGCGGATTGGTTGGGTACGGGTCCGAGGACCGATGGTAGGGCATTCGTCCTTGAATGATTGGTCATGCCACCGTCAAGGCTCTGAGGCTTAGTTGAAGAGGAAGGAGAGAGACTAAGAACTTTGTTTATCCATCACTTGATTGATAATAGATACATACTATCCCTTTCAAAGGGGCAACCTGACTTGATGCCTAAGAAATAATCTATAAGAAAACCTATCAATCCAATCTAATATTTTCAACTATTAAAAATAATATTCCTAATAGATAAGATCATACACCTAATAATAATAATAATCTGATAGATAAGGAGACCCAAAATAACCTACCTAACCAGCTATTCTTTATCGTAGGAAAGCCATCAACCATGTACGAAAAATAACGGTGCTACAGTACCAACAGGTACTGTTCACCGCAGCTGCGGTGCATGCCTTTGTTCAAGCATCGCTGAGGTGCGCCATGATGCTGTTCACACGTCTGCTCCAGTGCATCACGTCTTGCTCCGTAACAAAGAGACGCAGACCTCCTGTGGGTTCTTGAAAAAAAAACTGATTGGAAATTAGTCAACAACTCAACATGCATGTATGAACATTTAGATGATTATTTTTATCTGCTTCTAAGAGACTAAGAGAAACTTGAAATGAATGTAGTAACCAAAGTTCATGTACGCATTTGAACAGGCTTTACAGTAGAATTGAATTAATATAAATACAACACTTGCACTTCTACATATTTTCATGCATTATCCTGAATATTTCAAACTTCAAGTATGAGTGTACAAAGAGCTGTTTGTCCAGAAGTGTTGGCAAGTGTATTTATTATATAACAAAAACCAATATCGCATTTCTCACTTCACTAATTATATTTGCACATTTGACTACTTAAAAGAACACTGCGATTTCAAGTGATGGGTACTATACTACTATATATTATATATTTCTCCCAAATATTTCACAACCATATTTACTCCAGTTTTTGCAATATAACTAATTTCTATTTGTTCCTATAAATATGTATCTGTTGAAAATTATCTAGTTTTTCTCAAAATAGAAGGAAGTTGTCTAAAATAACATTTCAATAGATATCAGAAGAGAATGTCCACTGTAGTTTAAAACATGTTCTAGAAACATTGAATGTATACCACAAAATGTACAAAGTACAAAAAATAAAACCATCCTTTCCCAGAGGCTACATACTTTAATGTTGTTCTTTGCGAGAAATTTGGATGAGTGAATTTCTCTGATGTCAGAGTCGCAAAAAAAAACTACTCTGCCAGACTGTGTGTGCATATTTCTGAAGTTACTGTTAGGAGTATCCGTACCTTGTATACATTTGATCTCTGTATTTCTGCTTATTTGCCATGCCTTGTATATGACCATATCTTGGCCACTTGCCTATGGAATATAATTAAGTGTTCATTCCAACAGTTACTACCGTTAATTTAATAAAGTGCAGAACTTTTGCTCTTGCCCTGACAGATTTGAATCAACACAGGCAAAACAGCTCCATTTTCATATATTATTATATTCCCAAACATTTTCTCAATAAGCAAGCTTTTAATCCATCCAATGTAAAAAAAAATGAGTATGTGCACGGTGCCTCATTTTAGAACATTCCCTTGTAATGTGAACAGGAAAGAGATTATGAGCATGGCATTAGGTGGAAATAAATCATATGAGATCTCCTCACCTTTAGACCTTTGCTTGGATCCGATATGCAAAGAGATGGTTGATTTATTTTGCCATGTGTCATGAGATTGAAAGGGTCTAATATGAGTCTAAAAGTAATAAGGTCTCGTAGGATTTTCTTCCGCATTAGGTAACTCATTCTCTGGTTTTTTGTGTGTGGAGAAATTTGCATTCGGAACTATTGCTTTTCTACACTTGATTGATTGTTCATAAATCAAAGGATGAACTCCATGTAAATCCACAACTTACTATTACTTCATAAATTTAATTGGATCCTAATATTTCTCTTGTTCCAAATTAACTTTGGTAGGTAGTAATCATGATTGAGGTGTCCAACTCAGGAACTCTAAATATAGCAGCCATCCAGTGCATGATTACAGACTGCCTTGGCTTGCCTTGGAATGACACAGAGACAGAGGAAACTCGTGCCAAGTTCTTGGTGAAAGCGCTGGGCCGAAAGAAATTTGTGATTTTGCTGGATGATGTTAGGAACAAGTTCCAATTAGAAGATGTTGGGATCCCTACCCCAGATTCTGGGAGTAAAAGCAAATTGATTCTCACCTCAAGTTATGAGGATGTCTGGCTGTCTGCTATCAAATGGGAGCACACCAGAGTTTGATCAAGATGGAGTCTCTAGAGAAGGAGTCAGCATGGGAGCTCTTCCAAAGCAATTTGAGCACAAATGCTATTGCAGCCATCGAGCCACCTGCCCCCAACAATGTTGTAAGAGAGCATGCTGAAGCAATTGTCCAAAGCTGTGGTGGTCTGCCACTTGCACTCAAGGTAATAGGGAGGGCCATGGCAGGACTAACAGAACCCAGGGATTGGAGCTTGGCAGTGCAAGCGACCAAGGATGACATCAAGGACTTGCATGGAGTCCCAGAAATGTTCCATAAACTGAAATACAGTTATGATAAGTTGACAGAAAAGCAGCAGCAATGTTTCCTGTACTGCACCCTTTTCCCAGAATATGGATCAATTAGCAAAGATCAGCTTGTGGAATACTGGATGGCAGATGGGTTGATACCTCAGGATCCCAAGCAAGGCCACCGCATAATCCGTAGCCTGGAATCAGCATGTTTGTTGGAGAGTTGCAAATCTGACTCCTCAGAGGTGAAAATGCACCACATAATTCGTCATCTGGGGCTGTCGCTAGCAGGGCAGGAAAACATTATTGCAAAGGCTGGAATGAGTTTGGAGAAGGCACCATCACACAGAGAGTGGCAAACAGCTAGAAGGATATCACTCATGTTCAATGACATAAGGGACCTTTCTGTCTCACCTGAGTGCAAGAATCTTGTAACTTTGCTGGTTCAGAATAATCCTAACTTGGACAGGCTCAGTCAAACATTCTTCCAATTCATGCATTAAGGGTTCTTGATCTTTCAAACACCAGCATTACAGCTCTTCCACTCTGTAGAACATTGGCCAAGCTTAAGTATCTCAATTTGTCCCACACATGCATTGAGAGGCTTCCTGAGGAGTTCTGGATGCTCAAAGAACTAAGACATCTAGATTTAAGTGTCACCAAGGCCCTCAAAGAGACATTTGACAATTGCTCCAAGCTACACAAGCTAAGGGAGCTAAACCTCTTCCGTAGCAACTATGGGATTCGTGATGTCAATGATCTGAACATTGATTCCTTCAAGGAATTGGAGTTCCTTGGGATCACAATTTATGCCGAGGATGTGTTAAAGAAGCTGACCAAGACGCATCCTCTAGCAAAGTCAACACAGCGCCTTAGCCTCAAGCACTGCAAACAAATGCAGTCAATACAAATATCAGACTTCACAGATATGGAGCAACTTCGAGAGCTCTATGTTGAATCATGTGCTGACTTGAAACAGCTTATCGCCGATTCTGACAAGCGAAGAGCTTCTTGCCTGAAAGTGCTCACCCTTGCTGAACTTCCTGCCCTCCAAACTATTCTTATTGGATCTTCACCTCATCATTTTTGGAACCTCCAAGAAATAACAATCTCTCACTGCCAAAAGTTGCATGATGTCACCTGGGTTCTGAAGCTGGAAGCACTTGAGAAGCTTTCTATCTGTCACTGCCATGAATTAGAGCAAGTTGTTCAAGAAACAGTCAATGGTGTGGAAAACAATAATTGGGGAATTGAGCAGTGTAGTATTCAGAGATGTGGGAGAAAAAATGGTCTCTCAAGAACAGGAGATACATGGTATGGTAGAAGATGCATTGACTGAATATGTAAAGGGCTACCAGAACATGACCAAGAGTGGGCGGATCAATGGAAAAGTGCATCATGTAGACTTCCCAAAACTGAGATCCCTGGTGCTGACTGACCTACAGAAGCTGACAAAGATATGCAACCCAAGAGATTTCCCTTGTCTTGAGAGTATCAGGGTGGAGGGTTGCCCAAATCTGAGAACAATTCCATTGGGTCAAATGTATGACTGCCAGAGACTAAAGCAGATTTGTGGATCGTATGACTGGTGGGAAAGGCTAGAGAATGGCAAGGAGATTATGGAGAACAAGTATTTCATCCCCATCCAGGATCAAGGCTAGCACACGCATGAAACTATTTAAACAACATTTCTCACTGCAACGTTATGGTACAGTACGCATTACTGATATCTTCTGTTTATGATGCAAATACCAATCTGTGAATTTATTTATTAGATTCATATGTTCAGATTCATAAATAAGTGGCTTTTTGTATAAGCCTGTTTGTGTTCTGTACATAGAACCTTAGAAAATGTACAAACTATAAATGTTGTGCATACAAAAACTGTGCATGCATTTTTTTAGGGCAAACTGTACATACATTGTATTAGCTTTCTGTACATACGAATTGTATATGATGTACATTTGATCAAATATCCAAGTATTGTTCTCTCATATTCATGTAGGTTTTCTTCCTATTTCAATTGAGCTCATGAACTATACCGTAAATTTTCAACTAGTAATATGGCTCATACCTGATTGACTTTCCTTCAATAGTTACATTTGAAGCCTGCAAGAGGGATCCAACTGCGCAGCAGCATTTCCTTAGTTTGCCACATAACACCTCCTAGAGTAACAATAAAATATCAGTTTCCACCCTATTCTTTTGAACACGAAGTCGAAGGCTCAAAGCATAGACTGAAATCCTACCTTGAAGGAGACGATTGTCGTATGCACAGGAACACTGCCATTCAAGATCGAGTCCTACATACAACGAATGACTTCCTGACATTCATAACATGAGGTATCGCTCAGGCATTTCGTCGAACATCTTGCAGACATGATGGAGATCAGTTGTCCTCTAGGAATCCTCCACAGGAACGTTGCAGAAACCACAATCCACGATTACTCCTCCAGCCTCCAGCCGGTCATTGCTCGGACTTGCACTCGGAGCAGCAATTTGCCGAACAGGTAACGTGCATTGCTGCTTCGGATGCGCCTGCGGAAAGGCAATAACCGTCTTGACTAGCACATTACTTAGTAGTATCAGGAGATGCGATTCGTCGCACTGGATGGCATGCACGGCGACGCTACAACGGTGTGTCTACTAATCTAGTGCGGATCTTGGGTGTCTCGCATTGCTCGCTCCTCTGCGCCTCCGGTCTGGAAGAAGGCGAAGGCAAGGACAAGGACTTCCTCAACAGGAAAATTTTGGGCTGAATCCTGGCGGCCCTCGTCGGCAGCCGAAGGCCCAGGTTGGCAACAAATACGGGTGCGGGTTTGCTAGGAAGATTCCTGCATCCGCCCGGCGCGCGGGCGGCGTGCGGGGGCGCGACTAGTCGCGGTCTTGACACCTGCCGAACCACGAAGTTGTCATCCCCCACCTCCAAATCCAACCACGCAGCGCAGCGCAAATCCGACGTCGGAAATCACCAGATTCCAAGTCAAAACTACCTCGCCGCCGGCTAAAAATCTCGTCTCGTATAAGGGCGTGTATACCACTGATATAAACAGTAATCGTCTATAGTATCTTTCATATCATCTATAGACAAAACTAAAAAAAAACTCGTACAATAGATTGTCTTTAAGTTGTCTATATATAACATCCACAAAATAAGGCACAAAACATGTGTGCTAGAGATGGTATGGATACAACAGCAATATATATATACACACACACATAGTGGCGAAGCCAGGATGAAAAAAGAGGGTGGGCTCAAAGTCTCGAATGACTAAACTAATTTGTAACAAACATAGTCTTGTATTCTTGTGCAATCAAATTCAACATGAATAAAAGCAAAGCAAAAAAAGAGAAATACAATAAAGGTACCTCGCTAATGGAAAGTGCAGCCCCAAAACAGGTAAATATGATTCAAGTGGGTAACAACATGTACATCAAAATTAGAAAAATTAGTAATACAATAGCAAATTGTGCTTAAATGATCGTGAACATTCTAAATGAAAGAAAACTATAGAAACAAAAGACGACATCCTTTTCCACACTATATTGGCAAAATCTTCTATTGGTATGCAATGTGTCGGATTGGCAATAATTTCATCCGGATTAAATTATAGTCGAGGCTTCTTTGGTTGAGTTGCACTCTCATTGATTAGAGGAGTACTACTTGAATTGCTTGTGAAATAATTATGCAAAATTTGTTTCTCCATTATTACAAACCTACAAATAAATTGATAATTGAGTATATACCACAATACCATACTATATTCTAATAAATTGCTATATGAGTATACACTATACCTCTTCAATCTTTAATTCTTCACGCTTTATAGGTCGATAAAATCACAAATCCTCATGCAATTGCCACTGCCCACTGCCCACACATCGGCCATCACACATCGTGTGCAGTGTGCTGGATTTTTTAATACCGGTAGCTTTTGCTCCATACCTTTCTAGCACTCATCAACAACTGGTGTTGGGTCTTGACTTATCTTTCTCCACAATCCTATAGATGCACATGCCCAGTGTTTTACTCATGCCTCCTCCTGCCTCCAGTCCAGAACTATGAGCTTTGCCCCTGTGGGCTGCGGCAGATCCTCCACTGGTCCTCCTCCTCCTGCGGTCCTGACTCCAGTCCAGAAGCCCACATCCGGTTCCCCCACCTTCGGCAGATCATCCTCCTCCTCACCTCCTGCCTCCTGCGGCTCCCACGCCTTGCCTTGCCCAGCTACCCTCAGTGCCCCAGTCCAAAGGCTTGCACGGTGTGCGGCCACGGATCTCCTCTTGTAGCCGCCTCCGGCTCCTGCCTCGGCCTCGCCCGGGCTCTTCTCCTCGCTTGCTCGATTGATTGGTAGATTGGAGAAATTTGGAGGGGAGTGTGGCCCGTGTCCGTGTGGGACCGGTGTCCGGTGGGGACGTAGGTGGATCAGTGGATGCGAGTTGGGCTGGGTTTTGCTACTTCGGCAAGGCGCAACTGCACTAGGCCCATTTGCCCGCTCCTGCTTCTTCTTCACGCAGCCATGGCAGCTAATAGTGGCGAACACAAAGCCGAAGGTTGGGGTTGGCGACGGCGGGGTCAGGGTGGTTTCGGGCGCCAGCGGAGGGTAGGCTTCAGCCTGATGAAGCCTCCCCGCTGGATTCGACACACACACACACAATAGTGCTAATGAGTAATTGAGTGCTAAGGTGCTAATGTCAATCTTGACCGTTGGATCTAGATTGAACAGTTAAGATTAATACAGGCTCTTACCTCCGAAACATGTAATCACTATGCATGCTTCCACCTCCAATGCGCTTTCATTAAACACCCTGCATACTCCCACCTCTTATGCCCTATATTAAACACCATGTATGATCTAACGGTCAAGATTGGCATTAGCACCTTAGCACTTAATTACCTATTAGCACTAGATATGTTTCATATATATATATATATATATATATATATATATATATATATATATATATATATATATATATATATATATATATATATATATATATATATATATATATGAAAATGGTATGATACTCTTGGGAGTACATACTCCCTTCTCATATACCACTTAAATCGTATGATGATACCTCTGTATCTATTTAAGTATACTCTAATAATGATTATAAGATACTCCAAAGTGAGTTCCACGGAAAAAAAATCGTTAAAGTCTACTTTTATAGCAAAATTTGTGTATATACTTCTTTTATATATGAAAAAGGGTATATAGCAAAAATAAAGGACTCCAATGAAAGTTTTTCAATCAAGTCGCATTGAAGTATCTTATAATTGATATTTAAGTATATTGAAAATGATAAAGATGTATAATGCGTTCGTTTAAGTAGTATATTCAAAGTGAGAGTATGTACTCCTGGGAGTACGAAACTAACGAGGATATAATAATCCTCATTTAATTATTTATCTATAATTCATATTATAGATAATAATGACGTCATATGGTTCTTAAATATACCCCTTAATATTCATAAGGGAGAAGCTAGAGGTCGTAAGTCCTTCTACGACCACCCCATAGTCATAAGTCCTTCTACGACTACCCCCATAGTCGTAAGTCCTTCTACGACTATATCTTGATTGTAAGCTCTTCTACGATCAGTTTATGGTCGTAAGCTATTCTACGACCACCACCTGGTCGTAAGCTCTTCTACACCAGTCTCTAGTCAATGTGACTTACAGACATATAGGCTATATCGACCAGGGAATCTTCCGCACCATATTTAAGGATATGGGCAGTAAACTACGTGTTATTCTCTAGAATAATGGCACAATTTAACTCCCTGTCATGGTGATAACTACCTCGCAACGTGGGAATGTTACTACTCCCACAATAATCTCCAGTAATGGCTCCATAATCTAGAACATTAAGGTGCCCTTTGGACTGGAAGAACAGCAGCACACTCCAAGTACTATTAAAGGTAGAATCATCAGAAGGATCAGAGGAAGGAAAAATCAAGAGCACAAGGTGCATCTTTCTAGTCTTTCTCTTGATATTGTAATCCAGCATACTCAATACATACACACAGGAGTAGGGTTGTTATTCTCTCAGGAGAAGACCCAAACCTGTATAAAAATCCCAGTGTCTCCCTCTCTGCATGATTTTGAGCCTAAGGGAACCCCCCGAATCAAGCAATCTTTACGTAAGTTCGGTTTTAAAACACCGACAGTTGGCGCCGACCGTGGGGACCTTCGAGTCATCAGCTTTTCTTCGTTTTTCCAACTCTCATGCTCTCATGGCAGGAGAATGGAACGAGGAGAACTGGTTCGACTTGGCCGATTACACAAATATCGATATGGATGCCGGTTTCGACTGCGGGCCGAGTATTGCATCATCCAAAGGTGACGTCGCCCTCGGAAATCATTCTCCAGGAGACCATACCATCGATGGAGTTAAGGAGGGATCCTTATCCCCCACAACGATACGTCCAGATGAGGAACTAGCTTCCTCAAAGGGCAATGGTCCATCTGACCACAACAAGGGCTGTCCTAAGGCAGGCTCAGAGCATAGCGAGGGTTCTCCCTCCAAATGTTCAAGTCTATCTGAGGCAGTCCGACCTAGCACAACAACTCTTGGAAATCGTAATTCCGGATCTTCATCAGCAACTGGAGATGGCTATAACCTGGAATTCCCCTTCCTGGAGTGGTTTACTCCAAGTCGCCAGATGGTGTCATTCAACTATTCCTCAAGTGAGGAGGCCTCAAGCGCAAGTGGGGGTCATCAACGAGAGGTCTTTGTCCTTCCCTCAGGTAGCAATAACTCTCCTAGAGGCAGGACTGAGGACGCACCCCGACGATCATACCCTATGACCGCTCGTGGCAATGGCAAGGACGCCTCCGACGATGAGCAGAGTCAACACTCTAATGAGCGTGCGGAAAATCCTCGAGATCATCGCACTTCACTGAGGTAAGCTCAAGGATCAAGTATGGACGATTATAAAACAACCCGACAGAAACGAATTGCAGCTTAGAGAAATTTGCCTGGGCGCATTCAATACCAGTCAAAAGAGGTTCAAGAACTCCAACATATCAATGATCTGCTCGAGAACCCATCTCGAGAACTCGCCCGAGCGCCTGGTTACGACCTCTTCGCCGAAGAGATTGCACGAAGGCTACGAAGTACGATGAGCAAACTCGAGCATCCTCACCGACATCATTCTGGAAGTCATAGCAGTACGGCCCCGACCGCCTCCAGTTGTTTGAATAACTCACCATATGGAGATCACCGCAAGTTGCATCGTTTCCCAAACCGAAAAAGAGTTGCACGAACACCTGATCATCAAAAAGCTCCCAGGAGAGGCGATCATTCGCCACTCTGACCCAGAGGTTTGCAACAGCAGATAAAATACGAGGAGTATTACCCTCGTAGGATCGAGACTTATCATAAGTCAGATTCACCCATTGCCGGGTATCGTCGTGAACGATTGTCTGGCGACATCAACCCCTCTTTCTTGCGAAGAAGGCGTCACGATGTAATTACCAAATACCGGGCATTCTCACCTGACCTCTGAGCAATTCACTGGCCGCCGCAGTTTCGACCAGAGAACATGGAGAAGTTTGATGGGTCTCAAAATCCGATCAAGTTTCTTCAGATCTACACAACTGCTGTCCGAGCAGCTGGAGGAGTAGAGCGCGTCATGGCGAATTACCTTCCGACTGTTCTTGAAGGGTTCGCTCGATCGTGGTTGTTAAATCAACCGCTCGAGTCGATCTACTCGTGTCAACACCTGTGTGACCTTCTACTAGCCAACTTTCAGGGCACCTACCATCGCCTTGGGAAGGAGGACGACCTGCACAGGATAAGACAGAACAACCACGAGACATTACACCAATTCATTAGGCGTTTCAGTCAGGTTCGCAATTCAATTCCTGAGGTTTCTGACTCATCTGTTATCAGAGCCTTCAAGTAGAGAGTCCGTAGCAGAAGAATCACAGAAGACATCGCTTTGAATCCTCTTGCTACTATCGCTGAACTATTTGAGATGGCTGATCGGTACGCGACTGCTGATGAAGTAGTCGAGTGGACAAAAATTATCGATCGAGATGACAAGCATCCTCAAGAGGCCGGCAAAAGTAGCAAAAAGAAGGCCAAGAAATCTAAGAACAAGGTGAAGAGCCAAAAGCCTCAAGCCAATAGTTCTAGGGAGCGATAAAGAACCACGAAGTTCTAAATAATACTCTGATCGAGGCAAGGGTAAGCGCCCTGAATGGAAGAATGATAAGCCGAGGTAGTGCCCTTTCCATAAAAAGGAAGGATATGACCTTCGTAACTGTCGAGTTTTCTAGCGAAAACTCGAGGACTACTATAATGGTAAAGGACCACTTCCTACCCTCGAAGAGGCACTACTACAGAAAAGGTCTTCACAGACGGTTCAAAAACGTCATCACGGACGATTTCGTGAGCCGTATGAGTTTATGGGTCAGTGATAACATGAGGTCATCACAGACGGTTATGCAACCGTTTGTGATGCATAAATCACAAAAGGTTATTAACTAAGAACCGTGCAGTGATGAGCAACTATCACGCACGGTTTGTAAACTGAAAACCGTCTGTGATGATGATAAATCCTGAGCGGTTTATGGCTGAAACCGTCTGTGATGACTTTTCTCTATAAAGCCTCCAAGCAGTGGCTACTTGTGCCATTAAAACCGGCATCATATATATTATATATATATTGTTCGTAGTCCCTCAGCCACTTTTGGGGGGTCGTCCACGCAGCATGAGAAGGATGAGACAGTAGCCACGGCAACTTCATCGAGCCCATGCAAGTTTAAAAAGTATGGATGCAAGGAGATCGTCAGGACATCCAATTACCTGGATGTTGTCGATAGGTAATTGGACGTCGCTATGTTCAGAAAGTGATGTGGATGCGCAGGTATTCCGACTAGGAAGTGGCATTATGTATCAGCAACCAACCATTCTTGAGCATGTAATCGTCTTTAAACCCAACAAGAACACCAAGCAACCATTCTCACATTTCAAAAGAACTCTCAACTTGTTGCTTGGTGTTCTTGTTGGGTTTAAAGACTATTACATGCTCAAGAATTGTTGGTTGCTGATAGATGATGCCACTTTCCAGTCGGAGTACCTGCGCGTCTACGTCACTTTCTGAACATAGCGACATCCAATTACCTATCGACAACATCCAGGTAATTTGATGTCCTGACGATCTCCTTGCATCCATACTTTTTAAACTTGCATGGGCTCGATGAAGTTGCCCGTGACTACTATCTCATCCTTCTCATGCTGCGTGGATGACCCCACGAAAGTGGCTGAGGGACTATGAACAATATATATATATATATATATATATATATATATATATATATATATATATATATATATATATATATATATATATATATATGTTTTAATGGCACAAGCACCACTGCTTGGAGACTTTATAGAGAAGAGATTATGAATGGAATGGTAGGACGTACCTGTGACGCAGGGTAGGAGAACTTGACCGACATGAACACAGTTACACAAACAAAGGTGAAATGAATGGCAAGAGACAGGTGAAGAGGTGTTATAGTAGTTTTCGACTCATTTGGTCTTATTTTCGAATACAATACACACCAATTAATAAATAATTTATATGTTAATTGTAGCTTTACAAATTAGTCTAATCTTTACAAATATGAAAAGTTAATTGCAGCCAAGCCCCATCCGAACCACATCCAATGTAAGCCAACCAAGCACAAAGCTAGAACCAGCATCAATAACCCTCAGTATCCATCAAAGAGCATTAACCAAACTCACCATCCCCATTCATTTTTGTCAATATGAACCCACAGCATGAACTAAGCAAGATGCATAGAATGCACATACACCAATAGCCCTCATTTTACATCACAGAGCAAGGGGACTATTAATATGAACTAATTATCAATTCAATTTCAGCATAAGACTATTAACATCATTGAGTAGTTCAACAGCTAGCAAGGTGCCACTAGCCAACAAGCATCTGTATGATCATTGCATTCATTTATATTTATGATTTCTCTACTTCTCTCTACATGTATGTATTACACATTCTGATGCTTCTCTGCCATCACCATCGGCATCAACCAACAACGACAACATCAAGAAGACAAGAAGGGACTTCTGGCGTTAGTGGGAGCTAGAGCCGAGAGGTTGGAGGCGCGAGGGAGGTCTCGAGGTGGCGCAATGAGCCGATGGCGAGAGGGAGGAGGAGCTGGAGCTGGCGTGGGGAGGAGGAGGCGGTCGGCAATGAGGAGGATCAGGAGCTTGATCCGGCAACACAGGGGGAGGAGGAGCTTGATCCGGAGGTCTGGGAGGCTGGCGGAGAGAGGGAGGAGGATCTCGGTTCACATGAATACCAACACACAAACTAATAAGTGATAGATCTATCTTACCTCGACATCGCCGGTGGAGAGGTAGCCGGGGGGGAGGAAGAGGGAGGCGCCTGGCGTCATCAGTAGGCTGTGGCTGTGGTGACATTGAAAAAGACACTCTTATCGTCGAGTGTCTTGTTTAGTGAACCGTGGTGTCTGGCCGTCGGCGACGGAAGAATGCATGGCGGCGTCGGCGACGGGTCACTCGGGTAGGGAGGGGAGTGACGAGTTAGAGCGCAAACCCTAGCGGGCTCCTACTAATAAAGAGACTTATCACAGTCAGTTCTATTATGAAACCGTCAGTGATACTTATCACAGACGGTTCCATTGATATGGTCTCATATCACAGACGGTTCATTATTAAAACCGTCTGTGAAGCATCACAAACGGTTGTTTGTTGAAACCGTCTGTGATACTTAGTAATATCACAGACAGTTTTCAACATGAACCGTCTATGATATTACCTCTTCATAGACGGTTTTTAGCGCGACCCGATAACACGAGCGGTAGCAAAACCAAAACCGTCTCATTGCATATATCTGAGCGGTTTTGGGCAACCGCTCGTGATGAGGCGCGTCGATATTAGCCTTTTGTAGTAGTAAGGTAGTGCAAGCTAGTGGTGCGTACGATCGGACGACAACGAGGAGATGCCGTTTCAAGATCCTGAGCACACCATCGACCACATCTTTCGGGGATCATCGGCATACAAGTCAAAGCGACAGCTTAAGGCAGTCGAACGCGAGGTAAACTCCATTGACCCTCCTCTTGTCAATAAGATACCAAAGTGGTCGGAAGTCACCATCTCTTTTGAAAATGTTGACTGCCCGATCCCTTCAACTCGACCAGGTCGCTTTCCGATCGTGGTCGAACCCACCATCAACAATTGTCGAGTAAATCGAGTATTGCTTGATGGTGGTAGCTCGTTAAACATTCTGTTTACGAATACCCTGGACGAGATGCAAGTACTCAGGACCATGGTAAGACCGGTACGATACTCTCTTCATAGTATCATACCAGGGTTTTCGGCCAAACCCATTAGTCAAGTTTCTCTTCCTTTAACATTTGGTTCACCAAGTAATTTTAGGACAGAGAAGATCTCCTTTGATGTAGTCGATTTCGATACGACATATAACGCCATACTCGGACGACCAGCTTTGGCAAAATTTTTAATGGCAACTCATTATGGGTATAAATGTCTTAAGATGCCAGGTCCTAAAGGAATAATCACAATTCACTGTGATAAGAAGATGGCGCATACGTGTGACTGTCAATCCCTCGAGATGGTAGGTCAGATGCCAACTCGGGAAGAAAAAGGGCAGCCTTCAACCAAACAGTCGAAGCCTAAAGCAGCACCTAAGCTGAACGACCAAGTTAGAGGGGTTCCCCTGGATCCGGAGGAGCCCTCGAAGACTGTTCGTATCAGGGATATTCCGACCCTAAGTAGGAAGATGCCCTCATTACTTTCCTCCGGGCAAACGCAGATGTCTTCGTGTGGCAAGCATTCGACATGAACGGAGTCCCTAGGGAAGTAATCGAGCACAGGTTAGCTCTACGGCCTGACAAAGTACCCGTGAAACAAAATTTATGGAGATTTGCCTCAGATCGACGAGATGCAATAAGGTCAGAATTGAACAAGCTACTTAAAGCAGGCTTTATAAGAGAAGTCAACCACTCAGAGTGGTTGGCCAATCCTGTGATGGTTAGGAAGTCTAACGGCAAGTGGCGAATGTGTGTAGACTTCACTAACCTTAATAATGCTTGTCCAAAAGATGATTTCCCTTTACCTCGTATCGATCAGTTGGTTGACTCTACTGCTGGTTGTGAAACATTAAGTTTTCTAGATACATATTCTGGCTACCATCAGCTTAATATTTGTCTAGAAGATGAAGAAAAGACCGCATTTATTACTCCATTTGGTACATTTTGTTATATCAAAATGTCATTTGGTCTGAAAAATGTTGGCGCTTCTTTTCAACGCTTGATGCAATTGACTTTTTCACCTCAGCTAGGCCGAAATTTGAAAGCCTGTGTTGACGATCTAGTCGTAAAAAGTATCAAATGGCTTAATCATGTTTTCAGACTTGCATGAGACATTCGACAACCTCAGAAAACACCGTCTGAAACTCAATCCTGAGAAGTGTGTGTTTGGAGTCTCTTTGGGAAAATTGCTTGGATTCCTGGTCTCTGTACGAGGGATCGAAGCAAACCCCACAAAGATAAAGGCCATCGTGCAAATATGCCCTCCAACCACGAAGAAAGAAGTCCAAAAACTCATAGGGTGTGTGGCGGCTTTAAGTCGTTTCGTCACACGACTGGGAGAAAAAGGACTACCTTTCTTCAAACTTCTAAGGAAGCACGAGGGTGTCAAGAGATATCTTACGAGTGCTCCTGTTTTTGGTTTCCCCGAAACCAGAAGAGACACTCTTAATTTATCTAGCTGCCACGCCACAGACAGTGAGCGCAGTACTGGTCGTGGAGCGTGAAAACATCCAATGACCAGTCTACTACGTAAGTGAAGTTTTGCACGGACCTAAGGAGCGTTACCCTCAGGTCCAAAAAACTTCTCTATGCCCTCCTCATGTCTTTGAGGAAACTGCGGCATTATTTTTAGTCGCAAAAGATAATTGTGCCGTTTGAGTTTCCCTTAGGAGTGATCCTCCAAAATAGGGAAGCAGCGGAACGCATGTCTAAATGGTCAGTAGAATTTGGGGAGTTCGACCTCCATTTCATGTCCCGAACGGCCATTAAATCCCAGATCTTGGCAGACTTTGTCGCCGAATGAACAAATCTGAACACCTTTCGGGATCCCGATCGATTCCCACGACCGATGGGCGATGTACTGACGGGTCACTTACTTTAAGTGGCTCGAGGGTGGGTGAAGAATCTAGATCCGCCATTATGTGTTAATGGAGTTTTGGTTATTAATGACAAATCTACTTATAAGACTAACATTTCTATTGTTATACCATGTTTAGTCTCGGCTTAGATATAAAAGAAAAATCCAAACAGGTATGCATTCATAATGATAAATCTATTTGTGAGACTAACTCTTCTATTGCTATATCTCATGTTTAGTCTCAGTTGGATTAAAATGTGAAAATCGAAGAGGTATGCATTCGACATCATATTCTTATATATTGTTGCATTCCTCGGATCCAAAATATAGGTTGAACTCCACCAAAAGTCTAACTTGAATATGTGCATATGTTCTTATTACACATTTGTGTATGCACACATTTAGGGAGAGTTCACTCTATGTTTTATAGTTTCATTAGTATTGATCCATATTCCTTTGTCTACATACTTTAATGATCTTTATTTTGAAACATATCCTCGAATATATATAACTTGTGTAGTTAATATATTCATACGAGTATATGAGACTTGTGTAGTTCATATATGCTCATATACCCTTTGAGTATATTCAACTTGTGTAGTTCATATATACTCATACCAATCTATTCAATTATTTGCAGTTGAAGTGATTATCATCAATTACCAAAGAGGGAAAGATTGTGATATCTTGTCCCACCATTATGAGTTAATGGTATGTCGTGGTAATTAACGATAATCATATTGTGGAACTAACATTTTCCATGAGTTGGATAAATAGGTTATGTTCCAGGGTGATGAAGACTTTGGATGGCATCATATGTTGATTGTCATCAAGTCAAGGTTCGGGAGAAAAGGAAATCATCATGTGTTGATGATGTTCGAGTCAAGATCCCAAAGTGAAGAAGATCATCATGTGTTGATGATCATCAAGCCAAGTTCAAGAAAAGGATGTCATTATGGATTGATGAGCATCATATCAAGGACTCGAAGAAATGGAAATCATCGTGTGCCGATGATGTTCAAGAAGAAGAGATGATCATGAGTTGATCATCAAGTCAAAGAGAAGGCCCATCATGTGTTGATGGAGGTCAAGTGAAGGATGCATCATATGTTGATGCATTTCAAGACTCGGGATGATGGATGTCATCATGTGTTGATGAGCATCATGTCAAGATCCCGAAGTAAAGGAACTCGTCATGTGTTGATGAGCTTTCAAGTCAAGAACCCGGATTTGAAGTGAAGATGTGCGTCATCAAGCTTCAAGTGTGTGTGCAAGGCAAAGGTATGACTAGCTAGGGCTAAGGATGTGTTCCTAGTTTTTTACCGATCTTTGTGTTTGGTTGAAGACCGGATTGCTAGTATATGTTGCCGTACTATTAAGAGGGGTCTTGATTAGTAGCTTGAGTTAGTCATGTGTTGATAGCTCATTGTGTTTGCTCTAACTCATCTTGGCATGTTGCCAATATTTGCGAATGTATTTTGCAAATAGTTGTGGCTCATGTATTATCCTTGTAGCATGTGACTTTAGTTTGTGAATGTGTTTTGCAAATGTTTAAGTCCATGTACTTTATTCCTTGTGATGTGATTATAAAAGTTGGCAAATGTGTTTTGCAACTTGTTGAGAATCTCACTTGTATCCTTGTTTGCATCGCGCATCAATTGTGCAAATGTGTTTTGCAAATTGAGTTGAAGCGGAATGCAAAATCCTAAGTTTTTCTCTAGACCGGTCGATCGCCCGATGTAAAGCCGTCGGCCCGTGTTATGAGGCGGTCGTAGGACCCAGTCAAGGACCCGGTCATCTTTTTCCAGAGATGCACCTTTCTAGATTTTGTTGGAGCGGTCTGACCGGCGTGTGTTGTGCGGTCTGACCAGCTAGTGCGGTCTGACCGACCATTGGTTGGCGGTAAGACTGGTTGTGTCCAACGGCTAGTTTTATAGCTGTTGGAGGAGGTGTGATTAGACCGGCCGAGTGCCTACTGTCTGACCGGCTTGGCTGATTTTTCAACAAAACTTTTCCAAACGGCTAGTTTTTGTGTGTGGGCTATAAATACCCACCTTGGCTGGCCTTGGGGAGGTTGCTAAAGTCCCATTCTATTCCATTGAGCTAGTGCAAGCCCTCTCATCTCTTTTGTGCATGTGTTGCACTTAGTGAGCTTGGAGAGCAAACCCTAAGTGCATGTGTTGCCTTAGGTAGTGGATTGTGTATCCACTTGAGCATAGACACTTGATTAGTTCAAGCGAGGGTCTAAGATTTGTTACTCTTGGTGTTTGCCGACACCTAGACGGCGTGGTGACGTCGTTGCGCCGGTGAGCTTCTCAAAGAAGATTGTGAGAAGACCCAGGCGGTTTGTGAGTGGTGTGGTGCTCGTTATCTCCAGAGTGGAGGAAACAGCAATCCTAATGGAGCGAGGTGTTGGTTCGGTTTGGAACCGGTCCAAGTGGTTGGACTTACCTCGGAGGTGTTGGCTTAATTTGTAGAGCCGGTCCAATTGGTTTGGGCTTACCTCAACGTGGATTAGGGGAGACCGGCAAGTCTCCGAACACCACGGTAAAACATCATCGTGTCATTGTGGTTTGTATTCTTGTGCTTTACTTTGTGCAATTTACATTCCTTGTGTTAAATTGCTTATCTTGTCTTTGTATGATTGCTTTCATTATCTATAGTCTTATTGTTTGCTTTCATTATCTATAGTCTTATTGTTAGTGCACTTAGGCAAGACTAGATGATTTAGGTTTTAATTGTGAAAAACCAATTTGATTTACAATTCCGCTTTAGAAGTCGGTTTTAGCCAAAGAAGTTTTTTTTTAACCGCCTATTCACCCCCCCCCACTAGTCAACCTCCTTGATCTTACACTGGGGTGGTCCTGGAATCTCCTAACGGAGAGACCTTAAAGTATGCCATTCAATTAAACTTTTAGGCCACTAACAATGTGGCAGAATACGAAGGTTTACTAGTTGGCATAAGAGCTGCGAAAGTACACGCAATTCGACGACTACTCGTGAGAGGAGACTCTCAACTAGTCATGAATCAAGTCGGAAAAGAGTATCAGTGCTCTAATCCGACTATGTCTCGGTACTTATCGGATGTTCGAAAGCTTGAAAAGCATTTTTTCGGTTTTGAGGTACAATTCATCCCTCGAAAGGATAATTTCCTCGCAGTCCTACTTGCTCGAATAACATCTTCCCGATCGCAAGTACCGAAAGGAGTATTCCTGGAACAAATCCAGGAGTCGTCTCTGGTTGAAACACCAGAGACACCTCCTATTGAGACAGCCTCTCTAGAATACGAAGATACCTGGATGCATCCTATCTATGAGTATCTTCAGACGGGTTCCGTACTCGACGATGATCACGAGGCAGATCGTTTATCCCGAAAGACCAAAATGTATACTTTAATCAAAGGAGTCCTCTATAAACGAGGCACTCAAGGGGTACTCATGCGATGCATACCGCAGAGAGAAGGACTAAACCTCCTTCACGACATATACGGGGGCATCTGTGGAACTCATGCTTCCTATAGAATGTTGGTCGGAAAAGCCTTTCGACAAGGATTTTACTGGCCAACAGCTCTCTACGATGCCAAAGAGTTGGTTAAGAAATGTGTACAATGCCAGTTTCATAGTAGGCAAATACACCAACCGGCTCAGGCACTGCAAACAATTTATCTATCTTGGCCTTTTGCGACCTGGGGTCTCGATATCCTAGGACCGTTCCCAATAACTCCAGGAGGATTCGAGTTCCTTTTTGTGGCTATTGATATGTTCACAAAATGGATCGAAGCTGAACCTGTGACTGGTATAACAACAGAAGCCGCAAAACGGTTCATGATGGGAAGCGTGATCACTTGGTTTGGAGTCCCAAGTCGAATAATCACCGATAATGGTAAACAATTTTTAAGCGCAAAATTTCAGGAATTTTGCAACGAGTTGGGTACCAAGCTGTGTTACGCCTCCGTTGCCCATCCCCAAAACAATAGGGTAGTCGAAAGAGCGAATGACCAAATAATACAGGGAATTAAAACTCGAGTCTTCGACCAGCTTGTTAAGTGCTCAGGGGTTTGGGTACAAGAATTACCCTCAGTATTATGGGCAGTTCGCACGACTGCTAGTCGAGCAATAGGCGAAACACCTTTTTTTCCTAGTTTTTGGTGCTGAAGTCATGTTTCCTCTAGAACTAAAGATCAAGTCAACAAGGGTCAAGAGTTTCAACAACTCAGCCCAAGAACAACTTCGAGTGGATGACATTAACCTGCTCGAAGAGAAGAGGAATCAAGCCTTAATCCGTTCAGTAGTTTACCAGCAAGCCATGCGCAAATACTACGATCGTCAGGTCCAACCTCGCAGCCTTACTGTAGGTGACTTGGTATTGAGGAAAATTCAATCCCAGTCTAATCGGAACAAACTCCCCCCCAAGTGGGAAGATCCTTACATAGTAGTAGAAGTTATGCGACCAGGTTCGGTACGACTGGCAATGGAAGACGACCGAATTCTCTCTAATTCTTGGAACATCGACTAGTTACGCAAATTTTATGTGTAACCGACCAACCCTACAATAAAGTATCAGGTTCTTTCTATCTTTATTGTCTTATTTTGAGTAGAGCTTTGACAATTTTTTCAACCATACCACAGTGAAGGTCCGCCTCGACCGATTCTAGTCGTAGCTTTTCTACAACATTACCTTTGGTCGTAAGGCGTTCTCGACCAGTGCCAGTTCATCTTTGCCTTGGTCGAAAGGATGGTAACATCACCTAGTGAAGCCTTTCCTCTCTGCCGTGGTCATACTAAAAGGAACTTCCTAGTGGCGACTCGTTCCTCCCTTTTTGCTGCCAACACAAAGAGCTTAGGTTTAAAACATGGTCAAAATAATGTGAGGCCGACTCTTAGTGCCTTAGTTTATTTCTTCATTAATTTTTGAAAAATAAATTAAGCCGAGTACACTTTTCAAATTTGTTGGACTACTTTTGGTAAACTCGTTTCGTTTTAACTAGTCGGAGGAAGTGGCAACACCTAGTCAAAGACTTTCCTCTCTGCACGTGGTCCTGTGAAAAGCATCTAGGCCCCTAAAAATTGTTTTGGTAATTAATGACAATATGTGAACATGGGATTAACAAGTTTATTGAGTATTTACAAGGTTAAGTCCCATTGGTGTACTTGTTGGCCTAAAGATGCATGCCAAAGAAGAAAATGAAGATCCACAAGGCTTAAAGACAAGGTACTAGCAGTCTAGGTTCTTTTTCTATTTTACTGGTCTTGGGAGTTTGGTTGGAAGACGGGATTATAGGATAAATGCCGTACTATTAAGAGGATCATGGCTAGTAGCTTGATAGCATGTTACGATGCAATATGGATCAACTTAGGATCATGCATGCATGTGTACTTTAACTTGAAATTGATTTGAAAAATTCTAAGTCTTACATTCAAAATCGGTAGTACCGCTGATTCATCTTCTTGATCGTCTGCTTCGATCTTGATATGACCGGTCTCTACTCGGCGGTAGTACCGCATTTTGAAAGAACAACCAATTAAGTGTTGAAGCGGGCAATAGGGTCCTTGAGCAGTCGTCTGCTTGATCTTGATCATTCCGTATTTTAGTTGGCGGTTCAATAAAACCGAAGCGTTATAAATTGCCTCGAACTTTCTCATGGAAATCGGTCGTCTGCTTGCGTGACTAACGGTCGTGCCGTTTTCTTGATCGTTCGATTTTTATGAGGCGGTTCAATAAAAGCAGAACCGATGTAAAATCGCTCGAAACTTATCTCGGAATTGGACGTTCGTTTTTGGGAGCGATGCGTGCCGCTTCGCGGTTATTCCGATTTTTATATGGCGATGCGAAATTCCGAACCTTTGCAAATCCTCGAAATCATGAAACCCTACAAGCGGCCGTCTGCTCGTAGAAAGCAGACGATCCGGAAATCAGACGTCTGCCGCGTTTACTGCGATGCGTTCGATTGAAATTTCAACGGCTACTTTTTCCTTTTTTAGTATCTGGTCTAGCCGTTGGTGTGCTTTCGATCGAGTTCGGTCGTCTGACCACTTACTGTGATCGTCGCACCGATTTCACGACTTTTACGGTTTCGTTCCCAGCGGTCATAATTGCTTGTGGGGTTATAAATACCCCCATCTGCTCTAGTCAAGGTAACTAGTGCACATTTGACATTCATAGAGCCTTTGAGAGCCTTTGCATTCACTCAACACTCAAATTACTCTTGTGCATTCATTGTGAGGTTGTTGAGATACATTCAAGTGCATTCATACTTTTAGTTGATCCATTTGCACTTGAAGTGTGATCAGCGAGCGTTGGTCTATTACTCTTGGAGTGTTGCCGCACTCCTAGGCGGTTAGTGGTGAAGCGGTGATCTCTTCAAAGGAGATTGTGAAGAGGCACAGGTGCAAGCTTGTGAGTGGTTCGGTGTTCACCATCTCGGGAGGAGAAAGAACAACCATAGCGATTTGAGGAAGGCTTAATTAGTGGAGCGGCTTGAGGCGTCAAGTTTCCTCAACGTGGACTAGTGAAGACCGGCAAGTCTTGATACCACAGGGAAAACATCGTTGTGTCCTTGTGGTTATTTCTTGTCTTTACTTTCGCATTTATATTTCTAGCATATTATTGTGATTGTCTTGTTTAGCTAGAGGTAAAACTTGTTTAGACTAAGTAATTAATTGGATAAATTGTTAATTTGTTAAAAGTTTAAAAACCTCCTATTCACCCCCCTCTAGTCGGTTATCCTTGATCCTACATCCTGCCCACTGAAGGAACTTCCTAGCGTCGTCCTATTTCTAACTCTTGCTACCAGAGTGAACCTACTGAGTGCACTGAAAAAGAGTTGAACGAATTTTTAAAAGGCACTCCAGACGTTTATCTAACTCAAGTCGACCGTTCTTGATTTGATTAATCTAGTCGGAGATAGTAACATCACCTAGTCGAAGCCTTTCCTCTCTGCACATGGTCCTGCCCACTAGAAGAAACTTTCTAGTGTCGATTCGTTATTACTCTTTCGACCAGTGCATGATAATCGTGATCGATAAACTACAAGTTAGTTAAACCTCTCTTTTTTAAGAAAACCCATTTCACACTATTTACTTGGTTTATCTAAATAAACCAAGCAAATAGTCGGGGCTAGGACAAAGTTATTAACTTGACTTCAATTCTTTGTCTTGCTCTTTTTTTTTCATTCATTATCTTATGAGTTACTAACTACTAGACAAGATGATTTTCAGGAAGAAGGAAGGATTATATATCAACAACAACAAAAACTTGTCTTTACAGGACTCAGGACTCTAGTACAGACTACTCTGATGAAGGAGATTTTATTTGCATATCCTCCGTGACTTCCTCGGCGATCGGCTGCATTTCCGTCATTGACTGCTCAAACTTCGCTTGAGACGGCGAAGTTGTCTATAATGGTTCATGATTAAAATTTGGGGTCATAAGCTTTAAGTTTTGCTAAAACAAATCTTATTCCCTCTTTGACCGCCTCCTTTATCGAATCGAATTGGTTAGTCTTTAGAGTAGTCACCAACTCTTGCAATGTTCCGACTTGATCGCAAATGGCACTCGAGTGGGCAGATAGTGTATCTTCGCGAGGAGTAATTCCCTCAGTATGAAGCCCACCGAGTACATTGTTCAGAAGAGAAATATTATCTTGAAGATTAATCTTCGAAGCCTTCATTTCCTACTGATTGCGAGTCGAAGCCTCACGGAGTCATTTTATTTCTACTGCTTGCTCTGAAAAGAATAAGACCAATAAAAAAATGACATCGAAAGGAAAACAAAATCAATTACAGATAAAGATTTGCTTACCAACTAGTCGAGAATCTAATTTTTTGACTTCTTCATCGTGAGAAGCAGTGCCCTTTGTATAGCGCTCCTCCCACGATTGGACCTCTTGATTTTTCTCTGAAAAAGAATAAGAGTTAGAGAAAGAAAGAAATGTCATAAGCGGTTTTAAGTTCAACACTTACCGTTTATTCGTCCCTGCAACTTTTGGATTGCAGAGTTTGCCTCCTGAAGCTTATTCAGGAGGTCTTCATTCTTCTCCCTTAGCTTTTTCGTCTCGGCTTTCTCATAGTCGAGAGAATCAGCTAAGGTCTTCTCGTCACTCTTGAACCTACAAAGGAAAAGAGTAGACATCATCATAAAACAAGTGGTCATGAGTTCTTCTACGACAAAGAACTAGTCGTAAGTCTTTCTACGACAATACCCTAGTCATAAGTCTTTGTATGACAATACCCTGGTCGTAAGTCTTTTTACGACAATACCCTGGTCGTAAGTCCTCCTACAACCAGTACCTAGTCGTAAGTTTTTCTACGACAATACCTTGGTCGTAAGTCTTCCTACGACCAGTACCTAGTCGTAAGTTTTTCTACGACAATAAATTGATCGTAAGTCCTCCCACAACAACCCCTGTAAGTACTATATAAGTGGTCGAAACATAAAACGACTACGAATATCAGTTACTTACCATCTCTCTACTTGCTCGCAGAGTACCACCTTCTCTTGTCGGAGCTGGACAAGTTGTCTATTGTACTCAAGAACAGTAACAATTTGCTCCAAGGCTTTCTGTATAAAAAGACAGTAAGAAGCGAGAGAAGACATGTATGTAAATACCGATCAACAGGTACTTCCATTCAGAGTCGTTCGAGCGAACGAAGATACCACTCTCGTGGGGTTCTTGAGCTCATCGATCTCCTGGACTCGGTCCCACCACACCATTTTGAGACGTTCGTCATCGAAAACATCCCCTCTGTTGGGAATGTCCTTAGGGTGAGGAACCTGAGTGAGAGATCTGAACGCGCGAGATCCCACAATGATAGGAGGGTCGAAGAATCCGAAGGAATGTTCGAAAAACTAACATCCTTCTTCTTCTTCGACATCAGCTACATCAGCAGCACCTCCTTGAGGACCGGGAGGAACGTCTACGACAACGACTTCCCGGCGCGATGGCCCAATGATCCATCGCCTTGGCCTGATGCCTCCGCAGCATCAGGCATCGTCCTCACTTCGGCCTCTACGACCACTCCTGTGGTCTCGGTTGCTTTTGGCTCCACGACCACCTCAGTAGTCATAGCTGCTTCAGCAACGACGGTACTTTCCACCACTCGGACGGCGGACGATCTTTCGACCACTACCACCGTCATTTCTCCAAATGCCGGAGAGATGGCGGTGGGTTCCTTGACGGGAACATCCTTGATGGCTAAAGGAGCCAGGCTAAGATCATAAAAAGGGAAACACGTTAGATGGTAAAAAGCAAAAGGTAAATACTGTTCTTACACTTTTGACTTTCTACATACCTTCGTGTACCGGACTTGATCTTGAATTTGGAAAAAGCCTTCCCTAAGGAAGATTTATTCGACTTTTTATCAACCATGTCTGGTCGAGAATCGAGTTAAGAAATGGCCACGACCACATCTGGTCGTGGGTCTTGAGCAAGCACGACTGGTCCTTGGGCCTCCTGGCTCTCTGGATGATCAAGACCTGTCTCGACCACCTCAGAAGCAGTACTGCCCTCGACCACAGGTACTGCTGGCGCAACAGTTTCCTTCACAAAAGACATAAAACTCTTCTAATTCTCCTTTTCCAGTCGCTTGACAAAGTCACGAGAGGCAGAAACTGCGAAAATCTTATTGTCGTAATAAAAGGGTACCTTGGTCTTGGGGGTTTTGCGCTTGAGAGGCTCGAACACTTTGACCTCCGGAACCTCCACTGCAGCAGCCAAATCCGCAGCAAATTTTACAAAAGGCTTAGCCGGGTCAAAAGAACTCGAGCTCGCGCCTCCCTTGTCCGTGACTTGCACGAGCCGATGCCTCTTGGTTTGGGGAGAATCAAACTGCTCTACTGCCATGCCAACAACCATCAGTTCGACTTCTTCGTCGTCCCGACGATTCTCCATGCCTACTTTCTGCAGAAATCAGAAAGAGAGATATTACAAAACAGTCGTAAGTTTTTCTACGACCATCACCTTGTCGTAAGCTTTTCTACGACAACCCCCTGGTCGTAAGCTTTTCTACGACCAATACCTAGTCGTAAGATTTTCTGCGACCAGTACCTAGTCGTAAGTTCTTCTATGACTACAAGTTCCTAAAGATGAAATCAATTCTTGATTACCTTTAGGCGCTCCACCTTGTCCTCTGGAGGCAATTCGGCCGAGTGGGCGCCACCACATGGGGTGGTGGTTTCTCACGAGCTTGAGCTTGACGGCGTTAATCTCCTCTTGTGGGAGATTTGTAGGGATGAGAAAACTTTCAATAAGCCAAGTCCAAAAATTAACAAAAAGAAGGCTAAGCTTGAAGTTTACTTACCCTCCTCGTAGTCCTGGTGGGTCTTTTCGGCCCGAAATACGTCCACATCTCATATGACCTCGGCCTTAATCTCTGATAATAAAATCTTGTTCATGTCATTCTTGTTCATTTTGGCAATTTAGGCATTTTGTTACAACCTAATTTCCCAAATTTCTATTACAAATTCCAACTTGATCAAAAATTTAAAAAGGAAATACCATCAATGTTGGTATTATGGTAGGAAATATTTTATTTGAAAACCAGATCAATTATTATGGTCAAAAATAATTTTCGTTGAATTTATAGAAATTATTTTGATTCTCGAAAAAATAATTGTCTTTAAATGAAACCTAGTTGATTTAAATGAACTATTTATGTATTTATAAAGAAGAAACAGTGATTTTAAAATTTAATTGGGAATATATTATCGATGGATTCTAAAAATTTGAGGATTTTACAAATTTATTTGCCATATTTAAAGGCTGGTCAAATCTTTCTAAAATTTAAATGAATCTGGTCAAACCTCGGCCTAAACCCCTTGTCTAATCTTTGTAGTGATCGGACGAGGTTCAAACCTTGTGACTTAGCTCGGCCAGTCGCCCGAACCGTGCGGCTCGGCCCGTCCACCTCTCGCGTCAAAACTCCCGCCCATCTCGGCCCTTCATTCTCGCGAACGCGGGCGGATTAGTTGGGCCTTCCTGACCGCTCCATTCCCGCCATTCCCGTTGGATCCTTAGCGTGTGGCCCAGATCTCTGTGAGGTTGGACCGGCCGTACCTCGCCTCGATCTGGCCGTTGAATCGCGTTTAACGGCGATGGAATCCTTGGGCGAAACTTCATGGCGCCTCATCGTGGGCGTTGGTTCGCAATCGCCGCGGCTCTAATCGATTGGGCGTCGGACGCGATAGTCCTCCTTGGAATCGCGACCATTAAACCTCAATCGGACGGCTCGCGTGAGATGAGGCGTTTGGACCACTCGGGCGCTTCGCGATCGTGGCGGTCCGCCGAGATCGGACGGTGGATGTGCGAGGCGTTTCAGCGTGTGCGCGTGGCGCGATTTCTTCTGGCCCGCATGTCGGCGTAGGTTTTCTTTGCGTCTTGGCTAACGTCTTGCGATGCATAACCGGTTTGCCACAGGGCCCGCGTCGAGGAAAGGTTTTGGCGTTGTGTGCATTGCATGGCTTTGGGGCCCGCATGTAAGTGGTAGAATTTTGATTTCTCTCTTTTTTTCCACCATGGACATTGTTGTGGCCGAAATGGTGGTGATGAAACGATCTTTTGGAGGATATTTTCTCCTAATCTCTATCCTTTAGTGCCACCTATTGGATTCTAGACACATCTCGGTTGCTCTACACATTCTATACACTATATAACCATTAGTCTTGGGACCTCTGACATTGTTGACCACTGAGGAGCATCATCTTTATCTTCCTTCATAGTGAAGCTCCTTGTTCTTCTACCCTTGTTCAACCTCAAGAAGGCCTAAAGCTCATGCTAACGTGGTTTGGGCATTTCTTGTAGGGTTGGAATTAGGATTTTCCTCTTTGTCACCTTGGACCAAAGAAGCACCCTCTTGAAAAACTTCATCTGGGTGAGTTAGGTTCCCTCTTTTATTAGCAAGAAAATGACTAATGATGCGTGGAGCTAAATTCCATCGTTTCTTCTTTTGGTCAGCACAAGGAAAAAGGCTACAGGATCTTTTCTTGTTTGACCAAGAGTTTGACTCTGATCTTTTCCTCCTTAAACCCTAGCTGGTAAGGATACCTTGTCTTCTGTCACTTTAAGATCCCTAAGAACCTCACTAGCTCACAAGAATCACTCATCTGATCTTATGATGTTCCTATCTTGTTTTAGCTAAAAACTTGTATTTTAATCTTTCGGTCTTTCATATCGTTTTCAAAAACTTTAGGTTTCTTTATCACATATTAACTTATTTGGGTCTTAAGTGAACCCTAGTACTTTTAGTAGTCCCTCTTATAATTATCTAAGTTACCAATTTGGTCAGTAAGACAAACTTTCTTCTCTGTTGGTTTTGTCAAACAAAACCGACAAGAGTTCTATTCTGTTCTTTTTCTGTAAATTTGTTGATTAGGGTTAGTAATGAAGAATTAGGGTATCAACCACCTTCCAGATAGCCTTAAATTCTATTTAGGGTTTTCGGTTAAGGTATTCCTCCATAGTAGACCAAATCTGGATAAAACTCTTTTACCGTTTTTGGTCTGAACCAACCAAAGTCTATCTGTCTTTTTCTTTCTTTGGACCGAGTTATTAGGGTAGCAGTAATGGGACACGGTATTAATTGTTTTCCCTGATAGTTATACTCCCCTTTAAAATCTGGATGTTGTGCAACTTTCCTGGTCATCCGAAAATGGTAAAGGGCTCCAGGCTGTTTTTATTGATGTCCAAGCCGACAACTTTGACAAAGACAAATCTAAAGTTGTAAATTGCTAATAATAGGTATTAATTGCCTGGTTAGGTCAACACTAACCTTAATCCATTTAGTTTTAACTCAGTCTTTCATTTATATGAAGTTTAGCTAGATAAATAGTGTATTTGCAATTTGTCTGTTCGATATATAAAACACGATCTTGTAGCTATAATTCTAAATCTAAAAACACGGGTAGCAAGTATCGATAGATAATATATATGGGTTATTATCCTTAGTAAATTAAATATAGTCTAAGCATATTGCTACCCATGCATTATCATTTTGATCATACATTCTTTTATGCATCTGTTCTCTGTTTTTCTGTGTTCATTGAAATTCTTTTATCTTCTTTTAGATTACGGTTCTTTTGAGTTTGTTGAATCTTTTGTTGAACCTCAAGAACACGAACAAGAGGTTATATACTACTATCAAGGCAAGCTTCCTCTCGCACCATGTTGAACCTAATCTTTTGAACTTTAGAATTCTAAAATATAGTGACCTTTGTGCATGCAAATTTCTAAAAATCTATTTATGCCTGTTCATAGTTAGTTATACCTGAACTTGTGGCTTATCCTTAATTTAACCATATACTCAACTTAAGGTAGTGCATGATGTATAATACTTATCTTTTTAACTTTTGTAGCCATGCAGGTCCTAGAACGTTAGAGTTTGGCAAGCTTAGCTTGTCGGACTTAGGAACAACAAATGGTTTATAATGATTTGATCCTTGTTCGGTTTATTTGATTTGGAAATGTTCGAATCACTGTTATCCATTAATTCAAATCTGGACAAGTGGATGCTAGTGATGGTGCCTTTGTGCACGAGAATTGGGAAATGTGGATGTCTTATGCGGATTGATTAAGGGTGAACTCGGCGTCCCAATTCGAGCTAGCGTACTTCCACACGCGATGTATGGGTCTTTGTTTGGTTAAATAAAGGGTTAATATTATTGAGTTGGATCTTTGGAGAGTAAGGACATGTGTATTGATTTCATATGGCATAGATGCTTAAGTCTTGGGCCGTGTCGTATGCCATGTGGAGCTTATATTGATATCGATGTTCTTAGATGGGTAAGGCGTAGATGTGTTACATCGCATATGCGTTCCTTGAGGGCCCCGATAGCGATGTGTAATATGTGTGGCTAACACGAGTTTGCATTTAATTGGTTTGGTCGGCATTCGGTACAACATGTGAGCCCGGTTGAATGTATGCTATCGATCTGGTTTAAGCGGGATTAACCTCACATGGGTCATCCAACTCAATAGTGTCAACTTGTTGAAAAATACCAAATCTTAGTTTACGTGGCATACCAAAGGAAGTGTGCTATTATTAGGAGGCTTCGGGCTAACTAAGTCATGTGGGTAAAGATGTACATCCTGCGAGGTTAAAACTATTGAATAGCCGTGTCACGATTCTGGACAACGCTTGGATTGATGTCACTGTATAGAAGTTATTCTAATTTTGGGCTTTGGGAATTGGTTCGGCATGATGATTGTTACGTACAATTAATCGTGAGATGTTATTTATTCTTATTCTTGTTTATGTTTACAATTACACTTATTCACCGTTTTAGTCCAAATCAATTTGTTAAAACCGCTTTATCAAAATATAGCAATTGTAGGTTAAGATGTATCGCTTTATGCAAATGAACCATTTAAACCTTACATTGTCAACCTTATGCATATATACTTTCTATTCCATTGTATAGGTTCTAACAACCACTTTCTTTTATTAGTTTGTGTAAGTCTTCTTTGAGTACCTTTCGTACTCGGGGTTTTATAAACCTCTTGTTGCGGTGATGATGGATATCTTTATGAGATGCCCGTTAGCGCCGATCCGGGTGGCGCTAATGAGTAGCGCTAGTTTTATTCTCCACATAATAGCTGCGGGATGATGGGGCCATTGGTGGTTTTGTTTTTATCTTTTCGTTTCATTTGTTACTCTTTTTGTAAATGACCCAAGGTCATCTGTTCATATTTCGTTTCTGTAGCAACTTTGATCTGTAGCAACGAAGTGGAGATGTAATTATTAATGTATAATTATGTGAATGTATGACTTGTATGTGATTGATGCAATGTTGATTAAGGATATATGCTTAATAGTCACTAATCACAGGAACTATTGCATGACATATATCAGGGAACCTAATTGTTGGATTGTTACTTGTTATGATTATGCTTCTAGTATGATCTTTATTAAGGACATTACTTTGTTCCTTAATTAAGAATTATGCTACCGATATAATTATAATTGACACAATCCCAATAATTAAGGTCTCCTGGCGTTAGTATCGAGCATACGGTTGCTATGGGATAAATTAGCATGGTTGTTGCCTTTAGTGAGTCTCTGTGACATTATTTTAACTTAAATTAATTTCTAAAAGATCTAAGTCTGCTATCTTTTATTCCTTATCTTCTTTTAGTATCAATTCTTGTCCACCTTTCTGTTGGATTTTTCAAGATCAGTCTCTTACCTACCTTGTCTTTTCTCTGTAGATGAGTGGCCGACTTGTGTATTTGGACTTAATGTGTTAATAAAATAATGCTGCCCTTTTGCTGTACTCGGCCTGGTGTTATTTTGGTATTAGTTGGCTGTTAAATAAAGGTCAACTTTTGGTGTGTTATTGTTTTTGGTGTTAATTGGTTGCACATCATGACATGTTGCATGCTTAGGTTTAATTAATTTCTATCTCCTAATCTTGTATGTGTTAGCACGAGTGTATCCTTGTTATGTTGTTAACCATTATATGGCAGAGATGACAGGACCAACCACTCGATCGCGAACACAACAAGAGGAGAGGTTTCCACCTGTTCTACAAACTCGGGGAAGCGGTGACCCTTCCGGATCCCATGGTCCACAAGGTGGTCGTTAGGAAGAGGAACTCCTCCACCACCCACCATGGCGGGCGTGCTCATGCAAATTGGCGCAACCGCATGGATCGAGCAGCGCATATTGGGCAGTTGCGCGCAACACTTCTTCTATTCCTACACCTCTTGGTAGAGCGGGAGTTCAACATGGGCGGGGTAGTCTCGGCGATTTTCGTGAACTAACCCGCCGATGTTCTCCGGCTCGAGGATCAATGGAGCGGAGGGCGGCTTCGAAATTGA
Source organism: Phyllostachys edulis (assembly GCA_036346405.1). NCBI lineage: Eukaryota > Viridiplantae > Streptophyta > Magnoliopsida > Poales > Poaceae > Phyllostachys > Phyllostachys edulis. The sequence goes on from CM070551.1 coordinate 27,128,233, forward strand.
AAAGAAGCGATCATTGCCCAATGTTACGAAAGGAGAAGGTCTTATATGCTAGCTACCGTTGGTGGACCACTAGTAATTGGTGGGATAATTACAGCCATCCAACCCACGGACATACTCCCACGGCTTGAGTTCATGGAGGCTTTTAGCGAGGCCCATATTCTAAGGGAGTGATGATGCTCAAGCGGCGAAATTTCTCGCTCTCAAGCAAGGCGAAAGTCGGTGGTGAGTATCTTCATGAGTTCAATTTTCTTGCTCGATGCCCACGACGATGTTTATTGACACTCGTCGTCGAAACCGTTTATGAATGATTTGGTGAGGAGTCAAGCGGCTTTGGCAATACAAGACTTGAAATTTCCAACATCTTGTGGACAAAGCCATAATTCTGAGACCAAGAGTAAGGCTTTGGAAGATTCACGGAGCGGCGAAGGCCACTCAATTCACATATAGTGGTCGTTCGATCGGACATGGGCAACCTCGACCTTTCCGAGCACCGGCTCGATTCCACCAGGCGCCGATGTTTGCTTTTCGTCCACCTCCACCCGGCTTGGGCGGTCCGACCTAGTGGACCTGAGACCACCTTCTGCTATCAATGTTAGGCCGGGGGTGATATGTTATCATTGTGGTCGCCCGGGACATTTTGCGAACCAATGTTTTGCTAAGGCAAAAGGGTTACCACCGGTTGACCATCTCCGACTCTTGTCGTCTGCACCTTCTCCAAAAGCGATTATCAAACACGATCTGTTCCTATCATGGCCGTGTGAATCGGTTGATTTCTTTGAAGAAGCGGCCGAGGCACCTGAGGTTATCCTTGGTATGCTCCTAGTTAATTTTAGTTCAGCTATTGTTCTATTTGACTCTGGAGCATCCCATTCTTTTATTAGTAGACAATTTGCTACTCAACATCAATTAGACATGCATCTGCTTCAACCACCTCATATTATTCACTCACGAGTCGGTATTCATGGTGATCAAATCGCCTTAATGTCAATATCAATATTGAAGGGTAGATTTTTGGGCAAACTTGATTGTGATAGACTTTAAAGGGATAGATGTCATTTTGGGTATGGTGGCTATCCCAAAATTTCGACCAAATTAATTGTGCCCAGAACTATATCCTCACTAATAAAAATGGTCTTTCGGTCATTTTCAATCTAAAACGATTCATTCTCACCTTGGTGCATTGAAAGTGACACCACCCCTACTTTGGAGTCGATTACCCGAGTGTGTGAATATCAGGATGTCTTTCTGAAGACCTTCCCAGTATGCCACCCGATCGGGAAGTAGAGTTAAGTGATTGAACTAGTCCACAATCTTGCTCCCATTTCGAAAGACCTTATCGCATGCCTTCCAATGAGCTGTTTGAATTGAAGAAAGCGACTTGGAGAATTGCTTGACAAAGGTTTCATTCGTAGAGTTCCTCACCACAGGGATGCCCGCCATCTTTGTCAAAAAGAAAGACCGGACTTTACGGATGTGTGTAGATTACCGTCCATTAAATGAGGTTACTATCAAGAATAAGTATCCTCTGCCCGAATTGATGATCTATTTGACCGGTTATTGGAGCCGTGTCTTTTCTAAGATTGATTTGATCGGGCTATCATCGGATCAAGGTTAGGCGAGGATATTCCTAAAACGGCATTTTCTACTCGTTATGGATTATCTGAGTATCTTGTTATGTCCTTTGGTCTAACAAATGCTCTGCTTATTTCATGAATCTAATGAATTCAGGTATTCATGGATTTCTTGGATAAGTTTGTTGTTGTGTTTATTGGCGACATTCTTATCTACTCCAAGTCTGTTAAAGAGCATGAGCATCATTTGAGACTTGTCTTTGGATACACTTCATAAGCATCATTTGTATGCCAAATTTAGTAAGTGTGCTTTACGGCTCAAGCAAGTGGCATTTACGGGACATGTATTATCCGAAGGAGGTATTCTTGTTGATCGACAAAGTCTGAGGATGTACTAGGCTGAAGCGACCAAGAATGTTCGAGAGATTGAAGTTTCCTTGGACTTGCGGGATATTACCGTGGGTTCATTGAAAACTTTTCCAAGATTTCCGGACCTCGACTCAACTTTTAAAGAAAGAGAACAAATTCTTTTGGTCGATTGGAATGTAAGCAGTTTTTGACTTTTGAAAGCTCTGTTGAAGCTCTGTTCTCACTCTTCCGGATATTCATAAAATTTTGATATTTCTTGTGATGCATCTCGCCATGGACTTGGTTGTGTGCTTATGCAAGAGGGCGAGTTGTGGCATATGCATCGAGCGATTCGACCTCATGAGGTGAATTATCCTACCCATGATTTGGAATTGGCGGTAGTAGTCCATGCATTAAAGATTTGGCGACATTACCTTCTTGGCAATCGTTCGAAATCTATCTTGATCATAAGAGCACGAAATACATATTCACTCAAGTTGATCTGAATATGAGACAAAGAAGATGGCTTGAATTGATCAAAGACTACGATATAGGTATTCACTACCATCTGGCAAAGCCAATGTTGTGGTGATGCTCTAAGCGAAGTCACAAGTGCAATTGCTTATCCACAATTCCTTTGACTAAGAGTTTATGTCTTGACTTCGGTAGCTTAAGTCTCGAAATGGTCGAAGATGGATTTCTTGCTACTTTGGAAGTAAAGTCAACACTCGAAGATCAGATTAAGAGGCCCGAAAATCGATCTTTGAGTAGCGAGATCAAAGAAAACATGAAGGCGAGTAAAGCCAATGAGTTTTACGAAGATGCTCGTGGTACCATTCGATATCGCAATCGTCTGGTTGTACCCTCGGATCCACAAATGAGAGAGTTAATTCTCAAAAAGCTCATAATTCCAATTTTTCTTTACATCACGGAAGTACTAAGATGTACGGGACTTAAAAAAACATTTTGGTGGAGCAAAATGAAAAGGCAAATTGCTCGATATGTTCTTTGAATGTGATATTTGCCAAAGGGTTAAAGCGAGCACTTGAAACCTCTTTGGTACCCTTGACCTTTGCCTATTCCACAATGGAAATGGGAAGAAGTCGGTATGGATTTTGTTACGGGCTTCCCAAGTCCCGAGAATGGGTTTGATGCCATATGGGTCATAATTGATCGACTAACGAAAGTGGCTCATTTCCTCCCTGTTAGAACCAATTTCAATGGCAAGCAACTAGCAGAGCTGTATATTGCTAGGATTGTTTGTCTCCACGGTGTTCCTAAAGTTATTGTTTGAATAGTGGATCTCAATTCACTTCCCATTTTGGAATTGTCTTCATCAAGCAATGGGAGCTGAATTATCCTTGACCTTCGCTTATCATCCTCGGACCGATGGTCAAGCGAAAGGGTGAATCAAATAATGGAAGATCTTACGAGAGCACGTGTTTTAGCATATGGCAAGAATTGGGAGAAATCTTTGCCGTATGTGGAGTTTTCCTACAACAATAGCTACCAAGCAAGTATTCAAATGTCACCTTTTGAAGCCTTGTATGGAAGAGCTTGTAGGACTCCATTGAATTAGTCGAAATCGGTGAAAGACCATTCTTTGGCCCAAACTTGGTTTTAGAAGCGAAGAACAAGTTAAATCGATTCGAGACCGTTTAAAACCGCCTGATCTCGTCGGAAGAGTTCTGCCGATCATCGGCGTCGTGAGCTAAGCTTTGAAATAGATGATTTCGTCTATCTTAAAGTGTCGCCGATGAAAGGTACTCATCGCTTTCATGTGAAAGGAAGCTAGCACCTCGTTATATCGGACCCTTAGAATCATTGCAAAAGCGAGGAGCCGTGGCATATCAATTGGAACTTCCCGACACGTTGTCGGCGATTCATGATACCTTTCATGTTTCTCAATTAAAGAAGTGCCTTCGTGTACCTCTAGAGGCCACTACTTATGAGAATCTTAATCGCAACCAGATCTTTCATATCAAGAACAACCGGTCGTATCCTCGGCGAAATGGAGCGTCACGACCGAAATCGCCTTGTCAAGTTCTTAAAAATTGATGGGCTAATCATTAGAAGATGAAGCCACTTGGGAGCGTGAAGATCGATGAAGATCGAGCACCCTCACCTTTTTATTATTTAATACTTGTCTTTGAATCAAGAAAGACAAGGTTAAACAAAGTAATGTAACATAAGTTGTAATAACAGCACTATGTTGTTATGTGAGAACTTTCTTTTCTATCTTTGAAAGAAATAAAGACAAGCGATGTTATGTTCCTAAAGAACATCATTTCAACCGTCTTTGTCCAACTTCGAATTATAAGAAATCTCGGAATGAGATTTTCTTAAGGAGGTAGGTTTATATGACCTCGACCTTAATCTCTGATAATAAAATCTTGTTCATGTCATTCTTGTTCATTTTGGCAATTTAGGCATTTTGTTACAACCTAATTTCCCAAATTTCTATTACAAATTCCAACTTGATCAAAAATTTAAAAGGAAATACCATCCAATGTTGGTATTATGAGTGGGAAATATTTTATTTGAAAACCGGATCAATTATTATGGTCAAAAATAATTTTCGTTGAATTTATAGAAATTATTTTGATTCTCGAAAAAATAATTGTCTTTAAATGAAACCTAGTTGATTTAAATGAACTATTTATGTATTTATAAAGAAGAAACAGTGATTTTAAAATTTAATTGGGGAATATATTATCGATGAGCGCTTCTGCAAAATTTGAGGATTTTACAAATTTATTTGCCATATTTAAAGGCTGGTCAAATCTTTCTAAAATTTAAATGAATCTGGTCAAACCTCGGCCTAAACCAGGTCTAATCTTGTAGCGACGGACGAGGTTCAAACCTTGTGACTTGGCTCGGCCAGTCGCCCGGACCGTGCGGCTCGGCCACATCCACCCTCGCGTCAAAACTCCCGCCATCTCGGCCCTTCATTCTCGCGAGCGGGCGAGATTAGTTGGGCCTTGGACCGCTCCATTCCCTTGATTCCCGTTGGATCCTTAGCGTGTGGCCAGATCTCTGTGAGGTTTGGACCGGCCGTACCTCGCCTCGATCTGGCCGTTGAATCGCGTTTTAACGGCGATGGAATCCTTGGGCGAAAAGCTTCATGGCGCCTCGTCGTGGGCGTTGGTTCGCAATCGCCGCGGCTCTAGCGGTTGGGCGATCGGACGCGACGATCCTCCTTGGAATCGCGACCGTTAAACCTCAATCGGACGACTTCGCGTGAGATGAGGCGTTCGGACCACTCCGGGCGCTTCGCGATCGTGGCGGTCGGCCGAGATCGGACGGTGGATGTCGCGAGGCGTTCAGCGTGTGCGCGTGGCGCGATTTCTTCTGGGCCCGCATGTCGGCGTAGGTTTTCTTTGCGTCTTGCGTCTTGCGATGCATAACCGGTTTGCCACAGGGCCCGCGTTAGGGAAAGGTTTTGGCGCCATGTGCATTGCATGGCTTTGGGGCCCACATGTAAGTGGTAGAATTTTGATTTCTCTCTGTTTTTTTCCACCATGGACATTGTTGTGACCGAAATGGTGGTGATGAACGATCTTTTGGAGGATATTTTCTCCTAATCTCTATCCTTTAGTGCCACCTATTGGATTCTAGACACATCTCGGTTGCTCTACACATTCTATACACTATATAACCATTAGTCTTGGGACCTCGACATTGTTGACCAGCGAGGAGCATCATCTTTATCTTCCTTCATAGTGAAGCTCCTTGTTCTTCTACCCTTGTTCAACCTCAAGAAGGCCTAAAGCTCATGCTAACGTGGTTTGGGCATTTCTTGTAGGGTTGGAATTAGGATTTTCCTCTTTGTCACCTTGGACCAAAGGTGAAGCACCCTCTTGAAAAACTTCATCTGGGTGAGTTAGGTTCCCTCTTTTATTAGCAAGAAAATGACTAATGATCGTGGAGCTAAATTCCATCGTTTCTTCTTTTGGTCGGCACAAGGAAAAAGGCTACGAGATCTTTTCTTGTTTGACCAAGAGTTTGACTCGATCTTTTCCTCCTTAAACCCTAGTGGTAAGGATACCTTGTCTTCTGTCACTTTAAGATCCTAAGAACCTCACTAGCTCACAAGAATCACTCATCGATCTTATGATGTTCCTATCTTGTTTTAGCTAAAACTTGTATTTTAATCTTTAGGTCTTTCATATCGTTTTCAAAAACTTTAGGTTTCTTTATCAGCATATTAACTTATTTAGGTCTTAAGTGAACCTAGTACTTTTAGTAGTCCCTCTTATAATTATCTAAGTTACCAATTTGGTCGATAAGACAAACTTTCTTCTCTGTTGGTTTTGTCAAACAAAACCGAGCAAGAGTTCTATTCTGTTCTTTTTTTGTAAATTTGTTGATTAGGGTTAGTAATGTAGAATTAGGGTATCAACCACCTTCCAGATAGCCTTAAATTCTATTTAGGGTTTTCGGTTAAGGTATTCCTCTATAGTAGACCAAATCTGGATAAAACTCTTTTACCGTTTTTGGTCTGAACCAACCAAAGTCTATCTGTCTTTTTCTTTCTTTGGACCGAGTTATTAGGGTAGCAGTAATGGGACACGGTATTAATTTCTTTCACGATAGTTATACTCCCTTTAAAATCTGGATATTGTGCAACTTTCTGGTCATCCAAAAATGGTAAAGGGCTCGGTTTTTTTTTATTGATGTCCAAGCCGACAACCCGGACAAAGACAAATCTAAAGTTGTAAATTGCTAATAATAGGTATTAATTGCTGGTTAGGTCAACACTAACCTTAATCCATTTAGTTTTAACTCAGTCTTTCATTTATATGAAGTTTAGCTAGATAAATAGTGTATTTGCAATTTGTCTGTTCGATTATATAAAACACGATCTTGTAGCTATAATTCTAAATCTAAAACACAGGTAGCAAGTATCGATAGATAATATATATGGGTTATTATCCTTAGTAAATTAAATATAGTCTAAGCATATTGCTACCCATGCATTATCATTTTGATCATACATTCTTTTATGCATCTGTTCTCTGTTTTTCTGTGTTCATTGAAATTCTTTTATCTTCTTTTAGATTACGGTTCTTACGAGTTTGTTGAATCTTTTGTTGAACCTCAAGAACCTGAACAAGAGGTTATATACTACTATCAAGGCAAGCTTCCTCTCGCACCATGTTGAACCTAATCTTTTGAACTTTAGAATTCTAAAATATAGTGACACTTTGTGCATGCAAATTTCTAAAAATCTATTTATGCCTGTTCATAGTTAGTTATACCTGAACTTGTGGCTTATCCTTAATTTAACCATATACTCAACTTAAGGTAGTGCATGATGTATAATACTTATCTTTTTAACTTTTGTTAGCCATGTAGTCCCTAGAGCGTTAGAGTTTGGCAAGCTTAGCTTGTCGGACTTAGGAACAACAAATGGTTTATAATGATTTGATCCTTGTTCAGTTTATTTGATTTGGAAATGTTCGAATCTGTTATCCATTAATTCAAATCTGGACAAGTGGATGCTAGTGATGGTGCCTTTGTGCACGAGAATTGGGAAATGTGGATGTCTTATGCGGATTGATTAAGGACTGAACTCGGCGTCCCAATTCGAGCCCTAACGTACTTCCACACGCGATGTATGGTATTGTTTGGTTAAGTAAAGGGTTAATATTATTGAGTTGGATCTTTGGAGAGTAAGGACATGTGTATTGATTTCATATGGCATAGATGCTTAAGTCTTGGGCCGTGTCGTATGCCATGTGGAGCTTATATTGATATCGGATGTTCTTAGATGGGTAAGGCGTAGATGTGTTACATCGCATGTACGTTCCTTCAGGGCCCCGATTGCGGTGTAATATGTGTGGCTAACACGAGTTTGCATTTAATTGATTGGTCGGCATTCCGTACAACATGTGAGCCCGGTTGAATGTATGCTATCGATCTGGTTTAAGCGGGATTAACCTCACATGGGTCATCCAACTCAATAGTGTCAACTTGTTGAAAAATACCAAATCTTAGTTTACGGCTACATACCAAAGGAAGTGTGCTATTATTAGGAGGCTTACGGGCTAACTAAGTCATGTGGGTAAAGATGTACATCCTGCGAGGTTAAAACTATTGAATAGCCGTGTCCACTTCTGGACAACGCTTGGATTGATGTCACTGTATAGAAGTTATTCTAATTTTGGGCTTTGGGAATTGGTTCGGCATGATGATTGTTACGTACAATTAATCGTGAGATGTTATTTATTCTTATTCTTGTTTATGTTTACAATTACACTTATTCACTTTGTTTTAGTCCAAATCAATTTGTTAAAACGCTTTATCAAAATATAGCAATTGTAGGTTAAGATGTATCGCTTTATGCAAACTGAACCATTTAAACCTTCAGTTGTCAACCTTATGCATATATACTTTCTATTCCATTGTATAGGTTCTAACAACCACTTTCTTTTATTAGTTTGTGTAAGTCTTCTTTGAGTACCTTTAGTACTCGGGGTTTTATAACCTCTTGTTGCGGTGATGATGGATATCTTTATGAGATGCCCGTTAGCGCCGATCTGGGTGACGCTAACGAGTAGCGCTAGTTTTATTCTCCACGCAATAGCCTGCGGGATGATGGGGCCATTGGTGGTTTTGTTTTTATCTTTTCGTTTCCGCTGTTACTCTTTTTGTAAATGACCCAAGGTCATCTGTTCATATTTCGGTTACTGTAGCAACCTGGTACTGTAGCAACCGAAATTGGAGATGTAATTATTAATGTATAATTATGTGAATGTATGACTTGTATGTGATTGATGCAATGTTGATTAAGGATATATGCGCAATAGTCACTAATCCTGGGAACTATTGCATGACATATATCCGGGAACCTAATTGTTGGATTGTTACTTGTTATGATTATGCTTCTAGTATGATCTTTATTAAGGACATTACACTGTTCCTTAATTAAGAATTATGCTACCAGTATAATTATAATTCGGCACAATCCCAATAATTAAGGGTCTCACAACATCGGACGAGCCCTCTTCTTTAGAGGACTAATGCGGCGCGTGATGAAATCCTTCACCACATACCATCCGATAAGACCCTCTTTCTTCAAGTCTGCAATGGCTTGAATGAAGGGGCAATCCGACCGAGATCCCTAGGAGTCGAATCCCAGGAAGAGATCTTCTCGCCGGCTTCCCACGAAGGAGAGGCTGTCCTCATTAGTTATCCCCTAATAAAACCACCTCTTCTTCCATCCCGGCCACGATGACCGTGTGAACATCCGAATATACTCCTTCGACTTCCCATCGTGGAGTTTCAGGCTACAGCTACCAGCAACTCCAGCCAGCCTGGTCATTCCATAGTAGTACAGGAACAACTCCAGGTTGGCCGGAATCCCCAGGTAGGCCTCACACAGGTACACGAACACACCCAACATCGTAATGGAGTTAGGAACAAAGTTCACCAGGTCCATGCCGAAGTGTTCGAGTACAAGGGTGAGGAAAGGATGAGCGAACAGCGAAGGCGGACTCACGAACGCTTGGAAGGCGAGTTTGTCCAATCTCACCCGACGGCCAATGTTGCCCAGCAGCCTCAATCCACTTCACGAACTTCTTATTCAGGATCTTCTTGGCGGCGACCAGAGTCTTGATTTTGGTCGCATCCATCTCCGATTCCACCCACGAGGAAGCGGCTCCGGCCATCTCTCTTAAAGGTGGGAAATTTGGATTTGGAAAGAGTGGAGGAGAAGGCTCAATTTGGTCGGCGGTGGAGAACTAAAAAGCTTAAACAGTATGAACAATTTGGGGGAGAAGTAAAAAACCTAAGTCTTACTCCCGGTAAGTATTTATAACCGCTTTGAGTTAAAGGCGTGGCGACCTTGATTGCCACCGCCGAGCTGTTCCAACAGCAGTGTCTGAGAGTTGATTCAGATTCTTAAATTTGTCTACTCAAGAAAACCGAGCCTGTCTTTACACTTCAAGCGAAATTACCTTCTCGACCAAGTCATTTTCTGGTCAAAAGCAACAGCAATCGGAAAGAATTTCTCTTCCGATTACAGTACTGTGACTACTATGTGATCGTAAGATCTTCTACGACCACCTTGTAAGTCGTAAGTCTCCCTACAACCTTCTTGACCAAGTCAATTTCTGGTCAAATGAAACACCAGTTGAAGAGTTTTTCCTTCGACCACCCCTCTACGACCAGTTGATAGTCGTAAAATCACCTATTGCTCCTTTCCCAAGTAAGTTATTTTTACTTGAAGCTGGGGGCTAGATGACGAGGATATAATAATCTCCATTTAATTATTTATCTGTAATTCATATTATAGATAATAATGACGTCATATGGTTCTTAAATATACCCCTTAATATTCATAAGGGAGAAGCTGGAGGTCGTAAGTCCTTCTGCGACCACCCCACAGTCGTAAATCCTTCTACGACTATGTCTTGATCGTAAGCTCTTCTACGATCAGTTTATGGTCGTAAGCTATTCTACGACCACCTTCTGGTCGTAAGCTCTTCTACGACCAGTCTCTAGTCGATGTGGCTTACAGACATGTGGGCCTAATCGACCAGGGAATCTTTCGCACCATATTTAAGGATATGGGCAGTAAACTACGTGTTATTCTCTGGAATAATGGCACGATTTAACTCCTTGTCATGGTGATAACTGCCTCGCAATGTGGGAACGTTACTACTCCCACAATAATGTCCAGTAACGGCTCCATAATCTGGAACATTAAGGCGCCCTTTGGACTGGAAGAACAGCAGTATACTCCGAGTACTATAAAAGGCAGAATCATCAGAAGGATCAGAGGAAGGGAAAATCAAGAGCACAAGGCGCATCTTTCTAGTCTTTCTCTTGATATTGTAATCCAGCATACTCAATACATACACACATGATTAGGGTTGTTATTCTCTCAGGAGAAGGCTCGAACCTGTATAAAAATCCCCGTGTCTCCCTCTTTGCGTGATTTTGAGCCTAGGGGAACCCCCGAATCAAACAATCTTTACGTAAGTTCGGTTCTAAAATACCGACAGAAATGGACGTTATATATATATATATATATATATATATATATAGAGAGAGAGAGAGAGAGAGCGCAACTGAGACACACTATACTGTATACCGTTGGGAGCCCTTCCCAACGGTATAGTATTCAGTCATCCACCGCAATGGAAGGTTTGGATCAAATATTTTTTGTACACTTCTCTCCTACACGTTCAGTTAAACTTGACATCACCTCCAACCACGCGAGAGCGTGAGTGAACGTCGTAGTCCTTGCCATATGGGAATGGTCAGCTCAAGTCTCACTCAGTTTCATAAAGTTTCATCCCAAGTGTCCATATTTTCTAGAGCAAGTTTTACCCAGTTTCATAAAAGTTTCATCCCAAGTCTCATGAAGTTTCATCCAGTATCATTGTTTCTCCATATTGTGTAGAGCAAGTTTCACCCAGTTTCATGCAGTTTCATGACGTTCCATCAAGTTTCATGAAGTTCCATAAAGTATAATTGTTTCTCCATATTTTGTAGAGCAAGTTTCATCCAGTTTTATATAGTTTCAGTAAGTTTCATCCCGAGTCTCATGGTGTTTCATCAAGTATCATTGTTTCTCCATATTGTGTAGAGCAAGTTTCACCCAGTTTCATTAAGTTTCATGAAGCGCAAGTTTCACTCAGTTTCATTAAGTTTCATCCTAAGCCTCATGGAGTATCATAAAGTTTCATCTTTTTGTCTAGAACAAGTTTTCAACAGTGAGATCGTGTCTCATCAAGTTTCATCCAAAGACCACAAAGAATCCAGATCCTCAAAAGGATGTATAGTAGCTAGGTGGTCTTCAATTTAACATGGATAAGACAACCAAGACAAGATGATAGCTGCAGCCTCCCTTTGGTGTGGCAATCCTACTCTCTAAAAGCAGGAAACACCCATCACTAGGTAAGCACTAGACACCAGCACAAATTGAACCTCAAAAGCACTAGGAGGAGAGTGAGGGAGTTTCACATGGGAGAGTAGGACTATGCACCAGCTGCCGACCGCCCCGTGGAACACACAATACATTCGGAGAGCCCAAGAAAGAAGGCAAGCTCCTCTCGACCCGCATCGATCGGAGCACTAGGATGCCTTGGCATTTCCACAAACACAGGGTGGGCGTGAGAGGAACGGGCGAGTCTTACGGATTGAGGAGGAGGACATCGGCGTGGGGCTGCATGGTCTTGGCGAGGAGGGAGCCGGCGATGCCGCCACCGACCACCACCACCCTTGGCTTGCCCACCTCCGTCGCCATCGTCGCGGTCCCACCACCGCTCGCCGCTGCTGTGCTGTCTCGCTCGCCACCAACTCCAACTATCTCAGTCCTCAAAAGCACTAGGAGGAGATTTGCATGGGATGGCCTTCGTGGAGGAGGGGATTGGGATGGAAGAGAGCCAGATGGAGAGTGAGGGAGCCTCAAAGGAAAATGAGTGGATAAAGATTTAAAGGTGCAAAGCGATCGAGAGAGAGAGAGAGAGAGAGAGAGAGAGAGAGAGAGAGAAGATCTAGTGCTAATGAGTAATTGAGTGTTAAGGTGCTAATACCAATTTTGACCGCTGGATCTAAATTGAACAACCAAGATTAATGCGTGCTCCCACCTCTAAACCATTTAATTACCCTGCATGCTCCCACCTTCAATGCGTATTCATTAATGCACCTTCATTAAACACCCTGCATTCTCTCACCTCCAATGCCCTGCATTAAACACTATGAATGATTCAATGGTCAAGATTGGTATTAACATCTTAGCACTCAATTACCCATTAGCACTAGCTATGTTCCATATATATATGATGATACCTCCAAAGGTTCTGCATTATACGGGGAAAATGGTATGGTACTCACAGAGATCGTCTCCACCTCTCATATACCACTTAAATCGTATGATGATACCTCTTTATCTATTTAAGTATACTCTAATAATGATTATAAGATACTCCAGAGTGAGTTCTATAAAAAAAATTCGTTAAAGTCCACTTTTTATAGCAAAATTTGTGTATATACTTCTTTTATATATTGAAAATGATATATATCAAAAATAAAGGACTCCAATGTTTTTTTTTCAATCAAGTCGTATTGAAGTATCTTATAATTGATATTTAAGTATATTAAAAATGATAAAGAAGTATAATACGTTCATTTAAATAGTATATTTGAAATGGAAGTATGTACTCGTAGGAGTATAAAAAAACGTTCTACATATATCACAAAAAATCTTATTATACATGGTTGATGTACATGCCTTAATTGCGACCACAGCTTCCGGAGGAGCAGTCTGCTCCCGGGATGCAGAGGTGTCCTCAGAGTCAGAGTCAACCAGAAAAACTTTGAACAGCACTTCCGAGTTAGTGGATCCGGGAACGGCATCGAAGGGCCTGGCCCCACTCCCCCTCTTCCGTCCCAGTCGGACTCGGAGCGAAGCATCTCCCAACAAGATTCAAAAAATCATTATCCCAACCTAGGGTCTAGGGCTGGTCGAGTACCCTAATTGCGGGTGGAAAGGCCAACGGGCTTCTTCGGCGCGTGTGCACCCGTTGTGCCGTTCGTCGTGCAGGAGCAGGAGCGATGCACGCAAGGAGTTTGACGAATTGCCTCTTCCGGATCAGGTACACCATGGACGCGACCGTTGCTTCGCTTGGGGTGCTCTTCTCGAGAAATGACGAGGAAACAGGATCGCGGGGAGAAGTTTTTGCTTCCCGCACGGCGCTGTCGGCTTCGGCTGATAGAGTTGTGTCCGTCCGTAGCAAATTTTCCTCCCCAAATGATGATGACCTTTTCGTAGCTCTGCTACCATTGTGCGCGTGGATACGCTCGAGAGGGGGTTAGATTTGTAAATAAGATATCGAGGAAGCTATTTTTGTATTTACAGTGGCTGTATGAGACCAAATTTAAAAAAAACTCGATATTTTCTCCCGATATGGCAATCGCCATCGGCAGAACCTTCGCCGCGCTTTCACTGTACATCCTTGCCGTGCCCCTCGATTTGGCTACGGGACCGCGTAGCGTCTCGTCTCCCCCTTTGCATTGCGTTGCTCTACATAAGGTTTAAGAACTACATCTGCAGCTTCCATCTTTGCCTGCTGCATCCACATACTCATTAATTATTGTCCCCGATGGCTGACGCGATCAGCGCGGCTGGTTCGTGCCTGCAGCCGCTGTGCGGCTGCCTGGACCGCACGGGCATGTTCGACGCGGCAGCCCGAAAGGTTAACTCGTTCCTTCGCCTCAAATCCAACTGGGGTGACCTCGACAAGGCCAGGGACAGCCTGCGGGCCGTCGAGACGACGGTTAGAGCGCGAGTCGCCGCGGAGATAAACAAGCTGAACGTCTGTGACCCTCAGGTGCAGGTCTGGCTGAGGCGTGTCGATGAGCTGCAGTTGGACGCCATTGATGAGGACTATAACCTGTTGATGAAGCACTCTTGCCTCTGCCAGTGCACCGTGCATGCTCGTCGGCGGACATCGATCGGCAAGCATGTTGTCGAGGCGCTGGAAAAGGTGAATAAACTGATCGAGGAAGGGAGGCGGTTCAAGAAATTTGGATTCAAACCCCTACCAGAGATTGTTGAGCGCTTGCCTCAAATCAAGACGTTTGGATTGGAGACCATGGTGAGTCAGCTCCATGATCTGCTTGAGAAAGGTGACTCGAGCATAATTGGTGTGTGGGGTCAAGGAGGCATTGGTAAGACGACACTCCTCCACGTCTTCAACAATGATCTTGAAAAGAAGGCTCGTGACTATCAGGTATGCTGCTTTCTCAAAAAACTGCAATTTACGCCTCAGAATACATATATATCTGTACATTTGTGTTGCTATTTTAGAATGCATATATAGGGTTGTTTCAATCACGATGATTACATTTGGTACCATATTCAGAAATGTTATATAGAACATCTATACACTACAAAAGTTTGTGTTTCAGTAATGGTAGGAAAATGTTGCTGTTGTCGTACAGGCAAAACGAAATTTAGTCTCTCTCACATGCATAGGACAGTTAGCATATTGTTCAAAAGTAATATTTCAACATGAAAATATTACAGCTTCATAGCTAGGTATAAATTATAGGTACACATTAACCATACATAATAGATATGTACAGGAAAATTACATTGTTATTTACATCATGAAATTAGTGTTTGTCATTTTGCTGTCTTTCACAAGTTTCATAAAAGTTTGCTCTTCCAAGCATATACTACGTAGACCATGTTAATGTCCATCAAGTACAATTGCTGAAATTTTTATTGTTGCTGTTTTTGTTTTAATATGTCTTAACTGTTTCGAAACACATACTCATATCTATAATGTATATGTGACCTTTTTGCTATTTTAACCAACATAAAAGCTAAATGAATATGTTGTGAAGCATGCACTTGCACTAAGAACATACGAAATGAATCTAAAGAAGGATGGAATTAGCAAAAAAATTAGCAAGGTGGGCGCGCTAGTTTAGATTTAAAACCCCTGATAGAATTTGTAGTGATTCTATCCTATCTGGATCAAACTCTCTCTAATGTCTAATGGTTTGTTTTGAAATGTATGGATATGTTGGCTCTCAAAAGTCAGAAGTTTAATTGGACATAAAAAACAATGTAAGATGTTCTTTGCTGGACTGAAAATTTGTAAAAAGAAATGCACGGCGCTGGGTAATATTTCTTTTTCTAATATTTCTTTTTCTACTAGAAGAAGATGCATGCTGTTCGGAACATTATGTTGTCCTGAATGCTCTATGGTTGTCCCAGTTTACAAGACATATTCAACAAATGTTGAACTTGTAAGTTAAATTGGATAGTGACTTACATTTTACATCTTTGCATCCTGAACTTCGTATGTGCTTCTCCGCTACTATCTCGCTATTTCTACTTTTTTAAGTTACATTTTCATTAATATTTTTAAGTTACCTTTGGACTGCAATTCATGTTGCTTTTTTCCTTAACTTGGTTGTCCAGGTTGTTATCTTTATTGAAGTATCCAATTCGGAGACACTGAACACAGTGGAGATACAGCAGACTATCTCCGAAAGGCTCGACTTGCCATGGAATGAAGCAGAGACGGTTGACAAACGGGCCAGATTCTTGGTAAAGGCACTGTCCAGGAAAAGATTTGTAGTTCTACTTGATGATGTAAGGAAGAAATTCCGACTGGAGGATGTTGGTATCCCAACTCCAGATACCAACAGCCAAAGTAAGCTGATCCTGACATCACGATACCGAGAAGTATGCTTCCAGATGGGTGCACAGAGGAGTTTGATTAAGATGCAGATTCTGGATAATGATGCTGCATGGAAACTGTTCTTGAGCAAGCTGAGCAACGAGGCTAGTGCAGCAGTTGAATCACCCAGTTCCCACAATGTTGTTAGGGAGCGTGCCATGGCAATAGCCCAAAGTTGTGGAGGTCTACCTCTTGCACTCAATGTCATTGGGACCGCTGTGGCTGGCTTGGAAGAGCCGACAGAATGGATTTCAGCCGCGGATGCAATTCATGCCAATATGGAAAATATTGATGGTGTGGATGAAATGTTTGCTTGGCTGAAATACAGCTTTGACAGGCTCACACCCACTCAACAACAGTGCTTTCTGTATTGCACTCTTTTCCCAGAGTATGGGTCTATTAGTAAAGAGCAACTTGTTGAATATTGGTTGGCTGAAGGTTTGCTACTCAATGATTATAAGAAGGGTTATCAGATAATCCAGAGTCTTATTTCAGCGTGCTTGTTGCAGACCAGTAGCTCAATGTCATCAAAGGTAAAAATGCACCACGTAATCAGGAATCTGGGGCTTTGGTTGGTTAACAAGGCAGATAAAAAGTTCCTCGTTCAAGCAGGGATGGCCTTGGATAGTGCTCCATCAGCTGGAGAGTGGAAAGAAGCTACAAGGATTTCCATCATGTCTAATAACATCATAGATATTTCTTTCTCACCAAAATGCAAAAACGTCACCACATTGTTGATCCAGAATAACCCAAATTTGAACATGCTGGGCTGGGGATTTTTCAAATCTATGTCCTCCTTGAAAGTTCTAGATCTTTCTCACACTGCAATAACATCACTTCCAGAATGTGAGACATTGGTTGCATTGCAGCATCTGAACTTGTCACACACACACATTATGAGACTACCTGAGCGCCTGTGGTTACTGAAAGAGTTGAGGCATTTGGATCTCAGTGTGACTGTTGCACTTGAAGATACCCTGAACAGCTGCTCAAAGTTACACAAGTTGAAAGTGCTCAATCTCTTCCGCAGCCACTATGGGATTCGTGATGTCGACAACCTGAATCTGGATTCCCTGAGGGCATTAGTATTCCTCGGAATCACTATTTATGCAGAGGATGTGCTAAAGAAATTGAACAGGACTCATCCTTTGGCAAAGTCAACACATCGCTTGAACCTGAAGTACTGTGCGGAGATGCAGTCAATCAAAATCTCAGACCTCAACCACATGGAGCACCTTGAGGAGCTGTATGTTGAATCATGCTATGACCTGAATACACTGGCTGCTGATGCTGAGCTGACGACTTCACACTTGCAGTTCCTGACCCTCTCAGTTCTTCCCTCGTTGGAAAGTATCCTTGTTGCACCAATGCCCCATAATTTTCGGTACATTCGCAAATTGATCATTTCACAATGCCCCAAGTTGTTGAACATCACATGGGTCCGAAGACTTGAACTGCTCGAGAGGCTTGTCATATCCCAGTGTGATGAGATGCTGAAAATTGTTGAAGACGAAGAAGCTAACAGTGACGAGCAGTATGGAGCACAAAAAATGAAAGTGCAGGATAATCCTTCTGAAAAACAAGAGGATCATGCTATGGTAGTGAATTCATGGGATGAGTGGAATAATGATTATCAAAGCACGTGCAAGGGCGAAGCAAGCAAAGATACAAGGCACACTGACTTCCCAAAGTTGAGATCGATCGTATTGACTGATGTTGAGAAGCTCAAGAGTATTTGTAAACCAAGATATTTCCCCTGCCTTGAAACCCTTCGGGTGGAGGATTGCGCAAATTTGAGAAGCATCCCACTGAGCAACACATACAGTTGTGGGAAACTAAAGCAAATATGTGGCTCCTTTGATTGGTGGGAGAAACTGCAGTGGGAGGACAAGGAGGTGGCTTCGTATATGGAGAGCAAATACTTCATTCCAATCTGACAGGATCCCATTTTTAATGGTTTCTACGTCACAAGCAGGCGGCTTAGTTTTGTCTTGACACGAATAAGAAATTTCTTTCTCTCGTTTTTTTTCTATTTTCATTTAAGAGGTTTCAGAATTTGTATAGAGAATTCAAAATATGATCACTCAATAACTACATGATTCACAATGTCACTCATTGTGAGACACCGATGGCATATCGTGAAGATCCGAACTTATTTATTGACATATAGCTAATTGCCCGTTTATATATGTGAGACCGACGAGATGTTCGTGCAAGTAGGTCCCTTCTGTACATTGCTGATATTACAATCCTGTACATGATATAATTTATTCATTTAAACGCCAGTCTAATAGATTCCAACGATTTCTCTCATCAGCCATCACATACACAATCTCTTTATGACCAGTCCCAAGGGCATTATCGTTTATCACCCCAGTTACACAGACCACTCTGCTCAAGATTACAGCCAAACTTCAGAGTTGGCGCAAGCAGGTACCACCGTACCACTTTGTTACAGTGGAGCGATTGACGAGTGTGAGGAGATCAGGAGAGATGTACGCCAAAGGCCACAGAAGGAGCACCCACCCGGTGTTTTCCTTTTTATGTCTCCGCGGCGCAACGTGCCAATGGCAAGTTTCAGTGCAGCTGTTATGATCTGCCATCGGCCAAATGAAACACACAGTAAGTTCAGCCATACTAGAAGATCACTCACGCCATGCGCCGCCTCGCTCAAGACGTGGGCAGGCCCGTGTGGCTACGCGGCCTACCTGACGTGTGTGGCGCCGTTCGCCAAAGAAACCATGGACAGGCCCGTGAGGCAAGACGAGCGAAGCATCGAGCGCACCTGTGTGCCTATGGCCCCACCGGACACGTGTCCCAGCGACAGCGCACACAACACACCAAGCGCAGGAGCGGCCCCACGGGATCGCGGCCCTCCGGAGATGATCAGACGGCCGTGTTTTTTGGGGCGACGTGGCCGGGGCCAGAGGGGGGCGTTTCCATAAGGAATTAATAAAGGTAACTCAGAGGGGGGCGTTTCCATAAGGAATTAATAAAGGTAACTAGAAGATCACCCGCGCCTTAGGTGTGGGCACGGACGCGCCGCCTCGCTGAAGACGTGGGCAAGCCCGCGTAGCTACGCGGCCCACCTGACACACGTGGCACCGTTCGGCCGAAGAATCCGTGGACAGACCCGCGAGGCAAGCGAGCAATGCATCGAGCGCATGTGGTCCTCAATGAGAGAGAAAGTGGAGGCAACGAAGAGTACATGTGCCAGTAGGCACCGTCGTCCTAAGCCGCGCCGATGCCATGGGAAACCGAAGCCACAGCACGGCGCCGGCAACGAGGCCCTACCACATCTACCGATGCCGCGTGCACGGCACCGACAGGCCGTAAGCAAATGGCATCCACGCTCGACGCCCGCGCGCGATCTCGCCACCTACAACACCACGCCATCGACGTCACACGCACAGAACTGACAAGCTACAGGCGCACGACATCCACGTTTGACTCCCACGCCGACCTCGCCACCAACAGCACCGCGCCACCGACGTTGTGCACACGACACCGACAGGTTGCAGGCGCATGGTATCCACGCTAGCCGCCCACGCCGACCTCACCACCGACACCACCATCCGTGTGCCTTCTTCGCCGTCATCCCGGTTGGGAGTCCCAAGGTGTCGACCAAATCGACGCCACGATGAGGCCATGGCGCATCGAGGCCCTCGCGGCGGCGCTGTCCCATGCCACACTGAGGCCACCACGCGCTGCCGCCGCCCAATGTCGGATCTGCCGTGCCTATCGGATCCCAGCCACCAAATCTTGACCTCTGGCCAAGCACGGTCATGGAGAGGAGCAGAGGTGATGGGAGAGCCCGAGCCGTAGTGGTGGGGCCTACATGTTATAGACTAAGAACCTAATTTAGGTTTTAATTATATTTTTCTAATCAACTCGGCTCCACATGTCATACTAACATTAACCCTTAATTAAGTTACTTTCTAATAACGCCACTCACTCCTAACATACATCCGGTGTTTTCCTTTTTTGGCTCCGCGAAGCAACGTGCCAATGGCAAGGTTCAGTGCGTCAGTTATGACCTGCCCTCCCCTCAGCCAAACCAAACACACCGTGAGTTCAGCCATACTAAATGATCACCCACGCCACGCGCCGCCTCGCTGAAGACGTGGGCAGGCCCGCGCGGCTACTGACGCGTGTGGCGCAGTTCAGCCTATGAAGCCGTGGACAGGCCCGCGAGGCAAGACGAGCGCAGCATCGAGCGCACGTGCGAACCTATGGCCCCACCGGACGTGCGTCCCAGCGACAGCGCACACAACACACCAAACACAGGCATGGCTCCAACGGATCGCGGCCCTTCGGAGATGATTGGATGTCCATGTTTTTTGGGGCGACGTGGCCGGGGTCGGAGGGGCTGTTTCCACGAGGAATTAATATAGGTGACTAGAAGATCACTCGCGCCTTTGACGCGGGCACGGACGTGCCGCCTCGCTGAAGACGTGGGCAGGCACGGCTACGCGGCCCACCTGACGCACGTGGCGCCGTTCGGCCGAAGAAGCCGTGGACAGGCCCGCAAGACAAGGCGAGTGAAGCATTGAGTGCACGCACGAACCTACGGCCCCCCGGACGCGCGTCCCAGCGGCAGCGTACGCAACACACCAAATGTAGGAGCGGCTCCACACGATGACGGCTCTTCGGAGATAATTGGACGGCTATGTTTTTTGGGACGACGCGGCCAGAGTCGGAGAGGGCGTTTCCACGAGAAATTAATATAGGCAATAAGCGCATCGGCACGGGGCAAATCACGCAAATACACCTGCCCGAGCGGATAACCGCGCGCACCACCAGTGCACGACGCCCTTGCCCGCCCGTGCCCTATTGCCGCGTCATACACACCGAAACCGCCCGGCTCGCCCGCCGATCTCGCAGCCGCGCCCGCACACACCAGGGCCCAGGCTCCTCTCCTCTCCTCTCCTGCCAAATACACCACGAGTCCACGACGGCACGGCAACTCCGCAGCCAATGTTCTCACTCGCATTACCACTCGCCTGTCAGATCCCGCCCACACAGAAGCCCAACAAAACCTTCTCATAAGTCGTAACACATGCGGCGGCGGCGCCCGCGCACACATGCGCTCCACAGCCCGCCTCCGCCTCGCGCACAAACCGAGAGCCAAGCAGCCTCCTCCGCCCTTTCAACCCTCCCCCGCCCTCGCATGGCGCGATCCCCACCCCGAAGCCTCCTACTACGCCAGCCTCCTCGCCTCCCTCTCCAAGGAGTGCCTCCTGAGCCACGCCCACCACCCGTTCGACACAAGTCCTCAGAGAGCGCACCCCTCCCAGACATGCAGGGTCTTGCACGCCCGGATACTGCGCGCCGGCCTGCCCCTCCAGGGACGCCTCGGCGACGCGCTTGTCGACCTGTACGGCAAGTCCGGCCGTGCGGGCTATGCCTGGAGCACCCTGGGCCGCCTCGGGGCGCAAGCTTCAGGCGCAGCGACCTCGGTGCTGTCCTGCCATGCGCGGTGGGGGTCCCCTGGGGATGTCCTTGGCGCGTTTCGGTGTATTAGGTATTCTGTTGGTGGCAGGCCGGACCAGTTTGGCCTTGCGGTTGTGCTGTCCGCGTGTTCGCGGCTGGGCGTTCTTGATCACGGCAGGCAGGTGCATTGCGATGTCGTGAAGAGTGGGTTCTGTTCTAGTGCCTTTTGTGAAGCGGCGTTGGTAGACATGTACGCCAAATGCGGTCATGTGGGCGATGCTCGCAAGGTGTTCAATGGGATTGCACGTCCGGACACAATTTGTTGGACGAGTATGATTGCGGGCTATCACCGTGTTGGACGTTACCAGGAAGCACTGGCTTTGTTTTCTAGGATGGAGAAGATGGGCTCCGCCCCGGACCAGGTAACGTGTGTTACCATCATTTCCACTCTTGCAAGCTTGGGTAGGCTGGAAGATGCCACAACTTTGCTGAAGAAGATACCAACGCTGAGCACAGTTGCTTGGAATGCTGTCATCTCCAGTTATGCACGAAGTGGGCTCGAGCATGAGGTGTTTCGCTTGTATAAGGATATGAGGAGCCAGGGATTATGGCCCACTAGATCAACTTTTGCAAGCATGCTAAGTGCAGCAGCCAACGTGACAGCTTTTCTTGAGGGCCAACAGGTACACGCAACAGCAGTAAGGCATGGTTTGGATGCAAATGTTTTTGTGGGCAGTTCTCTGATCAACCTGTATGCGAAATGCAGCTGCATAAGTGATGCAATGAATGTGTTTGACTTCTCCTGTGAAAAGAACATTGTCATGTGGAATGCAGTGCTTAGTGGGTTTGTTCAAAATGAGCTGCAAGAAGAGGCCATTCAAATGTTCCAGTATATGAGGAGGCTTGGCCTTGAGGCTGATGAGTTTACATTTGTCAGTGTTCTTGGTGCGTGCACCTACTTGGACTCCCTTTGTTTGGGAAGACAGGTACACTGTGTAACAATCAAAACTTGCATGGATGCAAGCTTGTTCGTTGCTAATGCAACATTAGATATGCACTCAAAATTTGGAGTAATTGATGATGCAAAGACACTATTTAGTTTAATTCCTTACAAGGATAGCGTATCCTGGAATGCCCTTATAGTTGGACTTGCACATAATGAAGAGGAGGAAGAAGCAGTCCGTATGCTCAAAAGGATGAAGCTGGATGGTATAACACCAGATGAGGTGTCTTTTGCTACTGCAATTAATGCTTGTTCCAATATTCGAGCTACCGAGACTGGAAAGCAGATCCATTGCCTGACCATCAAGTATAATATCTTCTCAAATCACGCTGTTGGTAGCTCTCTGATTGATTTATATTCAAAGCATGGAGATGTAGAATCTTCTAGGAAGATTTTGGCACAGGTAGATGCAAGTAGTATAGTCCCAAGAAATGCTCTAATTACAGGTCTTGTGCAGAACAATAGAGAAGATGAAGCCATACAGTTGTTTCAGGAAGCTCTAAAAGATGGTTTAAAGCCCTCCAGCTTTACATTTTCAAGCATTCTTTCTGGTTGTAATGGGCTTCTAAGTTCACTTATTTGCAAACAAGTTCATTGTTACACATTGAAATCTGGTCTTCTGAATGATGATACTTCCCTTGGCGTTTCACTGATTGGAATATATTTGAAGTCCAAAATGCCTGAGGATGCAAATAAACTCTTACTAGAGATGCCAGATCACAAAAACCTGGTTGAGTGGACAACTATCATTTCAGGGTATGCGCAAAATGGTTACGGTGATCAATCTTTGCTTTCATTTTGGAGAATGCGCAGTTATAATGTCCATTCAGATGAGGCCACATTTGCAAGTGTGCTGAAAGCTTGTTCCGAGATTACAGCTCTTACTGATGGAAAAGAGATACATGGCCTCATCATTAAATCTGGATTTGGTTCTTATGAAACTGCAACTAGTGCCCTCGTAGACATGTATTCCAAGTGTGGGGATGTCATTTCTTCCTTTGAAGCTTTCAGAGGATCGAAAAACAAACAAGACATAATGTTATGGAACTCCATGATTGTTGGATTTGCAAAGAATGGTTATGCTGACGAGGCATTTCTACTTTTCCAGAAGATGCAAGAGTCACAAATAAATCCTGATGAAATTACGTTCCTAGGTGTCCTAATTGCCTGTGTTCATGCTGGGTTTATTTCTGAAGGTCGGCATTTCTTCGATTCTATGAGCAAAGTTTATGGGTTGATGCCTAGATTAGATCATTATGCCTGTTTTATTGATCTCCTTGGACGCGGTGGTCATCTTCAAGAGGCTCAAGAAGTTATTGACCAGTTGCCCTTCAGACCTGATGGTGTGATCTGGGCTACATATCTTGCGGCATGCCGAATGCACAAGGATGAAGAAAGGGGTAAAATTGCAGCAAAGAAACTTGTTGACTTGGAACCACAAAGCTCGTCTACATATGTGTTGCTTTCAAGCTTACATGCTGCAGCTGGTAACTGGGTTGAAGCTAAGGTAGCCAGAGAAGCAATGCGAGAAAAAGGAGTGACAAAATTGCCAGGATGTAGTTGGATCACCGTGGGAAACAAGACAAGCTTATTTCTTGTACTGGACAAACATCACCCCGACGCTCTAAGCATCTATGAAATGATTGGTGATCTAACTGGAACGATGAAGAAAGATGCCAACATTGAGGAGAATGACCTGCTCATTTCAGCTGAATTGCTTGCTTGAGGAGCAAAGACCCTTTTTAACTAAAATGCTGCTCAAGGAGTAAGGGCCTTAATTCATATATCAATTATTTGTTCAAAATACGTCTGCTCCTATCAATTAGCTATTTAGGTTCTGATCACTTTATTTGCTGCATTCTAGTTTCCTTTTTTTTCTCGATGTAGTGTATTGTACTTTTGTTATAAACCTTTGTGTGCTCACAACATTTGCTATCTGGTAGATGTCATGGCTTGTGAAGTGCATCTGAAAAGGATAATGCGTTGGATTGGCAAATGATCTGAGTTTCACTAGCAGAAGCAGACACGACAACAGGTCTGCTATTTCTTATCTATAAGGTGTATGTCCTTTTCTCCGGTTGTTAGAACATGGTATTGCCGTTGTCCCAACCTTTTTTTCCCCGCTCTGTTTTGAAGTCTCAGTTTGGTTTGATCTATCTTCCTTTACCTATTTTTTGGAACAAAAAAGAGAGAATAAATCTTACTCTGCTTAGAGTTGTACATGACTCATGCAATTCTTAGAAAATTATTTGGCTGGAAGACAGCTGACAGCTGACTATCTACTCGAGTGAACTATTTTGTAGAAACACACCAAACGACAATATAACTTTCTCAGACCAAACAACATATGATTAAGACAACCAACCAACATAGCCGCACAGAATATCACATACTTGTTGACAAGTGTACCTTTTCTGAAAAGAATATGACAAGTGCAAATATTAAGAGAAATTAGTCAGCATGTCAATTTTACAAGCCTGATTTGATAAAGCAACTGCTTCCGTTGTTATTTTTTTCATCGCCTATTGTACAAGAAACAATACTCTCAGTGCCTCTACTTTCCGTAGGGATGACAAGCCACTAACACTGGCCATATGAATACTTTTTTTTGTGGGAAAGCCATGTGAATACATACTATTGTGATAAAACTGGAATAGTTAGCTAGTATATATATAAATTTCTGTAGATGTTCAAACATAAGGCAGAATGTTGAAGTCTTGCTTAACTTTCCACTACTGTCTTCCCTTCACAGACATCACATACAATGGAACCAAGGCCTTCACAGTATGGGCACTTCATATCTTCACCGACCCACTCCAAAAACTGCATTATAAGGAGAAGTCAACTACTAAATGCATATCAGAGAAGAAAGAATAAAGTTTAATTTAATGGTGTGATGCATTTAGCGTACCTGTGGTTCAATGTTCGGCTCACCTGTTCCATCACATTCTGCAGGAAGAAAGAAGGATCTTATCAATGGTCACAACATGGGAGATGGAGCGCTTCAGCTCATTTATCAGTACATTGCAGAAGGTTCACAGAAATCAGGGACAATACAAAAGTCAAACATAGGTAGCCAATGGCAATGACTTATGGTACATCGAACATCAAATTGGGATTTATATAACATTGTAGAGTGAGATACACCGGAAACGATTCTAGTAAATACTTCTAGCTAGAATTTTAATCTCATGAACTATATCTGATTGCCATTTGCAAAAGAGAATTTCTGTTCACAAAAATCTAAACCGGTGATGTCTGTGTATCATTGTTCGAAGGTTCTAGAGGATATGAAATTACGAATTATACTATCTTCTCCCTGACAATGGCAAGTAAATCATGTACTTGTACACATTAGTGCAAGCAGTGATTTTTAGTATAGTACCTACGCACATGAGGCGGCCTTCACCTCGACAGGAGATGCACTTCTTTGTTGATGCAGTAGTAGCACTGCTGATTGGTCTATTCTTCTGTGTCAGCCTGGACGGGTCTTCCCACCTGTTTTCACCAATTAAAAACACTCTGTGTTCGGACACTGAGACGCCATTTTCTTTGACCACAGTTTGTTGAACCTCTGCGATTCCTGTCACAGCAGGAACAGCTGCTCCGTTTATGCCATCCTACAAGCAAATATAATCTCAGCTGTGTACATTAAGTGTCATGGTTACGGTCTGAAATACTGCTTGAAGCTTCTGCCTGTGCAGAGTGATGGACTAATACGAGGCCTAGTACATTTGGAAGCAACTCTTACTGGCTGCAGAAGGAACTGAACATTTCTAGTTTAGAATAGATATTTTGCTTTGGTAAACATTGAAAAATATTTATTTGCCTTTGAGACATCTGTAGAAAATCCCACCAAACAGATTCATTTTTTTCTTCCAAAGATGATGATGATGCATTGATTATCTACTAAATCCAAGCTTACTTTCGCTTTCACATCCTCCCCGATCTGTCCTGCAAATAACCTCTCAAGTAGCTCCGATGTCATCACTCCGTCCTCAGAAGCGCCTACCGTTGCCTGCAACAGGAAGTGCATACACATATTTATACTGGCTTAGCAGCTACTATATGGAGGAATTATACGTTTTAATCAATGAAGGAATAATGAGGCACTGACCTGCCACGTCTTCACAGCTCGTTCGGTGCCAGCTGAGAAGCTGGAGAACTCCATGTCTTCTTCACCCGAATAGTAGCCAAGCTTCTCCAGAGCTTCCTGCATGACGCAAAATGTACTTGGATTAATACCACTCATCATTACGCAACTGTGACTGCCACGAAAGGCTTAGTGAGAAGTATCGCGCTAATATCTAATATAGACATCAGTTCATAACCAGTTTCTGACAATGTACAAGAGCTAATTGCAAAACATTGCAATGTCGCACAACGAAATTTTGCGGCACGGAGCATTGCCATCAAGCATGTATATGCTCTGCAAAAGTTGTCACTTTCTAACCACCACAAGCTCACAGTAGGCATAGCCGAACAAAGCTGTGAGTGTCCCGACTCCCAACTCGATCAGCTAAAAGACACGTCATGCATCACGAATCCTAGCCAAAACGAGAGGTGCACGACAACGCTCACCTGCATCGCGCGCACGTCCTCCCCTTCTCTCCCCACCCTCAGCGTCGTCCTCCTGCCGCCGCCGCTCCCCGCCTTCGCCTTCTCCTCGACCACCACCACCTCCTTCCTCACCTCGACCTCCTCCACCAGCGCCGGCCTGGGCGGCGGCGGAGGCGGCGCTACGGGCACAGAGAGCGCGGGCGGAGGCACTGGCGCTGCCGCGGCGTCGACGTCCGCGAGGGGCGGTTCGAGCGCGCGGAGGCGGAGCCGCAGCGCCGCGACCTCGGCGAGGAGGGCCTCGCGCTCGGCGCGCCAGCGCGACTCCTCGCGGAGCCACCGCTGCTCCTCCCGCAGCCAGCGCTTCTCCTCGCGGAGCCACCGCGCCTCCTCGCGCTCCTCCCACGACGACGACGCGGAGGACGAGGAGGCGGACCGGGCCGGGAGCAGGACGGCCGCGCGGCGCGGGCAGGGCCTGAGCCGCGGGCGGTGGAAGGAGGAGACGAGCGGCAGCAAGGTGGCGGTGGTGATCATGGTCGGGGAGGCGGTGAGTTTGGGGAAGTGGCGGGAAGTGAGAAGATGGGCAGTGGATATTTCTCGGTCTCGGCGGGTGATATTTCCGGTGCGGTACCATTTGCCGGCGACCGCAAGGTGTGGCGTGGTCGTCCTCGCGCTCGTCCGGTCATGGGGTCACGCGCGGCCCGAGTAAAATCGAGTTTGGGCTGGTGGTCTGGACCGGTTAGAGCCTTGGTCAGTTGCGTGTATGTGGCTGGGCCTACGCGGACTAGGCAAGCCCAGCCCCGAAGAAATCGGGAGAGCGCTGTCCTACAGGCTCAAGCACTTACACAGTTACACTACACGGCAACACCCAATGTACAGTGACAGGGCCAGGTTACCTCGCTCACCGCAGCAACCTACAACCACCTCTTGATCGACCGTCCACTCACTCACATAATTCATGGTTATTTGTGACATATGTTGCTTAATACTGTGATACAAGGGTCTTCTCTTGCTCTTGTTACAACTTGTTAGGTACGTATCTGACTCGAAGGTGCAAAATGATACGAAACGACTAAGAACAAGTCAGCAAGAACAACCAGAATGACTCCTTATGAAAACACACGTCGGATCGATGTCGGAATGTGTTTCGCGTGTAGATAAAATAAGAAGCTACTTGACGTCGACATATTTGGCTGTAATGTAATGCTGAACGGCTGGGCTGAAGAGATCTAAACGGCTGTTTGTTAAATGGTTGGGCTGAAGAGATTTAAGGTTTGGCTGTCTAGCTTTTAGGTAAGCCGGCTGCAGCTTCCGAGATGGAAAATGTCTGAAATGCTCCCGAGGACAGTAACGGCTTGTTTGATGTTATTTAACTCAATTAACAACATTTAATGAGAACTAACGATAATTAACGACTCTAAACATAATTAACGGCATTTAAAGACAATAAACAACAGACACAATTGACGACAACTACCGCAATTGAATGTATTTAACGATAATTAACGGTGACGACTGTAATTTGCAAGTAATTACCCCGAAGTTTGGGGGTAAATTAGGAATAGGGGCTGCGGGAAATCGCGAAAGCTCTCCGCGGGTGACTTTCCGCTTCCACTTTTGCACGTTGTATAAGAAAGCGGTTTCCACGAAAAGCCTCTTTAGGACGCCGTCCAAAACAGGCCCATAGTCACTCGGTCCTATCTTAATTAGCAAGCACGCGCGTACGGCTACTCGGCGATACGTCCTCCGGCTCCTCTAGTTGGATCGATGTTAACAGCTCTATCTACTTTGTCGACCTAGGTTCTTGTCAACCGAAAAAGGTTACGTGTACCGACTTTATAATGGTCGGTTAATCTGTCCACATCTGCGAGGTAAACATGCAAAGAATAGGCTGAAAAGAACCTGACCTGACTGCATCTTGGACAATTTTGCAGTGTAGGTTCCCTCGTGTGGACGCCAGGTTTCCACGCGGTGATCCTTAGCTCAGCCGTTCAGGGTCTTTTCCATTCGAACCATGGGGAAATATGTGATATACGCCAGAAACTTTAAAACGGTATAACCTAGCTAGCTAGGTGAAACTCTTCCTAAACCAGTCTAGCGGAGATGTACAAGTAACAATGTCTTGAACAGAGAACTACGGCTAAATTGCTTGCTGTAGTAGTCTACCTTTGCATTTTCATTTCCAACATGCAAAGTGACTTCTAGATGGAGAAAATTCTGCATCTACGTGCGAACCAGTGCATAGTTATCTAAACCTGAATAATCAAAATATTAGAATCCAGTGACCAAGCTGCCAACTGTTGCACTCAAGGTAAACCGGCCACTTTCCTCTATATATAGCTCCATAAAGCTGAAAACAGACGAAGATGATCACATGAAAAAGGGCCTTCCTTTTTGCTGTTCTTTGCCTCTGACGGCGTTGTACATAGCCAAACTAGAGGAGGGGAAAGTGCAAGGTCATAACTAGCATCGCTGGCTCACAGAATGTCAGGCA
Organism: Phyllostachys edulis; assembly: GCA_036346405.1. NCBI lineage: Eukaryota > Viridiplantae > Streptophyta > Magnoliopsida > Poales > Poaceae > Phyllostachys > Phyllostachys edulis. Next base: position 27,157,849 of record CM070551.1, read on the forward strand.
AGACATGGCTCTTGCTCGCTTCTTCTCTCCTCTTGCTGCTCCCATGGGCTTCTGCAATCCAAAGGAGCGACTTCCCTGCGTCTTTCCTCTTCGGCACTGCCACTTCCTCGTATCAGGTCTCTCACTGATCTCTCTTGCAGCACATGTCTTGGCCTATCTGAAGATGTACCGATAGTCCCGACCCTGAATTAATGATGTTGCTCGCTTCCAGTATCCAGATGAGAAATAAGTGAACACATCCTACCGTGAATTGTATTTCTTATTTGTGCTTTTGTTTGGGTTTAATCAAATATATATATGTAGTCCAAGAATGTTGTTAGCACAAAGTATACATTGTTTTTTTTCCTTTGGCGATATAGTTGGGAAAGATTGCATATGCAAAAGTCGATATACCGTACGTACTAATCAGTGTTTTCTTCTGTAGATTGAAGGTGCATACCTAGAAGACAACAAAAATCTGAGCAACTGGGATGTGTTCACTCATGCACCAGGTAAGCTGTTGGCTCTCGAGTCTCGCCATCATGTTGTCATGTTACGGATGAAGTCGTATTTGTACGTGATGTTCTACGGTATCAAGTCGCGGCACTTACAAAAATATATACCAGCTGCGTATAATAATTTCAATTACCTACACTGTATATATGTGGGTAAATGTAGTGCTCTTACGAACACCAACGGCAAAAACTTGGCCCACGTCGCTCTACGAAGTTAGCGGCCGCAGAAGATTTGGCCCATGAATGCGCGGCCCACGCCAAGAGGATTTCTCCGCGCTTCGATCCGTCCGATGGGGATCGGACGGCCTACGAGGACTCTGGCGGGACCTATTGGAGTTGACTGGTCAATGTTCTTTGGACGCATGTGCCGGACGTTCGTCTTTTTATGGATCAAATCGATTCCAAAAAAAAAAAACTGAGAAAAATCGTGGAGGTGCGGATCAAAGTGGCGCCCCATCGTACGAAATTTCAGACTCAGCTGTGATCTGCAGAGGGAGAAGCGAAAAGGAGACATTTTAAGACGAATAGTAGCATATATTTGCAGCTGATGCTGGCAAGATCGGTTCAGAAACCAAACAGAAGGATGGCGGAAGGAAGCATGGATGATGATTCCGTATATGTTTTGACGTTAATTACAAGTACTCAAGCAAGTAGGAAACGTATTGAACATGATTTCGTTACGAGGAACTGCAAGCGATACCTGAATTTCCTCCGCTGCTAGGTGCAATTGCAGTCGAGAAACAAACCAACAACCCTCGGCCCCCCAAAAAAGAAGAAAATCAACAACAAACAGTTTTTAACTTGCGAACATATTTCAGGAAGGATCAAAGACGGAAGCAACGGAGACATCGCGGATGATCACTACCACCGCTACGAGGTGCAAATATTACATTCACACACTACTGAAAATTCCTTGGTTTAAGGAAAAAAAAAGAGTACTGAAAATTGTGTCTGCGTAAACTTCAACGGCCTCAATCTTGCTTCTTGACAGGTTGACGTTGAGCTGATGCACTCTCTCGGCGTAAATGCCTATAGGTTCTCGATATCATGGGCCAGAATTCTTCCAAGTGAGTTCTTTGCATAGTTTTTCTTTTTTTTCAAATGATCAAATCTGTATCACCTCATCGTACGCTTGACACAAAAGATGATGTGTTTGCTGAGAACAGACGGGAGATTTGGCAGAGTCAACCCATCAGGCATTGATTTCTACAACAAACTTATTGACTCGCTCCTGCTTAAAGGTATCGATTGTGACCATGTACTTTTTCCATACGCAGTTCTGCTGTTCTGCACTTGGATATGTCCCTGCTGGTACATAACTAGCATTTCAACGCTTTTTTTGCTTGGGCAGGAATACAGCCATTTGTCACGCTGAGCCACTACGACATTCCACAAGAGCTCGAAGACAGATACGGAGCTTGGCTCAATGCTGAGATACAGTAAGCCTGCTTTGTTAAACAAGATTCAATCGACGCTTAACATCATGTTATATCCAAGTTTGTCCAAGACAGACAAAATAAAAAGAAGTTCGTTCTTCCTTTTCTACGCAGGTATGATTTTGGGTACTTCGCGGACATATGCTTCGACGCATTCGGTGACCGCGTGAAGTACTGGAGCACCTTCAACGAGCCAAACGTCGCGGTGCGAAACGGCTACATGCTTGGCACCTACCCCCCGAGCCGCTGCTCGCAGCCATTCGGCACCTGCGCTCGCGGCAACTCTGACGCGGAGCCCTACGTCGCCACGCACAATGTGATACTGTCCCATGCCACTGCTGTCGAAATATACAAGAGAAAGTACCAGGTGATTAATTAATCGTCATCTGGCCAGGATGACATTGACAATTTGGTTATGCAACTTGCAAGCTGAAGACGACGATTTCTTATTAGCTGACGCACCATTTGGCTGCTCTTCATGCAGAGCAAGCAGAATGGCTTGATTGGCATTGTGATGTACACCGCTTGGTATGAGCCACTGAGGGATGTCCCTGAGGACCGGCTGGCGACTGAGCGAGCATTGGCGTTTGATGTTGCATGGTAGGAAATTACCCCGAACAAACTTTAGCTATCGAATTAGTGCCTCATTTGCATTGTTGTCCATGTGTGATATTAATTTACAGTGGACTTAACTTGCTCTCGTCTTTGCAGGTTTCTTGATCCATTAGTCTACGGTGATTACCCGCCGGAGATGCGCCAGCTTCTGGGCGGGAGGCTGCCGAGTTTCTCACCGGAAGATCGAAGGAAGCTGCGTTACAAGCTGGACTTCATCGGGGTTAACCATTACACGACCCTGTACGCCAAGGACTGCATGTTTTCAGGGTGTCCACCGGGGCAGCAGACCCAGCACGATCTGGTGGCCGTCACTGGAGAAAGAAACGGGCTTCCCATTGGAGCTCCGGTAAGTTTAAGGAATGCTTGAAATGCCGATGAACTTGCACTAAAATGCTCGATCGCATTGATTGATTCTGCGTGATATACGTGCAGACTGCGATGCCCACGTTCTACGTGGTTCCTGACGGGATAGAGAAGATTGTCACCTACATCACGAAGAGATACAACAACCTGCCAATGTTCGTCACTGAAAATGGTACGGAAGCGCAGAACAGTTATTGAACTAGCATTATTGTTCGTTTTCTGTTTCCAGTTTCTAAGAGGATTATGCTGCTCTCAAAAATGCTTCAGGCTATGCACAAGGTGGAGATGGCTACGCTAATGTGGAGGATTGGCTCGACGACAGGGGTAGGATAGACTATCTGGACCGCTATCTCACAAAAGTAGCCAAAGTTATCAGGTCAGTCGCATAGATATGCCCTCTAGGTCGTCAGATTACATATCTTCAGTCTACCCAAAAGAAGAAGAAAAATATCTTTGCTGATATTAACTGTTCCCAATTAACATACGGAGCAATATACCTTCTCTGCTAGGAATGGAGCTGATGTCCGTGGCTACTTCGTCTGGTCTCTGGTTGACAATTTTGAGTGGCTCTTTGGATACACACTCAGGTTTGGACTATACTACGTAGATTACAAAACACAGGAAAGGACTCCAAAGCTATCCGCGCAGTGGTACAAGGAATTCCTCCAGGATCTACATGAAGCTCAATAGAGAAAGCTTCAATTTGGAATTTCGAAGCTGCCAATTACAATGAACATGATGTTCTAATGTAGTGATGTTACTGGAATCATTACTCCTGATAGCCACCTACATCCAATTTGCGTGCATGGCATTCCCTTTATGAACTATCTTATTTATGTAGTAAGATGTAAAACAAATATTAAATAAGATGCATCCTGTACAAAGCAGTATCTTCTAAATAAATTGTCATTTTTATATATTGCCCTGGTTCTGTTTAAAATAACATTTTAGAATCTGCGGGGTCAAACTTTCTAAAAACTGTCCAACAATATGTTTAAAACTATATAGACTGCCCATATAAAAGCTATATAACTATATTTGTCGTTAAAATTAATTTCAAATTGTTATAATTTTATTAATCTATACTAATAAATAATTATTTAAATTAATGGTCAAAGCTATGTCTCAGAGACCCCAAAGTCAATAACATATTTTTAAAATATTTAATAGGACAGTGGTTCATTTCATATAAGGGCACCTACAAATGCAGTCGCTTGGAGATGTGCTTAGCAAAAAGAAAGCCGACTTTTTTATTTGCCGCGTAGGATAGATAAGGTTCTATTTTTTTTGGAATCCTGTGCACCGGTGCTTACACATATAACTATCTCTAAATAATAAATAATACAACCAATATAAGCAACTACAAAATGTGAATGTATTAGAGGAGATGACTCTTAGATGGGTGTTTGATGATGTGGCTATATTTTCGCTCAATAAATACCCTCGTAAAAGCATGTTTGCATTTTGTACATTCCCTAACCTAATAGGGCTGCGTTCAACTGCAAAACATAGGGTTAAACTGGATTGGGATCCTTTGCATTGAGGTATTCAATGCAAATAATCTATATTGTATGGGTGCTTAGAGCGATCTCTATCGTTCGATCGAAAATAAAAAATTCAGATCGGTTGGTATGGTGTTTTGCTACAGTAAATTACTAGGGTATAAATTTTGCTGTTGCAGTGATGCGGAGGATCTGACCAGCCATTAATTTGGTTCGTGGCCACTTAATCTTCGCACTGACAGGGCCAAACAAGTGGTGCTCGTGCGCTGTCCTATTGTCCATCACCAGATTCACTTCTCTTCCCATGTACTACTAGCGGAACAAATCTCATCAGTTACTGTTAGAAACAAAAATTCACCCTCTGCCGCCGCCCAATGCCGGATCTGCCGCGCCGACCGGATCCCGGCCACCAAATCTTGACCTCTGGCCAGTGGAGGCAGCGACAGGGCAGCTGGTGTCTTGGAGAGGAGCAGAGGTGATGGGGCCCGAGCCGTAGAGCCTGTATTTTATAGACTCGGAATCTAATTTAGATTTAATTATATTTTCCTAATTAACTCGGCCCCACATGTCATACTAACATTAACCTTTAATTAATTTACTTTCTAATGACGCAACTCACTCCTAATGACACAACTACTGTACGCTACAGTGCTCCATCCAAATCGCACCGAAACAGGGGAGGGCGCTATGGCTGCTCTCAGCTGAGCTCGGCGTCGGCGAGCCAGTCCCCGAGGACAACTCGGGAGCCCCAAAATGGGTTCCTGCGTCCTCGGCAACCCTAAGGGTGGTGGCGGCGAGGATGGGGACGGTCTGTAGTGGCGGCGCGACTGCACGAGGTGGCGGTGGCGCACTGGGCCACGACGGCGGCGACGAACCGGCCGCTAATCCGCCGCCACTGGTCAGCGCGTGAGCACGCACACCCCGAGGGGGACCTAATGGCACCACCCACACGACGCGGAGAGCTTCGTGTGCGGCTGTCCACGGTGACCGTCGTCGGTGACGAAAGACTACGGCGCGGTGGTCGAACGAGGCCCTACGGTCCTAATGGACTAGCCATGACCTACGTCTAGTCCTAGAACTTGAGAGGACGTGGGCACTTACGAGTTGACGGCTGAGACGGCGAGGCCGGGTGGTGACGGAGGTTGCAGCGTGGCTCAGGGTCGACAGTGCTGAGGAAGAAGACATCGGTGCTACGAGCAGTTCTGTGGGAGGGAGAGAAGAAGAAGGTGAGCGCGAGATAGGGGAGGACGAGGCGGTGCTAAAGGGCACGGGTGCCAAGGTCGAAGCTCACCAGAGAGGCGGAGAGCTCTTTGAGAACGGACAGCGCGGTGGCTCAAGCGTCAAAGCGGAAGAAGATGGCGGCCCCGACGGTTATTCTGTGGAGGAGGAGAGGAGCTGGAGTGAGCACAATCAAGAGGAGGTCGAGGCGTGCTCGAAAGATGAAGACCGGATGGCAGGGGCTCACCGAGCGCCCAGAATAGCTTGGCGAGGAAGGCGGCGGTCGAAACAGAGTTCAGGGCTCTCCAAGCACTCTCCTCGTTCTCTGGTGCGCAAGGGAGAAGAAGGAGAAAGGAAGAAGGATGTGGGCGATGAGGCGAGCTCAGCACATTGCTTAAAATAGAGGGAGGAGCTCGCGCTGGTCAAGGATGGCCGCGATTGGCGCTGGCGACAGACGGGATGGGTAGCAGGGCGTGCTGTGGATGGCGTGGGGGCATGCGGCGTTTCGTCGGAGTGGTTGGCGACGGCGCGGGCGTGATGATGGCGTAACATACCGACGCGAGCCACAGTGTGGCCGTAGCATAGTGGTTAGCGGGGTGGTTGGTCGCGCGTGGCCGGGCGTGATGCGGCCGGGAGCAGCTCAGGGCAGGGAACAGGAAGAAGAAGGAGGCCGGGCGTGGTTGGGCCGGGAGGAGGGGAATTGAGTGGGCCGGCCTGCGGAAAATAAAAAAAACAGAAAAAAAAGATTGGCCTGGTCCGACCGAAATTCAGCCCAAACTAGATTTGAGGTTTTTAAATTCATTTTCCATTTCCTTTTGTGTTTAAATTCCAATTTCAATCCGTATTTCTGATTTTGTGATTCAAATTCAATTTCAGATTTCTTGTCTGTATCCAATTTGCATTTTAATAATTGATTTTGAGAAATTCAAAATACGGAAAACTCAAAAAAAATAGATAGGGCATCATTGCATATTTTTTTAAAAAATCTCACATTTTTACTCGCATGATTTTTTGTTGCAGAATTTGGGTTGTTGCGATTCACATCCGTGCTCCGTCACACGTGGCATCGATTTGTTTGTTCTGGTCTTCATGGTGGACCCCACATGTTGTTTCCTCTTTGTTTGTGCAGCTCCTCCGCGGCCGCAGCCGAGGAGTGAGCGCAGCACCACCACTTCAGCGCCATCGCCGCCATGGGTAAGGTGGGTGGATTGCTGGGTCGCGTTGTGACAGTGCGGGGACAGACGCCAGAGGCGGGGATGCAGGCCAAGAAGAAGATGCTCCGGGCCGCACTCAAGAGGATCCAAACGTAACATCTCCGAGTTAACCATTTTACACGAAGTGTGGACAAAAATATAAGTAGAGTGTTATGTGAGCGTAGGTCCGCCCCACAGTGGGCGTCTAGAGCTCTGGGAGGACGTGTGGCCGTCGGATCCGCCTGGAGCTTGGGGACAACGCTCCTCCGCCATTGGGAATCGCCAGTGGTGGAGAAGGGCAGTGGTGTGAGCGAGTGCGAGGAGGAGGAGAGGGGGAAAAGAAGGAGGCAGAGGCGGTGGCGGTGGTGGACTGGTGGGGGAGGAAGGTCGAGGGGAGGAGGGAGGCGGGCACGAGAACGAGCGGTGGAGGAGAGAGCAAGTGGTGGAGTTACGAGCGATAGCGATGGGGATAAGGCGATGGGATAAGAGCGAGTGAGCGAGTGGGTGGATGAGAATTGATCGTCGCTTCACGTCCGGTGGGTGTGCGAGTCGAGAGAGTGAGCCGTCCGATTTTTAGTCCTCCGTCCGGACGTAGGCATAGTATCAATTCCATTTTATAATGGTCGGTTAATCTGTCCACATCAGCGAGGTAAATATGCAAAGATTAGGCTGAAAAGAACCTGACCTGACTGCACCTTGGACAATTTTGCCGTGTAGGTTTCCGTCGTGTGGGCGCCAGATTTCCACGTGGTGATCCTTAGCTCAGCCGTTCAGGGTCTTTTCCATTCGAACCATGGGAAAATATGTGATATATGCCAGAAACTTTAAAACGGTATAACCTAGCTAGCTAGGTGAAAGTCTTCCTAAACCAGTCTAGCGGAGATGTACAAGTAACAATGTCTTGAACAGAGAAAACTACGGCTAAATTGCTTGCTGTAGTTGTCTACCTTTGCATTTTCATTTTCGACATGCAAAGTGACTTCTAGATGGAGAAAATTCTGCATCTACGTGCGAACCAGTGCATAGTTATCTAAACCTGAATAATCAAAATATTAGAAACCAGTGACCAAGCTGCAAACTGTTGCACTCAAGGTAAACCGGCCACTTTCCTCTATATATAGCCCCATAAAGCTAAAACAGACGAAGATGATCGCATGAAAAAGGGCCTTCCTTTTTGCTGTTCTTTGCCTCTGACGGCGTTGTACATAGCCAAACTAGAGGAGGGGAAAGTGCAAGGTCATAACTAGCTTCGCTGGCTCACAGAATGTCAGGCAGGACAGGGCTCTTGCTCGCTTCTTCTCTCCTCTTGCTGCTCCCATGGGCTTCTGCAATCCAAAGGAGCGACTTCCCTGCTTCTTTCCTCTTCGGCACTGCCACTTCCTCGTATCAGGTCTCTCACTGATCTCCCTTGCAGCACATGTCTTGCCTATCTGAAGATGTACAGATAGTCCCGACCCCTGAATTAATGATGTTGCTCTCTTCCAGTATTCAGATGAGAAATAAGTGTGTGTGTATATATATATATATATATATATATATATATATATATATATATATATATATATATATATATATATATATATATGTGAAAATGGTAGACTCAGATACTCACTTCTCATATACCACAAAAATCGTATGATAATACCTCTTTATCAATTTGAGTATATTCCAATAATGATCATAAGATTTCCCAAAGTGAGTTCCATGAAAAAATTCATTAAAGTCCATCTTTTATAGCAAAATTTGTGTATATACTTCTTTTACATATGAAAAAAGGTATATAGCAAAAATAAAGGGTTACAATGAAAAAATTTCAATCAAGTCGCATTAGAGTATCTTATTATTGGTATTTAAGTATACTGAAAATGATAAAGAAATATAATATCCGTTTAAGTGGTATATTAAAAGTGAGAGTATGTACTCCTAGGAATGCGAAACGGGTGTCATACACACACACACACACAGAGCAACTAGGGCACGCTATACCGGTAGGAGCCCTTCCCAATGGTATAGCATCTAGCCATCCACCGCAATGGAAGTCTCATGGAGTTTCATCAAGTATCATTGTTTCTCCATATTGTGTAGAGCAAGCTAGTTTCACCAAGTTTTATTAAGTTTCACGAAGTTTCATCAAATATCATTATTTCTACATATTTTGTAGAGCAAGTTTCATCCAGTTTCAAGTAGTTACATTAAGTTTTATGGGGTTTCATCCCAAATCTCATGGAGTTTCATCGTGTTTCATCAAGTCTCATGCAGTATCATCATGTTTCATCAAGTCTCATGGAGTTTCATCATGTTTCATCAAGTTTCATGTAATTTGATCCCAAAGTATCATTGTTTCATCCCAAGTCTCATGAAGTTTCATCGTGTTTCATCAAGTCTCATGCAGTATCATCGTGTTTCATCAAGTCTCATGGAGTTTCATCTCAAGTCTCATAGAGTTTCATCAAGTATCATTTGTTTCTCCATATTATGTAGAGCAAGTTTCACCTAGTTTCATGCAGTTTCATCAAGTTTTGATTAGTTTCATATTAGCCAAATGTTTTTACATACATAAGAAAAACGTCCGGATGGTACTGCACGCACGCACAACAAAAGGAGTCAAGAAGAGGAATCAAAACATGAGTGAGAGAGAGAGAGAGAGAATTAAGTATGGTAATAATAATAGTTAGTAGTAGTAAGCCTGAACTATCGGCAACGGCAAGTATGCTGAGAGATTACGCACCATGAGCGTGAGCTGGCGGAAGGCCTTCTTGACCTCGCCCCGGTGGCGCCCGGTAGTAATCCTCGGCCAGCCCACCGGCCACCCCCGCCTCACCCACGCAGCTGCACCTGATCCCCTTGCCGCGCCTCGCCGCAGCCCTTGTCGCGGCTCCATTGCCGACGCCGACGAGAACGACGTTGACGGCACACACACTCCTCCAATAGCCATGTATATGCAAGAGAACAACCGCGAATCAATCAATTGAAGCGAGCTGCGACTTATGAGAGCTTCGAAATTTGCGGTTGGTTGGTTGGAGGAGAACAGCCACCAACCACACTCACCTGACGCAAGAAATCACAGCGCACTCGATGCGGATCAAATCCAATGGTAGATTGCTATATCGTTGGATCGGCTTTCAACGTTATAGCGTTTATTAGCTTTTTTTTTCTTTTCTTTTTCCCTTGGGCACTGATTGGTACATGGTGAAACAGTTGAGAAAGATTGTAAATGCAAAAGTCGATATACCGTACGCACTAATCGGTGTTTTATTCTGTAGATTGAAGGTGCATACCTAGAAGACAACAAAAATATGAGCAACTGGGATGTGTTCACTCATGCACCAGGTAAGCTGTTGGCTCTCGAGTCTTGTCATCATGTTGCCATGTTACGGACGAAGTCGTATTTGTACCTGATGTTCTACGGTATCAAGTCGCGGCACTTACAAAAATACATACCAGCTGCGTATAATAATTTCAATTACCTACACTGTATATCAGTGGCGGAGCCAGAAATTTTCTGAAGCTTGGGCAATATGCGGGCAAGGCGACGGTTGGAGGGGAGGAGGCGAGAGGAGGTTTATACGAGAGGAACAGGGGGAGCCCACGTGGGTGCGGTGCGACACGATCTGGACCTTGGTAGCTTGCTGATCCAACGAACGAGAAAGAGGATGGAAGGACGGACGACGGTAAACTCTAATATTTAAGTAGTAGAGAAACTCTCGTCAATCATGGGTGCGTGGACTAATTTAAACGGAAGGTGTAAAATCACAAAATAAGAGAGTCGCTACGGCCCGATGTGCCGAACTGGGCCAAGAGACACGAAACCATAATACTGGGCCAGTACAACCCCCTCCTAAGCCTTAATTTCTTCCCTGTTTAAGCCCTCCTCTCTGCTTGCTCCCCACTTCACTTGGAAAATTTTCTCACCTGACATGCCAATTTAATTGTCACATGTATCTGATCTGGTGATAATCATGTAGCTAATCTGTACATGTAGCAAATCACAGAATCATTAGTGGCCGATATTCCCCACGCCGACGCGACTCCCACCCGCCGCCGCCCTCCTCGCACACTTCTTCGCCTCCCGCTCTTCCGCGGGTCTCCCCTCTCCTGTCCTCTTCTCATGGCCATGTGTGCGGTGCTCCTCCACGACGCCTCTTGCGCTCCCTGGAGTAGTGTCGCCTCCGCCGCGGCGGCAAGACGGACATCCGGCGGCGGAGGAGAGCCATAGTCGCACCAAGAAGGTGCCCCGCCTCCCAGCAAGGTAACGCTGTTGGGCCGATCGAAGAAGCACTTAGCCAATCGCCAGAAAACACGCTCGGCTCAAAGCAATCGTGGGAACCACTGCCGATGTCTCCCCACCGACGTGACCCTTCCGAGCAGCTAGCTTCCCGCCGGTCCCTCGCTGAACTTGCTTCCGATGTGACACGCACGGTTCCTACTATTGTTGACTTCACGTGATGCTAGTGCCCAACTTGGTCTTTGGCTTGCCTCTGGCTTTCAACGTGAACAACAGCACCCATGCTCCTCTGTACTTGAAGAAGCAACACCGAGACAACACACCAGAGAACACAATCGAAACGATTTTTTCCGGGAGCACGCTGCTCCTCTTTTTTCTTCTTTTATATTTCTCTCAACTCATCTTACTGGTTCCTTCTTTGCTTGCATTGATTCAACTCAATGCTTCTAAACTCTTGCTTGCTATGTTCTTACATGGCACTAGACCCATCCTTTTATACCCTATGCATACACACACAATGTAGAGGCGGAAACCAACACAACCCCAACTCGGATTCCTCTTAGAAACAGAAACGGAAAAAACCTTTCAAAACAATATTAAATCCAACAATCACCCCCTTAATCTTGTTTTTTCATCTTGATCACCCCGATCTTCTCATGCATTTGAACTCCCATGCGCCATTCCTTCCTGGGCCGATGCTGCCCTACCGCCTGCGCTTGCTTCATCCTGAGCCATGCACAAACCAACGCTTGCCGCGCCTCGCACCTGGACTGAACTCGTCCTTCCTTGCATGCCCGCTTGGGCTGGAGCACCTGCTCCCACGACCACCTGGGCTGGAGCACCTGCTCCCACGACCGCCTCAGTTTCGTTATTACCTGAGCCTCCTGCTCTTCTCTCTTGGACCAAGTCTGTCCACTTCCCGCGTACATCTTAGTTGAGGCTACACCGCCTCTCCCTCCTGCGTCAGCTTCATTTATGCCACGCCCTTCATGTGTGTGGGACTCGCCGCCCCCAACAGTGCCCTATGCGCCTTGCTACACGCCGTCTGGACCTCCCAAGGCTCCGCCTGCTGCGCTTCCTACGCCAACTGTGTGTCACTTCTGGGTCCCGCCATATTCTGGTTTAATACTCCAATTCAACTCTGGCTCCTCCAGACCGTCCTTCACACAAACCGGTTTACAAGTTTTTAGAGAAATTTTGTACAACCGGTTTGGGGATCTTTTTACCTTCATCAACAGATCTTTGTTCTTGTTGTAGACACGCAAGAACTCACCCTGCAGCTCCACCCTGCACCTCGGTTCGCCAACTGCCCGAGACTGAGTATGTTGTTGCACAAACTTGGTATAAAGTAAATATCAGGCATCATCTTCTGATCACCGTTTTTGCATTGCAACAACATTATACATTTGCCTTTTATTTGTACCGTGGAGCCATTGCCAAATTTGATTTCTCCCAAAATCTTCTCGTCGAGCTCATGGAATATGGAGCGATCTCCCGTCATATGATTGCTTGCTCCACTGTCCAAGTACTACTCATCAGTATGATCGTGATTTCCTCCCTCCGTGCGTAGTTTAGGAAGTACGTTCTCCTCGTTCAACATCACCATGACCGGCGCCTTGTTGACACATAAGGAGAGAAGCGAGGTAGGATCGTCGTCTTCATTTTCACGGCCGGATGAGGTTTACCTCCTCGTTCTTCTTCTTGTTTCGCAATTGAAGCATAGTGTCCATACTTGTCACAGCTTGAAGCACTTTATGTGGTCATGCGGCACTCCGATCGCGTAGTGACCATACTTATCACATTTGAAACATTTGATATGTAACTTATCACGGATCTGCCACCATCGCCTTGCCCAACCTTGTCTTCACGGCCACCTCTCGCCAAATCGCTCGCCATCGCTTGTATCTCCTTTACCAAAGAACGCCTACTCGTTATGGGACTGATACCTTTGCTCGTTACGAGATTGATACCCCTTCAGTAGCTCCTCATGCGCCTTGAGGGAACCGGTGATCTCCTCGATCTTTTTTTCCTCCAGATCCAGGGAGTATATGAGCGTGGTGACGACATGTACAAACTTTTCTGGTAGCACGCGCAGGTATTTCTTCACTGCCACAGATTCCTCCATCTTGTCGCCGAGAGAGACAATCTGATTATACAATGAAAACAACTTACCGCGAACTCGCCCACCGACCGGGTTTCTCCCATCCAAGATTCTCGAACTCGGTATGCAAATTCGAGCCGCACCTCCTTCACACGATCAACTCCCTCGTGCATTTTTGAAGCGCCACCCACGCCTCACGTGCCGCCTTCTTGCCGGCGAGTCGTTGCATCATGGAGTCTGGCACCGCCTGGTAGATGATGGCCAAAGCCGTCTGGTCCACCTTGTCGTCCACCTCCTTGTCCTTCGCCTTCGGATCGACTGCACCCCAGACTCTCTGGGCGCGCATGTTCGCCTTCATCTTCATAGCCCACACCGGGTAATTGTTGGTCGTCAGGACAGGATATAGGAGGGAGATCGGCCCATCCCGGGTATTCGCCTTGTCGCCCATGATCTTTAGGTACCACCAAGATCAGAACGCTCTGATACCAATTGCTGGAACTAACCGAAGAAGCACTTAGCCAATCGCCAGAAAACACGCCGCTCAAAGCAATCATGGGAGCCATCGCCGATGTCTCCCCACCGACGTGACCCTTCCGAGCAGCTAGCTTCCTCACCGGTCCTCGCTGAACTTCCTTCCGATGTGACACGCACGGTTCCTACTATTGTTGACTTCACGTGATGCTAGTGCCCAACCTGGTCTTTGGCTTGCCTCGCCTTTCAACGTGAACAACAAAGACCCTGCTCCCTCTCAGACTTGAAGAAGCAACACCGAGACAACACACCAGAGAACACAATCGAAACGATTTCTTCCAGGAGCACGCTGCTCCTCTTTTTTCTTCTTTTATATTTCTCTCAACTCATCTTACTGGTTCCTTCCTTGCTTACATTGATTCAACTCAATGCTTCTAAACTCTTGCTTGCTATGTTCTTACATGGCACTAGACCCATCCTTTTATACCCTACACATACACACACAATGTAGAGACGGAAACCAACACAACCCCAACTCGGATTCCTCTTAGAAACAGAAACGGAAAAAACCTTCCTAAACAATATTAAATCCAACAGCGCCCGCCCCCGCCGGCCGAAGCTCCTCCTCATGGCGCCTCCTCCTTCCTCTTGGTTTCCCCCATGGCTCTCTGACCTCTCTCTCTCTCTCTGGTGTTGTGCTTTCTTGGGCCCTTGGCCAAAAATCTCCCCGGGCGTCGCCTCCTTTCGGCTCGGCTTGGTACCTCCATTGCCACCACCGCCTCTGCTCCCGTCGCCCTCGGTTGGCTTTGGCACCGCTTCGGCTAAGCCCAGCTGTGCTTGGCCCAGCGCCCATCAAGCCGACAGCTCGCCTAAGCCCCTGCTGTCTTGCGGCGCTGGTGAAGCCCGGGCAAGTGCCTAGCCTGGAGGGACGCTGGCTCCACCCCTGCTGTATATATGTGTGTAAATGTAGGGCTCTTACGTACACCCATCGTACACATCATCTTCTGCAGAGGGAGAAGCGAAAAGGAGACATTTTTAGACGAATAGTAGCATATATTTGCAGCTGATGCTGGCAAGATCGGTTCAGAAACCAAACAGAAGGATGGCGGAAGGAATTATAAGCTGAAGAGAGAGCTCCGAGAAGGAAGCATGGATGATGATTCCGTATATGTTTAGACGTTAATTACAAGTACTCAAGCAAGTAGGAAACGTATTGAACATGATTTCGTTACGAGGAACTGCAAGCGATACCTGAATTTCCTGCGGAGGTGCATCTAACCTCCGCTGCTAGGTGCAATTGCAGTCGAGAAACAAACCAACAACCCTCGGCCCAAAAAGAAGAAGAAAATCAACAACAAACAGTTTTTAACTTGCGAACATATTTCAGGAAGGATCAAAGACGGAAGCAACGGAGACATCGCGGATGATCACTACCACCGCTACGAGGTGCAAATATTACATTCACACACTACTGAAAATTCCTTGGTTTAAGAAAAAAAAAAGAGTACTGAAAATTGTCTCTGCGTAAACTTCAACGGCCCCAATCATGCTTCTTGACAGATTGACGTTGAGCTGATGCACTCTCTCGGCGTAAATGCCTATAGGTTCTCGATATCATGGGCCAGAATTCTTCCAAGTGAGTTCTTTGCATAGTTTTTTTTTTTCAGAAGATCAAATCTGTATCACCTCATCGTACGCTTAACACAAAAGATGATGTGTTTGCTGAGAACAGACGGGAGATTTGGCAGAGTCAACCCATCAGGCATTGATTTCTACAACAAACTTATTGACTCGCTCCTGCTTAAAGGTATCGATTGTGACCATGTACTTTACTTGGATATTGACATATTGTACTTCTTCCATACGGAGTTCTGCTGTTCTGCACTTGGATATGTCCCTGCTGGTACATAACTAGCATTTCAACGCTTTTTTTGCTTGGGCAGGAATACAGCCATTTGTCACGCTGAGCCACTACGACATTCCACAAGAGCTCGAAGACAGATACGGAGCTTGGCTCAATGCTGAGATACAGTAAGCCTGCTTTGTTAAACAAGATTCAATCGACGCTTAACATCATGTTATATCCAAGTTTGTCCAAGACAGACAAAATAAAAAGAAGTTCGTTCTTCCTTTTCTACGCAGGTATGATTTTGGGTACTTCGCGGACATATGCTTCGACGCATTCGGTGACCGAGTGAAGTACTGGAGCACCTTCAACGAGCCAAACGTCGCGGTGCGAAACGGCTACATGCTTGGCACCTACCCCCCGAGCCGCTGCTCGCAGCCATTCGGCACCTGCGCTCGCGGCAACTCTGACGCGGAGCCCTACGTCGCCACGCACAATGTGATACTGTCCCATGCCACTGCTGTCGAAATATACAAGAGAAAGTACCAGGTGATTAATTAATCGTCATCTGGCGAGCATGACATTGACAATTTGGTTGTGCAACTTGCAAGCTGAAGACAACGATTTCTTATTAGCTGACGCACCATTTGGTTGCTCTTTATGCAGAGCAAGCAGAATGGATTGATTGGCATTGTGATGTCCACCACTTGGTATGAGCCACTGAGGGATGTCCCTGAGGACCGGCTGGCGACTGAGCGAGCATTGGCGTTTGATGTTGCATGGTAGGAAATTACCCCGAACAAACTTTAGCTATCGAAGTGGTACCTCATTTGCATTGTTGTCCATGTGTGATATTAATTTACAGTGGACTTAACTTGCTCTCGTCTTTGCAGGTTTCTTGATCCATTAGTCTACGGTGATTACCCGCCGGAGATGCGCCAGCTTCTGGGCGGGAGGCTGCCGAGTTTCTCACCGGAAGATCGAAGGAAGCTGCGTTACAAGCTGGACTTCATCGGGGTTAACCATTACACGACCCTGTACGCCAAGGACTGCATGTTTTCAGGGTGTCCATCGGGGCAGCAGACCCAGCACGCACTGGTGGCCGTCACTGGAGAAAGAAACGGGCTTCCCATTGGAGCTCCGGTAAGTTTAAGGAATGCTTGAAATGCCGATGAACTTGCACTAAAATGCTTGATCGCACTGATTGATTCTGCGTGATGTACGTGCAGACTGCGATGCCCACGTTCTACGTGGTTCCTGACGGGATAGAGAAGATTGTCACCTACATCACGAAGAGATACAACAACCTGCCAATGTTCGTCACTGAAAATGGTACGGAAGCGCAGAACAGTTATTGAACTAGCATTATTGTTCGTTTTCTGTTTCCAGTTTCTAAGAGGATTATGCTGCTCTCAAAAATGCTTCAGGCTATGCACAAGGTGGAGATGGCTACGCTAATGTGGAGGATTGGCTCGACGACAGGGGTAGGGTAGACTATCTGGACCGCTATCTCACAAAAGTAGCCAAAGTTATCAGGTCAGTCGCATAGATATGCCCTCTAGGTCGTCAGATTACATATCTTCAGTTTACCCGAAAGAAGAAGAAAAATATCTTTGCTGATATTAACTGTTCCCAATTAACATACGGAGCAATATACCTTCTCTGCTAGGAATGGAGCTGATGTCCGTGGCTACTTCGTCTGGTCTCTGGTTGACAATTTTGAGTGGCTCTTTGGATACACACTCAGGTTTGGACTATACTACGTAGATTACAAAACACAGGAAAGGACTCCAAAGCTATCCGCGCAGTGGTACAAGGAATTCCTCCAGGATCTACATGAAGCTCAATAGAGAAAGCTTCAATTTGGAATTTCGAAGCTGCCAATTACAGCGAACATGACGTTCTAATGTAGTGATGTTACTGGAATCATTACTCCTGATAACCACCAACATCCAATTTGCGTGCATGGCATTCCCTTTATGAACTATCTTATTTATGTAGTAAGATGTAAAACAAATATTAAATAAGATGCATCCTGTACAAAACAGTATCTTCTAAATAAATTGTCATTTTTATATATTGCCTTGGTTCTGTTTAAAATAACATTTTAGAATCCACGGGGTCAAACTTTCTAAAAACTGTCCAACAATATGTTTAAAACTATCAAGATTGGCCATATAAAAGTATATCACTATATTTGTCGTTAAAAATATTTTCAAATTGTTATAGTTTTATTAATCTATCCTAATAAATAATTATTTAATTTAACGGTCAAAGCTACGTCTCGGAGACCACTTGGAGACCAAAAAGTAAATAGCATATTTAAAAAATATTTAATAGGACAGTGGTTCATTTCATATAAGGGCACCTACAAATGCAATTGCTTCAAGATGAACTTAGCAAAAAGAAAGCAGACTTTTTTATTTGCGGAGTAGGATAGATAAGGTTCTAATTTTTTTTGGAATCGGTGCTTGTGTGCACCGGTGCTTACACGTATAACTATCTCTAATTAATAAATAATACAACTAATATAATTGACGAAGATTAAAATCTCTATATTACTTTAACACATAATAAAAGATTATATGTCTTCATGGTAACCCTTAAAGCTAACGACCCCAGTGGTCGTAAGGATTATAGAGGTTACATAATAAGTAACCTAGTCAGATGAGATCATGTACCTAGTCCCCCTCCAGATGACTGCTCGTAGAAGCTATGAACTGATATTCAGATCTAACTCCAAGTATATTTCTTACCATGTGATGAATGGAACATATATCATATTTGCTCTATACCACACGATGTTTCATGATCATAAGACACTGACAACAACAATCATACGGTTGAGGGTCTCACAGACACACAACAGCCGAACGATTGGTACTTTATCAACCACTGTCTCGCTCCGACAAGTTGCGGCATTTCCAACAGGTGTCTCTTCAAAAAACAACTGCCACATCTTCGACGGTTATTTAAATATGGAGTGTGGAGGACAATGAGCATCAGATTGATGCTAGAGCAATCGACATTAGATTCATGTTTCAAGTCTGATTCATAATATAGTAAATATTACACTTAGTATAATTAGGGTTAGTCCACTGCCTCGTCGAGGCCACCCCCTGTAATAGCCAGTTCATAGCAATAAAGAGCAGTCACATTCTCTCCCAAGAACTCTTTGCCATTTTTCTCTATTTATTTCGTAAGATCGACGACTCGATTGTCGACAGTTGGCGCAGTCTGTGGGGAAGAAGGCGTTGAGTTCTTGAAGATTACTTCGCTCAAGCATTCCTCATTCACTTCCTTTGCTCCATCATTGTCGGGACCCAAAATATGCAATTCTGGACCCTCTGTGTATACTGCACTAGTCCAGGATCACGCTAGTGCACACAGTGGCAACATCAGTGAAATATCATTTCCATATACAAAGATAACTAATAAATAGACAAATAACAATAAACATCAGAGTAAAGACCTTAAGGTCAAAGCTTACAATTAAAGCTTCAGAGGTGCAAATAGCTCAATGAAGCTGCAGCGGAACGAACAAGAATAACTTCAGTGAAGCCCATCCATATGCCCACAGGCAATCGACTGGGGTGCGCAACCTAGTTCTCCATGATCCTTGAAGTAGACCTGATTGGCTGACGATTCCTCCACCTCTGGCTGATTTATTAAAGCAAGCATGAGTACACACCGCATAGCAAGTCATGCCACGTAAATGCAATTATAGATGCAGCTTATTCCAAAGGAATGGCTTCGTGGTTCTTTTGCAGAAATGCAACATTTGCAATTTGAATACAAAGAATAGATTGAAAGCATAATTCAAAACAAATAAACCATAATAAGTTTTATCATTTATTTTCACAAAGACACATAGCCTAATCAAGTTATTCACACAGCTGCATAAGTTACCTCACACAACTGTCCCATCCCAAGTTTTATGAAAATCTACCCTCGTGTGAAATCCCCGAGCATGTCCATGATCATGACGCGCTATTCAATAGATTGTTTAACACTCTGCAGAGTTTGTACACTTTACCCACAAGATGCAATCAAGCGGATCGAGTGATCACAACAAAACCTTTCGGAAACTTCATCTCAAGCATTGATACTCCCAGTGTGCTTACAAACCGCTAGACAACACCACACAGGAAGTCAGTCCGACATACACTGTTGGACAGGGACACGGCGAACCGCCCCGTGATGTGACTACTTGGTAGCACACCTCCACCCATGCAACACACCCTAACCTACTTCCTGAGTACCAATGTCAAGAATCCATAACTTACTAAGTTAGGCCCGTCCCATACCAAGCATGTGGTTGTACGAGAGGCTCAGTTCAATGACGCACAAAGTTAAGTCCTAAATTGACCAAGGTAAGACTTCCAATTAAACTACAAATCCCTATGCACACATGTTATTAAGCCCACGCACATAGCTCCACCAAAATATCACACACCCACTTGCCTCCGCTCTAAATCCTTTCCCACCTGTTGGTTAAGTGCAACATATGCCATCAACGGGTGCATAGCACATAGCGCATACAGCTTCTATCACATAGTTCCATAGTCACTTAGTCAAGTTTATATTTGCAACTACATGAGATGATGACTCGTAGCATGGCTAAGCAATCTAATCGCATCTAACCAACCCACGTTGGTAATACAATAGCACCAACTAAATGAACCAAACTAGGGTGACAAAAGATTATGGCATACAATTAGACAAAGAGGTCATAACAAACTGGATATTAACTAATCCCAAAAGCATTGAAATAAATAATTAAAGTAAATGCAATAATTTAAATCAAAGTAATTTTAGAAAACTGGGATTCAACATGATCAAAGGTATAACTTGCCTTGCTATAGCAATGATAATCTTTATTTATCTTTAATCTTCTACTATCTTGATCTTCAGCTCCTTCTTGATCAGAACTTCCCGAAGTATCAACGTCTACTCGCAAAACAAGCAAATAAACCAAAACAAATAAATAACAGAAAGCCAACAAACTCCAAAAATAATAATCTCAAATAAATAGATATTGGATTGAGATGAATTTAGGAATTTGAATGGACTCAATCGGAGTTCGAATTCAAAAGATATGAGCTCAGGAAGAATCACATGAAATGATGAAATTGAGAGAGAAAAGAATATTCAGAGAATATTCCTTCGGATTAAAATAATAATAAAAGGAGTTGGAGACTTACAAGTGGGGTCCACTGGTAAGTGAGAGAGACAAAGATAGTGGATGACATGTGGGACCAACTGGATAATTGGATTTCAGAAATTAAATGAATTTCCAAAAATGACAAAGAGGATAACAGGTGGGACTGACTGATGTTTATGAATTTATAGAATTAAAATAATTCCTGAAATAAGGTAGAGAGAGCGACATGTGGGACCAAAAAGGACTTTTCAAGAATTAAATTAATTCCCGAAAATAGGATTAGAGGTTGACGTGTGGGTCACTGGTCTATGGACCAGGTCCATAGAGATATGCTAGTCCACGGTGGACCAAGCTCATGGCTAGGTTTTGACCAAGGTTGATGACATGCGGGACCACATGTTAGAGAGAGAACTACTCTAGGGTTTTTGATTGGGAGGCTGACATGTGAACTATTGATCCATAGACCAAGTCCATGATCTAGGGTTTATGGTGCACAGTGGATAGGGTGTATGAACTAGTGCTAACATACGGGGTCCACAAGGTATAGGGTAGGTTCACCATGGATCGAGTCCACGGTTAGGGTTAGAGTTACGCTTACGTGGCATCCAAGTGTGCACAAGATTTGACAAGGAGCTGGTGATGTGGCGAGGTGGCTGACTGGCGCTTGATGTGGCATGACTTGGCCAGGTGATGTGGCACCAGGGAACCAAAGGGGATGGGAGGTCAAACGGGACCCGCAGACGGCCGTGGCTGGTTTCACGTGCAGACCTCTGTGATGGCCGACGGCGTAACACCAATGATTCAACGGCGGCGGCGGCGGTAGACGCGGCGGCTCCGGCGAGGTTGGCCAAGGACGGAAGCGGCTCGGCTAACGCACAGGATGGGGAGGAAACCGAGGCGGCAACACTTCGGGTTGAAGGACCGGGGACGACCTCGAGGCGACGGCAGCGACGCGGGTCCGGATTGAGTGCGGCGGAGGGCAGAGCAAGGGAAGATGGGCTAAACGGGTCTCACCGAAAAGCTTCAAACGACAAGAAACTTGGGCTCCAATGGTGGCGGCAGCTCGGGTCGGGAGGATGGCGCCCCATGGCGATTCGACAACAAGTACACGGTCCAAGACGCGGGCGCGGAATCCGTAGAGGCGGCGCTTGCTGGGTCGGAGAGGCACCGACGGCGGCGACGGCGACGAGCGCTGCGGCATCGCCGGAGAAGAAGACCATCGCGACGGCGCGGCTTCCGGGCGGCGGCGATTAGGGCACCAAGGGGCGACGCCGCGAGGGACGAGGGCGCTGGTTGGCGGCGACTTTTATAGCACCTCGGCGCGCGTGCGAGGCGGACTCCATGGCGGCGGCAAGAATCATGGCGTTCACGCTGCGCAGACGCTGTGTGGCGATGGCCATCGGCAGCCGGCCCGGGCGATAGGGTTTGAGGCAAGGGCAAGCTTACTGGGCTTTGGTCATGAGTCGCCGAGCGGAGGAGAGAGGCGAAGTGGGCGATCCAATTCGCCCACGAAGAAAAAATTGAATATAAATGAATTTCCAATTAAGAAAAAGATCAGAATTCAAAAGAGCTCAAATAAATAGCAAATAAATTCAGAAAAATCCAAGAAAATAAACAAAAATTCCTTGGAGCACAAGGAAGCCAACTAAAAATGTTTTTCTTTAAATTGATGTTTAGATTAGTCAAATTAAATATTTTAATTTTAGAAAATTCCCAATTAAGCTTTATTAATTCAAATAAAATTGGTGAATTTTTCCAGGACCTAAACTACTTAAAAGATTTTTGAAAAGCCAAATTTTGGGACGTTACAAATCATCGCTCATGCGAACATGGCAGAAACTTGGGATGAGGAAAACTAGTTCAACCTGGTGGACTACTCCAACCTCGACATGGACGCATGCCTCCGGGCTATGGAAGAAAACGGGGTGTCATCATCCTCCTCCTCCTCCGCCGGCTCGCCAATCGCAGCGATTGACGAAATCGATCGGATAGATGAGGATACACCGCCACCAACAATGGCGCTCTCAGAGGAACCACTCGTTGCGACCAGTTCGGAACGTCCGAACGCTTCTGCAAGCCTGGTCGATCTGACCGGCAAAAGCGGTAATGGAAGCCCAATGCTGCAATCAGAGAGTCTATGTACTCTCGATATTGTCATGGGCGACTAGTATTCGCTAATGGCTCCTACGTATTCCGGGGGCCAAGCGGCATCTGGTAAGAGTATCAATGAAGTTATCACCGATCGCAGGGCAAGTGGGCATGGTGAAACTCAACATACGATCGGCAGTCCACCGGATCAGACTAAATCCACCGCAAAGCCCACCGAAGGCTGTAATCTCCGATGGCCCCTCATCATGGAGGCTCCTTGCAGAAGCACTAGAAGACTCTCCCTTAGCTACGACGGGAGTTCATCAGAAAATCACTGTTAGTGCCACGAAGTTAACACAATCAGAGATACCAATCCGGATGCCATGCACGATCCTCCGCGGGTTAACTCGCCACCACTTTCTAGTGGAGATGGTACGGGCGCTCAAGCACCAACTACCGGAGGCAACCGAGCTGATGGACGCATCGCTTAATCCACCGTTTACCCCATCGTGAGTAAGGAATCGCAGGCCAACCGGAAGGTCGAGGAAAACTCGACTCATCTGGACGCCCAATCGCAAGCGGAAATCGCCACGATCTTGATAACGATACAAAACCTGCAACGAAGTCCGGGATATTCGAATAATCCAGACCTCGCTTAGCAGAACCTGTGTTTTGTTCAACTTTTGGTCGTGTCAAGATCCTCCAACAAACCATGCAACATACAAAAATGTATCGGGAGCAGAGGAATTCACAAAGGCGCACGATGACCTCATCCCAGTGCTCCTCTCTCAGCAGGAGACAACATTGTCGAGCAGAGGATCGATCAATACCAAGACCCCATCGCAGGTTCTGACCAGGAAATCACGAGGGTAGACGGCTCTTCACAGCAGCCACTCCTCCTTGTCAAGAGGAACGACCACTTGATTCAAGCGATCTTAGGGATCATCTGAACTAGGTAGGTGGTCAAAGACGTTATCATAATGTCCACGACCGGGTTGGGACATCAGATCCTAGATATGCAAATCTGAGAAATCGATCCCCGATTGACTATAATCCGGCTCCTTTTCGTGAGAAAGCGCCACGACTCCATTACGGGCTAACGAATCGCAATTTGCATAATGGATCACATTTGACGATCGATCACGAACCAATTACCGCAATTGATCGCATTTGATGACGACTACCGTAATTAACGCAATTGATCCAACAATTAACACAATATATCGTAATTTAGCACAATTAGCGCAATAAACCATAGTTAACATGATTAACGACAATTATTACAATGATTAATTATTAAAATAAACAGTTATTACAAAACATTTAAATTACAATAGAAAAAAAAAAAAATAGGTAGGGAAGGGAGCCGGAGGAGAAGCCGTCACCGCATTGGGGGAGGAGGCGAGTGGCATGAGCCGGTGGAGGGAGGCGGCCAGATCTGGGCAGAGGGAGAGGGTGGAGGCCACCAGCTTCACGAGGTCGGGGAGGAGCCCAGATTCGGTCGGCCGGAGGCGACCGGACACGTGGGGGTGTAGGGTCCAGCTCGGGGGAGGATGTAACGACCCAACTCTAGGGCACCGAGAGATCCTCCATGACCTCTGGAAAGTCCACCAGACCTCCCAGAGGTCCATAAGGACCTCTCGGCAGCCCACCAAGACCTCCCATGAGGTCCAACGAGACCTCCTGGAGGTCCGGAGAAACGTGACTGAGAGTGAGCCTAGGAACCAGGGAGCACCCGAGGGCCTTACCACGGCCAAACAGAGAAGGATGAGGATGTCCGAGAGCATTCCTAAGACCTCCCATGACCCTCCGTGAGGAGGTCGTGGAGATCTGGGACCACCCCAAGACTTCCTGCATTCACTCCACTGTGTGGACATGGAGGTCCAAGCATACTCAGGGGTTCCTGTGAAACCCGAACTAGGTCCCAAGGATCATAGCTAGCTCTTCACAAAGAACAACAAGGATAACATAGCAAAGAACATAAGCTTTATTAATAACCAAAGGAGTTGTTTACAAGAGATCTTACAAGCCAACAGGGCAAAACATAACAAAAAGAACACTGAGCCACCCGATACACCACAGTAACCGGCCGAGGGGCGCAATCCTAGTCGATCTGGACCATTTGGTCCACCGAAAGCGAATCACCTTAAAGCTCTCAATTCTCGCTAAAAGATAGCATCAAGCAAGAGTGAGCACAACAACCGTGCTTCGCAAGTTACACCTCGAGATAACAAGATGACATGCATAATGGATATCACAATGGAAGGCTTAATATGGTTGATTTGCATAAAGCCATGTTTCTTTCAAATACATGTATTAAGTTCTAAGGCAGTAATACAATAATAAAAATTCATTTCATCAAATTAGTTTTTCAGTTGGATAACATTCATCATAAGATGGTGAAGGATACCCTCCTGACATTAGGCTCCTCGCCTAAACCCATGGGACGGCAAATCCCAAAACAGATTTGAAAATCATTTCCGAAAATTCCCAAAGTCAACAGCTAACTTCAAGTGGCCTTTGCCAGCACGTCCATGACCGCGGACACGGCTATTCGAATAGATTTAACTCTGCAGAGGTTGTGCACTTTACCCACACGACATGAGTACTCTAGTTTGTTTGGCATCTTGAAAGTGCCACCTCTCACTTGCCAAGGTAAGAGGTCTAGAGTTCATGACAAGGCCTTTACAATGCATTGCTCCACCACAACCTTTCCTTGCTAAGGTTTCACCCCCTATGGATAGCAATCCGTGGAAGCCCCTCTGCACCAAAGGGGAACAAAGGGTTATAAAAGACCATTGGCCAAACAAGACCTCCCACACCTCCAATGGAACAAAGATATGGTAGAGTTTTTGCAAATTAATCACCAGTCCCACGCCCCACACACCGGAGACATGTGGTTGCACGGTTTGGCATAGCCCATTATAGGCATGGCATTGGTCGCTCAAAGACCGGTCCTCAAATGACTAGGGCGACTTCCACAAACCCTGTGGCATCGATCTATCATAACGACACGATCCCGTGCATAAACTTGCACCAACCAAGCCAACCAATTCGCCCCAGTCTAAATCCATTTCCTTTTCTTTGCTTCCCTAGCAATACTTTCATACCTCCATGACAACCCAATGTCATGGTTAAAACATTTAAGAGAAACAGTTGGTCATGTTGGTAAAGATTTCCCCAAATCAATACTTTTGGTCTAAGCTTAACTAAGCATGAGTTTTTCAAATGATTCCTGGTTCACATTATTGGGTCAACCAGATTTTGCCTAAGGTGACAACAAATTTGGTTCAATGTCAAAGTTGGCCATATGAGAGAAAGTGGTATAACTATGTGTTTAAAGACAGGTATTGAAATAACTTGGTAGAAATAGGCATGCATAATACTCAAATGTAACATAAATAAATTGAAATATCAGCAATATGATCAAAAGTGTAACTTGCCTCTTGCTTGGTAGCTTAAGATTCTATTTTCTCACCGCCTGGCTCTCTCAGAACGCCAAGATCTACACGCAAGAGAGAATGATTCAAACAACGATCAAATAAAGAACCAATCGAGCTCCAAATAAAGAACCAAAAGAACTTCAGAGGAACCTCAACACTCAACCAACAGAGAGGTCCAAATTTCAGATTAGGTTCTTAGGAGGAGGTCTAAGCTATACAGAGGAGGGTGGTCTTTAGCAAAAGACCCCAAGGAGTGACCTAAACAACACACGGAGAGGTCCCGGAAGTAGTTCTTGGGCGAGGTCCAGAGAGAGGTCCTCAAATAAGGGCCATAGAAATCTGTAAGGTGTCCACCAGGGGAGGTCTGCGAAGGACACGACCCGCCAATGCAAAGGACCAAAATAAGAGTGAAGCGGACCACCGAGAGAACTTACCAGAGACAAGGAAGAACAATGGAGTGAGGGAGGTCTTGTGAACACAAGGTCTTCCTCGAAAGCCAACGGACGAAAGCCGTGATGGTGAATGTGAAAGGGTAAAATGGGAGAGCTCCTCGGACTAATTATAGACAAAAAGGGTGAAGAAAACTAGAAATACATATGTCAAGGATAAGTATGGAAGTAGGTCAAAGATGGGTGAGTGGCGGAGGCAGTGTCACTACCACCTCCGTTAAAAACTACGAGAAAGGACAAATTAGGTTGCTTTGGGAAGGACTAAGAAAATGTCGTATACGTTAAGTGACCCAATTCAGTAAAACACCACGATATGGATGCATTTAATGTGACAAGACCCGCATTAAATGCTCAATATAATAACGTGGCGGAGGAATTGAGAATGGTTAAGACCGGCAGTGGGGCGGTCCAAATTAGAAACAATCGGGTCAAAGGGGGAGGTCTTGCCTCAAGAAGAGAGGTCCTCGAGGAGGTCTAAGAAACTAAGAGGTCCTGATATACACAAAGGAGGTCCGAACATGGGGAGGTCCAAATACACATGGAGGAGGTCCACGTGACTGAGGTTCGGACAACTAGGACTTCATCAAAGGAGGTCCCGCGACTCAAGGAGGTCTGAAGTGGAGGAGGTCCAGAGATGCGGAGGAGGTCTGGACATGGGGAGGTCCTGACGGTCATGATCTCTACAAGGGAGGTCTGGCAAGGAGGTCCAGAGCCAGGTTTAAAAGGCCTCGGAGAGGTCTTGGACAGGAGGTCCAAGAACTACCAAGAGGTCCCGTGGTTGAAATTAATAACACGTTGAGGTCTGGGCGGTTGGATCTCCGAAAGGGAGGTCCAACGGCCAAGATCAAACATGCGGGAGAGGTCCGCAAGGTAGTATAACGCACGGGGAGGTCTGGGCCTTCAGATTCAAAGTAAGGGGAGGTCCAAACCGTTAGATTCAGAACAAAGGGAGGTCCAAATAAACTCGTGTGTCAAGCAACTCAAAAGAGGTTTCCACCCGCCAAGGTGAGATCAAAGCCTTGGCAATTACGATGAACCCTAAAGAGGTCCTTCGCCAAGAAGGAATGCCAAGGGGTTTCAAATGAATTCAGGAGGATCAAGGCATGTAAGAAATCCACGAGGTTACAAGGAGGTCCGAATAAAAGAAGTCTGCGGGCATTGAGAAGTGCCTGTGTGACAAAAGGTCTAGACTTAAGAGAAGTCTGAATGAAAAAAGAGGTCCGATCCAAAGAGATTCAAACCAACAAAGAAATTCAAAGTTATCAAACTTAAAGAGAAAGGTCTGAGCGAATGGGAAAGAGGTCCTAAAGAATGGTATTACCGTGAATTGGGGTGGCACACGGATCGCACTAGAAGGACCTTTCCAAAGAGAGGGCTACAAGGATCGAGGCTAAAGGAGTCCAAGTGATCACCAAGAGGTTCACCGAGCATGGAAGGAACTCAAGTGGTTATAAAGGGAGACCTAAACCCCGAGGAGGTCTAAGCCAGAGAAGGAGATCTGACCAGGAAGGTCCAAGCACTTAGAAGATCTAGACCTAAAGAGGTCCTGATCCTTAGATGATGATCACAATAGGTTTGAACGGTTCAGCCTTCACATGGGAGGTCCGACTCAGAGGGAAATCAAGGGTCCAATTGAGCACAAAGGTGGTTCAATCAATGCAAAGAAGATCTAATCGCCACGTAGGTTCAAGTGAATTAATGAGCATTCCAAAGAAGCAAGAGGGATACTCAAGCAAAAGATGTGAGGGGAGGTCCTGCTAGATCAACCTAGAGGGAGGCCCGGGCACAAGAATATGCCTAACCGAAGATTGTGGTCTAGGATCAAGAGATCCGCACAACAACAGAGGTCAAACATGGGGACTGGTGCTCGACATATAAAAATGTCCAAACAGATGAAGGAGAGGAAATCCTATCAAGAAAGGAGATAGCTCCAGAGAGCTAGAGCTACATCAAAAGAACCAAACTTTGATTTAGTTGAGGTTTAGTTAAGTCATTTTAAATTCTTCAAATTCAAAACTTCAAAGTTAAGCTTGTAATTATCACCAAAACCAAATGGTTCTTTTTATTTTAAAATTTTCAAAAGGCTCAAAATCGAGAAGCACAGAGGAGAGGGGGGTAGCAAGGGAGGAGGAGGGCGGCACTGCACAGGAGGAGGCGGGGGTTGGGGAGGAGGGAGGAGGTGGTGCCGGGCGTGAGGAGGAGGGTGGGCACGTGAGCCGAGGGAGGGGGGAGCGCAGCGGGGGGGGTGTGAGAGGAGGGAGACGAGTTGGATTATATTCGATGGCATTTGACAAGTAATTACCCTGAAGTTCAGGGTAAATTGGGAATAGGGGCTGCGGGAAGCCGCAGATGCTCTCCGCGGGTAGGGGCGGAGCCAGCGCTGGCCCACGCCTCGGGCCAGCCCAACATATGTTAGCCCACACCTTAGATTCACACAGTGAAAATTTTTCATTTAGTTAGCATTTTTTGGCTGGGCCTCGGGCCATTGCCCGGGAGGCCCGAGGCCCAGCTCCACCCCTGTCCGCGGGCGGCTTCCCGCTTCTGGCTTCTACACGTTGTATAAGAAAGCGGCTTTTACGAAAAGCGGCTGCGAAAAGCCTCCCATTTAGAACTGCTAAGCTGCTAAGCCGAAGCCTTCCAAAACGGGCCAATAATCACTCGGTCCTATCTTAATTAGCAAGCACGCGCGTACGACTACTCGGCGATACGTCCTCCGGCTCCCTCTGTCCTCTAGTTGGATCGATGTTAAACAGCTCTCTCTACTTTGTCAACCTAGGTTCTTGTCAACAGAAAAATGTTACGTGTACCGATTTTATAATGGTCGGTTAATCTGTCCATATCTACGAGGTAAATATGCAAAGATTAGGCTGAAAAGAACCTGGCCTGACTTTACCTTGGACAATTTTGCCGTGTAGGTTTCCGTCGTGTGGGCGCCAGATTTCCACGCGGTGATCCTTAGCTCAGCCGTTCAGGGTCTTTTCCATTCGAACCATGGGGAAATATGTGATATATGCCAGAAACTTTAAAACGGTATAACCTAGCTAGCTGAATGTAACACCTCCAAAAATCTGGAATCGTTAAACTCTTCATAACCGCGTAGAATGTGCAGTTATGAAGTAAGCAGTGTCTCAAGCAAATTTTCTATTACAACAAAAAAAAAAAGACTTTTATTACATAAGATAAGGCTTAACAACCAGTTTTTACACTGATACGGGCATCTAAGCCCAAACTTAATATAATACAAGACAAAAGAACTTCAAACTACAGGCACGCTTGAGCGCGGTCGAGACCTAATAACAGTAGTCGCTGTCATCTGTGGGTTCACCAAAATCCTGTTGATTATGAACCTCTGTATTTTCCCAGGTTTCCTCTGTAGATGATTTGCAGATTGCAAGAGTGAGTACAACTTCCGTAATCAACCAGCCACATAGAAATTCTAAATAATTACATGTAAGGAGTTCAATAGATGGTTAGAGTTTACCAAATCTGGCATATGTAGATGCATTTTGCAGTTAAAGCCGTTTATCTTTAAAACAGTAAAATAATAATAAATAACAACATCAGGGTTTTCTCAACACTTGCACAAACCAACTTAATATATCAAAAACTCTACTTATTTTTTCTGTATTGGAATCACCCATTAACACAGCTTCATTAACCGGAAGTATGCTTCCAGATGGGTGCACAGAGGAGCTTGATTAAGATGCAGATTCTGGATAATGATGCTGCAGGGAAACTGTTCTTGAGCAAGCTGAGCAACGAGGCTAGTGCAGCAGTTGAATCACCCAGTTCCCACAATGTTGTTACGGAGCGTGCCATGGCAATAGCCCAAAGTTGTGGAGGTCTACCTCTTGCACTCAATGTCATTGGGACCGCTGTGGCGGGCTTGGAAGAGCCGACAGAATGGATTTCAGCCGCGGATGCAATTCATGCCAATATGGACAATATTGATGGTGTGTATGAAATGTTTGCTTGGCTGAAATACGGCTTTGACAGGCTCACACCCACTCAACAACAGTGCTTTCTGTATTAGTAAAGAGCAACTTGTTGAATATTGGTTGGCTGCAGGTTTGCTACTCAATGATTATAAGAAGGGTTATCAGATAATCCAGAGTCTTATTTCAGCGTGCTTGTTGCAGACCAGTAGCTCAATGTCATCAAAGGTAAAAATGCACCACGTAATCAGGAATCTGGGGCTTTGGTTGGTTAACAAGGCAGATAAAAAGTTCCTCGTTCAAGCAGGGATGGCCTTGGATAGTGCTCCATCAGCTGGAGAGTGGAAAGAAGCTACAAGGATCTCCATCTTGTCTAATAACATCACAGATATTTCTTTCTCACCAAAATGCAAAAACGTCACCACATTGTTGATCCAGAATAACCCAAATTTGAACATGCTGGGCTGGGGATTTTTCAAATATATGTCCTCCTTGAAAGTTCTAGATGATTTTGCTACCTCTCTAAAGCACAAGAGGCAGGAGTTCAGTGTTACTGATCTCATTGGCACTCTTGGTGTTGAAGAGAAGGCGAGGGCAAAAGATACTCGTGGCAAGAAAGTTGCTGCTGAGGGAGGTTCTAGCGCCAATTTGGTGCAGAAGAAGAATCCTCGTGCTTTCCACAACAAGAAGAAAAATAAGCCTTTTGTCAAGCCCAAGGCTACTACTGAGTTTAAAAAGAAAGGCAAAGGAAAGGGTGGCTGCTTTGTGTGCGGTGATTCTGGCCATTGGGCTAAGGATTGTCCAGATCGCAAGGATAAGCAGAAGAAGTCTGCAAACATGGTTATTAGTGACGCTGGAGGAACATCGGCACGTAATTATTTACCTACAGCTTTTTCGCTTGTCAATCACCCGAGTGGTGGATTGACACCGGTGCTAATATTCATGTTTGTGCCGATATTTCCTTGTTTTCATCTTATCGTGTCGGTCGAGGTTGCTCCTTGTTGATGGGGAACGGATCGCATGCAAATGTGCTCATGGTGTTGGTACTACCGATCCGAAGTTTACTTGGGAAAGACCGTGGTACCAAGAACGTCAAGATGTCCCTCCATAAAGAAGAATCTGTCGGCCGATCTCTCTGTGTAGAGATGGTTTTAGGCTTGCATTTGAGTCCAATAAATGTGTCGTGTCTAAGTATGGAACATTTGTTGGTAAAGGCTATGAGAACGGAGGTTTGTTCCGCTTTTCTTTGATGGATTCTTGTAATAAAGTTGTGAACCATGTGTGTAACGATGATGATAAGTCTAATATTTGGCATTCACGACTTTGTCATGTTAATTTTGGGTGTATGACGCGCTTAGCTAATATGAGTTTAATCCCAAATTCACTTTGGTCAAAGGTTCTAAGTGCCATGCGTGTGTTCAATCGAACAACCTCGCAAGCCTCACAAGGCAAAGAAAAGAGGCGAGGAATTTGCATCGTTAGAACTCATTCATTCCGATTTGTCGCGAGATGAATGGCGTCTCGACTAAAGGTGGAAAGAAATATTTCATGACGCTTATAGATGATTGCACTAGATTTTGCTACGTGTACTTATTAAAAACAAAAGATGAAGCGTTGGATTACTTTAAGATCTATAAAGTCGAGGTAGAAAACCAACTTGAGAGGAAGATCAAGCTGGTAAGGTCTCGATCGTGGGGAGAGTATTTTTCTAATGAGTTTACTTTATTCTGCGAGGAATATGGAATTATTCATGAGAGGACGCCTCCTATTCTCCCGAATCAAACGGGGTTGCCGAAAAGAAAGAATCGCACTCTAATCGACGGTTAACGCCATGTTAGACATCGCGGGACTTTCTAAGGAATGGTGGGGTGAGGCTATATTGACCGCGGTCATGTCCTCGAATAGAGTTCCTACAAAGAACAAAGAAGTAACACCATTCGAGGAATGGGAAAAGAAAAACCGACTCTCTATATTTGCGCACATGGGGATGTTTGGCCAAAGTTAACGTGCAATTATCAAGAAGCGCAAACTTGGACCAAAAACCGAGATTGTATATTCCTTGGATATGCTATGCACAGTGCGGGTTATAGGTTCTTAATTATAAAATCTGGAGTACCTGACATGCGTGTTGGTATAATCATAGAATCCAGAGATGCTACATTTTTTGAGAATGAATTTCCTATGAATAGTGATGTACCTAGCTCATCTAGTCAAAAACCTATAATTTCCCTTGATTCTTTTCTGCCGATAGAACATGTTGAGCAAACGCCTGTGGAAAATCCTGAGGAGGATAACAATGAAGTTACTCGAAAGAGTAAGAGACAAAGGACTGCAAAGTCTTTTGGTGATGATTTCATTGTATACCTCGTGGATGACACTCCAAGAACCATTGAAGAGGCATATTCTTCTCCGACGCTGACTATTGGAAGGAAGCGGACGAGTGAGATGGACTCTATTATGTCTAATGGAACTTGGGAGGTCGTTGATCGCCCTTATGGGTGTAAACCCAGAGGATGTAAATGGGTTTTCAAGAAAAAGCTTAGGCCCGATGGTACAATTGAAAAGTACAAGGCAAGGCTTGTGGCCAAGGGTTATACCCGTAAAGAAGGCGAGGACTTCTTTGATACTTATTCACCATGTCTGATTGACCACAATTCGAGTACTACTTGCCCTTTCAAGCTTCTCATGGTCTTCTCGCTCATCAAATGGACGTTAAGACAGCTTTCCTAAATGGAGAGTTGGAGGAGGAGATTTATATGGATCACCAGACGGGTTTGTGGTAGAAGGTCAAGAAGGAAAGGTGTGCAAGTTGTTAAAGTCTTTGCATGGCCTAAAGCAAGCACCTAAGCAATGGCACGAGAAGTTCGACAGAACTTTGACATCTGCTAGCTTTGTTGTGAATGAAGCCGATGATGTGTGTACTATCGCTATGGTGGGGGAGAAGGAGTGATCTTGTGCTTGTATGTTGATGACATATTGATTTTTGGGACAAACCTCAATATGATTGAGGAGGTCAAGGACTTTCGTCCAAGAGCTTTGAGATGAAAGATTTGGGAGTGGTGATGTGATTCTTAACATTAAGCTACCGAGAGGAGGTGATGGTGGGGTTACACTCGTGCAATCCCACTATGTGGAGAAGGTCTTGAGTCGCTTTGGTTATAGTGATCGCAAGCCCGCTTCTACTCCTTATGATCCTAGTGTGTTGTTGAGGAAAACCAAGAATAACAAGGATCAATTGAGATACTCTCGATCATTGGCTCATTGATGTATTTAGCTAGTGCTACGAGGCCTCGATATCTCGCTTGTGTGAGCAAGCTAAGCGGCTTTGTTTCAAATCCGGGAGATGATCATTGGCGTGCTCTTGAGAGAGTAATGCACTATCTAAAGGCAACTGTGAGCTATGGCATTCACTATGCTGGGTACCCAAAGGTACTGGAGGGCTATAGTGATTCAAACTGGATCTCTGATGCTGATGAGATAAAAGCCACGAGTGGATATGTGTTCACACTTGGAGGTGGTGCTGTTTCCTGGAAGTCTTGCAAGCAGACCATCTTAACGAGGTCAACAATGGAAGCAGAACTCACAGCATTAGATACCGCTACTGTTGAGGCTGAGTGGCTTCGTGAACTCCTTATGGATTTGCCGGTGGTTGAAAAACCGATACCGGCTATCCTGATTAACTGTGATAATCAGACTGTAATTATCAAGGTGAACAGTTCTAAGGACAACATGAAGTCATCTAGGCATGTTAAGAGGCGGTTGAAGTCCGTCGAAAATGAAAAACTCCGGAGTGATAGCGGACTATGTCGAGCATACTAATAATCTGGCCACCAATTTACAAAGGGTTTATCACGTAATGTGATAGATAGTGCATCGAGTGAGATGGGCCTGAGACCCACATGAGTCATACTACGGTGGTAACTTTGTTTCTCGTGATCGGAGATCCCGTGAAGTAGAATGGTGAAACAAGTCGTTGGTTGATCGGGAGGAGAGACCTTTACAAGGCTCATTTTTCTTAGTGATGCACTTCTCTCCTATTCTCAGTATGGCAAGTTGGTTTTTTACCTCAATGTGATCCGAGTGGCTTATTTAAAGCGTAGATGTCGGCCTACAAGACATCTTAGAAGGAACACACCTATATGAGTTCGATCACCGGGTCACGCCTATGAGATTTGGGTGATTTCTAGATACTCATGAATAGGCATGGAGTATGACTTAT
Source organism: Phyllostachys edulis (assembly GCA_036346405.1). Classification (NCBI taxonomy): domain Eukaryota; kingdom Viridiplantae; phylum Streptophyta; class Magnoliopsida; order Poales; family Poaceae; genus Phyllostachys; species Phyllostachys edulis. The sequence goes on from CM070551.1 coordinate 27,192,611, forward strand.
ATGCTCCAACTGAGGGATGCTTCAAAAATTTAGTACTAGTAAAGGAATTGGATAAAGCTTGTTCGCACAAAACTCAATTCAAGGCATAGTCCATTGTTCGCCAGTGGATGAGTGTAACTCCTTTCCTAGATGGTTGTTCAACTTAACAGTCTTCCATCAAACACCGGTATATCAAACAACAAATAGAATCGAGAGCATTTCTCGTGTGCCTTGAAATTTGGTGGGGATTGTTGGATTAATTGGGCTTGGTCCATTTTAATTTAGCAATTAATCAAATGAAATTCCTAGGCCCACTATTAATGCTAGGTGTAAAAACTGTTTAGTCCCATATGGAGAATTGAATGGGAGTTACACCACTTTAAAAGGTGGAACGTGGTAACCCCCTTGTGGAATTGGAGAGAGCCAATACACGCTTCCTTCCGCTTCGCCTCATTGTCTTGCGTCCGTCTTGCCGTGCGTGTGTGTGTGTGTGTGTGTGTGTGTGTGTGTGTGTGTGCGCGCGCGCGCAGGCGTGTCGGGTACGGGCGCGTTTTTCTTTATCTATTCGAAAATCAAACGCATCGACTCTGGCAAGAATCGTGCGATTATTAGTGTATTATGGTCATGTTAATATTGGATGCAGTTACTAGTGACTAATGGCTGCAGTTACTCTGGCCTCTTCATTTTTGCTGTTACAAAAGAACTCTCCACTATATACGAGGGATTAGGGAGAAGAGTATTCTTGTTCTGTGTTGTTGCTGTTCTCTGTCATCTCCGGTCCAGAGCCTTGCGCGCACAAGTTTCTGGGCGAGTAGGCCTCCGGAACTTCGTCCGTTTGTGTACCTGCACGGGTAGGCGGGCGATCAAGTTTTTGGGGAGCGATCAGTAGCGACTACTCAATCATGACGCCTACTTCTCGGTGGTGAATCGCTTCATGAATCGCTGCCTGCTAACATCTTCCTGCATCAAGCTTCGTCCTGCATCACGCCTCGATCGACTACATCGAATAGGCCATCATGTCAACTGATGGTAACGGCGCCTCCGGTGTTTCTAACACTGGCCCCGCCCGAGGGTATAAATTGAAAACTTTTCTGGTGTATTTCTTTCTGTGCGCTATGAATATGTTAATAGATGTTTCTGTTAGCCTGTTCGTTAGCGAATATGAATACATCGTTGATAGATCACTCATGCATGTTTATGTCATGTTTTATATGCTGAATTTCTGGATTAAAATATACCGAAAATTGACTACATTTCCAACAATAACATCACTTGCAGAATGTGAGACATTGGTTGCATTGCAGCATCTGAACTTGTCACACACACACACACATTATGAGACTACCTGAGCGCCTGTGGTTACTGAAAGAGTTGAGGCATTTGGATCTCAGTGTGACTGTTGCACTTGAAGATACCCTGAACAGCTGCTCAAAGTTACACAAGTTGAAAGTGCTCAATCTCTTCCGCAGCCACTATGGGATTCGTGATGTCGACAACCTGAATCTGGATTCCCTGAGGGCATTAGTATTCCTCGGAATCACTATTTATGCAGAGGATGTGCTAAAGAAATTGAACAGGACTCATCCTTTGGCAAAGTCAACACATCGCTTGAACCTGAAGTACTGTGCGGAGATGCAGTCAATCAAAATCTCAGACCTCAACCACATGGAGCACCTTGAGGAGCTGTATGTTGAATCATGCTATGACCTGAATACACTGGCTGCCGATGCTGAGCTGACGACTTCACACTTGCAGTTCCTGACCCTCTCAGTTCTTCCCTCGTTGGAAATATCCTTGTTGCACCAATGCCCCATAATTTTCGGTACATTCGCAAATTGATCATTTCACAATGCCCCAAGTTGTTGAACATCACATGGGTCCGAAGACTTGAAGTTCTCGAGAGGCTTGTCATATCCCATTGTGATGAGATGCTGAAAATTGTTGAAGACGAAGAAGCTAACAGTGACGAGCAGTAGGGAGCACAAAAAATGAAAGTGCAGGATAATCCTTCTGAAAAACAAGAGGATCATGCTATGGTAGTGAATTCATGGGATGAGTGGAATAATGATTATCAAAGCACGTGCAAGGGCGAAGCAAGCAAAGATACAAGGCACACTGACTTCCCAAAGTTGAGATCGATCGTATTGACTGATGTTGAGAAGCTCAAGAGTATGTGTATACCAAGATATTTCCCCTGCCTTGAAACCCTTCGGGTGGAGGATTGCGCAAATTTGAGAAGCATCCCACTGAGCAACACATACAATTGTGGGAAACTAAAGCAAATATGTGGCTCCTTTGATTGGTGGGAGAAACTGCAGTGGGAGGACAAGGAGGTTGCTTCGTATATGGAGAGCAAATACTTCATTCCAATCTGACAGGATCCCATTTTTAATGGTTTCTACGTCACAAGCAGGCGGCTTAGTTTTGTCTTGACACGAATAAGAAATTTCTTTCTCTCGTTTTTTTTTCTATTTTCATTTAAGAGGTTTCAGAATTTGTACAGAGAATTCACAATATGGTCACTCAATAACTGCATGATTCACAATATCACTCATTGTGAGACACCGGTGACATATCGTGAAGATCCGAAGTTATTTATTGATATATGGCTAATTGCCCGTTTGTATATGTGAGACCGACGAGATGTTCGTGCAAGTAGGTCGCTTCTGTACATTGCTGATATTACAATCCTGTACATGATGTAATTTATTCATTTAAACGCCAGTCTAATAGATTCCAACGATTTCTCTCATCAGCCATCACATACACAATCTCTTTATGACCAGTACCAAGGGCATTATCGTTTATCACCCCAGCCATACGCACCACTCGCCAAGATTACAAACAAACTTCGAGTCAAGCGCAGGTGTACCACCGTACCACTTTGTTACAGTGGAGCGATTGACGAGTGTGAGGATATCAGGAGAGATGTACGCCAAAGGCCACAGAAGGAGCACCCACCCGGTGTTTTCCTTTTTTTGTTGCCGCGAACGTGCCAATGGCAAGTTTCAGTGCAGCTGTTATGACCTGCCCTCGGCCAAACCAAACACACAGTAAGTTCAGCCATACTAGAAGATCACTCATGCCATACGCCGCCTCGCTGAAGACGTGGGCAGGCCCGTGTGGTTACACAGCCCATCTAACGCGTGTGGCGCCGTTCGGCCAAAGAAACCGTGGACATGCCCGTGAGGCAAGGCGAGCGAAGCATCGAGCGCACGCGTGAGCCTATGGCCCTACCGGGCACGTGTCCCAGCGACAGCGCACGCAACACACCAAGCGCAGGAGCGGCTCCACGGGATCGCAGCCCTCCCGAGATGATCAGACGGCCGTGTTTTTTGGGGCGACGTGGCCGGGGCCGGAGGGGGCCGTTTCCATGAGGAATTAATAGAGGTAACTAGAAGATCACCCGCGCCTTGGGCGTGGGCACGGACACGCCGCCTCGCTGAAGACGTGGGCAAGCCCGCGTGGCTACGCGGCCCACCTGACGCATGTGGCGCCGTTCGGCCGAAGAATCCGTGGACATACCGCGAGGCAAGGCAAGCAAAGCATTGAGCACACGTGGTCCTCAATGAGAGCGAAAGTGGAGGCAACGGAGAGTACATGTGCCAGTACGCACCGTCGTCCCAAGCCACGCCGATGCCATGGGAAACCGAAGCCACAGCGCGGCGCAGGCGGTGAGGCCCCACCACATCTACCGATGCCGCGTGCACGACACCGACAGGCCGTAAGCACATGGCATCCACGCTCGACGCTCGCGCGCGATCTCGCCACCTACAACACTACACCATTGACGTCACATGCACGGAACTGACAAGCCGCAGGCGCACGACATCCACGTTTGACTCCCACGCCGACCTCGCCACCAACAAAGACCGCGGCCATCGACGCCAGCGCACGACACCGACAGGTTGCAGGCGCATGGTATCCACGCTCGCCGCCCACGCCGACCTCGCCACCGACAGCACCACGCGCGCTCCGTGCCTGTCACATGCACGCTAACCTCGCCTCCGATACCATCGTGCGTGCGCTGACCTCACCACCGTCACCACCATGCGTGCACCTTCTTCGCTGTCATCCCAGTTGGGAGTCCCAAGGCGTCGACCAAATCGACGCCGCGATGAGGCCATGGCGCATCGAGACCCTTGCGGCGGCGCCGTCCCATGCCACACTAAGGCCACCACACGCTGCCATCCCCTGCCGCTGCCCAATGTCAGATCTGCTGTGTCGATTGGATCCCAGCTATCAAATCTTGACCTCTGGCCAGTGGAGGCAGCGACATGGCAGCTGCAGTCATGGAGAGGAGCAGAGGTGATGGGGGAGCCCGAGCCGTAGTTGTGGGGCCTGCATGTCATAGACTTAGAACCTAATTTAGGTTAATTATATTTTTCTAATTAACTCGGCTCCACATGTCATACTAACATTAACCCTTAATTAAGTTACTTTCTAATGACGCCACTCACTCCTAATGACACAACTATTGTACGCTACAGTGCTCCCTCCAAATCGCACCGGAACAGAGGAGGGTGCCATGGCTGCTCTCAGCTGAGCTCGGCATTGGCGAGACAGTCCCCGTGGACAACTCGGGAGCCCCAAAATGGGTTCTTGCATCCTCGGCGACCCTAGGCAAGGATGGGGACGGTCTGTAGCAGCGGCGCGACTGCACGAGGTGGTGGTGACGCACTGGGCCACGGCGGCGGCGACGAACCGGTCGCTAATCCACCCCCATTGGTCAGCACACCCTGAGGGGGTCTTAATGGCACCACTCGCACGATGCGGGGAGCTCCGTGTGCGGCTGTCCACGGTGACCGGTGTCGGTGATGAAAGACTACGGCGTGGTGGTCGAATGAGGCCCTACGGTCCTAATGGACTAGCCATGACCGACGTTTAGTCCTAGAATGTGAGAGGATGTGGGCACTTACGAGTTGACGGCTGAGACGGCGAGGCTTTGAGCAGTTCTGTGGGAGGGAGAGAAGAAGAAGGTGAGCGCGAGATAGAGGAGGACGAGGTGGCGCTAAAGGGCACGGGTGCCAAGGTCGAAGCTCACCAAGAGGCGGCGCGGCTCGATGAGAACGGGCAGTGCGGTGGCTCAAGCGTTAAAGTGGAAGAAGATGGTGTCCCCGACGGTTATTCTGTGGAGGAGGAGAGGGAGCTGGAGTGAGCACAGTCAAGAGGAGGTCGAGGCGTGCTCGAAAGATGAAGACGGGATGGCAAGGGCTTACCGGGCGCCCAGAATAGCTTGGTGACGAGGGTTGTGGTCGAAACAAAGCTCAGGGCTCTCTGAGCACTCTCTTTGTTCTCTGGTGCGCAAGGGAGAAGAAGGAGAAAGGAAGAAGCTTGTGGGTGGTGAGGCGAGCTCAGCACATGGCTTAAAAATAGAGGGAGGAGCTCGTGATGGTCAAGGATGGCCGCGATTGGCGTTGGCGACGGACGGGGTGGGCAGCAGGCCGTGCTGTGGATGGCGTGGGGGCATGCGGCATTTCGTCGGAGTGGTTGGCGACGACGCGGGCATAATGTTGGCGTGACATACCGACATGAGCCACAGTGTGGCCGTGGCGACAGTGGTTAGTGGGTGGCTGGCCATGTGCGTGGCCGAGCGTGATGCGGTCAGGAGTAGCGCAGGGTAGGGAAGAGGACGAAGGAGATCGAGCGTGGTTGGGCCGGGAGGAGGGGAATTGAGTGGGCCAGCCTAGGGAAAAAAAAGAACGAATTTTTTTTTTAAAAAAAAGGAGATGTTGGGTTGGGCCGGCCGAAATTCAGCCCAAACTAAATTTGAGGTTTTTAAATTCATTTCCCATTTTCTTTTGTGTTTAAATTCCAATTTCAATCCGTATTTCTGATTTTGTGATTCAAATTCAATTACAATTTAATTTAATTTCAGTTTTTTTGTCTGTATCCGATTTGCATTTTAATAATTGATTTTAAGAAATTCAAAATACGGAAGACTCCAAAAAAAATTAGTTAGGACATACATAAAAAGTTTTAGATATCTCATGTTTTTACTCGCATGATTTTTTGTTGCAGAATTTCGGATGTTACGATTCACATCCGTGTTCCGTCACACGTGACATCGATTTGTTTGTGCTGGTCTTCATGGTGGACCCCACATTTGTTGCCTGATTTCTGTTTGTGAAGATTGGATGGCTCCCATCGGTACGTCACTCTTTCCCACATCAACATTGGCGAGACCTCCACAAACTGCCCCGCGGCCGCAGCCGAGGAGTGACCGCAGCACAGCCACTTCAGCTCCATCGCCGCCATGGGTAAGGTGGGTGGATTGCTGGGTCGCGTTGTGACTGCGGGGACAGACGCCAGAGGTGGGGATGCAGGCCAAGAAGAAGATGCCCCGGGCCGCACTCAAGAGGATGCATTGAAATTTTGGCGAGAAGTGCGAGCCTAATCGTAATACCCTGGTGTGGTCATAGTGCAGTTCATATGACCCATGTTAGTGACGGGTCTAGGATTTTTAGGATGAGTGTTCGGACTTCAGAACTAGTTTATTCAGATATGTCGATATCAATACATCAATATCGTGAGATGTCATTTCTCCTAAAAACACTAATACGACGGTACACGTATATATAACAAAATACAAAAAAATATAGAAATTAATGATTTCATATGAGGAATTGAACGATATAAGGCAAGCATAATGGCATGAAATAAACATCAAATTATAGATATCAATGACATTGAGGAGGTAAAAACTAGGAATAGAGCTATTTTTGCTCTAGGCTTCTTATTTTGCTGAGTTATGCTGTTGTTGCAGCGTGCGGCTAAGACTTGTGATTGGTGCTTGACCGTTGTTGTTTTCTCTATTTTTTTGTTCTGGGCTGTACCAGCTATACTGCTAAATCTTATTTTCTTTATCTAATAGTGATCGGTAGATGCGACGTCTTCTTTTTCAAAAAAAAAAAACTTGCACTTGGTCTTGGTCGTTATTGTTTTCTTACTTTTTTCTGTTCCAGGTTATAGCAGCTAGACTGCTAAATTTTCTTCCTCTAATAGTGATCGGTAGTGCTCATACCTTCTTTTTGAATTTTTTGACAGATGCATACCTTGCTGATCCTACTCTTTTTTGCTTTTTTTCCCATCAGTAAGAACCTCATCTAAGAATGTTCCTTCCATAGAGCAAAAATTAGCATGTAAACATATGTAACAGGGGCCCAACTATCTGTTCATTGCCCAAGGCAAAGATTGTATTTTTGTATAACATCCATCGGAAAGAACTAAGAAAGCAGAGGAAGAAGCTTAGACACCAGAAAGAACCGGAGTTGGAGCGGAGCAGAGCCAGGGAGAAGAATTGGAGTGCGCAAAACACACCTAGATCTGAAGAGAGGATGATGACGGTGAGCTGGATATACTGCTCCTTTCCCGCTGCCACGCTCCTTCCCAGCCACCACGTTGCTCCCTTGGTGTCGTCCGCTCCATTCTTCACTGTTTGTCGCGCTACCACCCACTTGTTCATATCGCATCTCTGCTCACTCAAGACAGTGCGCGTCAAGACGCCGCCTCAAGCCGCCTCATGCCTGCTTGCCGTCGCGTTGTAGCGTCGTGTCCACCGATCGTCGCTCGCCTTCGTAGCCCATGCCTCCGCTCGTTCGCCACTTGGAGGCCAGAAAGAATAGAGGTTAGGGTTTGGTGGGCTAAAGTAGGAAAAAAATGAGTCTAATGTGTTACATGGAGAGTGCGAGCTAAATTCATTTGTAGACACAAAATATATAGTTTTAATCTAACTAATAACATATGCATCTAATATACATATTATATATTAGATATTTTAAAGAAAAATATGGGTGTTCGGCCGAACACCCATGACCTTAAGAGGATCCGCCCATGGCCTATGTGAAATTTTGTTGTGGGATTAGTCCCACATTGTTTGTCGAAAGTTAGTTATAGTAGTATATAATGCACGTTGGGACCAAACATAACACCTTCAGGTTAACTCTTTTACACGAATCGAAGACGAAAGTGTTAGTGAGGTTGCTATGTGAGCACATGTCTGTTCCACAGTGGGCTAGACATTGAGTGGATTTTGGACCAGTGTGTTACAGGATGGTATCAAAACACCAATCTTTCGCTGCACGAGAGTGTGCGGGACGAAGGCGCGAGCATCTGGTGCATAACACGTGTGGGTCCAAAGTGGATACACGGCATGTCATATGTGTCGGCATTGAACACATGGACATGTATCGAGGGGTGGTTTTGGGTATTTGTTGCACATACGGTGTGATGCCGAGGGCGTCAGCTCTTAAGGTGGTGAATGTAATACTTCGGTCTACTCGTAGTGTAGCTCATGTGGCCCATGTGGAGTTTTGTGTTGAGATTAGTTCCACATTCTTGTCTAAAGTGAGTTGTAGTAGTATATAATGTCTGTTGGGTCCAAACGTAATATCTCCGGGTTAACCCTTTTACACGAAGCGTGGACGAAAATATAAGTAGAGTGCTATGTGAGCGTGGGTCCGCCCCACCGTGAGCTAGGCATTGAACGAATTTTGGGTTAAGGTGTTACAAATGGTATCAGAGTATCACCCTTCATTACACGGTCGCATGCGGGACATGGGCGCGGGCATATGACGCATGACGTGTGTGGTCCTGAAGTGGACACACGAAATGTCATATGTGTTGGTACTGAACACACGGATGTGTACCGATGGGTGGTTCTGGCATTTCCCACATATGCGACGTGCTGTTGAGGGCGTCAGCCCTTAAGGAGGGTGAATGTAATCCCCCGGTCTGCTCGTAGTGCGTCCCATTTGAAGTTGTGTGGTGGAATTAGTCTCACATTGTTTATCTAAGATGACTTATAGTAGTATACAATGCTTGTTGAGTCCAAATGTATCATCTTCAGGTTAACTCTTTTACACGAAGCGATGATGAAAGTGTAAGTATGGTGTTATGTGAGCACGAATCCACTCCACGATATGCTAAGTATTGAATGGATTTTAGCCCAGCCTGTTACACTAACTACTCTGAGAAGTAGACACGCCGCAACTCCTTTTAATCTTACTAGGCTAAAAGCGTTACTACTACAAGCGATTCTGAATGGGTTCGATATTTTTTTTCCTAATATACATAGAACCATGTGGAACAAAAAAATATAACAATGCTTAGAACGGTATGAGCTGGTTAATATATTGGTGAGGTAAATAAAATTTTATTCAGTTGTATTTATCACGGACAAGATAATCATTTATGATACAAAGTGTCATCAACGCAATCAAAAAAATTGGGGGGGGGGGACGGACTTAAAATATGATGATAGCGATTTATGTCATCAACAAAATCATAATTATGCTGCATGGATTCAAGCAAATTATGAGGAGGGCCAAAATAGAAAATAGGTATCATGAAAAAAGACAATATCCGGTGTCTGCCATTGACAGCCAAGCAATAGGTTTGCAGAAAATAGGGGCAAAACTAACATAAGCAGTTTGTTATTTTAGTGAAAGAGAGAAAGCTCTAGATGATACTTATAGGCTACTATTCCTTTGGCTGGAATGAGAACTTATTCAATGTTTTGTAGTGTTTAATTGCCACAACATAGGAAACACATACGAACTAACCTTCTTTTTTTTGGATACCCGATTTCCAATTGACTATAAGAAAGGATGGACCTGATATCAAATTGGTAACATAAATGAAATGAGCCAGCTGAGTTTGGAACACACAGAACAAGTTGACCTCTGATGATTGTAGTAGTGATGAAAACACTTTTCAAATTAGTGTATATGAGCATACATGGAAAAATAGTGTTTGACCTACAGCAACTAAAGTCATCATGAAGCAAAAATGCATTACTGATAACCCAATGCATAGATCGGAAAAGATCACAACCTTTAATTTTTCAACATTTCTTATCTCTCTGGTATAAAACTATTATATCGTTACTTTTTTCAGGAAGCACCAACCTGCATTTCAAATTTGTGTATATGAGCATACATGGAAAAAGAGTGTTTAACCTATAGCAACTAAAACCATCATAAAGCCAAAATGTGTTACTGCTAACCCATTGCATAGATCGGAAGAGATCACCACCTTTAATTTTTCAACATTTTTTATCTCTCTAGTAGGAAACTCTTATATTGTCACCTCTTCTCAGGAAGCACCGACCTGCATCTCCTTCAGCGAAAAATAAAGAAGGTGTATCGATCCTGTTGGCTGCATTAATAAATGAAGAGAAGACCTTATTAGCAAACATAGGAACTTCAAAAGCGTTCAGAGGTCCTGTCTAAATAACAGAACTAAAATGTATCAAATCATGAAATTGAAGCAAATCAGTCTGACAAATACATGAGCTATCGAGACATGATAACACATAATGCATTTGATTATCTTTCTTCGGAAATGCTAAAAATACGTCGTCTATGAAATCATCCAATTTTCTCACCTTCTTATCTGCGGATTGTCTTTAAATAATTTACACTATCTAATCCAATTGTCAAATGTCTTTTTCGGTCATATATTATATGCTTTCTATTTTACCATCCAATCCAACTGCGAAATATCACAACCATTTGAGGCATTTTAAACAAACAAAGCGAGAGGCATGACATTTTCTTAACATCAAGGAAATAACCGTACAAAGGAAATCTAAGCAATATGATATTCCAGAAAAGAAAAGGATGCAACCAATCACATGTTAATAGGAAATAGCATAACAGAACTTAGACGAAGAATCGATCTCAGATGACATCGGTTTTCTTTTACTCGCATCAAACCGAACTTGAAGGGAGCAGAGTAGCAGTTTGTAGCCCGAAGTAGCTGCATCGTCAATCATGTACTCATCCTAAGAGATATAGCACAGGCAGAACCATCCTGGCCACAACAAGATCGTCCTGACCCCATGAACACTTTCTTGATGGCCCAATCAGGTATATCTCGAATGAAGGTAGAAAAAGAAACAGGGGCACGGATCTTAAAGAGGCAGTGGTCTATGCTGAGATGCATGTCCTTGAATGCCTCAAGGACGTCGCGCCGCTCGGGGGCCTCGCCCAGGCACGTCCTCAGCACCATCCTCTCCATCGCCGGGTCCACCCCCTCCCACCTGTTGGCCGCCGCCACCGATATCCCCGCCACGTTAGCCGCCACCGCTCACACTTTGGACCTCACGCTGGGCATGGGGGTTCAGCTGAACCGCGAAGATCCTTGGAAGACTAAACCACAAACAAGTTCGTAGCAGAAAGCGGTGGGGCGGGGGAAGAGGAGCCGCGATGTGTACGGAGTGGAGTGTGGGGAATTGATGGCAGGGGCGAAGAACAGTCGGGAGGATTCGGGAGACTCTCACCCGCGAAGAGAGATCCTATTGGAAGGAAAAGGGAGGAGAAGCTACGCCAACGCTTTATCGCCGAGGGATGCCATGGAAGTGGAGCTCGGCACACAATCCAGCCTGAATGCTCCCCAATCCTTCCCCAAATCAGATCTGGGCGACAGAGGCCATCGAACCGTGAGAGAGGAAGTGAAGGAGGCAGGTACGAGGGGAACCGGTCGAGAGAGACGCAAAGAGGGGAAGGCGGCGCGCGGATGTGGGGATTTTGGTAGGTGAAGGATCTAGACCCGCCATTATGTGTTAATGGAGTTTTGGTGATTAATGACAAATCTAATTGTGAGACTAACACTTTCATTGATATACATATTGTGTAGTCTTATTTGGATATAAAGGTGATAATCATGAAGGCATGTATGTGATTAATGACAAATCCAATTCATTGGATAAACAAAAAGGAAAAATCCAAACAGGTATGTATTCATAATGATAAATCTATTTGTGAGACTAACTCTTCTATTTTCCTTATCTCATGATTAGTGTCGTTTGGATATAAAGAACAAAAGAGGTATGCATTCTACTTTGTATTCTTATATATTGTTGCATTCCTCGGATCCAAAATATAGGTTGAACTCTACCAAAAGGTTAACTTGAATATGTGCATATGTTCCTATTACATATTTGTGTATGCACACATGTAGGGGGAGTTCATTCTATGTTTTGTGGTTTCAATAGTATTGATCCATATTCCCTTGTCCACCTATATTAAAGATCCTTACTTTGAAACATATCCTTGACTATATTTAACTTGCGTAGTTAATATATTCATGTTATTATATAAGACTTGTGTAGTCTATATATACTTATATGTGAGTATAGCATAACTTGTGTAGTTCATGTGTACTTACATATCCTTAAATATATATAACTTGTGTAGTTAATATATTCATATGAGTATATAAGACTTGTGTAGTCTATATATACTTATATGTGAGTATAGTATAACTTGTGTAGTTCATGTTGTTGGAAATATGCCCTAGAGGCAATCATAGAGATGATTATATTTCCTTATGTTCACAATATTGGATAAAATGTTATCTTGTTCCAAGAATAATATTGTTAATATTGATTATCAAGTATGTGACTTGATTGTGAAACTCTATATTTCTGCGATAATTATTCTCATACGATCCCTGGTCGGAAACATATGAGGACACATATGAATAGACTAGCATATGTATTGGTTGATGACTATATTTCATGGGTCATGGATATGGAGATATCAAACTAATAATATGGACACATGTTAGAGAACATGATGTTGGATTAGACCCACCTTGAGACACTATTGAGATTGTTATGATTCTATATGTCGTTAGTTGGTCTCAAGCAATGTTGATGTATAATCCTTAGACCTAAGATCAGCATGGTTTTCTACATATGTAATAGCACTCTTAGGGGTTGCCAAATGCTACACCGTAACTGGGTAGTTATAAAGGTAGCTTTCGGGTATGCTATAAAACATGCAGAGGAATGTGACTAGTCGGATATGAGATTTGCCCCTCCTAACATAACAGGAGAAATGTCTCTGGGCCCCTCGTTGTGATCGGATAAAGAAAGTGCATGGCCATACCACTAGTTGTCAAGTGTTCGACCACGTGAAGTTATCCGACACCGATCGAGAAAGTATTGAATACCCATGGATGACACAACATCTCACTTGGAGTTCAACCGCACATCGTGAGGCAAAGGAGTATACACGAGTAGGTCGCTTAGTTCAACAGCGATTCTGATCGGTCGATGGAGTTACGAGCTGGTCGTAGACTGGTCTAACGTAATCACAGAGTGGTCGAAACCTGGTCGTAAGGACTTACGAACTAGTCGTGACCAAATACGAACTGGTCGTATAGAGATAGGACCTGGTCGTAAGTGATGAGGACCTGATCGTAGATCATATTGCATTAAGGTTCGTCCGATATAATTTGTGTGTATTCGGGAATCGCTATGTTCTGCTAGGAGCCGCTACGACTCGTGATCGGAAAGGGTTTCCGAGTTATAACCAATTATGCATGAACCTACAGGGTCACACACTTAACGGGTTGGAACAAACCAATACGAATACGATTCGACAAACGTGTTCGGATAGGATCCGTCGCGAGCACTATATAAGGAGATGCATGAGGCTGTTGGGAGTGACGTGTGAATCACCACCGAAACCCTAGCCGCCATTTTCCTGAGAGCTCTACCTGCGACTTGGTGCTAGTACACCAAAGATACTGGTTGTTCCTTCTCCGGACGGTGGATACCGTGAGAGACGCGCATCGCGATCGTTGCGCTTGAGGACGATCCGCGATCTTCACAAGGAACGGCAGACGTTGCTGGAGGAGACGATCGACTCGTAAGGACGTTGGACGATCGACCACGACCACTACATCGACATGCTCTACATTGGACCAGGCTGCTCCAACCCTTCTTCCGCTGCTCTGCGCGTCTGGTGGTAATGATCTGTGATCATCTACTTGCTTGGCTTCCTAGTTTACGTGGTAGAAATTTTTGATTTGTAGCTATCGTAGCCTACCCCGTGGCCCAACACATGTATACTCACATATCCTTGAATATATATAACTTATGTAGTTAATATATTCATGTGAATATATGAGACTTGTGTGCTCATATATCCTTTGAGTATATATAACTTGTGTAATTATATATATTCATATGAGTATATACAACTCGTGTAGTGCTTATATACTCATACCAATTTATATTCAATTATTTGTTATTGAAGTGATTATCATCAATTACCAAAGAGGGAAAGATTGTGATATCTTGTCCCACCATTATGAGTTAATGGTGTAATGTGATAATTAATGATAATCATATTGTGAAACTAATATTTTTCATGAGTTGGATAAGCAGATTAGGTTCCATGATAATGAAGACTTGGGATGACATCATGTGTTGATTGTCATCAAGTCAAGAGGAGTTCCATCATGTGTTGATGGAAGTCAAGTGAAGGAAATCATCGTGTGTCGATGATGTTCAAGAAAAGGAGATGATCATGAGTTGATCATCAAGTCAAGATTCTTGAAGAAGAGAAAATCATCATGTGTTGATGATATTGAAGATCAAGAGCTTAAAGTAAATGATGCATCATGTGTTGATGCATGTCAAGTTCTAGAAGAAGAGATGATCATGAGTTGATCATCAAGTAAAGAGAAGGTCCATCATATGTTGATGGAGGCCAAGTGAAGAGTGCATCATGTGTTGATGCATATCAAGACTCGGGATGGAGGATGTCATCATGTGTTGATGAGCATCAAGTCAAGATCCTGAAGTGAAGCTTCATCATGTGTTGATGAAGGTCGAGTGAAGAACTCATCATGTGTTGATGAGTATTCAAGTCAAGGACCCGGACTTGAAGTGAAGATGTGCGTCATCAAGTTGCAAGTGGTTGCGCAAGACAAAGGTATAACTAGCTAGGGCTAAGGATGTGTTCCTAGTCTTTTACCGGTCTCGGTGTTTGGTTGGGAGACCGGGTTGCTAGTATAAGTTGACGTACTATTAAGAGAGGTCTTTGACTAGTAGCTTGAGTTAGTCATGTGTTGATAGCTCATTGTGTTTGCTCTAGCTCACCTTAATATGTTGCCAATATTTGCGAGTGTGTTTTGCAAATAGTTGTGGCTCATGGGTAATACTTGTAGCATGTGACTTTGGTTTGCGAATGTGTTTTGCAAACGGTGTAAGTCCATGTACCTTACTCCTTGTGGTGTGATTATATAAGTTGGCAAATGTGTTTTGTTGAGAATCTCACGTGAATCATTGTTTGCATCGCGCGTCAATTTGGTGGCAAATGTGTTTTGCAAACTGAGTTGAAGCGGAATGCAATTTGTGGTGTGATTCTAAAAGTTGGCAAATGTGTTTTGCAACTTGTTGGGAATCTTGCCTTTGAACCCTTCTTTGCATCACTTGTCAATTGTCAAATGTGTTTTGCAATTGAATTTGGTTTGGATGCAAACTGCTGTTTTCTCAGGGAAATCGGTTGTACCGACGTGTTATGGGTGGTTCGACCGCGCTGCAGTTCGACCGGATTTTGATGCGGTTTGACCGCACATCGGTTGTTCCGATTTCTAGTTGGCGGTTTGATAAAACCAGAACCGATGCATTTTGGCTCAGAGCTCTCCTTGATAATTAGTTGAACCGCATTTGTAAAACGATTGAACCGCTCTGCGGTTGTACCGATATTTCTAAGGCGGTTCATATTTTCCAGAGAGCATGTCGTTTCAGCAGATTTGGAAACCCTGCGATCGGTTGTACCGCACGTCAATGCGGTTCAACCGGGCGATGCGGTTGTACCGAATGTTAGTTGGCAGTCGTACCGAACCGGTGCCCAACGGCTAGTTTTATAACCATTGGAGGAGGTGCGGTTGTACCGCTCGGCACTTGGCGGTTGTATCGCTCCTGCTGATTTTTCAGCAGACTTTTCCACAACGGTTAGTTTTTGTATGTGGGCTATAAATATCCACTTTGGCCGTATGTGGGAAGGAAGCTAGTGCCCCTAGACATTCCATTGAGCAAAGAGCAAGCCCTCTACTCTCATATGTGCATGTGTTGCACTTAGTGAGCTTTGAGAGGCAAATCCTATTGCATGTGTTGCATTAGGTAGTGGATTGAGTATCCACTTGAGCTTTGACACTTGATTAATTCAAGTGGAAGTTGGAGACTTGTTACTTTTGGTGTTTGCCGACACCTAGACGGCGTGGTAGCGTCGTGCGTCAGTGATCTTCTCAAAGAAGCCTGTGAGAAGACCCGGGCGGTCTGTGAGTGGTGTGGTGCTCACCATCTCCGGAGTGGAGGAATGAGCAACCCTAGTGGAGCGAGGTGTTGGTTCGGTTTGAAACTGGTCCAAGTGGTTGGACTTACCTCGGAGGCGGGTGCTCAATTCGTGGAGTCGGTCTAATTAGTTTGGGCTTGCCTCAACGTGGATTAGGGGAGACCGGCAAGTCTCCGATCATCATGGTAAAACATCGCCGTGTCAATTGTGGTTTGCATTCTTGTGATTTACATTGTGCAATTTATATTCCTTGTATTAAATTGCTTATTCATTGTGGATGAATGGTTGCCTAGCTTTATGCTATTTACATTGATTAAATTGAATAGCTTACAAGTCCTTGCTTAATTGTTTTATTTATCAATAGACTTGTATTGTTGGTGCACTTAGGTGAACCTAGTTGATTTATGTTTTAATTGTGCAAAACCGTATTTGTATTAGCTTCCGCATTAGAAATCGGTTTTAGCCAAAGAAGTTTTTAAAACGCCTATTTACCCCCCTCTAGTCGGCCTCCTCGATCTTACAGCATGGGCCCAGGTGTGGGAGGAGATGGGAAGGGACGCGGAGGAGGCGGATAAGGCGAGGCGTTAGGGAAGAGCAATTGCCATGTGAGGAGTCATGCGAGGAAGGGGACGGACCAACGTGAAGCGAGCGGAGAGGCGAGACACTGGCGCGAAGCGAGGAAGAGTTGTCCGAGGAGGAGCATGCGGCAAGACGAAGGGGCGGGAGCAGGGCGCGGCGAGGCGCAATGGCGGAGAAAGGCGGTGGATGGGAGGTGCGCGCGCGAAGCGAAAAGCTGGCCGCGACGCGGAAGAGGAAGGAGCCACGAACCTTCTCGCGAGACGTTGACGCGAACGACCCTCTGTCGCGCGATCCGGCCAATCGCACCAGCTCGAATATGACGGCCTGGAGCGGAGCCTAGCGCGATCAGACGAGCGTCTTTTTCCTTGGTGACGCGGTCGCTGCGAGAGGTCGGCAATATACTTTGCTATAATAAGAGGTTATATTGGTACTAGTCTGGTTAAATTATGCAAGGAAATGGATTTTTTTTTTGGTAGTATGAGTTGTTGTTCTCGTGGTGGAATCGAAATAGAGGTCTGTATCCTTCGTTTAGGTGATGAGTTGAGTTCGTGAGTTCGTGAATTTAAAAAAAGAAACAATGGGAATATCTATTAGCCAAACACGGAGAACTAAGATCCAATTCACTTAATTTCGTCCGTCACCCTCAGTTGGCTGCTGCTCACCTGGGAATTCTTTTTTAGATTTGGCCAACTAAGATCCAATTCACTTAATTTCGTCCGTCACCCTCAGTTGGCTGCTGCTCACCTGGGAATTCTTTTTTGATTTGCCCCTTCACAGCATGTTAAATACAAAAATGGTCTCTGTGTCTCAAAAAATCTAAATTTGGTCTCCTCTTAAGCGCAGAATGACCGAAGACCAACACGTGCCACTTTTCGCGCTCGAGGGTCACAGAACCTTAGTGCTAGACGCAGAAGCCAAGTGGGTGCAGAAGCCGAAGGTGTGGCGCGAAAGGACGTAGGTCCAAGCGCCTTCCGCGCCACGGGAGAGTGGAAAGGAGACGGCACGCGTTGCTTTTATTCATGTTTTCTATTAATTGAAAGTGACATGCTTGGCATCAATGTTTTTTTTATTCACGTTTCTAGCAACCTGAAAGCAATGCCTTTTTTTATTGTTTTTTTAATTCATGTTTCCTGTTGCTTGGAAGTGAGATTGAATTTTTTTTATTTCTTCCCACGCTCTGGCTCAGCGGAATGGCGTCGGTTCCTTACCGCGTCCGGGTGGCGCGGAAGCTGCCCGGCCCTACCACGTTTCATGCCCGCCCGGCTTCCATATCTAGCACCAAGGTTCCGCGCCTTCTGAACGTGAAAAGTGACACGTGTCAGTCTTGGTCATTCCGTGCTCAGAGGAGACAAAATTTAGAATTTTCGGGACACGAAGGATATTTTTGCACTTAACACGGTGTCAAGGGACCAAATAAAAAAAAATTTCCTCACCTGGTATCGCGCCGCCGCCGCCGCCGCTGTGTATTGTCGCCGGGACTTCGTCTGCTCACTTCGGTCATCGCCTTTCGCCGGCGAATCGGCGAGGCAGCCAAGAAAACAAGCGTTGGTTATTTATCTGTGAAGGAAAGACTTGTAGGGCCCACCATAAAGGCCAGCACCAACAGGTCGACGCCACGTGCCCGGGAACACGGACGGGAATACAGAGAAAGGAACAGGGAAACTGCATCCGACTTTTTGGAGCACGTTTGGTACGACGAGTCAGCTAAACGCCGCACATCGCACACGTCGCGGCCGGCCGGTGAATCCACGGCCACCAATTCGGAGGATGGACCGGCCGGCGCCGTGTTCCGGTGCCCAAATGACCTGTCCATGGTTGCTTTCGTGAATCTCTTTGTGCGGACGGTGTAGGGAAGACTTGTAGGAGGTAGAGGAGTCGTCGTCATCGTCATCGATGGCGCGATTTGGGCAAAGTTGAGTTCGCCAAGACACCATTTGTGGTAGGATAATCTTTTTTCAACTAGACTTTCTTCTTCGATCTCATGTACATCCACGCCCTTTCCGGTCACCGGCTCACCGCGATGTTATCCTATTCTCTCTCCCTAGTCTCCCGGCTCACGTCCTTATCACGTGAGTCACGAGATGTTCACTCCAACTAACGCGCAGGAGCCTGGGTCTCTATCCAGCGAATCGACACGAGCGGTGCGCATTTCTGCCTCGAGACAAACGGCGATTAAATGTGTCATATACTCATGTGCGAGAGCACTCGGAGGAGCTCGTAGGGAAGAGGCTGCTTAGTTAGAGGTGCGCGGTGCGCTTTGGTGCCTTGAGCGAGGCGACGGGGCAGGGAGTAGCGATCGACATGGCCGCCGCGACGGGCGTTGCAGTGCTGGCGGCGCTGGCGGTCCTCGCGCAGGCCGCGCGCGGGCTCGACCGGGGCGAGTTCCCGCCCGGGTTCCTCTTCGGCGCCGCGACGTCTGCTTACCAGGTGTGTGCAGCTTGGCTTCGGCCTCCTCCGCCGTCTCTTTCCTCTTCGATCGTTTCCGGCACACGGTTCGACCGAAGGAGAGGTGGACATTGATGGTGGGGCATGTCTTGACAAGTATGTACTCTGATTTCTGCTTCCAGATTGAGGGCGCGTACCTGGAGGACAACAAGGGCCTCAACAATTGGGATGTCTTCACCCACACACAGCGTGAGTGATTTCTCCAAACGACCCCGGCCCCTGCTGATTCGTTATCTTTCTCTGGTCTTACTGCTTAGGATAGAGCTGAAACTCGGGTGTTTCCTTTGTCCCTGCTCCGTGAATTGACTATTCGAGATGCCGATAGCAATTCAGCTTCATCAAAGTTGGACTGGATGATGTTAATTTGCCAAGATTGCTTTTATTCCAATCATGCATCTGTATTACGTTACTGTTAGAAAACTCTCTTCAGGATAGAGTCATAAGCCATTTCCTATTACAATGAATCTTTGAGTCTCAAAACAAAATACAGTTAACCTCAGTGGCGAAGCAGAACAAAAATAGAGGGGATGCTCTACTTCTATTGGGTATAGGGGTACTAAATATATCTAACGGTAATTTGTTCTAAGCTAATATAGGATAGGAGTACCAAACATATATCTAATGGTATTTTTTTTAGTCTTGTGCAATTAAAATTCATACAATACAAAATAAACACAGTGAAAAATACATGACATATAATAAGGGTGGTATCTCGCGGGATAGTGTGCTCCAAATGCCCATAAATATACGTGACTAGCGATATGTAGATCAAAACTAGCAAAACTTGTGATGCAAAAGTAAATTGTGAATAGTAGTAAGTTTGTGTTCTTATCAGTTCCATTGTTTGAAACATAATTGTACAAAGTTCGTTTCTATAGTTTTTGCAAATCTATAACACATTAATAAGAAACAATCAAACAAATTGGCTATTGAAACATTGACAAGAGAAATCAAGAAGATAAGATCACGTTTGATTAGAATTAGATTGCCATTTGCTGTTGCGTGCTTGTTCGCTACCCTGCGCAGCATCAGCGACTTGACAGCTCAACCGACCGCCCGGCCCTTCCCATCACCAACCATATCCTGCTACTGCTGGACCAACAAGTGAAGAACGGAGGCCGGCATCCATTTCACTGTCATTGATGCAGTGGCCGCTAATGCATCGTCTTTTCTTCGGGTTTAACTTAGAGAGAACGAAACCCCATGGTGGCCTCTCGAGTCTTTGAGAGGTTTTGTTATTATACACAGTGATGCTGATTTTTTTTTTGAAATAATATTATTTAAAAAGAAATCTACAAAAATAAATAGTCGATTTTTTTATAGAACTAGACTACTGTCGTCATTTAAAATGACGAAATTTTCCTATCGCCAACATAAGGCTATGTCGTCATTTCAACTGATGACAGAGACCTCTCTATATTGTTCTAAGCTACTATTGCTATTTGGAATGACGATTTATCAGAGACCTTTTACATTGTTCTAAGCTACTGTTGCCATTTGGAATGACGATAGAAAATTTTCGTCATTTCAAATAATGATAGTAGCCTAGTTTTGTAATGTTTTACGACTATTTATCTTTGTATTTTTTTTAAAAATAATACTATTTAAAAAAATTCCAGTGATGCTCACTGTTTCCACTTTCCGCGAATAATTCTGCGTCTGCGAGTGTTTAGCGGAATGCGCTTGACCTTTTCCTTCCCTGCACTATTGCTCCGGCTTTATCTTTGCACTGTATGAGATGAGCCGTAATGTCTACCTAAAACCAGAACAGTTCACATGCGTATGCGATCATCTATTTTTTAATTTAAATATCCTGCCTTTCTCTCAAAAAGTTTTGGTTCGTCGCAGCTGGACGGATCAAGGATGGACGGAATGGGGACGTAGCGGATGACCACTACCATCTGTATATGGTACGGAAATACTACCTCCGGTTTACAAAACAACTCGGTTTAGAATACATATAGTCAAAAAAATTTAAAATTGACTATTAATCTTTTTAAATATTTAGACTAGATATATAAAAATCATATGTGTAGATTTGTCTCAAAAATACTTCATAATATTATAATTTGTTGGGTTTTATAAATATATTATAATAATAATTAGTGATCAAACTAGCATTTTAGAGACCATGTCGATGTCCAAAATAACTTGTTTTTGTGAACAGGAAGGAGTAGTACTTATCAAACGAAACCACTGTTAAGGGCATCTCTAATAGTGTATTTATTGTCGTCTGTTAGCTATGTCACGTTAATAAAAACCTACGTAGAGGAGAGAGGGGGAGGAGAGAGAGCACATGCCGTCTATTCCCAAAGAAACTGTCGTGCACGTGAAACAAGACATGATACATTAATCTACTCTAGTTGACGTGTAGACCCGTTTCAAAGGAAAATTATAAAATATAAATGTTGGAGAGTGTGCTAGAGACTATCATTAGAGATGTTGTCTCTAAAGATGATGTAGCATATATTAGAGATAAGGTTATCTCTAATCATTGGAGATGCCCTAAGTGCCATGCGATGCATGATGCGTCTTAATTATGCCAACTGTTCTGAGCAGGAAGATGTTGAGATCATGCATAACTTGGGCGTCAACTCCTACAGATTCTCAATTTCATGGGCGAGAATCATACCAAGTATGGCAAGAACAATACATGTACTAAGTTTTTTTTTTTGCCTAAGTCACCGTTCACGTCCTTAATTAGATGTCATCTAATCCTCGTAGGAGGCCGGCTCGGAGGTGTTAATTCCGCTGGAATAGCTTTCTACAACCGCCTGATTGATGCGCTCCTGCAGAAAGGTAGCCCTTCCACAGCTCATTCATGATCACCTCCGAAGTAAATTTCCTTGCTCTAGCGTCTAACAAAAAGCAAGCTTATTAAACGTTGTGAAAATTTCCGCTCAGGAATACAGCCATTTGTGACACTGCATCATTTCGATGTGCCTTACGAACTGGAAACCCGGTACGGTAGTTGGCTGGGTGCCGGAAGCCGGTACGTGTAGCTCGCTCTTCTGCTCGCTGTAGCTAATGTTCAGCCAGAGTCTTTGTTGTGTTTAGCTTGCGAGAAACTTTTATTCAGGGAGGAGTTCGAGTACTACTCGGACGTCTGCTTCAAGGCGTTCGGCGATCGGGTCAAGTTCTGGACAACATTCAACGAGCCGAACCTGTTCACCAAGCACCAGTACATGCTGGGCAACTACCCTCCGAACCATTGCTCTGCGCCGTTTGGGAATTGCAACAGCGGGGACTCTCGTCGGGAACCATACGTTGCCGCACATAATATCTTGCTGTCCCACGCCGCTGCTGTTCACAACTACAAGACGAATTATCAGGTGCCCCCACACAACTTAAGTAGTCTGTCGGTGACTGACATCCACTCTTGGCACTGTGCTACTGGCCTACTGTTTCCGTGGGCCTGAAAAATGCAGAGATGCCTTTGTCTGAGCCATTTTGGTGCTTGTGCTTTAGGCAAAGCAAGGCGGCTCGATCGGTATCGTGGTTGCAATGAAATGGTATGAGCCACTGACGAATACCACCGAGGATATTCTGGCGGCACGACGTGCATTGTCATTCGAGGTTGAATGGTATGCCTTTTTTTTGCCCCCCTTAAATGCAACATGCAGTATCAAAATGGCTCGTACTTATCAGCTTTAGCCAATTGGGCATGGTAGTCAGAAACTCAGAATGATAACATGTGCAAGCAAGCGTGCATGTGCGCTGTCTCACAAGTAACATGAGGCTGCATGCAACAGTGATTCACGTACGGAACAGTAGAACCTGCACTGCAATTAAAAATTGGGTTGGGCTGCATGTAGGTATGCAATGCAGATGGGGGCACACATGACATACTTGGTAGAAGCCTGGCTTTATATTTTCTTTGTAGGCATGCGGTGGATATGGCCGTATACTAAGTTACTAACATGTTTTGAGCATTTTGTTGCATAATAAATTTTTTGTGAGGTTGGAGGTGCCATTTTTTTCGACAAATTCTATAAATTCGATCCCCTATTAACCAGAAATAACTAGATTATCAAATGATCTTTCAAAATCAGCATCACATACAACTCTATTTTCTTTTGTATGAGAATTGATATAGGATTAGATCCGCAGTTACATTAGCTTTTTCCACTATAAAGAACATGTTATACACTGAAATGATCTTTTTATGGTTAGTAATTTGGTACAACCTTTTTTTGGTTGTTTCTTTCAGGTTTTTGGATCCTATATTCTTTGGTGATTATCCTAGAGAAATGCGAGAGATATTATTATCAAATTTACCAAAGTTCACCTCAGAAGAGAAGATGTTACTGCAAAACAAGGTGGATTTCATCGGGATAAATCATTATACATCAATTTACGCCAAGGATTGCATGTATTCTCCGTGCAACCTCGGTACTTACGAGGGGAATGCACTGGTCTTCGCTACAGGTGAAAGAGACGGAGTGCGGATTGGAAAACCAGTAAGAACTGCTTCTGTCATTGACCTTCTTAGTTCTTATACATTTGTTTGGTTGTGTGATGTACCATATATGATTACATTACATGTCTGATATGATCAACCTTTGAAGACTGCATTAGACAGTTACTTTGATGTTCCAGAAGGCATAGAGCCGGCTGTCATGTATGTGAATCAGAGATACAAGAACACGTCTATCTATATTACTGAGAACGGTGAGTGGCAACTGGCTAGGACATTGGAATGCCTTGCCGCAGTAGATGCCCTGAAGATCGTGTAATTAACAGCCCTCCTAATTTTCTTCCGTCCTTAATGATCATGTGTTGTCGTGTTTGTTTTCAGGTTACTCGCAAAAGAGCAATACCCGTATGGAAGACTTGATCAATGACGTCGAAAGAGTCAACTACCTGCAGGGTTATCTCACATATCTCTCTTCAGCAATCAGGTGATGTGGAGCTATCTACGATCTATTTACATCAGATACACAAAATGCATTTCATTCTTCATGCACATCACATACCCTTAACGAGGACACCTTAGAGCATAACTAAACCTGCACTACAAATACCCTCAAAGCAAAGAAAAAACAAAACCACCATGTTCGCTGTCAAGGGTTAAAAATTTGCACGATAGTCGGTGAAAAGATGAAAGATCTATACCATTGATAATGTAACTGAAATTCGGAACAAAGAGTAAGAGACAATTTGCAATTTGATTTCCATATGAATTCCAAAGTAAGATCCATAAATAACTAAAATTTAGAATTAAATAAATAAAATTAGCAATTTGATTTGTATACAAAATCTAATAAAAATAGCTGAAATTTTGAATAAAAATAAAAGCTATAACGAGGATAACACAAATAGTAGCGAAGGGGACCACGAAAGAGTGCAATGATGTCGATATGTCTTGTAAGAAGACATTGACCATAGGAAAAATGAAGAGCCAAGGCAGCGGCAAATGTCGTGCTACTCACGTTAGCCATTTGACGAGGGCAATGTCGTTCGCCAGAGCCACCGAAGAGAAAGACCGGAGTTGAAGGAGCCAAGGACCGCGACAACGAGTGGTGAGCGTTGCGCTAGTTGGAGAAGTTAGTGGCCAAAGAAGCTCGATGATAGGAAAACCTGGCAGAGAAGAGATGGTGCTTTGCATTAAAGACGAGCTATGGACGATACAGACCATCGAGTAGCTAGAAGCGTGCATCACTGGTGAGGGGCACATCGCCACCAACAATGACGAGAAAATTCTCCATATCGTTAGACAATGACTAAAGCAAACATGTCGGGATCAGTGAAGATGAGATGCCACCATAAGGTTGAGTTGGCCAACATTGAAGAAGAGGAGCGGCTGATACTGCAGAAGAGGACATCGAGCACGTATAACATCATGCATGTGTATATATACATGTATTTATCTGTACCAATAGAAACACAGACGTACAAAAGTAGAGGAGCAAAGAGCTCGGAATAGAGATGACGCAACCATAGGGAATAGGCTCAGGACCACCGAAGAGAGCGTGACGGGTGTCTCCGGCAAGGATCGGTGACGGTTGCACGTGTATGTGTGTTTGATGTCGTAATGGTTAACATTAAGTAATAGTTGGAGAGAAGTAGAAAATAACTATACGGTAAAATATTGTATTGGAAGAGGTAGTAGCTGAGAGAGATCATCAAGAATTAGGTTTGTCGTTCGAGGTTGAAGCAGATTTGGTCAGTAAAATCAGTTTATAATTAGGAAAAAAACTTAAACATCTGACACCAACAAATACCAACATTGAATATATGAACGACATGTAATAAATATAGCCACCAACAAATACCATCATTGAATATGTGAACGATATGTAATAAATATAGCCGGGCAAATGTGTGGAACACACCATGTTTAAAAAACATGTTCAATTATACATCTATACTCATCGGTCACAACTCAGAAGAACTCGTAAGCTATGAATCATAATAAAAAAAATCGCATGTGCGTTGTAAATGGTTTTTTTTCTCACACAAACATCTACTTGTTGGCATGGTTACAGGAGAGGAGCAAACGTACGTGGCTACTTCGTGTGGACTCTCGTGGACAACTTCGAGTGGACGTTTGGTTTCAGCGTAAAATTCGGGCTGTATCACGTGGATTTCAACACGCAAGAGAGGATCCCTAGGATGTCTGCGAAGTGGTACCGAGATTTCCTCACGGGCTCCTCCAGGCTGATGAATGAAGTGCAGACACTGAGAGCAGATTCATGATACTTGAAGCTAGTGATTACTAGATTCAGTGAACATACTGCTACTGCTATAGATCCAGCAGTTTGTTGTACCTATTCAACACTATTGCTGTTACGAATAGCGCTTGTATTATTATAAGACCAATGGACCAATATATATATATAGATACAGGGTAGTATATATGCAATGAACCTCTTACACAACGAGAATAAGATATATACATCTAACACCCATCCTCAAACTTATGGTGGATCAACAACGTTAAGTTTGGAGAGATAGAAGCTCTGCTGAGCTCTGGTCTGCGTCTTTGTGAAGTAGTCTGTCACCTGAAGTTCTGAAGGCACATACTGAAAAGCAACAATCTGGTCCTATACCTGTGTCCGCATGTAGGAAGCATCAACACCAATATGCTTTGTAAGATTATGTTTCATCGTATTGGTAGCAATGCTAATAGCCCCTATACTGTCAGACGAAAGAGGAGTGGGTGCTGAAATAGAAACACCAAAATTCTCAAGTAACCACCGTAGCCAAGTAACCTCCACAGTCAACAAAGTCATAGATCGCAACTCAGCCTCAGCACTCGAACGAGAAACCATTGTCTGCTTCTTATTCTTCCAAGCAATAAGAGAACCACCAAGAAAAACACAATAAACAGAGAGAGATCGACGATCAGAGTGATCACTAGCCTGTGGCATCGTAATATACCGAGTCAGAAAGAGCTGGAGCGAGGAAAAAACTGACGACGAGTGATGGTTCCATGAAGATATCGTAGAACACGAAGAAGATGGCTATAGTGGAGCTGAGTAGGAGCAAAAGCAAACTGACTCAAGATATGCACATGGTACGAAATATCAGGACGAGTAACACCCAAATAAACAAGACTCCTAACAAGGTGACGATAGCGATTAGAATCAGCAAGAGGCTCACCATCAATGGGCCAAAGATGAACATTAAGCTCCATAGGAGTCTCAGCGGTGTGCTGATCAGTAAGAGAAGCACGATCAAGAAGATCCTGAATATACTTTTCTTGGGACAGATAGAAGCCCTCAGGTGTAGAAGTAACCTCAACCCCAAGAAAGTAGCGAAGAGGACCCAGATCAGACATGAGAAACTGCTCATTAAGACGCTCCTTCACAAAGGTGATGTACTGAGAATCACCTCCAGTAATGATCATATCATAAACATATAAAAGGAGAAGCGTCCGACCACGAGGTGAAGTGTGAATAAAGAGAGCAGGATCATGAGCACTAGCAGAGAAACCAGCTGTAGTGACAACAGAAGAGAAACGATCAAACCAGGCACGAGGAGCTTGCTTGAGGCTATAAAGAGATCGGCGAAGGCGACAAACCATACCCTCAGGAACAGAATACCCCAATGGTGGCTACATATAAACCTCTCCATGCAGCTCACCATTGAGAAAGACATTCTTGACATCAAATTGAAAGATGGACCATGCCCGAACAGACGCCACAATAAGAAGAGTGCGAACAATGGTCATGTGAGCCATAGGAGCAAATGTCTCATCATAATCATGACCATACTACTGCTGAAAACCACGTGCCACAAGACGAGTCTTGTAGCGCTCAAGAGAACCATCAGAGTGGGTCTTATTCTTGTAGACCCACTTGCACGTGATAGGAGTAACACACGCAGGAAGAGGGACAAGATCCCACGTGACAGTACGCTCAAGGGCAGCAATCTCCTCTGCCATCGCATGTTGCCACTCCTGATGAACAATAGCATCACGATAAGAAGTCGGTTCGGCAAGAGCCGATAAACAAAAGCGCGCAGGAGGCCGAATAGACTGGCGATCACGAAGGGCATATTGAGGGGAGGCCAAGAAGATGAACCATCAGAAGAAGATGGCGCATCAAAAGAATCCTCAACTTGCGGACGACGAGTGTAGTAGAGAGGATAAGAAGGATGAGGGCCGGGAGGAGCCTTTGGAGAGGGTGACGGTGGCGATGGAGACGGTGAAGGAGGAACCGAAGAGGCCAAAGGCTGTGATGGAGGTATGGTGACTATGGGGGTGGCGGGAAAAGTCAGAAAAGAAAGCGGCTCGACAAGAGATGCTGGAGTGGTGGAAGGAAAAGGATGAGGGTAGAAAGGATGGGACTCATCAAAGGTGACGTCCTGAGAAACCCGCATCCGTCGGCCAATAGGACCCCAACAATGATATCCTTTATGCTCAGCGCTATAGCCCAGAAAAACGCACTCCACGGACTGAGCGGTCAGGATGGTGCGCTTACGAGGGGCAAGAAGAACATAACACACACACACACACACACACACACCCAAAGAGGCGAATACTAGAATAGTTAGGAGTCTTGCCACAGAGATGCTCAACTGGGATCCCACCCTAAAGAGCAGAAGAAGACTGAATATTAATTAGGAAAGTGGTAGTAGAAACAAGTACGCCCTGAAGTCTGCATGGGGACAATGTATAAGCATAAGAGCACGAGCTGTCTCAAGAAGATGACGATGCTTCCGTTGAGCCACACCATTCTGGGCATGAGCACCAGGGCAAGAAAACTTAGAGAGAGTGCCCTTCTCGGCAAGAAAATCACGAAAGACTCCTGACAAGTATTCCCCAGCAGAGTCAGCACGAAAGACACGAATTGGAGAATCAAACTGAGTACGGATCATGGTGGCAAAAGTCTTGTAGATGGATAAAACCTCACTACGAGATGACATAAAGTATACCATGTGTGGTGAGAAAAATCATCAATGAAAATTATATAATATCGATGACCTCCTTTCGAAATGAAAGGAGCCGGACCCCATACATCAGAATGAACAAAATCAAAAGGACGCTGTGAAATTAACTCATTGGAAGGATAAGGAAGTTGAAGCTGTTTACCAAGCTTACAACACTGACAATTTAGAGATACACCACCAGACACAGACCCTAAAAGACCACGACGAAGTAAAGAAGATAGACACGACCCACAAAGGTGTCCCAAACGATGATGCCACTGAGCAAAAGACGCAGTGGAGGATGCAGCAAAAGCGGCGGCGATAATTAAGCGACATAAACCGGCAGGGCAATGGAGGGAAGACGGCTACCAAGTTCCCAGAGACGCTAGAGTCACGACGGCGAGGGCCAGTACCAACCAGAGTCCCCGTGCATCGATCCTGAACACAACAAGAATCAGAATCGAGAATAACACGACAACCATGATCAAGGAGTCGACCGTCAAATATGAGTCAGATGGTTAGTTTGGGAACATGAGAAACAAAGAGAATATGAAAAGAGGAATTGAAGAGTGCCTCGCCCTCTGACGAAAGAGGTGTACCATCTCGCCGTCTAAACAAAGGATAGGAGCAGCTAAAGGATGAATCCAAGTGAGACTGGTGGAATCAGATGTCATATGAAAGGAAGCACCAGAGTCAAGAATCCAAGGTGATATACCGAGGAAGAAGTAGAAGGTGGTCTCTCACTAGAAGACTTCTGTGCATTTCTAACTAGTCCCATGATCAAGAGCTAGTTCACACAGCTAAACAGATATGGTAACATCCATAAATCGCACAATATTATTAATAATCAACGAGTTTATTACAAAAGAGGCTTACAAGCCAACAATAAAGAACACAAACCGAAGACGAAGAAGACGTAGTAGAGTCGAAGCTAATCGCCATGCAATCGATGGGGTAGCGCCTAGTCGTCGAGATCCACACCGATGGTGAAGTTCTTCTCTCAAATTTGTTTGCATAAAGCAAGTATGAGCACAACTACTGGTGCTGCATAAGTTACACCCACAAATAATGCATTGAATGCATGCATAAGGTAAACAAGGGTATTAGCGGGGTTTATTTGCATAAAACATTATTTTTGTTTAAATACTCTTAGTAATTTCCAAGGCAATTTTAAATCAATTAAGATTAAAATCATATTTTGATTTATCAATGTCAAGTGTAGGATGAACCTCCATACACAAATGGTGAAGGACTACCCTTACACCAAAGCTTCTCGCCACACCCATTTACATAAACCAGTGATAAAGTCTTTTCAAACAAAACCGAGACTAACTTCAGTGGCTTCATTACATGTCCATGACCGTGGACACGGCTATTCGAATAGATTAATACTCGCAGAGTTGGTACAAATACCCACAAGAGATAGTTTGCTTATTATGTCGGCTAACACGCGCTCAGAGGCGTGCGACTAGCAACTATCATGAGGCCTTTACCCTACATTATTTCAACATAATTATGCCCGCTAAGGTTTCAGAATCGAAGGCTTCGACCAAACGACTACCCCTCTTGCGCCATGTGGGTATCATCAATAAGTCTTCACGACTCCCACACCTTTCCAAGACATAAACATGGTGAGATAATATAGCTTATTTGGCCAAGTCTGCCCCATTCCGACTTGTGGTGGTACGAGTTTGGCTTAACATCCATGCCCGCAGACCGGTCCTTACATGACCGGACGACTTCCAAAACAAACCACGGCCTCTACCATTCACGCTGCATTGAGCCCATGCATGAACTTGCACCCAACCAACAATCCAATTCACCCAAGTCTAAACCAATTTCATTTATTTTTTCTTTTTGGCAAAACATTTTCCAATCATCTATGGTAAAAGCAATACCATAGATTCATTTTCAAAACAACTTTGTATTTTGGCAAAATTCCTGCAAAACATCTTTTGGTCTAAGCAATGACTAAGCATAAATATCTTAATTATTTTACTAAGGTGACAAGGGCATGGCATTCCAACCATCAATATTGAGCTATAGAACGTGAAGGAAGTGGCATAACTAATAGAATTAAATGAAGAGAAAGCCAGGGCACGCCGCGGCGACGATTGGCTCGGGCGAGATGACCTTCGATGGTGACGCAGTCCGACGGAGAAGTCTCGACGAGGCGTAACATCGGCGCTTCGCAAACGGAGAGGATTTAGCGAGTGGCGATTTGATGATGGAACCACGGGAACACAACGCCACCCGGTTGTCGTGGAATGCATGATCGTGCCGGCGGCAAGCGGCGACAATAAAATGAACCTAATAATTATCAGAAATTAAATAAAATCTAAAAATTATGAAATAAATACTAAAAATAGTAGATGAATTTAGATGAATTTAGGTGAAGGAATCAATGGATTTGGAGCTTGCATATGAGAGAACGATTTTGGAAAGAATAACATGGACATGTACAAAGCTTAAAGTATAGACTAGTTAATGTCTACTGTTCATGGTTCTTCAAGCCGAACACAGCAGCAAGCATGCGCTCATGGCTTGGACATACGGCGGTGCTCGGACAGCGGAAGGACGAGGGAGGAAGCATCATATAGAGCACGACGATCGGCTGCCGGTCGACACGATGTGGCGGAGCTAGCTCGCGGCGACGCAATTCGCAATAGAAAAAGCTTCGGACTATGGTTTAGATGGCGGCGTTGCCGGCGAGCAGCGGCGCATTCCGACGGCGGTGAGGGGTGGAATGGAGAGGGGGTGACAGGGATGCTGGTGCTCACCTCGGTTGTGGAGAAACGATGTACGGTGGTCGGAGGCGAGGACGGCAACGTCGACGGCGGCGGCTCATGGAGGCGGCAGTGCTCGGGCGATGCTCGGCGATGAGAGGGTGAGCACGGCGTAGAACGTCGCGAGACGAAGCTAGCGGTGTGGTCGATGATGCGGGGCTCCACCGTAGAAGACGCAATTGGTGACGAACGCCGTTCGACCTCGGATTCAACTCCAAAATTCGGCCAAGATAGAGGGAGAGGGGAGGAGAGGTTTTGGGGGATGGGTTGGGGATGGAGAGTGCCTTCCGGTGCTCCCTTTATATAGAGGAGGAGATGTTTGAATCACCGGGATTTCGCCTGAGAAAATGCGTCATTTTCGGGTGTAATGAAGAACGATTGAAATCTGTCAAATTGATTGAATACAAATGAGGAAAAGTCCAATTGATGGCATGGTAACGTGCGCGAGGTAATTTCGGACATTCCCTTTCAAACGGAATCCATTTTAATGCACCGTGTGCGGAGAAAGGGGAGAAAGAATTGGTAGCAGCCATTAATGAAGGTTGGAGCTTCATGGTTTGGTTTTAATGGCAGCAAGGGGAAGAGAGGAAGCAAGGGGAGGAGCGGCGCGGTGGTGGAGGTGGCCGGCGGGGAGGTCGGCGGCGGGGCGGCGCCGACGCAAGCAGCTGGAAGCGCTGCCATGGAGGAACAGCCATGCTGCTCGATTTGAAGAAAAAGAACACAGAAAAGAAACGTTCTGTGAAGAAGATGAATAGGAGAGAGAAAAGAGTATAGAAATAAATACAATGGAGTGTATGCATGATTGAAAGAAAAGAACCACGATGGTAGCACGTGCACATGCTCCTCACGTTAAGTGAATTGGGTCTGGGAGCAAGTTAGGATGGGTGACCGATATGGGCAATGAGATTTTATTATTATTATTATTATTTTATTTTCGAAATTCAGATTTAAGCAATAAATCAATTATTTTTAGAACAAAGCAAATAGAGTCCAAAAATTCTAGAAAAATTCTCAAAAATTCCTAGAATTATTTTGAACTTAATAAAAATATTTCCAACTTAAAGTTGGCTTTTATTTTTGCACATAATTTGTTTTAGCTTTAAAATAATTAGGTAAAAGCTTTTAAAATTCCAGAAAATAATTAAATTTTTATTTTCGGCTTTTAAAACTTCAGAAATTCAAATAAAGCAATCAAACTCTTTCAAATTTCAGAAAATCCAATAAAATAATAATTTTAATTAATTTAAATTAGTAGCAGTCTTTGAAACTAGAAAGACTATGCAAGAACCAATGTAACCCGTGACATTGCAAGAGCAAACTATGCGACGCAGTTAGAAGGTGAGAAACTCTTGAGAATCGAAGCACCAGAGCTCCTCGAGAGGAGGAACCACCGCCCTCTGTGGAGGACGGCTACCACGACGTAAATCCTTCTTCTTCTTATAGCAGTCCACAGACATGTCCATTCTTGTTGCAGTAAGTGCAGTGTAGTCCCCTACTAATAGCAGCTGCCACTGGTGAAGGCACCACTGGTGTAGGAGTAGTTGGAGACATAGCGGGTGTAGAAGTTGCCAGAATCGAAGAAAACGACGGTGAAGACAACAGACCCATAGTACGAAGGTGAGTCTCCTCAGTATGAACAGATGCAAGGGCCTCCAACAAAGTCTCACGAGGGTGGTACGCCAGCAATTGAGCACGAGTCTGCTCATACTCAGCCCAGAGACGGGTCAAGAAATCATAGATACGACGAAGCTCTAGGTGAGACTACTGACGCTGACAACATTGACACGTGTAGCAAACATCAGATCCCAAAGAGTCAATCTGACGCCATATCGCAGACAATTGGGCATAGAACTCGCCCACGCCCAGCATCTCCTCGCCGCAGCCGATCGCTTCCCGATGCACAACAGAAAGATACAAGGAATCACCAGATGGCTCGTAGCGGTTGCGCAGATGTGTCCACATCAATTGTGCTGAAGCCAAACCAACCACATCCCCAGTGAATTCACCTCCATGCTAGCAACCAAAATAGCAGAGGCACAAGCATCCTCATCAATCCATGTCTTGTAGGAAGCATACTGAGTTTGAAAAGTCTCCATAATATCCTCAAAAGCAACAGATGCCTCCTTACGAATATCTTCGGAAGTAGTCTTCGGGAGTAGGGGTGAAAACGGATCGGATACGGACGGTTAATGGCTCTGCCATATTTTTTTTCATATTTTTTTTCCCGGATGTGGATATGAATACAGATACCCCGGATACGAATACGGATGCGAATAATATCGAATATGAATACGGAGCGAATATGAATCGAAAAGAATACGGTCACGGATATTTTTTCGGAACATAAAAACCCCTTAAATTGCACGCCAGAAATTAATGAAAACATATAACTAGTTTGTTTGATGCAAACATTCATGAATTGTTCATATTTTCAGCATCCAAAGTTACATTATAGTCCTTGTAAACTACTTCTGAGCAAGTTTATTGATCCTCTAGATATCAAGTACACCTTACCAACCTCAATTAGGTCATAAAACTGAATAAGCACCGAATTGTAACATGTTGCATGAATTTCTCCACCATGTGAATCAAGGATTAACGTATTTAATGACAATTATTACAATAAACATTTATTACAATAAATAATTATTACAAATAGTTCATGCCCCCTCCACTTTTTTTTCCTAAGCTTGGGACCCAGATCGCAACTACCCTCACATGTACCCCCAAGTGTATAATTAGAAACTACAACAATTTTTAAGAGATAGAAATTAACTAGTTAAACAACATCAAAGCAATTAGTCATGGAATCAATAGTGAAATTTTATAAGGATAAATTATCTATAACAACAGGCATGCACATGGACATTGTAATGGTATGACCGTATGAGCATTCAACTATGAAGCTAGAACACAAGGTGATGTACCACAGCCACCTTGATGCACTCGTAAACAAGCAGCATACACATACATCTAGAAGCTAAAACACAAGCTGTTGTACCACAGTCACCTCCATCAGCGACCAAGGGAGGTGCTTCTATTCATTGTTTCGAAAGATAAATCCACAACCATATAAATACCCAAACCTAACAACAATTCTGCACTCCAAAATCAGAGCAACTAAGATAATCGGAAAGTATTCGAAAATCATATCATGCTAGAGCCAACATTTAAACGATAAAAGGAGTAACATAGTATTCCAAAATCAGATCAGTCATATAGAGATTTAGGAACAACAGAGAAGAGTAAACAAGAACATAACAGAGGCTAATAACAGAAAAAAAAATGCACACAAAAGTTCATGTTCACTTATCATTACAGCCATCCAACTTTACTACAAAGAAACATTTGCGCACACAACCAAACATGTGACAGACTCACGTATGTAAAAAACAACGAGCACACACAATTCAGATTCGAAGGACACAGACCAGACACACTGACAACTCCATTGGAGGACACCAGAGGCTATGATAGACTGATAGTCATGGCTATGAATGTAAAACCAAGATACTTTGCTCTTTATGTAGTTCATCCTAAACTTAAAATGTTTAGTTCACATTTATGAACTCAGGAGTCAGGAGCTATTAACATTGATCCACCATATGATACAACTGACATGATGCTCACCTAAATTTCATCTTATGAGTGACTACATTTGCAATAAGAGTGTCTCGATACATAATATAATTACTGACAACAAAATTCATGAATCAAAATAGCACAACCACAATAAGATTATCTTCCTACAAAATACACACTAGTAACTTCTTTTCCAATGCAATCATGTAATTAGTTTCTGAATTCATGAATCAAAATGCACCCTGCTCCTTTCATGGACTGATAATCAAGCAATTCGTCGATTTGATGGCGGTGGTGGCGCCGTGGCAGTGTTGTGGACTGAGGGCCTCGGGCCACAACAATGCAAGAACAGCGCCTAAGGGAGGAGGAGGAGGAGGGCGGGCGGTGGCTCAGAGGTGGAGGGTGGGCGGCGGCGGCCGGGAGGAGGGAGGAGGGAGGAGAGGACTTGGGCGGTGGGGACGATTTAAGGAGGCCAAGGCTGGGAGAGGAGGATGGAGCCGAAGGAGGAGGCGACGGGGGAGGGTCGGGGATGGAGTCGGAGGAGGAGGTGATGAGGGATGGTCGGGAATGGAGCCGGAGGAGGAGGCGAGGTCAGATTGGGGGTAGGACAGAGCCGAGGAAGGAGGCACCAGACGGGGAGGCACTGCTGCATGGAAGAAGGTCGTCGAGGAGGAGGGAGGTGGAGGAGGGTGGCGCAGAGGAGGGAGGTGCGCCAGGGAGGAGGGAGGTGGAGGAGGCGGTGCGAAGGAGGGAGGTGCGCCGGGGAGGAGGGAGGTGGAGCAAAGGCGGGGTTGATTGATCCAGATCTGATCTGGATCTGGGAGGAGGAGGGGTGCTGGGGAGGAGGCCAGTGGGGAGGAGCGTGGCTGGGGAGGAGCTGGAGCCGGGGAGTGAGGAGTGGTGGCGCTGCGTCTGTGGAATGCGCCGGGAGGAGGGAGCCGGGAGCGTGGGAGCGGCGGCCCACCGTGGGAGCACGCCTGTGAGGAGGGAGCCGGGGGAGTGGGGAGTGGCGACGTCGTCAATAACCCAGTGCCTAAGGCGGTAAGGGCTAAGTGTCGATATCCGGATGTACTCTTATCTGGATAATCCAAATTGTATTCGTATCCGCCGGATATCATGCCTACCATATTTGTTTCCGATAAAAAAAATCCAAATCCATTTCCGATCCGAAAATTATCCGAAAAAAATCCGATCCGAGACCATCCGAATCTGTTTTTGTCCGGATCGGACGGAAACTATCCGATCCGTTTTCACCCCTATTCGGGAGCACATGCTCAGCAGGTGGAGCAAGGCGAGGCGGGCAAGGCAACTCGCCGGTAAGAAACCCCCAAAGACACTGACCACGCATGTGGAGATGCATGTGCTAAAACCAGTCCCAATAATTGAGACCATCGAAGATCACCAGGCGGCGAGGAACGGAAACAGTACCCATTGGTAGGCGGCGCTGGACGGTGCGGCGACCAAGACAACGAAGTCTTATAGGCAGCGCTGGATGGCACGGCGGTTAGAACGACGTTCTGTTTTTCTCTCTTTGACCGCCGCCGCAGAAAAGGGCTCGAGGCCTACTCAAATTACCGAAAACCAAAAGCGCACGGGGAACTCTAATTCCCCGGCGATGGGCAGCGGCATGGCGGGGTAGGTGGAGCGGGCGGAGCAGTTAGTGACGGCGCGGCAAGCCTTCGGATGGAGCTGCCGGAGCGGGCGGAGTGGCCGGTGACCGACAAAGGCACGGTTCGGGCTCGTGGTCCCCGAGTAGGCCGGCGATGGCGCGACAAGCCTTCGGATGGAGGCGATGAGCAAGAGGCTCCGGCGACGGCACGGCTCGAGTTTGGTCCCTAAGTAGGCCAGTGACGGCGCGGCAAGCCTCACGACGTCGGCGTTGGCGTCGGACGTGGCGGCTTCAGGCTGTGGCTTTTCGACGTGGGACGCGGCGGCTTCAGGCGGCGCCTTCAGAGGAACCGGCGGCGACGAGCGACAAGTAGAGGACACGGGAAGGGC
The DNA here is from genome assembly GCA_036346405.1 of Phyllostachys edulis. Lineage (NCBI taxonomy): Eukaryota > Viridiplantae > Streptophyta > Magnoliopsida > Poales > Poaceae > Phyllostachys > Phyllostachys edulis. The sequence continues at coordinate 27,229,452 of CM070551.1, forward strand.
GGCAGCGGCGGCTGGTAGAAAGACCGGCGGTGGCAACTGTAAGACCCTAACCCTAACCTCACGCTGATACCATGTTATGAATAGCGTTTGTATTCATTTATGAGGCCAATGGGCCAATATATATACAAGTACATGATGGCATATATGCAATGAAACCCTTATATAACAGGGAAAAGACATATACATCTAACAATTGCTATACTGCTAGGATCTGTGTCGTATAGAAATGTACTAAAACTGGGGACCTTGTACAATATACTACAGTTATACTCCGGAGGATTTCAACACATGAAGTTGATGGGATGTGCTACCTTGGAGTAATGCATGGATTTCCATGGCACATAGGTTCTATCTCCAAGATTTTGAAACATGTATTGTGTTACTCCAATTTGTGTTTTGTAAATGCAATCGAAGTGCCAGTACGACGCATAGCTTCACAGAAGTAAAATATTTTCAAGTACCTATGTGTTTGAAATCAGAATGAGCTATCTTGATCAGCATTGTGTATGATGTCACACCCCGAGTAACAACCCCTGGGACCTCCTGTGCAAACTGGACTAGTCCCACGATCAGTCGCTAATCCGCACAGTTTTCAACAAGGATGTCATCACAGCCATACAACAAACTAAAGGAGAAGCAGACAAATTAACAATAATACCAACAAAGGACCTTATGGTCAAGCTTTTTACAGAGGTCTTGCCACGCAGGCTAACCACAAAAGGGGTCACAGCGGAAACAAAAGAAACACGTGGCGGCCACTCGATATGCCCACAGGCAATCGAGTGGAGGACGTCCTAGCACGGGGACCTCCTCTTCGAAGAGGTCGGAGCTCCCTGGGAGGTCTTCATCAACTGCTGATCAACTAGAGGGCACAAGCCATGAGTACTTTGAATGCACTCAGCAAGCCGTAGGGAATTGAATGCATATAATATTTATGCAAGGCTCAACAAGGTTAGCTTTATGGTTACTTTGAAGAAAGCAATATTGACATGAAATATAATAAGTAGATTGCAAGGCACAAGTTGAAATATTAGCATATAAGTAACAAGTTTTCTTTTGAAAATGGCATAGGACCACCCCGTCATCGCCTGCACCACCCATGACCACCCCGGTCACTTGCCGAGACCACTCACGACCACCCTGGTCGTGAGCCAAACCACTCGAAACCAGCCACGACCAACAAGTTTTAGAAAGATCTACCCCTTGCGTGAAATCACCAGGCATGTCCATAACCGGGGACACGACTATTCGAATAGATTCTTTCCTCTGCAGAGGTGTACAACTTTACCCACAAGACACGGATTCTCTAGTTTGTTTGGCACCCGTCGATGCCCCTGCTCACTACCTTGGGTAAGCAGGCTAGAGCACATGACAAGGCCTTTACAAGGTTCTGCCCTGATTCGGTTCCGCTCGCTAAGGTTTCGCCATCTCGGCCCCCTCTTGTGCCAAGTGTGGGTGTAAACCCGGGTCCTTCCACACTTCCACCAAAACGGAACCGAATCAAAGCATTGCCAATTAGTTGGCTAGGTCCACCCCATCCTAGACATGTGGTTACACGATATGGCCTGGATCGAACTCTTACAAGGTAAAGTCCTTAGTGGGTGCTCCGGCGAGACCTCCTCATCCCAATGTGCTTCTGCACCCCCTTTATTGCACGATCACTCGCCCGAGCAAAACATGTTGGGTTCAACCCGGCCAAATGACCACCCTGGTCATGGCGAAACAAATTTTATTAGCGGCCACACAGGCCAGCGGCAATGCTTGCAAGACAACACATGCCAAGACAAATACGTGCCATAATTCCATAATTTCTAGCCAAATTTAACATCTTGGGAGAGGTGATCGAGGCAACGTATAACTAAGCAGATCTAAGCAAGATACACACCCATGTTGGTTATCACAAAGAGGTCCAACTAAGGTTACCCATCCTATGGTGGTCCAAATAGTACATGTCAACATGTAGAACACAAGTATTTCAAGGGGTCATACTGCCAAGTAGGTGATTAGCTAATTTCCAAATCATTTCTATACAAATAGCCATGCATGTTGATATAAAACAAAGTAATTTTTGTAAAACTAGGTTCAACATGATCAAAAGGTCTACAACTTACCTTCAATGAAGAGCTGGGGGTCTTCTGTAGAGGTCGTTGGGTCCACAAATTCCTCTGAGAGACCGGAATCTACACGAGAGAAAAGAACCAAATAAATATAACGAATTCAAATGAAAACCAACACTACCAAACAAGAACCAAAAGAAAAACACTGAAATAGAAATGGACTCTCAGGAGGAGGTCTGAGCAGAGCAAGAAAGTTGGGGAAGGCTAAAGGAGATAAAAGAGGACTGCTCAGGTTTTTATAGCCAGGAGAAATAAGGAAAGATGCTGAGAAACTCAGATGCACACGAGATCAAGGGTAGGTGGCGACAGGACATGGGCATAACACGAACGTGCGTAGACAGCTACCCGGGGACAACGGGAACTGCGAAGGCGGCAACATTTAATGCGTTACAACAGTATTTAATGCGTGAGGCCTCCGGCGAGAGCGGCAAGGTCTCCGGTGAGAGCACTCCGCAATGAGCAAGAGGAGAAGGTGAGCAAGGCTGACAGGTGGGGCTGGTCAAAAGGGGGTCGCGGTCAAAGGGGAGGTCGTGACCCAAAGGGTGCACGTGACCAAGGGGGGGTCGTGACCCAAGGGCGCACGTGACCAAGGGGTGCACATGACCAATGAGAGGTCGTGACCCAAGAAGGTTGTCTTTGCAAAAAGACCAGGAGGGTGGTCTTTGCAAAAAGACCAAGAGGATGGTCGCGGCCTAAAGGGAGGTCGTGACCAAAGAAGGTGGTCTTTGCAAAAGACCAGGAGGGTAGTCGCGGCCCAAGGAGAGGTCGCGGCACAAAGAGGTGGTCGCGGCCTAAAGGATGTCGTGACCAAAGAAGGTGATCTTTGCAAAAAAAAGACCAGGAGGGTGGTCTTTGCAAAAAGGCCAAGAGGGTGGTTGCGGCCCAAGAGGAGGTCGCGGCACAAAGAGGTGGTCGCGGCCTAAACGGAGGTCGTGACCAAAGAAGGTGGTCTTTGTAAAAAGACCAGGAGGGTGGTCGTGGCACAAAGATGTGGTCGCGACTTAAAGGGAGGTCGTGACCAAAGAATGTGGTCTTTGCAAAAATACCAGGAGGGTGGTCGCGGCACAAAGAGGTGAACGTTCGGACCGGTTGAACGCGCCAACCAGATCGGGCCGCTCAACACAGATCGGACGGTTCAAAACGAGGGGGACAACACCAGAAACTCTAACAACTCCAAAGGAACCAAGCTCAAATTAATTGAAGTTGGATTTAGTCATATTAAACACCTTAAATTCCAAAATCTTCAAGTTAAGCTTTAGAACTTCAACAAGACCGAATGGTTCTTTTTATTTTTGAAAACTCAGAAACTCAGGAAGAACTTGGGACGTTACATATGAATAATATTAGGTGGCCCTGTTTGGGGAGCTTTAGGCCCTGTTTGGGCGGGCTTCCGCTTTGGCTTTTGGGTGAGAAAAACCGGTAGCTGAAATAAACGGCTGGCTTTTTCGCTGGCTTTTGTCGGAAGCTCGAAGCCGTCAATACGTGCGAAAGCCGAAGGCCGGTGTTGAGGCACTTCCCGCCGCTCCCCCCTGCCCCCTTGGCATTCTAAAAATGCCCCCAACTTCCCGAAAATTACACGCCTCGTACCCGAGTACTTAAGCCAGAGCGTATGTTCCCTCCCACTCAAGGCCTCCCAAGCGGCCTCTAACTCCACAAAGGTAAGATCAGAACTGAATTCACTGTCATATGCAACAAGCACAGATCAGGTGAGGCATTATCTTGAATGTTTACCATTTTACCTGTTAAGATTTTTTTTACATATCCCTGTATACAGGAATCTCATTACAATAGTGATCCTTTTAAGTTAATGCCGAAGTTAGGAACTGACTCTGGACCTTGTCAAGGTAATATGAATGTTTGCCATTTTACCTATTAAGATGTTTTACAAACTGGATATAAGAGATTCCGCTTGTACAAGGGACAAATCAGAAAAGCCTAGCCTTTCAACTTGCAGCTAGAAAACCTTGCAGCACAGTCAAAAGCCGTCTTTCAGAAAAACACAGCCGTTCCAAACAGGACCTTAAGCTAGCTTTGGCTTCTGAAAAGCCCAAAGTTTGCTTTGCAACCATTTTCCCCTTGAGTCAAAGCCAAAGCAGCCCTAGTCTCTTGAGTCTTGAGTCTATGTTATTGTGTATGCTAAGGCTGCTTCCAATGGGCAGTATCTTAGTGCAGTTTCTTTAGTGCATGAGGAGTGTTAGGATACTATCTTTCCAATACATGGTTTCTTATGGTGTAGTATCTTAGGCTGTTTCATTTAATTACATGCATGATCTTTGCTAGTATTTGAGCATTGTAGCCTATTTGTGGTATGTACTAAAGCAATACATGTTTGTTAACACACACAAATGTAAATACACGGGATCGATCACAATAAATTTTATGCGTTGGATTTCGAGACCGAACCGGTATCCAGATTAGATACTAGAGTACCCTCTCTCTTCATTAACTATGGTGCCACATCATCATTTTGTCTACATGGCAGACTTAAGATACCAGCCAGGGTGGAGCACTAGGAGCAGCCTAATATAAAAAAGTGACCAAAAACCGTACCACCTCCGAGACCTTTCCAAAGTAAACTATTCTGGTCCCCGACAAGTAAAAGTCTCTCCTCCTTTTTCCACTTCACTGTGCTCTGATTCGTCGGCCCTGCCACCGGCCTCCAGGGCTGGTGTGCGCAACCTCTCGGCCCATCCCCGTGATGCGCACCACCCCGACGCACGAGGCGGCTCCGAGTCACCGAGCCGCGGTGGGCTGCCATTGTGCGCAAGCCGTAGCGACTAGCGGACGCCCTCCCGTGGGACGTAGCAAATGCCGTCCCGTGGTCCACCACATGGCATTGTGTCTCGTGACCTACCCTCAGGCGACGAGTTGCGGCCCTAGTAACGATGAGATGCGGGGCTTGTCGTGGCCCCGGGCTGCACGCTCGACTAGGGCTGAAAAAATAGTTAGTGGCTTGCGAGCCTACTCGAACTCGTTACGTCTCGGCTCGGGCTCGTGAATTTTCGAGCCGAGCCTCATTTGTAGCTCGTTGAAAAATCGAGCCAAGCTCGAGTCGGCTCGCTAGCGGCTCGCAAGCCAAGTTTGCTCGACAGCTTGCCTGTGCCTGTGCCCAGCCCCAAAGAGGGAAGCCACCACCATGCGGCCTCCCCCCCCCTGGTTCCCTAATCACCTTCCCCTCCCGCTCCCGACTCCTGTCCTGTGACTCCCATCCGCCGCCAAGCTCGCTTCGTCCTCCTCACCGGCCACCTGCTCCATTCGTCGCCTCCTCCTCACCGGCCACCTACTCCATCCTCCGCCTCTTCCTCACCGGCCACCTGCTCCATCCGCCGCTGCCTCCTCCTCACCCACCACCGCCCATCCGCCTGCCCTCCCCGCCGTGTTCTCCTCCTGCAGTGCTCCTACCTCCCTCGCTCCCTCGCCCTCCCCTAGTGGCTCCGCCCATGCTCCACCGGCCTGCTCCACCCTCCAACTCGCAAATTCCCGTAAAACCATGAAGCTTTGGTTGTGCCGCCGCCAAGACCCATGGTCGCGCTCTCCGATCTGAAGGCCTTCCTCGCCGCAAGCTCTCCAGAGAAGCGTGATTGATTCTTGAGTTTGATTTGGTGGTGGTAGAGCGAGATTTTTGTTTTCGCTGGACATGATTGATTCTTGAGTTTGATTTGGTGGTGGGAGAGCGAGATTTTTGTTTTTGGGGGATTTCTTGAGAGAGGGATGGCGATGGTGACTGTGGTCTGCGACTCTGCGGAGAAGGTGATCTGCTCCGTGGATGGCATCTACTTCGATTCGTCTTCTTTCTTTTTCTTGTGCAAGAACTTGAGATCGGCGACGGCCGACGGGCGACAACGGCAGCGAGGCAAGCGTGGTGGAGGGAGTACTGGAGGTGGACGCGAGGAGGTACTTGAGCTCGCGAGGGTTCGCGAGCCAGCTCGAGCTGGCTTTCGAGCCGAGCCGAGCGGACTTCCTGGCTCGTTTCCAAAACGATTCGAGCCGAGCCTACTATTTTATGTGTGCTGGTTTGTTCTCTAGACGTCGGCACTGTTAAGAAACCGGGCTCACGCCGGCAGTTCTGGCCCACGATGGACTCCAACTATTGTACTACCGTTTATAGAAGAGCAATAAAGAGAAGTCAGAAGTCCCCTCATATATCTGTGTTCAATCTACTATTATGTTCTTGTGTTCTTGTATTATTCTTACGATTCTGAATTTGTCTACGAGGTAATCACTCGGACTACACTCGCCAGACGATTCCTCAACATGTTATCAGCACGATCGACTCTCCTCAGATAAAAAGGTAACCGTCGTAGCACGATACTCGTAGATCGAATTGTTTTTCTAGATCGCTTTCAATTATGCAAATTTGGTTTTCTAGATTGTATCCTACGGTGCAAATCCGCTTTAATCTACCGCGAGCTGACTTGAAGTCACCAGCACAATGTCAATCGGTAGATTGCATGGAATAGTGGATGTCGATTGTACCGTAGATTAAAAATTACAAATCCATTGTAACCTACCACGAGCCAACTTGAAGTCGTCGACCAAGTCGATCGGTGGTTGCATAAAAGAACAAATGTCAATTGCATAGTAAATTCTAAATCTTATCACATGAATAGTAACAAAAAAGGAAGATTTGGTCGACGGCCCAGACGGACTCGGAGCCGCCACCGCCGCCGCTTCAAGACGGCTCCCTACCACTATCGACGACTGCGCCAAAGCATTGCCGATCCGAGAAGCATCTCCACCGCCAGAGCCGCAGCACAGCCACGTCATTGGTCTCCACCACCACCCGCCGGCCGGGCCGCGCCTTGCCGCCGGTGCCGCTTTCCGCCCGCTTGAAGCCGCCACCGACTAGTAATCGTGCTCCGCCCATGCACCACCTCGCGACAAATGGCGCCGCCACGACGGTTGCTTTCGCCCGAGCACCGGCCGTGCCTCCATGCTCGAAGCGGTGCCGGAGCCCACGCCATGTTCGATCGCCCAAGACGGTGCCGATGCGTGAGCCCGTCGGCACACGCCAAGACGCAGAGCCGCCCGCCACCTCGCACGACACCGACTTGAAGCGCCGCCACCACTCACGCACGACACCGCCTCCGGCCGCCCTGAATGGTGCCGACTCGAGCCACCTACGCGCACATGCACGGCGCTGACTTGAAGCGCCGCCACCGCCAGGCACGTGCCGCCAAGACGCCCGCGTCAGCGCGTTGCCTCGAAGCAACGCACACCTCATAGCGCCGTCTCGAATCGCATCGCGCCACCAGCCCCACCCGCCTCCGGCCGTCGGCAGCGCCACCTCCCTGTGTCATGAAGTCGCCGCCACCCAGGAAGAATAGGGTTAGGGAAAGCCTAACCCTGCCCCTCCACCTCCCTTTTAAGTGGGCCACGCAGGCCGGATGGGCCAGGAAAAGGCCAAGCGGGCCGGGAGCCCGTGAGAATCTACCGGTCCGAACGTTTTCGGAAAGAAAAAAAGTGAATACCCAAAGAAAAGGAGATTTTGCAAAAAGGACCTTTGGGATTCTGAAAATTTCAGGAATCCTTATGTGAATAAGGAATTTTTGCAAGAAGGCTCTCGGACTCTCTAAAAATTGCGCGAAAAATTTCTCAGAATTGAAATTTAGCGGTTAACCCCTGGAAATTGCAGAATTCATCAAAAATTCACATTCTAGTAGAAAAGGGCCTCGGGAATTCAAATTTTGAATCTTTTTTAGCATTTGAAACATGTTTAACTTTGTTATTATTATTTCTATGCAATTTATGTATTGTTTTTACTGTTTTTGATTATGTATGATTGTTATATTGCTTTTAATCACTGAAAATAGCTGTAAATCATGATAAATGCATAGAAAAATACGGGATCATGAACTAGGAGTTCGAAGAGCATTATGAGAATTTTACAACCATTTTATGCAAATTACCAACAGTAATCTTATGAACTCTTTGAATAAATATGTACATGACTAGCATCACGAACCGGGAGTTCGAAGAATTGGCCTCATCATGGGCAGAATTTGTACAAAAATTGTAGCAGTCTTCATCTCTATGATAAGTTAATCACAGATAAGTAGAAGATTGAGAAAGCTCTCTCCACCTTTCACCCAAATGCGGTGCTATCCACATACAACTATCGTCAAGATGGCTACAAGGAGTATGTCGAATTGATTGACATCATGCAAGTTGCGGAAGCTCAAGATGATGTTCTAAGGAAGAACAACATCTCACAGCCGCCTAGTAGCAATGTTGGCCATAAAGCCAATGGCAGCAACTACAAGGTGAAGAAACCTCTCACGAAGGAGAGGGGCAAGAAGGGTAAGGTCGTGGGTCGCAGTACGTTATTGATGCTCTTTAGTCTAAGAAAAAGGGCGAAGGACAACATGAGGCATACCTTGCCATTGCAGGCACAGAGTGTAACATCCCAAAAAATTGGTTTGTTTTGAAGTTTTAAAAGAAAAATAACCATCTGAATTTTTCTGGTAAATTTAAAAGCTTAATTGGAATTTTCAGAGTTCAAAAACAATTTGATATGATTAATGCCAACATCAACTATTATCAAAATTATTTTATTTGGGTTCTATGTGCTTGGAGATATTTTCTAGAATTTTTCTAAGTACATTTGCTATTTTCTAAGTTTTATTTGGATTTCCTGCTATTTTCTAAAAAGAAAAGGTATTAAAATCTCATAATAGTATTTGGCCTGAAACCCAACTCTGCTCCGTCCTACCAAATCAGGCGGCTCGACTTTTTCTTCGCCCCGCCCAAATCCCGCATGGTCCGTTTTTCCTCTCCCAAGACGCGTGCGCCCCACCCGCCACCGATCTCCTTGCTTTTGCTATCAGACGCAGCCAGCCGTTGACTAGTGGACCCGTTGCCACGTCGTCTTCGTCTTCTCCGTGGACTCGTGAGTTCGTGTTGAAGCCGCTACGCCGCCTTGCCGTCTCGGTCGCGAACTCCCCTCGTCCATGCCTACTTAAAGCCCGCGAGCACGTCAAAATCTTCGCACCGCCCCTCTCCTCCAAAACCCTAGTGCCGCCTCTCGGATTGCGCCACCGTTCAAGCGAATCGAGCCCTAGAAGTTTGATCTCGTCAAGACCTTCTTCGCCGTCTTGCTCTGCCACCGGTGAGCCATAGCCTCCCTCGTCGGCAGCTACGGGTTTGTCGTCTCGTGGTCTTCACGATGCGCGCCCTCTTGTCTCCGGAGAACCCCCGCGCCACTCCGCCGCTTTTCTTGCCGCCGTCGCTGTTGTGGTCATCGCCGACGGAGTGGACCGCGACATCATGTTCGCCAGGTTCTCCTTATTCGGATGTGCGTCTTCGCCGTCGCTGGAAAGTCGTCGTTCGCCGAATTGGTGTGAACCGGAGCGTGGCCGCCGTTGAGCCACCATGGCCTTGCCACCTCATCACCGCGTTAGCCTCTGTGCCTTGGTGTCGCTCACGTGGCAGCACCGTAGCACCCACTACTACAGAAAATGTATTCACGGACGGTTCAAAAACGTCATCACAGACAGTTTCATGAGCCATCTGAGTTTATGGGTCAATGATACATGAGGTCATCACAGACGGTTTTCAAACCGTCTGTGATGCATACTTTCATAGACGGTTATTAACTGAAACCGTCTGTGATAGTATATATCACAAACGGTTTATGGCTAGTATATATCACAGACGGTTTGTGGCTGGAACCATTTGTGATGACTTTTCGCTATAAAGCCCCAAGCAGTGGCTGCTTGTGCCATTAAAACCGGCATCATATATGTATATTATATTTATATTGTCCGTAGTCTCTCAGCCACTTTGGGGGGATCGTCCACGTAGCATGAGAAGGATGAGACAGTAGCCACGGGCAACCTCATTGAGCCCCTGCAAACTTAAAAGTATGGATGCAAGGAGATTGTCAGGACATCTAATTACCTGGATGTTGTCAATAGGTAATTGGACGTCGCTATGTTCAGAAAGTGACATGGACGCGCAGGTATTCTGACTAGGAAGTGGCATCATGTATCAGCAATTAACCATTCTTGAGCATGTAATTATATTTAAACCCACTTGATCGGCATGAACACAGTTACACAGACAAAGGTGAAATGAATGGCGAGAGACAGGTGAAGAGGTGTTGTAGTAGTTTTTAACTTATTTGGTCTTGTTTTCAAATACAATACACACCAATTCTAAACCTTTACAAATCTGAAAAGTTAATTGTAGCCAAGCCCCATCCGAACCACATCCAATGTAAGCCAACCAAGCACAAAGCTAGAACCGGCATCAATAACCCTTGGTATCCATCAGAGAGCATTAACCAAACCCACCATCCCCATTCATTTTTGTCAATCTGAATCCACCAATAGCCCTCAGTTTACATTTCACAGAGCAAGGGGACTATTAATATGAAGTAATTATCAATTCAATTTTAGCATAAGACTATTAACATCATTGAGTAGTTCAACAGCTAGCAAGGTGCCACTAGCCAACAAGCATCTGCATGATCATTGCATTCATTTATATTTATGATTTCTCTATACTTCTCTCTACATGTATGTATTATACATTTACACTTTCTACAATGATGCACTTCTTCATGTATTTATGTATTACACATTTAGCATCTGGGCTCTGGCCAATGGCCATCACCATCAGCATCAACCAACAACCAAACAACATCAAGAAGACAAGAAGGATACTTACGCGTTAGTGGGAGAGCCAAGAGGTTTGGAGGCACGAGGGAGGTCTGAGGTAGCGCAACGAGCCGGCGGCGAGAGGGAGAAGGAGATGGAGCTGCTGCGTAGGGAGGAGGAGCCAGGGCCGGCGGCGCAGCGAGGGGTGACTAGGAGTTTGATCCGACGGCACAGGGAGGAGGGAGCTTGATCCGGAGGTGTGGGAGCTGGCGGCGAGGGAGGAGGAGCTCGGTTCACATGAATACCAACAACACAAACCAATAGGTGATAGATCTGTCTTACCTCGGCATCGCTAGTGGAGAGGATACCGGGGGTCGTATACGCTGGGGGGAGGAGGAAGAGGGGAAGGCGTGCGGCGTCATCGTAGTTGTGGCACAACGGTGGCACTGCAAAAGACACTCTTATCGTACGAGTGTCTTGTGCAGTGAACCGTGGTGTCACAACCGTCGGCGACAGGAAGAATGCATGGCAGCGTCGGCGACGGGAAGAATGCATGGCGGCGTCGGCGACGTGGTCACTCGGGTGGGGAGGGGAATGGACGAGAGTAAGGGCAGCTGTCGATGATCGAGTCGTCGATCTTATGAAATAAATGAGGAAAATGACGTGAAGTATCCTGGGATAGAATGGGGGCCGCTCTTTATTGATATGAACTGGATTTATAAGGCCTAACTAGGGACTACCCCTAAATACACTGAATGTGAGGAATGTTAAACTAAGTAATCAGGCTTAGAATATGAGTCTAAGACTGAATGCCTTGCTTCTAATTCCACTGCTTAGGCTTCTGTGTTTGTCGTCTCATGTTCTATTGTTGTTGTTCCCCCGTCCCTTTGTTTTCTGCGCTCCACCCTTAAATAACTTCCGAAGAGGTGGCAGTTACTTCTAGAGAAGGCGTCCCTGGTGAAACGTTACGACTGGTCCGAACGGTAAGGCAGTTAACAATGTGCCAACTACCTTGCGGTTGTCTGTGAGATTCTTAATCGTAGGGCAGTTAATTGTCAGTGTCTTAGGATTATACCATCACACGGTTTGAAACATATAACACGGTTCCATTCATCATACCAGTAAGAAAGGCCGTTCATAGCTTTTTCGAAAGACTATCCGGTCGAGCCTAGGCACAAAGCCTTGTCGACCGTGGTACCCATCGTAACATCTGGAATCCTCACGACCGGAGGTCGTTAGCCTTAGGGGTTATGACCATGAAGACGATGGTCTTCTATGTATTAAATTAATACATAGAGGTTTTAATCCTCGCTACCTAGCCCCTAACTTTAAATGAACAGTGTCGTATGTATACCTTCTTCCGATGAAGTCGATCGTGCACCCTATTTAATGTCGTGATATATGAGGTGGTCTGTGTTCACTTTAAAGTTGAGAACTTGCCTTGGGAACCGAAGAGTTTTTCTATCCGTTGAACAAAAAAGAAGCTTTTACCCGTTGGACTTTTGTGGGAAACTTCCGATCGTAATTTAAAGATCTGAAGCTATAAAATCCCCATTGCCAGGCTTTTAGAATTTTTACGCTTCCAGATCCCCTTTTGATCCCCTTCAGCTTCTTGCCAAGAAAAGTCCTTTCTACCTCTTTCTTGTTCTTTCGACCACAAAGCCTCCTACGGCCGCTACTCATCCTTGAGGATTTTCATCATGTCGAGCAAATCACGAAGTGTTGCCTTCGGAATTGAGCAAGAAAAAGCTTGAGGCGTTGGAGAAAATCGGGATGCTCCCAGACAAGAATCTGATCAAATAGAGATTGGCGATCGGAGAGCACTTTCTGAGCCACGAAGATGGGAAAATCCCCGTTTTCCTCGCCTACATCGAATGTGGGCTGAGGTTGCCGGTACACAAATTCCCCCTCCACATTCTTGAGTATTACAGGGTGGAACTGGTAAATTTGGCTCTAAATTCCATCGCTAATATCAGTATTTTCACTTATTTGTGTGAGGCATACTTGGGAGTGCCACCGAATTTGAGGCTCTTTAGGTATTTCTACCGAATGGTGATGGGGAGATCCACAGCGACTCCCAGAGAATGTACATTGTGTCTTTACGATGGGAAGGCCGATGAGTACATCCACATGTACTCGAAATACTTGTGGTCGTCATAGAAGAAGAACTGGTTCTACATGACGGTTACGAGAGATGATGGCCTCTACTTCGCCGGAATTAGAGCAAATGAAAATCCCAAGTGGAGGAAGACCGTGGAGAAGGTAGGGGTGGTCGGAAGATGGGTGGATGCCATTTACGACCTGCGAGTCAAGGGCTTGACTTCCGGCATGTGGTGAGGATTTCACCAAGCGCCGAGATTAGCCCTTTAAAGCTCCTGACTCATTCCTGCTTTGGTCCATTGGTCGCGATGAAGCTATCTCAGAGGTGGTAAGTCTTTGAGAAAAGCTCACTCAAGATATTTTATTTGATTATCGTAATGCCTTAAAATCGCCATTATTTTTTTCTTGTAAAGCCCTTTCTCCCGAGGAAGTCGAGAGCGGATCAGCCGATATATACTGGGAGCCTGGTGAAAAGGCTACATTCCCCGAGATCTTGGCAATAGTTTCTGCCGAAGAAAAACTGGCAAGGCTTAAGGTAGACAATCAAAATTTCTTTTATCATGTATACATATTCTCCGATCAGATTTTTGATCATGCTCTATTTTTGTAGTCGGTCGGATTGCGAATCACACAAACTGGTGAGGATAAATATCTCACCGTGGTTCCGACCGACTCGTGCTGGATGCACTGGAAGAAGATGAATCTCCCGAGGTAATAGAGCGTTTTTATATGTACTTTAGATAAAAGATTTTATCACCCAATCAAATTCGTTTTTTGATTTAGGTGGAGAAGGTGAAGGCCCACAGAGCGTAACTGCGGAGGCCGTAGACTCCAGGCTGGTCGTTCATGACCTTACAGTTGTTACTGAAACAACTGATCTAGAGGTTGATGAAACTACTCCCTCCGACCCGATGGTCAAGAATGCAATCATTGATGAACTGATCGAGGATATTGCTTCTGACATCTTGTTGGAGGATGTGAGTGGTTTAATCAACCCTGTCGGTTTGGAACCGACGAATTTGGTTGAGAAGAAAAGGAAAGCTGGCGGTACAGAATTTACTCTACCGCGTTTCAAAGTCAAATCCAGGAAATTAACTAGGTATGTACAAATGAAAGAGGTCGTATGTGTGCATACCTTTAATAGTTTCTTGATGATTTGGTGTTTTGAACTCCCCTTCTTTGTTTTGTATAGGTCTTCTGGTGTTCCGGTTGCTTCCGACCGGATCCTTCCTGAGGACCAGGAACACGTGGAGGTCCTTGACCAAAACACTTCCCAGGACAGAGTTCCTGAGGATAAAGTGGTCGAAGAAGCCCCCGAGCAGGTGTCAAAGCCAACGGTCGAGTTGGATCCATTGGTGGTTCTAACTCTTCTGCGGAGGTAGATGCCCCTAAAGGCCCTAAACAGGTTCCGACCAATGTTGGTAATCCTTCTCAACCTGACAAGTTCCCTTTTCACCCCCGATTTATCGAGGATAAGAAGCTTGACGAGGCATGGGGAAAAATATCAGAACATCAAATCAAAATGCATCCTGATTCAATATTTGGCGGTTATAATGATTTGGCAATCCGTAAATATCTACAACTAGTTTCATAGTCTCTCTTAAAAGTTTTATAGGGAACTTAAAGAGGAAATGCTATTTGTGTAGCATCCGTCGAGAACTTTGCTTTGTGGTCGGAGAACTAACCCGGCGTTAAAGATTTGAGGACACACTCCGAATTGGAAAGTAAGAACTTTCCACTTAACCTTTTTCTTTCTTCAATACTTTGTCCTTCTCTAATTATTCTCCCTCATCGTATTCGATAGATTTGGAGAGAATAAAAGAAGAAATCGTGGCGATAAAGCGTAATAACTCTCGCTTGAAGAAGAGAATCAAGTTAAGGACCGGTCGATTGCAGAGGCATCGACTAGGAATGAGACACTGAACAAGAGAATTGAAGGTAATAGGTCATAGACTTGACTTATTATCTCCCTCTGATCATGTTGTGCTTTACTATTTGTTTTACTCATGTAAAGCAAATGCAAGCGCTGAACAGAACCGAAAAGGCTCTGGAATTTGAGCAGGGAAAGGAGACAGCTCTTATGAAGAATCTTGATGAAAAGATTCATGTTTTGAACAAGATGATCTTTGACATGGGATCAGGATCAAGCATGCCTAATTTAAGAGATCCAATAGAGAAAATGAACTACATTGGCCAACTTCTAGGAGATCTCAGTGGCCTACTCAAAACTACTCGAGAGAATTATGCCCAGACTATGAAAGAATGCGTTGCTACTGGAGTTAGTTTTGCGCTGGCAAAACTGAAGGCTTCCGACCCTCTATTAATCTCCAAGCCGCTGAGGATGATTTCAACTGCGGTCACCGATGAGGCTACTCAAGCTTATGGAAGAACTTAGGCCACTTGGAGACAAAATTGTAGAGGAGATGGAGGTCGGATCTCCATGAAGCAGTAATTAGTCTGGAGATATTCAAGAATAGGACATTGTAATATAAGAATTGTAAATAAAACTTACCTTTGTCTCATCAACAATCATCTTTTTATCCCGTTGACTTTTTTTTTTGAAATTCTCGTATACTCCCTAGCCCCTAACTGCTTTGTAGTAGAAGAGCTTTACTAAACAAGTAGTTAGCTAAGAAGGAGAAATAAAAAGTTGAAACCATTGTTTTGAGGGTTTATACTGATCACAAGACAAAACTGATCGTAATAATACTAGTAAATCATTTTGGTCGTAACCAAAGTATGATTTCGACTAGTTATAGATCTTTTGTTTGTCATAATCGAAATACCAAACAAAATTGTTTATGGTCGGAAAAAGATTTGTTGTATTGACAAAAGTAGAAATGCAAGAATGCATGCAAAAACGATAAGTGATCGTATTTATATATACGACCCAAAACTGGTCGGAAAATACTCCTAAGAATGGAAGATATAGAAAAACATTTCGCAAAACGTGCTCAGGTTCAAGTCCGACTGGCAGCGAGAATCGTAAGAAAAGAACCGTCGCTAGGAAGCTCCTTCCCTCGTAAGCGTGACCACGTCTGTAAAAAGGAGAGACTTTGACTAGGAGGTTTTTCGTGTCCCACCAAGAGCCAAACGAGAGTAGAACAGATTTTTGAAATGAAGAAATATAGTCTTCATAATCTTAATAGTATAAAGCACTACATGAAGTTTTTTTTGTATTATGCTCTATTTACTCGTATGGTCACGTGTGGAATCATTCATGGAATGATCACGACTAGGACCTATACAGCGTATGACACAGATGTCGTTGCCAAAGAGTAACATAGATCCTGGTAAAGGATATCGGAGAGAAAAAATTGTCTTCTCCGACCATCTTAAACAACAATAATAGGTGACCAGAATATAGGTATAGATATATAAACCATATCACTCGTCAAAAAGAAAAGAATGAATACACTAATGAAATGAAAAGAATTGAAATAATGTAAAAAAGAATTAGACATAGAACTTACGCAATTGATCAATATTCTAAGAATTTGACAAAACTTGCTCATCCGACATGGCTAGTCGTATAGAACCTGGTCAGGTAACTTCGACCACAGTGTAAGGACCTTCCCACTTGGGAGAAAGTTTGTTACGATTTGCCTGATTCTAAATTTTTCTGAGAACCAGATCACCTACAAAAGGCTACGAGGTTGCACCTTACGACTATGGTACCTTCGCAGGTTGCACTCTTGATCGACTATGGTACCTTCGCATGGCTTGTTGATATCGTTCATTCGATCGCTTTTCGTTGAAACAATCGTTTCGGCGAGCCAAGTTTTAGTTTTGGAGGAAGCATGTCTTGACACCATAAACCAAGAAAAATGGCGTTTCATCGTCGCACGACTAGTCGTGGTTCGAACGGCCCATATCTGAGCCAGTTCTTGAACCCAAGCTCTCGACCGTTTGATTAACTAGTCGAGTACTCGGCGTTTGTCTGCGACGCTCGTGTGTCATTACCCCAAGGGTAATCACACTTAGGCATATCGTATTACTATTCGTTTGCCCAATGAGAACAACTGCTCAACTAATAGTCACCATTTATCGAGATAACGCATGAGAACAATAAAATAAAAGCGTACATCTTTATTGCGGTAATAGCCATGCAAGGCTATGGTTCTTAATACAAATATTACACAACTACAAAGGGAGCTCCTTAAGCTTCTCTCGCCTACCACAAGTAATGGCCACCTATTTGCCCTCGCGTCCTCCACGCTATGCCCCTCTGGCCAACACCACAGTTGCTAAGCGGCATTCTCGGTACTGCAAACCCCTCATCCCACTCGGGATAGATCCCGACGGACAAGGATCTAAGCAAGGAGAGATAGCAAGAGTGAGTACTATAGTGTACTCGTGAAGCATTAATAGCTAAAATGCAATTGATGACTCTAAACTTAGTCCTTATCAAAATTCCTACCTCTTCTCTTATTACGAAAATAGCTTTCAAAACTTAGGTTGCAATTTTTTTTACGAAGAGACTACTTGTTTACTCGGAGAGAAGAAAGACCCTGGCGGTTCCGTAGACTCCAATCCAGTGGCATGAATTGAGGATTTGATATAACTACTTGAGGCTTGTACCACTTTACCCATAGTAATTACGAACCTAAATGAGCAGAGTCTGACATTTCCTTAGATGCGGGTTCGAGTTGAAATCTGAACATTTTCCATTTACGTGATTAAGTCTCCACCCATTACTTTCAAATCGGTGTCGAGAGCGTGACCTCCGTCATCCACCGAAGTTTCGATGTAATGTTGGTTGGGTCGGATCGACTAATACCCAACACTCCACCTTGCTACCCATTGTGGAGAGCGTAATTACGTAACGGGTAACATTTTTACGCCACGTAGAAATGGGAAAATGGTTGGCACTTAAAATCTGACCTCTGGCCAGAGTAAGAGTTTTGTTTGTCCTTATATTATAACCACACGTAAAGGGACCCACCTCTTACCTCAACATCATTGTCATCGTCGTATTTCCCTTTGGGTCCCCTTTACCAACCTATTAGCTTTCATTTCTTTCTTTCTTTCATTGCATTTCTTATCTTCCCAATTACATCATAATCCAATTTAGTTTTGAGAAAATAGTTTTGATGCCTGAGATATGATAGAGCAATATACATTTTATATTTAAAATAGCTATGTTTATGATCAAGGGAGTAGCTTGCTGTGATTAGGAAAAGATAAATCGTCGGCGAAATCGATATTAGCTACTCTGTTGGTTCTTTATTTTGCTTTATCTTGCGAAATAATAAATACATAATTAAATACTTAGCAATAATAAAGCGCGACTATGTGCAAGCTATTTGGATGATTCTTTTGTTAGCGGATCTTAATTTAATAACCATTTGAAACCCCATTAAGTTAGCATCTCCCGGTAGCATCGTTTCTAGTACCAGGTTCTAGGGTCAAAATAGCCCTTACGTTCTATCGCATGGAACTAAAATACTACTCGTACACAACTAAGTTTATCAAATTTTATTTAGCATGCAATTGAGTTTATTTAATTTAAATGCGCATTTATCTACTCATCTGAATAAACTTCGGTGTTGTTCATTTTAATTATTTAACCATGAGAAAATTATTTTCAACGCCACAGTTGTTTGCCTAATCCATTGGGTTCTATCGGTGATTTATTTATTTTTAGAAAGTCTTAAATTAATATTTTACATCTTTTCCTATTTTTATTTTAACCGATCTATCTATTGTTATTTACTTATGTTTAGAATTCACTTTTATGGCGATTTAGCAAGACACGTGTCGATTATCTATCTAACACGTGGCAATTTTATTAGACTTATTTTACCTCCTTTTTATGCTTTTAATTGTGCTGCTCGATGGCCCCTCTCTTGATTATGGCTTGGTTTCATCGTCGGTGAGGTGATAATGAGGATTCCTTCAAGGAGATTGATATCATCGATGGAATTATGTGGCTTAAGGTTGCTCATTTTGGATGGCTCGACGCTGCGGCGAGTTGGGATGGTTGCCTTGAAACAATCTTGCGCTAGCTGGGAGCTCGGCCTTGCTCTCTCTCTCTCTCTCTCTCTGTGGGCGTGAGAATGAGAATGGGAATGGGGAAAGGCTTGGGCTGTGTGGGTGATCTTATCGATCTCATCCTTTGGTGTGGTAATTTTGCAGAGCTCAAGTTTTAGTTATGTGGCTAACAATGTGGGCTTTTAGGAAGCATGTCTTGTTTTGAGCAAAAATGACCATAACCCAAGAAAATGACGTTTCACCGGTCGCACGACTAGTCATGGTTCGAAGCTACTTCGACCCTTGGTGATGAGACCTAGGTTGCCCATAATCTGACTAATATTTACGTTTTTGGTCTTTGCTAACTTCGTCTCGAGTCTCGAGTTCTATGTTGCATGACCGGAAAGATGGAAGTTCTTGAACCCAAGCTTCTCGACCGTGTTGATTAACTAGTCGAATACTCGGCGCTTGATCCTCGGCATGATGATACCATTGGCTCGCTTAACTACTCCGCTGAATATCGTGGATGAGCAGATTGGCAAATGAACCTTGATACCAAGTTCGATTAGCTTAGAATTCTTGGAATTGACCACTTGAGAACTAGGCACCATTATTCGTGATTATACGAACCTTGTACACCAAATCGTGCTTGATCACATTTCTTGTCGAAATCTCTTAGCGGCCTTAGTTGTAGTTTTAATAACAGGCTCAGCTTCAATCCATTTTGTAAACGTGTCAATCATGACAAAAAGGAATTCGAAGCCCTTGGGTGCTCTTGGGAAAGGTCCCAGAATGTCCAGTCCCTAGGTTGCAAAAGGCCAAGAAAGAGGAATTATTTGTAAAGCTTGTGCCGGCTGATGTATTTGTCGGCTATGAAACTGACATTATACACACTTCGTCATGAGCTCTTTTGCATCATGAAGGGCAGTTGGCCAGTAATATCCTTGCCTGAAGGCTTTACCGACCAGTGTTTTGTAGGAATGATGTGCTCCACAGACTCCTTCGTGGATTTCGGTTAGCAACTTAATGCCATCCGGTTGAGATATGCATCTCATCAACACTCTGTGAGATCCTCGTTTATACAAGGTACGTTCAATAAGAGTGTATAATTTGGCTTTTCGTGCTATACGATCAGCGTCTACATCATCTTTTGGAATTATGTCATGCTGAAGATAATTGTAGATCGATGTCATCCAGTCTCAACCTTGATCGTGATAGCGCCAACCGTCAACGACCTGTGGAGCATCCATGTTCTCACGATCGGTATGTACGACCTGTAAGGAATCATGCATGATCTCGGAAGGCTTGACCACCGAGGGTGAATCGAGTTGCTCAAGAAAAACTCCGGGCAGGACGGTTGTCCTCGTGGAGGCCATCCGTGCCATCTAGTCTGCCAGAAAGTTTTCCTTTCTAGGAATATCTTTGGATCTGAAACCGAAGAAGTGCTTTTGAGTTTCCGTACTCCGCCAGATAAGATGACATCTTGGTACTCGAGCATTGATACTCTTTCCCTACTTGATTCGCTACTAGTTGAGAATCGCCTTTCACTAATGTCTGCGAATCCCGAGCTTAGCGGGTCGCTCGAGAGTCCCGCCAAGAACCTTCATATTCTGCCATGTTGTTTGTGGCAGGAAAATTTAACTGGATGGCATACTTGATGTATTCGCTAGTAGGGGATATCAAGACAACTCCAGCCCCCAAGCCTTTTAGCATCAAGGAGCCGTCAAAGCACATTGTCCACTCATCATGGTGTTCGTACTTGGGCCCTTGGGTGGGTTCAGGGTTTGTCCATTCGGCAATGAATTCTGCTATTGCCTGGGACTTGATTGCTGTTCGTGAGATGAAATGGAGGTCGAGCGCCCTAGCTCAACCACCCATTTTGCTATTTGTCCCGATGATTCCCTGTTTCAAGGACTTGACCAAGGGATACCCGTTAGTACGACCACTTTGTGGGCTCGAAAGTAGCGCCTTAGCTTCTTTGAAGACATAAGGAGACCACAGAGCAACTTTTGCACTGTGGGTACATTTCCTTTGGTCCATGTAAGACTTAAACTACGTAATAAGCAGTCGTTGGATGTTATTCCTTTCTCGACCATAGACACCGCTAATCGTGCGTGGTGTTCTTTGCCACGTAAATTAGCAATGTTTCCCCGAACTCGGAGAGACTAAAACCGGGTTTTCGTAAGGTACTTTTAAGTTCTTCAAAAGCATCGTTTGCCTCTTTAGTCCACTCGAAACTTCTATGTTTACAAGAAGCTTAAAGAAAGGTAATCCTTTTGCCCTAACCTTGCTATGAAATGACTTAGCGCCGCCATACATATGGTTAGTTTTTGGACCTTCTTCTTCGTGGTCGGGGCGATCCGTCGATGGCCGTTATTTTCTTGGATTTGCTTCAATACCTCTAGCTGAGACTAGGAAACCGAACAGTTTTCCAGTAGAAACTCTGAACACATATTTTTCCTGGATTCAACTTGAGGTTATGCCTTCTCAAGTTGTTGAAAGTTTCTTGTAAGTCGAGAGCGTGATCGCTAGCGTTGGTGCTCTTTATGACCAGATCATCAACGTAGGCTTCTAAATTCCGACCTATTTGTGGACTAAAGGTTTTTTGCATCAACCTTTGAAAAGTTGCACCAACGTTTTTGAGACCAAATGGCATCTTAACATAGCAGTAAGTGCCATATGGGGTGATGAAGAAAGTTTTCTCTTCATCTTCTTTACACATATTAATCTGATGGTACCCTGAATACGCATATAAAAAACTAAGTAACTCACACCCAGAAGTAGAATATACAAGTTGGTTAATGCGTGGAAGGGGAAAATCATCCTTCGGACATGCTTTATTAAGATATGTAAAGTCGATACACATTCGTCATTTCCCATGATTCTTTCTAACCATCACAGGATTGGCGAGCCATCGAGGGTGGTCGACTTCACGAATAAATCCAGCCTTGAGGAGTTTGTCAATCTCTGACTGGATTGCTTCCTTCCAATTAGGTGCAAAACGCCGCAGCTTCTGCTTAATTGGTTTTTTGTCAGGCTGGAGAGCTAGCCTGTGCTCGATCACCTCCCAAGGGATTCCAGGCATATCGGACGCTTGCCAGGCGAACACGTCCTGATTTGCTCGGAGGAAGGAGATGAGCGACTCTTCCTATTCGGGGTCGAGTCTTTCTCCGACCAGAATCTTACAGGTAAATGAGTCAGTGTTTCCTGATCCAGGTGGTGACTTGGCGCTGTCCAAAGAAGCGTCTTTGTCGAGTGGTACTATCTTTGTCTGGTCGGAAGGCTTTGGTGTCATTTTTGGCCTCGAGTGCTTGACCTGCATGGTAGATGGATTAGCCTCTCTGGTCGGAAGTTCATTGACCAGTTCAAAGGATTTCCGATCACACACATAAGCCATTTTCTGATCTCCTCGAATTGTGATGACTCCCTTTGGTCCCAACATTTTCAAACTTTGATAACCGTAATGCGTGGCTATCAAGAACTTTGCTAATGCCGGTCAACCAACGATTCCGTTGTATGCGGATTCAAAATTTACCACATCGAACAGAATCTTTTCCGTTCGGAAGTTATCAGGCTTTCCAAACGTAACCGGTAGGGAAATTTGTCCTATCGGTTTAGCGGTGGAGCTAGGAACTATGCCATGGAAGGCATATTTCACTGGTTTCACCTTCGACATGGGGACCTGCATTTCTTCTAAAGCTCCCGTAAATAATATATTCAAAGAGCTACCACCATCTATTAAGACTCGATTAACCCTACAATTATTAATAGTTGGTTCAACAACAATAGGGAACCTACCTGGTCGAGTCGAATGGATGGGGCAGTCGTTTTTGCTGAAGGAGATTGTCATGTCTGACCACTTTGATGGCTTCATAATGGTCGAAGATTTGACAAGGTTGACCTCCCGCTCCATGGCCTTCAGATGACGCTTCGACTCGTATGAAGAAGATCCTCCAAAGATCATGTTGACCGTGTGTTGGGGATCCTGGTACTCCATCTCTTCGTCGCCATCCTTGTCCTTTTTGGAACTCGTCTCTCCGGGTTCCTGTATTGCGGGAAATGGTCCTTTACCTGCATATAATCCTCCAGTTTCTTTTACCAGACTCGACAGGTGCGCAGATCATGCCCTGTCTGCTGGTGAAGTGGACACCACTTCTTGTTCTTTTGGAATCCTTCGGTCGGAGCTTTTGTTTTGCTTCGATCGGTGTAGTCCTTCTTACCCTTTGTGAACTTTTCAGGAATCGCTAGGACTTCCTTGTCGTCGGGTCTGCGGTTCTTTTTCTTCTTGAGAGACTTCTTATTCTTTTTCTCTGTTTTGTCCAGGCCGGGCTAGGAAATCTTGTCTTTTCGATCAATGGCTTCACACCACTCCATTGCTTCGCTAGCGGTGATATACTTGTCGGCCATGTCAAAAACCTCAACGGTTGTTCTTGGAGGGTTCATTGCTCTGTCCTCCGTAAACCGTCGATTCCTCAGACCTGTTTTAAAAGCCTAAATAATAGATGAGTCTGCGACCTCGGGTATAGAATTGTGAACCTGGCTGAACCTTTTGATGTATTGACGTAAAGTCTCATCAGAGCCCTACCTGATTCGGTGGAGATCATCCTCCTTTCTAGGGCGATCGTACGTACCCTGGAAGTTTGCAATTAAAAGATCACAGAGTTGCTCCCAAGTATAGATTGATCCGACCGGTAGGTTTAATAACCACGACCGGGTAGACCCTTCGAGCACGATGGGCAGATAGTTGGCCATCACATTCTCATCGCCACCAACAGCTCTGATGGCGGTGGTATATGTTTGGAGAAATTCCAAGGGGTTTTGAGTCCCGTTGAACTTGTCCAAGTTGGCCGGTCGGAATCGGTTAGGCCAACGCACAGCTTGGAGCCCTGCAGAGAAGGCTTGACAACCCGTGATCGATTCATGGCGCCTTCTCTGAGAAGGTGCCGGATTGTAATCGGTTGGAGACCGGTTCCTAAGATTGGAACGCTGGAACTCTGGTGTGCCGATTCGGTCGTGAACTTTGATATGATGCCTTCGATCGCCTACTTGATTCAGACGATGTCGGAGATCATCAGGTCCAAACGGTGGTTCTTCTCGACGTGATGAGGGAGTGGCTACCTGGAATAGCCTTCGTCCCTCATGATTCCTTGGTCGAAATCGTCGAGGAGGTCTTGGTATCGATTGTTCCCTAGCGTGACCATGCTGTCCTCTGCTGAGGGAGGAACGTTGGGATGAAGTCATGGTTTGACTCCTTGAGACCCTTTGTTCTTGGTACACTTCCGTGCGTTGCATGGTCGGTTAGAGAATTTCTGATATTTGGCCTACTAACTGCATAAAGCTCGAGTTTACGCTAAAGGTGGCTAGAATTATTCAACATATCTTGAACACGTCGTAAGTTTTGTACAGCTTACCAAAGGTCTCGGAGGTTTAGGCTGGTCGAGGTGTACGCAGGTCCGAACCTTCTCCCGACCTCCGGTTTGTTGTGTCCTATCGGCTACTCTCGGCAAAGGTGCTAGGCGAGTTAACTGATGGACATCAATCAGCTGTTGCCTCCGGTTGGTGCTTGACGGCTCAGATCATCTCCATCAATATGTGATGGTGTGGTAGAGAGTGTAGGACCGCAGGCATCTTGATTTGCATCTCCGATCAGATTGACCTCGTGGCCTCCAAAGATTGATCTTCCGATGAGCTTCCATCGTAACTAATGGAGAGCTTTTCAAGACTTCTGATAGAAGTTTCCACGACGGAGAGCGGTCGGTGATGAGCACTTCCTGAGGTCTTCTCAGCCTGATCCGACGAACCGCCGATCGTATGCTGAGTCATATCATCCCCACTTGGCCTACGACCAGTGGAGGTTTCATTAACACCGTCACCAGGTGTCGGTCGCTCTCGAATTGCCGAAGGTCAGAGGTGAGTATCTTTCAGCCATAATCTCATCGAGAGTATAGAGATTCTCGGATTGTGGTGCTGAAATTTCATCACCTGTTTCGCCGGTCGGAAAGACCGGGCTTGAGGAGGTCCCCTGACATTCCAAGCTGATCGGAATGGCTGGTTCCTCTGGCTACGCCACTAGTTGTGGTGGCGCATCCTCGTCCATCCGGTCGACCTCGCTAACGTTGGCAACGTGCGAGCCGGCGGAGGAGGAAGATGAGGATGACATGCCATTTTCTTCCATGGTACGGACGCATCCTTCTAAGTCGAGGTCGGCGTAGTCCACCAAGTCGAACCAATTCTCCTCATTCCAAACCCCGGGCCTAGTCGCATCAGTGATTACGGGGAATGGGTGAGGATTTGAGGAGCGGAGAGTTTTCTTTAGGAAACTTGCGTCTTCTTCCCCACGGACGGCGTCAGCTGTCGACGATCAAGTCGTCGATCTTATGAAATAAAAGAGGAAAATGACGTGAAGTATCCTGGGATAGAACGGGGGCCGCTCTTTATTGATATGAACTGGATTTACAAGACCTGACTAGGGACTACCCCTAAATACACTGAATGTGAGGAATGTTAAACTAAGTAATCAGGCTTAGAATATGAGTCTAAGACTGAATGCCTTGCTTCTAATTCCACTGCTTAGGCTTCTGTGTTTGTCGTCTCGTGTTCTATTGTTGTTGTTTCCCCGTCCCTTTGTCTTCTGCGTTCCACCTTTAAATAACTTCCGAAGAGGTGGCAAGCATTCTCTGGAGAAGGCGCCCACGGTGAAACGTTATGACCGTCGTAATAAAAGGCGATTAACAATGTGCCAACTATCTTGCGGTTGTCTGTGAGATGCTTAACCGTAGGGCGCTTAATTGTCGGTGTCTTAGGATTATATCATCGCACGGTTTGAAACATATAACACGTGTTCCATTCATCACACTGTAAGAAATGCCGCTCATAGCTTTTAGAAGCGACTATACGGTCTGGAGCCTGGCACAAAGCCTTGTCCCACGAGGTACCCATCGTGTAACCTCTTGAATCCTCACGACCAAAGGAGGTCGTTAGCCTAGGGTTACGACCATGAAGACGTATGTTCTTCTATGCATTAAATTAATACATAGAGGTTTTAATCCTCGTCAGCGGCGCTGAGGAGTGACGAGTTAGAGCACAAACCCTAGCGGTCGAGCTCCTACTAATAAAGAGACTTATCATAGACGGTTCTATTATGGAACCGTCTGTGAAATGGTTTTTTCTCAAGTATATTTATTTTGTACATACACTTACATGACATGAAGAAATTACATGTTTATATGTCAATTTTGTCATTTAAATATTGCTAAAAATTTGCTTTAACTATACATACATACATATACATATACATACATACATATATATATATAGACACACACACACACACACACACACACACACACACATATATATATATATATATATATATATATGCATATGCATGTGTGTATGTGTATGTGTATGTGTATGTGTATGTGTATGTGTATGTGTATGTGTATGTGTATGTGTGTGTGTATGTGTATGTGTATGTGTATGTGTATATGTATATGTATATGTATATGTGTATATATACATGTATATATAGAGATATATATGTATATGTATCTATACACATGTATAGATATATATGTATGTATGTATATATATATATATATATATATGTATCTATATACATGTGTGTTTGTGCGTGTGTGTGTATAGATACAAATACACACACACACACACGATATATATATATATATATATATATATATATATATATATATATATATGTACATATATACATGTGTGTATATATATATATATATATATATATATATACACACATGTATATATGTACATATATATATATGTATATATCACAGATCGTATATATATGTAATTAATTAATTTGTTCCACTAAACCGCTCTTATATATATATATATATATATATATATATATATATATATATATATATAGTAATAATTCAACATATAATTAATATAGTAGCTTCTCCTCCAAACTTTTTAATTTTTAATTTTGAATTTTCATATGGCCAAACAAATGGCGTTAAACATAAAAAGTAGAAACATATAAATAAACAAAGTTTTTTAGTGGCGGAGTAGGATGCTATCTCGATCTTCAATACTTCATAGGCGGCGGCGTCGGGGGTGGACGGTTCATGATCAAACGAAGCCTGAAATGCGTCCACCCACTAACGCTGGCTGCTCGAAAGTGTCTCCCAAAGACCCTGACGGTTTGAACCAAGAAGAATTGAGCCCATAGGCTCTCTTCCTTGCTTGAGGGGTCTCAGCCTGGTCGACTCGGTCGTCTGCCACCTCGATTACGTAGTCCAAGTGACAGCAAGCTTCTTGGAGACGTGCAACGTCGTTTTGGAGGACCACGTCGAAGACACTAGAACTCACCGAAAGTGGGAGATCACCCGGGAAGATACGGGCGGAGGAGGATGTCAAGGCAGCGGAAGGTAGCCGTCACACTGCTGGCAAATTCTCGGATAGAGGTAAGACACTTGTTGAAACAGGTGTTCTTCATGACAGACGGATTCAACATACAAATGAGAGAGAGTGCTTGTATAGTACGGCCAGGTAGGCCATCAATGTCGGCGACAAGGAAACAGAAGAGGCAGCCATTTATGTTTTTTTGTATAAGCGGGGATAATCATCTTCGATGACAGATGATCCTTTTTATAAAACAAGAAATAAATTTGGAGCATGAGACGAAGAGACGCATCGGGGAGCCGAAGCGGCATTGATGCGATTTAATTGAGACGATCGGTGACGAAGAAACTCATCGGGCTTCAACTCGAGTCAGAGGCGATATTATCACAGAGCGGTTATAAAAAAAAACCTCGTGATATGTAGTATTATCACAGACGGTTATTGTTAAGAACCGCTCGCGATGTTTCCTGACGGTTCTTGGTTGAAAACCGCTTTGTGATATGTAGAATTATCACGCATAGATTATTAACAATAACCGCTGCGTGATAAGTCCTGACGGTTTTAGCTATGAACCGTCTGTGATATTACCTCTTCACGCATGCTTTTAAGCGCTACTAGTAACACGAGACGGTCTCTAAACCAAAACCATCTGTGATTGCATGTATCTGATTTTGGTTGGTTAACCGTTTGTGATGAGGTGTCCAGTATTAGCCTTTTTGTAGTAGTGACCCAGTCAGCGCCCACGTGGCATGTCTAGAACCTCGGCTCGGTGAACCAGGTCCACCGTGAGCCATCACACCGACAAGTGGGTCCCACCTGTTAGGTGGGTTATCTTTTTCTTTTTCTTTTCTTTTTGGCGGAAAATCTTCGCTGACGTCAGCCGTGCGTCATAATCTGGGATTTCCCAATAGGAAAATAATTCGGGAGAAATCCACAAATCTGATTTTCATCAATTTATGTGATTTTAATCTTCCAAAGCCCATATCTTTTGCATCCGAACTCCGATTGAGTCCATTCAAATTCCTAAATTCATCTAAATTCAAGATATATTTATCTAGGATTTTTATTTAATTTTTGGAGTTTGTTTTGCCTCTGTTATTTATTTATTTTGGTTTATTTGCTTGTTTGCGAGTAGACATTGATTCTTCGGGAAGCTTTGAGCGAGGAGGTTACCAAGATCAAGATCAATCCCAGGATTTATTCCAAGGCAAGCGTAGTTCTTTGATCATATTGAACCTATGATTTTAAAAGTATATTGTTTTATACATCTGCATGCTATCTTTATATAAATTGTTTTGGGTTTAGTTATTACCTATTGTCATTATGCCTCATTTGATTATTTGAATGCCACAAATCATTTTTCACCCTAGTATATATGGATTATTTTAGTTGGACATATTTGTATCACCAACATGGTTATCGTATAGATGCTTAGTTCAACTTAGTTACGATGGGTTCATCATCACATGTGTCATAATGATTAATCTTGACTTAATGATATATGGAATTATGGTGGTTAGCCACCATTGTTATAATTTGTGTACCATGGCGGGTATGTCATTGGTCTTGGTTAAAAAAAAATGGTTTTCGCTCGGGCGAGTGGTTGGTGGTGTAGGACCGGAAAGGCGACTAGAGGGGGGGTGAATAGACGCTCGCTCCACTTTCACCGAAACTAGATTCAACACGAACTTTTCTCCAATAGCTATTAAAGCTAAGAAGATCAGTGTATGCGCATAGCGGAAGCCATGTGATGAATCTGATTAACCCCCTAAGCAAAAACACTAAAAACAGGAAGTTCTGAACAAATCAGGACAATCGGTACAACCGCTGAGTGTAATCCAGGCGGTCGTCTTATATGTCTTACAACCGCAGATGTTACGGCGGTCAGACCTCGGTCGGGTACAACCGCAGATGTTAAGGGCGGTTGTTCCGATTGTCTGGAACAAAGAAGAACAACTCGGGTTTCAAAAATGAAAATCGATCAAACTTTTGTTCTACTCGATGAAACTTGATCAAACTTGGAACATACCTTCTCAAGGATATCTAGAACCTATTCCAAGCAACGATCGTCCAGATCCACGTCAAAGTTTTGATCTTTTTCTGTTTTACCGAAAGAAGGTTCAAAAGCCGAGCAAAACGAAAAACTTGATCAATAACTTGCTCGTGAGAGATTGATGATTCGGATGTTCTTAGATGTCTTCCCACACGCCACAAAGAAGGTAGATGAGAACAAAAACCAACCAAAAACTCATCGGATCAAGGAAGCACCCAAAATCAACAAAACTAGGAGAAAGAACAAAGAGAGAGCATACTTGAGAAATCACTCATAGATTGATTCATGGTGTTGCTTTGTTACTGACCACTCCTCAAGGAGGACAAGAGCTCAATCCATGAGCACACAACTCAACTCATCTCTCTCTAGAGCCTAAGCCTCTCTTTTCTTCCCTAAACCCTAACACCAAACTAGGGTTTTCAAATGAAGTGCTTGGGGGCAATGTTACAAAGACCACCCCTATTTATATGGAGGCCTAGAGCTTCTAGAAGACTCAACCCTAATGGGCTCCCGTTAGGCCCAATAACAAACGGACACACACGCACGCATTTTAAAGTGCCGTCTTCACTTTTCTTGACCTAATCCACTTCTTGACGCTTGCCTTGCGCCGCTGGTTGGCATTAGGTCACCAAAGGCAAGACGGTGAAATTACCAAAATACCCTTCTCGATCCTTCTCCATGGACCGAGTCCAACTCTGTCGAAGCAATCGCTTTGCCGCCCGCGTGTCAGGTTGATCAACGGCTCTCATCATGTCGGCAAGTCTCTCCGTCCAATCCCATCGAACCTCCAAGGCACTTGCACCGACCCCGCCGCTTGATCCAACCAACACATCGAATCGCGGTTCGATCCACCTAATCCATTCTCATGCCATGCTTGAGTCACCGACCTCACCGGCATCCATGATCGCTTCGGACCTCGGCTCTCCAAGCTTAGTCCCGATCCTCCTCGCCGCTGACCGTCGTTGACTGCAAGCCACACGCACAAAGAATAGACCAAGAAATCGCTCCGGAACAAGTTCTTCACAACTTGACCCACGTTAGCTCAAAACATGCAATATGCAACACATATACAAAGATAAACATGGATATGACCTATCCCAAAGCCAAAACTCCAAAATGGCCAACAATCTCAACACAATCGGTACAACCGCCAGTGTTACCAGCAGTACTACCGCTCTGGATCGCATCATCAATAATCGCGGTCGCTCCGATTTCCAATGAAGACCAGAACTCCCAAAACACCTTCTCTCGAATTAAGCTACCGCCATCTACCAATCGGTATAACATGATCCCAGACTACCGCCACACAACTTGCGGTCAGATTGATTACATGCGGTCGCATCGCCTTTAAACGCCGGTTCTTAGATTATCCCGACACTTTCTTTGAAACTTTCTAAAAGCAAGAATTCCAACAAACCTTCAACCAAATTGCCAATTGTAACATCACCTAGGATCATGAACATATCCTCATGATGTTCACAATCTCCCCTTGATGAACACATTGGCAATTTCCAAAAATGAAAGTTTTGAGGTTTGAAAGAAAGGAAATCGCCAAGACAAAGGCACAACTTGGTCCTAAAAGCAAATAAATGCAAGGAAATGACCAAGTTGGCTTCAAAAGGCTTCAACAAGTGAGATAAGGCAAAGGAAAGCAAAGAGAGCTTCAAATTCCGTAAAATCTCACTCAAGATCCATAAGAAAGAACAAGTGTTCTAAATGACCTTCGTAAAAAAGCACGAGAGCATCCAAAAGCAAAGATTTTTGTCCCATTTTTCTCCCCTTTGACAATGAATTCAACAAGGTGCATGGAGAAGATAGAGCATGAAGGTTATGGAATGGTGAAATTTTTGTATATATTTTTTTATTCATTTTTTTTTTGTGTTTGTTTGTAAATTGAGCAAAAGGAGCCATGAAGATTATCCATGAAGACTGTACAAGTATTACACCAAGCCATATTATGTGAAGAAGCTATAATCAAGTATGGCAAAACATGTACAACAAAGCTAAGGCCAAAATAGCAACAATCTGAGATTAAATGAATTGAAGGCATGACAAGGTGCTCAAGATCATAGTTTAACTAAAGGTATCCAAAAATGAGTTAGGCCATGTCTATAGGCAATATGGAGCCAGAAGCTAAAAAAGAGTTAATTTTGAGCATTTTGAGATCAATTTTGAATCAATTTGTTCAAGCATTTAGAATTTAGCACATTGAGCACTTTGCTGAAAAAGATTAGTTTTATCTTAGTAAAGCAAGTCTGGACTAGGAGCCATCCACAATCGCTTTCTAAGCTTCAACCAATTGCCAATTTGTTTTCTTAGCATTGTGCTAGATCTCAAGCCTCACTACGACCATCCCAAGCAACACAAGCTTAAGAGAATAGTCTGGGTCTTCCAAAACTCCCCCTGAGTTCATGCCTAATGCAATGGCAAGATCCTCATAAGAAAGAATTGGTGAGATCGGTTTTTTAGCACAAAAAGCTCATTTTTCATTTGCTTGACTTGAGAATTAGCATAGCTCAATTTAAAACTCGAATAAGTTCAGACTCAATTAAGCCTATATGACATGGCATGAATCATGAGGGATCACTAAAGCCAAAACTAGTCACAAGATCCAACAAGTCATATTATAATCCGGTTTGCACACGATAATAGAGCTAGCATGACAAAAGCTAAGCTATACATAAAAAGCCATAAAAGACATCTAGCAAGCTAGCACAAGACATGGCAGGTATAAAGTATGAAAGCATGTCATACAAGGATAATAATCAAAGCTCCATAAGGTTATATTACAATGCAAGTTCTTTGAAGTTTTAAAATGCATTATGATACAATGAATGCAAAAGAGCAAACTCCCCTCAAAACAGGCCAAGAGGACTAACAACCCCAATTCTCCCTTGAGAAAAGCAAAATGAGAAGAATCAAGAGCTTTAGTGAAAATGTCAGCAACCTGATGCTCAGACTCAACAAAATGAAGCACAACATCACCCTTCTCAACATGGTCTCTAAGGAAATGGTAACGAATGTCAATATGCTTAGTCCTAGAATGTTGCACAGGGTTTTTGGCAATATTAATGGCGCTAGTGTTGTCACAGAAAAGAGGAACACTACCCAAAAACAACCCATAGTCCCGCAGAGTAGATAAGATCCAGAGAACCTGAGAGCAACTCTTCACTACATACTCGGCCTCGGCAGTGGACTGTGCAACAGAGGACTGTTTCCTAGATGACCACGAGATAAGAGATGTGCCTAAGAAATGACAAGTGCTGAAGTACTCTTCCTATCTACTCTACACCCGCAAAATCAAGCATCGAAAAAAAGCCGAATAGAGAGAGCGTAAGAAGAAGAATACCAAAGTCCAAAGTCAAGAGTGTCACGGAGGTACTGAATATGCGACGACCGCTTGACGATGAGAAGCTCGAGGAAGCTCGAAATCGAGCGCCACACACACAAATAATTGTATGTCCTACTCGACATTTGTGAGGTAGAGAGGGAGCCAATCATCTTTGCGGTACTCATACGTCCACGGACTCTCCATCCTCATCTGGGTCCAGCACAGTGGTCGTGGCAATGGGAGTAGACATTGGTCTACTGCTTCCCATGTCGAAGCGACGAAGAAGGTCCTTTGTATACTTACTTTGATGAATGAAGGTGCCTTCTTTCAGTTGCTTGACTTGAAGACCAAGGAAGAATGTCAATTCGCCCATCATGCTCATCTCAAACTCCCTGCTCATAGAATCTGAAAATCTAGACACCAAAGCATGAGAGGAACCACCGAATATGATATCATCCACATAAATCTGAACCAATAAGAAGTCACTGCCATGCTTAAGAGTGAACAAGGTTTTATCAACCATTCCCATTTTGAAATCATTACTAAGCGAAAAACTCTTAAGCCTATCATACCAAGCTCTAGGGCTTGCTTTAGACCATACAAGGCTTTGGAGAGTTTAAACACACGGTTTGGGAATTTGGGATTTTGAAACCGGTGGTTGCTTGACAAAGACCTCTTCTTCTATGAAACCATTCAGAAAGCACTTTTAACATCCATTTGAAAAAGCTTGAAGCCCTTAGATGTTGCAAATGCTAGCAAAATGCGAATGGCTTCCAATCTAGCTACAGAGCAAAAGTCTCTTCAAAGTCTAAGCCCTCTGCACCGAATAACCTTGAGCTACAAGCCTAGCCTTGTTGCGAACTACCAACCCATCCTCACTTTGCTTATTTTTGAAAATCCATTTTGTTCCAATTACATGTTGATTAGGTGGAGGTTCAACTAAGGTCCGACTTGGTTTCTTTCAAAATTTTCAAGTTCTTCATGCATGGCATTGACCCAAGAGGCATCGAAAGAGCATGGGTGATATCTCGGGGTTCAAAAGAAGCGACAAAAGCGAGTAATGTGCATGAGAATCGGAAGAAATGAACACAGAGCGAGTGACTCGCTCATGAATATCCCCAATAATCTGCTTTCGGTGGATCTTTGTCATTTGAATGTGAAGAGGAGCTCCGGTGCGAAGTGGCCTCTACCTCACGGGTACGTGGAGGTAGGCACAGAGCCACTCGATCGTCGGTGAAGGTAGGAAGAGGTCGCTCATCCGGAAAGTGGTGTAGTAAGCGAGTTCTCCCCAACCCTCTCGAAATGACTGGAGGATGGATTGGGTCCTCATCCTCGAGTCATCGTCGATTTAAGATGCTTTCTCGAATATCGAGGAACTCTGTACTGCAAACATCGGGTCTAGTACTGTGACTAGCCTCATCAAAAGTGACTTCGCAAGTCTCAACAATTTTGTTAGTGTCAAAATTAAATACACGATAGCCACGAGAATGAGCAGGATATCCAAGAAATATGCCATCAGAACATCTAGATTCAAATTTATCAAGGTTGCCATGTTTAAGAATGAAACACTTACAACCAAAAATCTTGAAATGTGAAACTTTGGGCTTATGACCAAATCTGAGCTCATAGGAAGTCTTACCAATAACAGATCTCAAGAACACCCTATTAGAAATATAACAAGCAAGAAGATAGCCTCATTAAAACCTCCTAGGTGTGGAATGCTCATCTAGCATGGTCACAGCCATCTCTACAAGGGTCCTATTCTTCCTCTCTACAACACCATTCTGCTGGGGAACTCTAGGTGAAGAAAACTGGTGCTCTAGCCCCCTATCAGAACAAAAGGTGGCAAAGGAAGAATTCTTGAATTCTGTCCCATTGTCACTCCTAATGGCTCTCAAAGCTCCGGAAGATCAACAAAGAAGTCTAAGGACTAAATCTCTAAAGAAACCAAATGCCTCGTCCTTAGACACCGTAAAATAAACCCATGAATACCGGAGTAGTCATCCACAATCACAAGCACGCACCACTTACCACCGGCAGATCGGACTCTAGAAGGACCAACAATGTCTAAGTGCAAGAGCCGTCTGGTCCATCACCATCACTAAGGTAAGAGGAGGATGAGAAGCGAAACCATCTTACCATGTCTCTGTGGTGTGCACACAAGGTCTCTAACACCTTGACCTAGGTAAACCTCTAATCAAATCCTTGCTCTCGACTCTAGTCAAGTGGTGAAACCTATGTGACCAAGCCTACGATGCCACAAAACTAGATCATGGGAATCGAAGCAACAAGACACCTAGGGCTAGAAGCGTAAGAGATCTGTAAATTAGCACAAAAGATCCTCTCAAACCTCGAAATCTTAAAGACAAGCTCACCAGAGGAATCTAAAACCCTGACTCACCACTCTTAAATCTCACCTCAAGACCCTCATCAAGCGGTGAAAGCAAAGCGATTATATTTCACTTACTTACCAAAGCGACGCCCTTGAGCATGAATTTGTTGTTGACGCCAAGATCGCGTGCCCTTTCTTTCATCACCAGTGCGGTAGAAGCATCCCCAAATGTGATCAATTCATTGCGGATGCACGTGTGAGGAGGAGAACCATTTAGAATCCCGGTCATATGTCGAGAACATCCTGAGTCAACAATCCATATGTCCTCCTTCCTCGCACGCCCTAAACCTAAAAAGCACTAACAGAAACATATGTGCCTCGATCTCAAGGTTAGTGATAAAAGACTTGGGAATCCAGTACTGAGTCACATGATGCTTAGGCAAAATAGTAGAAGCACAGTAAAACGGTTAGGAACAAAATCATAAGAATGCACACGTGAACCACCTAGACCTCTCCGAAACGATCTACCAAAAGATCGGTACTCCCCCTGTCTAGATGCTACCCGTGGTCTCTCCTCATGATATCCTAAACTGAGCCGCCTAGAGGCACCAAAAGAGTCAAAGAAGTCATCTACAAACCTAGGCCTATGTCTAGTAGGAAGAACAGGCTGCCTGGCTCTAGAGACTACAGTAGGTGCAAAAACTCCTCTAATGGACCTCAAAGCACTCATCCTCTCCTTTCTCTCAATTTTGGCTCTCTGAAGCGTAACTCGAGAATGTGACCATTCTTCTTGCGTAAGGTGCAATGGTACTTGACCTTTTGAGGGTCTCGACACGATGAAGCGAAGCACCTATCTTGCTAGAAAGGGTTTGAGCAAAACCAGTGATTTAAAGACTATCTTGGATGACTTAGGTGGTTCTACCTCAAACAAGCCACTTTCAACAACTCTCGCAATCTTGGGTGGATGATTCTTGGAATGCTCTAGGGTATTAAAACCTAGCCCACTATTTTTCACACTCACCTTAGATTTGTCTAGAATCATGTTGAGGTTCTTCTTCCCACCAACAAATTTCTCAAGAGATCCTCTGAGATAGTCATTTTGTTTGGCTAGTTCAACACAAGAAACACACTTATCGACATGCTAGCTCTATCGACTTTTCCTTATAATGAGATACCTCGGCTTTCAAAGCCTCACAAGACACACAATAATCATCTCTAATTCTATCCAACTGCTCTTTGAACTTAACTCTAAAAGCTTCTTGTATCTTATCTACATTATGCCCAATTTCAATGCAAAGATCACAAGAACTAGAATCAACAACTTTCTTGGAAGCGATCATGGACATGGATTTTTCAATTTTAGCTTTCTCCTCAAGAGTCTTGTTTAAGGCATCATTCTCGGTTGTGAGTTTAACACAGTTTCACATGAAACAGCTTTTAGAGTAAAGAACCATTTCACCATCTCTTTCATTTTGACCTTATTATCCTCACAGTGAGAGCAAGTATGACTAGGATCAAATTTTTGCAAATCTTTTGTAGCGCTATTCAGTTTTAATTCAAGCAAAGCACAGTTTGAACAGGGTAAAGGAATAGCATCTACAGCAGTCATATCACAAGCAATGGTATTCATACAAGTAGAACTAGACTTGAGAGATTCCAATTTATCAAGAGCATCTTTCAATTGATTTGTAACAGAGGAATGAGCAAGTTTTAGAGTTACCAATTCATCATACATTCCAGAACAAGCATCGCAAACATCTTCAGGATTAATTGATTTGAGTGTAGCAACTTCTAGTTTCAAGTTATCAATCATGATGTCCTGATTCTTAAGCATTCTAGCTTGCTTATCTAACTTTCGTTCAGAAATGACCAAAGCACGTTTCATCTGAGCAGGTGAGGGACATACCTCTTCGGGATCATTGAAAAGGTCGCTGCCGTTGGAGGAGTCGGCGTCGTGGCCGCCCTGGCCATGAAGCACATCTTGCCGTGAAGTCTTGATCCTTCTTCTTGCCATGAGAGTCGCCGCCGTCCTCCGTCCCCGAGTCCACATCGCTCATGTCAGCAGACTCAAGTGCGGTAAGGACCTTGGCGATTTAACTTGCGATAGTTCGGCTTCTTGGGCTTCGCATCCTTAGCTTGAGGACGCCTCAAAGTCCTTCTCCATCTTGCCCTTGACTTGGGGCAAGCTGGAGCGAATGTGGTTTGGCTCACCACACTCAAAGCAAATGTGAGGCCACCTCTCATACATTCCTCACTTTGTTGAAGACTCTCGAGAATTTGGTGGTTAGGAGGGCTAAATCATCCTCCGTATTTTCTCTAGCTGCTCATCGCTCAAAGAGTGCAAAGCGGACAAAGAAAGACCAGATGAGCCAAAGTCCAAAGAATCAGAAGAGCTACCCTGAGATGGGTCAACCACTAAAGCCATCGACTCTGTCTTGGGGAGTCGCGAGATGAAATCAATCTCATGCGACTTCAACCTCGAGTAAAGCTTATCCATGGTAAGCTCACTCATGACAGTGTTGTCATTGATGGACGTGATCTTCATCCCCCAAACTCTCACATCAAGAGCACCCAAGAACTGGCGTGCATTTTCAGACTCAGTAAATGTGAGACCAACAGCACGTAAATTATGAAGAATCTTGGAAAACCTTCCCAATAACTCATCCAAAGATTCACCGGCTTTTGTTCGATCTTTGAGTATTCTTTCTTGAGTGATTCAGTCTCACTTCCTTGATCGCAGTAGAGCCCTCGTGGTAATCACAAAGGGTCTTCCAGATCTCATGAAGCAGAACTTCAAGTGAGCCACACGCTCAAACTCGGATCGACTCGACCCTTGAATCAAGAAGTTCGAGCCTTGCTATTTGCCTCTACATCCGGATTAATCACATCTTCATCGGTACCAAGCACGACATAAGGATTTTTGACCTTAAGCCAAATTGCGTGCCCTTGAGCCTCGATGTAGGCACACATGCGTGCCTTCCAGTAGGAAAAATCGACTCCATCAAAGATGTGTGGTTTGGTCGAATACTTGTCAGTCGCCATGGCTCCAAAG
Organism: Phyllostachys edulis; assembly: GCA_036346405.1. Taxonomy (NCBI): domain Eukaryota; kingdom Viridiplantae; phylum Streptophyta; class Magnoliopsida; order Poales; family Poaceae; genus Phyllostachys; species Phyllostachys edulis. The sequence goes on from CM070551.1 coordinate 27,267,395, forward strand.
ACCGGTTAAGATCTATGAGAAGAGCTAACAAGCCTCGATACCACTTGTAGGACCAGGAAAGGCGACTAGAGGGGGGGTGAATAGACGCTCGCTCCACTTTCACCGAAACTAGATTCAACACGAACTTTTCTCCAATAGCTATTAAAGCTAAGAAGATCAGTGTATGCGCATAGCGGAAGCCATGTGATGAATCTGATTAACCCCTAAGCAAAAACACTAAAAACAGAAGTTACGAACAAATCGGGACAATCGGTACAACCGCATTATGTAGCGGTAATCGTCAGTCGATGTCTTGACTAACCGCAGTTGTTACGGCGGTCGTACCTCGGTCGCGGTACAACCGCTGATGTTAAGGGCGGTTGTTCCGATTGTCCCGAGCAAAGAAAACAACTCGGGTTTCAAAAATGAAAATCGATCAAACTTTTGTTCTACTCGATGAAACTTGATCAAACTTGGAACATACCTTCTCAAGGATATCTAGAACCTATTCCAAGCAACGATCGTCGAGATCCACGTCAAAGTTTTGATCTTTTCTGTTTTACGAAAGAAGGTTCAAAACCGAGCAAAAGCGAAAAACTTGATCAATAACTTGCTCGTGAGAGATTGATGATTCAGATGTTCTTAGATGTCTTCCCACGTCCACAAAGAAGGTAGATGAGAACAAAACCAACCAAAACTCATCGGATCAAGGAAGCACCCAAAATCAACAAAACTAGGAGAAAGAACAAAGAGAGCATACTTGAGAAATCACTCATAGATTGATTCATGGTGTTCTTTGATTCTGACCACTCCTCAAGGAGGACAAGAGCTCAATCCATGAGCACACAACTCAACTCATCTCTCTAGAGCCTAAGCCTCTCTTTTCTTCCCTAAACCCTAACACCAAACTAGGGTTTTCAAATGAAGTGCTTGGGGGCAATGTTACGCAGCCACCCTATTTATATGGAGGCCTAGAGCTTCTAGAAGACTCAACCTAATGGGCTCCGTTAGGCCCAATAACAAACAGGACACACACGCACGCATTTTAAAGTGCCGTCTTCACTTTTCTTGACCTAATCCACTTCTTGGCGCACCGCCTTGCGCCGCTGGTTGGCATTAGGTCACCAAAGGCGATTTGGTGAAATTACCAAAATACCCTTCTCGATCCTTCTCCATGGACCGAGTCCAATCTGTCGAAGCAATCGCTTTTCATGCGTGTAGGTTGATCAACGGCTCTCATCATGTCGGCAAGTCTCTCCGTCCAATCCCATCGAACCTCCAAGGCACTTGCACCGACCTCCGCCGCTTGATCCAACCAACACATCGAATCACGGTTCGATCCACCTAATCCATTACATGCCATGCTTGAGTCACGACCTCTTTAGGCATCCATGATCGTTCGGACCTCGGCTCTCCAAGCTTAGTCCCGATCCTCCTCGCCGTTGACCGTCGTTGACCTGCAAGCCACCTGCACAGCAATAGACCAAGAAATCGTCTCCGGGAACAAGTTCTTCACAACTTGACCCACGTTAGCTCAAAACATGCAATATGCAACACATATACAAAGATAAACATGGATATGACCTATCCCAAAGCCAAAACTCCAAAATGGCCAACAATCTCAACACAATCGGTACAACCGCCAGTGTTACCAGCAGTACTACTGCTCTGCTGATCGTGCAGCTCAATAACTTCGCGATCGTTCGATTTCCAATGAAGACCGAACTCCCAAAACACCTTCTCTGGAATTAAGCTACCGCCATCTACCAATCGGTATAACGCGATCCGTACTACCGCCACACAACTTAAGGTCAGATTGATTACTGCGATCGTCTTAGCCTTTTAACGCCGGTTCTTAGATTATCCCGACACTTTCTTTGAAACTTTCTAAAAGCAAGAATTCCAACAAACCTTCAACCAAATTGCCAATTGTAACATCACCTAGGATCATGAACATATCCTCATGATGTTCACAGGTGGATAGTGGTGGTGTTTCTACACGCTGTGGGATTGTGATATTCTCGTCTGGGTAACTTGTCAAGGACTTAATCTTGTGCACCGTTGAACTGAACCTTTTCCTACAACCACATGCCTGGTATGGGACGGGCCTAACCTAGTAGGTTGTGGAGTTTTGGCTTTTGACTACTCAGGTAGTTTGTGGGTGGATGTGTGTATCCTTTTCTAAGGCCACATCACGGGATGGTTTGCCGCATCCTTGTTCAACGTTGTACATCAACCACGATGAGGTTTTGGATGGCTGTAGATACAATGGGAGAGTCAATTGTTGAGATGAAACCTCTTAAAGGTTTTGTTATGATTGGTGATCGCTACACTGGTTATATCTTATGGGTAAAGTGTACAACCTCTGCAGATTATCAATTGATCTATTCGAATAGCCACGTCCTCGGTTATGTACATGTCCGGGGATTTCACACGGGAGATAGAGTTTCTTTAAAATAAGTCGAGTGTGAATGAGATATTCACTTGATAAATATAATGTTTGTTTGGTGAACAGGTAATTCACTTGGTGGCTTGTGTCGATTGGTGAATAGGGGATTCACTTATCATTGGTTGGATGGGAAGTGAATAGGAAATTCACTAGTTGTTTCAAAGAAATTGTTTAATTACAATGCGTTAGTTTATCGTTAATTATCGTTAGTTAGCATTAAATGCACTCAATTGCGTTAATTATCGTTAAACGACATCAAACAGACCATTACTTACATTTCCCATATCAGAAACTACAGTCAGCCTACCTAAAAGGCAGACAGCCAAACACCAAATATCTCTAGCTCAGTCGGTCAACCCTGCAGCCTAATTAGAAGCCGCTTTTCATAAAAGCTGAAGCCGTACCAGATAGACCTTTAATGTGTTCGATTTGCTGGGGCCCTTAATGGTTATATGATCTTTTCTTCCCTTGATATATGTGATACTACCCAGTACTCACGCATACCACCACACCATCTTCCTGCTGTCAAAGTGGGCGAAGAAAAACACCATCTTCCTGCTGTCCAAGTGGGCAAAGAAAAAACTAGATAGAATAAGACGATCGTTCCTCTGAAAAGGCAATGAAAATGCCAACGGTGGCCACTTTTAGTGAATTGGGGAAATGCATTGAAACTGCCAACGCCGGCCGAGATGAAGTGGACATGTTCGGGGTGATCACTGGAGCCGCATGGCCGCCTCTACGGCTCGTGGCATTCTTTGCCGATTTGGAAAGAAACCAATGCATGCAGAGGTGAAAACGGATCAGATAGTTTCTAATCGATTCAGATAAATATAAATTTGGATTGTCTCGGATCGGATTTTTTTGGATAATTCTCAGATCTGCATGAAAACGGATCGGATAGTTTCTGATCGATTCGGATGAAAACGAATTTGGATTGTCTCAGATCGGATTTTTCTCGGATAATTCTCGGACCGGAAACGAATATGGATTTTTTGTCAGAAATGAATACGAATACGATAACCCTAGTATCTGTCGAATATGAATACAAATACGAATTATCCGGATTATGCACAGGCTGGATATCTTGCCGGCTGGCCCGGTCTGAGCGGCAAAAGTGGAAGGAAGGGAAAAAACGCGAGGAAAAGAAAAGAAGACGCCTCGACGGGGCGTGTCCATGGCGATGGCGAAAGAGCTAGCCCATCCACCTAATGATGAGTGAGCCGACGATGCGTACCTGTGGTGGGGGTGGGCCTTGCGGCCGTGGTGCATGTCTCTCAGCACTGTCGTTGCAGCGCCGGGAGGAACGAGCTGACCGCGAGGTTGGACCCGTGAGGGTAACTTGGCGGCGGCATCAACTTCTCCGCCGACGCTAACGAGTGATGCTGGATCTTGACCGTGGCCTGCTAGCGTTGCGGGGAGGGCGTGCTCACTGACGCAAATGCGGACACGAGGCGTTGCGGCGCCACATGAGCGATTGGATTGGACAAGAACCAAGTCGAACATTTGGAATGGAGGATGAAACGAATGGCAAAAAGTCTTTTTTTTTTCTTTTTGCGAGAATTGAACTGCAAAATTGAAGTTCGAACCAACCATGCATAGATCTGTTTAAGAGAAATCAGTCTAACACATATCTGTACTACTTAAAAATACGAGTTGATGACGAGCTCCCAACTTACTTGGCATCCGTCGGATAGAAAGCACCAACAGTCTAAATCTACCGTACAGCCCGCAACTGCCTGCGCTGCTGTGCCCACAACCACCTCCCACTCCAGCCTCCCCACCTCTCCTCACGATCCCCACCCGGCACCCACCTCCCAGTGTCGCACTGCCCTCCCTCCCTCTTCTCTCTCTCTCACCGTAGTGGCATGAATCCGTCTCCCCGCCGACAACATGAATCTGCCTGCCGCAGCCGCCTCCACCAGAGGAGACTACGCCGCGGCGCTCGCGCCCGTCGCCGCCGCCACCCCAGAGTACGCGCGCTACCCGAGGCTCTCGCCGAAGGACGTCTCCCTCCCCGTCGAGTTAGACCAAACCGCGAAGCGAAGCGAGAAGACAAGCCAAGCCACCATCCAATCGCGCCCCACCCCCCGTCGCCGTACGCTTAGGGTTTCGATGGAGCCCGCCGCCACCGCCTCCTCCTCATCCACGTCATCACCGGCGGGGACGGGGATGGCGAGGCGGACGTTGCCGGAGGCCGCGGAGCTGAAGCTGCGGCAGAAGACGCTGGAGTCGGTGCTGGAGCAGTTCCAGCGCGCGCTGGAACTGATGTGCGAGGATGATCTCGGCATCGCCGTGCCGGAGAAGGCTGCCGAAGCGGCGGATCAGGAGGAGGAGGAGGGGCAGGATGGGGGCGGCCTGGCTGCCGGCGATGGCTGCGATGAGGCGGGGGCGCAGCCGCCGCCGCCGTCGGATGCAGACTACGAGACGGACGAGGTGAGGGGGAGATCTCGCGGGGTGACTCTTGATTTTGTGGTCCGGGGATTCGTAGGGGATTGAGTACTCGGGTATTATTGATGGCTTAACTGATTGGTAATTTGCGACAATTAGGCGTTTTGTGAAATTTGGATCCTCGAAATGTTAGTGATTTAGTTGGATGGGAGATGGTAGCGTCCTGGAATTAGGTCAAATTCACCCGAAATTGCCCTATTTTGAATGGTAGTGCCACATTTTGACTACCCCTTGTTGCTATACTGTTTCTGTGGTGGCATGTGGCGAGTCTGCCAGTAAGTCCAATTACAACGGTTTGCCGGGTATAGTCGCATTATGAGTTATAGATGATCTGTGGGAAGGTGCGGCAGCTACCAATTGAATGTGTTGCTGGGTTGGTGAGGGCTATTACGGCAATTGGGACCTGAGGTCACAGCATGACAGCAGGATGTGGAAGCGGAGAGGTGGGATGCTTTTGTCCAATCAAATGAGCCATAAGTCAGACCCGGACCAGGGAGTTACTAAAAAATGTATGAGTCTGCATATTCTCCAATCAAATGTGTTATATTAAGTGAAAACTGAACTAGGGAGTTCAGCAAATTTGATGAGGTTGCGTATTGTCCAATCAAATGAGCCATAAGTCAGACCCAAACTAGGGAGTTAAAAAATGTATGAGTCTGCATATTCTCCAATCAAATGTGTTGTACTGAGTGAAAACTGAACTAGGGAGTTTAGCAAATTTGATGTGCTTGTGTATTGTCCAATCAAATGTTTTTTTTAACTCATAAGGGAGAACTGAACTAGGAGTGAGCAAATATGATGAGTCACATTATGTCCTTGATATTAGAATAGTTGAGAAATGACTGTAGTTTCATAGTTTAGGTTATTCATTTTTAGTTACTTCTATATATGGGGAAATATCTGTTATGAGCCATGGATGTAGATGTTGGTGTTCCTGGTGCCAAGTTTACCCTTTCCAATTTTGTTTTCTCAATGACAACTGTGGGCTAAACTGTTCCCTGGCACTTGTTGTATCACTTATTGGGGTGACATGAAAGCAGGGACTAGGGAGAGAGGGAAAAAGAAAAGAGAGCTTTCATTTGTACTTCTTCCTTCTGTTCTGAAACTGTCCTAAATTTTGTGTCTTTCTTTTACTTTGCAGCTGTGTGATCTTCTTAAATTGAGGGTTGAATCACCTGAATTTCCCCAAAAGCTTGATAACATCCAGAGGTCAATGTATCAGGGACTTAAAAGTTTAACCAAAATTATGGCTTTAAAATGAATGCACACATTGATCTTTCCGCAGCATGCTACTGAACAATTGAACCTGACAACTGAAAAATTCTACAATTATTCATGTAACAGTAGATGAAACTATATCATGGGATAAGTGCGGCAGATATATGGGACGATGAAAGTATGAACGTTAGTGAGTAGTGACGATTCAGAGGATGGATATGTTCTCGTTAAGCAAGAGGACATAGTTGATGGGATTGCATCCTTCATGGCTGCATACTTGTTGTCGCTTAAACAAACTAAGGTATGCAAAGTTCATTTCACGCCTTAATTTGTGATCTTCTCTCTTATTTCTTTTCTGTTTACCTGGATATCCTTCCTCATGCCGTCCTTCCTCATATTTAGTCTCACTCTCACAAAGAATTCTGGAAAGCATTGTATTAACATTGACTACTAACTTTGAATTGTATTGTATGTTTGTTGTGTTTCAGGAAGCATCTGAGAAGTATTTCTTTAGGGGGAAATGAAGGACCACTAGCATCTAATGATTTAAAAATGTTTGCTAGCTGTTACATGAAGAATGATAATTTATCAAAAATGTAATAAAGTATAGTAGCAGTATATAGAAAATTGCATTCCTGCACTATATTTGTTGTACAAAGCGGTAGTCATTGGAACATCCTAAGGAAGTTATTTGCATAGGCTGTCAGCTTGACATCAGTGTGCGGCTGCAAGATGCATCAGTAAGTGTTATTAACCTCGCAATTAGATCTCAGAAAGTAATAAAATGATATGTAGTTTAGTTTACAAGAACGTAATACAAGAGAAATTCAAAATGACAAGCTAGTAAAGAAGTGTATTTTTTGAGAAGCTATGTACATCTTACGTTTTATTCATCGTATGGTGTTACTTAATTTGCTCTTGCCATTCTTAATTTGTATGCTTCACACCGTGAAATGATTTGAACATCCGATAGTTGCATATTCAAATAAATAGTTTGCTTTAGACACGATTAGTGTACTTGCATATAATTTTTTGTTGCAAGGTATGAGTCCCGTTGCAACGCACGGGCATGCATGTGACGAGTACACAAAACGCAGAACAGCAGCAAAAATATGAAACAATCATGTGAGAATGAATCTTCAGTGAACCAATCAGAAACCAGTCAAAATAGCCACGAAATGGGGGGAAAGCAAGGAATTTGATATAATCAAACCGAACCGGCACAGATTGGCAAAATCCAGCAGCGAGACGGGATGCAAACAGCAGAACACAGAATAAACGATACCTTTGACGAACCAGGAGAAGAAGACGGCACGGGAACAGAGAACAACGGCGAGCAAGAAAAAGGAAGAGATAAATCTGCTCAAATCGGCCGGCAAGAGCCGAAACAACACACACGAAAAGCGGAAACGAGACACCAAAAATCGCACCTTGATCCCAGGAGCAAACAACCACAGCACAACATCAAGAGCACAGCACAAATTGCAGCAACGGCAACAAAGAGAAGGGATTGGGGATTCCAGGCGTACTCTTCTTCTCCCCTTCCGTTCCTCCAATCGCACAGACACGCTCCCTTCTACCTCTGCGTCTCGCTCTACGGATCAAACATCTGGAACCACGAAACCGAGGAGAAATTGCACGAAAAAAGGGGTTCTTGGGAAATCTGACAGCAAGAACAGAGATAAGGGAGAGAGAGAGCAGGAAAGGCGATGTGAAGTAGGGCCTGAACTCGGAAGGCCTTATCGGCTCGACAGAGGTTCCTTGTCCGAAAGGGGAGGAGGAAACTATGTATGTTATTAATGAACAAGTACGATGCAATTCATGTATGTGATGAACTAAGTGTAATAAGTTATGAGTTAAATGTGATAAACTAAGTGTTATGATTGTGATAAACTAATTAATGCAGTTTGTAAGTGGTAATGTTATATGTGGTTACTGAAAATATGAACAATTCATAAATGTTTGGATCAAATAAACTAGTTATATATTTTCGTTAATTTCAGGCGTACAATTTAAGGGGTTTTTATATTCCAAAAAATATTTGTGGTCGTATTCATTCCGTATTTGTATTCGACATAATTCGTATTCATATCTGTATTCGCACCCGAGAAGAAAAAAATGAGAGCAACTAGGGCACGCTATACCGTTGGGGGCCCTTCCTAACGGTATAGCATCCAGTCATCCAGTTTCATATAATCTCATAGAGTATCATCGTGTTTCATCCAGTTTCACTCAGATTCATGCTAATATTTGAAGTGTTTCATGGAATTTCATCGTGTTTCATCAAGTCTCATGGAGTATCATCGTGTTTCATAAAATCTCATAGAGTTTTATGAAGTTTCATTATGTTTTATCAAGTTTCATATAGTTTGATCCTAAAGTACCATTGTTTCATCCCAAAACTCATGGAGTTTCATCGTGTTTCATCCCAAGTCTCATGGAGTATCATCATGTTTCATAAAGTTTTATGGAGTATCATCGTGTTTCATAAATTCTCATAGAGTTTCATCATGTTTCATATAGTTTGATCCCAAAGTACCATGGTTTCATCTCAAGTCTCATGGAGTTTCATTGTGTTTCATCAAGTCTCATGAAGTATCATCGTGTTTCAACCTAAATCTCATGGAGTTTCATCGTGTTTCATCAAGTCTCATTGAGTTTCATCAAGTCTCATGCAGTATCGTCATGTTTCATCCAGTTTCACTCGGATTAATGATAAGTGTTTCATGAAGTTCCATCCCAAGTCTCATGGAGTATCATCAAGTCTCATGCAGTATTATCGTGTTTCATCAAGTTTCATATAGTTTGATCCCAAAGTACCATTGTTTCATCCAAAGTCTCATGGAGTTTCATCGTGTTTCATCCCAAGTCTCATAGAGTGTCAGCGTGTTTTATCAATTTTCACTCAATTCAAGCTAATTTTTGAAGTGTTTCATGGAGTTTTATCCCAAGTCTTATCGAGTTTCATCAAGTTTCATAAAGTTTCATCCCAAAGTACCATTGTTTCATCCCAAGTCTCATAGAGTTTTATCGTGTTTCATCAAGTCTCATGCAGTATCATCGTGTTTCATCAAGTCTCATGCAGTATCATCCCGTGTTTCATGAAACACGATGAAACTTGGGATGAAACTTTATGAAACTTGGCGTACATGAGGAGGAAGGTGAGCGAGAAGATCATGGTGAAGATGCCGACGACGATGGCAATGCTCGGTCGAAAAGAGACCTTGATGCCAACTCCTGCTGGTGTCTCCGGAGCAGCCTCGGTGGTGGCCGGTTGCACCATGGCGGCGCACACCATCGTGGAGAGGAGGACGGCGAGGAGATGGAGGCATGCTATGCTCATTGCCGTGCTGTTGAAATTTGCCGCCAATGGCGCCATTTAGCCGCAGCGGTCTTTGTCGGCTTCCGGTGGCGTCGCCCATCGACACGTTGCATGTGGCCATGGGGTGTTCACTTCCACCTTGCACTCATTGCTAAGCAGGGGGTAGCTCGTCGTGGTCACCAGGCCCAGTTTGATCATAAAAGCTACGCTACCGTTCGCCGTCACGCCAGCCACCACCCTGCCAGCGCACACCAGCTGCACGCCGGCGTCTGTTTAGAGCGAAAACAAGAAAATGTTGAGACGGCCAAAGATCAGACGCATTAATTAAGTGGCATTCAGGCAAGAATTAAATAGGTCCTTACTGGGGAACGCCGAGACCGCCGCCGTGTTGATGGAGCTCCGGCGCTGCATGGCACTATGAACATGTGTGAGCAATCGAGAAGGAGAAAGCAAATGGATAAGGTTGGAGGCATCGAACTTATCCAACGGTGAGGTACTATCCTGTTGTTCTAAAAAACGCTATAGCGTTTTGTAGTCTTTCTCAAAAAAATGCCAATATTCGTTTATATTCCATCCGTTTTCACCCAACAGGACATACTGAGCTTGACGAGGAGCGTCGAGAGGAGGCCGAGCGATTAATGGAGGTTGGCGATGGGGTGTATATACCGTTTCTGCAAGTTGTGCGGGCTTGGTTCTTAATGTGTTCCTTATGCTGGAAGTGAGATGTTTTTCCATCTTCTTTTTTGAGATATTCTTTGGTTTCTTTTCGGTTGCTGCCCATAGCTTGGCTATAATGGCTGTATGAACTTTTTCTTCTCTTGAAGTTTTAAAAAAGGAACTTTTACTTTTTTTTATTGTATTGATGCATATTCTCAAGAAAAAAACCAAGAGTTTTACACTACACTTCGCCCACCTGTTAATTCGACACTAGCTGACCAAGCGAATTGCCCACGCAATTGCATGGGCGCAGCTAGTATCCGTTTGAATGTTTTAATTATGCTAAATAATTAACCTATAGTAGTTAACTAGCCATATCAGCATCCTACCGTTACTAAATACCTATAGCTTGTCAAGTTTCCCGCGCAACTACATGTCTAATGTAAGTAAGATTCCCGCGCAATTGCATGCCTAGCGTAACTAATATTCCAACACAATTGCATGCCTAGCATAAGTAATAACTGTTCTTTGATCACACTCTTAGACCTTATTTGGTTGATGTTGTAAAATGTGCAGTTTTAGCAAATAATCATAATTACACCCAGCAATTACTTTCAGCAATAAAGCATAATACCAGCATTTAATAAATGATCATAGTAACATGTATCCATGAAATTCTTTCAAGTCATCTAAACACAATATTATACTCAACATTAATAGCATGAAGACATCAATTAGCAGCATAAGGCACAGCAGATTGATGATAGAAAGTGCTCTCAGAAGGAGAGTTGCAAAAGAACAAGTCTTTGCCATCTCCACCCTAATGTCAATACTCTTCATAAATTAAACTTGATAATACAGATTCACAATATGAGCTCTAAATAATGCTTAACCACTCTTTCTAAAGATCTCAAAGCCAATAGACCACTTATAACTTGCGGCTAACCAGGAGATCAAATGTAATCACAAGCAGTACTCCAATTATCCAACAAGAACTTGATAACTCTCAATGTATAATGAATACAAAGTCACAGGTTCAGCAACACTGCCAATTAGATAACTGAAGAGTAGTATAACTGAATTGCTACAGAGCAACAGAACCAAAGGGTTCAAAACATTCGAACACAGCCGAAAGCACAGGATGACTAACAGAAGATCAATTAGACAGTAATTAGCATTCTACTTAGAGCTCAAGTGTGAATTGATCATCAGTTCAATTTCAGTATTTGACTAGAATCATCATTGAGCATTAACAGATCCAACTGATAGATTTGCAATAACTCCAGTACTATCTTCAGATATCAGGACTAATCAGACCAAGTTATCAACTAGTACCAGAAACCAAATATGCAAGAATCAGTAAGGAATTAGCACATAGATCCAATACTCACTGAGGCAGTGGTACTCAAAACCACTGAGTTGAAACTAGCAAGGCGTGTCAACGACACTGACCCAGAAAAACTATCGCCCTGCAACTCAAGCAAAAGACGACGCCTTCGGAGATACAATGCCACACTCCCTCCTTTGGAATAGATCAAAGAAACAAGTCGAGGAATTGGAGTTTGCCGCACAAGTTCACCAATAGAGATGTTCTGGCCAAGAACACCTCAGAGTAAGAGAATAATGCAGACCAGTGGGAACCACCTCGAATCAACTTCAAGTCTCGACCAATCAACCTGGAGCTCACTGCTGATGGAGCTAAACCCAACCTACACACCAACCCAGATTGATTATCCAAAAGGATCACTGAACAAGACTCAAAATTTACTCACCAGATTTTCCCCTTCTTTTTTTCTCCATCTGAGAATAGGAGAGGAACCACTTTTAAAGTAGGAGAGGGAGGAGATCTGCGTCGACCCAGACATGGCCAACGTGAGGCGAATGAATCGCCGCTCCCTCCGCTTGAGACGCTGATGTAGTTGAGGAAAAATCTCACTTACCTCCGCCTATGTCGCCCTGGAGCTCAGAGGCCAAAAAGGTGAAGCTGATTTTTCCCCAGGAAGAGCACGAGACGCCTTCTCTCCAAGTGCTTTTCTCCCAAGGACAAGTGGGCCCTACAGCATTTTCAATTCTCCTATTTCTTTTTCTTTTGTCAAATGATAAATTACCAAGAAGGACTTCTGGGACAACAATTGACACTAAATTCTTGCTCATCCATATGGATGGACGAGGATTTTAGTTCAAATTCCTGATCTGTACACATGGATTCCGGCCGGGAATGAACTTCCCAAACAAACTCTCTTTGGATTGAAGGATTCTTTTTGAAATAAAAACATAGGACTTCAAAACCTATAGGAAATTATGTTGTTTACTCCTTTGGAATGTAGGAGTCGGCTGTAGGGAAAACATACTCCCTCTGTTTTATGTACTTGGCACCGTTGACTTTCACTATTCACACTTTGACAAATAATAATTTTTAAAAATTTAGTTATTTAAAATGAAGATGGTGCTGTTAGATTTGTTATGAAAAGTAATTCAATAATATTGTATATTGATAAGTATATACATATATATTGCTAAACAAATAATGGTCAATGTATACATAGTAAAAGTCAAAAGTGCCAATTATATAAAAACGGAGGGAGAAGGATTAAGTCTTATTCCTTTGATTTCGTAGAAACTAGTAGGGTGCCCCGCACATTTGCACGGCTAGATTTGTTTTGAAGTTTGTATAAATAGTTGAGAATGTATTTATGTATCTCGTAATCTATTTAGATTTTTAAGATATCATAAAAATTGGAAATGTAATTGAAATTACAACATGAGAAATGTAATTGAAGTTTGTACTTTGATGGAAGAAAATCATTGAGCATAATAAGTTGTTTGGGTTCTTAAAACTAACCACTCTCCATCATATCTAGATCATATAGCTGCATGCCTCTATTCTTACTCTATTAGTTTTTTTCTCCAAATTGTATGCATGCACATATACCTCTATTTAATCTCAGACAATACGTTGATTATGTGTGCGGGAAATTATCTTATTAGTTTACATATTATAATGTATCAGAGTATCTTGCTCATGTGTACACTGATGCATCACGAGCGATCTACCTTGAACTTATCTTCTCTCACACGTCGACTGCCCCACCAAACCGTGCGGCTTCCATATCTTCTCGTTGTCCCAACTATTTTGCTTCAACCTCCAACGGTAAGCACAAATCTTGATTGATCCTCTCGATTGCTACCAATTGTATCGTGCGGATGCATGATGTTATACATGCTCGACATCCTCTTCTCTCATGTTGGTCACTCCTCTTCTTCAACGTTGGCCAATTCAACGTTCTACCTTCCTCACTATCGATCCCTCTTAACTGCTACCCCTTTCAATGCAATACTTTACCACATAGTTATCTTTTACTTCTCCCAAATTATTGCTTAATGCTAACCATTGTGACATCAACACACATACACATGCAACCATTGCCGATCCCAGCTGGGGACACGTGTTGCGCTCTCTCCGGTGACCTCAAGCATATTTCCTACAACTGCACCATCTCTACTCCAAGTTTTTTCTCCTCTGCCTCTACATGCTCGCGCTTCTATTCATATGGTTGCATGATATTATACAAGCTCGATGCCCTCTTCTCTTGTGTCAGTCACTCCTCTTCTTTAACGTTGGCCAACTCAACGTTGTGGCTTCCTCACTAATCGTGGCAACCTCTCATCTTCACTAATGTCGGCATGTTTGCTTTAGTCGTTGTCTAACAATATGAATAATCTTTTCACCATCACCGATGACGACAAGCCCTTCACTAGTGATGCACACTCCTAGCTACCCGATGACCCTATATCATTCGTAGCTCATCTTCAATGCAAAAGCTTCATCTCCTCTCTACCAAAGCTTCCCCATCATCGAGTTTCTTTGGCCACTAACTTCTTTAACACCGTCGACGCTCACCACTTCTCATTGTGGCCCTTGGCTCCTTCAACAGTGGACTTTCTCTTCAATGGCTCCAGCGAGCAACACGACATCATCCTCATCTCCGTCGTCACCGCATCGACTCTTCGCTTACTCGTGGGTCAATGTCTTCTTGCAGGACAGATCGATGTCATTGCACTCTTTCGTGATCTCCTCCGACACCATTCCTGATATCCTCGTTATAACTTGTATTTTTTAAATTAAAATTTCAGTTATTTTTTATTTTTATTCCACAGGAAGAAACAATAGAAACACGTGACATTTAGAGTGAACATGGTGTCTTCTTTTGTGTTTCTTTCGACACCATTCGTGCTATCCTCATTATAAATTATCTTTTTATTCAACATTTTAGATATTTTTATTGGAGTTCGTATACAAATCAAATTGCCACATTTATTTAATTTATTTCAAATTTTAGTTATTTTGGGATTTTGTTTTGGAAATCATGTGAAATCAAATTATAAATTTTATTTTATTTTTATTTCTAATTTCAGTTCCTTTTCTTGAAATTAGTATATGAATCCAATTGCTATTTTTCTTTTGTTTTTATTCTTAATTACAGTTAAAATTGGTAATTTTATTTTATGTTTATTCTGAATTTTAGTTATTTTTTGTTCGATTTAGTATACAAATCTAATTGCCAATTATTATTAAATTTTTATTCGAATTATAATTATTGGAATTAGTATGGAAATCAAATTGCTTATTTTATTTTATTTTTATTCCAAATTCCATTTTTTGTGTTGGATTTCATATACAAATCTAAATTCTATTTTTAAAAAATTACGGATCATAATTATTTATGAAATTTACTTAGAAATTAGTATGGAAATCAAATTGTTGATTTTATTTTATTTTTATTCTGAATTTTAGTTTTATTGTACTAGATATGGACTCTTTTACTTAGGAATTAGTATGTAAATTTAATTGCTGATTTTATTTTATTTTTTTATTCAAAATTCTAGTTTTATTGTACTTGATATGGATTCTTTCTTTTAATCTAGACCGTTATAATATGGATTCACCACGATCGACGGTGTAGATCTTTATCTTTTTCGCTAATTAACGTGAAAATTTTCAGCTCTTGAGAGCGAACGTAATAACTTATTTTGACTCTGTTTTAATAAGATAATAGATAGATTCTACAAAGAAAAATGTGTCCACTCCAGCCGGTTTGTAAAATTCATGTACTTTTCCTGTGGTCCATCCATACGATCCATCCCTGCAATGTTCCCGTGATTTCCTATTCTCTATTTTGCACTTACATTCCTACCCTATTCTGCTTTTTTTTTCATTCCTGAGTTATAGAGGCCCTTAGTTAGCAACAAAGCCATGGTATGGGATATTTAAAATAAGCATAACTCACAAAATTGTAGAACCAATTAGGCCTATGATGTCAATGAAAGCTTCACAAATGGCCTCTTTCGTCTTTTGTGACCTACCGTGGGAAGTTTTCATTCCAAAGGTCCAAAATATATATACCTTAGTAAATCCTTCAGCTAACAAATAAGTTTTCGTATGAATATCCATTGCCCCATTGAGCAACTCAAACGGTTTAGATTTGCGATACAGCTATCGTGGAAGGCCTGGTAGGAATTACCGAAATCTAATCCAGATCTAAGCCCGCAAGGAATGACGTCGTCTAGTGCAATCCGTATGTTAAGTCCTCCAATTACCGCGCGCCACGTGTCTCCCGTTTGCCCCGTTCGAATACCGTGCACCCGGCCCTTGTAGCTAGACCTGTTCAAAGTGAGCGACCCACTGAGCCGAACACGAGCATGTCAAGACCAAACTTGGGATGCGATTTGGCGAAGGAAGCGGGCGGCCAATTTTCGAAAAAAACAATTAAATAAATGGAAATCTATTATTTTAATCCTGAAAATAAATTAAATAATACTTTTTATTCCGAAAAAGATTAAAATAATATATTTTAATAGAAAAATCAACTTTTCGGGTTGGCCTAGGCCGAGCTCTGCCTACCTAATTTTGATCGGGCTTTTCAAGCCCAACCCGACCCGATATTTGAACAGCTCTACTTGCAGCACGAGGCTTGTGGAGCCCTCAAGTACTAATGAAAAACCTACTAGAAAAGATAGACAACGAACCACTGGAATCTCTATGTTTTTTTTCTTCTTCGCGTTGTTGATCTTCATAAAAACAGTACATTTCAGCAGGAGAATAAAATGTCAACTTCTGTAAGAGCATACAGAACTTTTTTATTATTTAATTATTTTTTAAAAATATTTTAAAGATATAATCTCTCTAACTTTATTTTTAATTCTGACCTATTTAGCTACGCCACAATATGTGGCGTGATAAAAACACGTTATCACACCACGGACCTCAATGTGACAAACGAGTTCTGTCACACCATTCCTCTTGACGTGACGTAACTTAACAAAAAAAAATGGACGTGTGTTGGCTCGGAGGGCTATCGTGGCACGTTTGGCTACGTCGCGGTCGGTGACATGACAGTACAGTTTGATCACATCATGAGTTATGTCATAACCAAAGGGGTCAGAATAGAAAATAAAGTTAGATAGATGTTGTATTTAAAATATTTTTTAACAATAGATTAAAAAATAAAAAAATCTCGAGTATACAAAGGTCTCAAAAGGGCAGGCACAAGCTGTTTCTCGATGTTGCCGCACAACAGTGGAACACCGAAACCATCAAATATCATGGTTATTTCTCTTGTCCAAAAACCATGTTAAGTTCTCGATGTGGTGACTTTTCTTCCCGTCGCTTTATTTGCATCAACCGAAAGTTTAGAAAGGAAGAACGCGACGTGTGGCGAGGAAAATTGTAACCTAACAGCAAAAGAAATAGATATTATTTAGATCTATGGATCCACTTTTTTTGCTTTTTTATACACATTTTTATTTTTATTTTCCTGACATCTAGATTTGTATTAACCCTGTATTGAGTTATAACTTTTTTGGATTTTCTAGTTTTGATGCCTTGCTTAGTACAGTAATTGACCGATATGTTTTGGGCGTTGCTGGAGAGGGCCATAATTTCTGGAATATACAAGAGATGTACAAGGCCCATCCTGAATTGGCTTGGCCCAACCATGCACTAGGCCAGAGCTGGATTTAACAATTTTAGGTCTGGACGAAAGCTTTTTTTTCCATGTATAAAAGAAGTATATACACAAATTTTGTTATAAAAAGTGGATTTTAATGAAGTTTTTTTTATAGAACTCACTTTGAGGTATCTTATAATCATTATTGGAGTATGCTCAAATTGATAAAGAGATATCATCGTACGATTTAAATGATATATGAGAGTACATACTTGTCCCAAGAGTACCATACCATTTCACACACACACACACACATATATATATATATTACCCGTTTCGTACTCTTGGGAGTATGTACTCTCACTTTCAATATACTACTTAAACACACTTATTATACTTCTTTATCACTTTTAGTATACTTAAATACCAATTATAAGATACTCCAATATGACTTGATAGAAAAAATTTCATTGGAGCCCTTTGTTTTTTTGCTTTATACCCTTTTTCATATATAAAAGAAGTATAGACACAAATTTTGCTATAAAAGTGGACTTTCATGAAATTTTTCGTAGAACTCGCCTTGGAGTATCTTATAATCATTATTGAAATACGCTCAAATAGATAAAGAGATATCATCATACGATTTAAGTGGCATACAACAAAGAGATCTATTTGAGCATACTTCAATAATGATTATAAGATACTCCAAGGTGAGTTCTATGAAAAATTTCATGAAAGTCCACTTTTTATAGCAAAAATTGTGTATATACTTCTTTTATATATGAAAATGGTATATAACAAAAATAAAGGGCTCCAATAGAAATTTTTCAAACAAGTATAATTGGTATGTAAGTATACTGAAAGTGATAAAAAAGTATAATATATTCGTTTAAGTGGTATATAT
This sequence comes from Phyllostachys edulis, assembly GCA_036346405.1. Lineage (NCBI taxonomy): Eukaryota > Viridiplantae > Streptophyta > Magnoliopsida > Poales > Poaceae > Phyllostachys > Phyllostachys edulis. The sequence goes on from CM070551.1 coordinate 27,285,319, forward strand.
TGAAAGTGAAAGACATACTTTCAAGAAAGACGAATCAAAATGTGTGTATAAAAGGATTCTTTCCTACTATTCTCCGCCAAAAAAAAACATGAACTTATCATCCGCCCAAACCCTAAACACAATTAAATGAAAAGGGGAAATTTTCATATACAAATTTACGAAAAATATCCAGCATTTTGATCTCCAAACAGTGTCTCGTTTGTACCATGCTAACACACCGGATGCCTGAAAAAGAAAAGGAGACGGTTACCTTATCTCATCAGAGAGATAAGGAGGAAATAAAAGGCAACACAGGTGCGCTGCTATATGCTTGTCCGGGCCCAACGCAAGCACCAGCCGCCTGAAACACTCAAAACACCTGCACGAAAAATCCCACACCGCCGTACCAATGACGGGTGGTCCCAACGCCATGATCCCGGCGTGTACACGCCCGCGGGAATTCCCTCGCCACACAAGCACATATCCGACCATCGAACGTAATTACTCCACCACCCTTACCGTTTCCACACAACCACGAGCCTACCTCTGCGCCTCCGCTCCGTCTCGCGGAACGCACGGTGGCATTCACGTTATTTACGTAGAATCGAAGGACTCTCTCTAACGTGTTCCAATATAAATAAGATGCATCCCCCTCTTCGTACCCCCTTGTCTCATAACCCAGGGAATTTTCTCCCGTCTCCCGTCTCCTCTCTCCTCCCGTCGTTTTCCTCCTCTCCTTTCCGTCCTTTGTCCTGTAAAGTTACGATTTAGGCCCTGGTGGACCCCACTGTCATATAGTTTTTTTTTTGTTCTTTTCCTCCTCTCTCTCTCGCCCTTTTTTGGCGGCTCTGCTCGCTGCTGACGTGGCGAAGGGTGTCGATATGTCGCTCAGCGAGAAGTTGGAGGCGGCGCGTGTCGCACTCGGCAAGCGCAAGGAGCGGGAGGGGGAAGTGCCGGCTAAAGCCGACCCGGTGAAGCCGGTTCGCGCCGGCAACAACAAGCTCCTGGCCGGGAACCTGGCCCACGAGTTCCTCACCCACGGCACGGTGCTCGGCCGCCGGATCGAGCCGATCAGCCATGCCGGCTCGGCTCACGCTCCACGGGCCGAGCCCGAGCTGGGGAGGAGGTACGCCGAGGTGTCCTGGCTGCTGATAAACAACGGAGCCCACATCCCCCGCGTCGTCAACCCGACGCAACTCGGCCGCTGGCTGCAGACGGAGTGACGGCCACGTCGGCCGGACAGGTGGCGCGGCGCCATTGGCCGCCACTGCCGACGCCGCAACCCCCGACGTTTTTTCCCCTCTCAACCTGAAGACGCATCAACAAGCAGTTTCGTCATCTGATTTTCGCCTCCTCTTGTTTAGATTCTAGATCTAGCGAGAAACCTTGGTGCACTAGCTTTTATTCTATGCATTTTTACTAGTCTGTTGTTACCGTATCATGTATGTTTTTCTGGCTCTCGCATGGAAAAGTTGATCGATCGCATGGCGGAAGTGTTTGCCGTAGCATGTATATATGGCGATGCAACGAGCGTGGCGTGTCGTAACATTGCCATAGAGATGGCAGATGCTCGGCGTATCGCAGTGGTTGGTGGGGTTTACCCATTCGCCTTTTCCATCGATGTGTCTGGGCCTGAAATGCATGGATTCCCTTTTATCTGGGTGAACACCGGTTTGGAACACTGTTCTATAAGGGTGTCTATGGTACGTGTAATCTTATATTCTCCTGTAATATAATATTTTTCTCAATCTGGTTACTGGTAAACACATTACCAGTAATATAAGATTCCAACGTTTAGTTGATTTGAAGGAAACTACATATTAGTCTTTATCATAATTTCAAACCATAGAGGTTGGCATCTATAAATTTTGAATTTTACAATTTAAAATTCTAACATTTAGAATTTCATTTTTTTATGATTCAAAAGTTTAAATTTTGGATTTTAAAATTTTAAATTTTAAAATTTGAGTTTTGGAGTTTAAATTCTCAGCATTTGAAATCCCGAAACTCAAAATTGAAACTTTCAAAATTTGGATTTATAAAATTTAATTCTCGGAATTTGAATATCTGAAATCTAGAATTTGAAATTTGAAAGAAAGAAAAAAAAAGATTTTCGAAACCCAACCTTGAAATTTTGAATTTTTAAATTTAAATTGTCTAAATTTAAGATTCAAAATTTTGATATTTTGGTTTCAAATTCATATTTTGACAAAATAATTTTTAAATTCCATAATTCAGATATTCGAATGTTAAAATAAATCATAATTTGGATTTTGAATTCTAAAAGTTCAAAATTCAACTGTGATGAATCAAAAGTATATGATAAAAAAACGCAATACCAAAGATTACTTTCTCTTGGTAATCTAAGATAGACACCTGTTTCTACGGGAAAGATATTCCTGGAATTGATGGTAATATGTTTCCCAAGGTAATCTTAGATTCCTGGTTCAGATTCCTGAATGTTTTACCAAACAAAGTAATCTCATAGGATTACTAGAATATTCTTGATAATCCTCGGAAGATTCCGCCAACTAAACGCACCATGGGAGATTCAAGGATTTGCCCTTGTTTTCACATGAAATTAGATTTGCATTGCATTGTGAGGATGACATGTGGTCCTGGGACCCACATGTCATCCTCACGATAAATGCAATCGCAGCTTCACTCTTTTCGATGTGAAATACTCAATTATTCCTTTTTTTTAATATGGCTGATGGTATACAGAGTTGATCTGTATTGATCCATACGATTGATGCGTGCCTTGATGCGATGTGTTAGTCTCTGGTAACGGAAAACAGAGAGCTCGTACAGGTCGATGCACACAGCGAACGCCTTCATTTACTACTTGCGCATTGTTCTGATCTCAAGTTTATCTATCTATTTATTCGGGCAATAAAAAGGGGTAGGTCTGCCCCCATCTTGTTTCCAGATGAAGCTTAGTTGGTCGTTGTTGCTTCCATTATTTGATTGGTTAGTATTGTTCCAAGTGATTTGATTCTTTGTACCTACCTGGTCCATTTCTACCTATCATAATTGCGTTTAAATAAAATGGGATCATTGTTGATCTGGTCGATCTTTCCATTCATCGTCTGTCGGTGTTGGTAAATAGTTTATGGGAGGGCAATGTAAAAGCAATTGGGGAAGAAAGATGAAGTGGAGGTTATGATCTACCCACATACCAAGCATTGTTCCCCAAATGATTCACCAAATGTTTTACCAGAGGATGTCCGGGCTTCAGAGAAAAGCAAATGTCATATTTGTTTGATGTGAAGAGCCTTTCATGGTTCAATGGGCCCAACCATAGATTTCGAAACGACCCAGAATTTCAAAAAATTAGGGTTCATTTGAATTTGATTTTTTTGCCAAATTCAAAAAGTCTTCACCAAAATCGAGCTTTTCTTTTCTGGAAATCCGCCTTCCCAACCCGAAAACGCCCCTGTGTGCAACCGCCCTCGCCTCTGTTTCTCACTTCGCGTTGCGCCACCGTTCGCTTGCGCCACACCGCCTCGCTCGCCTGTCGCGTTCGCCCATGCCAAACGCCGCCACTACCCTGCCACCTCACGCCGGGCATGAATGTCGCCCGCACCAGCGTCACGTCGCTCCCGCAATTGATCCGTGCCCCGATCCGAATCGCCGATCGTTCGACACGCCTCCCTGTTGCAATTCTTCGCGCCAGCTCGGGTCACTCACTCTCGTGAGATCACAGGCAATATGTGCCTGAAAGCATCGATGCAAGCACTGAAGGCTAAGAAGGCCCTCTGTAATACCATGAAACCTAGCGGCGGTCTTCTAAATGGCTTGTCTTTCACAGCAATGTATGTGTCTGGGTTCCTATCCTGCAACACCTAGAGCATATAAGGAAGGTTGTAATGCTTTGGCAAAACACTACTAAGCACGTAGGAGAGTGTCTCCACCTTGGAGACAATCTAGTGAGTCTCGTACTTGGGTCTACGTGCGTGCACATGTCAAGGACAACCAGCCTGCTTGCAAACCACGGTGTACTGCTCCTAGCTAGATTCGAGGACCTGAAATATCCACTGCATGGACAAGGCCCATAGCTTAATGGCATCCTACAATGATCCCTTATCAGAAAACATTGCATGAAACCGAATCTCCGTACCGTGGTACTCCGACGGTGATTTGTGCCCGTCGTGCACAGCAAGACCCTTAATGTCCACCATATTCCATTCCTGCGGGATGGGTCTTTCGTCCTCATCGGAAGAGTCATCGTCATCCTCTTCTAAAGCTTCCTCCTTGGCCCGGCTGTCAAGTCATCAATCTTCATCTGACGCACTATGCTGTCGACATGCTCCCCTGCAACAGCCTGTCCAGTGGGCTCAACATGCGGTGTGCGATCTTCCTCTTCTGCCTCCGCAACATCGGCCACCGCGTCTTCTTCATGAACCATGCGTTGTGGTGTGCGGTATTCTTTTTCTGCCTCCACAAGGCCTCCTGCGACTCCCTTTGGACATGGTTGTATGAGTAGCACACACTTGTATCCACGGCGTCGGCAAACTTCCACAAAGCCCTTCCATGCAACCGTGCGCATCAGCTTGCTCAACTCTCACCGAATGTGCATGGCAGACCGACTCCAAAGCCTATGTAGGACGACACTGCACACCTCGGGGTCCAAGAAGAAGCTACAGGTGAGCCAACGCAGGACATCTCCGATTCGAGCATTCTCCGCGTCCGGGTGTACCATACTGACTTGCGGGAAACCATTTATGTCAACACCGTACTGACCTTCACGAATCGTACTAACACCGTAATGCACTTTTAATCTTGTGGGCTCCGACATGACTGATTTATCACTGTAAATATTTTGAACAATGCAACCACTTATGTGTCAACATACATTCATGAAATACATGCTAAACCAACAAATAGCGATAAGTTGCTTACATTTGGATTAGAACAAGAACGGATAAGACCTTCACGCGAAGACCTTCCCTCCTAATGAACGAGCTTCCTTCTTCTTTTTCTCTTCTCTCCCTCTCCCGAGCTCTTCTCCTCTCCTTCTCTCCCTCTCCCGAGCTTCTCTGCTTCCCCCTGTCGTTCTCTCTTCTTCTTCTTCTCCCCCTCTTCACTTCCCCTCTCCTCTCTCTCTCTCTCCCCCATTCTCTCCTCTCCCAAGCTCTTCTCGTTCTTTCCCCAAAGAAATGGCGAAAGAGACCGTGAAGAGGCCGAGTGCGCCTTTCTATACGTCTAGTTGCCCAACCGTTGGACGACCTGGCAGGTCCAACGTTTCACCGACACGTTGGTCTGAGCTTACTGCCAAGTCGTCGAATGGTTGGGTGACTAGGGCTAAGTCGCTCAACGGTTTAACGACTGTAACTACTCGCTATACTATTGAGCAACTACTATACTTGTCACATAGCTGTTGGACGGCTTGGATAAAGTCGCTCAACCATCAGGCAACTTTATACAAGTCGCCCAACAGTAGAGCGACAGATAATTATTTCTGCAAAATAAAAAAAGCGAAGGTATATTACTGTATTTCGGATGAAAAACGGATTATTAAAAAAAATCGCGATGGATCTATGTATAAATAAACCCCCTCTCATGTATCTAGAAAATATTGCAAATCTCTCCACCATCGAGAGCACTCCGCCACTAATGCTGAAGATCTACCCATCAGATGTCCTCGGTGATGGCGGATGCCACGATTTGGTCGCTCGCTAACAACCTCATCTGTCATTGTTGTCAACCCCTTGAAGAAGTTGACGACCCAACAGCCAATTTGATCGCATCCTACGCTCGCCGCGATGAAGTCGCTACGTACAAGATCTTTATGACATCGGCGAGGAGGAAAACACTTAGTTGGTTCTAATTGTAAGTTTTGTTTTTATCAAGGTGTTTTCTGTAAAAGCTATGCCACTTGTACTTATCTTTTCATACAAGATATTATTTATTAAGGTTGTATCTAAGACTTTAATTGCTATCCACAAAAACAAGTTTTTAGATAACAAGTAAGTTTTCAATAGTTATCTTGGTATCAACAACTTGTTTGTTTTTTCATCTAGAAACAAATTCATCTTCTCTTATTATTGTCTCTCCTCCACATCATCTAAATATTGATGTGTCTATTTCTTAGTAACAAGTGACATAAATTATTATAGATTGCCACTTTGGTTTGTCATTAAACAATTCTTATCCCTCATGGTTCCCCAGCGCAGACTGGTACATTGACCTACATCTTTCCAAATGTACCATGCATCGCACCATCCACCGAATAAGGCAAGTCCGTTACGGACGTAATTGCAAGGATTGTCTTCTCCCGATCGACCTATCGTCTTTGGCGTCTCAGCGTCTGTGAAGGGCTACATCAGCATTGCCCCCGGCCGCGCACAAACTAGCAAACAAATCGCGGCTCAAGCTGGCCTGAGACATGGCCCATGCCCGAAGGCGAACTGCCGAAGAGAGTGAGCCGTCGCTGGCACGCCCGGCCGATCCCATCTCTCGGGTCGTCCGATGATCCCTCATTCCCTCCCGCCGTCTCCCACCGAGCTCAGTGAGGACGACGTGTCCAAGGTGCGTGGCGCTGCGTTTACTCCCCAGCGCCGCATCGTCCCGCCCGAAAATTTCCCGCGGATGCCATTGGCAGTTTAGCACCCGATTCCGAGCCGTGTCCACATTCCACACGCCCTCAAACATTTCCACCGGCCGCCACTTCCCTCCAATTCCACAGCCGCCCCCGCGTATTTTAATAGTTCCAGAGCTAGCGCTCCCCAAGGCACAATCCTTTCCTAGAGAGTGATACGCAGGGAGAGGAGTGTAGGAAGGAGCGTGCTCGTGTGTAGCAGAGATGGAGAGCCTGAGGAGGTTCTTGAACCCGCTGGTGCTCAACCTGCAGAAGATGGAGCTGGAGCTCACCTGCCCCGTCTGGTACAACGTCTTGTCTCCTCTCTTCTCTTTCCCCCATCTGATCTGGATGCGAATTAAGCGCGGGAAAAGAATAACATTTGGAGAATTGGACTAGCGTTGTATCCCAAAGCTTGGAGATGTCATCTTTATTTATTTATTATTCTTTGTGAGGATCCTGTGAGTACCGAGAATAGGATGGATGCAATGGTGAAAACTGCACTTAGCTAGAGTTAATTAGATTTAGGTAAAATGGTGGGATTTAGCCCTTTACAACTAGATGGCAAAATAACTGAATTTGTGCACTGCTCTCTCCTGCCTTGTAACGATCTCATCTTTTTTGTTTGTTTGGCAGTCTGAAGTTGCTCAGCGCGCCTACGATGCTACCATGTTACCACACGTCCTGCAGGTTACTATTCATATAACTGAACCAATGTGCCATTATCTACTCTACTCACATCGCCTTGTGACGAATTTGTTTGATTCTTTCAGCAAGTGTGCCGCTACACGGACTATGAATGGTTACAACTGCGCCATTTTCAAATCAGCCTACCATTCTCAAGGGAGCACCATGTCAAACTGTGGATATCATGGGGATATATTAATGATCTTAGTATGATGATACAATTAGCAATGACGTTGAAGGTTTGTCAATTCATACGTTTTTAGCAAAGTTCAAATTGCTGTCAGGTCTCAGGCGGTCAAACCGACCAATGTGTGGCGGTCAGATCGGCCACATTGGCGGTCTGACCGGCCAGGTCTCAACTCAGGCTCTGGCTAAGTGACTGGCGGTCAGACCGACATTTGGGTGGCAGTCTGATCGGTCAACAAAGTTTTTGGAGTTTGGAGCTGAGCCAAAAATAGAGGGTGTAGGCAAGAGAGTAGTTTGTACTATATTTTGTCTCATATTTTTTGGAGCTTCCAAGAAAAAGATCTATTCATTTGAAAATTCCAGAGATGTTTCGGTTTTCAAATAGGAAATTTGGCTAAGTCCGAGATGGACGGTCAGACCGACCAACAGGTGGCGGTCAGACCGGCCAGAGTGGCGGTCTGACCGATTTTGACTTGTTCATTGGCCAACTCGGTGACAATGATTGTTTGGATAGGTCATATTTATGGGTTTCAGTGCATATGTATTTCATGATGCATGTTTCCACTAACGTGGGTCAAGTTATGAAGAACTTGTTCCCGGAAACGATTTCTTGGTCTATTGCTGTGCAGGTTGCTTGGAGGTCAACGACGGTCAACGGCGATGATGATCGGGACTAAGCTTGGAGACCTGAGGTTCAAAACGATCGAGGATGCTGGGTGAGGTCAATGGACTCAAGCATGACGCAGAATGGACGGGATGACAGAACGAGCAGTTCATTGCGACTGGTTGGATCAAATGGCGCGGGGGTCGGTGCAAGTGCCATTGAAGTTTCGGTGGGAACCGGACGGGAGAGACTTGCCGACATGATGAGAACCGTTGATCAATCTACACGTGACGAAACATGGAAGTGCTTCACGAAGATAGGACTCGGTCTTTGCAAAAAGATCGAGAAGGGGTATTTTGGTAATTTCATCTAAATACCGCCTTGGTGACTTTTGGCTAAACCGCGGCGCAAGACAACGCAAGGAGAAGTGGTTTAGGTCAAGTGAAGTTGAAGACGACGCTTTGAAATGCGTACGTGTGTGAAACCCGTTTGTGTGTGGGCTTAACGGATGCCCAATAGAGAAACTCTTCTAGAAGGATTAGCCCCCCACTATAAATAGAGGAGGGAGGTGGCTGACCCTTTTGTCATTTCTAAACGCTAGTTTTGGTGTTAGGGGCTTAGAGAGGAAAGTGGCGGTTTAAGGTTCTAGAGAGTTTTGGATTGATTGTGTGCTTATGGATTGAGCTCTTGTCCTCCTAGTTGGAGTGGCTGTAAACCCTCATCAATCTCAAATAAATCTATGTATGATTCCTCAAAGACGAGTCTCTTTGTGTTCTTACTCTCTATTTCGTGATTTTGAGGCTTTCTTTGATCCTTTGATTTTCTGTTGGTTTCTTGCCCCTATCTAACTTGCTGTGATATGTGGGAATACATTTAGGATCATCTTGATCATCAATCGCCCACGAGCAAGTGTTTGGATCAAGTTTTCGTTTTTGCTCGGTTTTAGAGCATCCTTCACTCAAATGGAAAAAATGTCGGAACTTTGACATGGATCTACACGATCCTTGATTGGAATAGGTTCCTGACTTCCTTAGGAAGGTGTGTCTCAAGTTTGGTCAAGTTTAGAGTTGTAGATCAAAAGATAGACCGATTTGTGTTTTAGTTTTCGGGCCGATTTCATTGTTCATTGTGCTGCCGGTCAGACCGTCAATTTGAGAGGTCTGAGCACTAGGCCAAAAAGTCAACCAGCCAATTTGAGAGATCTGACCGTCCAACTATATTGGTTTACAGTTTTTGATGATTTTGGTCTTCTCTCTTCGGGGTTTTGTTTGGGTTCAATACAAGTCTTCTTCTGTGCTTATATATTGATCTTCATAGTTTCCATAGCTATTGGAATAAAATTAGTATTAAATCCAATTTAGAAAAAAAAAAGTGATCGTACTCCTATTCACACCTCCACTCTAGTACCGTTCCGATCCTACACAAACCGAAACGTTTCTAAGTTCTGACAAATGCCTTAACGCGTTACCTGGTCTCCAAATCTCTTGCAGATGTAAGGCCTGCTTCTCACCTCGAGGCAATAGTGAACATTCACAGGAGCCTCAGCTCTACGGTCAGTAGCATGGTCACACAGCAGGAGGCTCAAGTTGACATTCCTGGTACACCATCCTCCAATTCATGCTTTCCAAGCTCACAGAATATATATCAAGCACATCATTTCTAGTAGTTGTAAGACCAAATGTTTGCTGATCTGGTAAAATCTTTTCTTTGTTCAGTTGCAAAGACTACATTTCAAGGAACTCCAGAATCAGGAAACAGAAATGGAGCAGACAAATCTGACCAGATGAAATCTTACAACTCGGTTGCTTCAAAGCTGGTATATAACCAATCAACTGGGCCTGCATATGGGAATGTGGATGTTGCGAAAGTAAGGGATCCTGCATTCGAGAACAAAGCTAATGATGTGACCGTTGAGCCAACGATTCTTGTACAGAAGGGACCGTGCGGATCTCAATCTTCTGATGGCCCTAGGGACCTAGATTGTGACAGCAATGACCTTGAAGAAGAGCTGGTAAAATTCTATCTTATCTAGACGAACTTGTTTGTTCAAAAAGGACTTGTTTTTAAAGTATACGTTGCTTATACTTGGATGTCCGAATCCTGGTAACTTCAATTAGTTGAAGTCTAATGAGTGAATTCATCCTTTGCATCTACTAGGTCTTTTTTTTTTTTTTAAAAAAAAACTCTCACTCTTAAGCGTGGTATTCTGCCAGATAACAGGCAGATCACCTCCTCAAAGTGTGTTGAAAAGAGAACCAAATGTAACGGATGACCATACTAGGGAACTGAAGAGGCAAAAGTCCATAGATCAGAGTGAAAGTAAGTGTTCTTTTTCTAACCAGTCACCTTTCTGAATATTTGGAAATGCAAGACACTAATGTGATTGCGAACGTAAATACAGGACAACCAACCATGGCTGGCGCTTGGAAATGTGAATTTTGCCACTCTTCCAAAATCACTGAGGTCAGCCAATGGCAAAACTTACGCAAGATTTGAACTTTGTTGTGTTCACTATTCAGGATATGACTTCGTTGACTTGTCACTGATTGTTTGTGTGCTTTGAGAATCTAATGTAAATTTCGAACTCAGTGTACTGGCCCTTTGTCACATTATCTGAACGGGGAACCGCTAGAGGATGTCCAAGCTTGGAAATCGAATGTTCTACATGTCCATGAGAAATGCATCGAATGGTACGTTCTTTGCCGACTTTTGAGCTCATTTTTCTTAACGAACACATTTCGTTAGCGGCATTCCACAGGTACTCTTGTCATCTGAAAAAACAAGAACATAACATTTTTATGGTGGTGCTTGTCTTCTGGCTTGTTTATAGTACCTATGTAGTGAGTATTTTGGTGTACCATTTTCTAAATAAAATTTTATTTAGTACTAAGTTACCCATACCAATATAGGGCTTCTCAAGCATTCTTTACTGGTGGTATTGCAAACAACTTGGAGCCTGAGTTGGCCCGTGCTTCTAAGATCAAATGCAGTGTTTGTGGATTGAAAGGTGCAGCACTTAGCTGCCTTTTCAAGAGCTGCCGCAACAGCTTTCATGTCCCATGTGCCCATGGGATCTCAGGCTGCCGATGGGATGAAGTAGGTCTTTCTTAAATCCTACATTGTTCATTCTGTGTTCAGTCAAAATGCATGTACTTCATTGTGGTAAAACATTTTGTCAAGTCATATCATTAAATGAATGTGCGATGCTTTAGGAAAACTTTGTTATGCTGTGTCCTTCCCATTCATCAAAGAAGTTGCCGTGTGAGAGATCAAAGTCGAAAAATAAGAAGGGCAAGCTGCAGCGGTATGTTCTCTGTGCCTGTTAATTATAGCTGTACTTTGCTCTACCTGCATGTATCATCTGATGAACATTTTTCTTTTCCTGATTTGTCAGATCATGTTCTGATACAATGCTTGGTGATTGGAACTCACCTTCTCCAATGGAAAGGGTTGAACTTTGGACTGCCTCACCTTTTCTGACGAGTGAATGGGTGATATGTGGATCTGCCCTCTCTGGTCAAGAGAAGGTAGTTATTGCTTGTTTGATTATACTCTTCACATATTATTACTTGGTGTAGCTGTTTCGATAATGTAAGTTGTCTTGGTATCATTGAAAACTTAACAGGAAATCTTGGATAAGCAGAAGGGTCGAAACGTCTATCATGTAGACGATAGCCCACCCATCAAGGGGGAAGGCGCGGAGGCCAAGGTCGCGGTTGAGGGCGCAGACAAAATGGTGGCCGCACCAGCGCCGGGGGCCCTGCGCCAGTCTGTGACCACGGTGAAGGGTCACACAACAACCAGGGAATGCCGCACCTTCGCGGCCATGAGGGATTACATGAACCGCTACCAACAGCCGGCCGAGCACGGCGACAGAGGGGCGACAATCAACTGCCCGCCCCGCCACAAACCCCGCATACAAGGAGGCCATGGGGAGCACCAGCAAAGGATCATAAATATGATCGCCGGAGGATCCTCGCTCGGCATGCCCTCGAAGAGGCAGTGCCGCGCGTACGTCCGACAGATTCACCACCTCGCGATATACCCTGTGTCCAGCCCACCTCGTTACGCTGAAATCCCAATCTCCTTCGGCCCCAAGGACGCCCAGGGCGTGTATTTCCCACACCAGGATCCCCTCGTCATTTCCGTCAACATCGTGGACTTCGAGGTCAAGCGCGTCCTCATCGACGGAGGAAGTTCGGCGGACCTTCTATTCGTAGACGCATTCGACAAGATGATGATCCTCCGGGATCGCCTTTCACCCTGGGCATACCCCTGATAAGCTTCGGGGGAAGGCCCGTGACGTCCCTAGGTTAGATCGACCTGGCCGTCACATTCAGCGATGACTTCGCGTCGCGGACAAAAATTGTCATGTTTGACGTTGTCCAAATGCGCTACCAGTACAACGCCATCCTCGGGTAGGCTACGCTCAACGCCTTCGGTGCCATAGCCCACCACAATTACCTATGCATAAAGATCCCTGCGCCGGAGGGCATCATCACGGTGCGGGGAGACCAAGACTTCGCAAGGCACATTGAGCTAGAAGCCCTCTCGCGAACCCGGTGCTTCCACACCGTAGGGCCAGACCAGAAAGGCCAAACAAGCCCACTATCAGCAAAATGGGCGCCGAAGCCAAAACCACAGGGGCAAATCCGGAGAATCCCCCTAAGTCCTGACTCCCCGGAGAGGACAGTGTCCCTCTTGGCGGAGCCCCCCGCTGAAGCATGCGACGCCATCCTCGAAGTACTCCGCAGCAACGCGGATGTCTTCGCCTGGGGCCGGAGGACATCCTCGGAGTAGCGCGGGAAACAATTGAGCACCGCTTGTCCATCCAAAGCGACGCATCGCCCAAGAAACAGAAATTGCGGCGCATGTCGGCGGACCGGTTGGAAGCGGCGAAGAAAGAGATTGCCAAGCCGCTGAAGGCGGGGGTCATCCGGGAAACTAAACACACGGAGTGGCTAGCCAACCTTGTCCTCGTGCAAAAAGAAACGGGCAAATGGCGCATGTGCGTCGACTTCACCAACCTCAACAAGGCATGCCCCAAGGATGACTTTCCCCTACCCTGTATCGACCAACTGGTGGACGCTACTTCGGGCTGTGAGCTGATGAGTTTCCTAGATGCCTACTCTAGGTACCATCAAATACTCATGGCCGAAGAAGACGAACCAAAGACCGCGTTCATCATCCCCATAGGCACATATTGCTACACCCGCATGCCCTTCGGCCTTAAGAATGCCGGTGCAACCTTCACCCGACTCATCACAAAGGTTTTGGTGGGCCAGCTTGGTCGCAATGTGGAAGCATACGTAGACGACATAGTAGTCAAGAGCAAGTTCGCAGGCACACATAAGAAGGACCTCCAAGAAACCTTCACAAGCCTTCGGACGAACGGAATAAAGCTCAATCCGGAGAAGTGTGCCCTCGGCGTCAAGGCGGGCAAGCTCCTGGGGTTCCTCGTTTCCGAGAGGGGTATCGAGACCAACCCTGAAAAGATCAGGGCCATCCAAGAAATGAAGCCTCCTCACAGCGCCCGCGAGGAGCAAAAGCTGACTAGGCGCCTCGTGGCCCTCAACCTGTTTCTGTCTTGCTCAGCAGAAAGGGTCCTACCATTCTTCAAAACACTTCGAGGGATGGAGCCGTTCTGCTGGACGAACAACTGCCAGAAGGCGTTCTAAGACCTCAAGCAATATCTCACCCAACTACCAAAACTCACCAGCCTGAAGCCAGCGGAAGACCTCCTACTGTACCTCGCTGCCTCTTCCTCAGCAGTGAGCACGGTCCTCGTCCAAGAAAGCAATGGCCAACGTCCAATATACTACGTCTTGGAAGCCCTCCAGGGGGCCAGAATCCAATACACAGAACTCAAAAAGCTGGCGTATGCCCTGCTGATGGCCTCGCGCAAGCTCCGGCATTACTTCTTGGTGCACTCCATCATAGTACCAACATCTTATCTGCTGGCATTGCTGTTGCGAAACAAGGACACCCCGGGCTGAATAGGAAAATGGGCGACTGAGCTTGCACCTTTTGGCATCACTTTCATTGCGTGGACGGCCATCAAATCACAAGCCCTAGCAGACTTCGTGGCCGAATGGACACCGCACGCCGGAGACCAGCAGCTAGCCAAAATTGAGGCTCCATGGACCATGCACACCGAAAGATCTTGGTGCACCGCCGGAGTTGGTGCGGCGGCCATTTTGGGTGCTCCAGACGGGTGCAGCGTGGCCTACGCCGCCCACCTCGACTTTCCAACCACAAACAACGCCTCGGAGTACGAGGCTCTGCTATTGGGCCTCCGCAAAGCGAAGCACTAGGAACAAAAAGGGTAATCATCAAAAGCGACTCCCGCCTAGTGGCGGGCCACTTCGACAGGTCGTTCGCGGCAAGAGACCCTGAAATGGCCAATTACCTGGCCGCAGTGCGGAAAACATCAACAAACTTCTCCGGCATCACCATCCAAGTAATACCTCGAGGCGACAACGAAGCAACAGACAAACTAGCCAAAATGGCCAGCTCCGGCCAACTTCCCCCACCCGACGTCTTCTACGAAATACTAAGCACACCCTCGGCTGCACAAGGGGCTACGACCGAACCACAAGGGGTTGTGCGCGTTGTGCTCCTTGTCACCGAGTCAGATTGGCGAGACATCATCATCAAATACCTCGCTGGTCACGAACTCGAAGACGCGGCCGAAGCAAAGCGCCTCCAGCATAGGGCCAGAAATTACCATGTCATCAACGTGGAACTCTACAAGGGGGGCGTCGGCGCCCCCTTCCTATGGCGCCTGTCCTGCAAAGAGGGAATATCCCTCCTGAAGGACATCCACGAGGGCCTCGGTGGCGCGCACCAAGCGCCCTACGGCCTCGTGGGGAAAGCCTTTCGCTAGGGTTTCTACTGGCCAACCGCACTCTAAGACGCGTAGGATCTCGTCCAACGCTGCTAAGGGTGCCAGTGGGTCAGCAGACACGTTAAAGCACCCTCGGTCCCACTGCATCCGCTACCCCCTGTCTGGCCCTTCGCACGATGGGGGCTCGATATCATTGGACCATACCCAATAGCCAAGGGCAGCCTCCGCTTCGCGTTCGTCGCCGTCGAATATTTCTACAGATGGGTCGAAGTTGAGCCAGTCGTCAAAATCACGGTCGCTGCAGCACAACGGTTCATATGGAAAAGCATAATTTGCCGGTACAGGGTACCGAACGACGTCGTCACCGACAACGGTACCCAGTTCGACTCAGCGGCATTCCGAGCATTCTGCCAAAATTTGGGTATATCAGTATGCTTCGCATCCGTCGGACACCTCGAGTCCAATGGGGCAGTCAAACGGGCCAACGGCAACTTGCTAGAGGGCTTGAAGAAACGCCTCGTGGGACTTCCAAAGAGACTCTGGTCGGAAGAACTCCACAAAGCCCTATGGGCACTCCGCACATCGCCAACAAGGGCTACTGGTTTCTCTCCGTTCAAGCTCCTCTTCGGCGACGAAGCCATGACCCCGGGGGAGCTCACGACCAAGTCTCTCCGGGTAGCATCCAAAGCCGAACCGACAGAACGAGAAGCCTCTCTTGACCTCCTCAAAGAGCACCGCGTACAGGCCATATCGATGATGTCAAAGTACAATGAGGGCGTCGCACGAGCATACAACCAAAAAGTCAAGATTCGCACATTGGCACCAGGCGACATGGTTCTCAAGTGAATTGCAAACCCAACGAACATGGGCAAGCCGAAGTCCAAATGGGAGGGCCCGTACATCATCACCCGCAGCACTCGGGTCGGTTCCTTCTACATCGCAATCCTGGAGGGACAGCAGTTGGGGCACACATGGAACACAAAAAACCTCTGAAAGTATTATCCTTAGGATTGTAAAAACCAGTTGCGTCCGGGCAATTGCCCCGTTGCCTTTATATGGCATGGGCATGTAAAGAAAAAAAAATCCTGGTTGCATCCGGGTAATCGCCCCATCGCCTTTATATGACGAGGGAATGCACAAAAACAAGTGTAGCCAATGGCATTTCCCCCCCGCTTAATGAACAAGCAGCAACAAGCCCATTAAGGTGGCATAAGCTCACGACAGTGACGAAAAAGACACCGCGCATGGCCCTCGGCCCCAGTGCACACTGATGCCCTCCGCAGGCACGAGTGTATAAACAAAGACACCGCACATGGCCTTTGGCCCCGGTGCACACCGATGCCCTCCGTGGGCACGAGTGTATAAACAAAGACACCGCGCATGGTCCTCGGCCCTGGTGCACACCGATGCCCTCCGCAGGCACGAGTGTATAAACAAAAACACCGCGCATGGCTTTCGGCCCGGTGCACACCGATACCCTCTGCAGGTACGAGTGTATAAACAAAGACACCGCGTATGGCCTTCGGCCCTGGTGCTCACCGATGCCCTCCGCAGACATGAGTGTAGAAACAAAGGACACCGCGCATGGCCCTCGGCCCCAGTGCACACCGATGCCCTCCGTAGGCACGAGTGTATAAACAAAGACACCATGCATGGCCTTCGGCCCCCAGTGCATACCGATACCCTACGTAGGCATGAGGGTATAAACAAAGACAACGCGCAAGGCTAACCCCGACACGACACTTGGTCCTAGAATCAAAGTGCACCAGAGGGGACGGCGTCGACCTTCGCCTCCCCCTCGCAAAAAGGTAGGGTTCCCCGGAGCTCTATCTAAAAAAGTATGGGGGACGGCGCGAGGCTTCGCCTCCCCTCGTAAAAAGGTAGGGCTCCCTGGAGCCCTATCTAAAAAAGTATGAGGAACGGCGCGAGGCTTCGCCTCCTCGCAAAAAGATAGGACTCCTCGGAGCCCTATCTAAAAAAGTATGGGGGACAGCGCGAGGCTTCGCCTCCCCCTCGCAAAAAGGTAGGGCTCCCCGGAAACCTATCTAAAAAAGTATGGGGGACAGTGCGAGGTTTCGCCTCCCTCTCACAAAAAGGTAGGGCTCCCCGGAGCCCTATCTAAAAAAGTATGAGAAACAGCGCGAGGCTTCGCCTCCCCCTCGCAAAAAGATAGGGCTTCCCGGAGCCCTATCTAAAAGAGTATGGGGACGGCGCGAGTCCCCCCCCCTCCTCGCAAAAAGGTTGAAAAGGAAACATATAGCATGACAGTACAAAGCGAAGCCAAAATTGCTTTATTCATCACAACCTCATACACGGCATATAAGGGCCAGACAGCCTGACCTGTACAATTCAAATACATTATAAATACACAGTCCCGCAACAGGACCTATGACATGGCCGCCTCAAAGCTTCTAAGGAATGAAATCCCAGGGCTCCTCGCGCAGCACCCACGCAAGCAGTTCCTCCTCAGATGGCCCAGTAGCCATGAACCTCAAATACTCTCTCTCCGCGGCACAGTCGTCCAATGCATCAGAGGAGCTCGACGAAATCGCGGGCATGGCGGGAGGGGGCAGCGGCCCCTCGGGCGCAGTCGCAACCCGCGCGCTCCTAGGAAGCATGTATCTCTTCACGTGCCCTCGCAGCCTTCTGTTCGCGAAAACGGAAAAACCTCTTCATCAACCCCTCCTGGTTCGTTTTCTTCCAACGCTGCCATTTCGCACCATGGCATACGATGCCTCGATAACATACCCGTAGAGGCCAAATAGACAGCAAGCTTTGTTCATCCTTCAGCCCTCGCGGAGCAACGCAAGACTTAATCTGCACCACCTCAGCGGGCGAGGCCCCCACCAGGCGAGGCGTTTAAATAGTCGCCTGCATATCTGCAGACACCGGGAAGCCCATGCATAACAAATCAAAGACAGGCACAGCAAAACTATCACGAACAAGGCGGAAGTAATTGATTCCAAAAAGGAGTCATTACAAAAAACAAAACGAGGTCCCCCACTCAAAAATCATCCCCAAGACATACACAAGGGGAGTGGACAACAGTCCCCACCAAGCTAAAAACCAAACTAGCTGGCAGAGGGTCACACCTTGTCCCCGTGGGTGGCCCTCCACTCCTCGCCCCCTGGCGCCGGTGCCGAATCTGTCGCCAGAGCTTTGCCCTTCGCCCGCTGCGCTTGGACATCCCTTAGGGACGCCATCGCGGCCTCGTGACTGCGAGGCGTCCAGAAATCCTGAAGAATGACGTTGCTGCTCCGTCGCGTCCGGCGATATGCGGCGGCCACCTCTTCGGTGGTTGCCACGGCGACAGAGCGGGTAGCGAAGGCATCCATGTGAGCGCAGCCCGCCTTGTCAAGCGAGGCCAGGGCCGTCAGCCAACCCACCTTGGCACAGTGGTCCCCGTAAATGCGGCAATGGCGAAACACCTCCCCACGCTACCGGCGCGCCCAAGGTGACATCAACCTCCGCCGAGGTATGAGTCCGCGTGGGCACACCACCGTGGTCTGCCACAGCACCCTCGAGGATCCCCATCGTGTCCCCAGTCAAGCGGGCCACCGTGTCCGAAAGGTCGCGCTCCGCCTGGATCTCCGCCTCGAGCACCTTACAGACACCGAGCAGGGAGCTCACCTTGACTTGAAGGGCGCGGCGCTCCTCCTCAAGCCCCGTCACATGAGCGTCCAAGGCAGTCACCCTCTCGGCGAGCCCATCACGCATTCCTTCACTCTGTCAGTGCTCCGCGTCGATCTCTTTCTGGATCTCAGCATGGCCTCGCGACACATCAAGGCCAATCGCCCGAGAGAGCATCAGGGTCTACAAAGACAACCACCCGTAAAAAAAATTAAGACAAAGTAAAATAAACATAAGCGTAGCCACTCCACAAAGCAGCAGGAAGAACCTTCACGGCATTCGCCTCGACCCCCCGAAGCATGTCCAAGAGGGACATCTCACGGAAAGCTCCTGCGCAATGGGCGGAGCACCAAACCGCAAAATCTCATCGAAGACCTTGGCAGCGTCTGGACGAACCCTAAAGTCCGCAGTACAGAGCGGACCAACGTTTGTCGAACCCACGGCTGTCGGGGCATGGAGTGACGTAGTCGCCTCGGAGCTGGCCGATAGTGAAACGCCACCGTGACCACCGCCCTGGTCACTAGTGACGGCCATGCCAACCGGCACCTGCGGGGTCGCGGGCATAGCATCCACATCCTCTGGACCCCTCCCATAATCAGGCGAGGATGTACCGCCGCACGAGGACACGTCCAAGGTCAACCTCGCCAAGCCAAATAGGCCCGCGACGCTGCCGGCCTCCATCGCCACGCGTTCTGCCTTCGCCGGCACACCCGCCTCAACATCCTCATGGTCGCGCCGCTTAGGCGATACCACGCACACACTCGAGGAGACGCTGCTGGACTCAGCCCGCTCCACCTGCTCCGAGGGCTCCCGTGCGGCCCTTTTGGCCGCGGGTTCCCCCAAATCCTCTCGGCCGCAAGAAGGGCCCACAACCTCGCAAGGACCAGCGGTGTGTAGAGGCGCCACTGCGATCGACCCCTGGACGTCCACTTCCGGCGCGCGAGCGCGCTTCTTCTTCCCTTTGTCCGAGTCCGGACGTTCCGCAAGTCTAACCGACGCATCGTACGCCCGGTTCAGCCGCGCCTCCCTCACCACAAGCCTCTGCCTAGCATGCTCTTCGGCCGTGTAAGGGCCCAAGAGCACCTTCGTGGCTCGAGAAGCTTCGTCAATACTCGCAACTGCCAGCGCACAGACAACAAATGTTACAAAAGAAGAAGAAGAAGAAAACCAGCGACATAGGCTTAGTACTTTTGTGAGGCACGCCCTTGAGGTCCGGGACGGTGAGGGTCGGAAGATCAAACCTCGGAGCCCCTAGCTCAACATGCCACCCAAGGGCCAGACCTCGAAGGCGCAAAACTCTTCCACTAGATCACGAGTGGAGAGGCGCTTCATAGCATTATGCAGAATGTGGAGGAGAGCCTCCTCCCGCGAGGTCAAGTCGATCTCCGGCGAGGCAATCAACTTGATTAGACCACCCCTCGAGTGAAGACCAGACTCCGCTGGCAAGGTATGGTAGAACCACCGGCGTGTCCAGTCGATGTCCCAACGATTACGAGCAGCCGCAGTGGGCACGTACATTTGCAAGCGTGCCTTTGGCTGGAAGTTGACACTACCAAATTTCAACGTCTCCCCCTGAGTTCTTCTTCTTTGGCTGGCACCGCCCATCACGCAGGTACGTGAAGAGACGCCCTTCACCACCAGTGCTAACAGACTGAAGGATCCACTCAAAAACACCGAGCTTCACGATGGAGTTCGGCGTAAGCTGGGCCAACTCCACCCCATATAGCTACAGCACCTCAGAGACCAGCCCAACGCACGGAAGTCGAAGCCCGGCATCAAAAAACGCAACAAACACTACCGCCTCGTCCGGCTTTGGGGCCGGGACCGTCTCTTGCCCCGGATCCCTCACCTTGGTGAGGCTCTCCAGCTTACCCTCATCAACAAGCGTCCGAAGAACTAGCCCAAACACGGTCGATCTGCCCAGATCG
This sequence comes from Phyllostachys edulis, assembly GCA_036346405.1. Lineage (NCBI taxonomy): Eukaryota > Viridiplantae > Streptophyta > Magnoliopsida > Poales > Poaceae > Phyllostachys > Phyllostachys edulis. The sequence continues at coordinate 27,305,760 of CM070551.1, forward strand.
CTCGTATACTGCATCTCCCCTGCACCTTCCTTGCTCTGCTTAGTCATACCCACACCAACACATCCCGCAAACTAGCGCGCGCAACGAAGGCCAAGGAAGGACAATAGAAGAAATGGGAAATACAAGAAGCTTAAGCCATGCCCAGGGGGGTGACCCCCTATTTATACAAGCCGGACTGCACCAAAACCGAGCACAACAATCGAGGAGACGCTACCCAGTCATGAAAGAACACGTGGTGCACACAAATAGTCGCCACACGTGACAGCAAATCATGGCTCACGCCATCCGAAGCGGCGCCATTTAAAGCAAACTGGCCCAACGGCAGGGCACAAGACCCAGTGGCGGCGCGCGGGAAACGATGGGACGACATCAAAACCCGCCACACCAAAACCAAGGGCGGCGCAGTAATGGGGGAGCACACGCTTCGCCAGGCCGAAGGGGACGGTGCACCTGTACCATCCGGGTAAAATGCGCGGTTTCAGCTATGATGAAGCAAGACCTCAACCGCGAGGGGCTTATCGTAGGGGTGGCCCACCGGCCCCCACGACCAGGTGAACACCGCAAGTGCCCCCTAGACCTCCGAGCACCGCCGAAGGGGTCTACATGCCCGAAGGGTCCCCGAGGTGGCCCGAAGGAATTCCAAAGGGGTCCAAAGAGGCCCGAAACACTGCAATCTCGGGAGAGGCAAGGTCCAGTGGACTAAGGGGCATCCTGCATCCTCCACAGGACCACCGTACTGTTGGACTAGGCGCACCAGTTAGAAGGACCGGGACCAGGAGGGTCCACCATGGGCCAAAGGCTACACATAGGGATAGGAAAAGTCCCTGCGGCCCCTACTAGCATAGGGCCCTGTAAGGGTTAGATCTGTAATCTCGTGTACCCGGTAGAAAGGCTATAAATAGCCTTCTCTCCTATGTAATAGGGAATGATTCTTTTTAGAGCAATCAATACACAACTTCCTGGCAACCTATCCCCTCTTCGAGGACCCTTCGGTCACCCACGCGGGTACTACGGGTCCCCTTCTTTCTACTGCCTAGCCTTTTCTTGCTACGACATCATGTGGGGCATCACCTATGGAAGGCGCAAAAGGAAGATCCTGGCCGGCACGCCCTCAGCATCTGACTCGGTCACGACGGCGCAGCTACCAGATGTGTCGGATTAGCTACAGTCTACGTTTGTGTTTTCCGTTTCCAGTTCGTAGTATCAATTAGAAACTCTATTAGTTTGCTTTCTATATTTCGAATTCGTGTCGTATTCCAGTTTGTTAGGATCTCTATTTAAAGAGAGATACACTATATTTTGCAAGTAAGAAAGATCTACATTCCCAACTTTGCTTCCTGTTTTCTCTCCTGATTTCGACGCCCGTCCTTTGTGTCTCTCTCTGTATCTCGTCGTCGCCATCACGGGATCATCCGGTCCAGACCAGGGCGAGAACCAACGTTCCCAACTTTGCTTCCTGTTTTCTCTCCTGGTTTCGACGCCCGTCCTTTGCGTCTCTCTCTCTGTATCTCGTCGTCGCCATCACGGGATCATCCAGTCCAGACCAGGGCGCCGGTTCCCGCCCATCAACCAATCACGGTTACTACCTGCGTTCACGAAATCGTGCTGGTGACATTGTGTATCTCTTTCCCTGTTACTGTCGGTGGTCATATTCATATGTTTCACCTACCGATAGGTGCAGCTGGTCTAAATTTTCTTTTGCAAAAAAGATGAAAGATGACACTCGTAGGCTAGGTTTACTCTAAAATCTGCTGGAGTTGAGGGTTAAAAAAATAACTAGCCAGATTTTAATCCGGACTGTTTGTTTTAGATCGAATGCTTTGGGTGCTGTTCAAGAATTTCCATATTTAGCTATGGAGTTAATTATTCACTGCTACAGCAATGGGGAAAATCATGAAATGATTGTGGAGTGCATTGGAAACAAAGCAAGGGGAATGGCTGAGATCACTAGGTTGCTTCAGGAGCAGTTTACCAGCAACAGGAGAGGTCCCCTTCAGGCTCTCAAGTCTCACCAGTCGGGCAGTCACCAGTGTCCTTTGTTGGTGTAATGGTGTCTCATGAATTTGTTTCTCCCCGCCCCCACCCCACCAGATTCTCATGTCAAAGCAGCACCTGTACTTGCATTTCTGTTCCCACCAGCCCCTTTATAAGGTGCTGCCCATGGATCCTCAGCAGTAACAGTGCTAGCGCCATGGCGTTCTTCAACAGCGGATCGCGAGTGCTGGTAGAAATCCTGACGAGATTGCAGAGGTGCGTTGCTGTTGGCTAATCTTTCCCTTTGCATTTTGCCTGTGAAAACACAGTTTATTTGAGCAATGGTTTACTGTCAGTTCTTTCTGGACACGGGGATAGTTGATACTGATTAGTAGAAGTACCGCAACATTCGACTATCTTCAGAAAAAGGAATAATTTGATTTCTTGTGTTCTAAGCGGGGATTTTCCATGAATTTGGTGCACCTCAGTGCTTGAGTTGTGCATCGCCTACATGCATTGACATACTATCCTCAGTCATAAACTGTATTTATGTTTCGATATTTGCAGTGCTGAAAGACCAATGCCAGTTGATCACACATTTTTTGAGTTTGGATCAATTCGATACCATGTACAGGTAATCACATTTTGGAGCATCTTTGATGCAGCAGCTTGAAACAAATATAGAACACATGGAAAATTGTCATATATCTTATACCAAACAAAACCTAGAACAACCTTGTATTTGTGTTCTCAGCACTCACAATCTGCATGATCGTGCAGGCTTCAACATCAGATTCTGAGAACATATACTTGTCGATATCGACGCCATCTCTTTCTCATGAGGCTTCACCCTCGAGCGGCTTGCCTGAATCCACATTACAGGAGGCGAAGAAAATGTATCACAAATTTGCAGAGATTATCGAGCCACCTAAAGAAGGATATGCCTTAACACTGAAACTGAATTTCTCTGGCCTTACCCGACCAAAAGGTATGAACATTCTCACCTTCTTTCAGTTCTTCGGTGATAGAAATCTGGGACTGTCTATACAGTACTCGACAGATACAGATTCCATCTAACAACAGTTGCTTTGCATAGATCGCGTCAAGGCTATTAACCAGATATCGTTGCTGCAATCCGTCATCCTTAGCTCGCAGCTGAAGGACATGTTAGGGGGCCTCGGTTCGTCTGGCACGATGAAGCTCGTGTACAACCAAAGGGACCCTTTCTTCGTCAGCAAAATGGTACGTTCTTGCTCGGCTCTTCACTTCCCCAGGTCCCATGGAGACAAAGCTTCATGAGAAAAAAGAAAGAAAGAAATGAAAGCATAGTTTGGTTCGCTACTGATGCGACTCTTAACCTGCAGCCGGGAAAGATAAACGCCATATTCCCCATGCGTTTCAGAGACGACACGGATTTGGCTATCGCGACCTCGTTCTTTCAGGTGGGTAGCTGATATATGCCTGCGTGCAGTGCAGTCTAGTCTAGTTTAAGTTTTGCTGCTTTTCGCGTATTCTGAAGCCTGAAGGAAGTGAGATGACGACAGGAGCTACATGATATCGGGAATTCGTTCTCGAGAGCGCCCAAGTGCAGCTGGTCGCCGATCCCGCCCCCGGAGCTGCGAGGGGAGTACGTGCAGCACCTCACCACCAACGGTGGATTCGTGTCGTTTGGTACGTACGTGCCCTTCCGGTGATTCCCATCGATTTTGCTTCGCCCGTCCGGCGCCGCGGCGCGTCGTGCGCTCGTGCCGTGCCGTGCCGTGCCGAGCGCGAGGTCGGGTGCCCCGTGCCCGTGTGCCGACGATTTCCATCGGTTTGCGCCCGTCCGGCGCCGCGGCGCATCGTTCCGACCGCGAGCGAGGCCGTGTGGTGTGCTCGCGCGGCGCGCGGCCCTCCTGCAACCCACGGGCCACGGGCCACGCGCGTGCGGTGCCGGCCCGCCCGTATAGACTCTTGTGTCGTCTGAAGAAGTAGACTGTAGACAGTGGACTTGACGTGACGGATGCTTCAATTTGCAGATATTTTCTCGCGGCACTTCAAGGGGAAAAAGGCGGCCAAAACTGCATGGATTCTGCTCAACTTCCAGTCCTACGTGAAATACCACATCAAGGTTGGTCTCAGCGTCGATTGTATGTTGATCCATGCTTTTAGGAAGCAATTTTACTGACGGTGAAAGTCGACCTGCGCAGCGCACCCGAAGTTACATTCAGAGCAGGATGAGAAAGCGGCTGGAAACCCTGACAGAGGTATGGACTTGAAATCTTCAGAATAGGCATATTGCACAACATCATTCGGGAATTAAGACTTGGTCGTGTGAATTGGCCGGTAAAATGTATATACCATAGTTCCAAAAGAATAAGTGTGCATGCCTGTGTTCTTCAGGCTTCAACCCATATAACTGGAACCAAGTTTGTAATGAGAGTGTTATTTTTCATTGAGCTGCAGGTGATCCAAAATGCAAGGTTAAGAGGAAACGATGACAAGAGGAAATTACAAGGTACACACATTATAGCATGACTGCATCTGCATGAGTGCGCGATTTTACTTGGAGACTACAATTTCCCGCTCTCTACTAAAACAGAATTGCAGCCTCCCGCTTTCTTTTTCAAAAAAGCCTTAGATACCGCAACCTAGCACATGTGGATCACCTATTTATTATTTATGAAAAAGAGAATGTTAGTTGTGAGTAGTTCAACGGTTGAATTAAGCTGATGCAGTCAGCAAACCGCTTTTGGCAAATGATACCTGGATCACAAAAAAGCGAATCCATATATGTTGCTCACAAACAACGTCCGAAACAAATGCCAATCAAGTGCAGGTACGCAGAATTCATGCGCTACAATCATAGCAATCACAACCGACTTATTAAACAGCCCGCAGTGATGCCTAAGTCCCAGATGCCCATGACAAAGGGTATCATAATTGCTGCTAGGACCATGCAAACGGACATGCAGATGCAGGTTATATCTTTCAGCCATTGTAAGGCATGAATAGGAAGGACAACGACCTATCTATCTTGAGCATGCATACATGTAGCGATCACATGAAATCCTGTGGAAAGCTACAGGGAGAATGATGGAATAGTACAACCAGCATGTTAGTAAGTAAGAACATCCACGTTCTGACACCATGATCTCAGTAATGCCATCAACGTGTTTGCAGGCAGAGAGAGGGGAGAAAGAGAAGCGCTGATATGATACTAATAATTGACTGATGAGCTCATCAAGCTTTTGTATCGCAGTAAGGAAGAAGAGCAAGAGAAGATTGATCAACTTTGCGAAGGCCAAGAAACTGAAGAAGGGTTTCAAAGCCGTCGTCGACAAGATCAAGCGGCTGCGGCTGAGGATCAGGGTGAAAGGTCTGGACCGGTTCAGGCGGCAGTGCCAGTGCTTCGCCGTGCCCAAACTCGCCATGCCGCACAGGAAGGAGCACAAGTACCACAAAGTAGAGTGAATTTCACTCAAGTTTTTGGGAGGATGAACAAAGATTTAATGCGCATGTCATAACACGCCCACAAGCATGGTGATACATGCTAACTGTACTATTCCACCCCCGAGCATGGGTATTCAGAAAAGGAGGTGGCAGTTAATTTGGTATTAGCGTTGGGATTTAGAAAGTACAGTGGTACATGCTACAAACTAGAGTGAATTTCGCTTTTAGTTTTGGAGGATTTGGAAGTTCTACTAGCATTGTTAAGGGTATTTGTGGTATTTCACTTGTACTAGGGTTTAGTCTTGTGTCTCCTTTGTACCCTATATATATTACCCATTAGGTCTCTTTAATACATACACAATATTCATAACATGGTATCAGAGTAAAGGTTAGGGTTAGGATTTACTATAGCCGTCGCCGCCTCCTAGTCTTCTGCTGCCCGCTGCCCTCGGGAGGAGCAATCTCCGCTCCCGGAGGCGGCCAGATCCGGATCCATCTGGCGCGTGGAAGACGCTCTTCGCCACCTCCTTGTGATCCCGGCCATGGAGGGTGGCAGCACCAACCTCGACGTGGCGATAGAGTTGCTCCTGAACGTGGAGAAGCAGATGAGGCTGGCTGGCGATGTCAGTGGCACGAGGAACAGGGGCGGATCCACCTAGGTTCATGGGTGTTCAGCTGAACACCCAAAATTTTTGGGCAAAAAATTAGTATATATAGGATATAATATATGTATATACCGGAAGTTAGCTTCAATCAGCGTGTAACGTACTCGGTTTCGGCATCTCGCGCCTCATAGATCTCGCACTGCGCTCCAACCACGTTAAATCGCTCGCGCCTCGCGATCTGCCGATCTCGCGGTAGAGCCCGTCCAAGAGTCCACATGGCTCGACGTCTTGATTGCCCATGCCGGAATCAGAATGGAAATGGCCCAATCAATCAATCAATCTCGCGCAGCGACATTTATTTGGTGGATTTGTGGCCTTCGGCTGAATTCCACATAAGTGCAATCCAAATAAAAAATGTTGGGCCTGATTGACATGACAAACTAATGGGCTTTACTTACTTTCCACTGTCCTATTTGGTTGTGCTTGAAAAGGCTTAATGCCAAATGAGCTTTGTCCATTCTGAATTGCTGTGCTTTCCTTATGGTTGTTTAAGAACTTGGAAACTGTAGATGGGCCAGGCTAGCATGGTCCGACAAGACATGCCGTGCTTGGATCGGCACCTCGGCCTAGCGGGCCGGTCCGGCACGTATAGTGTTGGGCATGACATGGTCCGGCTGGCATGACCGGCGACAGAGGAGACGGCAGGTCGGCGGCTCCCGCAGAGGAGGTAGCAGCGGCGGAGAAGGCGGGGGCGCGGGTCAGTGGAGGCGGGGACACGCATCAACGGAGGCGTGTGGTGGCGTCGGTGGCGCGCGATGCGCTACACGAGCCTGTTGGCATGTCGGACTAATCGTGCACGGGCCAACACAGCACGGTATGTGAGTTCGACGTGATGTGCCTGGATTGGCAGCTTCTTTGCATGTCTTCATTTAATCATGCTGATTCATTCGCTACTTATGACAAGGAAAACTTGGTTAGGCTTGCTCAGTTTTATCCTAAAGATTTCTCAAGCACTTCATTGATGCATCTTCCCTTTCAACTTGCACACTTCATTACTGATATGCGTAGAGATTAAAGATTTAGAAAATTGAAAAATCTTGTTGAGCTATCAATTGTGCTTGTTCAATCAAAGAAGAACATCCATTATAAAATTATTTACAAACTTCTCAAATTGGTGCTAATTCTTCCCATAGCAACTGCTAGTGTTGAGAGAGTATTTTCTTCAATGAAGTATGTGAAGAATAAGCTAAGAAATAGAATGGGTGAGCAATACTTGAATGACTGCTTGGTCACATTTCTTGAGCGAGAAATTTTCCTGTAAGTTAAGGACGATGATGTCATATCTTGCTTCCAATGCATGAAGCATCGTCGAGTTAAATTGTAATGTTCTTAATTATTTTGTAATTTATTTGAATTATTTGAGAATTGAGATGTTATATCTGGTACAAACAATTAGTACTTCCATTATTACTATTGTGGATCTTTATGTTATGTACTGTACTGATCAATATTTTTGTAACTCCGAACACCCATCCTAAAAATCTTGGGTCCGCCACTGACGAGGAAGGTCGTCATCGATATCGTCGAGCTATGCTTCAAGGCCTGGCGCTCTAGATCCGTGCCACCACTCTAGATCGAGCCGCCTCTGAGCCGTGTCTTCCTCGCACGGCGGGCCTCCTCCTCCAACCGACTTTGCCTCTGCTCTCGGGCGCGTTGACCGTCCACGTGTCCTCCCTCCCGCCGCCGAGGTGAGCGGAGGCTGCAGGCTTCTAGATTGGGAGTGTGACCGTGAGGAGGCCGGTAGAGCTTTCCAGTGTCGCCCCCGACGCCATGGTTGCCTACCTCTGTTTGGCCGCTATTCGCCTCTTGGGGGAGCTCTTCTTCCAGATCTGATCTTGATCGGATCCTCCCTTCGCGCGAGCCGCCTCGTCTTCATCGCCTGGACGTTGCTTGGAGGAAGACAAATTCGGCGCCCCGAGCCTCCTCTGCTCGGTGCCGCCTCTACCTTGGCTTGCATCGGGACCCCAACTCCTCGACGGACCCGACACAGCTCGTCGCCACTGTGTCATCTTCGCTCGTCTCCGACGACTCTAGCTGCCGCTTCAGCTCCATCGACGGTGACTTCCTCATGCTTCCCCGATCAGCTCTCTTCTTGGTTGTTGCTACTGCACTAGCTCTAGCCCTTTTCCAGCCACAGTTGCCCTTGTCTGTGCCATTGTGCGCATCGCTTGCTGCTACTCCTTCCTTGGAGTGATGATGTCGCCGCCCTCCTTCCTTGGAGCACCGCCGAGGCCATCCTTTTTCTTCTTGGAGCGCCGCTGCATCTTTGGCTTGGTGCGTGTCTTCATTATCTAGGCTATCCGAAGTGCGTGTCTTCATTATCTGGGCTATGTGATGAGCCTAGTGATGTGGTTGTTGGTCTGGTTTAGTTTGCTTGCTGTTGAAGGATAGTGCGATTGCTTTGCTGCTGCTAGTTAACTCGAGTCTTTTCTTTCTTTGTGTCTTTTTCTTCCGTTGCGTCCATCCAAGTTCGTACCACTCTATCTTTAAGTTTGTCTAAGCCATGCGAGTCCATGACTTTATTGTTAGTCGTAGAAGTATATGAATTCCTTTTTGTATAGCAGCAGCCGCTGCTCTTTTCTCTGAGCCGCTGCAGATCGTAGAAGTCGTTACGATGTCGCTGCTTCTCTCTTAGCCGTCGCCCTGAGCTTCTCAGGCCGCCGCGCTTCTTCTACACTGCGCCTCTGTTGTGTTTCTTGTGTACTGCATTGCCACCGTTTTAGGCTTCGATCTGCGCCGCCATACTTCTATCTATTCCTCTTTGGCTTGATTTGGCAGCTTTCTCTATTCCTGTTGATTTTATCATCTTCTTCGTCGTGTTGTCGCGGTCGACTTTGCTCCTGCTTGTCTCTACTTCGTCAGCCCCCTGCACCTTGTGCTTTATGGGCTGTCGCATGACCCCGGATGGGAGATCTTTTGATACTCAATATATTTTCTAAGAGCTTCACGCTGCGATGACATTATCAAGACACGAATATTAGATTTTTCCTATTGTAGCATCAACCCTTTCCAAATACAATGCTATTGCATACGCCTTACATTTGAGGGGGGTGTTAAGGGTATTTGTGCTATTTCCCTTATATTAGGGTTTAGTCTTGTACCCCCTTTGTACCCTATATATATTGCACATTGTGCCTCTTGAATACATACACAACATTCGTAACATGTTAATGGTATTTGTGGTATTTCCCCGGTATTAGGGTTTAGTCTTGTGCCCCCTTTATACCCTATATATTGCCCATTGGGCTTCTTGAATACATATACAATATTCATAACATGGTATTAGAGCAAATATTAAAACCCTAGCCTCCAACTGCTTTCACTGCCCGCTGCCCCCGGGAGTAAAGGGATACGGGTAGGCTATGATAGCAACAATTCAAAAATTCTACCACGTAAACTAGGAAGCCAAGCAAGAAGATGATCACAGATCGTTACCACCAGACGCGCAGAGCAACGGAAGAAGAGTTGGAGCAGCCTGGTCCAACATAGAGCGCGTCGATGGAGTGGTTGTAGTCGATCGACCAGCGTCCTCGCGACTCGATCGTCTCCTCTAGCAATCTTAGCAGTTTCTTGTGAAGATCGCGGATCATCCTCAAGCGCAACAGCAACCGTAGTAGTGCCTCTACGGTATCCACACGTCTAGAGAAGGAACAACCGTACGCCGGTGTGCTAGCACCAAGTCGTACAGTGGAGCTTTCAGAAAGATGGCGGCTAAGGTTTCGGTAGAGCAACTCACGTTAATCTCATATTCCCAATAGCCTCAAGCATCTCTTTATATAGTGTCCATGACGGATCCTATCTGAACACGTTTTGTTCCAACCCGTTAAGTGTGTGACCCGTTAGGTTTATGTGTAGTCGGTTGTGACTCGGAAACTCTTTCTGATCACGAGTTGTTAGCGGTTCCTAGTAGGACATAACGATTCCCGAATACATACAAATTATATCGGACGAACCTTAATGCAATATGATCTACGACCAGGTCCTCATCACTTATGACCGGGTCATATTTCTATACGACCAATTCGTATTTGGTCACAACCATTTCGTAACTCCTTACGACCAGGTTTCGACCACTGTGTGATTACGTTCGACTAGTCTACGACCAGCTCGTATCTCCATACGACCAGTCCGCAACTGATCGAACTAATCGACCTACTCGTGTATTCTCCCTTTACCTCATGATGTTTGGTTGAACTCCAGGTGAGATATTGTGTCATCCATGGACCGTTCAATACTTTCTCGATTGAGTGTCGGATAACCTTATGTGGTCGAACTCTTCGACCACCAGTGGCATGACCATGCACTTTCTTTATCCGACCACTTGGAGGGGCCCAGAAACATCTCTCCTGTTATGTTAAGAGGGGCAAATCCCATATCCGACCAATCACATCCCTCCGCATGTTTCATAGTATACCCGAAAGCTACCTTTATAACTACCCAGTTACGAGTAGCGTTTGGCAACCCCTAAGAGTGTTGTTACACATGTAGGGAACCATGCTGATCTCAGGTGTAAGGATTATACATCATCATTGCTTGAGACCAACTAATGACACATAGAATCATAACAATCTCAATAGTGTCTCAAGGTGGGTCAATCCAACCCCATGTTCTCCAACATGTGTTCACATTATTGATTCGATATCCCTATATCCATGACCGGTGAAACATGGTCATCAATCAATACATGTGCTGGTTGTAGAGTCACTGGTGTTCCGACCAGTGACATCTGACCAGTGATACATTTAGAACGACATCATGTAAGTTAATAGTTTCACCAACAAGCCACATACTTGTTAATCTTCATAACCAATGATTCATTCAAGGAACAGAATAACATTTAATCAATAACTTATAAATATAGACATGATACAATCATCTCTATGATTGCCTCTAGGGCATATCACCAACAGGGAGGAGCTATCTCCGCTCCCGGGGGCGACCACATTAATCGTAGTCGTTCTCGCAGGAGCAGAATTCATGGATCGAAGAAGCAGCAGCATCCCTCTTCTCTCTCGGCCGCTGCCTATCCAGATCCGATCTGGATTGCGTGAGCCCGTTGTGAGCTTCGTCCCGTCCGGATCCAGCCGCTGCCATGTCGCCACCGCCACCACAAGAGGTGCCCCGCATGATGGTGGCCGGGGCCGTGGCCTCCCTGACCAAGTGGATGCACATGCGCGTCGTGGAGGCCCCCCCAACCTCCTCACCGATGAGCACGATGACCTTATGCTCTTCCAGCTCTCCTAGCGGTTGTGAGAGTTGCTGGCCACATGTGTCGAACAAGACGCCGCCTCTTGCCGCAACCCTCACAGCCGCCTCGCACCGCCCATGCATAGCTTTGCATTTTCCCAATCACCATCACCAACGCCGCTGCAGCCACCAGTGGTAACCCTAGCTCTGGAACCGTGGATCCGCGGTGCCACCCTCCATGCACCTCCGAATCACCCGAATTCGCCGCGAATGCGCTCCATCCAAGCCGATCCGGTTTTCTCTTCATCCTGATCCGCTCAGTCGGTTTTCTCACGAACGTCGCTGTCGGCCTTGTGTTATCGACGACTTGGAAGGCTGCCTCGTTGCCTTGGCTTCGTCATCAAAACGTCAAGACGTTGCGTTCTTAACGCCTTGTTGCTGTCGGCCCCGTGCTGTCGATGACTTGGAAGGCTGTCTCGCTGCTTTGGCTTCGCCGTCAAAATGTCAAGGCGTTGCGTTCTTGACGCCTTATGGTGGTCGCTTGCGTCTCTTCTCCCATGAAGGAAAATAAAGTCATTTACACTGTGAAGGAAAATCAAGCGCGGAGGTTCGCCGTGCATGCCGTTGTTGCTAGTGTCTTCTGCTGCTGCCAGTGTTTGTTGCTAATTATCCTTTGAGCCACTTTTTTTTCTTCCGTTGCGTCCATCCAAGTCCGTACCACTTTATCTTTGAGTGTGTCTAAGCCACGCAAGTCCACGAATTTATTGTCAGTCATAGAAGCATAGGAATTCCTTTTGCATAGCAGCAACCGCCGCTCTTCTCTTTGAGCCGCTGCAGATCATAGAAGTCGTTATGATGCCGCCGCTTCTCTCTTAGCCACTGCCCCGAGATTCTAAGGCTATCGTGCTTCTTCCACATTGCGCTTCCGTTGCGCTTCTTGTGCACTGCACCGACATGCTTCTATCTATTCCTCTTTGGCTTGATTTGACAGTTTTCTCTATTTTTGTCGGTTTCATCATCTTCTTCATCGTGTTGTTGCGGTCGAATTTGCTCTTGCTTGTCTCTACTTCGTCAGCCCCTGCACCTTGTCGTACGATCCCGGATGAAAGAAGATCTTTTGATACTCAACATATTTTTCAAGAGCGGCATGCTACGACGACATTATCAAGACTCAGATTTTGGATTTTTTTTTCCTATTGTACTGTCAACCTTTTCTAAATGCAATGCTATTGCATACGCCTTGCATTTGAGGGAAAGGGGGGTTAAGGGTATTTGTGGTATTTCACTTGTACTAGGGTTTAGTCTTATGTCCCCTTTATACCCTATATATATTACCCATTGGGCTTCTTCAACACATACACAATATTCATAACAGGACATACATGCTAACTGTATTTTTCTAACCCGAGAATGGATTCAGATAAGGAGGCGATACAAGAGTTTCATGTTCTTTTCATGTATGGGTATTAGGTGTTATGAATATTGTATGTATATTCAAGAGGCCCAATGCGCAATATATATAGGGAGTACAAGGGGGTATGCCATATACAGATAAGTATACCATATACATATAAGAAAATATAAAAGGAGTCCTATTCTAACACCATCCCTCTCAAACTCATGGTGGATGACACATTGAGTTTGGAGAGAAAATACAAATGTTGTACCCTAGTCTCTGCCTTTGTGAAGAAATCAGCAATCTGTAACTCTAAGGGCATAAACTGTAAAGCAAGTACTCCCTCCTACATTTGTGAGCGAGTGTACGAAGCATCCACACCAATGTGCTTGGTAAGCTCATGCTTAACTGGGTCACGAGCAATACTGATAGCACTTTTACCGTCAGACAAAAGAGTCGTAGGTCCCATCATAGGCACTCCAAAATTTACAAGTAACTACCTCAACCAAGTAACCTTTGTTGTCACTACTGCCATAGCTCTCAACTCAGCCTCTACACTCGAACGAGAAACTGCAGTCTACTTCTTTGTCTTCCAAGCAATCAGGGAGGAGCCAAGAAAACCACAGTAAGTAAAAAGAGAACGACGATCAGAAGGATCACTAGCCCAGGTCACATCGGAGTACGCCTGAAGTTGTAGTGAGGTGGAGCTAGGAAAAACAAATGATGAGAGATAGTCCCACGCAAGTAGCGAAGAACACAAAGAAGGTGACTGTAGTGAAAATGGGTAGGACGAGCCATGAACTGACTCAAGATATGAACATTATAAGCAATATCAGGATGAGTGCTCACAAGGTACACCAAACTCCCAACAAGATGAAGATGTCGAGTAGGATCCTCAAGAAGATCACCATCAGTGGCACACAGTGGCGGATCTAGAAATTAGATGATGGGGGTGCACACTTTGCACTCACAATTTTATAGTTTATACAATGATTTCGTAACATCATAAAGGATGTCTCTATAATCTACATTGACATATCGTAACACAATTTTCAAATTTTCATTCACAATTAAGCTCACATTCCCGGATTGACATAGCAATATAATATGAACATGATAATAATATAATAGTGGCAGACAGCATACGGGCTACGACATACCAATAAAGCTATAACCAATTTCAGTGCTTCACTGCTTCTGCTCTAGGCTCCAACCAGCCAACCACTTGTCCACCTTATAATCGAAAATCCAATTCCAAATCCAATTGGCCAGCCAATCCAACTCCAGAACTCTGAACTGCTGAACAACTCCCACTCTCCTAGCCAGCCAGCCCCAAGCCCCCAAGGCTTCTTCGGTTCGGTCCTTCCACGGTGGCGGGCGTGAGCTAGTCGGTTACTGCTCCCCGCCTCCTCCAGCCAGCCGTCACTGCACCCTCCCGGCCTCCCGCGCCCACACACTCCTCTCGGGCCACACCGCCTCCCGGCCTCCCGTGTGGTCGCCCGCCCTCCCCTCTCTCCGCGTGGGCTGCTGCCCTCCCGGCCTCACAGGTGGCCGCCTCCTCGCCAGGCGTCGGCCCATCGTGCCTTGCCTAGGAGCAGCTGAGCAGGAGCAGGGGACTGAGGGGAGGAGAGATTAGGGTTGGAGACTTGGAATTTTAGAGCAGCCGAGCAGGAGCCACTGAGGAAGTAATCCCTGCTCAGTTTTTAGATTTTTAGGGGTGCCGAGGCATACTCGGCACCCCACCTGGATCCACCCCTAGTGGCACGAAGCTGCAGGGATAGCTCCATGGGAGTGTCAGCAGTTTGAGTGTCAGTCGGACTAGACCGATCAAGAAGATCATGGACATACTTCTGTTGTGAGAGGTAGTAGCCCTTAAGCATGGAAGAGACCTCAATCCCAAGGAAGTACGTAAGAGAACCAAGATCAGTCATAAAAAACTGCTCACTGAGATGCTTCTTCACTTACGTGATGAATGAAGAATCATCATCAGTGATGATGAACTACAGATGCTCTGATCTGGCCCGATCTTTCGATGAGAAGGTAAATTTGGTAGAAGTCGCTCAACTCTCACAATCCTAGCTACGAACTCGTAAGGCCCGAAACCACACAATCGCTGAACTGCTCGATAAGTCATTATCAACCATGCACAAATACCCGGTTGACCTGATCACGAAGATCAATTCCTGCATACACCGAAGAAGGATGCAAGAACAAGGTAAAACACAATCTGATGTATTGCAAATATGAATTAAAATTGTATTGATAAGTGGGGTTCCGAAGACAATATCGCTATTGATCACACCGAACAAGAGGACAAAGAATAAAGTAGCAAAGCTAAACTTCAATCAACAAAACCCAAGGAAACTAGAGGGGTGGCGGCCACTATGTATAGGAGAAGGGAGGGGCGGAGCGCGGTACTGTTCACGCGTGAACAGTATCGTGTGAATAGTACCGAAAACCCTAGGTGGCTGGCCATATGGGCCAAATCAGCCCATTCATTACAAAGCCCAGAGGCCAACAATTGGTGACGCAGCACCATGGTATGTACACGTAGCACCATGGCATGTAGTCGTAGCTCGGCTTGTAGGAGTAGAAGTAGCTCGGTCCAATTGGGGAATATGGCAGTGCAGTAGTCAAAAGTCCTATCGGAGAAGATATGGTTGAAGTAGAGGATGCAGTGCAACGGGTCGAAGTAGTGGTTGCATTCTTAGGGTTGATGTCCTCATCATCCTCCCTTTCTTGAATTTGAGTCGTCCTCGACTCAATCGTTTTCTCCAAGTCATCACTTTCCTGCAAAAGGTTAGTAGCGATAGGAGGTAAAGAAACACACATTTCTTCTAATGGACACGAAGATTCTTTGCACATCATAGTATAGCATTCAGATTCATGTTTTTCCATGTCAATGCAATCAGATTTTGTAGCTAATATAACAAGAGTTTTCAATTTAACTTCACTTGGAGCTATAATCTTATGATTAACTTTTGTCTAATCATACTTATTCTATCAGTTCTTTCTAATTCATCCTTTAATATGGCAGCAGTAGACATTGGAAGCAAAATAATTTTCTTTTCTTTATAAGTGAAAGTATAATGATTGGATCTACCATGATGTTCAGTATATCTATCATATTGCCAAGGTCTACCTAATAATAACGAGCATGCTTGCATAGGTACGACATCGCAATCAATACAGTCATGATATGATCTATTAGAAAAATGTATGCGCACAAGTTTAGTCACTTTCAACTTACCATAAGAATTTAGCCATTGAATGTAGTAAGGATGAGGGTGTTGAGTTGTGGTCAAACCAAGCTTCTCAACCATGTCTTTGTAGCAAGGTTGTTGCAACTGCCGCCATCGATGATGACTCTACATGAATGTTTGTTGATGACGAACTTTGATTGAAACAAGGTGTGGCGTTGATTTTGTTTAGCAAGCTCCATTTGAGCACTTAGCACACGCTGGACAACTAGGTTTTGGTACTTGTCAGATGTCTTATGGCCTAATTGTTCTTCCTCAATTTCGTCACCTGCATTGTTAGATGCAACCAAAACATGTTCTTCCTCAATATCACTAGCTGAAGTGTACTCACAATTGTCCTTGATAAGTAAAGCTTGCTGACTTGGGCAATCGCGTACCAAGTGCACAAATCCTTTGCAGTGGTGACATTGTACATATTTAGATCTCCCTGTAAAAGCAACGGAAGAAGCACTTTTTATAGGGACTTGTACCTTTTCTGATTTGCTTGCATCAAGGACATGTGTAGGAGTGGACGGAGTGGTAGGAGGTGCACGGCTTGCGGAGGGTGCATCTCGGCCAGAAGTGGAAGGTGCCATGTGTTGTTGCGGACTTGACCGACCTGCAAAAGATCCTCCAAAATTGCTCCCAGAACGAGATTGACGACCCTGCACTTCTCTTTCTGCTTTGCAAGCAAGATAAAACAAACGAGTAATAGAATTGTATTATTTGTAATCAAGTATGTCCTGAATTTCACAGTTTAAACCTCCCAAAAATCTAGCCATCTTAGCATCTTCAGTTTCATCTAAACCACAATACAGCAAACTAGTTTGCAATTCTTGATAATAATCCTCTACATAACTGCTACCTTGTCTTAAGCGTTGCAATTTATTAAGCAAATCACGAGAATAATATGAATGTACAAATCTATATCTCATTGGTCTCTTCAAAGTATTCCATGTTCTAGGTATGTTCTGATGAGTACGACAATATTCACTTCACCAAATAAAAGCAAAATCAGTAAACTCACTAGTAGCAGCCCTAACTTTCTTATCTTCAGGGAATTCATGACAAGCAAATTTTTGTTCTACGGTAAGCTCCCATGTGAGATAAGCATCATGATCATATTTTCCAGTAAAAGAAGGTATAGTGAATTTAATTTTACCAAATGCATCATTATGGTCACGTATCTCATGTTGATTTCTTTCCATACATTGACGATTGTGACGAAGCCGATGATGGTTACAATCATTGTAAACATTGAATCCATCTGTTTTCGTATCAGCAGTGTAGTTGTTCACATCTTCTTCTTCCACCTCATTTGCCCAAGAGCGGGCAACAGGTGGTGTGCGGCGAGCAGGTGGGTTCTCCACCATTGGCTCATCATGTGCCATGGTTCCAGCAAGTGGGCGTCGTTCGAGGAGCTCAACACGTGTGCAGAGCGTCGTGAAGTTATCGTTGATCTTAACCAAGGCATCGCGAATGCTCTCACCGAATGAGTGCTCAAAGCGCCACATGATCTCTCTCGTGCGAGGTGTGAGAGGACCGTCGCCCTCATGCACAAGAGTGTAGTCGTTGTTGTTCTCACCATGTTTAGATCCGCGTGACCCTGCCATTGTTAGTAGAAAACAAAGAACAAATCATAGTGTATATGTCCCTATCAACTACTAGATTCTGGAGTTTCACAAATCACTCTCTCACAATGCCTTACCAAGTTCTTACAAGCTCTTACCAATGCAGCAAGGAGGAGGTACAACCGGTGGTTGGTTCGTGATACTCTCACTTGTGAATAGCCTAACGATTGCGAGGAACGGTACCTACTGAATTAGTAGGAAGTGGAGCTCGGAAGACTTCAATATGGTAGCAAGGATCAGCAATAATCAAATCAGTTAATGCAACTTGAAAAATTGTTCAAAGTACTAGTCAATGTTGCTAATCCTAGCCTAATCAAAGTTAGCTAATCAAAGCCTTATGAAAAGAAGTGTAGGAACGCACACGCAAAGATCAATGTGACTTGATGTAAACAAAGAAAAACCTCACACCAAGTGCTAGGAGAGACACTAGCCAACTACTCAAACTTCTTTGTAGGGGCGTAAGATTGTTTACACGATGTTGAACATAAAAAATGAAATAACGTGCAATGTAAACAGCCCTCTAGTTTAAGCAGAAACAACAGCTAGTCTCAAGAGATGAAAACGCAAAGTTTTATATGGCTTATATATACTCGTTTGAAATTTTTCGATGAGATATACTACTTTGCAGTTGAGGTGAACCCCAAATTCCGAAGGGAAGACCGAAATAACTGGCAAAAACAGAAACCGAAAACTCGTGACGCAAATTCGGGGCCAAAGATGGCCGATTTTGGGGGTATTATAGGGTTACTGGCATAAGCAGGTCATTTTTATTGGATGTGTCTCGTCGTTATCTTTCCAACGAATCTAAGAACGTCGAATTCGGACACCGTGTGCAAAAGTTATGCCTGTTTTACTGAAGATGTCTTGGAAACGGACTCGAATTCGTCTCGGCTGCAAAATTGAAACTGCTATATCTTTCAATCCCTGGGACAAATTTGCTCAATTTTTTTTGTGGAATCTTGTGGCTATATGTAGAAGGACTGCACCAATTTTCACTAGTTTTTGCGAAGGTTTGACATGCTTTCAAATTTCGGGAAGGTGGACACCTCTATTTTTTTTGTCCTTCTGTTTTTTCTCTCTTTTGTCCTTTGTTTTTTTTCTCTGTCAAAAACCGAAATCAATCTCTCTTTTTTTTCTTTTTTTCCCTTCTTTTTATTCTCCGTCACAAATTGAAACCACTCGGCACTAGGGTCTCCAATTTGGCGGTGGGCTTCAAGTAATATGCTGCGGCAGGGGATTTAGTTGCATTTCGGTTGCCGCAGTAGATGATGGGTAGCGGCTGCAAGAGGATGTTGCTAGCTGCGACAGCGAGGTCAAGCCGCGGCAGCAAGCTTTGGTTGGCACGGTGCGATAGGGGAGGAAGCAGCGGCAGTTTAGGTATGGCTTGCCGCGGCAGCGTGAAGTCGGCGCGGCAGCGATAGGTAGCGGCAGTAGGGTGCCAAGATTGTCGCGGCAAGGACCTGTGGCAGCGTCTGGTCATTGTGACAGCGATTGGCAGAGGCGACAGGAGGCTCTTGCGGCAGGGAAGGACCTTGCGCGAGGATGATGATCTTGTGGCAAGAAAACAAAAGCAACACAGATGCAATCCAGACAATGATCAACTAGACAATAATTAGAACTAAAAATCAGCACTAGACACGACGATGCAAGCAATGATTCAACAATGCAAAAACTGATGAGGACATCAACCCTCCGGATACGACCGCTACTCCACTTCATGGTACAAGGAAGGTCCCAATGTTCTAAGTCAAGCAAGAGTTCTAGTGGGACACATTCTGGAATCCAGTTCGGCCTCCGGAGACAGCACTGACTTCAAATGTGCACAACTTTCACATACGGAGTCCGTTTGAGGTCCACGAGTACTTGATGGAAAGCTTATCTCGTCCTCTTTCCAAATTCCTTCTGTGTGCTCTGTAATCACCAAAAGAAGGTGTTGCGTCACCTATTTGGGCCAAATTAGGCCTTGTAATGCTCGGGCCCAAGGGAAGGTAGCACCCCTCTCTTGGCCCGTACTATCCACGGCCATACTGTTCACATGAATAGTACCATGAATAGTCCATCCCCTTATTTCTTAGTTATGTGCGGCTCCTGTAACATCCTAATTTTCTGAGCTTTAAAAATCCTTTGCATAGTTAGTAGGGAGAAAATTCACCATTTGGATTTATTTGACTTTAATGGAAAAGCTTAATATTGAACCTTGTGTATCAAAATAATTTAATATGATTAAAGTCAGCATCAACAATAGTCAAAACTATTTTATTTGGGTTCACTGTGCTTGGATATATTTTCTAGAATTTTTTCCAAGTTCATTTGCTATTTTCCAATTGCCATTTGAATTTTTTGGTAATTTATAAAATAGAAAACCTATTTAAATCTCAGTTAATCCCTTTGGGCCTAAACCCAACCCTATCCTATTTCGGCCCAACTCTGTCTGCGGCCCACCACCCTCACACCCCCATCTCTCACGACAAGTGGGCCTGCGTGTCGACCTCTGTTCCTTTTTCCTTCAAGCCTTTCATTTCGATTCGCCACCGTTGGATTTTGTTTGAATGGTCATGATCAATTGGGCTGTTCGGACGGTCCGAACGTCACACTCGATGTGAGCTGTCCGACCAAGAATGGACGGTCAAGATCGAATAGGCTGTTCGGGCGGTCCGAACGTCACACTTGATCTGGATCGTCCATTTCAAATATGACGGTTAGAATGTGTGGTCCGAATGTTCCTTTCGTTCGCGTTCGCTTAGCCTCGTTGCCAGGTGGGCCTGTGTTCATTGTCGTCTCCGAGTCGGCTTCATCCTCGCGAGTTCATCGTCGCTGCCGCCATTGAAGGACCTCGAGCTCAATCCGACAATGTCGATTTCCAAACTAAAACCTTCTAGATTTCTTTGACAAACTGTAACATCCCGAATTTTCAGGGTTTTTGAAAATTTTCAAAAATTTAGAAAGTAACAATTTGATTTTATTAATTTGCTAAAGCTTAACTTGAAATTTTAGAATTTAAAAGTGATTTGATTGAATTAATTAAACTTCAATTAATTCAAGTTGGTTTATTAAGTTTTCGGATTTTATTTGAATTTAAAAATAAAAAATATTATTTTAAATAAAATTTATTAAGTTTTTGAGATTTTCTTGGAGTTAAAGTTAAAAAGAAAAAAAACTAAATTAATTTCTTGATTCTCTGGATTTTAAAAATGGTTTTTCCTGTCTTTCAAAAACTAAAAATAGTTATGTGCAAAATAAAAGCCAACTTTAAGTTGGGAGTAATTTTGATTATTTCAAAGCTAATTTAATTGATTTTCGTGCCTTTTGAAGCTTTCCAAATAAAAATCACCATTTGATTTTCCTTAATTTGTCAAAGCCTAAATTGAGATTTCAAAAATAAAAATGATTTAAACATGAGTAAAATAAACTTCAATTAAATAAAATTGTTTTATTTTATTTGCAGAGCCTTTTTGAAGCCTTAAAAATAAAAATAATCGTTTGGATTTTGTCGATTTAATTTAAAGCTCAAAATTGGACTCCTGAAGGAAAATTATTTTATTTGGCCAAAATAAACTTTAAAAAAATCCAAAACTATTTTATTTGGTCTATTCAATTTCCAAAGTATTTTATAAAATTTTCTTGCATTTTTGGATTTTCCAAAATCTTTTTCTTTTTCCCTTTTCTTTTCTCTCTCTTCCTAGTCATCTTCTTCCCGTTGGTTTTCTTCTTGTTTCTCCATCCCACGTCAGGCAAACCTCTTGTGGTCACGCTCCATGCCCCAGCACCACCTCCTGCTCCCACGGCTCCCATCCCATCGGCTGCCTCCCCCATGCCGCCCTAGCCCATGCCCTAGCCACCTCTCCCTCCACCATGTCTTTGCTCCCATGTGCGTCATTGCTTGCTGACGTTGCCGAAGCCAACTCAAGCTTCTCCCCATGCTACTCTCCTGCTCTGCCCCTTTTGACCGGTTGCTCTCACCTAGCTCCCGCCACTCCCATGCTCTACCTCCCCATCCCTCTCCCATTCCCCGCCACCACGACGTCGTCCACCTTCTTCTTTGCATCTTGTCGTCCCAGCTCCTTTCTCCCCATTCTGCCTATAAAGCACCAAGATCCTCCAGCCCCTTCTTTGCTTTCCCTCCTCCATTGCTCTCCCTCCCGTTCACCTTCCCCAAACCGAAGAAAAAGCGGTGAGCTCATCTCCATTTGCTTCTCCAAAACAAAGACAGCCCGCAGCTCCCTCTCTACTCTCTCCTCCTCTCCACCATGACGAAGCGACCATACTGCTTCCACCCGAGCTCCGACTCGGTCAAGGTACTTCTCCCTTCCTTCGCTAAAACCGGCGATCTCTTTCTTTCCTAGCTTCTCTCCTCCGTGCATGTCTCTGCAGCGACCCAGACTGTGCACGACGTCTCCATGCTTGCCGATCGGAGCACCATGCCGTCGGCCATGCCGCCCTCACCGCCTCCGCCCATGGCCTCCAAGCCTCGGCGCTCCCCATGCCACCGACGAGGATTAAAACATCTATGTATTATTTTAATATATAATAAAAGACCATATGTCTTCATGGTCGTAACCCTAAGATCGACGACCTCCACAGTCGTTAGTATTCGAAGGTTACTTAATGGGTACCACAGTGGGATGAGGCTTTGTGCCTAATCCCACCGGATAACCGCTTCGTAAAATTCTTGAATCGGTATTTCTTATCGTATGATGAATGGAACACGTGTTATCGTTCCAAACCATGCGATGGTACAACCACGAGACATCGACTATTAACCACCCTACGGTTAAGCTTTTCACAAGCAACCGCAAGGAAGTTAGCACATTGCTAACTTCTCTACCGTTCAAACCCGGTCGTAGCAGCTTCACCGAGGACGTCTTCTCCAGAGTAATCGCCACCTCTTCGAAGTTATTTAAAGGTGAAGCACAAGAGACAACAACAAAGACAAGAAGGGAGGCGATAGGTGACACACAAAACAAGGCCAAGGCAAAGATATGCCTGAAGCCTAAGCGGTGGAATTAGAAGCTAGATAATCGACCTTAGACTCATATTCTAAGTCGATTGCTTGTTAAGCATTCCTCCATTCATGTAATTGAGGGTAGTACTTAGCCACATCTTGTAAATCCAGTTCATATCAATAAAGCGACCCCCATTCCATTCGGGATATTCCACGTCATTTTCCTCGTTTATTTTAAGTAAGATCGGCGATTCGATCGTCGACAATGGCGCCGTCCGTGGGGAAGAAGGCGTAAGTTTCTGAAGAAATTTTTTTTTCGCAAGAAAATCCTCGCCCAAAAACTCGCAATCGCTCATGCGACTATGCGGAGTTTGGGATGAGAAAATCGGATTCGATTTGGCGGACTACGCCAACCTCGACATGGAAGGATGTATCCGCGCCATGGAAGAAAATGGCGGTCATCCTCCTCATCCTCCTCCGCCCGGCTCGCCGTCGCCCGGCGTTAGCGAGTCGTCGGATGGATGAAGATCGCCACCACTACGGTGGCGCAACCAGAAAACCGCCGTTCCGACCGTTGAATGCGGAGGATCTCTCAAGCCCGCCTTTTCGGCCGCTAAACAGTGAAGAAGTTTCACCTCATCACCCGAAAACTATATACCATTGATGAAATCATGGTGAAAGATACTCTCCTTGACCGGCAATTCCAGAGTCAGCCGTCACTGATAGCGGTGTCGATAAAACCTCCAGCGGTGCGTAGGCCATGTGGGGATGATCACACTCGACATACGATCGGCGGTTCATCGGATCGGTGAAGACCTCGAGAAGTGCTCATCTCCGACCGATCTCCATCGTGGAAAATTTCGCGAAAGAGCGACAAGCTCTCCATTAATTACGATGGAAGCTCATCGGAAGATCAATCTTTGGAAGCACGAGGTCAGCGATCGGAGATGAAGATCAAGATGCCTGCGGGTCCTACACTCTCTACCACGCCATCACGTGTTGTTAGAGATGATCCGGGCCGTCAAGCACCAACTTCCGGAAACAGCGGAACTAATCGGCGTCAATCGGTTAACTCGCTTGCATCGCTTTGCCCAGAGTGGTAGCGACCGAACAAATCCGAAGGTCGGGGAAGGTTGAACAGCGTACACCTCGACGATGAACCACGAGACCTTCGATGGCGTACTAAAACTTGCGGCGTATTCAAAACATGTTAAATAATTCGATCCCGCTCTAGCGAAACGCCTAATTTTATAACTCGTAGGTCGGTATCAAAATTCTCCAGCAGACCATGCGTGAAGCGAGGCGTAGAACAGAGGGGTTCAGAAGTCGACTAGGACTTCGTCCCAACGCTCCTCCTCGATGAGGGGCGGCATGGTCATACCAGAGAGCAATTGATACCAAGACCTCCTCGGCGATTCCGACCAAGGAGTCACGAGGAGAAGGCTATTTCAAGAGGATACTCCCCATCGTCGAGAAGAACCACCACTAGGACCTAACGATCTCCGACATCGTTTGAACCAAGTGGGCGATCGTGGACATCATATCAATGTCCACGACCGGATCGGTACACCGGAGTTCAGCGTTCCAATCTTAGGGATCGGTCTCCGGCCGATTACAATCCCGCACCTTCGGAGAAGGCGCCATGAATCAATCACGAGTTGTCGAGCCTTCTCTGCTGGGCTCCAAGTCGTGCGTTAGCCTAGCCGCCCGATCGCCAACTTGGACAAATTCAATGGAACTCAAAACCCATTGGAATTTCTCCAAATATATACCACCGCTATCGAAATTTCTTTGGTGGCGATGAGAATGTAATGGCCAACTATTTACCCACCGTGCTCGAAGAATCCGCCTGGCCGTGGTTGTTAAACTTACCTCGGATCCATATATACTTGGGAACAACTCGTGATCTTCGATTGCCAACTTCGAGTGCGTCGACCGCCTCAGGAAGGAGGACGATCTCCACGAATCCGGCGAGGATCGATGAGACTTTCGTCAATATATCAAGAGGTTCACCAGTTTAGTAACTCTATACCGAAGTCGCGAGTCCTCTCGTTATTCAAAGCTTTTAAAAGCAGGTCTAAGGAATCGGCGGTTTCACGGAGGACATAGCAATGAACCCTCCAAGAACAACCGTTGAGCTTTTTGATATGGCGGACAAATATGCCATTGCTAGTGAAGCAATCGAGTGGTGTGAAGCCATCGATCGGAAGACAAGATTCCCACCGATGCGGACAAGCAGGAGAAAAAGAACAAGAAGTCTCTCAAGAAGAAAAAGAACCGCGGACCGACGACAAAGAAGTCCTCGCCGTTCGCACAAGATCGGGAAGGGCAAGAAGGACTATGCGGTCGAAGCAAAGCAAAAGTTCGGCCAAGGATTCGATTTAATAAGAAGTGGTGTCCACTTCACCAGCACGAGGGCATGATCTGCGCTGTCGTGTGTCTGGCGTAAGAAACTGGAGGATTATTATGCGGTAAGGACCATTTCCGAGATCTGAGAACATGGAGAAACGAGCTCCAAAAGGACAAGGATGGCGGCGAGGAGATGGAGTACCGGATCCCCAACACACACAACATGATTTTTGGAGGATCTTCTTCATCGAGTCGAGCGTCATCTCAAGGCCATGGGCGGAGGTCAACCTCGTCGAATCTCCAAGCTGTAATCAAGCACTCGAAGTGGTCGGACACCGCAATTTCCTTGACAAAAGACGATTGCACCATCCCATCGACTCGACCGGTAGGTTCCCCATCGTCGTTGAACCAACTATTAATAATTGTCGGGTTAATCGGGTCTTAGTGGATGGGGTAGTTCCTTGAATATATTATTTGTAGGAGCTTTAGAAGAAATCAGTCCCCATGTCAAAGGTGAAACACATGAAATATGCTTTTCATGGCATAGTTAGGGTTCTACCGCTAAACCGATAGGACAAGTTTCCTTCCGTGGCGTTTGGAAAACGACAATTTCGAGCAGAGAAGATCCCGTTTGATGTAGTAAACTTGAATCCGCGCCTGGCGGAATCCTCGATCGACCAAAGATTAGCAAAATTCTTGATAGCCACGCATTACGGTTATCAAAGTTTGAAAATGCCGGGCGAAGGAGTCATCACACCGAGGAGATCGAGAAAATGGCTTACGTATGCGATCGAAATCCTTTGCCTTTGGTTGATGAACTTCCGACCGAGAGAGGTTAATCCGTCTCCCATGCGAGTCAAGCACTTGAAGCCAAAGATGGCGCCCAAACCATCCGACCGGACCAAGGAGGTACTACTCGACAAAAGCGCTTCTCGGGACGGCGTCAAGTCGTCACATGGGTCGGACAACCAGATCCAACCGCGCAAGATTACGGTGGGCAAGACTCGACCCTAAATAGGAAGAGTCGCTCGTCTCCTTCCTCCGAGCAAATCAAGGCGTGTTTGCTTGGCAGCGTCCGATATGCAGAGTCCCGGGAGGTGATCGAGCACGAGCTTGCTCTCGGCCGATAAAAACCGATCAGCGAAACTACGGCGTTTGCACCCGATCGGAAGGAAGCAATCGATCGGAGATTGACAAGCTTCTCCAGCGGGATTTATTCGTGAAGTCAACCACCCACGGTGGCTTGCTAATCTGTAATGGTTAGGAAAAATAATGGGAAATGGCGAATGTGTATCGACTTTCTGATCTTAATAAAGCTTGTCCGAGAAGGATGACTTTCCTATTCCCGCATTGATCAACTAGTAGACTCTACTTACGGGTGCGAGTTACTAAGTTTTTTAGATGCGTATTCGTGGTACCACCAGTTAGTATGTGTAAAGAAGATGAGGAAAAACTTCCTTCATCACCCCATATGGTACTTCTTGTTATATTAAGATGCCATTTGGTCTCAAAAATCTTTGGTGCAACTTTTCAAAGGTTGATGCAAAAACTTTTAGTCCACAAATCGGTTGGAATCTAGAAGCTTATGTTGTGATCCGTCGTAAAGACCTGTAACGGCGACCACATTCCCGACTTACAAGAAACCTTTAACAACTTGAGAAGACATAACCTCAAGTTAAATCAGGAAAAGTGTGTGTTCGGAGTTTACTGTTGGAAAACCGCTTGGTTTCCTAGTTTGGCTAGAGGTATTGAAGCTAATCCAAAGAAAAATTGCGACCATCGACCGGATCGCCCTCAGACCACGAAGAAGGAAGTCCAAAAACTAATCGGGTCAGATGGCGTTAAGCCGTTCATAGCAAGATTAGGGAAAAAGGATTACCTTTCTTTAAACTTCTTCTAAACATGGGAGTTTGAGTGGACTAAAGAGGCAAGCGATGCCTTTGAGGAACTCAAAAGTACCTTCTGAGTACCGGTCTTAGTTTCTCCGAGATCGGAGAAACATTGCTAATTTACGTGGCGGCAACACCACGACATTTAGCGGTGTCTTGGTTGTAGAAAGGAATAATATCCAACGACCGGTCTATTACGTGGCGAAGTCTTACATGGACCAAAGGAAAGATACCCACAGTACAAAAGTTGCTCTATGGCCTCCTTATGTCTTCAAGGAAGCTAAGGCACTACTTCGAGCCCACAAAGTGGTCGTACCTACGGATATCCTTGGTCAAGTCCTTGGAAGCAGGAATCATCGGATCGAATAGCCAAATGGGCGGTCGAGCTAGGGGCGTTCGATCTCCATTTTATTTCATGAACGACAATAAAGTCGAGCAATAGCGAGAATTCATTGCGAATGGACAAACCTGAACCCACCCAAGGACGAGTACGAACACCACGACGAGTGGACAATGTATTTCAGCGGTTCCTTGATGTTACAAGGATCGGTGGTCGGAGTGGTCTTGATATCCCTCTTGGCGAACACATCAAGTCGCCATCGGTTAAATTTTCACGCCACCAATAATGTGGCGAGAATATGAAGGTTCTTGGCGGGACTCGGCGCACTCGTTAAACTCGGGATTCGCATGATTACTAGTGAAAGCGATTCTCAACTAGTAGCGAATCAAGTGGGGAAAAAGTATCAATGCTCGAGTACCAAGATGTCATCTTATCTGGCGGAATACGAAAACTTGAAAAGCACTTCTTGGTTTCGGATCAACATATTCCTAGAAAGGAAAACTTTCGGCGGAACCGGTTACGGATGGCCTCCACGAGGTCGACCATCCCGCCGGAGTTTTTCTCGAGCAACTCAATTCACCCTCGGTAGTTGAGCCTTGAGAACATACATGATTCTTTGCAAGTTGAACAAACTAATCAAGGAAACATGGATGCTCCACAGTGTTGACGATTGGTATTTATCACGATCACGGTAGAGATGGATGACATCGATCTACAATTATCTTGACATGACACAATTCGAGAAGATGATGTAGAGGCGATCGATATACTAAAAGCCAAATCATACACTCTAATCGAGCGTATCTTGTATAAACGAGGATCTCATGGAGTGTTGATGAGATGCATATCTCAAGCGGATGGCATTAGATTGCTAACCAAATCCATGAAGGCGTCTCAGGAGCACACCATTCCTCTGAGAACCACAGTCGGTAAAGCCTTCCTAAGGCTATTCTTGCCAACCCCTTCATGATGCAAAAGAGCTTGTGACGAAGTGTGTACAATGTCGGTTTCATAGTCGACAAGTACATCAACCAAAGACAAGCCTTACAAACAATTCCTCTTTCTTGGCCTTTTGCAACTTTGGGACTAGACATTACAGGACCTTTCCCAAGAGCACCGGGGCTTCAATTCCTTTTCGTCATGATTGACACGTTTACAAAATGGATTGAAGCCGAGCGGTTGTTAAAATAACAAGCGAGGCCGCTAAGATTTCTCTTGAAAAATGTGATCACGCGATTTGGTGTACCCGATCGTATCATCACAGACAATGGTTCCCGATTCTCGGCGGTCAATTCCGGGAGTTGCGATGAACTTAGTGTCAAAATTCATTTTGCTTCATTGCACATCCGCATGAAACAGCGGAGGCGATTGGCGCGGCTAATGGTATCCTTATGCGA
Source organism: Phyllostachys edulis (assembly GCA_036346405.1). Taxonomy (NCBI): domain Eukaryota; kingdom Viridiplantae; phylum Streptophyta; class Magnoliopsida; order Poales; family Poaceae; genus Phyllostachys; species Phyllostachys edulis. Next base: position 27,334,201 of record CM070551.1, read on the forward strand.
GGATCAAACGCCGAGTATTCGACCGATTAATCAAGCGGTCGGCGCTTGGGTTAAGAACTTCCCTACGTGTTATGGGCGTTCGAACCACGACCGATCGTGCGGCCGGTGAAACTCCATTCTTTTTGGTTTATGGTCTTTGAAGCCATGCTTCCTCGAACTCAAAATTGGCTCTGCTTTCGAATCGATCGTTTTGGCGAAAATGATCGAGAATGAGCAACGACTTCGGCGACGTCGATTTCCTTGAAAACAGCGAAACCAAGCCCTTATACGATCGGCGGTCTACCAACAAGCCATGCGAAGGTACCATAGTCGTAAGTGCGACCTCGCAGACCTTCTTTGTAGGTGATCTGGTTCTCGAGAAAAATTGAGCCAAACAAATCGCAATAAACTTTCTCCTAAATGGGAAGGTCCTTACTGCGTGGTCGAAGTAACCCGACCGGTTCCTCTGTTGGCTATGTCGATGGGCAAATTTTGTCAAATTCTTGGAACATCGATCAATTGCGTAAGTTCTATGTTTAATTTTCATTCTTTCATTTCTTTCAATTTCAATTTCATTAAATTCATTAATTAATTAAGAAGTGCAACCTTGCTTATATATATACACCTACATTACAGTGGTTTATTATTGTTAGTGCAGTCGGAGAAGACATTTTTCTCTCCGATATCCTTTATAAGGATCTCTATACTCTATGGTCCTAGTCGTGAGCATTTTTTTCAAATGATTCCCACGCGACTACACTTTTTTTTTAAGAAAATGAGTAATCGAGCACCACACAACTACCTATCTCATGAATGATATGCTTACGATTTTGAAGATTATGCTTCATTATTTCACGATTCGGTCTATTCTTGTCAGCTCTTTGGTGGGACACGGAAAGCCTCCTAGTCGAAGTCTCTCCTTTTTCGCGTGGTCACCTTGCTGGAAGGAGCTTCCTAGCGACAGTTCTTTTCTTCGATCCTCGCTACCGATCGGATCTGAAATTTGAACACGTTTCAAGAAATGTGTCGTATGCCTTGGTCTTAGCATTAGTTCCAGGCAGTTATGGGACAATAGATATAAACAAAGTTCACTTATAATTTGTTGCATACATATTTGCATTTCTTCTTATGTCAAGTTTGACAAAGTCTTTTTCCGACCATATATAGTGTTTTTGATTGGTATTTCCATTATGACAAACAAAGATCTATAACTAGTCGAAATCATCTGTTAGTCTGACCACATTTGATTTCCTAATCTTTGCAACGATCGATTTTTGTCTTACATGTCCAAACATACCTTCAAAACTCACATACATGGTTATGACCTCTTTTTATTCTCTTTCTTGGCTCACTTTGCTTGTACGATGCGTTCTTCTACTATCAAGCGTTCGGGGCTAGGAAATATCTGAGAATTTTAAAAAGTCAAGCAGGATAAACAAAAGCTTTGTCAATGACATAAAAGGTAAGTTTTCATAGATATTCAAATATTTTTACACTTGCGGAACCTACTCTAAGAAATATTCCTGCCTAACTCTTGCTTGTCGGAGATTAGACCTCCATCTCCTCTACAACTATATCTCAGTGGCACGAGTTCTTCCATGAACTTGGTCGCCTCCTCAGTGGGCGATTGAAGTCATCTTTAACAGCTTGGAGATCAATGGAGGGTCGGAAGCTTTCAGTTTTGCCAAAGCAAAACTAACTCCACTGCAACACTGTTTTTAGGGCACAGGCATAATTAGTCCGAGTAGTTTTGACGAACTTTAAGATCCCTAGAAGTTGACCCAAATAGTTCATTTTCTCTATTGGATCTCTTAAGATAGGCACGCTTGATCCGATCCCAAATCAAAGATCATCTTGTTCAAAGTATGAATCTTTTCATCAATATTTTGAGCAAGAGCGCCTCCTTATCTGCTCAAATTTGAGTTTTCTTTACTCTGTTTAGCATTTCGTTTGCTCTGCAAAAACTCGTCGATTAATGAACACAAGCATCATTGAAGGAAAAATCAAGTTTACGACATATTACCTTTATTTGTTTTGCTAAGTGTTTCATATTTGGTCGTTGCTTCACGATCAACCTGTCCTTAAATGAACTTGCTTGACAAATAGTGATCCTTAGCTTTTATTTCTTCTTCAAGAAAAGTTTGTCTTGGCTTTCTCGTACAACCTCCTCTTTTATTTTCTCCAGATCTATCGAATGCGATAAGGAGAATAATTGTAGAGGAGCAAAGTATTGAAGAAGAAAGCGAAGTTTAAAAGGAAAAGTTCTTACTTTCCAACTCGGTGCTTTTGCTCCAAGTCCTTAACTTCATTGGGTCGATCCTCCGATCCTGACAAAGTTCTCGACCAAATGCTACACAATTAGCATTCTCTTTCTTAAGTTCCTTATAAACTTTGTAAAAAGAGTTATGTAACCGGTGGTAGAATACTTACGAATTGCACGGTCATTATAACCGCAAAAATCAAATCGAGGTGCATCTTGAGTGAGTATCCGATACTTTCGCCACGCCTCATCAAGCTCCTTATCCTCGATGAATCGGGGCGAAAAGGGAACTTGTTAGGTTGGAAAGGGTTATCGGCGATGATCGGAACTGTTGAGACCTCTCGAGGCATCTACCTCCTGAAGGGGTTTCAATCACCAAAGGATCCAACTCGGCCGTTGCCCTTGTCACTGCTCGGGGCTTCTTGACCACTACTTCCTCGGGAACTTTGTCACGAGAAGTGCTCTGTCGAGAACTTCCACAGTGCGTGTCCTCGGGAAGAACACAGTGGAAATGGCCGGAACACCGAAGACCTATGCAAACCGAAGATGGGAAGTTCAAAATATCAAATCATCAAGGAATTATTAAAGATACATACTTATCGATCACTTTCATTTGTACATACCTTGTTAATTTCCGGGTTTGACTCAAAAGCAGCCAGAGAGAAATCATCTTTGCTAGCCTTCCTTTTCTTCTCTTCCAATTTCTTTGGTTACGGACGGCGGGGTTTATTGGAACCCTCACATCCTCCAACAAGATGTCGGAAGCTATGTCCTCGACCGGTTCGTCAAGGTCCACATTCCTAACTATCCTGGTGGGAGGAGTGGTTTCTTCAATCTCCAAATCGATTGTTTGATTAACAACCGTAAGGTCGTGCCGACCACTCTGAGTCTCTGACCTCCTTGATTACATTCTGCGGGCCTTGAACTTATCCACCTAAATCAAAGAACAAATTTGATTAGGTGAAGAAATCCTTTATCTAAAAAATTTTTCGTACATATATGACTCCAAAATGTTCTATTACCTCGAGGATTCATCTCCTTCAAGTGCCTCGGGGCACGACTCGGTCGGAACCAAGGTGGGGCGTTGATCCTCACCAGTTGTATGATTCGCAATCCGGCCATTTGCAAATATAAACACGATTGGAGATCTGGTGGAATATATGTATATACATGGTAAAAGGAATTTAATAAATTACCTTAAGCCTTGCAGTCTCCCTTCAATAGGAGTTGCGGCTAAGATCTTGGGGCATTGACCTTTTCTCCGAGCTCCCATACAGATCGGCTGACTCGTTCTCTAACTTCCCGGGGTAAGAACTTTAATGAAGGAAGAATAGACAGATTTTAAGGTAATACATTTATCAAATCAAAATACCGATCGAATTTATCTCAAAGACTTACCAACTTCGAGGTAGCTTCATCACGATCAAGGCACGGGAGCAGGAATGAGTCAGGAGCTTCAATGGGCTAATCTGGCGAAGGGTAAAATCCTTCACCACATGCCACGAAGTCAAGCCCACGACTACAAGAAGTCGTAGATGGCATCCGCCCATCTCTTGACTATCCTGTCTTCTTCGGTTTCCTTCCACTTGGAGTTTTCACTTGCTCTAGTTCGTGAAGTAGAGGCCATCGTCTTCGTAACCGTCATGTAAAACCGAGACTTTTTCCATAGCGACCACGAAGATTTCACGTACATGAAGATGTACTCATCGGCCTTCCGTCATGAAGGCGCAATGTGCATTCCCGAGGGCGCCTCAGATTTTGCATGATTTTCCCATCACCATGCGGTAGAAATAACTAAAGAGCTTCAAGTTCGGTTGTATTCCCGGTATGCCTCGCACAAATATGCAAAAATACTAATATTTGCGATCGAATTTGGGGCAAAATTCACCAATTCCACCCGTAATGTTCAAGAACGCGAGGAGGAATTTGTGTACCGATAATCTCGGCCACATTCGATGTAGGCAAGAAAACAGGATTTCGCCATCTTCACGGCTCGAAAATGCTCTCCGGTCGCGGTCTCCAATTAATCAGATTCCTATCTGGGAGCATTCCCATCTTCTTCAAGGCCTCGAGTTTTTCTTGCCCAATTCGAAGGCAACCACTTTATGTCTGCTCGACATGGCAAAAACCTCAAGAATGAGTAGCAAAAGTTGGAGACTTTGTGGTGGGAAGAACAGAAAAAGACTCGGAGGATTTCTTGGCGAGAAGCTAAAGGGGATCGAAAGGGGATTACGGAAGCATAAAAATTCTAAGAGCCCAAATGAGAGGAGATCTTATAACCTTCCGATACTTTGAAGGATTTCTACAAAAGTCCAACTAACAAAAAGCTTCTTTTTGTTCAAGCAGACGAGGGACTCTTCGTTTCCCAAGGCAAGTTCTCAACTTTAAAGTGAACACGAGACCGCCGTATACCACGACATTAAATGGGAATTACGCCTGATCTGATTTCATCGGGAAAAGGTATATACGACGACCAGTTCATTTAAAGTTAGGGGCTAGCCGACGAGATTAAAACATCTATGTATTATTTTAATATATAATAAAAGACCATACGTCTTCATGGTCGTAACCCCTAAGACTAACGACCTCCACAGTCGTTAGTATTCGAAGGTTACTTAATGGGTACCACAGTGGGATGAGGCTTTGTGCCTAATCCCGACCGGATAACCGCTTCGTAAAATTATCGAATCGGTATTTCTTATCGTATGATGAATGGAACCGTGTTATCGTTCCAAACCATGCGATGGTACAACCACGAGACAACGACTATTAACCACCCTACGGTTAAGCTTTTCACAAGCAACGCAAGGAAATTAGCACATTGCTAACTTCTCTACCGTTCCAACCGGTCGTAGCGCTTCACGAGGGCGTCTTCTCCGGGATTAATCGCCACCTCTTGGAAGTTATTTAAAGGTGAAGCACAAGAGACAACAACGAGACAAGAAGGGAGGCGATAGGCGACACACAAAACAAGGCCAAGGCAAAGATATGCCTGAAGCCTAAGCGGTGGAATTAGAAGCTAGATAATCAGCCTTAGACTCATATTCTAAGTCGATTGCGGTTAAGCATTCCTCCATTCGGTGTAATTCAGGTAGTACTTAGCCACATCTTGTAAATCTGAGTTCATATCAATAAAGCGACCCCATTCCATTCCGGGATATTCCACGTCATTTTCCTCGTTTATTTTAAGTAAGATCGGCGATTCGATCGTCGACGACCCTCCCACACATGTCGACTCTCTCTCTCCCCTTGCTTTGTCGGCTCTCCTCCTCCATTTCTTCTTCCAAATAGCGACAAGCTCCTCATTTCTTTTCATGCAGCCTCGGCCATTTGTGAGCTCATTTCTTGTTTTATTTCTCCAACGAAGCACTCCTCCGTGACTCAAGTCCACTGTTGGACTTAAATCTTGTCGATAGTTTTGTTTGCATGTAGCTTGACTTGTGTATGTATGCATGTACAAGAGAGTGTGCATGCAGGCCAATACAACCGCTAGCTAATGCATGGCCGTGGCTTTAGGAGTGCATGGCTTGCATGAGTTGCGGCAGCAAGCTCCAGCTCTCCTCCACATCTTGTGCCCACCACTAGCTTGCATACTTAGCTGCATGCAAGCACTACCAACGTGTATACACTAGTGTCTACCAACGTGTATACACTAGTGTTTAGTAATTCTTCTACATACAAACACAAAGCAAGCTTCACCACCTCCCTTCTCCCTCCTCGGTGACTCTTTTCCCGAGCCGACCACGTCGCGGTGTGCCCCTCGGCTTCCCCTTCCTATCCCTCAGATTCGCCCCTCTATCTACTTGAAGCATAAAAATTTCATGGCGGCAGACCACCTTCTCTCGTCGTTTAAGTAGCCGTCTTTGATTCCCGATGACATCTTCACCATCGTTGGATTATCCTCACGATGTTCTACATCGTGCTCCTTCCTTTTCTCCGAAGCATCGCCAGTTCACGGCTCTACTATTCCTCGACACTATTTTGCCTTGCCGCCACTTGGACCTCCGGGTGATCGACTACCACCATCGGGTCCGTCTCGCTCCGGGATTCTATTTTGCTAGTTAGCCTCCGTCTCTCCTTTACGCCGCTTGCACCATCATTTTGCCAAAGTGGCACTATTCATGCTGATGTTATTCTATATTTCATGTGAAGGCAAACTTAGGACGTCTGTTCTCCTTCATCTGAAGTCGATTCTATCGATTATTGTTCATAAATTCATCTAAAGCGGTATCTTCCTATTAGTATTTATTTGGTATTTATTTGAAATTTTATTTGGAGTTATTTTATTTATTTAGTTTTGTTATGCGTATAGATTTGGTGTTTGGACGACTTCGCAGACTCGACGGCAATCGAAGCATCTCTACTCTTCAACGAAGGCAAGTCATAGACCTTTGATCATGTTGAGCCCATCTTTATAAAAGTATATTGTTTGATATAAACATGCATTGCTAATTTTATAATAAATGGTTTCGGGTTTAGTTAATTACCTAATTGTCATATGCCTCCTTGATAAATTGCAATCGACATGTATCCTTGAATGACATAACTCCTTGGACACCTTAGGATGGTTAATTACTAGTTGGACATTATTGTAATACCAACATGGGCACGCTTTATTGCTTAGTCATGCTCTAGTAGACGCTGGTCTCGATCTCATGATTCAATAAATGTTGATTTGCCCTAAGCGCACATGGTTTGTGGCTTGTGTAGTAACGACTGTGTTGCTAATAATGCGAAGTGTGGTCTGTGTGAGACCACGACATTTGTTGTCACCTTACTAAAATTTGTGGTGCGAGGACTAGGGTGGTCCTCGCCGGGTTGAACCCAACATGGTGAATTTGACTAAAGGAAATTATGGAACCGTGGCGGAGCCACTTTAAAAGATGTTGTGCCATGACTAGGGTGGTCATTTGGCGGAGTTGAGCGAAAATGATTTATGCTCGGACGAGTGGGTGGTGGAAAAGGTGGGTCTTGAACGCACACTTGGAATGTGGAAGCGTCTCGTCTGAGCAACCAACTAAGGACTTAACCTTGAACCATTGATCTGGGCTATTCTGGTACCACCACATGTCTAGGTGGGCTAGACACGGCCGACTAATTAGTAATGTTTTGGTTCGGTCTGTCTTGGTTGGGAAGCGGCACAAGAGGGGCCATAGCAGTAACCCTTAGTGGTCGAACCGAGTCAAAAGCAGAACTTTGTAAAAGCCTTGTCACGTGCTCTAGGCGCTTACCTAAGGTAGTGGCGGTGGTATCGACGGATGCCAAACCAACTAGAGAATTCGTGTCTTGTGGGTAAAATTGTACAACCTCTGCGAGTGTAAAACTATTGAATAGCGCGTCCCGGTTATGGACATGCACAGTGATTTCACGCAAGGGTAGATTTTCATGAAAAGTTGGAATGGTTTGGATGGATCTGAGTAGTTGATGTTGGTTGATGGTTGGGAAGTGAATAAGGTGTTCACTAGTTGTTTCAAAGAAAATTGATTACTTATGTATTAACCTTTTAAATTATGCTTTGCAATCTACTTCTTGTATTCTTGTCAAATCTGCTTTTACAAAAATAGCCATAAAGCTATCTTTGTCAAGCCTGCATAAATACTATTTGCATACATTTCCTATGACTTCTTGAGTACATTCAAAGTACTCACGGCTTTATGCCCTCACAGTTGTCGGTCATAGAAGGCGAACCAAGGATTACGAGGAATCTAAGATGTTGCATACTTGAAGACCGGCGAAATAGGATCGTTCTCCGCTCGATTACTGTGGGCATGTCGAATGGCTTCCATGAGTTTGTTTATTTTCATTGTAGGTTTACTCGATATCTTAGCCCTGCGTGGCAACCTTTGTAAAACTTGACCATAAGGTCCTTTTGCTATTAAATATTAATTTGTCTACTTCATCTATAGTTTGTTGTACGGTTTTGATTACACCAATGTTGCAACTGTGTGCACTAGCTACTGATCCAGGGAATAGTGCAGATATACACAGGGGGTCCTAGATCTAGAGATCCGGGGTCCCGACACAAACCTTATCTCTTGAGATCCCGCACCCGTATCTGGTTTCAATCGTGACCAAATCCCTTTCTATCCCTGGGATTTCCAAATTAGGTTTCGTGTTCTTCACGGACTTGATTTGGGGATTTCCTTTCTCAAGCCGCCCGGCCCCTATAAAAGGCACCCCCGGGTTCACAATCTTGTCCTCAACCCAAAGACGCCATCAATTTCACCCCGAGAGCTTTTGCGCCACCGCAATCGGAGAATTAGGTTTCGGTCACCGAAACCCTAAAACTTCAATTCTACCGCCGTTAGTGACGCCTTGCCTCCGTGGAGCATGCCATCGTGTTCCTCATCGTCTAAGCTACCTCCAGAGCCCTTCCTCGTCATCAGAGCGTCGCCAGAGCTTTGATCCGATAAAACCCGAGGAGCTTCGCCACTTCGAGCTCGCCACCGGCCATCACCGTCATCCTCTACCACCCGGAGTTGGCTCATTAGCTTCGCAATAACCTGAGCTTCATCCTGGTACCCCTCGCCGCTGGTGGATCACCACCGTTCGTCGGTTGCCATTGGTTCCAGTGCGCCGCCGCGTCACCGTCGAGCCACGTCATTGCCATCTCAACGCCACATCAGCCTCTGTGCTTATGTGTTGCGTGCGTGGAGCCATGTTAGCGCCAGCCTCGCTCCAGATTGGTTCGGTGGACTTGGTCTACCGTGAACCAAGACGCTGATGTGTGGGCCCCACACGTCAGTGATTTCCTTTTTATTTCTTTTCAGGTATTTTCAATTGGAAAATAATTCGGATTATTCTGAAATTAGGATTTCTTTTAGATTCAAACTTCCAAAGCCCATATCTTTTGCATCCGAACTCCGATTGAACCCATTCAAATTTCTAAATTCCTCTAAATTCAAGATCTATCTATCTGAGATTTTTATGTAATTTTTGGAGTTTTTTCTTTATTATTTATTTGTTTTGTTTGTTTGCTTCGTTTATGAGTAGGCGTTGATACTCCAGAAAGATTTAAAGAAGAAGGAGTACCTTAAGATCAAGATCGATTACCTAGACCTATTTCAAGGAAAGTTATACCTTTGATCATGTTGAATCCCAATTTTCAAAAATTACTTTGATTCAAATTATTGCATCTACTTTAAGTATTTATTTAAAGGGTAAAGTCTATTTTTCAACCTCGAACTTTTCAAAAAGTCTAAAAAACAACATTGAAGTCGAAAACCAGACAGCACAGGATCTCGACGTTTGCAAACCGGACAAAATACCCCCCTGCGCCGATTCACCCTGGTTTTGTGCTGACGTGGAAAAATTTTGGTCTAGAATAGAAAAAATTACAGCAAATTCATTTACTCTGCGCCAATGGCAGGTGGGCCTCAAAACAACCCATCCCTATTCCCATTGCCTACCTTCGGTTCACAGAGAAACAGGGGGAGCAGAGGGAGGGACGGCGGCTTGGGAAGGAGGTGGCGTGGCGATTGGAGGTCTTGAGGCGGGGGCTGGCAAAATGAAATCCCGAGGCGGCCTCTTGGCCAGTGGGCTGCAGCCAGCCGGAGAAGGCGGCGCGATGGTTGTGAAACAAAAGGCCGTGGCGGCCTTACCGGTTTGGGCGCTTGAACAAGCCGGCGGTGTGACAAAATGCAGCAGCGCATGGGCGACGTGGGCTGCGAGGACGCCGAGCCGGAGTGGGGCCGGAGGCGGCCCGAGGCGACTGGCGACGGCGGCGGAGGAGGAGGAGAGCCATGGTGGCGGGAGCTCTCGGCGGGGAAGGGATTGGTGGTGGGGGCGGCAAGAGAGGCTGGGGCGGCCAAGTCGAGACCTTGCGTCGAGCCGCTCGTTGAGAGGATGTTACTCGACTTGATGTTCGGTGGTAGATTAGCGGCCTGGCGGAGAAATCTTGGTCTGTGATGCCCTCTGTAAATGCAGCGGCGCGATGGCGAACCGGCGCCACGGAGTGTGGTCGCTCATTCGCCGTCTGGTGCTCGGCAAGCGTCTTGCGTTGGGGATGAACTTCGTACACCATGAGCGGTTGCCGAGGTCGACGCAGGCGGAGGAGGCGGACGAGGCTTCGGTGGTTGACCTACGATAGCACTCACACCTCGTTCGGGACTGATCCGTTGACTTGGTGTTTCGAGCTTAGCGCGCTTGACGGCAACGATGGTGCCGTCCGTGAAACGCCCTTGTAGACCTCATTGTAGCCAGCCGCGTCGAGGAGGTTGTCGCGAGGAGAAGTTGGCCATGGCGCTTAAGCTCGTGTTGAAAAAGTTCTTAGCGGTGCGGCGCTTCGTGTTGTTGGCATTGAGAATCTCCTCACGAATAGCCCTTGGCGGCCAACATGAAACATCTGCAAAAATTTCAAATTTTCAAAATCAATTTGAGTTTTGATTTGATTTTCGTTTTTGTTCAAATCTCGGCAAATTTAAGCAAAATCATCAAAATTCACCTTTCCTTTTGCCGTCCGCTTTCCCCTCGAAGCGGCTTATAGCCGCCACCACCCGTTCCTCGCCGTCACCGCCTCGCGCCGCCGCCGTCATCCGCCACCTCCGTGCCCCTCGCCTCCCCTCTTCAATGCATCCGCGCCCCAAATCGCCATGACACCGCCGCCCCGTCCCATCCCGCCGCACCAGGTTCGCCCGCTCGGTGAGGCACCGCCAACGCCGCCCTCGTGCGCCCATGCTCCACCTCACCCGCCACCCATGCTGGTGCCCACGCCACGCCTGCTCCCGCGCCTCTCTATTCTGCCGCCCTCTGGCGCCACCACCTCCTCCCGCCTATAAAAGGCAGCAGGGTAGCCTTCCTCTTCATCCCCACCTCCACCTCCCTAACCCCTCCCTACCGGCTCACGGCCGATTTGAGCTCCGCCGCCACCCCTTCTCCCCACAGCCGCCACCGCCCAAAACCAAGAAACCAGCCCCCAAATCCAACCCCATGCAAAACCCTAGAGGTAAGAAGACCTACCTAGGTGGAGCCTCCCTTGCGCCGCCTTCCCTCCACCGTTGGCCTTGCCGCCGTCACTGCTTGCTTGATTCATGCCCTGTCGCCCTCACCTTGCGTCTTGTGTCGAAAAGGCGCTATGGCGAAAACCAGCCTAAAAGCCTTAAAGGCTGTAGCAGCAGTTTAGACCCACGGGCGTTAGGCAAAATAGGCTTGACCCGATCTTTGTAGCCAACAACATTCATTCTTAATTAAACCCAAACAACATTCTCACACGATAAAAAAAGTAATTCTTGTTCCAAAATTGAGAAAAATGCACGATAAACCCTAACTCTTTGTTCATTTCGAGATAAACACAATAATTTCAATTACTCTGCACTGATCCATTGTCATGTATGAATAGTAAAATAGTACTATTCACCATCTGACCCTGTTTTCGCCTGAAACCCTAATTTGACATTATATGTCATTTTTAACCGTTTCGAGCCCGTGAGTTCATATCTCAACTCTGTTCAGCTATACCAAGCTCCAAATAAATCTTTCCACCTTTCTTTAGATTTCTTTAATCCTTTACAATATTTTTTGTTGTACTTGGATCCGAATCTCAAACCCTGTTCAGTTCAATCAAGCACCAGATAAATACCTACCCTCCACACCACCTTTCCTTTAAGTTTCTTTTTGGTTTTATTTACTTGCTTGTTGTTCCTAGCTCATTCCTTGTCGAGCTAGTTTTTACTTGGTTTCTTTTTATTGCTTTGCTTCTCGATGAACAAAACGAGGTCCACCTCTTGGAAAACGGCGGAAATCCTGCCTCGGGGCAGCTCGTGGACCAAAACCAAAACTATGCAAACTATGTCCACGGTGCTGTCCGACACCACTAGAAAAGGTGTCAAAGAAGCCATCAACAAAGCGAGTCCTCGTGCTCGGCTCTTTAGTGTGCATGTCATGAGAAAGACTATACCCACTAGGAGACTTAGAAGCATGAGCTCGACGCAAATATTTTGCTCGCCGAAAACAGAAATCTACATGATGTCCATTCTTCCCACAAAATGAGCAATGGTGTAACGGTCTACTAGGAGACATGGTCTGAGAGGACGAAGCACCATTATGGCTCAAAGAAGAAGTCCTAGAAGAACTCGCATCATGACTCGTCCTCGTATCGGCACTAGACTCACACATGCCATGAGAACGACTATGTGCGTTCCTAGAGATACGACGACACACTCGATGCTCAAGTTTCAAACGGCGAAAACAAAACTCGAAAGTGTGTCCATTTTTCTTACAAAAGGTGCAATGATACTTCTTTGTAGTACCATTTGAGGAAGAAGAACCTTTGTCTTTTGAAATTCCTTGGACAACACAAGAAGAGTCCGTGAGAGTCGAACTCACAAAAGAAGAGCTACCCAAAGCGATGCCACAAAAACCAACATCAAATGACTCACGTTTAGCACAAAAAGACTCCAACTCCAAATGCAAAGATGCAAGATAAATATTAAAAACATCAATCTCGGAGTGAAGGCAAATACAGGAGTCACATGACTTGGCGCTCATATCATCGCGCAAAGACTCAATCTCGCTCTTCAATCTAAAGCTGCTTCACCATCGCCAACCAGCGCGCGATTTAGCCAAAGGTCACCAAGGCGGTGTTGGTGAAATTACCAAAATACCCTTCTCGATCCTTCTCCAAGAATCGAGTCCACAGATCGTGAAGCAATCCCATGCTTCGCCACGTGTGGGTTGATCAACGGCTCCATGTCGTCAAGTCTCTCCGTCCGGATCCCACCGCACCACCGAGCACTTGCAGCGACTCCGCGCCGCTTGATCAACCGATCGCCGCCGGCGCCTGTTCGGTCACCCTTGTCCATCCTGCGCCCGCTTGAGTCCTCGACCTCACTGGCATCCTTGATCATTACGGACCTCGGCTCCCCAAGCTTAGTCGATCCACCTCGCCCCGACCGTCATAGACACGCAAGCCACCTAGACGACAATAGACCAAGAAACCATTTAGGGAACAAGTTCTTCACAACTTGACCCACGTTAGCCAAAACATGCATCACGCAACACATATGCAGCGATGAACATGAACTTGACCTAACCCAAAATCAAATCCTCATAATTGATGAGGCATGAGCACATACCTTCAAAAGGCCTTTTGCTCAAACTTTGCCTTCTCGGTTCTTGTCCATCTTGTGCCTTGCTTGAGTCCAACCATCTCACCCGACATCCATGATCGCTATGGACCTCAGCTCTCCAAGCTTAGTCTTGATCCTCCTCGTCATTGACCATAGTTGACTCCAAGCCACCTGCACAACAATAGACCAAGCAACCATTTTCGGGCACAAGTTCTTCACAACTTGACCCATGTCAGTCAAAACATGCATCATGCAACATCTATGCAGTGATCAACATGGACTTGACCTAACCCAAAACAAATCCCAAGCTAAATCAACAATTCAGCTCAATTCATTCCTGGCGGTACTACGCCACATATCCACCGGTACTACCGCTTTTGTGATCGTCACCACTCACAACTACTACTGGTCGTCAAGCATCTTGGAGAATCCCAAAATCTCCAAAAACAACTCCTTTGGAAAATCCATACCGCCCACGCGGTCATTCCGCCATCTTGGTACTACCAACAACCAAAGCAACATCGTATCGCTCCTCAAGAAAACCGAGCTCCAAAGACACCTACTCGGAATTTTGCAACCGCCATGTCTGTCGGTGCTCTGAAGTCACGGTACAACCGCCACTACCTAAGCGGTACTCTTGCTCGAGGAAAACCAAAGTCTCCAAAACATGCCTTGAGAATTCTTCAACGCCACACAAAATCCGGTATCACGCGTCGCATTCTACATCAACAAACTTCGATCGAACCGACCTACGGTAGTACTGCAGACTTCAACGCCGTACTACCGATTTCCTAACACTTCTTTGAAAACTCGAATTCAACAAACACTGAAAGCAATTGCCAATTGTTTCATCACCTAAGATCATGAGCATGTCCCATGACATCCACAATGTCCTCATGACATCCACAATACTGATAAAAGAAAAAACTATACACCATATTCCATAATAAGTTCCAAAACTAAAAGGAAACTCTAAATCTAAATTTACTAGAAACACACACTACACCTACAATAAAACAAGAAAATAAATATAATAACAAGGTAGAATCAAAACAATTGAAAAAAAATCAAACTTTCATTGAGAGAGAGAAGGGAAGCGGAGACCTGAGGGGAAAGGGAAGAAGGGGGAGGCGGCAAGACGAGGTGGAAGCAGAGAGGGAGGTCAGTGAAGGCCGAGAACCGAGAAGAGAGAAGGAGGGAGGACGGCAAGGAGAACTGAAGAGAAGGGGCATCGGAGAAGGGAGGGCGGCAAGAAAACGAGAGAGAGAGGGAGAGGGAAAGCAGGGAGGAGGAAGAATGGAGCATCACGGGGGGAGGCGGCGGAGGGGGGACCAGAGAGGGAGGTCGGTGGGGAGCATCTGAACCTCGATTCGATGGCAGGGACGACCGCGAGCTCGATTCGGTGGCAGAGATGGTGGGGGCAAGCTCGACTCATCGGCGGCGAGGTCCAACCGGTGGTTAGAACCCGGGCGAGCTTGATTCGGCGGCGGGGGAGGCTGAACCCCAGCGCGTCGCAACAAGTGGACGAAGTGGTCAGGAGTCGGGCGCTGTTCTTCTTATCTTCCGCCTCGTTGCCCGCCTTGCCTACAGCCACCGAGCACCGCCGACGACCACCGTGGACCGCCTCTGTGGAAAGCACAGTGGGAGAGGCCCGACGCGCGCGTAGTCAGTGCCTAGGCGCCGCCGAATGCCGACTTTTATAACCTTGTTTCTCTATCTAGTACATCCTCATGATGACACCAAATAGAAACTATCTATTGCCTCCAACCGCCAGCACTAAATCACCCTACGACGTGATTCCAGCTGCCGGCCCTAATCCCCAAAATGTGGCAAATGTATCTTATACAGCCGCCACCAGCAAATATATGTATATATCTATGCTAGCACCTGCACCCCTATGGAAAAATAGTAGTTTCCAAACCCAAAATGTGTCCTCATCCACACGGTCACGTAATCCTATCTAATCCCAACAATTAAGGGATTTTTCTCAGCTTTCCAATTTTGGACACCCCAAAATTGTTACGTATCGCAGCCTTCGGACCGCACCTCCGTAGCTCCAACACACATCATCCATCTTTGATCTCCACGCGCCCCAACTCGAGCCCGACCGTCTCCTCCAGCATCCTCGACTCTCTAGACCATGACTTTACACCAAGCCATCTCCCGGTCACCGCCGTAGACCACGATCGCCTCCGAGTTACCCTGCACATGCAAAGACCAAAACAACATATTTTTCCGGCACAAGTTCTTCCCAACTTGACTGACATAAGTTCACACACACACCACACGCCTCCAATAACATCAGTACCCAACATTATCAATTATTCATCAACTAAAATATTCTAGACCTAACCACATGGTCTAACAATTGCCCATTGGGCCTCTTCAATATACACACAATATTCATAACACAATATTCATAACATGGTATCAGATCCAGGTTAGGTTTAGGGCTTACTCTAGAGTCGCCGCTTTTAGGCTCTCGTCGTTCTCTGCTACCGCTGCCCCCGGGAGGACCCATCTTTGCTCCCGGGGGTGGCCTGCTTGACGGCGCCTCACTGCGGGTCTCGCACGGCCGGCGCTACGGCCTACCTCGACCCACTCTGCCTCAATAGCCACGACACCTGGCCGCCTTGTCACTGTCGCTCCGGACGCCGTCGTCGCTCAGCCGTCTTTCACTGCTGCCCTCGGGATGGTGCTCTCTACTCTTGGGGGCAGCCACGTTGCTGACCGCCGCGCTCGCCAACTCGCCCGCCGTCCTGCGCCAGATCCCGGTGCAGGCAGTGCTCTAATGCCTCTCCAAGGCTCGCTCGCATCGGGGAGGAGCAGATTCGCTCACGTCCTTCGGCGTTGGGAGCCACCTCTCCCTCCTTTGCTTCGCCATGTGGTCATGGAGGAGCAGATTTGCTTGCATCCTTGGGCATTGGGAGCCTTCGACTCCCGCCGTCGCCGGGCCTCTCAAGTAACCGCCTCCCTCCTCTTGCTTCGGCTGCTGTGTGTGGCTGTCGCGGAGCCGCTCGCCGCTCGTCGTCTTCATCACCACTGGTCCCCGGCACCCTGGGACACTCCTGCTCTACCGTCGCCCCAAGCTCCTCTGCTTCTTGGACTGACACCGCCTCCCTCCTTTGCTTCTTGGGGAGAGGTCTATGGAGATTGGGAAGGGAGGAGCTGTTGGTGGATGTTGGGCATAACGCCACCGCTCGGTTGCTTCACCTACAACGTGTGCATGCTGTTTTGCCTCTGCCCCGCAGTGCGTGTGTGTGATGCTGCGTTTATGGGTTTCTTTCACCGGCATGGGAGTTGGTGCAGTAACAATGGGGCTCAGGCTAGTGGTTGAAGGCATGAATATGCGAGTGCTGTGTGCTGAAGCTGTGGTGGAGATTGGAAGTGGGATGGAGTTTGGTCATCTTTGTTGCGCCTCGTCATCATGATTATGCTGATGGTGTTGCTTCAAACTAGTGCTTGCCGGTAGAGCGAGGAGATGGGTCTTCTGCTACTAGTTAGCTTTAATCTTTTTATTTATTTATGTCGTTTCTTTCGTTGTGTCTATCTAAGCCCGTAAAACTCTATCCTTAGAGTTAAATCTATGCCATCTTGAGTCCACAAATTTATTGTCGATCATAGAAATATAGGAATTTTTTATATGGTAACAATTGCTGCTCTTTTCTTGAGCAAGATTAGACCTACCGTTTTTAAGCACCCTCACAGCCTGACTACGATGATTTTTTTGGGCTGGGGATCAGCTTAATTGTACGGTGCCTAGCTAAAAACATTTCAGCTGTTATACGTCAGAGTTTTGAATTGTAATTCGACATAACCAAACAGTACAGTTCCTGAAGTGCATGTAATCCAATGAAAATGAAGTTAAACAAAATCTAAAAAATTGAACAATATATAAACACCTATATATATTACTACTTTATCATGCTTAGCACAGTGGCATTTTATCTATCTAATGCTCTATCACTGCACGTCAGCACATGTAGAAAGGTCCCCATGAGAATTGAGAAGCGATTACCACGGGCAGCTTCCTGGTGTTACCACACACATACTTAATTATCACAATCGCAGCATGACAACGCTGCTTACATTTTGACCTGTGCATCATCTTAGAAGTGACCGATTGCCTTGATCTCTAAGCTTCAAACAGCCGGTCTGTTCTGTATTTTTTATGAACTGCAAGCTTCTGTACTTTGACTTGACTGTGCATCATCTTAGAAGTGACCGATTGCCTTGATCTCTAAGCTTCAAACAGCCGGTCTGTTCTGTATTTTTTTTATGAACTGCAGATCTGCTAACCTATCGCAGATCGCATCAGACCCATATTTTTAATCTCTTGTTCCCGAGTGGCTCTTTAATTTACTATTTCTCTTGCATTCGACTAGAGAAATTAAAGAGAACAGCACGAACAGAATTACAGCATCAGACGGAAGCCTTCCCCTAACAGAAAAGTCGTTAGTATGCAAAGCAGGTTTTGCGTGATCAAAACACCGTACGTGTGAACTGCACATTTATGAGATATCAAATACTTGTGTCCAACATGCATACCTGATCTATGAGAACCCCCTTGTTGTTGCTCTTGATTTCTCCACTACTGTGCTTGTTCTCTGTGAAGCTTCGCTCTTAATTCTTCCTCCACCAATAGGTTATCATCTTCCATCCACTCCTCCGGAGCAGATCGCTTCCCACCGATGTTACGACCTCCACCCCCAAAACGACGTGGCCAACGACCTCGTCCTCGATCCATTTCCCCTCCTCGAACAACTTCTGCAAACGAACGCTCCAAAGGCGGCGGATCACCAATCCGCTTAACCACCCTTGCGCTCCACCCAAAACGATGAACCTCCCGACTCGAAGCTGAAAACCCTAGCACTCCCACGCACGCTCCCTTGGGGATCCAGATCCAAGTGGAAAGGGGAATACGACGCCAAGAGTGAGCGAAGAGGTTAGGGAGGGACGTACCAAAACGATGGTAACGATGCGAGTCTACTCCATCATCGCTCGGCAACTTCTCTTGACGCGCCACGCCATGAACCGAGCTCAACGGACGGGCGATGTCGCGCCCACACCAACTAGATCGCGAAGCTTCCGCCGGGGGTAAATCCGGCTTTTCATGACTGCGTTCCGTCGCCAAAGCCAACGACGAGGGCAGAACCGACCTTGCATCCACCGCCGCCCCCAAGGACAAAGACGACTTTTCCCCTACCCGCGGTGAGAGCAAACCCGTCCTTTCCCCTGTGGAGCACGGTCGCGAAGGTTCCGCAAGCTCGCTCCCGTCGAAGCTGTAGCGATGCGGTCGCGAAGGTTCCATCTCACAACTAAATCGTGTGCACACCGTACGTGTGGGCTGTACATTTATGAGATATCAAATACTTGTCCCCAAATTGTACCTTGCAAGGACAAGTCACAGTAAAATACAGTTGGAGCAGTGAATATTGCGACGAAATAAAGACCGGTAAATAGGAAAAAGAATCATGTAGGCACATGGGAAAAAAGACTTATCTTTGTTTCCTCCACAGCATTGCAAAAACTTGGGGCACATGGTTGGTCGCTATGGGTGAACCTATGGTGCGAAAGATTCTTCGGAGGGTAAGAAGCAAGATTGGGCCATCTCGAGTGATCTCAACGCATGAAAACTTTAAGCATTTCTTGACTTGTTCGAGGGTAAGAAGCAAGATTGGGCCATCTCGAGTGATCTCAACGCATGAAAACTTAAGCATTTCTTGGCCTAACAGGTCAAGGTGACACATACTTATTATATATATGCTAGTATAACCGACCAAGCAAGCTATCAAAAAATAAAAAATGTGTGAGCCTAACGAACAAACGACGGATCAGCGCTAACAAATGCATTATACATGTCAAGTCTAAGCCCTCAATGGTCGCCGTGGCACTAGGATGTCTTGTCTAAGTTGTTCTTCTCCCAATCTTTTTTTTTATATCTTAACATCGTATATAAACCCCATAAATGTGCACGGTCATATAAAAGAGAAATAGCAAAAACATCTTTACAGGTTGAGAAGTTTTGTTCTGAATTTTACGTTGATTTGGTGCCCAAACGGAAATAATTATCATGGTTGCACCTCATTGTTGGTTTGCACTAGATATCCAACCTCGAGCTCTTACCTTAGGAGCCCTAGTTCCCATTTGCCTTGTGGTTACTACTTGCTGGTTGCTAGACTAAATGGACTATAACTTGTAGACGTTAAAACTTACTTTGAAATATTTAGGGTTGAATTTTTAACACGTTATCTAGGAGGTGGTTTAACACAAAATGAGTTGTATGGGGGCTTTTGAAAATAGTCTTGCTTATGAGGTGTTTTCTGTAAAGTCCAACTGTCCATGCATATAAATGCAACCGGAGCTGGAAGCGCGTAGCAGAGCTGGCTGAGGGAGCTGCTTACCTAAGGAAGAAAGGAAGGGCATCATCCATCACCAATTTCACCATGGCAACACGGCCGGGCCCTTTGACCGAATGGCCATGGCAATGGATGGGCAACTTCAAGGTATGCAAAAGTTTACATACGATTGATATCTTGTTTGCTCTTCACCTACCACTGTTTTTCCCCTTTCTGATGTTCGTTTTGGGTTATAAATTAAGGAGGGAATGTTATTCTTCTTAACCCGAGGACATAATGCTCACAACTTCACAATAATGATCGAGAAGCCAAGGGCCTTCATTTCTTTGTGTGGCCAAGAGAAGAAAATAAAGAGGACAATTAATTCATTAATTGATAACTACTTGAATGATATGCTAGCTTGAGGAGTTGAGCTCAGGATTTTTTTTTATTGGAATGTATTTTTTACCGGGCACTGGTAAGGCCGAAAATCGGAAAAGCCAATTGCGGCCGAATTTTCTCTCTTTTTTTTTGCTTTTTCGGATTTTAAATTTTTAAAAAATTAAGTTCAAACAAAAATCAACTGAGCTAGTTAGCAAGATGTTTATATAGACTATTGATTTGAATGGACTTGTATTACTGCACTCATTGTTTATATAGACTATTGATTCGAATGGACTTGTATTACTGTACTCATTCATCAACGGAACAAAATTCAATCAAATTTGACTTTTTGTGGACAAAATTTGTCCAAACCGGAAAAATTCGGAACCGGTTTGTGGTTCTACCGAGGGGTCCGACAGAACCGAGACTGCCGATAGTCGACCGGTTATCGGCCAAAATAAAAAAAAAACCTGGTTGAGCTATGAGGTTTTATATGACCATTGGGGATTGTTGCAAACGTTGCATTTCGCAGCGAAAAATCAGACTATCCTATTATCCATAAAATCAAAAGGAGTACCGGGTGTCCAACATAGGTGTATAGATAGACAGGGAACAGTATTTCTCATCTTAGGTCCTGGTTGGAACACGGGAATTTTCTTCTTTCTTGCGGGAATTGAACTATGTCATGCAAAATTCCTGTAAAATTAATGAGTTCCAAACAGAGCCTTAACCTTAGTGCATTTTTACGCCTGTTGATTTTCTTTCCTCTTGCAGCACTGATGAGGTGTGAGTTGCGACATGATTTCTGGTTCGTCGAATAGTATATCCGATCCAGAGCATTCCTCTGGCTGCACATACCACGAGTTCTTTTCGCAGCATCCAAAACAAAAAAATACTCCAGGAAAACGATGGAAGTAGACTACATTATCATGGTGCCCTATTACGGCTAACATTTTTTTTAGTAGAGGATAAGGCCATATAACCTGGGAGATTTCTTTCGCATGCTCTGGTACAGGGGATAAACAACCTGAGTATAACAGCAGGCACCACTACTGTCAAAAGGGGTGCCCAATACAATAAAATCAAATCCTTCATTGATGTTTCAGGTTCTTTGGCTGAAAATTAAATGGTCAGTGATCAAATCCAGAAAATTTCAGGTGCCTTTGAACTAGCCTTTTCCCAAATTTAGATAGCTCACGCCGTTCTCATGGAACCATGAACCATTTGTGTACCATGTCCTTGTGCACCGGATCTGAAGCGCTGACGGTAGCTGTAGCCTGTAAATATCCAACTGAATTGACATGTGCAAAGTTCTTCTTTTTCTTTTGAAACGAAGACATGTGTGCAAACTTCAAGCCACGGTAATAACTTCTGAACGATCAAAGATATGAAAAACACCTTTTACAGACAATGCATTCATTCCATTTACTCCTATCGTCCAGTACTTGACCCAATGTTATCCATGCACAGTACCTGGTCCTGGCTCCTGCAGCGGTGCACACGGCACACAGGGTGGCTACCAAGGGGTGGGGAGACATCGACCCGGCATACGCCACCATGTTACCCGCCCTGCTGCTGAGGATGATCCACAACCAGATCTGGATCAGCTTGTCTCGCTACCAGACCGCTCGCAGGAAGCACCTCATCGTTGACCGCAGTCTTGATTTCGAGCAGGTGGACCGAGAGAGGTCCTGGTAAGTCATATGCACAGCGATCCACTTCTGTCTCACTCGCACTGGCACAAGCACATATATCTGGAATCTGATGGTCAAGTAATCGTTTGCATTGCTGAACACAGTCTCCACCACAAGCACATCTGCTCCTGCAATGTTACGTGATCCTTTACCATTCTGTACAGGGATGATCAGATCATCTTCAATGGGCTGCTGTTCTACCTGGCCTACGCAGCCGTCCCGAATGTCAGCCTCATGCCAGTGTGGAGAACTGATGGAGCCATCATCACTGTGTTGCTTCACATAGGGCCTGTTGAGTTCCTGTACTACTGGTTCCACAGGGCGCTACACCACCATTTCCTCTACTCGCGCTACCACTCGCACCATCATGCCTCCATCGTCACTGAACCCATAACCTGTAAGTAACAGCATTCAGAACTAGGGTTAACACAATGACACGACCAACTTACGCACAAACAGAGGACCCCGCAAGAACCGATTTATTACCTTCGTATCACTGCTCAAGGAATTCAAGAGCTTTACATAAGAATAAAGAACGACCACAGTCCACATGAAATAAGGCACATGGAGTTGACCCTTTTTTTATTGATTGCTTTAAGAAAAGCACAATAATTTTTAGAACATTTTCCAGATCTATGATGTTAATGCTTTGTCCTACATCATTCAGTTCACCAATGTCCATTTCTGAAAAGTGAAAACTGCCAGGACCACTAGATAAGTGCCGGCTGAAAGCATCTCCACACACATCAAAGGCTCAAAAGACCTTACAGTTCCTGCAAATAATAAACAGAGCACGTGAGTGCTACATTTTAGATCAAATTCAGTATGCATTGGCAGATAGCGAAAATATGCTAAAAAAGGCTACCCTTTCTTATGTGATATACGCATTCAGTTTGTCACTACTGAAGTAGCACCACATGCTGTTACGATGCCAGGAGTGCACAGAACTCATCATAGAAATCCAAATGTATCACTCCCGTTGCACTATATCATAGTGGTTATTTTAGTATTTCATAAAGGGTAAGTTAAGGTGTCTGCACTTTTACACATGTAAAGCCATTCCTGGATTTCATGTTTGTTAATGCACCTATGATTTATATTAGTTGTACAGATCATACTTCTGTTACTTTACCATCATTTTTTTCGCAACAATGGCTCGAAGAGGGTAAAACAGTAAAAGATGGAATTGTGCTTTTTATTAGCGCATTTACTAAGGGTGCTAGAAGATATCAAAGTACTATGGAGTATGGATATTTTTGTCAACCTACCCATAGCATCAGTCAAATTCCTGAGAGAACAACTTGGGCTGTGAGCATAAGAATTTCAAAGCATAGATACGTCTGAAGAAAAAAAGTATGAAACTACACGGATAGTTTTCTAATACTGTAAGAGTACAGTTCTGAAATGAGATGTTACGCTGTTGGTCCTTCCGACGGCCAATCTACTTCAAAATTGCCTACATCACACTTGTATTGCTGTAATGAATTGCTAAATACTTGTTATATTAACTACTAGAGTTCCTGTGTTGCCGAAAGCATGCTGATGCAGTATTTATGCAGTTAATGCACAACTGTCTTTAATTCTGATGCAATTTTACCATATGATTGGCAGCTGTCATCCATCCATTTGCTGAACATTTGGTTTATTTCCTGTTATTTTCGATCCCCATGATGACACCAATTTTTATGGGTGGTGGTTCTGTGCTTGCCGTTGTCTTGTACATCGCTTACATCGACTTCATGAATAATATGGGGCACTGCAATTTTGAGCTGGTGCCAAAGTGGATCTTCCAAGTCTTCCCTCCTCTCAAGTATCTCATGTATACTCCATCGTAAGTATAACATCAAGCTCACAATCTTGTCAACAAACTACCAGGTGATAAGACTTGGAATCCAATCGTCCATTGAATTCTTAGTCAAAGTTAACCAGTGATTCTGCACACAATTGCAAATCTAAATGGTTAGTCATAGCTTCACAAAAGCATGAACTAAATTATCCACTGCTATTTGTTCCACAGGTTTCACTCTCTCCATCATACCCAGTTCCGTACAAACTACTCACTGTTTATGCCATTCTACGACTACATATACAACACCATGGACAATTCAAGTGACGAGCTGTATGAGAGAACACTGAAAGGAACAGAGGAAACACCAGACCTTGTTCACTTGACGCATATGACCACCTTGCAATCGACTTATCATCTAAGGATTGGGATTGCCTCCGTAGCCTCTAGACCATCCGACAACCCTGTATGGTATATGTGGATGATATGGCCCGTGGCATGGTTGTCGATGGTACTGGCATGGGTTTATGGATCTTCTGCATTCGTAATTGAGAGACTCAAACTGAAGAAGTTCAAGATGCAAGCATGGGCAATACCAAGATACAACTTCCAAGTAATGGGTTTCTCGTGCTCTATGATTCCTACGCTTTAATAGTTTTGCAAAGTGCTAACATTTTCTTTCCATGCAGTATGGCTTGATTTGGGAGAGAAAATCCATCAACAGCTTAATTGAGAAGGCAATATTAGATGCTGATGGAAGAGGGGTCAGAGTGCTCAGTCTAGGACTGTTAAATCAGGCATGATGACCATACTTGTCTCGCATAATACCCTTTCTATACTTACCTTCTGATCTAATCAGAAGACATTTAAATACAAGTAGGAACAACCTGTTGTCTGTTGATTATTTCAAGCAAGTTCATGGAATTAATAGGGTTTTGACAAAAAGTATTACAAAAGTTAGATGCACAGTACACACAAATTGCTCATGCAAAGAACTTACAAATGAGTTTTCATTTTGTCTTTGCAAAGTGCAATGATTGACCAGTTGGTGATGAGTTTAACCCTCATTTTGTTGGTCCAGGCAAAACAACTCAATGGAAGTGGTGAACTATTTCTACAAAATATCCAAAACTAAGAGTACGGCTTGTTGATGGAAGTGGTTTAGCAACTGCAGTGGTGCTCAAGAGCATCCCTATAGGTACAAAGCAAGTTTTTCTTTGCAGAAGTAGTTCTAAGGTGGCCCATGCCACAGCTACAGCTTTATGTGAGAGAGGCGTTCAGGTACAACTATCAGCCTACTACTTGGTTGCCTTGGATCAACTTTTAATATCGTTTAGTAGCTCATTTTTGTAATAAAATGATCTTCTTACATTAAAAGATTGGCTCTCAATATTTTCCAAACACCCACCAACGTAATTTTGTGCAGGTAATCATGAATCAAAAGAAGGAATATGACATGCTCAGGTTGCGAGTTCAGAGAGTAGAACTGTTTATCTGAAATTCTCCAGTGATGAAATACCTCAGGTAAAAGTTATGTGAAAAAAGGGATGGAAATCCTAAAGAAGCATTCTAGAGTAAACACACAATAAGGGTTACCACTAGTAGAGACATGACAGGATCATAGGAAGGTGAATGCTTTACCTATAAACTGTGTTAACACCATTCACACATTTATGACTGTTAACGCATTATGCTATATTGTCTACCACCAAATGTGAAGAAAATTACTGGGCAAATCTATGTAACTAGCATAGTATGAATAACTAAAGGAACAAACTAGCATAGTATGAATAACTAAAGGAACGAACACTCCGTCAAGCAGAATATATTGATGATTACAATTTCACTGCAACAGATCTGGATAGGAGATAACATAGATGATGAACAACAACGGAGGGCATCAAAAGGAACGATATTTATTCCTACATCACAGTTTCCCCTTAAGAAGACACGCAAGGATTGCACTTACTTAAGTAACCCAGCAATGAAGATCCCAGACACAATGCAGAACGTCCACACCTGTGAGGTAATAATAATATGGTAACTATGGTTTCATTACCTGTTTGTGTAAATTTTGAGCTAAGCAAAATGTGATCATATGATGTACACGAACTTCTTCTCCAAGCCTAAAATAGATAATGAGATCGACATTGACATGTGTTACACTGCTGGCTGTATGAACAGAATTGGCTGCCAAGAATGGTGATGAGTGCATGGCGCATTGCTGGAATAGTGCATGCTCT
Organism: Phyllostachys edulis; assembly: GCA_036346405.1. Taxonomy (NCBI): domain Eukaryota; kingdom Viridiplantae; phylum Streptophyta; class Magnoliopsida; order Poales; family Poaceae; genus Phyllostachys; species Phyllostachys edulis. The sequence goes on from CM070551.1 coordinate 27,359,951, forward strand.
GGAAGGTTGGGACATGCATGAGTGCGGAGATGATATGATGGACATCGAAAAGACATGGTCGGCAGCTATTAAGCATGGATTCATTCCTATGACAAAAGCTTGATTCTTCTGAATCCTGGCAGATGCATTTAAATGTTACATGTTATTTGTCAGACCTTGTTATGTGGGGAATTCCTTATCAGCGTCGCAAAGCAAGGACTACGGCTCAGACGCCAGCAGCAGAGAACGGAATCAGTTAAGGAAGAGGTGTCCGAGTCTGTTTCTAGTTCTGGAATACATATCATATGCTATCGTTAGTTATTTGCTTTCTTTACATAACAAATAGATTACTATCTTTAGGAGAGGATATGAATTGTATTCGGAATAGGGAAGGAGTGTTATAACGCTATAAAAGGGGAGCCTTACTCATTGTATCAGAAATCAATCAAGTAAAAGTCTATTTCCCCAATTCCCAGTTCTTTGTTCCCAACCTCGTTCTTGTCGACAATATCAGCCGCCACGGCGCCTAAACGCAGGTCCGCGCGAACGAGATGACCGGTAGCACATCGTTATCCATTGAGATCGTTGGGTGATACCAATTTGGTATCAGAGCCAGCCTTGGACGCTGCTATGCCAGGTTCGGAGGACGGAACGGAGGTGTCCATAGCATAGCTGCTCCAATCCATACAGATGCTTACGGTGCGCATCGACGGTATGCATCAATAGATGGGCGACGTTGACACGCGATTGACAGTAGTTGAGAAGTAGCCAGCAGGGGAATTGCCGGGTCTGTTGCCGCATCCACCAGGATCTCACCACCCAATTTTTTCAGCACCTATGGGCCAGACATCTTCTGCACTCCCAACAAACAACACAGCATCATCCAACCAGTACCTACAATCTCCATACTCCATGACCAATCCTACCACTTTCACAACCGCTCCACCATACATATCCACCACCAACCCATACAATCCAAACCAAATTCATCCCCAATCCCAAGAGCATCACGGTGGCAATTTCCCACCATATTACCAGGCAGGCGCTTCATCGGGGTTCCACGCTACCACAAGCTAGACTTTCCTACCTACGACGGCAAGGGCGACCCTTTGGCCTGGATTAATCGATGTGAACAATTCTTCCACGGTCAACGGACAGAAGAGGCCGATAAGGTATGGCTCACCTCTTATCATCTCACTGGAATCGCTCAGTATTGGTTTTTCCAGTTAGAGCGGGACGGCAGTACGCCATCATGGCCTCGTTTCAAAGACATGTGTCATCTATGATTTGGGCCACCGATAAAAGCAATCCTCCGGCGCTCTGCACACCTTCCTTCACCAGCTCTGTCCAAGAATATGTTGATCAGTTCCTTGCACTGCTGCGTCGCACAGAGGCATTACACCCACTACATCAGATGCAGCTCTTTACCGCCGAACTGCCGAATCAATTGCGTATTGACGTGAGAGCTACAAAATCCGACTCAGGTAGCAATGAGTCTAGCCCTCGCATATGAACGCCGCGGTCAGTAGCTCCGGTAGCGCCAGGCGAGGAAGCGATCGCCCAGTCCACGCGCGACGGGGTGGCGATGACCATCCACTCCATGTCGTCAGTATTCACGACAATCAGCACCAGATATTGCGACAACGGCCAGTTCAACGACCACAGCACCATCAGGCCGGCCAATATGACGACTAAATCCTTTTGAGATGGCCGAACGACGCAAAAAGGCCTTTGTTTTAACTGTGACGAATAGTTTGTGCGGGGCATCATTGTCAACGGCTTTTCTATATAGATGTGTCGGGACGATGACGACAATGAGGGGACGGACAACACACCAATGGAGCCGACTCAAGCACCCATCGTATCTTTACATGCCTTAACAAGAATTTGGAGCATCAAAGCAAATGAAACCATGCAACTCAAGGTTATGGTGGGCAAGCGTGAATTCACCGCACTCTTCGACACAGTGGTCCACACATAATTTCATCAGTGAAGGGATGGTACTCAACACAGAGTACAACTCGAGCCCGACCTGCCTTCGGGTGGAAGTGGCCAATCGGGGACCAAGTATCTAGTGGCGGCATCACTCGTAATTTAACCCTGTCCATTGCTAGCGAGACCTTCACAACAGACGCCCTAGCCATTCCACTAGGCGGGTTCAATATTGTGCTTGAGTACAGTGGCTCCGCACGTTAGGGCCGGTTCTTTGGGACTTCAACAACTTATGTATATCATTCTAGCGTGAAGGCCATCACATTGCTTGGCACGGGTTAGCAAAGACCTGCAGCAATCCGTGCATTTCATGCTCAAACGAGGATCTTCTCACCGACCTATTGCGGGAGTTCGAACACATCTTTGACGAACCCAGAGGCCTTCCACCGACCCGAGCATTTGATCACCGCATTCACCTTCAACAAGGATCATGATACAATTACAGCATGATCTATTGATGGATGAATAGTGAGTATATATACAAACCCTAGAGCTTATGGGCCTCATGGGCCATACACACACAATTGCCTCATGGGCCATACACGCACAATAGTCATATACATAACACCTTCAAACTCAACATGGGTCAGGAGGATCTGAAATATTGAGTTTGGAAAGATGGAAGCGATCTTTGCTCTCGAGTTTGAGCCTTGGTGAAGAAATCGGCGACTTGAATTTCGGAGGGCACATCTTGAAGAGCAATAGTCTGCTTTGCTGACAATGAGAACGATGTGAAAACGATCCACACCAATGTGTTAGTCACCATGCTTCATTTGGATCAAGAGTAATCAGATAGCACTAGTGTTGTCACACGTAAGAGATGCAGAGTATCGCATAACACACCAAGATCACTAAAAGCCATGAGCCAAACAATCTCAAGTAGTAGTGGCTAACGCCAAGCTCGACCAAGACTAGACCGAAATCTGCGATCTGCTTCTTGGACTTCGAACAATAAGCGAAGACCCAAGAAATATGCAATAGCGAGAGATGGATCGTCGATCAACGGGATCACTCGCCCAAGTCGAGTCGAGTAAGCATAAAGTCAAGTCGATTCGGCGAGAGTAAAAGAGACAACGATCAATACCCTCGAGATAACGCAACACACGTGGCGGTGAGCATAGTGAACAGACGTGGGAGCAGAGACAAACTGACTGAGCACGTGAACAGAATGAGCAATATCAGGACGTGTTACTGCAAGATAGACAAGACTCCCAACAATATGACGATAGCGAGAAGGATCCTCAAGCAAAATGCCATCAGTAGGACGAAGCTGAAGATGAAGCTCCATAGGAGTAGCAGCTGTCCGACTGTCAGTGAGACCTGAACGAGCAAGTAGATCCTGAATATAGCGCTGCTGAGATAGGTAGTAGCCATCATCTGTGCGAGTAAACTCAATCCCCAGAAAATAACGTAGAGGGCCCAAATCCGACATCAAAAACTGCTCACTGAGCCGTTTCTTAACAAAAGCAATGTACTCCTTGTCATCTCCAGTAATCAGCATGTCATCAACATAGAGTAAAAGCATAGTACGACCACGTGGAGATGTATGAATAAACAATGCAGGATCATGATTACTCGGGAAGAAACCAAAGACTAACACAATGAATCGAACCGCTCAAACCAAGCGCGAGGAGCCTGTTTGAGGCCATAAAGAGCACGACGAAGACGACAAACATGACCAGCAGGAGCCACAACACCCTGGGGTGGTGTCATATAAACCTCCTCCTGTAAATCACCATGAAGAAAAGCATTCTTCACATCCATCTGAGAGATAGTCCAAGAGCGAACAAAGAGCCCACAAAGAATAAGAGTGCGAACTGCTACCATATGGGCAACGGGAGCAAATGTCTCATCATAATCACGACCATGTGCCTGTTGAAAACCACGAGCAACTAGTCGAGCCTTGTACCTCTCAACAGAGCCATCAGATTTTGTCTTAACTTTAAAAACCCACTTGCAAGTAATAGGAACAAAGATGAGCGGTAAAGGAACAAGATCCCATGTACTAGTACGGTCCAAAGCGGCCAACTCCTCAGCCATAGCTAACTGCCACTCAGGATGAACAACAGCCTCCCGATAGGTGTGAGGCTCGAGCACAACAAAGAAAGCAGAAAAAAACCATATCTCGTCAGAGCAAAATAGTAGTACGATCACGAAGCTCATACCGAGATGACGGTCGGGTGGAGGATCATCGAAGAGTATCATCAATACTAGCCATGCCATCGGAGGAGAAACCAAGAGAAGGTCGAGTATCGAGAGGACCCTAGACCGAGCGAGTATAGTGAAGAGGAAACGGTGATCGAACGAGGATGGAAGAGAGGACTCCACGTAAAGAGGTGTATCGAGAAATAATAGGTGGAAGATAGAGAAAGAGAGAGAGACTCGAGAGAGGAGGACCGAGTGGTAGAAGAGTAAAAGTAGGGACGATCCTCAACAAAAGAAACATCACGAGAAATGCGGATCACGCAAAGCGAGAGGATCATAACAACGATAGCCCTTATGCTCAAGACTATATCCAAGAAAAACACACTCAACAGATCGAAATGTTAACTTGGTGCGCCACGTGAGGCGAAGAACATAGCGAGGTACAACCAAAACCCAAGATGGTCATACTGCAGGTGAGTGGAAAACATGAGCTCTCCAAGACACTTTCTGAAGGCGAGAAGATGGTACGATATTAATGAGATAGACAGACGAGAAACCGTGATCGGCCCAAAATGTCGTGGAACATGAGATGCAAGTAAAAGAGTACGAAAGATCTCAATAAGATGACGATGTTTACGTTCAAAGAACACCATTCTCGAGCATGGGCTCCGGGCGACAGAAAGTCGAGGAAGGGTGCCTCAGCAGAGAGAAATTGACGAAAGGCATGCGACAAATACTCCTCTGAATCGTAACGAAAAAATCTGAATAGGAGTGGAAAATCGAGTGTGAACCATACGAGCAAAAGACCGATAAATGGACAAGAGTTGAGAACAATGTTTCATAAAGTAAACCCAAGTATATCGAGAATAGTCATCAATAAAGATTACATAGTAGAGATGGCCACCTTTGGAAGCAAAAGGAGCAGGACCCCAAACATCGTAATGAACTAACTCAAAAAGACGACTAGACCGAGATGTACCGGTAGGGTATGGGAGTTGCAATCGCTACCAAGTTTGCAACCCTTACAATCATAACTAGTGTCGATAATGACACGACCTAGAACACCCTGACGAGCTAATGTAGAAAGACGAGATCCGCACAAATGACCAAGCCGATGATGTCACTGAGGAAAACTAACAGAGGCTGATGCAAAAACTGAAGATGCATGAGCGGAGGAAGATGGAAGACTCAGACGATCAAGGAAGTAGAGACCCTGAGAGTCTCTAAGGCGATGGCCAATACCAACAAGAACTCCTGTCCGACGATCCTGCACATAGCAAGTAGAGTCATCAAACCCAACAAAGTAGTGCATATCGCCAAGTCGACCAATGGACATAAGATTCATAGAAAGCCGAGGTACAAAAGACACATCGGAACGAAGAAATGAGAAGTAGAGAGAGCTTACCCCGATGAGTGATCAACATGAAGTACCATCACCGTGTCTGCATACGAGAGCCATCCATAACAGTCGACATGATGCAAGGTGAGACTTATCCGATGTCATATGAAAAGAAGCTCCAGAGTCCAAAACCCATGGAAGACTAGTACCGACATGGAAGAAGAGGCTACAAAGAAGATCGCGTACCCACCGGAGTGGCATTAGATGAAGATCGCCTTGAACTTGAGTCTCAAGAGCTTGAAGTCAAATCGGTTCACCCAACCGAGCGGCAAGAGCAGAATCCTCAACAGATGCAGGAGGTGGTGGCAACAACCACACCACGATTTATTTACGATGAGATGCGGTCGCAACTCGATGAAGGCGGAGCACCTCTGAGCAGATGACCAAAGCTTCTTGCGGTGAGAGCATAAGACCGGTTGGATGTAACATCGAAAAGTGGAACAGCCGGTAAACCTCTTGACGAGGTGCCGAAGAACAGATGAGGTGATGTCAATCCAAAGGACAGAGAGCGAAGTCGAGTCTCCTCAAGAATCAACGCAAAGAAGGGCCTCCTCCATGGTTGAAGAAGAAAGACGCCCCAAAGAGTTGAGCTCGAATAGACTCAAACTCGGGCGAAGACGATAACAAAAGTGAACATCAAATTCACAGATCATGACCGCCTTTGCTCGCATACCAAGACATCCAATACAAGAAGGTGGAAGCATGGAGGTCACCGTCGTGAAATGCGAGTGAAAGAATCGTAGTACTCCTCAATAGACATGTCCTCACGACGAGATCATAAAGAGTCTATAGAAGAGAAAATTGACGTCAGACCGGTCTTCTCATAACGTTGTCAAGATATTCCCACATCTTGCAGAACTTGGAAGATCAATGAAATCCATCCCGATTGAAATCTCAAGATTATGACATAAGATACCCATAACACGATCATCAAGACGCCGCCATGCAAATGACCTCCTTCACATCGGCCTTCTCGGTTGGAGGATCCGCCAGAATATATGAGAGAAGACCAATGGACCAAGAAGCATGCGAACCGATGATGACCACTCACGATAATTACGGCCATTCAACTTGATATCTCGAGGCCAAAAGAGCACCTCCCATACCAAGAGAATGAGAAGAAACATCACCATTTTGCCAAAGGCGCTTCTAGAAATCCAAATGATACAATAGTATCTTGCCAAATTTCACAACAAATGGTGGCGGAGCAATGAGCAATGACCAAACTTGCTCACAAAAGCACTAGAACACTAGAAACCACTCGGTGAGCTTCCGTCCAACCAAACCAAAGAACCACTCGGTGAGCTCCCAAACCGAAACCACTCTTGGTGAGCTCCTTGTCCCAAGGCTCCCAATGGCAGACCCTAGCACTCGACGCGGAAGGCAAGAAGCCTTGATCAAAGGGCGGAAGCCGTCTGACAACACTGGAGGCGGAACGAGAGGCGGCGGCGACCGGAGAGACCCGAGCCATGACGATTCGGGAAGAGCCGGACGGCAAGCCCGGAAGAACCAGACGACGACAAGTCGTGATGCGGCGACGGCGGCGGAGGAGCGGCTAGCTTATGGCACAAGTCTTGTGGCGGCGGCGACGACGACCACGACAGAGTTCGAGCGCTCGCGGAAGAACTGAGACAAATGGCGATCGCAAGGGGCCCCGGCTTAGTGCGACTTTGTCAAGGCGCTCCTCGCTCGGCGGAAGAACCACGCGACGAAGCGAGGGCGACGATGATCGGCGGCGCCGAGAAGAACCCCTAGAGCTCGATACCATGATACAATTACAAAGATGATCTATTGATGGATGAATAGTGAGTATATATACAAACCCTAGAGCTTATGGGCCTCATGGGCCATACACACAATTGCCTCATGGGCCATACACGCACAATAGTCATATACATAACAGATCGGACCGGTGGCGATTCGACCATACAGTACCCACAATTGCAAAAAGATGAGCTCGAATGTCGGTGTGACACAATGTTGCAACAGGGCACCATCCGACCAAGTACGCCGGATTCTCGCCACCCGCCCCATCGTCAAGAAAACCGATGGTTCTTGGCGCTTTGCGTGGACTACCGGGCTTGAAGGACCCATCATGGACATTTTGAATTCTTGGTGATGCCGCTCGGATTGACCAATGCGCCATCTACATTCCGTGGTTTGATGAACACGGTTCTACGCCCTTACCTTCGCTGCTTTGCTCGTCTTTTTGATGATATTTTGATATATAGTGCCACTTGGGTGAACACTTGCAACATTTACTGATCATCCTCCATGTCATGCGTGAGAATGGACTACATTAAGCGGTCCAAATGTACCTTTGGTACACCGTCAAGTAGCATATCTCGGCCACATAATTTCCGCCAATGGGGTTTCCATGGATGAAGACAAGGTCGTTGTAATCCAAACATGGCCACAACCACCATCGGTAGCTAGGATTGCGTGGCTTCCTTGGACTAGCCATTATTACCGAAAATTCATTTGTGATTTCGGTTCTATCGCCGCGCCTCTCACTAAACTACTCAAGGAGACTTTCCAATGGACCGAGGAAGCAACCATTGCGTTTCTCGACTCAAGAAGGCTCTCGCCACTCTCTGTTTCTACACTTGTTAGACTTCTCCGCCAACTTTATCGTCCGAATGCGATGCCTCTAGTAACGGGTTTGGCGTCAGACTCACCAAGGCGAGGGTCCTCTTGCGTTCTTTAGCAAGCAAGTGGTCGCCGACATAAGAAGTCGGCAGCAGACGAGCGCAAGCTCATCGGATTGGTACATGCCATCCGTCATCGGGCGTCCGCATTTTGAGGTCGCTTTTTCATCGTCGCGCACGGACCATCACAAACTTGAAATTTTTATTGATCAACGCTCTCTACCATTCCTCAACACCAATAGGTAAGCAAATTATTTGGGTACAGCTTTTACGGTGGAATATCGTCCCCACCGATTAAACACCGTGGCGGATGCTCTTTCCCGTCGAGAAGGTGACCCAATGCAAGTTTTGCATTATCTCGACCAACGTTTCCATCTTTGAGGAGCTTGGCGGAGGTGATTAACTCACCGAGTTACGACTCTCTGTTCTAAGGTTCAATCTGGCGCATTGGGAGCACCTTGGTCTTTTTTCAGATGGCCTTCTTCCGCATGGTGGTTTCGTGTATGTGCCAGAGGCATCACCAAAGACTACAAGCGATTCTCTCCACGTATTTAGAGACACAAAGGTTTCCGAAAACACTTCATCGCTTATGCGATCGATTTTTATGTTCCTCATGCCACAAAGGAAGTCCGCACCTTCGCTTGAGCTTGTGTTATCGACCAAAGAAATAAGATCGAACATCTACATCCCGCAGTCTACTACAACCATTAGTAGTACCAACGACAATATAGGCCGATATTTCAATAGATTTCGTCGAAGGATTGCCTTGCGCATATGGGAAATCAAGAATTATGCTCTGCTATTGATCATTTTTCTAAATACGCCACTTCATTCCACTAGGCCATCCGTGATATCTACCACATCGGTTGCCGTGTGTTCTTTCACGACATTGACCGACTACATGGTATTCCACATTCTATTGTGAGCGCATCGTGACCCCTGCTTTTTACTAGTGCTTTTTGGAAAGATTTATTCAGATTAATAGGTACTCATCTTCATATGAGTTCTGCGCTTCATCCATAGTCGATGGTCGACGGAGGTCAAACAAAGCTATTGCCATGTATCTTCCTTGTCTCACAGGGACCGACCACGCCGCTGGGTAGAATGGCTTCAAGGGCCGAGTATTGTTACAATACATCATATCAAATGACTCTCGCGACACTCCTTTCAAGATTGTATATGGGCGCTCACCTCCTTCCCCAAGACATACGATGAGGAAATGCACATGTCGCCACAGCAGGCTAATGCCTTCAAGACCGTGATGCCTTCTTCATGAAGTTTGTGATCGACTACCTGTGCCTAGAACTATGCCAAGCATTACTATGATAGACATCATCAGAGATTACATATGAGGTAGGCGAATGGGTATGGTTAAGGTTGATTCATTTGCAGCGCCTTCCTACCCGACGTAAGAACAGAAAGTCGGGTCCAAGGTTTTATGGGATGTATCAAGTGTTGGATCGCATTGGGACGATGGCATATCGGCTCCAATCGCTCAAGGATCACGGCTTCACAATGTGTTCCACGGGTCTCCTCAAGAAGTTCCACTAACACCACCAACAACGATACCAAGCTACCTCCTATTGATAATGGTCGCCCAATTCCTGCCCCGCAAAGATTTTAAAGGCTAGCCTTCGCCGAGACGTGTGGCATGTTCTTGTACAATGGGTTGGTCTTCCTCCGTTGATGCTTCATGGGAATCACCGGAGGCTTTCAAAAGGATTATCCTTCTTTTCACCGAGGACAAGTTGTTTGCCGAGGCCGAGAGAGATGTTATGGGGAATTCCTTATCGCCGCAGCAGCAAGGAGTACAGCCAGACGCCAACAAAGCAGAGAATGGAATCGCTTAAGGAAGAGGTGTCCTAGTCTGCTCTTAGTTCCGAATACATATCATATGTTATCGTTAGTTATTTGCTTTCTTTACATAATGATAGATTACTATCTTTAGGAGAGGATACTGGTTGTATTTGGAATAGGGAAGGATTGTTATAACGCTATAAAAGGAGCCTTACTCATTGTATCGTAAATCAATCAAGTAAAAGTCTATTTCCCCAATTCCCGCCTCTTCCTCAGCCTCGTTCTTGTCGACAATATCAAGACCCACAATACCAACGTAGGTTCGCGTAACGAGATCACCGGTGAGTACATCGTTATCCATTGAGATCGTTAGGTGATGCCGCACTCATAATTGTAATTCAGATCTACCGTGTAAAATTTGTACTATTCCCTAGATCAAGAGATAGCACACACAGATACATCGCTGATTCATTCAAATACATCGCATTCACGCTATAATGGTGTACTTTATTACATAAATAGGTCGCACGGCCGTCTGCCTTACAAAAGGGCTCAACAGCCAATATATCACACATATTGCTTTAAGACAGAAAGTAGGGTACGAAAGCGTATAAAAAGCAAAAGGGTGGATCCATTCACTCTACCCAGGCAAGCGACTGGAGTCTCGGCCTAAGCTCCTCCATCTTCTTCACTATCCAATCCAGATGCCACGAAGTAAGCATATGGGTCTTGATCAAACGGCTCTGAATGTTATTATTATAAGCGAGCATGAGTACACAACCGCATTCATGAGCCAATACACATAATGCGCTTATTATATATGCAGGCCAATCAAAGGAAGGTTCATGGTTCTTTATTTGCACAAAGCTAAGTTTGAATTAGAATAATTAGTAAGCAATTCCTAAGACCTAACATTTTTACAAACACAGTGTTTCAATGAAAGTGAGTTTTTGTTGTAAAATATTAGTGGAGGCTCCAACCTCCTATACCAGATAGAGTAGCTCCATCCACCCAATGCTCATATTCTTTCTCGTCACATCTCGTGCTTCTCATCGTTCTCAACCAGTTATCTCAATTGCCCGGCTCCAACCCATCTTTCCATTCTACCCACAAATTATTTTATAAAAATGAAAACTATTTCAAGTAAGATCCTCACACCGCCCATGACCGTGGGCATGGCTATCTAGATAGTTTTTCACACTCGCAGAGTTCGCACACTTTACCCATAATAAGAGACAATCAACTTATAATGTCCATCTTGATACACTTCCATAGACGCGCGACTAACATGATTGTCACAAGGCCTTTACAACGCCCCACCTCAACGCAACCTCACCCGCTAAGGTTTCCACCTCCCTAGGCCGTGCCCCCAAGAGGCCCCTCTTGGCCGTGTCACCCGTGGTTCGGTGGCTCCTTACCCTTATCTACATCACACACCCACCAATGGCGGCTTACCGAGACGAACAAATTAGTTAGCTAGGCCGCACTCCATTATAGACTTATGGTTGCAATCTGCTTTTTACACGAGAAGGTTGTTACTAAAACTCGGTTTTTATTGACTCGGTGATACTTCCCATACCACTCAGTTTCTACCAAAGACCCGCCACGCTTTCCAAATTCCTTAATCAAATCTCTTTTGATTTTTATTTTTGTTTTAAATTACTTTTCTAGGTCAACATACCACCAAAGTTCCAACCTCGATCGCCCAAATCCAGCTTTTTAAGTTTTGAATGATGTCGAGGCAATTTATTGTTCAGATGTTGATGTACCTAAGCAAGGCTAAGCATGACTCTTAGGTATGGACCTAGTAGCTAGTATGTATACCATTAGTCCTAGGGTGACAAAGAATAGTGTCCAAGTTCAATGATTGAAAGTTTATACACGATTAATGTTAAGGTATTAACTAGGTGCTCAAGTACATATAGTTGTATAAAGCATAGCGATGCAATTTCATAATTGAAAACAATATAATTGCATTTCAACAAGTAGGTACAAATGGTCAAAGTGCCGATCGCCTTGCTTGAGGTCTTGAGGATCTTGGTCTTGTTTCGATCGGTGTTCCTAGAACCCCAGATTCATATACGTGAAAATGACCAAGTTCAATAAGCACTAAATAATTCAAATTGCTTTCAAAAATTCAAATGAATTCCAAAAGGATATTTTCCGTTCATTGGGTAGAGTTTGAATTTAGAAACAAGAATTAGTTTAATTTGATTTAAAACAAGAGAGAATCTGCCTCCAAGTTTTAAATCCAATTAAATCTCGAATCTCATCGACAAAGGGACCATCGCTTTTTATTTTTCTTTTGATTTTATTTCTTATTTGGAAAATTTTATCAGGACCAATCGATGGGGCCCTTTGGGTTTTAATTTTTAATTTGATCTACTTTCTAACTAGAATCTACATTGGCCAATTATAGGTGGGCACACCATACGCGACTCGCCATGGAACAAAGACATGGACCGTGGTCCCACGTGTCACTGTGCCGGTCCACGGTTTGGTCTACATTGTGCACTTAACGGGATGGGGCCCATATGTCATAGACTCAGCATATGATTTACTTCATAATTACACTTTACTTAACTAGTCAGGCCCACATGTCATACCACTTAACCTCTAATTAACCTTGTCCTAATGACGTCATTGTTCCCTAATGGTTCTGCTACAGTGCATCTTCCCCATTTGAAATGGGACCCCATGGGGCGGGCGACCCCACTGGTGCCGGCGTCGAGGTCCACGGTGGTCCCTAGCGGCGGTGGCGCTCGGGCCCAAGTGACGACTACACGCCGGTGATGCCCTATACTAAGGAGCGTGCGCAGAAGCATCTACGTGGTGCTAGAAACTCACCGGTACCGAGGATGACAACGGACATGGCTGGTAGAGGCCTAGTGTCACGGACCCGAGGCGGCGACAACCTAGGCAAGGGGAGACGCAATTAACCACCGGAAAGCTCTCAGCGAGGCGAGAGGTGGTCAGCGGAGGAATCGCTGGGCTTACCGAGCGAGGTGCAATGCAGAGAACGGGCGAGTCGACGGGAAAGGGAAGGAGTCATCGGTGAGCACTTGTGGATGAAGGGAGAAATTGGGTGAGGGGATTGAAGCTTCGTGCCCTGGAACACAAGATGACGCACACGCAACGAGGGGAGGGGCTCACCGAGATGGCAGCGCGGTGAGGGCTGCTTCGGTGGCTCTGGCGGCCCAGAACGGGGCTCTCCGTGCTCGGGCTCCTTGGGCTCGGTGGAGAGGGGAAAGAGGAGGGGAATGGCGGGGGGTGGCGAGGCGAGCGCGGTGCCAGCTTTATATAGGCGGAGAGGAGGAGAGCCGATGGTCAGCGAGGCGCGACCCAGACGTTGACGAGTGAAGCAGCATGGGCGGTAGTGTATGGGATGCGATGCGGAGCGGTCTTTGAGCAACGAGTTGGTGGCCAACTCACAGAATCTGCTGCGGTGATGACGGGCGTGACGCGGCGCAAGACAATGCAGGAGGACAATCCTTGAGTCATGGCGCCAGCATGGGCAAAGCGATGGTGGGAGGGGGAGAACGAAAGGCGGTGGGGTGGGTGATGAGGACATCGACCCTAAGGATACAACCACGACTTTGAGAAGACCTCCACCACCACTGCGCAGGTCTCACGATCAGCTCAGAGGGTCTACGACCACTTCCTGTAAGACTCCACGACCAGCTCTCGCAGGTCTACGACCACTTCCAAGATCCACGATCAGCCTCTGCAGGTCTACGACCACTTCCAAGATCCACGACCCAGCTTCTACAGGTCTCACGACCACTTCAAGAAGACCGCAACTACTACTTCAACCCGTCAGACCGCATTCTCTACTTCAACTCAATCTTCCACAGCTTGGACTTGCGGCCAACGCAATACCATATTATCCAATTGACCACACTACTTACTCCTACAAGCCGAGCCACGCCTACATGCCGTGGTGTCAGATTTACATACCATGGTGTCACACACCAATTATTGGGCCACTGGCTATGTAATATATGGGCTGCCTTGGCCCATAAGGCCCATGTGATGGCCGACCACCCTAGGGGGGGCGTACTGTTCACGTGAACAGTACCCGTGAACAGTTCCGCCGCCCTAGGGTTCCCACCTCTCACGTTTCCCCCCCCCCTATATATGTGCAAAGCATTGCCACGCTTTAGGGTTGGGTTTTTCTTAGATTATTCGCCACTTTGCGCTTCGCGCTTGTTCGGTTTGAGGAACCCCACTTGTGAACTTCATCCATATTCGCAATATATTTCAGATTGCATCTATCGTGTTCTTGTGAGTTGCTTCGATTGCTCGCAGAACCATAACCCTCGTGGTAAAGTCGATCGCGGCAAGCGTGGTTGATAACGCATACGTAAGGGTGTAGCGAATTGCGAGGTGAAGATCTCGGTCGGAAGCCTCAAAGGCCAACGCCATTACGATTTAAACAAATCGAACCTATCTAAGATCGCCACCGTGATTCATCAAGTGGTATCGAGCACCAAAGTTGCCCGCTAGGTAATCTCATTTATCCCTTTGTTAGTTGTTTTCCATCACCCAGAGTCCGTAAAATTGCCCCACAAAAGTTTTAGATCTTAGTTCTTCCACGCCCAAACCTCTTTGTGCCTTTCGCAGCTTGTGATTTCGGCCGTTGTTGAATTTGGAGTCCATCGTCGGTGTCTTTGTTGCGGGTCTAGTCGCCGTGATCTAGTTTCTAGCGCCGAGTCTTTGTTGTTTTAGTCATCGTATCTCGCTTGCCCTTGGTCGCATCCGTTGTTTTGTCTCGCTATAGCCGAGATCGTGTCATCACCCTCATCCCACCACGCGCTCGGCCGACCCCCCACCAACTCGTGTTCGACCACTAGTCTGATTCGCCACCTCCTGTTCGACCACCCACGGATTCGACCACCACCTCGTGTTCGACCACCTATTCGAGTTCGACCACCCACTCGAGTTCGACCACCTCCTCGTGTTCAACCACCCACGGATTCGACCACCACCTCGTGTTCGACCACCCACGGATTCGACCACCACCTCGTGTTCGACCACCTCTTCGAGTTCGACCACCTCCTAGATCCCACCCCCACCCATTCGACCACCTAGCCAAAGTTCAGAGAGAGAGAGACAAGATCTTTTATTACCTTTATACCCCTCGCCTCCTAAAAAGTTTGTGACCTATATATATCCGCAGACCTGTAAGAGGGTTTTAAGAGTTATGAGTCAAGGTCTCGCAAAAAAAAGAGAGGAACCCTAGGTAGGGTTTCGTAGTCAAAAAAAAAGAGAGAGAGAAGGAAAAAAAAGACAAAAGACCACTCCTGGTTGGCTCACGACCACCCCGCTTGGTTTACAACCACCCCCGCTTGGTCCACGACCACCCATAGGAGAAATCATTGCTTTGTGAATTTTGTTCCTTGAGCTTGTATCTACCCTAATTTTCACTTGCTTGAGCTAGTTCTAGGAACGCTTTTGGGCCAAAGAATCGTGATTTAGTACCGTGGAATTTGATTCACTTTGCTAACTGCTTTCATTATCGCTATTCCTTGCTACAAAATTTTGCCTCGTCCGAGCTCCACATACTTCCTACCCTCGATGGGTCCTCGTGATTCGCCATCCGCCGTGGCCAGACATCCCACCTTCTCCGATCATACCACCCGCCGCAATTGGTAAGAAATTCATAAGAGCTTGGTAAGACGCTTGAGAGTGTGATCCCACCTTCCACCACCTAGTCGCTGATAGGGATAATATCTTTGTGTTGTCTTTTGTCTTCTACTAACCATGGCAGTGAGGAATTGATGCGCAAGAGTGTGTTTTGAGGAAGAGCTCACGAGGGTGTTGGATGAGCACCGCCATGCTATTAATGACGACATTGATAGGAAGTTTGCGTAAACAATCGCTAATCGCAGTAAACTCAATGATAGTATCGCAATGCTCAACACACGCATTGATGGTTTGGCCAACCAACCCCGAACAATGGGCGTAGGGTCCTCATGGTGCGACCATGACCGTGAGTTTGACAATGAAAATGAGATGCACAACCACGACGCCTTTGATGCACGACAACGAACCGGTGAACTTCAACCGTCAAGGTATGAGAGGTAATAACGCCAAAGAACATAATGCACGTGTTAATGATGATCCATATGCTAAAGTCAAGTTCACTATACCATCTTTTGTGGGTGCTTATGATGTCAAATGTATCTAGATTGGGAGTTGACTAGAGAATGTAAATTTAATGCTCACTTAGTTCCCCGGCGCATAGAGTTCGCAAGCCACAAGTGAATTTAAAACTTCGCCATCATTTGGTGGAATAGAGTATGTAATCGATGGATTAGCGCCTACTTTTGGGATGCTCTAAAGGTTGCTATGCGTAATGATTTGTTCCACCTTCTTTTAACGTGATTTGCTTAAGAAATTGCAGCGCTTAAACCAAGGCAATAGATCTCAGAGAAGAATATTATCGAGCTACAAATTAGTATGTTGCGCCAGTGATATTATTGAGGATGAAGAGGTCATGATGGCACGCTTTTATGGAGGATTAAGACGTGAAATTCGGATATAGTTGATTACAAAGAATATGATAGTATCCCCAGATTATTCCAACTTGCATGTTTGGCGTAAAAGGAATTGCGGGACGACAAAGAGAGGCCAATGAACAATTTTGGGAGCACGCCTACACCAAGATCAACGGCTGGGCAAGTTGAAATAGTCCCACCTTCGGCCATACGATGGGCTCACTGCCCCACCTCGAGTAGGGCGCTGCTCAAAGAACACCTCCGACACCATCACATGCACCCGAGGTAAGTAAATCTACTAGTGTGCACGCCCCACTAAGAGTTCTTCTTCGGTTTCTTCCACAGTAGCACGACCGGATTGTTTGCCATCACAAGGGAATGGGCCACGCCATGAGGGATCGCCAAGTCACGAAAGCATACCTTGCCACCAAGATGGTGGATATGTAAGTGCTAGTGATATTGAGGATGAAAATGTACTTGCAAATAACATTACAGTGGAGGAGACGGGGACAAAGGATGATCGATGATGTAGAGGAACAAGTAATCATGCGGTTGAAACAGGAATCATATGAGCCTTGTTATAAGAACGAAAAGCTAAGCGCACAAGTGGAGAGAGCGGAGCTAAATCAACAAGACAACTTGTTTCAAACCAGATTTCTTGTGAAGGAGAGAGCTCGCAGGTAATCATTGATGGAGGAGCTGCAATAACCTTGCAAGTTCCGAGATGGTCAAGAAGTTTGGCTTGGCCACACACCACACCCACATCCCTACTACCTCCAATGGTTCAATTCGTGTGGTAAGTTAAAGGTAAACCAAGTTGTGAGAGTGCAATTTCAAATTGGTAATTACAAAGATAGTAACCGACTTTGATGTAGTGCCTATGCAAGTATGCTCTTTGTTGCTCTCAGAGGTCTTGGTTATATGATAATGATGTTTTGCACAATGGCAGAGCTAATACCTACTGCTCTCACATAGGGGTAAGAAGATTAAGTTGTTGCCTTTAACACCTGCTGAAATTTTGAAAGATGAAGCAACAGATGCTAAGAATGAAAGAAACACCAATGAGCATGATTCTAAAATCAGAAGTAGTAAAACATGTTTTCCCACCTAAAGGGAGAAAGTGGCACCTAGATCTAAGATGTATGAATTAAATTGAAGAGTTGTTCTATGCTTGCCACTAAATCTAAACTTGTCAAATTTGTAAAATTTGCAAAGGGTCTCCGTATCCATTAGAAGAAATGCATGTTTCTTTGCCTCCTGCTGCTACTAACCTTTTGCAGAGAGTGATGACTTGGGAAACGATTGAGTCGAGGACGACTCAAATTCAAGAAAGGGAGGATGATGAGGACATCGACCCTAAGGATACAACCACGACTTTGAGAAGACCTCGACGATCACTCTGCAGGTCTCTCGACCCAGCTCAGAGGGTCTCGACCACTTCCAAGACCCACGACCAGCCTGCAGGTCTACGACCACTTCCGAAGATCCACGACCAGCTCTACAGGTCTACGACCACTTCAAGAAGACCGCAACTACTACTTCAACCCACAGACCTTGCATTCTCTACTTCAACTCAATCTTCCACAGCTTGGACTTGCGGCCACCGCAATACCATATTATCCAATTGGACCACACTACTTCTACTCCTACAAGCCGAGCCACGCCTACATGCCGTGGCGCTGCATTTACATACCATGGTGCTGTGTCACCAATTATTGGGCCACTGGCTATGTAATATATGGGCTGCCTTGGCCCATAAGGCCCATGTGATGGCCGACCACCCTAGGGGGGGCGTACTGTTCACGTGAACAGTACCCGTGAACAGTTCCGCCGCCTAGGTTCCCACCTCTCACGCCCCCCCATATATGTGCAAAGCACCGCCACAGCTTAGGGTTGGGTTTTTCTTAGATTATTCTCGCCACTTTGCGCTTTCGCCGCTTGTTCGGTTTGAGGAACCCCACTTGTGAACTTCATCCATATTCGCAATATATTTCATTGCATCTACGTGTTCTTGTGAGTTGCTTCGATTGCTCGCAGGAACCATAACCCTCGTGGTAAGGTCGATCGCGTGCAAGCGTGGTTGATAACGATATGTGCGGGTGTAGCGAATTGCGAGGTGAAGATCTCATGGTCTAAGCCTCAAAGCGCCAACGCTATTACGATTTAAACAAATCGAACCTATCGGAAGATCGGCCACCGTGATTCATCATGGAAGCGCAATGGCGCTCGAGAGAAAGGAAGGAGAGTGAAGCTGGGCTTCGGGCGCCAAGAGATGGGCCAAGAAAAGGTCAGCCATTTGCTGAGAAAGAAACAAGAAAACAAGGAAGAAAAAGCAAAGAAAAGAGAAAATAAAAATAAAAAGGTGATGGGCTGACTTTTTGGCTATGGCCCAACTCCAAATTTTTACTTTAGAGATTTTTAGGAGATTTGCTTGCATGTGAAACTTAAATTTGAATTTGAACTTCCGCTTTAGGATTTTCGGTTTTCGAAAGTGCTTTTGAAGGTGACGTTCTTCGGTTACACTTCCGCTCGATAAGCTACTTTTGGAGAACCTTAAGAGCACAACCGCAATGAAACGACTCAAAAGGTCTTACAGATGCCATCAATCGATAACACGCAAAAAGTTTTAAAAATCCCGTATTTTTAACCCTGCAATTTTCGGATTTAACTTTTGGGGTGTTACATTATTCAACAATGATGCAAAGTTAAACTTTCAGTGTTAAGGAGTGTCAGATATGCTTGTTGGTTCACTAGCCTTATTGATTAAAATCTGCATTGTAATGTCCTAAAAGGAAGAATAAACGGATAGAAAACCCTAAGTTGCCCAGTTGCATTGTAATAGCTAAGTCACCCAGTTGTGTTGTAACAGCTAAGTTACCCAGTTGCATTGTAATAGCTAAGTCACCCAGTTGTGTTGTAACAGCTAAGTTACCCAGTTGCATGTAATAGTTGCATGTAATAGCTAAGTAATCAGTTGTATGCATGTAATGTATGAATTGTTAACTTCCTTGCGGTATTAAGGTTCACTATAAAATTGTCAGATCATATATCAGTTATCTGCAGAGGCAAAAAAAAGTGCATGGCCAGGAATTGAGGTAAGCAATTCAAGTTGGTAATAGCTACAGAACCCTTTGGATTAGAACTCAAGGTAATCCAAGAACTCTACTGGTCCTTATATTTCCTTCAGCTTTTGTGGTGGTTCCTCTAAATTTGAATAGTAAGTTTGTTCAATCTTAACATAATGGCCACCAAAAACTTATTTCTTGCCCACTTTCACAACTATTTCTCGTTTCTTTTTTCTAAAAAAACTCCACAACTATTCATGTTAAGCTCGGTACTAAAATTCACTGAAAAAATGTTTGGTTTCCTCCAGCGACATATCAAAAGAGTATCTAACGATGGCATACCAGCCGCATAGTTTCAAGTAATCACTATAAGGGATCCATAGCAAGATACTAGTAGTATCTACATTAATATACAAAATTTGCAGAAATCTCCCGCATGAACATAAATATTCCCCAGTGCTCTAACCTCCCAGATACCTCCCAGATCCGTGAAGTCACCTTAATCGGCATCGTTATAATCAAAGAGTTAATCTAGGCCAACAATGTTAGGCAAAGAAATCACCGAGTGGCATACCAGAATGCGGTGGACTAACTACATAGGTCTAGTCAAGCTTGGAACTTGCAAATAAGGCAGGCGAGAGAAGAGACTAGCGAGGTGAGGTGAGAGCGAGGAGGCGAGATTGGTGAACCTGTAGCAGGTCGCTCCAGCTTCCGAAGATGGCCGGCGATGAGTCACCTTATTCCCGCTCTTGGGCGTTGGAGCATGACGAAGAAAGGAGGGTGGCAACGTGCGGCGGAGTCGACGAGGTGGAGGCCGATCGGTGGACCGTGGCGGGCCTGGCCCTGGTGGCGCTGCTAGTAGTGGCTGCATTGGCCTCGGCGGGCCGGGGCCGGGGCCGGACCGGCGACCGACCGGCATGGGGGTGGGTGGGTGTGGGGAACGAAACGAAACCGTGGGTTGCTGGGGGTGAGCAACCGTCGGATCCGGCGTGCGTTGGCCGTTTAATGAAACGATGGTACACAGACGTACGAGACAGAAAACAAATCGGACGCTGTGTCCTCAGCTCGCTCATTTCACTTTCACTTTTTCCATGTATCTATACGTCTCTCTCACCGGTCATCACTTATTCTTTATCTTCAAAGCGTGCGAGAAGCCAAACACCAAACCACACGGGCTCTCTTTCCCTCTTAGGCCTTCATCATGATAAGAACCACTGCCTCTATTGTGGTCGTCGCCTCCGTCCTCCTGCTCCTCCTCACGCTGGCCCGTGGCGCTGTGGCGGGAGCCGTCGCCGGCGCGGTGGTGGTGCCGCTGAGCTGGGAGCTCGGGGACAACGACGAAGGAGGTTCCAATCGTTAAATGCTCCCATGCTGCTTCTTGAATTAGTTTTTTTTCTCTTCTTCACTGCTGTTTTAATGAAAAGATTGGGTTGGGACGGTACCCACGAGATGGGCATGATTTTAATTGTTGTGTAAATTCTGAGCCGTATATAAACCGATGGATCATGGATGGTTTCTTATCGTTGTGTGATTCTGCCTGTGCTTGGGAATCCAACGAACGACTTCTTAATTTTACTACTCAGCTTCTTACTTTTTTTGGGTGATTTGGTTGGCTTTCTTTCTAAAAGGCTAGTGAATTAGCACACTGATTCTTTTTCTTGCTTTGCTTTGGGAGGCGTTTCCTTGCAAATTTGTAACTGTGCCGGCCATCAGCCGTGGATTGACCTACAGAGAGAAAAAGTCAACCGGAGTTATGTTCTTGACGCATTTAGAAACGGCACGAGACTGTTAGAATGGTTCTTGGAGGGAGTATTTTTCTTCCTTTTCCTTAGAATGCCATCTTGTTTATGTTAGGTTAGTTTATTTTTGTTACGCCCCGTTGAAAAAAATGTTGCGACCTGTTTTTTATATGTTGCGATCAGTTGAAAAAAATATTGCCAACCCGTTGAAAAAAAATGTTGCATCTTGTTTCTTGATATGTTGCGACCCATTGAAAAAATGTTGCGACGATCGAAAAAAATGCTACATCCTGTTTCTTGATGTGTTGCGATCCGTTAAAAAAATGTTGCATCGTGTTTCTTGATATATTGCATTAAATGAAAAAAAAATTGTTGCATTCTCCTTTTCCCGACATTCTTCATTTTTGTTGCGCGTGATGTTGCAAGATGAGCCTTTTAATTGCATGTTTTCCAGATGTTTGTTTTGATTGTGCGTGCGTCTCCCTGTGTACTTCTCCTTCGTTGGCAGTGCATATGCATGTGCTTGATGTGTTAAAAAAAAAGGGCTCACCTTGCTGGACTATTTTTGTTGCACCTTAAAAAATATCGGAGCTCAGGCGTACGACGCTAGCGCTCGGACCGTACATCCGAGCTCTAGTCGCGCTCAAATATAAAGCACTCGATCATTGATGTTTAGTCCTAAGAAAAAGGCAAAAATTGGATTAGGCGCATCAAATCAGGAAAACTACCACTCCAAAATAATTTTCTTTGGTCTTTTGTCATTCCAAGTTCACCTTAGGCGATTTTGCCCTTATTCGTCCTTTCTCCTTCTAGCTGAACGCAACTTCGGCAAGTGCCAACCGAGCCACATTGTTCTCCTCCCTGGTGCAGGAACAACATTTGGAGGACAGTAATCCCCATCCACAAGCAAAAACATCCACACTTTCCCTCCCCCCTACAAAGACAAGAGCATGAGCGAAAGACGATCTCTCTGCTGATCGACGCAACACTTTGAGTAGTGTTTCGGCATTTCAAACTGATGTTACTTCACAAAGTAGTGTTGTTTTGTGCAATATAAAAGAGAAGCTATGTGTGGTCGAGAGGGTGCTCAGCGTAAGATCTACGACCCGCCTGTAAGGGCCACGACTGGGCTTCAGAGGTCTCACGACCGGTTCAAGGTCTACGACATCAGCCCACGAGATCTACGACTAGTACTTGGCGGAAGGAGCACTCGTTGGGAACAAGACTCGACGAAACAAGATTTGGCGGAAGGAGTACTCGGCGAACAAAGACTTATGAGAATAGTACTCGGTGGAATAATAATCCACTGTGTCTTCAACTGTGTTTACTGGCGCTTCTGACACTGTGTCTTCGACTGTGTGTACGACCAAGTGTGCGACTAGGTCCACGATCGTGATCCGAATCAAACATGGCAAGTAAGAAAGAGGGAAAGATTGGAAGGGCCAAAACATGGGGAACTAGGACTTCTTGAGCCGGGAGCATTGGAAGCCAGAGATGAGCCAGGAACACAAATCCAGCACAGAACAGAAGAACACCTGATTTCACCGATCAGATATATCTGGATTGGTTCCATACCAATTCATATCACTTTTTAGGATAAATAAGAGTTTGTTTTGATGTTTAGTTTCGTTTCTAGGGATAGAGTCCAGGTAGATCACATTTTTTTTAGTTTGTTTCGGCTTCTTTGGCCGTGAGTTTGAATGAGAGTTTGTTCCGGCCTTAGGCCGTGTGTTTGTTTGTGTTTGGCCGCACCTTACGTGCCAATATAAGGCCAGGGCATAGCCCATTGTAAGGGAGAAGTCATGTTATGAGTTAAGGAATGGATACCAGAAAATCACCATGGTTTTGGTGACACAGTTGGCGTGTTCTTGAGATTTCTGTAAGGAATTGCACTTTGGTGTGTTGAATCCAATTGAGGTGTTAGATTTTGCTCGCTGGAACTTCGGTTCTACTACCCTTTGTTCACGCGCTGCGGTGTGCGTGGGAGAAGGTTTATCAGGGAAGCCTTGTTGTTCTTATGCTGCGCAAGGGCTAGGGCTATGAGGAAGTTACCATCAAGGTGTACCGTGAAAAATCAGGGACAAACAACGTGATCCCGCTAGCTTGCTAGTTGGATCCACATCAGGTGGTATCAGAGCACCCGTTGATCATGGTACATGCTGAAATTTTTTGTTGATCAAGAAGGGAAGATGGCGGAATACATGAAGACGGATTACTCTCTCTGGTTCGGTCTGAACTCATGTGAGGGAATCCATTGCGAGAGATTGGGTCATCTCAATTCTACGCATGATGTAAAGCGGGAGCTACTACAAGCGTTGTGATGGTGGATAAATTCGCTGCCATAAACTTGGCAAGTCAAACATTCGTCGACAATTGAAGCTCCAAATGATGCCGCACCCAGAACCGTACAAGGTTCGATGGTAAGGTCAATACATTGTGATCAAACATTGTGTCGAGGTATGGTTTATATTGTGCGGACTTGCTGATTTGGTGGTGTGTGACGTGCTTCCTACACATATGCACGTGTGTTCATTGCTGCTTGGAAAGCCATGGACCGACCGGAGGAAGTGGCAAAAGGATTATTCTGATCCTTACGCTAGTTCTTCGGGAAGGTTGTATACCTTTGTTCAGAGAGGACGACGTCATTACATCGAGTCATACACTTCTGTGCAGTACTTGAATGATCGTCAATGGAGAGATCGTGCACAAGCTGCTATTGAGAGGAAGACAATTGCTGCTGCTACTAATAGTGGTTCGGACAAAACAAAAGAAGAGGTGAAGCTACCGGGCAAGGGTATTGAAATTTTTTCTACCCCCGACCAAACAAAGGAGGACGATGCACCGACTAGTGGGCTAAACATCCAAGCCAAGAAGGTGTAAGGCGATGACATCGATAAGTTGGCAAAAGGGCAGTGTTGGAGTTTGTTCAAAACTCAATGCGAAGTCAAAGGCAAGGCGTGCATGCTGATCATTGACAGTGGAAGTTTCACCAACATGATTAGCAAAGATTTGGTTTACGCATTGGGGCTGTCCACATGGAGGCATTCTGAACCTCATTATGTGGGTTGGTTGAACAAGGCTGGAAAGCTAAAAATAACACACAAGGTGCGTGTGCCATTTTCAGTTGGCGAGTATGTTGATCATATCGAGTGCGATGTTTTGCCATTGGAGGTATGTGGCTTGCTGTTGGGAAGGCCGTGGCAGTATGATCGTGATGTCACACATGCCGGGAGAATCAACACTTACACTTTCAAGCATGAAGGCAAACGTCATGTGCTAAAACCAATGGCGGTCAGTGCAATCAAATCTGAAATCAAGCTTGCTTTTGAGGAGAAAAAGGCTTCAAAGATTACCCCAAAACCGAGGACGGTTTCGCTTGACGAGGGAAGG
The DNA here is from genome assembly GCA_036346405.1 of Phyllostachys edulis. Classification (NCBI taxonomy): domain Eukaryota; kingdom Viridiplantae; phylum Streptophyta; class Magnoliopsida; order Poales; family Poaceae; genus Phyllostachys; species Phyllostachys edulis. The sequence continues at coordinate 27,384,605 of CM070551.1, forward strand.
GATGATGTGGCACCAAGTAGCATTGTTACTTTGAGTAGTGTTTCAGCATTGCAAACTGAGGTTACTTCACAAAGTAGTGTTGTTTTGTGCAATATAAAAGAGAAGCTATGTGTGGTCAATAGGGATGCTCAAGGCGAAGATCCACCACCGCCCGGAAGGGCTACGACCAGCTTCTAGAGGGTCTCGACCGCTTTCATGAGATCTACGACCAAGATTTCATGAAGGAGCACTCGTCAGAACAAGATTTACTCGAACAAAGACTTGGCGTATGAGTACTCGTTGGGAACAATATTCGACGGGAACAGTACTCGGCGGGAGGAGTGTAAGATCGAGGAGGCCGACTAGAGGTGGGTGAATAGACGATTTTAAAGTCTTCTTTGGCTAAAGCTGAGTTTTATGCGGAATTGTAAATCAATTCGGTTTTGCACAATTAAAACCTAAATCAACTAGTCTTTACTAATTACACCAACAATAAAACTATTGATAATGATAGCAATCATACAAAGACATGTAAGCAATTTAATTCTAGGAATGTAAATTGTGTAAAGTAAAACAAGAGAACAAACCACAATGACACGATGATGTTTTATCGGGGTGTTTGGAGACTTGCCAGTCTATCCTAATCCACATTGAGGCAAGCCCAAACTAATTAGACCGGCTCCACGAATTAAGCCAAACACCTCGGAGGCAAGTCCAACCACTTGGACCGGTTCCAGCACGAACCAATACCTCGATCCACTAAGGGTTGCTCTTCCTCCACTACGGAGATGGCGAGCATCAAGCCACTCACAAACGTCGGGCCTTCTCACAAGCTTCTTGAGAAGATCACCGGACCACGACGCCTCCATGCTGTCTAGGTGTCGGCAAACACCAAGAGTAATAAGTCGAAGACTTTCGCTTGACTCTCACCAAGTGCAACACATGCACAAATAGATACTCAATCCAATTCTAGTTGCAACACATGCAACTAGAGCTTCTCCCTTTTACTCACAAGGTGCAACATATGCACAATTGAGAGGAGAAGACTTGCACTAGCTCAAGAGAATAGAATGGGGGCTCAGCAACTCTCCCACAACTGGCCAAGGTGGGTATTTATAGCCCACATACAAAAACTAGCCGTTGGGAGAAAAGCTCTAAAAAAATCAACATGAGCGGTAGTACCGCCGTTCAACGGCATCGCAGATTCCCATCGACAAAGACAAGAATAACTATAATGCATATCCTAACTAGCCGTTGAAAATGCGGCGCGGTACTACCGCCAAGTAATACACGGTAGTTCCGCTCTCCGGTCATTTCGATCCACAAGGGCGGCACAACCGCTTCCACTTCAGGTCCAAAAGGGCACTTACCGGAAATAACGTACCACTCACAAAATCGGTTACACTGGGTTGCGCTAGTTTCGCCAAGTAACTGCGATACTAGCTACCGCTTCGCAAGAGCGACCAGACCACTTAGTCCCGATCGGATTGCACACATGGACGGCTCAGATTTAATGGGACGTTCGGACCACAGGTCTTAACCGCACGATTGGATCATGCGTTCGGACGGTCCGAACGTTCACCGGTAGTACCGCCAAGGGATATGCGGTCATACCGCTATGTGGTAGTTCCGCCATATAATCTTCGGTACTACCGTTTGCCACGGGAGTACTTGAGCTCCAAAAAGGTGCCACTTTGTAAAACACGAACCACCAACTAATCTTCGGTCCGATCGGGTTGCGGTAGTTCCACACCACAACCCCGGTCATACCGCTGAGCGGTAGTATCGCCAACAACACGTCGGTACTACCGACTTTTCTGAGAAAAGCAACAATTGGCTTTCGCTTCAACTCAATTTGCAAAACACATTTGTTAAATTGATACGCGATGCAAACAAAGGTAAAAGGCAAGATTCTCAACAAGTTATAAAACATATTTGCCAACTTTTAGAATCAACGCCACAAGAAATAAGGAACATGGACTTAAACCATTTGCAAAACACATTCGCAAACTAAAGTCACATGCTACAAAGATTATGCATGAGCCTCGACTATTTGCAAAACACATTCGTAAATATTGGCAACATGCTAACAAGAGCTAGAGTAAGTGAGATTGAGCTATCAACACATGATGAGACTCAAGTTACTAGTCAAAACCCCTCTTAATAGTATAGCAACCTATACTAGCAATCCAGTCTTCCAACCAAACACCAAGACCAGTAAAAGACTAGGAACACATCCTTAGCCCTAGCGAGTCATACATTTGCCTTGCACATCCTCTTGAAGTTTGATGATGCACATCTTCACTTCAAGTCTGGGTTCTTGACTTGAATATGCATCAACTCATGATGCGCTCTTTCCCTCGACCTCCATCAACACATGATGGGTCTTCTTTTGACTTGATGATCAACTCATGATCATCTCCTCTTCTTGAACATCATCAACACATGATGATTTCCTTTTCTTCGAGATCTTGATGAGCATCAACACATGATGCATCATTTACTCCATGTTTTGACTCGATGACGATCAACTCATGATGTCATCCAAAGTCTCCAACCTTATGGAACATAACCTATTCATCCAACTTACGGAAAATGTTAGTTCTACAATATGATTGTAATTAATTACCACAACATACCATTAACTCATAATAGTGGGACAAGATACTTCAATCTTTCCTCTTTGGTAATTGATGACAACCATCACAAATAGCAAATAATTAAATATTAAGTTATATGAGTATATATAAACTACATAAGTTTTGTATACTCATATGATATGTTTTAGAGTAAAGATCCTTAATATATGTGGATAAAAGAATATGGATCAATACTATTGAAACCACAAAACATAGAGTGAACTCCCCCTAAATGTGTGCATACACAAATGTGTAATAAGAACATATGCATATATTCAAGTTAGACTTTTGGTGGAGTTCAACCTATATTTTGGATCCGAGGAATGCAACAAGATATATGGATATGATATCGAATGCATACCTCTTTGATTTTCACCTTTTTATCTAACTGAGACTAAACAATAAGTATAATAATAGAAGTGTTAGTCTCACAAATAGATTTGTCGTTAATCACTAAAATACTCCATTAACTCATAATGGCGGGTCTAGATTCTTCAATCTCCCCCTTTTGGGTGATTGATGACAAATCCTTTATCAATAGCAACATTTGGATATGAATCAACATAAGATAATAATTGAAGTTATTGAACTATATCCATGCATGGAACAAGCAGTATGTAGGTGAGAATGATATGCATCATGCATGGAATAAGGTGAAAACATCGTGAAAACATCCAAATATTCTTCCAAACATTCTCCCCCTTTTGGCATTAAGCACCAAAAATCCAAAATAAAGTGAAGCCAAAAGGAGTATTTGCAAATTATGTTTCCCATAATATAGATTACCCAAAACGTTTTTATTTGCGCTAAGAAACCCCCCCCCCCCCCTTACACAAAGGTTGTACTCCTTTAACACACAAGGGCTTTCTCCATCCAATCAACATCTCCCTCTTTGTCATCTGTTTGAAATAGATCCATCCAAAACTCATGATGACTTCAAACTCTCTTGTTTGACCATTATTTGCAACCAAATTCTCCTCCTCTGATATTAAGCACCAAAAATGTCTATATGTGGATCACACTTGAAAGATAGTCTTTAAACATCACTTGTGAATACCACATGTTGACAAGACTTGAAATATGCAAAGTGCTTGAAACTTCTCTTGCAAAGATCTTCAAAGAAGGCATTGAAAGATAAGAGGGAAGGAGAGAATCCACTCATACACAGAGAGTACATGAGCTTGGTCAAGAGAGGCATGATTAGCAAGAAATGAAATTAGATATATTTAAAGGGATAAATGATATCATGTGAAAATATAAATTTCATGCCGAGGTCAAGATGATCAAGAGAAGCTACCACTATTTGATAGAATACCATTTTTATGATAAAAAGATCACAATGCGATCAAAATGGCATATGGAGTCAAGAAAGTACTTGATGGTAGCTAGCGAATATAACAAGGATCAACTAGACCAAAGGAAGCAGCCAAAGTACGTTTAAATTTGAATGGAATGAAATGGCTGTCTTATCAAAGAAATCAGTAGTACCGCAGTTAAATGGCTAGTAGTACCAAGATGCGGAAGTACTGTCGTTCAAAGGCCGACAGTTCTGATTTTTCTGGAACTTCAAAGATAGATATTGGAATGGAGAAATATGCTAATGACCCCTAGTTTTGAACTCAAATAAGTATTTCTAGGATCATTATGCATGAGATAGAAGATAGAAACTTCAATGAATATAGTTTTTATGAATTAGTCTTTTATTTTCGCAAATGAAACTTATTTTCATGAAACTTCTTCAAAAGATCTAAATTTTGCATATGATGAAATTTAGAGCATCCGATTTCATATATGAGTCATGAATACCATTATGGACCTTTTCATGTGAATAATTTTGGCTCATATGGCAAAACTCACTTAAGTGCTAGAAAGTGACCACTTAGGTCAAAATAGGATTTTGGACGAGTTTCAAAATCAAATAACTTTTGCTAGGTTGACCTTTTGGAAATCTTGTGAATACCAAAAATGTTTAAAATAGCCAACTCTAGGATTTTTCTTTTGGAATTATTTTCAAATTCCTTTTAGAATAGATTTTACACAAAAATCTAGTTTGCGTCAAAAATAAGATACTACAATATAGGATTTTGGTTAGAAACTCTTTTTCACTTAAAATAGGTTTTTCTTGAGCCAAAACCTTTAGTAAACCTTTAAAAAGTATTTGTATACATTTTACAACTCGTTTTTCAAAAGATTAATAATAGTTATGAATTTTTTGACTTTTGGCTAAAAGGCTCAATTTTGAAAAACATTACTAGCACTTAATTTATTTGGGCATACTTAGGGATGTGATATACATGATAATGATTTAGTACTCCCCCGTAATATGCCACTTACCATCTTGCTCAAGATTTTAATTATGAAGATTATGAACAAGAGCAAGAATACCCTTTCTAAAAGATTTTCATAGAATGCAACCTACACAAGGTATTAGGGCTAGATACTTCAATGTAAATATTTGTTACCGAGATAGCATTGGTTTATGATATGAAGTGATTATCCTTAAGCTTGTCTCTAATTTTGATATATGATGGAATCCACCTTTATTTGAATAAGCCAAGCCTCCAATGCTTCTCCAAGTACTTATTACGCATTTAAGCGCATTTTGGTACCCAATACTTGGTTGGGTCCATGAATGTTAGTCACAAGAGATTTGGGCACCCAAATGGCCCTAATAATAATCTTAGGTCAACTAACACATCTAGCAAACACATTGTCATTTTTATCTCTCCTAAGCAAATAATGATCATTATAGATAAGTGGCTTAGGAGTGATACCTTTGGGACATTGTTTACCAATGTGTCTATTTTCCCGGCAATTGTAGCAAGTTGAACTTTTGCCTCCCTTTCTTGTTTTCTTATCTTACTTATTCCCGGTTTGCCTTTTCTTTGAATATCTTGACTTGATATCCTTTTGATGTTGGCACACCGAGGCATAGTGGCCCTTCTCATGGCAATCAAAGCACTTGATATTATTCATGTGTCTTGCATTGTGTCTTCTCTTGCTATTCTCCTTCTTCTTGGAGACAAAGTCAATCCCTCTCTTGTCATTCAAGCTTTGTTGCTTGCTCAAGATATCATCAAGATAGGTCTTCCCTTTGTAACACTTCTCCAAATTATTGGCCAATTTTGTGACTTGGGCCTTGAGCTCTTTGTTTTCCTCTACAAGGTTAGTCTCACAAGACATAGAGGAAATATAATTGTCTAATTTTGAGCAACAAGGCATATCAAACAAATCATCACAAGAAGTGGATATGCTAACCTTAGATGCAATGCAAGGGTTAACGACTACACATGGCATATCATCTAATAAATCACATGTAATGCTTATATCCATTTTGGACTTAGTGAACTCCTTGAGAAGGGGAGACTTGTGCTCATCCTTTAGCACATTATAATTATTTTGAAGAGAGATATGCTCTTTCTTCAAAAAATTTTTAATTTTGGCACCTCCTTGCCAAGGTATTCATTTAAGTCCTCTAGCATGTCCATCAAATTATCATATGAATCATCATCATTTACCTCATTGTTACCTTTTGCCATGAAGCATGTAGACATGTCAAATAGTGATAGAGTCTTATTTGCATTTGAGAGGTTTGATAGATCTTCCTTTATGGCTAGCACGACAAAGTGTCTTCTTTTATCATCATTCTTCTTTCTTGATGATGATTTGGGCTCTTCTTCATCTTCCCCATCATAAGGACACTTTGAGGTAATGTGTTCCAATTTTTCATAATTGTAGCAGCTTAGAGTCTTGTGGTGCTTTGTATTTGAAGATGTGCTTGAATACTTATGTGAGTCACATCTCTTCATGAGATCTTCCATTTTGTTCATGAGAGTGACCAATTCTTCTTTGGTGTCATCATCTTCCTCATCTTGATCCCCATCTTCACTTGAATCATATTTAGCTTTAAAAGCATTAATTCTTTTGCTTGAAGTTGAGGCCATCTCCTTGTGTTCTTCTTTGTCCTTCTTGTACATTTTATTTGTGAGGAGATTCCCCAAAAGAGCGGTAGGAGTCATCCTTGACAATTCGGATGAATTGAGGAATAATGTCACCAAGGACTCATATTTCTCCGGTAGAGCTCTAAGCATTTTGCGCACAATATCAAGCTTGGTTAAATCACAAGATAGGCATTTGAACTCATTTAATATGTCGTTCATTCTAGAATACATCTCATTGATGCTCTCATGAGGCAACATGTTAAATGACTCATACTTGAGCTTTAACCTATGCAATTTAGCTTATTTGACTGTAGAGGTTCCCTCATGAATTTCCATGAGAGCTGTCGAAACATCATGAGCATTTTCAAGATTGCTCACTCTATTGAACTCCCCTACACTCAAAGCGCTATATAGAGCATTTAAAGCTTGAGCGTCGAGTTGCAAGTTTTGCTCTTTCCTTTGAGTGGGGTTTTGTGGATCAATTGGAGTAGCAAAACCCGCATCAATAATTCTCCATAGGTTTGGGCTTATGGCCTTAAAAAAGATGGTCATTCTAATTTTCCAATGAGCATAATTCGAACCATCAAAGTGTGGTGCTCTACCAAAGGAGATACCATCACTAGCCATCCTTTACTCTCTAGACGGTGAAGCCTAATAAATGAGAGACTAAGCTCTGATACCACTTGTAAGATCGAGGAGGTCGACTAGAGGAGGGTGAATAGACGGTTTAAAATCTTCTTTGGCTAAAGCCGAGTTTTATGCGGAATTGTAAATCAATTTGGTTTTGCACAATTAAAACCTAAATCAACTAGTCTTTACTAAGTGCACCAACAATAAGACTATTGATAATGATAGCAATCATACAAAGACATGTAAGTAATTTAATTATAGGAATATAAATTGTGCAAAGTAACACAAGAGAACAAACCAAAATGACACGATGAAGTTTTACTGTGGTGTTCAGAGACTTGCCGGTCTCTCCTAATCCACGTTGAGGTAAGCACAAACTAATTGGACCGGCTCCACGAATTAAGCCAAACACCTCGGAGGTAAGTCCAACCACTAGGACCGGTTCCAACATGAACCAACACCTCGATCCACTAGGGGTTGCTCTTCCTCCACTCCGGAGATGGCGAGCATCAAGCCACTCACAAACACTGGACCTTCTCACAAGCTGCTTGAGAAGATCACCGGACCACGACGCCTCCACGCCGTCTAGGTGTCGGCAAACACCAAGAGTAATAAGTCGAAGACTTTCGCTTGACTCTCACCAAGTGCAACACATGCACAAATGGATACTCAATCCAATTCTAGTTGCAACACATGCAACTAGAGCTTCTCCCTTTTACTCACAAGGTGCAACACATGCACAATTGAGAGGAGAAGACTTGCACTAGCTCAAGAGAATAGAATGGGGGCTCAACAACTCTCCCACAACCGGCCAAGGCGGGTATTTATAGCCCATACACAAAAACTAGTCGTTGGGAGAAAAGCTCTGAAAAAATTAGCATGAGCGGTAGTACCGCCGTTCAACGGCCGGTACTACCGCATTCCCACTGACAGCACAGTAACGGCTATAACAGACCTCTGAACTAGTCGTTGAAAATGCGGCGCGGTACTACCACCAAGTAATACGCGATAGTTCCACTCTCTGGTCATTCCAATCCACAAGGGCGGTACAACCGCTTCCACTTTAGGTCCAAAAGGGCACTTACTAGAAATAACGTACCGCTCACAAAATCGGTTACACTGAGTTGTGGTAGTTCCGCCAAGAAACTGTGGTACTACCGCGACGCGGTAGTTCCGCCACAAAGCTCCAGTACCACCGCTTCACAAGAGCGACCAGACCACTTAGTCCCGATCAGACTGCACACGTGGACGGCTCAGATTTAATGGGACGTTCGGACCACAGGTCTTAACCGCACGATTAGATCATGCGTTCGGACGGTCCGAACGTTCACCGGTAGTACCGCCAAGGGATATGCGGTGATACCGCTATGTGGTAGTTCCACCATGTAATCTCCGGTACTTCCGTTTGCCATGGGAGCACTTGAGCTCAAAAAAGGTGTCACTCTATAAACACGAATCGCCAACTAATCTTCGGTCCGACCGGGTTGCGATAGTTTCGCACCACAACCCCGGTCATACCACTGAGCGGTAGTACCACCAACAACACGTCAGTACTACCGACTTTTCTCAGAAAAGCAATAGTTGGCTTTTGCTTCAGCTCAATTTGTCAAATTGATGCGTTATGCAAACAAAGGTAAAAGGCAAGATTCTCAACAAGTTACAAAACACATTTGCCAACTTTTAGAATCAACACCACAAGGAATAAGGTACATGCACTTAAACAATTTGCAAAACACATTCGCAAACTAAAGTCACATGCTACAAGGATTATGCATGAGCCTTGACTATTTGCAAAACACATTCAAAAATATTGGCAACATGCTAACGAGAGCTAGAGCAAGTGAGACTGAGCTATCGACACATGATGAGACTCAAGTTACTAGTCAAGACCCCTCTTAATAGTACGACAACCTATACTAGCAATCCGGTCTTCCAACCAAACATCAAGACCGGTAAAGACTAGGAACACATCCTTAGCCCTAGCTAGTCATACCTTTGCCTTGCACATCCTCTTGAAACTTGATGACAAATATTTTCACTTCAAGTCCGGGTTCTTGACTTGAATATGCATCAACTCATGATGCACTCTTTCACTTGACCTCCATCAACACATGATGGGTCTTCTTTTGACTTGATGATCAACTCATGATCATCTCCTCTTCTTGAACATCATAAATACATGATGATTTCCTTTCTCTGAGATCTTGATGTACATCAACACATGACATATTCTTTATTCCAAGCTGTTGACTTGATGACGATCAACTCATGATGTCATCCAAAGTCTCCAACCTTATGGAACATAACCTATTCATCCAACTCATGGGAAATGTTAGTTTCACAATATGATTGTCATTAATTACCACAACATACCATTAACTCATAATGGTGGGACAAGATACTTCAATATTTCCTCTTTGGTAATTAATGACAACCATCACAATTGCAAATAATTTAATATTAAGTTATACGAGTATATATAAACTACATAAGTTTTGTAAACTCATATAATATGTTTTAAAGATCCTTAATATATGTAGATAAAGGAATATGGATCAATACTATTGAAACCACAAAACATAGAGTGAACTTCCCTAAATGTGTGCATACACAAATGTGTAATAAGAACATATGTACATATTCAAGTTAGACTTTTGGTGGAGTTCAACCTATATTTTGGATCCGAGAATGCAACAAGATATAGGGATATGATGTCTAATGCATACCTCTTTGATTTTCACCTTTTTATCCAACCGAGACTAAACAATAAGTATAATAATAAAAGTGTTTGTCTCACAAATAGATTTGTCATTAATCACTAAAATACTCCATTAACTCATAATGGTGGGTCTAGATTCTTCAATGAGTACTCGACGTCAACAGTACTTGGCGAGAATAGTACTCGGTGAAACGATCCGCGACCGTGTCTTCAAACAGGTTTACGACTAGTTCTACGACCAGGTCTTCGACTAGGTGTACAACCAGGTGTACGACCAGGTCCACGATCAGGTGATTCGAATCAATCCTGGCAAGCAAGAAAGAGGGAAAGATTGGAAGGGCCAAAACGTGGGGAACCAGGACTTCTTATGCCGAGAGCATTGAAAGCCATAGATGAGCCAGGAACACAAATGCAGCTCAGAACAGAAGAACACATGATTTCACCAATCAGATAGATTCGGATTGGTTCCATACCGATTCAAATCACTTTTTAGGATAAATAAGAGTTCATTTTGATGTTTAGTTTCGTTTCTAGGGATAGAGTCCAGGTAGATCGCGTTTTTTTAGTTTGTTTTGGCTTCTTTGGCCATGAGTTTGAATGAGAGTTTGTTCCGGCCTTAGGCCGTGTGTGTGTTTGTGTTTGGCCGCACCTTACGTGCCAATATAAGGCCAGGGCATAGCCCATTGTAAGGATTTTGCTCGTTGGAACTTCGGTTCTACTACCCTTTGTTCACGCGCTGCGGTGTGCGTGGGAGAAGGTTTATTAGGGAAGCCTTGTTGTTCTTATGCTACGCAAGGGCTAGGGCTGTGAGGAAGTTACCATCAGGGTGTACCGTGAAAGATCAGGGCCAAACAATCCCGCTAGCTTGCTAGTTGGATCCACATCACTGGCCTAGTGCCCGATGGCTTATCGCCAACCCCTCGCCTCGGCGGCCTCTCGGCCAGACCGGGAGGGAGGGACTCGATTCTGGCGTTAGTGGCGGCTTATATTAGTATTAGGTAGTACTACTAGTATCTAGGTTGTTGCCGCCGACGTCTCCGATGGCGGCGTTCCTCGGCTTCAGCGGCTGAATAAGGACTTCTGCCTGTGTCTTCTCCGACACGACAACCTCATCACTGGCGTTGGTGATGAAGCAAGTCAGATCTGTGTTCTGCGTATCTAGGTTGGATCCGGTGGATTTGCTTTGCCTCTTTTGTGGCTTTGGCTGTCCCCCTTTTGGGACTCTGTTATGCAGACTCTTGTCTCTTTCTTCAGGCGGCAATGGGGTGGGCTTCTCTGGCTTGCGGTGGAGTCTTGCCGACCGACGTGCATTCGAAGACTTATTGGCTCCGTCCTGGCTGCGGAGCTATTCATCCGGCTTCAAACAAAGTGTTCGGCCCTTCACATCTTGCGCCGTGACATTGTGGTTGTCTTGTTGGTCGCTTCTTCCCGCTCGAATGATGATGACGAAGGTCGCCAGCGACGCTGTGGCGTCAAGACAGAGACGAAGGCCCTGGTTTTATTTGTTGTAATCTTTTTTCTTGTAGGGACCTGTGTGCAAAATTTGGGGACAACTGTCCTTATCTGTTCTGTGTGTAAAACTTTTATCTAATGCATGGGTTTCTACCCCTTTTGAAAAAAAAACATTTGGAGAATAGTGTGGAGTGAGCTCATGCAGCCAAGATTTTGGATTTTTTATGTCCTCGGCCAAAAAGACGAAGGAGATTGTGTGTTCGATGGTTGGAGACAGGTGTAACTAGGCGCGAAAGAATCCCGTGTCCACGAAAGTCGAAGATTGTTGTGTCCGGTCATTGGTATGTGACTATGTTCGGTTATTCCTAAGGCCTTGTTTGGCAAGCCCGGGATCGACCGGGATTGAGCGGGGAAAATGCCGGCGGGGATAGAATTCCCGGACGCGACTTCTACGCTACTTGGATGACACCTGGGATCGAAAAAACTCGGCTTGATCCAAGCCAATCCACGGGGGTTTCTAACCACTCGGCCGTCGCGTGGTTCTCTCGCTCCTATCGCATTGTTCTTCTCCCGTCGCGCTTGCGACTGGCGAGTCTTCTCTGGACGGCGCCGCCTCCCCCTCTCTTGCCCTTGACTCCGGTGATCCGATCCCGCCGCCGTCGCCGCCTCGCCTCGCCTCGGTCGCGTGTTTTTCTTCCCCGTCGCAGTGTCGCGACTCCGCGAGACTCCTCCGAACGACGTCGCCTCCCCCTTTCTCCCCCTACGCCATTCAGATCCCTCGCATCCTACTTCGTCCTTGTCTTTGTCTTCCTCCCCACGCGACGCGCCTTCCGATCGTTCCGCTCTCGTCTTCCTCCTCCACCGACTCCCGACGCCGAGTCCTCTTCCTCCTCATCCCACCGCCCCGGAGGTGCGTGGTGAATCTTACTACTACCGGTGGTGGTGGCGCCTCCCGCCATGATCGAAGCTCGTCTTGTGCGACTCGACGAGTGTTTGATGAATGCCCTACCGACCGAGAGAGGTAACATATAAGTATAACTGCAAATCTTTATTTACTTGTGTTATGACTCTCCTTGTCTTTGTGAGTGAGCATGTGATTTCTAAATTCTCGTGTGATGGTGTTTGATGATGTATGACTCGTGTTCAGATACATTTCAGCGCCTTCCTTGTTGTTTTTCCTTCTAGGGATGCTATTTGTTAGTGATACGGTAGTAATTGCATGTGATGGATAAATCGGTAAAAGGAGTGCAGAGATTGTACCGACCATAGGTGGAATGCAAAATTGTAGGAAGGTAGGATGGAGTAGATTATTGTTAGTTATGGTTGTTAAAGGGGAGTTGTTTGCAATGAGGTCTTGGGATAGGTTGCTAAAAGTTTGTCTGTGCTTATGTGCTATAGTGATGGTGCATTCCATAGCAATGTCTTGCGATAAAATCCGTATGGTAGTCTGGTCATGAAGGTTTGAGCCTTGTTTAGATGCCTCTGTACTAATGGTTCCTTGAAATTGCTCGTGCTAGCGGTGTCCAATTGTGTTTCTATCTTTGGGGTGCACTTTTGGTGCACTATTGTTAGACAAATTGCTTGATAGTATGCTTGTATGGGCCCTAAAGGGTTCTTGTTAACTAATTGTTTTTGTTCTTTGTTTAGTATTTCGCACATGTTCATAGTCTTCATCGTTTGTGCCTATGTTTTTAGAGACCTTCTAGTCTAGTAATGTCCAAGGAGCGAAATACTACGTGGTTAATTAGTTACTATCAATTGCTTCGCTCGTATCCTCCGATTTTTTGCTAAATTGTTGTCATGTCTTTGGTCGAGGTGATGATGTTTGAAATTTTTTATCTCCTTTTTTTGCATGGATGGGTATTATTCGTGTTTTCCATGATACATGCCATTATCTAGCGCACTCGAAGGAATGTACCAATGGGAGATAATTTGGAATGGGTACATGGCATTGTTATGTGTCATGGACTCATGGTATTATGGCACTTCACAAAATGTCTTTGGGAGATAAATGGGGTTGATAAAGGGTTTCTTGGTGTGTTTACGGTTTCCATTGTTGCAATCGAACAACATAGCATGTATTTAGTTAAATGGCGATCGAATCTTTGACAAGTCGCACTATCGACTTTGTTCTTTTAAAAATATATTTTGTTTGGCATCTTGCATGGGATGTGCGAGAAGACAAGAACTACTTTAATATATGCGATATGTTGTCAATCGAGTTATATTTTTTAAGGAGATGCGACGGATACTTAAGCCAAAGGACTAGCTATAATGAGGTAATGTGTTGTCCATAGCATTACTAACATGATGCATGCCATTTACTAAGAACTATTTTTTGGATATAGCGTTGTCTTTATTATCGATAATTAATTATGTTAAGTGATTCTAAATTCGGTTTTAATGTTTCATATAGTTTTTCGAATCGCCGCTTTTGGACAAAAGCTATATCCATCTGGACATCAACTGTTGATCTTGATCATGATTGGATAGTTGGGGCTTACTTCCATTGTCTTTGGAGGTTTCAATATTATCTTTTACTTATTACAAAGATAGTCCATAGGACAATCATTTACATGAGAAGTCAGTATTTGGTTAGTACTCAGTTGTTTCATCAACTTAGTATAGGAAATGGTATTGAGATTCCAGATATGTTACTTGTGATTATTTACATCATTAGCTAAGTCAATTGATACTTTTGCTATTGCACTTATTAAGCTACAAGTACGTACTGACAAATTAAGCTAGCAACTAGCTAACGTGTGCTTAATTAGTAGCGTGATTAATTTTGAATGAATGAATGGTCTCATTGTCTCAAAGTGCCCCAGGAAATGACATTGCACCAGCTTAAGCCTGCACGCTTCGCTTTTAGCTTGTGCCAGTAATGTTTGTGCTTGTCCATTGATTATGTTATCTTTCAAAATTCTTCTTCAAGAAAACATTGAATGCAAAGCTTGATGATTCGCTGATTGAAGGGGAGTTCCTGAATTGGAATTAGATGAGCAATCTTTTTTGTATGAGACTATTTGTAATATGAAATACTTTTATCTTGTGATGATATCGGACAGTGGACATACACATTGTCATGTATTGCATAGACAAGTGGATATCTTTTTGTATGAGACTATTTGTAATATGAATAGACAAGGATATCTTTTTGTATGAGACTATTTGTAATATGAAATACTTTATTCTGAATTTTTATGATTTTTTTGAATTTTCTGCACTTTTTATTTTTTTTATTTTTGAATTTTTTGGACTTTTGTGAAAATTTCTTTTTTTTTCCGAATTTTTTGGTTTGGTTTTGGAAATTTTCATGAATTGATCCAATTTTTTTATGTTGTTTTTGGAATTTTCTATATTCTTTTTTGCTTTGATTTTTTTAATATATGCAATCCCTACCAATCCAACTATTTGTCCAAACAAATCAAGAGATTAGATCCAAGGTAGGAGAGGATTAGATCCAAGGTGGGAGGGGATTAGGTGGAGGAAAGGGGATCAACCTAATTCCTCTTTGGATTGTTTCTCCCGTAGATAAATTTCCCTATTAACTAAACAAGGCCTAAGCGAGTAAGGTAACCAAGCACCGTGGAAAAGTAACCTTCGTCAACTAGTATTCAATGTATCTCAAGTAAAAAAGGTACTCATAGGAGGTCCCTTAGCGAGCCATAGTTTGTTCTTGGGTCCAACTGTGAAGCATGGTGGGCTTTGGATGTCTATGGTTTTACGAGAGAACGAGATCGTCGGCACCGAACAATGTGTGAATCTCCAACATGAGTTGATCTTGCCTTGGTAAGGGAAGTGACAGTGGGAAGTCATTTCGCAAGCAACGGGTCTTTTCGATTGTGTGCCACCGATTTCTAGCGACCATGCACTATGAGCCGAGTGGCGATGGCCTAACAGTGACAAAAGCTTTTCTTGTACAAAACTGACATCATCTATACTAATATAAAAAACACCTGTTTGAAAATGTGCACTGAAAAGGGTGACTGATCCGGAGCATTTGACCATCCATATCTCAGATGATCAGATCCGATGACTCACATTCAAAGTTGAACCCCTGCCCAAATTAGCGCAGGTATAATGACCAATTAAAAGTGCTGTATTGCCCCCCTCCAGCGTTCGTCTCTATCTCACCTCTACATGCATCTCTGTGCCCTTGCGCCCACACTGCCCTCGTCCTCTCGACGATCATGCCCTCCAATCTCTAGTGTCGTCCTCTCGACGGCAGCTCCGCTCACTCCTAGCACGGCTAATCGGATGAGGTTTCGATGAGAGGGGAGGCTGCGAGGTCTCTGGCTAGAGTTTTGAGGACAACATAGATCTGAGTGGCATGGACTCAAGGGAGCGGATCATCTTCTAGCTGCCTCCGGTGAGGGCAGCGACGGGCGGCGGAGTACTACCACGCCAAATGTTAGGGTGGGATGACAGAGCACGGCTGGTGTGGTGGCAGCGGCTCCCACATCTCTACTTCTCTGTGAAGCAGTGGTGTAGGCCAAAATGGCGCAACAACGAGGCCACTCAGACGAGGCGACCTCTGCCCAAGCACATCGCTGCTTCTGCTGTCCTCCCCTCCCCTTCTCTTCCCACTTTTTTTTCATGCCTGTTCATAAATCCACTTTTTTTTTTGGGTAAGAACTCTTATTTGCTTTCTATCAAAAGCAGGGGTATCTCCCTTTTCAAAAAAAAAAAAATCCACTTTTCCCCCTTGTTTTGTTACTGGTACTCAACACAAATCAGTTTGTTGTTGACGACATCAAATTTCTAATCGGGGATGGCGGTAATGATGTTGAGGATACTTCGATCCAGGGATTCATGGACGAGCCTAATAATCAAGAATTTTGACATGTGGCAAACAGAGTATGTTAGTGTTCTGCTAATAGAATTTTCGTATCTAAGTTGCTGTTTCATTATTCTTGTTGATGTAGAATTTAGATCTAGGAAAGGTTGGCATTGTTCTGTAACTTGGTTCCTAAAACTCCTATTATTTTGCTGATCTTTGTGTAGGGTTGGTATGAGACCACATCAAGATTGTTGTACAAAATGCGGTTTTAGCAAATAATCATTATTTATTCTAGCAAAATAAATGACAGTGAAGCATAATTCAACATGCATTTAAATGACCAAATTAACATATGCATATGAAGTTTCTTCAAGTCATTTAAAAAGAATAATATGCTTAGCATATACCCACATGTATATTAAAGAAATCAGCATAAAGCTACGAATTAAAAGATTAATGATTGCTCTCAGACGGCTAGTTGCACAAGACATAATCTTAGCCATCATAGCACTTATGCCAATATTCTTCATCAATTGAATATGATAACTCTAAATCAGACTTTGAGCTCAAAATTAATGCTTTACTAATATATCAAATTTTATCTCAATACCATATATTAAACTCTCACCAATAAAAGATCTTGAGATTAACAGTCCACAAAGATACAATTTCAGCATATTGAATTTTCGCTAATAGAGAATTGAGCATATGACATAGCACAGGAAGCAGAATTGCTTGCAGTTAATGCAAACCGAAAGCAAAGTAGCAGCAATATCTCAGTGCACAACAGAGGATCAAGTTCTGTCTAGTCACAGCCGAAAACACCAAGACATAATAGCAAAGCATATCACAATACTGACATAAACAAAAGAACAACAATAAGCAATTCTAAATAAGCTCAAGTCTGATCCTAGTTAACAATTCAATTTCATAATATGGCATCAAGCATCATAGAGCAATTAACATCCACCAACAGATACACTTGCAATATCTCCCAGAACAGCTATCAAACCGAATCAAGACTTTGATAAGAGCAGCTCATATATGCAAAGTGAATACAAAATGGGTAACAGAGGTACTCACAAACCAGTGACAAATAAAGCCACTGGGAAGAACCAGGCAAGGCATGTCGATTAGACGTTGTCTCAGAAAACCTAGCGCCTCGCTGTGCCGCGTAAAAGCACTTCAAGACACATCGATGAACAACGTTGAGGTTCAGGAGAATACCGCACAATACTGTCAACAAGATGCTCCGGCCGAAAGCACCAAGGAGCACCAAACTCAAAAACCTGAGTGATTCTTCCAATCCAAAATCAATCCAGACACCACTGAATTAACCCACCAATTTGTGCAAGTTTCAAATTCTTCACCGACTAACCAGCATAGGGTTTGGCACAAGAAAATGAATCAACTAAAAAGCACAAGCCAGAGACCAACCCTCACCACCAGTGGATTCAAGCCACCAAGATGGAGTGGCAGCTTCAACCGCCAAGACCAAAATCCCAAATAGATGAGTGGATGAAGCACATAAGAATCAAAAATCCAAGAGCCTTACTATTGTCGGGTCAGTACAGAAATTAAGGAAAAGAAGAATGCCCGGATGCAGAATGGGTGGAGGAAAAGGAGCCGCCCTTGTGCCTCCAATGGCGCTCATCCCGCGCGAGCCATGACTCCCAGCGTCGCTCAGCGCAAGAACCGGCCAAAGGCCAAAACCCAGCCCCAACGCCTCCCACCTCCAGATAGAGATAAAGAGGTCATCAGACCTTATCTTTCCCCCAGCATATGACCGGTGGGCCCTTCTCTTTTCTTTTCTTTTCTTTTTGTATTTCTTCTTTTCTCAAAATGAGAAATTACCTTTTAGACCTAAAAAAATACAACAAAGATATTTAATTTGGTCATGCTTTACTAGCTTGTGTCACTACTGTGTCCATCCCCATGGCTGAATGTGTTTAAAGAATCGCTGGTGTCATGGATGGTTGATGCAAGGTATAGCTTATATCATCTTCTAATTCACATACATTGCAGAGACGGTGAATGCAAAATGTAAATTGTGCAATAGAGGCTAGCTAACTCTTTTTCATGGAAATATTGAGATGTGGTGCTAGGTATGCAAAAGTCGAAACTTTTATATCAATCCATTTTATGGTTCTTTGAGTGTTTGAGCCTATTGGTTTCTTAATGCACCTGGTTGCAGATTGATTATCAGGGCAATATTGTTGACAAACATATTGTTTGATTTCTTATGGTGCTCTTTCATCAACATTTTGTGTTTATAATAAGAACACTAATAGTTTTAATGCATGAATCATCTTGTGAAGTGAAAGAAGTTTTTTTCCAGGTTGTAAGATCGATGACTTAAACAAGGTATCACATTTCTTTTGTTCTTATAAACCTTCAATCAATGTAAGTGTCAATCTTCGCTAATTGGATACTAATATTTGGGCCACCTTCCCCTTTTGATGCTACAGTTTGGTCTTTCATGTACTAAACATGACTGTTAAGAGAAATTATATCTTTTGTGTTAAAACAGTATATGGAAGCTCCTGTTAGTTAAATGACATACACATGCTGAGTAGCAATGTGATCTTCACTTTTGTGGACCACATGAAAGAAAAGAAAAAAACAAGTCGATGGATGTAGACACAAACATGCGCTCAATGCAGACCAGTAATGACATCTACATTCAATATTTACTTTTGTTGGACATTTGATTCTGGTGTCAGTAGCTTGCATATTATTTGGCAACATTTTGTTTTAAGAGTACCATATATTCCTGATCTCTTATGTTATTAGTTAAGCTAATTTAAATCTTTATTCAGTTGAAAAAAATCAATCTTTAATCAAATCATTAGATGATTCAATGGTTTCTATCAAATCTTGCCCTTTTTGTGTGTTAACCTAGAAGCAATTTTTTTTTGCATGTTCATTGTGTTATTGTTCACTATTCACATTATACCTGAAATAATACTTCTTGTGGATCATCATATGCATGCTGGAAGAACACCGAGTCTTCTAGCCTTAGATCAGAAAATATGGTAAGAACACCGAGTTTTTCTCCATACTGCATATATTGAGGGATTGCTTGGAATTTATTGGCTAAATTATGTTGTTACATACTTACATCCTCTATTCAAAAAGATGTGAGAAGAAGGAAATGTCATATATTTTTGAATGAAGGGAGCTGTTAACTAATTTATGTATAACGAAGCCAAGTGGTGTTCTACAATAACTACAACTTCCAAATGACAACATTTATCTTAGCATTTTGATTGTCTTTGTTTTTTTTTTTGTAATCGTGTTGCAGTAGTAATCTGGCACACGAAAGTTGTGGTCTTCCCTAGGAACTTGATAATAAAGAGATCTTGTGATCTTTCAATGGGTAGGCACCGCGATTAGGAATTATTAAATAGAAGCTATGCACTTGCGGGAATCTTTGAGTTCAAGTGGTTTGAACTTACCAAATGCACATATAAACAAAGCTATGATGTTTTAGAATTTTAGTGTAATCCAGGTATGTGTCCCTTTCATGCATTTTGACTTATTCTGTGTTTCATTATGCACTAACAGTAGCATATAGATTGTTTGATATCATATCTTCACGTGATTTCATAATTGGTGCACTCTGATTACCATATAGCATGTAATTTATGCTCAAATTGTTTGATTTCATTATCTTCATGGAGAATGAGATGGCAATAGCACATACATTATTGATCATCACATAATGGTAGCGTTCATGGTTAGATCATATTTATTTATTTCTTTGCTTTCAACCTTTTACTCTGATGGCTGGTCAGACAAGAGAAATGACATGTATTAATTCTTGCTTTTAGGTTGGTTGATCCCAGTTAAACTAAGTTAGGGTAACGAAAAGTACTATTGTTGACCACTGTAGCACACAGTTTGGAGTATGTACTAGTGTGGGTGTGTGCTGTCATGATCATCAAGGATGGGAGAACACCTTGAGCAGGTCCCTATGTTTTGACTTCCGAAGTTATGGGCTCAGTGGCTCCCTTGCCCTCCGTGTTGCTAGTGTGTACATGGTTATAATTTGTGTAGCCAATTTAAACCGTGAATCGCCTGCTTGAGTTAATATAAATATATCTTTGTTTCATGGTGTTATTTTCGAAACAAAAATAGTAGTTGTAGTTTAAACAAAGAGAGTACTAGCCAG
Organism: Phyllostachys edulis; assembly: GCA_036346405.1. Lineage (NCBI taxonomy): Eukaryota > Viridiplantae > Streptophyta > Magnoliopsida > Poales > Poaceae > Phyllostachys > Phyllostachys edulis. The sequence goes on from CM070551.1 coordinate 27,404,922, forward strand.
GTGCTCAAAAGTCGAGAACTATTTTGTAGGATTCAATATAAGGCAATGAAACACTTTCATTTCTTGGGATATATATCTTTACTGTCTATAAGCACTTCTAGGTTGTTTAGCTAGGATATATATGTGCTTTCAGGTTTTGTGTTATTCCTGCTTTTGAGGTTGTTCAGTTGGAGTGATCCCCAAGTTGGATCTTTTTGACAAATCTAGATCTTTATGTTAAGAGGTTGTCTTATTTATGCACCAGTTCACAGGGAGAACTAACTTTATTTATGCTGTTAGCATGTGATATTTAATGTGCGCAACAATTGGTCTTGTTTATCTTTCATTAATGGGCTACTCGATATATGGCACTCCTTGATCAATTTTAGATAATTAAATGGATATAATTGGTTGATACAAGCAATTCATGTAGCACTTCATGACTTATTAATGCATCTACTGATCATACATCCTTTACCACTATCTTGCTGATTAATGAAGTTCATTTGTAGAAGGTATATGTGGTACATGTTACCAAGGCCAAGTTATATCTGATCAATCTTTTTTTAGATCTAATATTGTATAAATCTTAGAAGTAAGATATCATAAGAGGAAGTGTGAGTATCCTTGTCGTAGGGGCAGCCCACCCTGCTGACCCGGCAACAGACACAGGAGGCCACAGAAGGACTCAGGGAATCGCCTGAAGGGACAAAGTGCACTCGGCGGGCCCTCAAGTCCCCTAGGGGCGCCTGTCCCCGGCCCCCTAAAGGGGCCCAAGGATCACCCGAAGGCCCCAAGAGGGCCCCAAAGGGCTGAAGGCCTAAGGGGGCCCTGAGGGAGCCCGAGGGGGGCCAAGGTCAGAGGAGGTGTCCACCAAGATGCAGAGGCCACCTCGTGAGCACTAAGGACAGTCAAAGCCCCTCAGTCCGGCCACGGCCAGAGCGAAGGAGAAGGCAGTGGACCAGGGCACACCAAACAGTGAGCAGTCCACGAGCCTACCATGGACCGGAAGCTATACATAGGGGTAGGAAAAGACCCTGCAGTCCCTATACGAGTAGTACCTTCCTAAGGGTAGAACAATAATCTCATGTACCCTGTTAGATTGGCTATAAATAGCTCTCTCCCCCGTGTAGGAGAGAGGTTTTTTTGAAGGTATTTAATACATATACACTTCTCCTGACACTAGTCCCTTCTCTGAGGATCCTTCGGTCACTTTCGAGATCGGGTCCCCCTTTTCAGACTTGTCTAGTCTTTTCTACTACGACAATCCTTATAGCTACTAGGTTCATATTGTAGCTAATAGGGTTCATAATCTATACTATGAAATATCTAATGTGAACATCCTGAGAATGATGAGGATTTATTTTTAGAATGCTCTTATTCTCGAGCTATTTGTTTTTAGTTCTAACTCCTACGATCCTACTTTGGGCTGAAGACACACGATCAACAATTCCAGTGCAAATACATTACACAAGCACTCAAAATGCTTATTATTTTAGCTTCTTGAATACATATTTTGCCTTCTTTGGATTCTCTGAAATCCAAAGATGACCGCCTTTTCAAAAAGTTGAATGGTATGTGCATTCTCATCCATTAGGCAAAAGCACACTAGCTAGGTTACTCAATGTGAACTCAGGCAAGAGCTGACAACACACTTAAGTCCTTTAAGGCTTAGGAGGTTGAAAGGTTCAACCTGACAAAAAGACCTCTATGCTTTGATATATGATCCATTTCTTGCTACTTTGATACTTCGGTACATGCTATTTTAGCACTATGGCTGGGATTTATGTAGTTCTATTGTCATTATTTTGTAGGTACCCAAAGTAACTATCAACTTTGATAATTGCAATAGAACACATAATTCAGAAGTACATATTTTTTTGAGACTTTTTCCTCCAATTTTTGTCTTATGTTTTGTAAATACTTATTTTTTTTCACTATCATTTTGAATGGAAATGGAAGTGAAAAGGCTACTTTTTTCCAATATCATTTTGAATAAAAATGGAAATGGAAATGAGGCCAACGTAACCTCTGCCCCGTGGTTCTCATGAGATGTAATGACTCGACCTGGGGTCACCCGAGGGGTCCTCCAAGACCACTTGGAAAGTCCACCAAGACCTCCCAGGAGGTACAGCAAGATCGCACAAGGGGACCTCCAGGATCACCCAAGGGGTCCATTAGACCACTCGGGAGGTCTTTCAAGATCACCCGAGAGGTCTTACAGACCACTCGAGAGGTCTTGCAAGACCACCCGAGAGGTCCTAGGGAGGTCGTGAGGCACAGGATGTCCCCAAGTGCCACGACCTAGCTCGGGGGAGGTCGAGAGACCAAGCCCGAGGAGGTCGTGGGGCCTGGTGAGGTCCCAAGTCCTCAATGCGAACCGAGCTAGTCCCAAGGATCAATAGCTAGCTCTTCACAGCATACAAAAGTGGTAACACACATCAACGAGAACTTTATTAATATCAACAAAGTTGTTTACAAGAGAGGCTTACAAGCCGGCAACCAAGACACAGTGGAAGATACACGTATAGGCCACCCGATACACCACAGGCAATCGGCTGGAGGGCGCATCCTAGTCGGCCAGGACCTCTTGGTCCATTGTGCAGCTCACCTCAAGCTTTCGTTCCCTGCTAAAAAGTATAATCAAGCAAGAGTGAGCACAACAACCGTGCTCGCAAGTTACACCAGTCAAATAACAGAATGACATGCATAAATGAATATATCAAAGAAATGCTTAATATGGTTGACTTGCATAAAGCCAAGTTTATTTCAAATACAAGTACAAAGTTCCAAGGCAGTTAGACAATAACTAAAATTCATTTTTCTCAAATCAGTTTTACAGTTTGGATAACATTAATCACAAGTGGTGAATGATACCCTCCTGTCACAAGGCTCCCCACCCAAAACTCATTTGGATAGAGATCCAAAACAGTTTAATAAAATCTTTTGGAAACCAAAGCCAAAATCTAACTTTGAGTGGCTTTGCTAGCATGTCCATGACCTTGGACACGGCTATTCGAATAGATTTACACTCTGCAGAGGTTGTACACTTTACCCACATGAGATGATCTGCTTGCACTACCCGCTCACACACTTCCGAAGGTGTGCGACTAAGGGATCACCACGAGGCCTTTACAATGCATCATTCCACCACAGTCCACCCTCGCTAAGGTTTCGCTCCCCCCTGTGGATAGAAACCCAACAGGGTTCAGGGGGCCCCCTCTTGCGCCAGGTGGGAACAATAGTCATGAAAGACTTTGTCAAAAAGAACGGCCATCAAAGACCTCCCACGTACCAACAGGATCAACCGCGATGGAACTCTGCAAATTAACCGGCCAGGTCCTGTAAGATCAAGGAGGACGACTAGAGGGGGGTGAATGGGCGGTTTTAAAAATTTCTTTGGCTAAAACTGAGTTTTATGCGGAATTGTAAATCAATTCGGTTTTACACAATTAAAGCCTAAATCAACTAGTCTTTACTAAATGCACCAACAATATGAGACTATATAAATGATAGCAATCATACACATACAAGTAAGTAATTTAAATACAAGTAATGTAAATTGCACAATGTAAAGCACAAGCAATCAAACCACAATGACACAACGATATTTTACCGTGGTGATCAGAGACTTGCCGGTCTCCCCTAATCCACGTTGAGGTAAGCCCAATATCAATTGGTCCGACTCCACGAATTAAGCCAAACCCTCCGAGGTAAGTCCAACCACTTGTACCGGTTCGAAACTGAACCAACACCTCGCTCCACTAGGGTTGCTCTTTCCTCCACTCCGGAGATGGCGAGCACCACAACACTCACAAACCGCCGGGCCTTCTCACAAGTTTCTTTGAGAAGATCACCGGACCAATGATGCCTCCACGCCGTCTAGGTGTCGGCAAACACCAAGAGTAACAAGTCTAGAGCTCTCACTTGAATTAATCAAGTGTCTAAGCTCAAATGGATACTCAATCCACTACCTAATGCAACACATGCAATTAGGGTTTGCTCTCTAAGCTCACTAAGTGCAACACATGCATAAAAGAGTGTAGAGGGCTTGCTCTTTGCTCAATGAAATGTCTAAGGGTACCAGCAACCTTCCCACAACCAGTCAAGATGGGTATTTATAGCCCACACTCAAAAACTAGCCGTTGGGGGAAGATTCCAGAGAATCTGGGCAAAATCGATCAGACCGCCAACTAATGGCCGGTCGGACCGCCCCCAGATCCAACGGCTATAAAACTAGCCGTTGAACACATGGCCAGTCTGACCGCCAACCAATGGCCGGTCAAACCGCTGAATCGTCGATCCGCTTAATTGCTCATGGGTCGACCGCTCCACAAAGGAGCAACAAATGCGGCTAAGTCTAGAAAACATCTCTTCTGGAAAAAACGAACCACCAAGAGAAAAACGGAACAACTGCACAACGGTCGTACTGAAAATAAGCGTGGTACGACCGCACAAAAGCTTGCGGTACAGGGGACCGGTCAGACCGCTCAAAGCACACCGGTCAGACCGCCCACTACAATCAGGACTGAAAACAGTAATGATCTTTGCACCAACTCAAATTTACAAACCACATTTGCCAATTTGATGCAAGATGCACACACAAGTTTAAAAGCAAGATTCGCAACAAGTTGCAAAACATATTTGCCGATTTTTAGAATCAATGCCACAAGGAATAAGGTACATGGACTAAATCTATTTGCAAAACATATTCGCAAACTAAAGTCACATGCTACAAGGATTATGCATGAGCATCAACTATTTGCAAAACACATTCGCAAATAATAGCATCATGCTAGAGAGAGCTAGAGCAAACACAATGAGCTATCAACACATGACTAACTCAAGCTACTAGTCAAAGACCCCTCTTAATAGTACGGCAACCTATACTAGTAATCCGGTCTTCTAACTAAACACCAAGACCGGTAAAAGACTAGGAACAAATCCTTAGCCCTAGCTAGTCATACCTTTGCCTTGCGCAACCACTTGAAGCTTGATGACGCACATCTTCGCTTCAAGTCCGGGTCATTGATTTGATATGCATCAACTCATGATGCATCCTTTACTTGACTCCCATCAACACATGATGGGTCTTCTTTTGACTTGATGATCAACTCATGATCATCTCCTCTTCTTGAACTTGATACACATCAGCACATGATGCATCCTTTACTCCAATCTCTTGACTTCAATATCATCAACACATGATGATCTTCTAAAGTCTCCAACTATGGAACTCAACCTATTCATCCAACTCATGGAAAGTGTTAGTTCCATAATATGATTATCATTAATTACCATGACATACCATTAACTCATAATGGTAGGACAAGATACCACAATCTTTTTCTCTTTGGTAATTGATGATAATCACTTCAATTGCAAGAAAATGAATAGATTGGTATGAGTATATATGGGCGGCATATCTGGTGAACACACCCAATTTCATGCACATATAGACATACTCACTTTGGACCGTTTGATTCGAGATGGGTGGACTGGATGGAGGCGGGCGGTTCCTCCAATCCCACTTACGCCAGCTCTGGACAATTTTGCAATAACCCCCCTGGGTGCCATCTTCCCAAATCAACACCTTCAATCCCTTTTCCTCATGTGTGACCGAGAACAGCGAGCAAGGGTTAGAGGCCGTCGCCTGCCCGCCCGCTCGGCGACGATTCGCCGACCATGCCTGCCTCCCCCTCCGACGGCATCGCCCTTGCCCATCTCGTTGCTTCCCCCTCTGTGGCTTCTTCTCCAATCGTGTTTCTTTGGGGATAGCCATAGGGGAGGCGATGGCGGCGGATGTCGGGGCGTCACATGCGGCGGGCACATGCAACAGAGTAACGGAGTGGAGGAGGCCGATGAGGCGGAGTGGGGCGACGCGATTTAGAGGGGGCGGCGGTGCTTACACGATTGGAGAAGAAGCCGCCTTCCATATGTGCGAGGAGCTTCTTACGTGGTTTCTTCTCCAATCGTGTTCGCCTCCTTCCACCATCGTCTCCCTCCAAAGTCGCCTCCCCTCGACTTAGTTCTAATTGCTTTATGTGGGCTACCACTTGCTCCATGGCAAAGATTTGGGTGATTTCTTTTTGTATTGATTGGCGGTTTCTGGAAGCAAGAAGATTGGCAAGTTCCCCTGTATTAGTCAAGGATGTATTACTACTGTGTTGTAAAAATTCTAGCTTTTGTGTTGTCCTAATGGAAGCATGTACCTCCAACCTTATGCCCTTTTGCTTTTATGAATGGATAAATGGAAGCATATACTTGAAGCATGCATATTTTTGTTTTGGACTCATGGACATGTAGTACTTTTAATTTCAGAAATGTTGAGCTTCATATTTCAGGAGTCATGGACATGTATGATGTTTGAATGCTGCACTGAAATGGTTGAATGATGTTTGGGTGGAGATGGACAATTTTGTGCATGTTTTGATTTGCTAATTTGGTAGGTTTGTCGATATGCGGCTCGAATTTATGTTTTTACTTGTTTTTGAATGTTAAATTTTTGGGGTTCAACTGAACCCCCATGCCCCACGTTAGGTCCGCCCTGGTGTGGTTCCTACTTCCTACAATCGGTTGAAGATTCAGCAATTATGTTGAATTAGGCAGTTGGATGCCCTCGTGAGTTCGATTATAGTATAGCTGGGAATATTTCTTCACAAATTGTGGGAAATGGATAATTTGAGTGTAACTTACAGCTCTGGGATGTTTTTCAACAAGAAATTCCAGTCCTAAAAGTTTGGAGAGAGATTAATTTCAAGGTGCAGAAAAACTTCCTGTTTGTAGTACGAAAACAAAATTAACAGTAGCGACATCCACGTCTGGTAATATATATATATATATATATATATATATTGCCATCATAGTTAGGAATAATCAGTAAAGACTGCCCTGTTTGCAGGTTTAAATTCTCAATACATAGTCTGTTTGTATACTTTTCTTATTCCTCATGCTGACAAAAATTCACTCATCATAATCTCATGCAGATTTTTTCGTTAGCTTCGTTTCCTGCTGGTTAGAGACACCTGGTTTGTAATTGTTGATTGAGCTGGTGGTACATGCGAATAGCAGGGCTTGTGATCAGATTCTGCTTAGCCATCTTAGGCAATGGCCAGTTTAAGCAAAAACTTCCAGTCTTTAAACAAACCAGGCAGTGAAAAGAAGTACCAGGGTATGGTCTGTTTGAATGGAAATCAATGCAATGAGTTTTAGATGTTGTATGTATGTATGACTGGGAGGCAAGCACTGATTGTTCATAAAACAACAGATTCTATACAAATCGAACACTGCACAGTGCACACATATGACATGATCTACTGAATTTCCATTCCATACTTGTGCCATTCCCATGCTTATCCATATGAAATTTACAGTTCATTTACTATCTCTCTGCATTTGTCAACAACATGAATTGTCTTCTTGGTATTGTACAATTTGTCAAAGAAATTCATGTATGAATCTGCAATGTCTGGAGCTGTCATACTATTGATTCCATTGATTCCTGTTGTAGCATCAGCTTTGTGTTTGTAGCATCTGCAATGTTACATGCATGACTTCCAAATTTTCCATCCATGCACTGCTTTGTGTAAAAAGGAGCATGCACTGCTTGTGTTTGGCATTCACATCTCCGAAAGGTGCAGTTGAAACCTGACATACAAAGATCACTTACCAAAAGGTTTTTCTCATTACACAACTCATATGTGATGTTTAATTGCAAACACCCATCTAACAAGTCTTCTGAGCCATACTGAATATTGACAACTGCATCCCAACATATGTAAAAACAGACACAGTTTTGTAATAAATTACCTAAATTAAACCTAGTTGTTTCATCAACTCATCAACATCACATATATTGCCATTACTTAACTAGTCTTTACATAACTAAAACTGAAATTACAAGAACAGCACCACTGGTTCCATTACATAGCCAAAATGCTCACTTCAGTAAATTGGTTCCATTACATGGCATACACCATTTGTCACTTCCAGCCAAAATGCTCACTTCAGTACGTTGGCGAAATGAGTACTGGGTTCACCTCCACTGCATTGGTGTCATCTTCTACTAACGAAGATTATAATTAATTTACCTGTTATTGCAAACAACAAATAACAATGTTTAATTGCGACACCCATCTTATCTAACAAGAACCAAGTGAATAAGCTAGTTGTAAACCACACCAATGTTACCATTGTTTAAGCGCAGACACCCATCTAACGAGTCTTCATGTGCACGGCTCGACCACCGTCTTGAGCTTAGGATTGGCATTAGCGTCGGCATCGAGTCGGGGCAGCCACATCAACAATGTCCAAGTCTGCATAGAAGCGCTAGCGGTTTACAGCACGCCGAGGAGCCCGTGGAGTCGGTATTGCGTGCATTCCAATGTCAACGAAGTCATCGGTTTCCTTGGTGGCAAGGCGGCTGCCGTCGGGCGACATCAATATCTCATCCCATCTCAACAAACATTGAGTGCTTACCTCGGCTAGTAGACCGCAGCTTTCGGCGGTGCGGGACGTCGTGCGCAGGGGGAGGATCGGGCGAGGGCGATCGGCGCAGGCTTGGAGCGGCGCAGATGAAGGGCAGGCCGTCAGCCTTGAGAGAGGAGGCTCGGGCGGAGGCGGGCGATCAAGGCACCGGCTTAGGGCGGCAGATGGGCAAGCGAGGCGATTCTTGCGGAGACTCGGCGGTCGGGGAGGCAAGCAAGGACGGCCGGATCACGAGGTGCGGCGGCGTGCCCAACCCTAGCGCCCTTCTCCTCCGAGCAGGCAAGTAGCCAGCCAGTGCGGGGAGGCGAGCAAATCTCAGCGTCTTGTGGGGTTTTTGGAAATAAGCCGGAAGTGGGAGCGGGGAGGAGCTCGCCGTTGATCGAGGAATGGATGGGCGGATCCGATATGTGCATATGTGCACACATATGCCCATGTGCATACGATCGTTCCTCATATATGAACTACACAAGTTGTATATACTCAAAGGATATATCAGCATGTATGAGCTACACAAATCTCATATACTCATATGAATATATTAACCACACAAGTTATATATACTCAAGAATATGTTTCAAAGTAAAGATCCTTAATATTTGTGGATAAAGGAATATGGATTAATACTAATGAAACCACAAAACATAGAGTGAACTCCCCCTAAATGTGTGCATACACAAATGTGTAATAAGAACATATGCACATATTCAAGTTAAACTTTTGGTGGAGTTCATCCTATATTTTGGATCCGAGGAATGCAACAATATATAGGAATATTATGGCGAATGCATACCTCGTTGATTTTCACCTTTGTATCCAATTGAGACTAATCATGAGATATAGCAATAGAAGAGTTAGTCTCACAACTTGATTTATCAAAATGAATGCATACCTGTTTGGATTTTTCTTTTATATCCAAGTGAGACTAAACAATAGGTATATCAATAAGAGTATTAGTCTCACAAATAGATTTGTCATTAATCACCAAAACACTCCATTAACATATAATGGCGGGTCTAGATTCTTCAATCTCCCCCTTTTTGGTGATTGATGACAAATCCTATATCAATAACAATATTTGGATATAAATCAACATAAGATAAGAATTTAAGCTATTGAAGTACCAATCTGAAAAACTGCTCGAAAGAGCTCCACAACTTTTATCGTTCTAATGATTAGCACACTAAACTGGCAAAGGGGCTTACGACACAGGAGGAGTCTGGGTGGTTTAAGCTATATGGTTGGGCTGGCGAGACGACCTTCCATCTTCGGTCTTCAGAAGGTCTTGCATAAAGTCCTTGAAGAGCAGAGACAACAACGCTTCTCTTCTTCCAACCAGCTCTCTTCAGGAGCCACTTGTTTCAACCATGTACTGGGTGCTAGTTAGGAGCTAAGAATTAAACTTTCCAAATTCACTAAACCCACAACTTATTATCATTGAAATCCACCAATCCACATACCTTAGATCTCCCAATTAGAAGGATCTAATCATTTAATCAAGATCACAATTAACTGAAAAGATCACAATCCACAAATCTTTATCTTAGAATCTCTTAAAAGACTTCCAACAGTCCACCGATTCAAACATAATCCCACCAAATTATGTTATCATCAACTATCCAGTACACATCGATCCATTCCAAAACCAGCAAGGTATCCTTAAACATATCTTCCAATATCCAACAATCATACAATTCTAAAATCTGATCAAGATTTATCTCTATAATCCAATCAAGATTCCTTTCAAATCCAGATTCTCTATTCAATCACATCCAACTAAATCTAGTTTATCCCACATATTTAATTCAAGGATTCCAATCAGCATTGCAATCTATTTCAGATTCTAGAGTATTCAATTTACCCCAATTTTCGAATCAATACTTCAAATTCCTATCTCCTTCACGGCTAATTGGTGCTATGTCTTGTAGAATAGATTTGTCGAGGTCTTCAGGTGTTAGCTCTGATTGTCAATGGGTTTGTCCGAAGCTTGCGTTCCTGCAGGTGATCTCCTTGTTTGCAGCCAAATAACATTAATATTTTTAACGCCTTGTTGGTTACCACGTGCTCACATTGTATTTTTCCCCTCATGCCTGCTCTTGTGCATGCTCATTCATGCATGCTTTGTTGCCTCTTTCGTCACCTGAGACATATCACACTGCTGTTTGGCCTGCGGTCCGATCCTCTAGATTTGATTTAGTGTTTGTGTGAGCCTTTTCCTGCTTAGTCTGATTTATTTTTCCTTTTGTCCGGGACCACCAACAGAGCCCCTCTTTGATAGATGTCTTTACTTTTTTTGCAACGCTGCCGATTTAGCCCTGCGCTTGTTGTAGGCTTGTGCTACTTCAGATACTGATCGTGTGTGTTATGCCTACCAGATGGCCTCGGATGCTACTAATTTGTGTTGTCTCTTGCAGATTATATTTGACAAAACATTCGGGTGTCAGCTTTGATTGTCTGTAGGTTTGTTCGGAGCTTTCGTTCCTGCAGGTGATCTCCTTTGCATTGAAATTACGTTTATACTTTAGTCTCCCTGTTGGTGAACCCGTGCTCACGGTATGTGTTTTTACCGTTTAGGGCCGGGCTCGCCCCACGCGTCAGATCGGGGTTCGCTACGCTACAGCACCGATTTAAACCCATCAGTAGTTTTGTTTGCGTTGGATTAAAAGTCTCATATTTTCCCTTCAATGTTGTTTGTTTCATGCTCTACACTTCATGTTTGTATTACCGTTCTTACATCGAAGTATGTTGCTGATGTTTTTGTCTTGTTCATAGTTTAGTTGCACATTTTTGTTGCTAGGTTTCCCTCTGCTTTAGCTTTACTGTGGATGCCTCTTTCTACCATGTTTGTTCCTTATCTCAGTTTATATACTCGTGCATGAATACTTCTCGCTCTTTGTCGCCCATTACATTAGGCTTTCATTCCGTGATATGTCCTTTCACTTCTTTCCTGTTTACTTTTTCTCCCCAAACATTTTCGGATATCGGAAGGACGTCATCGTATCGCCGGGTCTGGTCGGCCTATGAGGCTGTCTCTATGTTACTTTACCTTGGGTCTTTTTTTTTTGTCTGTTCATGGACGTTCTTTCTAATAGCTTGCCTTGCCTATACTGATTTGCCCAGGCGACCCACCATCAGGCTGTGTCTTGCATTCACACCTTCGCCCTGCGGTACAGTTTGGTACGTCTGCTTCAGTCCACCTTACGTCTGCTGTCCTGCCTGTCGGATGCTCAATGGCGTCTGCTGTCCTGCGTGTCAGATGCTCAATGACGTCTGCTAATGCTCTTGCATGTCGTGCGTACCTTGACTGCTCTGCCTTTTGCCTCTGCCACATCTCCTTACCAACTGATTCTTTTTAATTTCCTTTATCTCTGCTTTCCATCTATACCTGCGTTGCAACTTCCAGCCCACTCCGTTCAATTAGATGATGCTTCCAGTGCCGCCAACGGTAATGGCTACGTATCATACCATCTTCCCCGTTCTTTGTTGTTTACATCTATCAGTAATTCACCCATCCCTCCTGCAATAACTGTTGACTGTAGGAGACCATTTCTGGCCGTTTTTGCACCCTGAGACTGCACGTGAAAATCGTAGGAGGGGACTTTTGTTCAACAGATAGCATTGGTTTGCTACTTCAGGTTATATGCTAGCCTCCTGTCATACATTATTACTTGTGCTTTCCTCAGAACTGTCTATGCGTGAAGAATACATGCTTTGCACTATTTCTTCCTGCTTTCATTTTCCGATGCCGTTATGCGTAGGGCACATACCCCGTAACCCATTTGTTGACCCTGTCTTTTCCTTACCGATTGAATATATCAGAATGCTTACAGGTCGGTTCATTCAATATACTTTCCCCGTTGTCGCTGACCATCACGCTTAGTGACGCTCATGCACCTTCGACTTGTCTCATCTCTTATGTTTTTAATCGTTTTCCTCTGTTTGTAGCAGCAACTCTCGTGAAGTCTCTCTTCAAATATGTCATGAAGAGTCACGATTGCACCTCTCTGTCATTCCATGTTAGCAATGATTCACAGCCCACATCTGAGACATCAGCTCTGCAACGCAAGACATCATGCTCCAGAAACTGAGATGTTACCTACAGTTGCACACGATGATGCAAGGTGCTTCTGTCGTATACTATTCTTATGCCAAGAAAAAACACATGTTCATAAATTATAATCCTACTCTTGTTTTCTTCGTAGTGAACCAAACAGGGAAAAACGTTCTGTCAAAAGGAAACTCAATATAGATGCTCTACCAGAAAAAAAGACCAGAAGGTAATATATTTGTCGTATATACATATAAACACAGCTATACCACTTCATACCTATTGCACTAACTATTTTATACTGTCTATGTTCCAACAGGAACCGTATGTACAACCACACCAACCTTTTCGTAGCACAGTATGACTTTTTGGACAACCGCCTGAAGCAGCGGTGCGTTTTGCAAGAAACACACAAAGTACTAAGCTTACCGCACCTTTTGTTCTACCTGCTTGTGACAAAACTAACTTACTATGTCGTTATCAGGGGAAGAAAATAAGCCTCTTACCTGCTGTACTAATCACATATCTTTCCCCTGTAGTTCTCCCTGCACTGTAACCTGCATCTATCATCGTGCTATGCTCTATGAAAAATTTATGCTACCCTTTGTTTGCCTATTATATATGCTTACTAGAATTGTCCTTACATTGCATCGTCTAGCATGGTATTCCATTCAAGCTTATACCTGTGTTACCCAGGTCCATATAAATGGTTCTTGTTAGCCTACATGTTCCTCACCCTGTTATTCAGACTGCACAAGACAAACTTTCTACTCGCATTTCGCCTAGCAAGTGTTCTCAAATTACAGGTTCAGGGTAACTACATCTGACAAAAACATTTTCCTATTGCTACATTTCCCACTCTAGAGCCGCGTCATTTCCTCAACCAATCTCCTGCGCTCACTCGAACCATTATTTACAGATGCTTAGTAACGTCAGACTAACAGGAACAGGCGCCTAGGAAAAAAAACAACATGCTTAAACATCAGACAGAAGTTAATGTTTCCCATGTTTCTTTCCCTTGCACATAGATCAATACAACAGACCAAGAAACCCTCAACTAGCAGAAGGCTTGACATGGATGAGCCAGCCAATTAATAGCGTATCAGGTGCTTGGTATACGAACAATCAAGCTTTATTCATGTTTTATCCATTCTATTGAACTGAATACTAGATTGTCCTCTATGTGCTAGACACACCTATACAAACTAAAAGAAAAAAAACACAGGCCTGCGCTTTTTTCCCCAACCACTGAGTTCCTCCTCTCAACAGTTCAATAGCAGAGTATCATAATTCAGATATGTCCTAGATTTTTCCTGATAACCTATCGGTCGCATCCAGGATATACCCCTACTACTGCTCATCACTCAAATGTGTTTTGAAATTCAAACTTCTGTGATAGACTTTATGGTCCATAGCCATGAAAGGGGGAATCCTTACATGATACGTTTGCCATCTACTGTGAAAAAGGACCCCGCGTTTCCTTTTTCCTTTTAAAAAATACAGTCGGCCGGTACAAAGAAAAAATAGGGGTATCCTAATTCTATATTTCATGCCCAGATTAAAGAATAGGCAGTTTTCGGTCTTAGCACAGGTCTTTAAGCTTTTGACCAAGATCGCCTTGCGAAAAAGGCATAATGGTTTCTATTCTATGGATACGAACTTCATTTTCGTATTTAAAATATTATCTGATTTGCAAGCATCCATTTGCTAAATCAGTGGAATATGAGCATTACAAAGAAATCCTTATATTCTGTCTACTCAGCTTTCGAATTAATTGAAAAACTTTTAAACTGAAAATAAAACATTGTAGCAAAAAAAGGTAACCTATCCCTTTACGGCAGAAATAGATTTCTGCTTTATTATATTATTAATAAAAGGGCCCTTCTTTGATTAAGAAAAAAAACAATCTCGATCTTGCGCTTCATTACATATCCAAAATGATCCCTTCTGGTAAGGATAAGCTAGGCACTGTTTATTACAGAGAATAGATTCAAAAAAACATATTCCTGCTTTGTGATTTTGAATTGGTTCTTTTAGATAACAAAAAAAAGGCTATAGGTAAAAGCAGAGTCCTTATTTTATCTTTACAAGAAAGGTGTCGTTAAAAACTTCATTTTTTCCCTTCTTTTCGTATTCAAGTCGAACAAGTCCGAGAATTCGATAAAGATTCTTCAGACTTGTGCCAGAATTAAGATGATGTTCCTTTATACACAGTTTTCGTAGCATGTTCTATGTTCTACTTTACGACAAGTACTCACATAATAACTTGCTAGATCTACACCACCATATGTTTATAGCTTATAGATTCTCACATGCTAAAACATCGTACCTTTGCCGAAAATAGTTCAACAGTTTCATAATACTATCAGCAGTGGATCTATGAACGCATCGAAACGCATTTTCCGACCTAGTATTATTTTGAAGTACGATACATTTGGGAAAACATGCATTACATGTGCACGCTTACTAGTCTTCCACAATAGAGCCAAACCACAGCCCGTTTCGCACAACTTCAGCTCACGAAGTTCATAATCTCAACGCTAAACCGCTAAAGCTTGAGGGCATATACATAAATATGATAATTTCTTTCTCTGAGACATTCTTGTCTTCAGAAGAACTTTTCATGTCACCTATAGACAAACCTATAGACATCTCATACATTGAGTTGTCTTTTCATTTGTCTTTATAGATGACACAATCTTTTAATGCTTTCATAGATCTAAAACATTCATTATTGGTTCTGATGATACAGTCGACTATAAGATTATAAACAACACATTTATATCTCTCTATTCTCTTTCATCCACATCACTTTAAATCTTATATAAGTAAACTACAGACGGTGATGTAAGCGCAGTATGCATGACCATTCCCACACTCCAATATACTAAATGATTTGATTCAAACTACTGGTCAAACCCAGAAATTAGACCCTACCAACTATTTGCTGCGTTGGACATTATCACATTAAACATTGGCCGTTTGAAACTCTGAATAAGCAGCCACTAACATCGTGTCCCACCAAGCGATAATCAAACGATCAGACCAGTCATCACTCGTCAGCGCGGCCACCCCCCGCGCCGCGCCCTGGCCTTCACGCCAACGGTCAGATTCCTCACGAATCCAAAGCAAAACAAAACCAGCGACACTAAAATAAACCCCAAGAATCCCAAAAAAGTTCAAATCGAAGCACTCCTCCTGCCCATTCCCCCCACATCTCCGCCTCCATGGGTTGCTTCCTCGCCTGCTTCGGCGGCGGCGACGGCGACCGCCGGCGCCGGCGCCGGAAGTCGCGGAGGCAGTCTTTGAGGTCCCCGCCGCGGCCGGATCATGTGAGATTCCTGATTTTGGGTATCCGGCCCCGTGCTAGGGGGTTCTGATTGCGGTGGGTTCCTGATGGGTTTTGGATTTGTCGCGCAGGTTAGTCTGGTCGGCAACGGCAAGGCGTCGGTGGCGGCGGATGTGGTGGCGAAGGAGGCGTCGCCGCCGTTGCCCGAGGTGAAGGCTTCGCCGCCGCCGCTGGTGGAGGTCGCGGAGGAGGTGGTCGCTGGCGCAGGCCCAGACATGGAGCTGAGGTGCGTGTATCCTCCATTGCGTCGTCTTTGCGCGTTTGTGCATGTTTGCTTGTGTGCTCGAATGTTTATGTGTGTGTCAGTGTGTGTCCACTCGTTCGCGCGCGAGAATGACTGGTAAGGAGAGAATTGCAGCTAGGGTGCTTGCTGAAATGCCGCTGAGAAGCGCCACAGTGCTTGGCTGCTCGGCCTACAGATGCTAATTCCATATGCGCGTGCTTCCAGATTTTCGCTGTAACATGTGTTTGCTGTCGTGTTTCTTACTATTGGTTTGTTTTGCAGGGAGTTGAGTTGATTGAGCAGAAGACATCTCCTGCACGCTCTTTGCCGTCGGAGAAGCAAGTTACACCACCAATCTCCCCGGTGAAATGTTCACCTGTGGTGGCAGCTGTTGTTTCTACTCCTGATCCGGAGCTCAGGTAGATGAATGAAGTGCTGTATCCTTTATGTTTGAATTATGATGCAGTTTATGTGCCTATTAAAAACGCCATCTTTCATGATGTGTAGGGAGGTGAGTAAACAGGAGACCCGCAGCAGTGGCAAGAAGAAAGTAACGTTCGAAATGAATGTCACGACATATGAAAACACAACACTGCCCGACCAAGAGGAGGAACCACCGGAGCCTGTCGAGAAGATGGTAGATGAAGATGAAAAACACATGCAGAAGACTGTCGTGCTGCCAGAGAATCATCGTTACCGGAATTGCACAGACAGCGATGGTGATGATGAGGATGACGATGAGTATGGCGAGGATGACAACTATGGTGATGGTAGTGATGAAGAGGAGGAGGATTTTGTGGATTGTAAGATTGATTTATTGGATGAGGAGGAAATGAGCTCCGAAGAGAACAAGCAGGAGTCTCACGATTCTCTATTCTCACTGCCAATGTCTAAGGATCAGCCAAATGATCAAGAAGTCAGCAGCCCTGCACCCAAGAGCAGTGGTACCTCCGTCGAGGAAGAGAGCCCTCTAATTCAGGGTAACAACCCCCGTGATAGAAGCCAGTTTGTTCCTCCTGTGTTGAATCCTGTTCACAATCTGTCACAGTGGAAGGAAGTTAAGGCCCAAGCTGCACCAGTTAAGAAAATGGACAAGGAGAATGTAAACTCAGTGGCAGACGCAGGTGCAAGCCCAGGTTCTAAGCTTGCAACACAGAAAAAGATAAGCCCTGACAACTCTATCCAGAGGGAACTTTTGTGGATGCAAGCCTCTCGACTTGGTTGGTTTCTTCAGATAGCTCAACAGTGGACAAGGCGCAAAGTAAATCCCCCCGTTCCATGACCTCAGTAAGCCGAGAGGAAAGGCCTGTCCTGGGTGCTTTGACTGTCGATGATCTTAAGCAATCATCAGCTACATCTTCCCCGCGAAGGTCTCCAAGCCATAATCGTGAAGAGGCACCGATCTTGGGTACAGTGGGAAGTTACTGGAGTTGCACAAAACAGGACAATGCGTACTGTTCTTCTAGGTCTGATTCAGGAACCAATGGAATCCCCAATTCAACAAGCAAATACCGAGAGGTACACTAAACATGCAAGTCATACATTTATGGAGACTTTTGAATGGTGTACTTATCCTTCAATGATTTGTTGCAGGACAGAAGGGTGAACTGGCACTCGACTCCCTTCAATGTCAGGCTGGATAGAGCTCTGAAGAAATCCCCTGCATGAGTTGCTGCTGCTTACTCAAGCCTTGAAAGATTCGAGAGTTAAATGTGTTTTGAGTCTTTGTTGTTGTTCCACTTTGTGTAGCAAGAATGTCTTGTAGAGTGTGAATCCAATTGAATTTTATTTTGTACATTGAAGCGGAGATGTATCTTCCCTGCCTGTGCCGGATACAGAAGTGCCAGAAATTTGGCTTGTTTGCGTTTGTACATTGCAAATAATTGTGAGAAAGCTAGTTGGTTATTGCCCATCTATTCATGTTGGTACGTTTCTGCATTGTTCACCGCTAGTCTCGACCTGAAGTTGCAAGAGTTTTGGCTACGCTAATTGTTTCATACCAAGGAGCACTTATATTGTGCTTTTTGTTCGTTTTCATGCTTTCATCCAACAAGTTAGTACAAGTTCTCGAGTTGTTCATGTTTGTGCACACATGAACGTACTCCAATGGGTCCATAATTCCAAGTGTAGGCTACGTAGGATGCACTTGTGTTCATACGCGTGTGTCAATAAGCCCCTGTTGTAATCTTAAAAAAAACACGGAGAACACGCACGTTAATGCAAAAAAGAAAATAAAAAAAAGTCGTTTGTACCGATGGATGCTGGGCCACGGCCCAAATATTTTTCTGGCCTCTTATGGCGCCGGGCCGCCGGTCCATCTCTCGTCACGTGTACCTTCCATCGAAGCCACCGCGTGTCGTAAACGGATTCACCAGAGCCCACCGATCCCAACAAGAGGCAGCGAGGAAAGGTAAATTCGGAAGCAGACGAGAGATACAGGGGCAGTGAGTTTCAAACTCAAAACAAAAAATCAGAAAAAAAAAGGAGAGGTAAAAACTAAAAATCCAAGAGAGCCCGACGAGGGATGCACGAGGCGATTGGGAGCACCACCTCCCTCCCTGATCCGGAGTCCTGTTCGAGTTAGTCTGCGCCCAGGTAGGTCATGGTGCGGTTACCTTTCGCGATTTCTCTAGGAGAGTTGTTGTGGGCTCGTTCTTGCGCTAGATTCGTCTGATTTGGGGATTCCCGATCCAGCAACTCTGAGGGCACTGAGGCGATTTGGGTTCTTATATTTAACTGTCAGATTGGGGAAAACGGGTATTTTTTAGGTTTCTTTACTAGTTCTTGATTTCTTAGTTGGATTTCGAAAGGCATGACCAGTTCGCCGTCCTGGTTATTTTTAGGGTTTTGTTAAGCATTAGGTTGATTCCATGTGTTTCAGGTTGCGTAACTGCAAGTACGGGTGGTTTATTAGGAAAATTTCGGTTTTTATTCGATCAGACGTGGTAAGTGTTGGGGCGCAGTTTAAGATTTAAGGATTTGATGTTACTACAGCCTTTATGTATATCTTCTGCTAATTCTGGGATGAGTGAAAATGTGAAATACAGATGTTATATTTGGATTTCAGAGGGAGTTATACGCTAATTATCTATTACCCCTCCGTTTGTGGTTGATATTGTGATTTTGTTATGTTTTGAGTTGATTCAATTAGTGTCCTTGATAGTAGTGGTACAACTTAGAGGCTGATTTTCTTATAAATATAAAATATCTAATCAACATGTCTTCATTTACTAAAGTAAGCGACAGGGTTCATAACAAACAAAAAGTATTTACACTTCAAAATTTGGGAGAAGTTGCCAGATGCCTGAATTGCTCAATGGTCATTGTCAATTGCTATTATCTTCATTTAAACTGTTGATCTTACTAGGTTAGGCTTGAGTATTCTGAAAGCATGCTTTTTAAAGAAAGTATTCACTTGATCTGGGTCAATCTGTTGCTTACTTCTATTGTTCTTTCGTTGGTGATATATTTGGGAGCTGCTTGTGAATCCCTTTCCTAGCAAACCCGATGTGGATATGATGGAATCATGGAACTGTTGGATCCAGTCCAATGGTATTGATTCCCTCTCCTCCACCTATACTTCATTAGTTCATTCCCTTCCTGATCCCCTCAGACCAGATCACGGCCGCCAGCACCTCTCCACCCACAGGCCCCTCCCCGTGGCACGGTGATGGCCACCGGTTTTGTCCTTGGTTTCAGTGCCACCCGCTGGTCTCCCTGCCGCCACCTCCCCTCATCTTCAACACTGTCATTGATGCCTTGACGCCTCCATGCTGCCCTCCTCCCCCGCCTCTTACTCTTCCTGTTCCCTACCCCCGGTGACCACCATCATTGCTGGTATCAGCTATGTGCCACCACGATCAAATTAGTTCCCTTTTCTCATATTTTCTTGACATGTAATAGCTATTTCTCTGTAGATTAAAATTTTCCCTAAACTGTTCGTAATAAGGTAGGCATGCTTTTTTGTAATCTTTCTCTGCATGTTGCAGGAAGCATTGGAGAAAATTTTGATTCGTAAACTGACATGTAACGGGGAAGGGGAAAGTTCTCTGCAACCGACATTGCTTGCGGTGTGAAAATATGGTTGACATGAACTCTGATCACATTTTTGAGGTTCCTGACACTCCTGACCGAATACAGCAGTCAACATGCCCTGTATCAAGCCCAGCTGCTAGGAGAGACATCACAAGTGCAGCTGGGAATCTGTTACCACCCCGCCGCAGAATTATATTTAAGACCAGGAATACTTCCATCCAGGGTCAATCAAGTAGAGGGAATGCAAGTAGTGTGCTGCCGACACCTTTAGATGCCGACAATATTTTCAGACAAGCTGAATTGGCACGGTTGCTGCCAGTAGCAGAAGATCTTGAAGCAAATCCTTCCTCACGAAAATCACATAGGACTACAGGGACATTTGTTGAGGATGGGAGTGGGGCTGAAAAACTTGGTTTGGATCAGAGCAGCAAATTTTCAAATCACATCAGTTATAGGGGCACTGAAGAAAGGAGCCATAATTTCCAAATCAGAGGAGGGGAGGTTAGTCAGCGAGATGCAAGTCGTCGGAATGCAGACATTCTTGGTGTGGGATCATGTCTTCCTACTATCCCAGTGGGAAAACCACGTAACAGAACGGGAACTAGCACCTCTAATAGGCTGAAGGAAGTAGTGGGTGCTGATGTTTGTTCAGGATCGAGTCCCAGGCAAGACAAAGGGGAAGCAATCACTAACAAGGGGGCCTCGGGACTTTCAAACCCTACACCATGCGTTGTTCCTCAAAGGCATGTGGGTCAAAGAAAGCTGGTCCGGAATGGTTGTATTTCTCCCTCAAACATAGCCAATAGATGTGTAAAAGTTGATGAAAACCGGGAAATGTGCTCTACAAATGGAGTCTTACACCATCCAAATCATCTGGTTGATGTTTTTGAGAAAGGTAACGTGATTGATCTTACTGATAATTCACCAACAATAACAAAGCAAGGAAACACAGTAAATGATAGATTGATCTCTGTAAACAATACGGAAAAAGGGCAGCTAAAAAGAGAACAGCCAGAGCTTGGGAGACTGTAATCCCACAGGCTACAAATAAAGCGAACAGCAGTAATTGTTCTGAAGGTAGTACCAATAAAGGAAAAGAAATTATTCATGATGTCATGGGTACTGAGCAGACTGGAGAGGCTAATACGAGGTATGTACTATCTCTTTGTCCATACAGGTGTCATCAATTTATTTCATTTTTTTGTAGGATTTCATTTCATGTTATAACTAGGATAATGTACTAATATGAGTGCAAAATATTGGAGAATGGGTTTTTTTTCCTTTTAAAACACTGCAATAGGGTCAATCCTGGGTTGTACTGTAATACTTCATTGGTTGAATTGGAGTTTGTAAAGTTTTAGTGCATGTAGCTCAATGGAGTATTATGAAATCCAACTGATTTTTTAAAGTAGGAAAAGTCATTGTCAAATCTACTTTGTTCAGCAAAATACCTTCCATTAAGATGAAATGAAAACTTTACTCACCTGGTTTCACATGTTGTTGGACAGACAAACGTGCACGGTTAATTTGTCATACTATTTAGATATCAATTACATATCTAGAATCTTTACTTGCACCTCTGCTATTGCAGGGTTTATCCAAGATCTGCGGGAGATTCTTCTTCTGTTGCAAATAACGATAGCACTGGTATAAGTTCTGAGCAAGGTTGGAGAACAACAAATAATCATACAAGTAAATTTCCTGTATCATTATTGAGTAGGGCGACCAGTAGTCATGGAAGAGAATCTGGATCTCCTGGACCATCTAATCAGGATCATGACATTGCAGCAGGAGACAGCAATAATTCAATTAATGGGGCAGCCACAATACGGCCTGCAAGTTTGGGGAGTAAAACAATAAGGATTGGTAGAGGAAAGAGGAAACACACCTCAAGTTCGTATCATCCTGATGAAAGCTCCAGCTCTCTTGATGAACCTAGAAGTTTGTGTCTTGCATCTTCAAACACAACAGCTGGCAGAAATCATACCACTCATTGGCATGATATTCCTGTAATAGACATTGATGACATATGTTCCCCTGAAGTTAGACCTAGTTCAAGTGGCTACAGAAATGGAACCTCGATTGATCCTAACATAAGAGCACAATTGGAGTCCGATGAGTTATTGGCTCGCCAACTTCAGGAGCAGCTTTACAATGAAACTCGTGTTGTTCCTACAGAAGAGGTAATTCTTGATGACCCCCCTCCTCCCCCCTTCAACTTCTTCAAGATGCTACGAGTTTTACAGTGAGATTCTCAATTTTTAATAAAGCAGATTGATGCAATCGTAGCAATGTCACTTCAACATGAAGAAGATGCACAACGGACATCTAGAACTGTAAGGCGGTTTCAAAACAATACTGTAAGTGCTCCTACCTCGTTGTTATTCTTTTCTAAATTAGTTGATATCTTGGACATCCATTTTTGAAGATGTTGGTATGCCTTTTTTTGCTCTCCGATTGGTTTCCTGTATGTTTGCTTGCTCCCAAACGTAGCTCGTACATAACTAGGACCTCTGTTAGCATTGCTAGCAACCATATGTGTCGTAGGGGCGGATATGTGTCGTAGGGGAGGCCCCACCGGCCCAGCGAAGACCACAGTCTCCACCGAAGACCTTGCGACCGGAGGCGCAGGCAGGCCCCCTCCCCCGAGGGTATCAGGCACGCATGCTGGGAGGCTCCGAAGGGACCCAGAGGCTACCGAATGGTCAGGTGGACCCCCTCCCTAAGGGTATCAAGCATACCTTTGGAGAGGCACCGAAGGAGGCCCGAAGGCTACCGAAGGGTCGTTGAGGCGCCACGATCCTAGAAGACAGGAGTCCCTTGGGGGCCACCTCGGGGGAGCTAAGGGTGTTCGGCGCCTCGGCCGTGGCACCCTCAAGACGCTATGGCGGTAGAATTGCCTTTAGTGGACCAAGCGCACCAACCGGATGGACTAAAGCCAGGAAGGTCCACCGTGAGCCGAAGGCTACGCGTAGGGGTAGGAAAAGCCCCTGCAACCCCTATAAGCGTAGGACCTTTTTAGGGGTAGATCCGTAATCTCATGTACCCTGTCGGAAGGCCATAAATAGCCTCCTTTCCATATGTAATAACTCGGACCCAACTTTTGGGGGCAAGTAATACACTCACTCCTGACAACCGATCCCCTCTTCGAGGATCCCTCGGTCCCCCGTGTAGACACCGAGGGTCCCCCTTTTTTACTATCTAGTCTTTCTTACTACAACAATTGACGCCGTCCGTGGGGTTCGGTTGGAAAGTCACGAAGCACAGCTCCGAGATGTTAACATGACCCCTCGGAGGAAGGTCACACCCAAGGTCTCGATGGCGAAGCGGGCTGCGGCCCCATGCCCCGAGCACCCCGAGGCAAAGCGGCAGACCTCCACTGGCAGATGCCACCGAAGTCATGGAGGAGGAAGCCAACAACTCCACACTCGGAGGCATCGTCGGGAGCGACACTCGGCCCATCGAGGCATCCCTCCTCGGGAGCCACCCGGTGGGACCCCCGCCGGGGACGACAGGCGTGACCCGCGAAGCATACGAAGCCCTCTAGCGTGAGCTGGCGGATCTCCACCGGGAGATGCTGGTTATCTGGCAGCCAGCAGAGGTGGCCCTCGTGGCCCTGCTCCAACTCACGTCCCTCGCACAGGGGCAAACCACCAGGGTGGAAGTGGCTACCCCTCTGGAGCTCACAATCGTACCCGGCCCATTGCTGACCCCAACTCCTATTGGCGTGGGGTCGACGCACCGTTGCCTCTGTGCTTCAAAATGTTGGACGTCAGGCCCTTCAAAGGGTGCACAGACCCCTCAGAGTTCCTCCGGGTATACGAAACCGCCACGAGGCGGTCGGAGGAGATGACACCACTAAAGCAAAAAGCATCACCCTCGCCCTCAAGGGAGTGGTGTTGACATGGTTTTTCCCGGTCCGTATACGCGTGGGAGTAGCTGCGGGATCTCGTGCGCAACAACTTCTAGGGAAATTACGTTGAGCCAAAGGACGCGAGGCATCTGTTCGCAGTAAAACAAGCCCCGAGCAAGTCCCTCTGTAGCTTCTTCAAAAAATTTGCGGAGGTAAAGTACCAAGTGAAGGGGGTCAATGAAACCACTGTCATAAACGCAGCGACATGCAGACTTCAGAGGGGCCTCCTGTCGGAGAGGTTGGCTCGCAAGCCCATCCACATAGTGGCGGAGCTCTTCGACAAAATGGAAGAGTACGCCTGGGCGGAGGAGGACAGCATCCGAAGGGCGGAGGCTCGGGCCCCAGCACCGACACCGAGCAGGCCACTCAGAAAGGAGGGACCCGCATCTGCCACGGTAGGGACGCCCACCAAGCCACGGGCCAATGACTGCCGCCAGAAGTGGCGGAACGTCTACCACGTAGACGTCTACCCGAGCCGGTGCCGGAGGCCCTCCGCTCTTTTGTGATCTCCATGACGAGGGATCACACACAACAAGGAGTGCCGCACCATCGCGGCCATGCAGGACTACATGAACCATGGCGACAGAATAGTAAGGCGAAAACAGAGGAAGCAGTAACGGTTGCTTGCTCTGCCACCAAGGCCCCGCTTAGAAGGCGGCCACAGGGAGCAGTGGCGGACCCAGGACTAAATCTTAGGTATGGCGGCTCGTCGCCGCATTGTCGGGTGCCGCTTTCTCGATTAGGCGTCACGCCGCCGCCTCAAGATGCCACTAGAGCTTGGTCACTAGGCCCTCGCTCGATGGCTCCATGCAGTGTGTCACTCAATGAATTAATAATAAGTTCAACTAACCTCTTTTTCCATAGAACAAGTGCTCATTGAACTAATAAAATGGATCATTTTGGAATATATAAACATCCTAGATGCCTTAAGCACTCATGTTAGTATGTTACTCCATCAGGTAGAAATTTCACTAGCCTGTCTCTATGTTTGTTCTCTGGAAAAATAAACACAATTCCTAGTACCTTAACTCGCTCGGACACTGCTGCAAACTCTAAATCTATCTACCGATATTGCGATGGTACGACATTTCCTCAAAGTAACAAGAACAAATCACACAAGGGGAAGCAAGCACAAGAACAAATCACATAAGGAAAAAGCAAGCACACCGCAAGCGATTAGTTACCAAATAGGGAGAGACACGTGGGAGGCAAGCGACAAGCTTTGGCCTCATGAACCGCCGGACCCGGGGCGCCGCCACTGCAAGCGCCGGCCGAGGCGAGAGTCGGCCAAAGGCGTCGACCCGCTAGCACTATCTGCGCTAGGGAGGAAGCGGCAGCGGTCGTCACTTCGCTTGGGTGGCGAGGCGAGCTCACCCGATCATACTTCGCCGCAAGACCGCTGCGCTCATCACACACCCAACCATGAGCCGCCCATGCCGCACCACTCGCCGCTTGCCACTGCCGCCTTTTTTGCGCTTCGTGTTTCAGCTTCCATCGCCACGGCCTCGCCTCGCTCATGCTCCGTCGGCCGCCAGTCTGCTCGCCGCGCTCGTCCACGCCTCGCCTCTTCTTTCGCCATAGTGCTAGGGCTAGGGTTGAGAGAGAGTGGGGATTGAATCTGCCGATCGCCCGATCTAGATGGTCGGAGTGGAGGCAGTGATACTTGGTTGGGCTAGGCGCTTGGGCTGTGATTCAGCGAAAACAGCCCATGGTCTTCTCCATCGCTAGATCGAGCTGCTGTCTTCAGTGGCTCACTACCACCGCCGTCCGGGAGAGAGGGGGGGGGGGTCCGTCGGGGCCGTCTACCTGGGGCGGCCGCCCAACCTTGCCCTATTGCTAGGACCGCCCCTGACGGGGAGCACCATCAGAGGATCATAAATATGATCGTAGGAGGGTCCTTGCTCGGCATCACATAAAAAAAGACAACGACGTGCGTACGCTCGACAGATCCACCACGTCGCGACGTAGCCTGCATCCAGCCCACCTCGCTACGCCGAGATATCGATCACTTTCGGCCCCGAGGATGCCCGGGGCCTGTACTTCCCACACCAAGACCCCCTTGTCATCTCCGCCAACTTCGTGGATTTCAAGGTCAGACACGTCCCCAGTGCATACCAATGCCCCCCGCAAGCGAGAGTATAGACAAAAATGTCGCGCATGGCTCAGGCCTTGACGCGCAAAACCTGGACCCAAGCACCAGAGCACACCGTGGGGGGTGGGGGGGGGACGGCGCCGATTTTCGCCTCCCCCTTGTAAAAAGCTAGGGCTCACAGAGCCCTATCTAAAAAAGCATGGGGGACGGCGCGACGCTTCGCCTTCCCCTCAAAAAAATTTAGGGCTCCCCTAGAGCTCTAAAAAGTATGGGGGACGACGCGAGGCTTCGTCCCCCTCCCTCGCAAAAAAATAGTTAGGGCTCCCCCGACGCCCTATCTAAAAAAGTGGGGGACGGCGTGAGGTTTCGCCTCCCCCTCGCAAATAAGTTAGGGCTCCTCCGGAACCCTATCTAAAAAAGTATGGGGGATGGCGTGAGGCTTCGTCGCCACCTCGCAAAAAAAAGTTAGGTCTCCTGAGTTATTAAAAAGCACGGGACGGCCGAGGCCATCTCCTCATTAAAAAATTTAGGGCCCCCCTGGAGCCCTATCTAAAAGTATGGGGGACGGCACGAGGTTTCATGCCCCCGTTGCAAAAAAAAAAAGTTCGGGCTCCCTTGGAGCCCTATCTAAAAAAGTTGGGGACGTCGCGAGGCTTCGCCGCCATCCTCAAAAAAGTTAGGGCTTCCTGGAGCCCCATCTAAAAAGTATGTGAACAGCAGCGAGGCTAAGTCTTCCTTGCAAAATAAGTTAGGGCTCCTGGAGCCCTATCTAAAAGGTATGGGGGCGACGCATGGATTCTTTCCCTCAAGAAAAGTTAGGGCTCACAAGAGCCCCATCTAAAAAGTATGGGGGCGGCGCGAGGCCGCCTCACGCATGAAAAAAAAAGTTAGGGCTCACTGAGTCCTATCTAAAAAGTATGGGGGCAGTGCGAGGCTTCACCTCCCCCTTGCAAAAAAAGTTAGGGTTCCCCTGGAGCCTTATCTAAAAAAGTATGGGGGACGGCGCGAGGCTTCGCCTCCCCCTCGCAAAAAGGTAGGGCTCCCCGGAAGCCCTATCTAAAAAAGTGGGGGACGGCGTGAGGCTTCTAGATTCGACAGTTTCCAGCGCTGCCACTTAGCGCCGTGATATATGATGCCTCGGTAGCACAGTTGCAGAGGCCAGATGGACAAAACACTAGCTCGTCCTTCGGCCCACGCTGATTTTCATGCCCTCCTCGCAAAAGGCTAGGGCTCCCCAGGAGCCCTATCTAAATAAGTATGGGGCGGGGCGGCATGAGGCTTTGCCTCCTCCTATCTAAAATTTAGGGCTCCACGAGCCTATCTAAAAATATGGGGGAGGAGCCTATCGAGGCTTCGTCCCCTTCAAAAAAAAAAAAGTTTGGGCTCACAGAGCTCTATCTAACAAGGTATGGGGCGATGCCACGAGGCTTCCTATCTAAAAGTATGGGAGGCTCCTTTTCCACTGCAAAAAAAAAAAAAAGTTAGGGCTCAAACTATCTCGAAGCAGGAAGGAAACTAAAGCGAAAAGGAAACAAACTATTCCAACTCGGCAAAACATCTGTGAAATGAAATGTGAGCAGGACTCTTTTGGAGCAACGATCGGTATTTGTCTTTGCTTCTTCGCTTATGCGTAATGCCCCATATGGCATCTCTCCCTCGCTGAAAACGGCTAGTCCTCGAGCTTAAATAAAGGGTATAACCAAAATTGCTCCAAATCTTCCCATGAGGCACTAGTTTACGGTGCATTCTCCCATTGAACTAAAATCTTGTGGCGGTCGCGAGCTCGGCGAGATGTGAGAACTTTGGTCGGCAAAGGACAAACCGCCCATGTAAAAGTGTCGGCGGTGGCGGCGGTGATGAAGGTGATGGACCAATAAATGGTTTCAACAAACTAACATGAAACACATCATGAATCTTTGCGCGGTAATGTAATTACAAGCGATATGCCACAGAACCCACTTTACGAATAATTTGATATGGCCCAAAATACTTGAGGCCCCAATTTTCCTTTGGTAGACATGGACAAAGATCACGAGGGTCGATTATGTGAGACGGCCAAACCCATCGGCTGCTTGAAAAGTCAAGCTCACGATGATTTTTGTCATAATGTGGTTTATAAACTTTGTTGGTACGAGAAAATGTGCAGTCACGCAATTTCAACCAAAAATTATCCGCTCTCAAGAAGTTGATCCATTCTTGGCAATCGTGTGGAACTTGGTTGATAAGAACGCAAAAATCGGTTGGTTCCCGACCATAAACCACTTTAAATGGTGAAGTCACGGGCGATGTGTGAAAAGATGTATTATAACAATATTCACTTGTAAGGTAACCAGCGGAGCCATTGTTTAGGCCGATCTCTGTAAACCAGCGGAGATACATAACAATGATCTTGTTAACCACTTCCGATGTCCATCGATTGTGGATGAAAAGCGAAGCGAGGTTAAGCTTAACACAGGCCAAGCGAAAAAGTTCCGGCCAAAAGAGCTTGTGAAAGCATACGCGGTCATGACAATAGATGTCGGAATACCATGGAGACGAACAATCTCACTAAAAACACTTGAGCCAATCGAATATCTTGGTATAGGGATGAGCCAAAGCGAGAAAATGGGCATATTTGGAAAAACGATCCTAGCGGTTAAGATGATTGTTTTACCATGAATCAGCGGAAGACCTTTAATGAAGTCCATGGATATATACGCCCGCACGATGAAGGTACCTCCAATGGTTGAAGTAAGCCGTGGGATGCAATTGTTCTCCTTTATTACCGTGACATACATCACAAGCTCCTGATATAATCTTGAACAACGACCTTGGCATGCGGCACATGAAAATCGGCAGGAGGCGATGAAGCGTTTTACGAATACCTTCATGTCACGCACCACCGAAACTTCTTTGGATAATGGGCGGTAATCTGCGGCGATCCTTTGGAATGTACGCGATTATTGAATGTAATGAGATCCCCCATTGAAAAAAAAAAAAGCTTGCAAGTTTGGGTCGCTCTAATGCGGAGCTCCATCTAACAAGGTATGCGGGATGCACGAGGCTTCGCCTCCCGTAAGTGACAAGGAATTTAGCAATTCAACAGAAAAATCATAACCCAAGAGTTTACTAACTTGATGATGTTGTGGAATTGTCGAAGAGCGTTGATCCAAAGAAAAACTTTAAAGCGTAGTAGTCGGCTCATGGCTGAGGCGTCCTCGATGTAGGCCCAAAGCGAACTCAAGCATCACGGCTCGACAATAAAATCACTCATGAAGTTGAGCCTATCTAAAAATTAGAATATCATCAAAGAAAACCAAGACATAGCGACGAAGAAAATCACAGGAACACGGTATTCATAAGAGCTCGGAATGTCGCGAGCGCATTGTAAGACCAAAGGGCATGACAAGAAATTCAAAGAGACCACGATGCGTCGCGGAAGCGGTCTTGGCAATGTCGAGATGAATGCATTAACACTTGATGATATCGAGCGTAAGTCAATTTTGTGAAAAATTTGGCACCACGAAGCTCATCGAGTAACTCATCAACAATCGGAATAGAAACTTATCTTTGATTATGCGATTCGTTGAGATTGCGATAATCCACGCCAAAAGCGCGAGAACCATCCCGCTTCTTGACCAATAAAGCGGAGATGAAAAAAGAAGATGAGCTTGGTGGATGGTCCCTTGGTGTAGCATCTCAGCACATTGGCGTTCTAACTCATCCTTTTGTAATGCGATAGCGGTATGGTTTGAGCGGTAATGGAATCCGTCCCTTTTTAAGTGAATATGGTGGGAGATCTCCGGGACGCAAAGGAAGACCATGTGGTTCCTCAAAGAAATCTTGAACTTCGTCTGAAGGTCCTCCGATAAGTTGTCCGGTAAGCAGACAAGCGCATGGCTGGCGTGGCGCGCGTGAGTAAACCGGTCCATGTGATTCTTGACCTACGCGACGCACAAAAAGACATTGTTACGTTAGAAAAGTCCCGTGTGATGGGGTAGAAGGTCTGCGAGCCATTGGACTCTAAGATCACATCGAATCCATCAAGTGGCATGGCGTAGCCATCCCCGAGTCGAGCAACAGCCACGAAGATCATAAAATAAGTTAGTAGCTCCCTGAGGTGACCCCTATCTAAAATGCACGGGAGCACGAGGCCGCCGATGAATTTCGCCAGAGCGTTGCTACGCATAAAGGAGGCAGCGGCGTGTTGACCAATTCGACATCGGCGCCATAAAAGTTAGGGCTCACGCGAGTCTATCTAAAAGTATGTGAGGCGGCGTCGCGTGATGGTCATGAGTACGCTTCATCGGCCAGGCAGGTCTTCCGATGTAAATGGATTGTGCGGCATCAATCTTCTCGTGGAGTTGGCTTTGTTTGTCTCCATCTGTTGGATGAGTGCATCGAGCTTCACGCTAATCGAATTCGGCCTTCTGCTTTCGGACATAATGAAAAAAATTGCGGCAGATGATTTTGATCGAAGGTTGTAGTTGTGCACGAGGACTAGTGAGGGCGAAAAGGCTATCTAAAAAAGAGTATTTAGACTACTAATCAGGCCCGTCTCTGAACTAAGCTATTACAGATTAAAAACTAGGGTTCAAAGGAAGCCCTATCTAAAAAAGTGGGGGAGCAACGTCACGAGGCTTCTTAAGCTTACCCCCCAGCATGCCGCGAGCCCTCAAAACAAAAAAAAACTAAAAAAGTAGTTAGGGCGTGCCAAACGCGTGCGTACGACGAAGAAAATCTCACTTTATTCACCACAAGTTCAAGCTACAGAGTACATACACTGAGAGACTGGCCAAGAAAAAAATAAAAAAAATACATACGCTACACAATCTCAACCACACAACATACAAGGTACAGGATTGGCGACGCAAGCGGCTACGGGGGCCATCATAAAACACGTCCGTGCGCAGCAGCCGCTCATCTAGCTCCTCGTCGGACGGCCCGGTAGCCATGAATTTCAAATACTCTGTCTCCGCACTCCAATCATATACCGCTCCGGACGATCCCTCGCAGGAGTTGCAGATTCGTCAACCACGGACAAAGGACCCTTAGCAAAGGTCGCACAACCACGATGTTCCCAGAAACGGGCCATCTCGTCACGTGCCTTTGAGCCTGGCGCTCCCGAAGGAGCCAAAACTCCTCCATGGAGCCATCCGGATTCGACAGTTCCAGCGCTACCACTTAGCACCATGATATACGATGCCTTGGCGGCCGCAGATTCGCGAGGACGGATGGACAAAACACTACGCTCGTCGCCGTCGCCAAGACGAGAGAAAGCGATGACCTTCGTCGTTATTGCTTTCGGAAGGCGAGGCCCCATCGGCATTGAAGTGGAACAATGGCGGCCCGTCCTGCGTAAACCACGAGGCTGAACCATAAACAACGCGTGAGGGCAAGCACAAACAAACTTTCATCGAACCAAGTTTGCAAATTTCTTTTCATTAAAAAACGGAGGTCATTACAAAAAGAGGCCAACCCCCCTCTAAACCCCTCCGATACATGAGACAGAAGGGCGGAGCGGGGACAAAAAAAATATTAGATAAGGACTACTAAAAACTAGGGCTGGGTCGCTTGAGGCAAGCGGAGGGTCACACCTTGTCTCTGGTTGTGGCCCCCGCTCGCCGGCACCTCCATCGTCTGTCGGAGTTTTCCCCTTCTTCCTTTGCGCCAGCACCGCGGGAGGACTCCATCGCCGCGTCATGGCCATGCGGCGCCCAGAAGTCCTGGGCGAAGACGTTGCTCACCCTCCGTGTTTGCCGCTGGCACGAAGCAACCTCACCGTGGACGCCACGGGCAGGGAGCGAGCGCCGAGGGCGTCGACATGTCCGCACCCGACCTGCTGTAGGGAAGTGAACGCCGCCGTCCAAGCCGCCTTCGCGCAATGATCGCCATACGCTCGGGCGGCTGGCAAACACACTTCCCCGGCACGGCGAAGGCGCCCCAGCGTAATGTCCATCTCCGCTGGGGTGTGCTTCCTGGGCGGCGGCATGGCACCGAGGTCAGCCACGACGCCTTCCAGGGACTCCATCGCCTCCCACGTTGCCCGCACCATGGTGTCCGATAGCTCCTGCTCCGCCTCGATCTCCGCTTCAAGGACGCTATGAACGCCGCGAAGCATCCATACTTCCTCTTGCAGGTCGTGGTGCTCCCCCTCCAGCTCCGCAACTCTCGCCTCCAGCTCCTTCGCCCTCTCGGCCAAAGCCGAGTATTCGGCGCTCAGAGACTCGCTTCGCGCGTGCTTTGAGTTGACCCGCCCTTGGATCTCTGCATAGCCGTCGCAAAATGTCCCCCTCGAGAGCGCAGGACAGCATTAGGGTCTACACGAAGCATACCGTTAAAAAAAGAGAAAGAAAGAAAGAAAAGGAGCGAAGGTAGGCATATTCAAGGTTACCTTTGCGGCGTTCGCCTCGATCGACCGGAACATCTTGTGGGTGGGCATGCTCTGGAAAAGCTACCCCATGGTAGGTCGGAAATAGGCGGCGAGCGACTTCCCATAAGCGATCGCCGCCATGTGCTAACCTTGAAGTTGTTGGTACACAACGGACCAAGATCCATGATTACTGCGACCAGCGAAGTGCTGTGACGGCGAGTAGCCGCCTCGGACCCTCAAGAACCGGAGCCCCCACCGCTGTCCCTCTCTCCCTCGTTACAAGGCATATAAGTTGGTAAGAGGCGAGTAGAAGAATAAGAACATAGGGGGAGGAGACTAATCGATCACGTCGCGGCCCGGAGTAGGAGGCACCACCTGGGTGTCCTCAGAGCCCCGACCATACACTTGCGATGGTGTGCCGCCCGAAGATTCCTCTAGGGGCAAGCTCGCTATGCCAAACGTGCTTGCCACACCCTCCGCAGCCTCCGCGACGACAGCCGGAGAAACCGAACGCCTCCCCGACGAGGAGCTGCTTGAGCGAGCACACACCACCCGCCCCGCGGGCCCTTGTGACGCCCTCTTCAAGGGCCGATCCAGTGAAATCCACCCTCACAGCTTGGGCCACTGCAGATCGCCCGACTAACGGCCAGACGCGGGGGCCAGAGCTACTCAGCGATCTTGCTGCCTCGTCGATGGGCAACACTACAAAAACACCTGTCCGCCTCGTCAAAAAGAAAAAAAATAATATAAATAAATAAATTTTATGCATATATATATACACACACACATAGCTATAGCACCTTCGCGGTCCGCTAAATCGAAGGAGGGAAGGTCGCCCTTTGGGTCCCTGAGCTCCACTCGCCAACCCCATGCCAGGGGCCACACTCGGAGCACGCAAAATTCTTCCACAAGGTCCCTCGTGGAGAGCCTCCGCGTCGCATTGAGCAGGAGGTGGAGCAGCGCCTCCTCCCTCGAAGTGAACGTAATCTCCAGGGCGGTAGTAGGTTTGGATAGGCCCCTCGCTCGATCGAAGACCATCGCTCGCAGGAGACTTGTGGTAGAACCACCTTCGGGTCCAGTCGGTCTCCCATCAGTTCCTGGTCGCCCGAGCTGGCACGTGCCTCAGAAAGCGCACCTTAGGCTGGAAGTTGGCCCTCCCGAAGTTCAGCGTCTCGCCGGTGTTCTTCTTTGACTGGTAGCGCCCATCGTGGAGGTACACGAAGAGACGCCTCTCCCCGCTCGTTCCCGCAGAGCGCATCACCCATTCGAAGACGCCAAGCTTGATGAGGGAGCTGGGCGTCAATTGTGCCAACTTCACCCGGTACAGCCGGAGCACCTTCTCCACCAGATCCATGCAGGGTAAGCGGAGACCGGCGTCAAAAAAGGCAACGAAAACCACCGCCTCGTCTCCGGTGTCAAGATCATCTCCGTCTTGGGGACCCGTGCCTCGCGAGTTCTCCGGCTTCCTCGTCCTTGGTCTGCGGCGGCTAAGGCTTCACGGTGGAGCGACCGAGCTCGTCAGTGTACACCACGATGCCGCCGCCATCCTTGCTTCGCTTTGTCATATCAACACTCGGAGGACAAAGATCGAACACCGGAGCTCAGCGTCCTCGCAAAAACAGTGCGCGAGGTTAACGAAAGGAGGAGCTAGGGTTTATAAACGGTGCGAATGAAGGCCAACTAGGGAGGGGGTTGACCCCCTATTTGTACACGCATCAGGCCCACAAAGAGCCAGAACAGGGAAGGCCAAAGAGCCACGAGCCACCCATCAGGTGACACGTGCCACTTAAACAGGACACCCAATCAACACCATTATGGCGCATAGGGACCAACCAGCGCGCATGCCATTTGAGCGTGCACCATCAACTCCAGCAATCGGCGTTAAAGCGCGTAGCAGCCGAGGGTGGCGCGCGTTACCCAAAGGGGTGCCATCAATACCAACTGGCGTTACCCTTCGGGTAAAAGAGGCGCCATCAATACCAACGCGCCATGATACATGCGAGGGCAACCCACGCGCAAGGGGAGAACCCACAGTACACACTCTTCGCTAGGCCGAAGGGGATGGTGTGTCTGGACCTTTAGGGAAAAAGGGCGCGGTTTCAGTCATGACGAAGTAAGACCTCGACCACGAGGGTCTTGTCATAGGGGCAGCCCCACCGGCCTAGCGAAGAACATAGTCTCCACCGAAGACCCTGTGACCGGAGGCGTGGACGGGCCCCCTACCCCGAGGGTATCAGGCACGCATGCTGGGAGGCTCTGTAGGGGTCCGGAGGTTGCCAAAGGGTCAGGTGGACCCCCTTCCCGAGGGTATCAGGCATACCTTCGGGGAGGCACCGAAGGAGATCCGAAGGCTACCGAAAGGTCGCTGAGGCGCCATGAGCCTAGAAGACAGGAGTCCCCCCGGGGCCATCTTGGGGGAGCCGAAGGGTGTCCTGGGGGCCCATGTAATAACTAAGACCCAATTTTTGGAGGCAAGTAATACACTCACTCCTGGCAACCGATCCCTTCTTCGAGAATCCCTCGGTCCCTCGCGTAGACACCGGGGGTTCCTTTTTTCTACTGTCTAGTCTTTTCTTGCTACGACAATATGATATCGCGATTGCTGAAAGTGAAGTTGTAGGGGCTTTGTGTCCATAAACATCTGAAAGATGCTGGTAGGGTAGAAATCTTTCAGTTTGCATATGCTTTAGGTGACAATTCATCCTGCCCATAACAGGTCAAACAATCTTGTTTACTTTGTATTGACCCATACAGAGCAAAGTATTCTTTTTGACAAAACTCCTTGCATGTATTGTCTGTCTGTTGAAATTGACATGTTTTCTCTTTTCCTTATCGTTTAATGATTAGAGAGCTGCACGGGCATCCCGTTCAAGTGCTTCTCAGCATGCTTTTAGGGTTGGATATGAGACGGCAAACAGTATGGTTTCCCATGTGCAGAATGCTGCTCCAATAACTTTGGGATTGGTATTGCTTTCTCTCTTGCCCTTATAATTCTTTTCCCTATAATCTTATCACTTCTGAAATTTTCAAAATCTTTCGGTTTGAAAAAGACAAAGCTTTCATATTATTCTGCTTCCATGTCATCTGCATTAACTCAGTTTTACTTCTTAAACTGTTGTAAAATGTGGGATGTGCCAACTGGCATAAGATGAAGTTATACAGTTTGTTTCTACGTTTTTAGTTGTGTTAGCTATACATTGGAATTTTGATAGATAGATAAATACTGGAGCACTTATATGCCCATCCATAGCCATCAAAACATTTCTTTTGTGGCGAAAAAACTTTCTAACACTGATTTCAGCTGATGATTAGTACCTTTGCTTCCGTTTGAACTTTTTTTATAAATGTTTTGAATTTCACGATTTATCAAATTGTTGCATTTCATCTCCTTGGAGTACTGAACCACCTCATGTATTTGTCTGAAGTGTCCCTTTTGTGTTATAAATTTGTTGTTTGTAACCACTCGGTCGTTTTATGGTCGAGCAGCTGCTCTTTAAACTTAATTGTGTAGTATGATAGCCTCATATCACATCCAGTAGAATCTTCATTGAGTTTACTATTTGTGATTGCTTTATTGAAATGATTCTCGTAGATTATTAACAGCTTCTAGTTGACAATTTTTCAGAGAGCTGTTCTTGCCAGATATCCTGCTCCACACATTCATCCTAATATTGATTTGTAAGTGGCATTTTTTTCCCTGTTGTACTTCCACTGCTAGACTCACGTTACCTCAGTGTTTTGAGAGCTCAAACCAGCTTACATGGTGTGATTCAGTTAGCTATTTGCTCAGAAGGAAAAAATTTCATATAGCTTTCCATCATATGTTTTAGTTTAGCAATTTAACTGAATTGTGTAGCTGGGTCATATGCTCTGTTTATGTGATTGGTGACCTAGTGACCTCTTTTCTGAATTTTCAGTTTCTAAAGATAAACTATTTTCCAACTTGAATATATCTTTGACTTAGTCTTTCTTTACCTCTTTCCGCTGGGTTACTTTCTTCTCTGCATGTGAAAATCAGTAGTGCTACTACAGAATTATCAATTATGCATAGGAAACGTAAAATTTGACACAATTTTGCTTATTTTAAACGACTTTCACTTAAACAAATAAATTATACAAAATTTGGACACACACTAAAGGAGCTCTCCTTGCAGAAATGATTATGATGCGCTACTTGCATTGGATGAAAATAACCACCAGCACACTGGTGCTTCAGAAAGTCAGATCAATAATTTGCCTCAATCAGTAGTCCAGGTAAATTTTTTCTCACGAAGTGTTATCTATTTTCCGATTTTTATCTCTGGAAAGTCCTAACTAGACCTCTGTGATTTTTCTGGTTCGTACAGTCGAATAGCATCGAAGAGCCCTGTGCAGTTTGCCTTGAAAATCCCTCTATCGGAGATACCATCCGCCATTTGCCATGCTTTCACAAGTTCCATAAAGAAGTATGCAGTCTGATTGTTTTATGCCATTGATCTTTACTGAATTCTGTTGCCCATCTGATGTCAAATTGTTTGCACTTTGCAGTGTATCGACGAATGGCTGAGAAGAAAGAAGCTATGCCCAGTTTGCAAGTCTGGGATTACATGAAGTTAGCCAATGCAGTTTTCGTGCTTATTCTTTCCTCAGCACGAATAAGTTGCATTTTTCTGTTGGGTGTGGTACCGACGAACGAGAGGCTGCAATGTTATGTTCTGACTGCCTTCTGTGCCAAACTGCCAATGCCCTACTGTGCATTTGTACCGATGAACCATACTCAAATATTTTGTGGGTTTGACCGCAGCATTTTGTATCCATGTTATTAATTTTGCTGTTAAGATTCATCAACTGGCATAAAGGGCCATAGTCAATTAGCTGCGTTCCAGATAATGCTTCCATTGCAAGATTTAATGAAAATATTCGCAGCCTATCCCCATGTGCAAATTACTGACTGGAACATTTGTACGTGCGAAAGACCCTTTTTTAGGGAAAGAACCAGTAGGGTGCTCTGCCTATTTGTGCAGTTAGATTTATTTTGAGGTTTGTATAAATTCTTAAGAATATGTTTACATGTCCCGTAGGCTATTTGGATTTTAAATCGTAAACATTGGAAATGACAATAAAAGCTTGAAAGAAATTACAACATAAAGAACATAATTAAAGTATGAGATTCGATAGAAAAAAATCGCTGAGCATAATAAGCAGTGTTTTCGTAAGCCCTACGCGCTAGTCGAGTGGTAGACCAGGGCCTAGAACCTAATCGTCATCTAGGCAGGGCTAGGCAGCTGCCTAGGCAGAATAAATCGGTTAGGCGGTCTAGGCGGAAGGGTTGTGTCTAGCACCTAGGCTGCACCTAGCTAGGCGATCTAGGTGGGCACCTAAGGGAACATTGATAATAAGTTGTTGAGGTTCTTAGAAATTAACTACTCTCTATCAGGCATAGAAATTAACTACTCTCTATCAGGCATAGATCATGTAGCTGCAAGCTCATATTCTTACCAGTTTTTCCAATTATGAAGTATGGCTAAGTGATCCTACTCACATTGGACTAGTGCTCAAGTAGTTTGGCTAAAAGTAGGGCAAGAAATATTGAATGGTGATGTAGGTTCTATTAGTTTTTTTTCTTCCATATTGTATTAATGCACATGTATCTCTAATTAATCTCAAGCAATACGTTGATTATGTGTGTAGCAAATTATCTTATTAGTTTATATGGTATTACAATACCTTGCTTACACATACACCGATACACCATGGACGACTTGCCTTGAACTTTTTTCCCTCATACGCCGGCTACCCCACCAAGCCGTGTGTCTTCTATCTCTTCTCGCCGTCATAACTTTTTTGTTTTAACCTCCAACAGTAAGCCCAAATGATGATCGATCTCTCTCAGCTGCTACCCATTCCAATGCAATACTTTATCATATAGTTATCTTTTACTTCTCCCCAACTATTGCTTAATACTAACCATTGTGACATCAACACGCATACACATGCAACCGCCGCGATCCTAGCTGGGGACACGTGTCACACTCTCTCCGGTAACCTCGAGCATATTCCCTACAACTGCGCCATCTCTACTCCAACCTTATCGCTCCTTTGCCTCCGTACGCCTACACTTCTATTTGTACGGATGCATAATGCACATACGCATACATAATATTATACATGCTCGATGTCCTCTTCAATCGCGTCGGTCGCTCCTCTTCTTCGATGTTGGTCAAACCCCCAAGCGTGGAATACCCGAAGATCTTATGTGCGTACCGTACAAGTCCTATGATCAGTAGCTAGTACACACATTCACAATATTTGACAATCACATCCATACAATCACATACATAAGTAAACAAAAGGGGTACTTAACTTAAGTGATACAGTTATTACATCAACGGCTGACCGACCAAATAAAAGCAGGTATTAATAGAGTAAAGTAGCAGCGGAAGAAATAACAAAAATAGCAAAACTCCAACGGCATGCCCATCCAACCCAAAGGCAACCGACAAGAAACAAGGTCCTAGATAGACCCGTCACCGAACCCTCCGTTTCTGGGTGCGAAGAAAGTGTCGTCTGGCGTAGGCTTTTCCTCATACTCTAAACAACATAAGCAAGATTGAGTACAATGTATACTCAGCAAGACTTGTAGTGTATCGCAAAATTATATTAAATGCAAGGTTATCAAAGGATGGCTCCATTCTACAAGTTATTTAGCTTAAAGTCATTTTTATTTGCAATATTCATAAGTAGTAATTTGCAACAGAATTTAAAAGAACAGTTAAATAAATATGTATAGGACAGTAAGCGAGTAAAGAACTGAACAAATCAACATTACAACCATACCAGCCGCACTAAGCACACTCATGACCGCGAGCACAACTATTTAAATATATTTTCACTCTGCATAGGTGTACAGCTTTACCCATAGTACGCGAATATTCGGTTTGCCTGGAATTCTCTATATCACTGCTCACTACCATAGGTAAGTAGCCTAGAGCTCACGATACAGTCTTTACATCACCTAGTGTCCTAACCTTGCACTAGCCCAGCGAATGAATACCCTCACTTGAAACTGGGGACCTCCCGTCGAGTGAGGCATTCGTAGTTGTGTCGGAAGGCTTTATCCCAACTCCTTGGAGAAGGAAGCCCCTTCGGACATGCTGGTCCCTTGGCCCTGTCCACACTCTACGGCCTACCTACGTGCAAGACTAGTTTTTCAATGACTTAGTTAGCTTCCACAGGGAGATCAAGAGATGTGCAATGCAATCATTGCAAAGGATTTGGACATATGATGCGTGATTGTCCAAGTCAGCGAGCTCTACTTGTGAAAGATAATGGTGAGTACACTTCAGCTAGTGATATTGAAGAAGAATATGCCTTGGTTGCAACTGACCCTGCAGGGGATGAGCATGACACTGACCATGAAATGGAGGAGCATTTGGGCACTGAAATTTCTAACAAGTATTTGAGCATCATTGTCAAGCGAGTGTTAAGTGCTCAAATGGAGCGTGCTGAACAGAACCAATGCCACAACTTGTTCCAAACGAAGTTCGTCATCAAGGAGCATTCATGTCGGGTTATCATCGATGGTGGGAGTTGCAACAACTTTGCTAGCATGGACATGGTCGAGAAGCTTGGCTTGCTCACAAATCAGCACCAACGCCCTTACTACATCCATGTCAGACCCCAAATTTGGAACTTGGGACCTACTGTGTATATTTGTGCCATTCCCTAGATTAGTAGCTGGCACACAAAGTTACATTATTGGTTCAAACACACATCATGAAAATGTAAATCTATTGCATAATATTAAACAAAGCGTAAATATACCTTACGGCTTTTGACTTGCAGAATGGCCGAATAGGCCAAATACTTTCAGAGAATCAGCAGCGGAAGTAGAATTAGAGTATAACGCATGGAACCCTCACGATATACCCACCGGCAATCGACTGTGGGCTCACGACCTAGTTCTTGGCCTTCTTGATCTTCAGTCTTGTCCAATGCTCATAACTGTCTCTGAAGCCTTCTTTTGTGCTTACTAACTAAAAGAATATAAATAGCGAACATGAGTACACAACCATACTCACGAGCCAATACACAATGCAGTTATTATAGATGCAAGGCTAATCAAAGGGAAGGCTCATGGTTCTTTTATTTTGCACAAAGCCATTTATTTAAATAGATTAAGTAAAAGCAAATCCTGAGACTTAGCATTTTTAACCAATACAGGTTTTATAAACTGAGTTTTTGTTTGTAAAGTACTAGTGGAGATTTCATCTCCTATACCATTGAGTGACTTCGTTCACTTAATGCCCAGGCTATCTCGTATTTACCACTGGTTCTCGACCAGGCTTTCTCAATTCTCTAGGGCCCCGCCCCCACCTTTTTCCATTCCATCGACCAAGCTTTCTCAATTCCCTGGATTCCAACCCAACATTTCCAACTGCTGGGCTCAAACCCACCCTTTTCATTCCACACACACACCCCCCAATGGTTTTATGAAAAGGAAAGCTATATCAAGCATGTTCTCAGTACCGCTCTTGACCGTGAGCACGGCTATCTAGATAGTTTTCTTACTCTGCAGAGTTCGTACACTTTACCCACAAGAGATAAATCAACTTATACTACCCCAACACACTTCCGTAGGTGTGTGGCTAATGTAGATTACCACAAGGCCTTTACAATGTCCCACCTCTTTGCAACTTCGCACCGCTAGGTATCACCTCCTTCGGACTCTCCAGCTTGCCATCCCGGAGGTCTCCCTTTAGCGCCGTGCAGTTCCCGTGGCTTTGTTCTCCCCCGTCTATCCACCCGCATCCACTAATGGCGAAGCCACGCCGAGGCGAACAAATTAGTTAGCCAGGTCGTATGTGTTACGTATGTGTTACTGACTTATGGTTGCACTGTTTTACATGGAAGGTCAATACCGGATTCGGTCCTTAATTGACTTGGGCGGTACATCCACATACCAACTCTCTCTCTCATGCCCCGAGCACCAGCCACTCTTTTGAGCCGCCCAAGTCAGAATCTGTTTTTCAGGTTTTTCTTTTGTTTTAAAAATAACCTTTACTCCAATATACCAGCCAGGCTCCTAGCCTCGACTGCCCAATTTCATTTTCAAAGTGTTGAATGATGTCGGGCAACTTAATGCTGAATGACAATGTATCTAAGTAAGGCTAAGCATGACACTTAGATACAGGATTATAACTAGTATGTTAACCATTAATTCTAGGGTGACAATGATAGTGTCCAAATTCAAGGTTTAGAAGTTTATACACAATTATTATTGAGGCATTAACTATGAGCTAGACCAATATAGTTGTATAAAACATAGCAATTAATGGGGAATAAAACCTCTATGTATTAATTTAATACATAAAAGATCATACGTCTTCATGGTCGTAACCCCTAAGGCTAACAACCTCACTGGTCGTAAGGATTCTAGAGGTTACACGATGGGTACCCTGGTCGGACTAGGCTTCGACCAAGTAACTGCTCGGAAAAGCTATGAACAGGCACCCTTAACCGTATGATGAATGGAACACGTGCAAAACGTTCTATACCATATGATGATATACAAGACACTGACAATAAACCACCCTACGGTTAAGTTTATCACAAACACTTAACCGTAAGATAGTTAACATGTTGTTAACTACCTTAAACCTCCGACCCGATCGTAACGCTTTCATCGGGGCGCCTTTCTCTAGGAATAATCTGCGCCTCTTGGAGTTATTTAATGGTGGAACGCAGAAGACGAGGAGACGCACAACGAACAACGAAGACACACAAAGCAAGGCAACTCGGCCAAAGCAAAGAGTATTCAATATATTTGGTGTAATTAGAGATAGTCCCTAGTCGGTCTTGTAATCCTAGTTCATATTAATAAAGAGCAAATCCATTCTCTTCCGTGATACTCCACGCCATTTCCTCTTTTTATTTCAGAAGATCGGCGACTCGATCGCCGACAAATGGCGCCGTCGGGGGAAGAAGACGTAAGTTTCAAGAAACTCTTCGCTCATACAAACCTCGCCCAAATTCACGCAATCGCTAATGCGAATATGTCCCGAGTTTGGAATGAGGAGAATTGGTTCGACTTGGCGGACTACGCCGACCTCGATATGGAAGGATGCATCCGTGCCATGGAGGAAAATGGCAGATCATCCTCCTCTTCCTCCTCCGGCCAGACGTCCGCCGACGATAGCGAGGTCGGCCGGATGGGCGAGGATGCGCCACCATTATCGGTGGCGCAATCGAGGAACCACCATT
This sequence comes from Phyllostachys edulis, assembly GCA_036346405.1. Taxonomy (NCBI): domain Eukaryota; kingdom Viridiplantae; phylum Streptophyta; class Magnoliopsida; order Poales; family Poaceae; genus Phyllostachys; species Phyllostachys edulis. The sequence continues at coordinate 27,447,639 of CM070551.1, forward strand.
CCGATCATTCGGAATGTCGGGGACCTCTTCAAGCCCGGTCTTCCGACCGCAAAATAGTGAAGAAATTTCAGCACCACCACTCGAAAATCTCTATACCCTCGATGAAATCATGGTGAAAGATATTCTCCTCGACTTCGGCAATTCCAGAGTCAACCGACATCCGATAACGGTGTTGATGAAGCCTCCATCGGTCGAGACCATGTGGAGATGATCATGCTCAAGATACGATCGGCAAGATGTCAATCGGTGAGGAGACCTCGAGAGGTGCTCATTTCCGACCGCCTCCGTCGTGAAACTTCGCGTAAGCACTAAGAAGCTCTCCATTAGTTACGATGGAAGCTCATCGGAAGATCGGTCTTTGGAGGCACGAAGTCAACGCGATCGGAGATGAAAATCAAGATACCCTGCACGGTCCTACATTCTCTACCACGCCATCACGTGTTGTTAGAGATGATCCGGGCCATCAGGCACCAACTTCCGGAGTCCACAGAGCTGATCGACGTCCATCAATTAACTCGCCTGGCGTTGCCCCACTTAGAGTAATTGATAGGACAGATCAAATCCGAAGGTCAGGGGAAGGTTCAGGTCTGCGTACACCTACGACCAGTATGAACCCCCTGAGACCTTCGGTAACTGTACAAAACTTACGACGTGTTCAAGATATGTTAAATAATTCTAATCCTACTTTAGCAGAGACTCCAGGTTTTGTACAGCTTGTAGGTCAAGTGTCCGAAATTCTCCAACAGACCATGTAGCGCACGGAAGCGTACCGGGAGCAAAGGGTTTCAGGGAGTCAAACTATGACTTCATCCCAGCGTTCCTCCCTCAGCAGGGGACAACATGGTCATGCTCGGGAACAATCGATACCAAGGCCTCCTCGACGATTCCGACCAAGGAGTCATGAGGGGAGAAGGTTATTTCAGGAAACCACTCCCCCATCACGTCGAGAAGAACCACCACTTGGACCTGACGATCTCCGACATCGTCTGAACCAAGTAGGCGGTCAAAGGCATCATACCAATGTCTACGACCGGATCGGCACACCGGAGTTCCAGCGTTTAAATCTTAGGAACCGGTCTCCGACTGATTACAATCCGGCAACCTCCCAGAGAAGGCGCCATGAATCAATCACAGGTTGTCGAGCCTTCTCTGCAGGGCTCCAAGCTGTGCGTTGGCCTAACCGGTTCCGACGGCCAATTTGGACAAGTTCAATGGAACTCAAAATCCATTGGAATTCCTCCAAATATATACCACCGCCATCAGAGCTGCTGGAGGCGATGAAAATGTGATGGCCAACTATCTACCCATCGTGCTCGAAGGGTCTGCCCGGTTGTGGTTGTTGAACCAACCGGTCGGATCAATCTATACTTGGGAGCAACTCTGTGATCTTCTAATTGCAAATTTCCAGGGTATGTACGACCGCCCTGGGAAGGAGGATGATCTCCACCGAATCCGGCAGGGTTCTGATGAGACTTTACGTCAATACATCAAGAGGTTCAGCCAGGTTCACAATTCTATACGTGAGGTCGCAGAGTCATCTGTTATTTAGGCTTTCAAAACAGGTTTGAGAAATCGGCGGTTTACGGAGGACATAGCAATGAACCCTCCAAGAACAACCGTTGAGCTTTTTGACATGGCCGACAAAAATACCACCGCTAGCGAAGCAATCGAGTGGTGCGAAGCCATTGATCGAAAAGACAAGATTCCTCAGCCTGGCCTGGACAAACCAGAGAAAAAGAATAAGAAGTCTCTCAAGAAGAAAAAGAACCGCAGACCTGACGACAAGGAGGTCCTAGCCATTCCTGATAAATTCATGAAGGGTAAGAAGGACTATACCGGTTGGGGCAAGACGAAGTCTCGACCGAGGATTCCAAAAAGAAGAAGTGGTGTCCACTTCACCAAACGAGGGGCATGATCTGCGCACCTGTCAAGTCTAGCAAAAGGAACTGGAGGATTATTATGCAGGTGAAGGGTCATTTCCCGCAATACAAGAACCCGGAGAAACGAGCTCCAAAAAGGACAAGGATGGTGATGAAGAGATGGAGTACCAGGATCCCCAACACACAGTCAACATGATTTTTTGGAAGATCTTCTTCATACGAATCCAAACGTCATCTGAAGGCCATGGAGCGGGAGGTCAACCTCGTCGAATCTCCGACCATTATCAAGCAATCGAAGTGGTCGGACATCGCAATTTCCTTCAGCAAAGACGACTGCCCCATTCCTTCGACTCGACCAGGTAGGTTCCCTATTGTTGTTGAACCAACCAATAATAATTATAGGGTTAATCGAGTCTTAGTAGATGGAGGTAGTTCTTTGAATATATTATTTTCGGGAGCTTTAGAAGAAATGCAGGTCCCCAAGTCAAAGGTGAAATCAGTGAAATATGCTTTTCATGGCATAGTTCTTGGCTCCACCGCTAAACCGATAGGACAAGTTTCCCTACCGGTTACGTTCGGAAGGCCTGATAACTTTTGAACGGAAAAAATTTCGTTTGATGTGGTAAACTTTGAATCCGCATATAACGGAATTCTTGGTCGACCGGCATTAGCAAATTTCTTGATAGCCACGCATTACGGTTATCAAAGTTTGAAAATACCGAGGCCAAAGGGAGTCATCACTATTCGGGGAGATCGGAAAATGGCTTACGTATGTGATCGAAAATCCTTTGAACTGGTCGATGAACTTCCGACCAGAGAGGCTAATCCATCTACCATGCAGGCCAAACACTCGAGACCGAAGGTGACACCCAAACCCTCCGACCAGTCAAAAGAGGTATCACTCGACAAAGGCTTCTCGACAAATACCAGTCACTACAGGCGAAAAATGCTAGTCCACCTACTCACAAGGTTACGGTGAGCAAAACTCGATCCTAAATAGAAAGAGTTGCTCGTCTCCTTCCTCCGAAAGCAAATCAGACGATTCGCCCGGGCGTCCGATATGCCCGGAGTCCCTCAGGGGAGGCGATCGAGCACAGGCTAGCTCTCCAGCCTGATAAGAAACCGATCAAGCAGAAGCTACGGCGTTTTGCACCTGATCGGAAGGAGGCAATCCAGTCAGAGATTGACAAGCTTCTCAAGGCTGGATTCATCCGTGAAGTCAACCACCCTCAGTGGCTCGCCAACCCTGTAATGGTTAGGAAGAATAATGGGAAATGGCGAATGTGTATCGACTTTACGGATCTTAATAAAGCTTGTCCGAAGGATGATTTTCCCCTTCCACGCATTGATCAACTGGAAGATTCTACCTCTGGGTGCGAATTACTAAGTTTTCTAGATGCGTATTCAGGGTACCACCAGATTAGTATGTGTAAAGAGGATGAGGAGAAAACTTCCTTCATCACTCCATATGGCACTTATTGTTATGTTAAGATGCCATTTGGTCTCAAAAACGCTGGTGCAACTTTTCAAAGGTTGATGCAAAAAACCTTTAGTCCACAAATAGGTCGGAATCTAGAAGCTTATGTTGACGATCTGGTCATAAAGACTACCAACGCTGCAATCACATCTCTGACTTATAAGAAACTTTCAACAACTTGAGAAGGCATAACCTCAAGTTGAATCCTAAAAGTGTGTGTTTGGTGTTTCACTGAAAATTGCTCGGTTCCTAGTCTCGGCTAGAGGTATTGAAGCAAACCCAAAGAAAAATAGCGACCATCGACGGATCGTCCTCCCACCACGAAGAAGGAAGTCCAAAACTAACCGATCAGTATGGCGCTAAGTCGTTTCATAGCAAGGTTAGGGGAAAAAGGGTTACCTTTCTTTAAACTTCTTCGGAAACATGGGAGTTTCGAGTGGACTAGAGAGGCAAACGATGCCTTTGAAAAACTTAAAAAGTACCTTACAAGTGCCCCGGTCTTAGTCTCTCCGAGACCGAGAGAAATACTGCTAATGTACGTGGCAGCAACACCACAACTAGTAGTAACAACGGAAAGTTAGCACATGAACTATCAAGGCAAACGAGCAATGGATGACTATGCCAAACTGAACAAGGAAATAAGCCAAGAAAAGATGCAACTCTGATTTTTTTTCTGTCTTTCTTCTCTGTTTTTTTTTCTCTGTCTTTTTTTTCGTCTCTGTCTTTTTTCTCTCTTTCTTCTTCTTTTTTTTCTTCTCTTACCCCTTTATTTTTATTCCTCAAAAGTCACTGGAAACAATGAACCCGAAAGCAAAAGGAACTTGATCCTCCACTTTGCTCTAGGCGGCGACGGCTCCAAGCTCGGCGGCACAATGGCAAGCCCGTCTTGATAGCGGCTGTGTGTGCGGCGGCTCGGTAGCACGAATCCGGCAGCGATCGGTGGGGCAAGTGTGGCGAGGAGCAAGAAGCGGCAGCCAGCGGCTCGATGCCTGATCTGTGGCGGCGGTAACTGGCAAGAGGGAGCGGAGGTTGAGCCAGGCGCGGCCGGGGCAAGACGGGAGGAGCTGGAGCTTGAGGCGGCGGTGGCGATTCTGACCGCAACAAGCGGTGGCTTGTCTTGGCGTCGGCGGAGATGATCGGCTGCAGTGGCGGCTCGGGCGACGGTGACGCGGTGGTGGTATGGTGGTGTAGGCCGAGTCCGAAGGCGGTGTTGTCCCGAAGCGGCGGCGACTTGAGAAGAAATCCGAGCGGCGGCTCAGATGGCAGCTGCGGCAAGCTTCGGCAGCGGCGTCGCTCCCCGGCGGCGGCGTTTAAGGCGAATCCGAAGCGATACGGATGGCAAGCAAGAATAGGCGGACAAGCCTCGGCGATGGCCCGATTGATCTGCTGGCCTTTGTTGACCGGATTGATCTGCTGGAGAGCCGCCGAGAGCTCCGATTGGATCCACCGAAACGCACGCGCGTGACGGTGGCGGCAGATCAATCTGCTATTTCTTTTTGTGTGCTGCCCTCGGTTTGGATTGCGATGAAACGCCGAAGAACCGAGGAAAAGGCTTGCTGATCTCGCGCGCTGCGCTCGACAGTCTTGGGCGTTGCTGCGGTGCTACCTACTTCGACTTGGCGATGCTCGGACTTGGCGATGAGGGAACGTACACAAGAAGGACTGCGTACGTGAGCGGCAGGGAGGAAGAACAGAACTAGACGATCGACAAGAAACCCTAAAACTAGACCAATCTAGACAGGAAACCAGCACAAAGACTCGACGATGCAACGAAAATTCAACAACGCAAACTAAAAAGAAAAAATTGCAAAGGCACAAATTGGTTTGGACAATGAACTAAACCTATTTTTTTATTTTTGTGGCTATTTGGACTGTAGGAAAAAAATTCTCACTGATGAACTGTAGCTCTGATACCACCTGATGAACCCAAAGGTCCGATTGTTGGCCCGATCTTTCGATGAGACGATAGTTTCGGTATTCGTCGCTCAACTCTCACGATCCTGGCTACGAAATCGCAAGGCTCGAAACCACGCAATCGCTGAACTGATTAACAAGTCGTTATCAACCGTGCACGAATACCCGGATAACCTGACCACGAAGATCGATTCCTACATACACCAAAGAAGCATGCAAGAACAAGATAAAGCAATCTGAAATTGCAAATAGGAATTGAAATATTGAATTGAGTTGGGATTCTGAATAAGGATCTTAATTGGGTGGTCTAGCCGACACACGCAAAAGATACAAGTTGCAACGAAGGCAAACTAAACATAAACAAAATGCAAGAAAACTAGAGGGAGGGCGGCCTCCTTAAATAAGGGATGAGGAGCCACAAAACTAAAAGAACTAAGGGGTGGGACTAAACCATGTTTACTGTTCACTTGAACAGTAAACACACCCCTAGGTGGCCCACCGGCATATGGGCCAAGTTGAGTACGATTACAAAGCACAATTTGGCCCAAATAGGTGATATGGCATCTTCTTTTGATGATTGTGATTAGTACAGAAGGAATTTGGAGGTGAGGCTGGATCCGTTGGAAATAGAACGAAATAAGATTTCCATCAAGCACTCGTGGACCTCCAACGGACTCCGTATGTGAATGTTATGCACGTTTGAAGTCGCTGCTGTCAGGCTGATTCCAAACTGATATGACCAAAACGTATCCATCTTGAACTCTTACTTGGCACATGTAGTAGCACCATGGCATGTAGACATAGTACCATGGCATGTAGACGTAGCTCGATCCAATTGGGTAATATGGCATTGCATTAGCCGAAAGTCCTATTGGAGAAGATGTTGTTATAGTAGAGGATGAAGTGCAGCAGGTCAAAGCAGTGGTTGCATCCTTAGGTTTGATTTCCTCATCATTTGGCTTTAGTTTTGCTGTATATAATTTGCCATGATATAAAATAGCAACTTCACATAATATGGTTTGGTGTAATACTTGTAAAGACACCCTGGATAATTTTCATGGCTCCTTTTGCTAAAGATGAATAAAATGCAGCCACTCCATTTCATTCATGCTCTATCTTCTTCCATACATCTTGATGACTTCATTGTCAAATGGGGAGAAAGATTGGTAAAAATGCTATTTTTGAGCATGATTTGGAGTTTTTGTGCAAAGTCTTACTAAAATAGGAGTTTAATGTTTTGTTGTGATTATCTTGATCTTTTGATTTCTTCTCACCATGACCAAGGTTAAATAGAATAATTGTTCTTTCATATGGATCTAGAGTGAGATTTTCCGACTCATTTGGTGAACTTGAAGTTTTTTGTGAAATTTCTGCCTTTTTCAGTAGCTTCAATTTACCTCTGCCTCAATTGGTCATTTTAAGCTCTTTGCATTCCTCTCTTTACCATTTGGAGTTCTATTTGCAATTTTTCCTCTCTATTGTCTAAAATCACCTCCAAATTACATTTTTGAGAAATTGCCAATGTGTTCCTCGAGGGGGAGATTGAAGGACCATGTGAGAGGGTCCTAGATTATGTTGTAATGAACAATTACAATTTGGAAAGGTCGAAAAATTTATTTGCAAATTTATCAGAGTCTATAGGATGCATGAGACATATTACTGCTAACGTAGGTCAATTTGTGAAGAACTTATGCTTGGAAACGATTTCTTTGTCTTTGAATGTGCAAAATCTAGGGATGGCAATCGGGCGCGGCGGGTACGGGTAGTGCTCGCCCATACCCATACCCACGACCCCCATTTCCCCCCACAGGCATGCCTGCGAAGGACGACGGGCGAAGAACCTCGCCCATACCCGTCGCCATGGTACCGTTGTTGCTGGTATGCCCGCATACCGCAAAGGACGAAGGCGTTGAATCAGAGAATGATTGCAGAAACAGGATACAAACAATGTATTGCAAGACTTCCTGCACTGTATGTACATCAACTTAATAGTTAGTTCAACAGACCTTCTATCTTCTGGATATATGGATAAAAACTACTAACAGATCATTCAATCTTCGAGTTATATTCATAAAAGAGCTTAGGTGATATTTGTTGCCTTCAGGGTCCAATATCTGTGATCCTTCTCCTTTGGAAAACACCATGGGAATCGGATGGTAGTTGCAGGCAGTGAAATGTTCAGAACATAGCAAGAGTTTCCGACAAAAAGGTTGGAGCAATTGCATCGTCAAATCGAAATCTTGTAGTTACAAGTAAAAGTTATGAACCTACGAACTTGCCACCGATCAAACAAAACAGCTTATAAGAAATGTCTACATCCCAACCAAATGCAACAGCAGGCGATCCCTTGGACATATGAAAGTAAATGTGATGCCAGTTCAAACAAAGGCGACACCGTTCAGTCACTAACTCACTGTCACTACCATGATATTATCGATACAGAAATATAAGTGAGTATCCAGCAATAAACAACATCCTTGAGTCCACTGTCCATACATGCAAGAATCTATTGAAAAATCAAAACGGGTTGTATGAGCTCAATCCGAGGGTCTAAGCGCTCCATTTACCAGGGCAACCCCGCCATATCAAGATCAAGGAGCGATGTCGAACAGAAAGATTTAATCAAAGCGCTCCATTTTTTGATTTGGTTGCAAAAACCAAACCAAGCTCTAAAACGTACGCTATCTGAGTATGATTCCATCAGGGACGGAGCCCGGAGCCCCAGAGGCATTTGTGCAAGCACATGGCGAGCGAGGGCGTACGAGGGAGAGGGGCGCTCCATTCGCATGAGCTCCTCCGAGGACAGCGCCGAGGCCGAGGTGGAGCACATCCCCCGCCGCGCCAGGGAGGAGGGCGGCTCGCCGGGAGAAGGACGGCCAGGAGGAGGTTGGCCCGGGAGCCCGGGAGGAGATCTAGTGGGGGAGGATTGCAGGAAGAACGATGGGTCTTCTGATTGTGGTGGCTGGAACCTGGGAGGCTGGGGGCTGTGAAGTGTGAACCTGTGAGAGCAAGCTAGGGTTTTAGTTTTTTGATTGAGGGTGTATACGGTCCCACCTGTCAGTATAGATGGCGGGTAATCGGGCGAAGTGGGCACGGGTAGAGCTTGTCCATACCCACGCCCGTTTACCCGATGGGTAAAGAATTGTGCCCGTTTTTATGCCCGTGGGCAAAGAAAGACGTCCATACCCACATCCATTAGGGTATTCGCCCGTGGGTACACGGGTAATCGGGCACAATTGCCATCCCTAATAGGGTCGCCTGGAGTCAACTACGGTCAACGGCAAGGATCGAGGCTAAGCTCATGGAGGAGCTGAGGGCCAGAATGATCGAGGATGCTGGGTGAGGTGGTGATCTCAAGCATAGCACGAGAAATGTGAGAAATGTTGAAGGGAAGTTCAAACGGCGGGATTGCACCATGTGGCTTGGTCGGTCCAAGTGAGGAGTGGTCCGGTGGAACCGTAACGGGAGAGACTTGCCAACACGCGGCAAGCCAGTGGTGCATCTACACGTGGCAAGCATGGCGATTACTTGCAATTGATGAGAAGATCGGGTCAAGGAAGTGTATTTTGGTAGTTTGACCAAAATACCGGAAACTGCTTTGCCAGAAAACTGCGGTGCTTGAGTGGCGTTTGGAAAGGCGGTTTAGGTCATGGAGAAGCTGGTATGATCAAGTTGGATCAAGGCTAAGGACTTAGCGGATTCGGGCTTATGCGCTTTGAAAAGCGTACATAAGAGTAGAGTGTAAGTTAAAACCCTTGTGTGAGGGGTTATCGGGTTTTCCCTATTGTGCTAAGTGGATAGTATCCACTAAGGGTTGGATGTGCTAGTTAGCCCATCTATTTAAGGGGTTGGGATGGAGACTTGTGGTCATCCATCTAATCATTCTCTCTTGAGACCTAGAGTTCATGAGTTCTAGGGTTAGGGTTTGAGAGAAGTTGAGTGCTATGTGTGCTCTCTTGTCCTCCAAGTCGAGTGGCTGTAAAACCCTCATCCTCAAGTAGCAATATATCAATCTTTGTTCATCTCCATGAATCTCTTTTGTGTTGATTGATTTACTCTTGATTTGGTTGGTTTTCCCCCATCTCTCTTCCCTTATTGATCTTGTTGTGCCAAGGACGTGTAAGAGATGGATATAATCTCTGGAAATCAATCTCTACCCATCTAGGCACTTTCATGGCAAGTTCTTGAAGAAACCCGGTTTTTGCTCTTTTTGGCATCTTCGAGTGATTTTTTGATTCAGCTGTTTTTGCCTCGATTTCTTTGGTGTTCTTACTTGCTGTGATATATGGGAGCATATCTAGAGCCATGTTGGCCATTATCCATCCATGAGCAAGTCATATTCACTATCTTCGGTTTTTGCCTTGTTTTTGTGAAAATTTCCCTCAAACAGGAAAATGTCATAACTTTGGCAATGATTTTTCTTAATCAATGATTGGAATAGGTTCTTAACATCCTAGAGAGGGTGCATACCAAATTTCAAGTGATTTGGAGCTTTGTATTGAGAGTTAGCTTATTTTTGGGTTTTTACCCGTTTTGGTACAACAGAGCTTCACGAACCAAAATATCCTATTTCTCTTAAGTTCTTATAAGATTTTTGGTTGGGATAGGTTCTTAAGGTCATGACTCAGCCTTGATTCAAGTTTCAAGCCTTTTGGATCTCTTCGATCATTTGAAATAGTTATTTGGATTTTCGGATTTGAAATAGCGCAATTTGATTTTGCTTTTTGATCTTTATAGCTTCATGATCCGAAATCACTTAGTGAAAAATTTGATTTTCAATAATTTTTGCTTTTTTTGTATCTTTATAGCTTCTCATAGCTATTGGAGTGAAGAGTAGGTGAACACTTAGTGAAAAATTTGAAGGCACCATTTTCCTTCGAACTTCTATTGTTATTTTCAAAGTTTATGATGTCTTAAAAATCTAAATAGACTACAAGATAGATAAATATATTTTCAAGCATCTAAGTTTAAGTTATATCATTTGATATTGTAAACTTTGAAACAAATCAAATTGTGGTATATTATAGCCGCTACCCGTGTTTTAGAACATTTAATCTTCGTTTTAGTATTGAATTGATCATTAAGTTGTATTATATATTGACTAGTGATTTCTGTGCTTAAAACGAAATTTAGCGTGATAATCGTCAACGCGTAGTTGCTGGTTTCGCTGGAAATTTCCTTATTGTCAATGGAACCTAAGGTCAAAGGACGCATGGGCGTATATTTACGTCAAATTTTTTTAGAGTGCAAGGCGGACGCTCACCCACACGCCAAGCTTACGCAATTCGTGTGTTTACATCCATTTGCAGAGTTGAAAGAGTGCTGTTACGGACTGATGATACAGACCTGCCACTGTACTACTCAAACATGACAAGCATAGAACTTATTATACAGCTATGTCATTTATATATTTTCACTGTAGTCTTTCCCCTTAATTATCTACTTTATTTAGAATGCACAAAAATATACCAAGTATGTAGAAGCAGACGGCGAAGACTCGACCAACAGAAGATCATGCTCCTGCATCGCCATGTGAACCAGCTTCCGCAATCCTCTGCAGTTCAACCGTCGAAGAAACATGACCGTCTGCATCTAACTTTGCGTTGATGTTTGAGCGATCCTCCGGGAAAGCTGCTGAAGCAGAGGCTAATGCTGCTGCTGGGCTGGACAGACGAGACATGCGGTCCATGCTGAGCGTTCGCCGCTTCTCAAATTCCTGGAGATCCATCAAATGTTTCTCGAACATCCTGGTGTGAATCTATGGCAAAACCACCAAAGGCAACACGAAAGCATTTTGGAAATTGGAATAAGATCGCATTGGGCTTGATAGTTCAAAAATTAAGGATAAACTCAACAAAAGTGTACCTCCATTAAATCACGACGTGTCTTGTCGACCATTTCATGAAGTTTCTTCTGAACCTCCATCCGTGTCCGCAATGCAAATTCTTCGATACTTCTTGCACAGAAAACATAAATAGTCATACAGAGCCAAAGAACACGAATTGTTTAGCCTTTAAAATGTAATAAGGTTACATACTTACATAATCAATTAGCTTACGCAGAACGACCAGCAATCAGAATCATACCAAATAATCTTTTACTTGTAAAAGTTTAGTTTTAGTCACTAGTGTTTGGTTTTAGAATAGAATTTTTCGTAAGCAGCAACCCACATCAGCAAAATCAAAACTAAAAATAGATTTTCATTTAAAAAAGTATTTATGACTCACATCTGTACACATGATGGTACCACTTCAGTAGGCATGGTCGTCTCTACTGATGTGCCTGTAACAGATTAATACAATCAACAGTTTGATGGATAAATGACTTGAATGGGTATTACATACAAAATATGAATTAGCATGATGTCAACAGTGTGGGGAAATTGTAAAAGGTATTCAGCCAAGTGAACAATACAAGCTTGAACCACCAGCAACTACTAACCTTCAGATGAGTGGTGCTTAACTTGGGCAACTTGAGACGATCTGTACTTCTGTTGTGAACATCACCTTTAGTTAGAAGATCACTGACACTGAAAAATTTCTGGTCCCGATAATGGAATAGGAAAAAGGAAATAGCATACCTGCAAGTGGCTTTTCACGTGATCACGAGTCAGACCTTTTACCTTCATGAGGCCAAGAATGGCCTTGGGCGTAGCATCTGCAGATGTAAAAAATAATGAAAGGCAATACAAAGTCTGTAACAACCCAAATTGTGGTTCCATTTAAAATTTGCATGATTTACATGAATTTCAAAAACTTTGGTGGTATTTCAAAAAATCCAAAAAAAAAGAAGGAAGACTTGCCTTGAATTTTAGAAATTTCAAACAATTTCTTGTGTCAAGAATGCGGATTTGCAAACATCTAAAAGTTTAATTGTGTGCAAAACCATTTCCAAACTTGATTTCAAATTCAAATCAATTTTGGAATTGCAAATAAAACTTTCAAACCTTTCTTCCCCTCTCTCTCCCCTTTGGGCTGAATTCCATGCATGTAGGCATGTGACAAAATTTCACCAAACAACAATGGAATGATATTGAACATGCTTCAATATTTTTGTACACCGGTATCTTATTGCCGACGGAATATTGATCGTTGGACTATTTCCTCGTCCATGTATGTCATGACGATTTTCATTTAAGAAAAATATTTCACAACTTTAATTTGTTTTATGTCTTAACATATTTTAGCCGTCAATGTAGTTTATTCATTTATTATTATTATTTTTACATAATTGTTTATTCATATTCTAAATTTCGCACAAAATCAATGTTAACAAGTTTAATTAGTAGATAATGTCAGTATGACATGTGGGCCCGAAGTAAATAAAAAAATCTAATTAAGATGTAGTTTAGTGTCTAAGTGTATGACATGCAGGCCCCGCCACTTAAAACTCTCTACATGGACCTAGTCCGTAGACCCAAGCCGCTGACGAATTGGCCTCTAGCCTTGTGAACCATCGGGTGGACCGAGTCCATGTGGATCGCGGTCCCACCTGTCAGTCTCTCGGGTTTCTAAATAAAAATAATTAGGAAAGAAATTTAAAACACAGCTGAACCTCACCTGTCAGCCACAGAGGCATTTCCTTAAGAAAAATAAATAGAAAATAAAATAAAAACCCGGTTGGACCCTACCTATCAACCATAGAGGACTTTTCTAAGTAAAATAATTTGAGAAAATAAATTAAAAACCGACCAACCCCGCCTGTCAGGATTTTACGATTTTCTAGAATTTTCCTCTTGGGTCAAACTTTGGAGAACTCATTCTCCCTCGTTTTAAATCTAACTGACTTCATTTTTATTTGTAAATTCAAGATCTTTCCATAAGTACCAAAATATAATCTTTGGAGTTCATTTGAATTTATTTGAATTTGTGCTGAATTTGGTTATATTTGCGATTATAGACTAACGATTCGGACACTATCATCGTTGTTGATCAAGACCAAGTGATATCCACTATTAAGAAAGGCAAGTCCTTACAATTGATCATGTTGAACCTACTTTTCAAATTCAAATTACCTTGCTTTAAAGTATTACTTGCATGCTTATTATTATTTATGAAATGCTATGTCAAATGTTGGTGCATAGTTATTCCATATGTTGTTATTTACAATTTCCCTCCTTGCATGTTGATATTATGACTACTTTGTCACCCTAGGCTAATTATCATAGTAAACTTGTCCTTGATTAATTAAAAATTGATAATGATCATGCGTAGAGATGCTTAGTGGTTGAGTTGAATATGACACAAACATTGGCGTTACAAAACTTGAGATATAATTTGAATCGTAGCATTGTAACATGGGGTTACCACTGGAAACAGAAAAAAGCTTTATAAAATGGTGGAGACTTGGGCGAATGGATGGTATGAGACCGGTGCAGGGATTGCACTTGGGTTAGGATTGTGGCTAGCCTCGCCTAGTTGATTAAGAACTGAATCATGTGCTGCATTTCTAAACTGATAACTGTGCAACCACAAATCAAGTATGGGCGTGACCTAGCCAAGTATCTTGCTTAGTTTCAGCATGACTCCCGCACGTTGTAGTAGGTTGGATTTCTCTTATCGAGAATGGATGTTGACTTCCCTCGCAACGGTGGGTCCCTCATTGAAATTGTAGCCTACTGATGGGAGCATTCTGGGTGTTCCCCGTAAATGTCATGGTCCCAGTGTTGAGGGGTTCATGCACCAGGTGAGAGAAGTGTCGGGATTAGGTATCAGAAAAGCCTTGTTATGATTTTCTCCGTCGAACACCTAAGAAAGCGTGTCACTGATCGACATTATGAGTTGATCATATCTTATGGGTAAAGTTGAACAACCTTTACAAAGTGTATAATCTATTCGAATAGTTGGGCTCCTTGTTATGGGTATTGTGAAGAATGTCACACTTTGTTAGTTTTATTAAAAATGTGGGATGGGAACATATTAACATAAAGATGATTGTAATATATCTAGGTATGAAACCTTATATCGAGAGAGAGGTAGATGGAACCTCATGAATAGGTGGATGGAACTTTATATCTAGAGAAAGGTAGATGGAACCTCGTGAATATGTGGATGGAACCTTGCTTTATGATAAAACATAATTATACCAACAACTTTGGTTTTAAGTTAAATGTCTAGGTTGTAGATTTGAAAAATAATTACAGCATTTAAGCAATATCTGATTTAGGCTAAAATAACCATAAGACCCCTCTTTGGCATGGCAAGCATTTATATATTTGCATTTGGTGTGAGGGCTTGCTGAGTACTTTTGTACTCATTGTTGCTCAAATATGTGGATTCAGACTGTGAAACTGAAGACCCGGTGTATGGATATTTTTATGCGTCCAGCTTTGGAAATGGAGATGACGGCGATAACTAGGTCGTAGCCTCAGTCGATTGCATGTGGCACACGGAGGCCATTTTTGGTTTATTTATCTCCCGTTGTTGTTTATTCATTTGGACTCAACGGTCTATCGGCCCGTTATGTAAGAACTTGGTCTTAAAGGCTTATTTGCGATTGTGTATGTAATATTAAGTACTCTTTTACTCAAACATATGTACGGATGTGATATTTATCGATATTGTATTGTATGGGCTATCATGGGACTAGCTGGGTATACTCGGAGGGTCTGGATGCAAATCACAAATTCGATAGTACTACCTCCGTTTTTTAATAAATGACATTTCCTATCGCTATGTGATGCATGAGGGCGTCAAATAAACAAAACTGGAGGGAGTAATTTGTAGGATAAAGAAAGTGGTCAAAGTGCTGAAAACTTACTGTCACTGCCACTGCCACCAAGCCGATTGACGGCATCTATGAAGCGGTCGTGCAGTTCCAAATTCCATCGCATGCGTGCCTTGGTCCTCTTGGGTGAGTGTACATTTGTAGTTGATGGAGGAGAAATGGTAGGACGCAACTGCCGAGAATTAGATGGAACTGATTGATGGATTATAGGCTGGAATTCCTCAGAATTTAGAGATGAGGGAACGGGTGCAGATCCAGCCTATGTAAAGCGAAACATATCAACTCAAAGAATCTCGCATCCACCACATAACATGAAATCTCATGGCTTATATGAATGGCACTTTCATGATCAACTAAACAATATAATACTAGTCCACTGCTGCTGTCGAGCCAACTTACCATTTGGAGAAAATCCGCAGTTACATCATTGGCAATAATATCATCCAAATTTTCAATCCATTCATCGCTGTCGTCAAATTCATTGGGGCCTCTTCTCTGAACACTGTCGCTGACATTTCTAGTCTGTACACCACCAAGTGGGTCTGCACAACGGGTTGCTTGAGCTGGTACTCCAGGGTATGATATCAGGCCAGAGGACAGGGTTCCAGCATTCAAAGAATGCGCAATTGATGGTGTCAAATTAGAATGCTGTCCATGCGCAAGGACTGAAGATAAATGACTTGAGGATGTTGCCATATATGAGGAATAAAGTGCTCCAGTACTAGCAGGCAAAGACCGCAAAGTCATGCGATAAGGAGACAGACTCAGGACGAAATGTCATCCGACTGGCGACTGCTACCTAGTTCTCCTCAATCTGCTAAGAACAATGGACATGTTCAGAACTTCAACTTTCTAAGAAGCGCAGAGAAAACACTTACATAGGATAATTTCCATATATGCCAACTCTATGAAAATGGGTTTTGGTTATAATGTGGTCAAATTCAGTTATGAGTCTTCAAACGAAATGTACGGTAGTCGATAACTGGAGTCAGTACAATTGTTCTGTTAAATTACAGTAATTATGCAATTGCATATTTGTTTGCTATTGCGTATATGATGCTGCATTGCTGCTAATGTAACATTCTTTACAAGAAAAAAAGACTATCCGGTTTATTAAATAGAGCACGAAAACATTCTCCAAATTCTCATATTAATCAGGGAAAAAAAGGGAAATAAAACCAATCCATCTATTTACCACTACTCTTACATATAGAGTGGCGGGAACCAACTCTTGCTGTGGTGGTGGAGTTGTGGGTGTACGGTTCCACCCACCAGGGTTCAAATCCTGGTATCCACCTTTACGCACACACGAGTACGTTTAAGTACGAATTTTGTGAGGCCGATGATTTATCCCCGGTTTTCGTCTGTCTAGGCGTATTCCAAGTGGGCGCACTCGCATATGTGTCTTCTTTGTAATTGCCAAAAAAAACATATAGAGCGGTAGAAATTACATATTTGCATGGAAACAAATGTCTTTTTATAGAATCCCTGCGTACAAATAAATTTAAGTAAAGATAATTGTTCATCTTTCGCCAAGGAGATACTATTGGACAATGGACAATTTTCGTCAAGTAGATGGTGCCGAATAAGCACATATTACAGCAAAATTCGTAACAAGAGTAAAGAGTTCAAGCAGTTCAACTTTAGACTGTAACTCCATAATCCGATCGGAAACAGAAATCTAAGTCTATGACTACCACGCTGTAAGGAATCAAGTAGTCAACTCGACGAATCAACAGTATTCGAATTGCACGAACTTGATGGACACGGGGGAAGATGGAACGAGAGATCACGAGTCTTCTTTTCAAAAAGTGATTATTGAGTCTTAAGGCCATATAAATACGTATTTGCAACAAAAAAAGATTATACACGAGAGTTAACAGGAACTAAAAAATTTGACAGGTAAAGCTTGTGATTAGAAGTTCGCACCTTTTCTGCAACCAGCAAGCAAATTGCCCGGTAAATCTGCAAACTCCCTTGGATTCAGGCAACTAGGCAAGAGTGGTGCGAGTGGAAGACTACGGAGGAGCACAAGAAGCAACTACAAACCAATCATCATCGGTTTCGCCTAAAATTAAACAGAAACAAACATAATGGTCAGTGGTAGACTTCGCTTAGACCGTGATGTTTACGAGGCGAGTACAATAATATTGGATTCGTGGATGACGACTGACGACGCGGAGGGACAAGAGGGTGAGACAAAGAAGTGGAAGAAGCTTTTTTTGTTTATAGATAAAAAACGTGAAACAGAAAAAAAGAGAGATAAGGGTATCTCGCGGACTTTAGAAAAGAAAGAAGAAATAGGTTACATGTAACTTCAAATCTTTATAATATATCACTAGTGTTATATGTCAGTCTCATAATAAATAATCTCACAATAAGTGACATACCGTGAATCATGTAGTTATTTAGTGGCATATTATAATTTTTTTTTTAGGAAAGATATACCTGATGCAGGGAGATTACTTGGCCGGATTCTATGCGTTTCGATGATACCTTCGGTCCTCTCGACTCTCGGCCAGGGTGTTTTGTCGACGGCATCCACAGGCTGACAGGCGGTGGCGGCTCTGGGGCCCAATTACGCTGGGCTAATGGCCCTCAGGAGATGAATTAGGATGCCAGTGCTCCAACTCCCGGGCCTCTCGTGTACGCAGAGTCTCATGGAGCCTAGGCATAGGCCTTTTCGCTGAAATGTGCTCGTGTAGTCGTGTCGTGTGTGCGTGAAGTATAACACGGACAGCCCAATCATCTTCTCCACGCGCGCTTCGCTTATCCACGTTGGGCTCCACGTCTGCGCGAATCCTCGCCGCCTCTTCGGTGCCCCTTTGGGCGCCCACCACCACCTGCGCCGCTTGCTCCTAAACTGTGCCTGGCTAGTTGCTGGGCTCCTCTAAAAAAAGTTGCCTATGCCAAGATTGTTGGGAATTGTGGGCCGTTTGGTTTGGCAGTTTGGCGGCGTCCTGGCTTGTTTCTTTGTCTAAAGCGTCACACAACACACGAGCCAAAACAAAACAAAAACCTGCTGTTCCTGTAGCTTCGGGATCGAACACGCGACGCGAGCCAAAACCAGCGGTGCCTATCGTTTCCACATCGAGCAAATCGCAATTATGTGGCACAGCACTAGATAGAGACGGGCGTCATACCGTCTAATGGACAACGTGACATCGAGGCTCTTTTGGAGCAATTCACATGAATGTCCACCGAATGGCTCCAGGACGGACCCAGCAATAGAACGAGTCTAGGCAGCGGCCTGAGGTACATCGTTGGTGGGATCCTCAACCCACCCATCCGCCACGAGCGAGTTCTGCTTGGCGTCGATGAGTAGAAAAACAAGCAAGGTGAGTAACGTTCTAGGGAGCTAGGCCAAGTGACTGGAGGAGAGTATTAGGCCGCATGATGAGGAACTATGTATGGCTCAGTCTAACAACATCCTAAGGAGCTAGGCCAAAGACTGAGGGAGAGTATTGTGCCGTTGTGCCGCATGATGAGGAACTAAGTATGGTCCAGCCTAGTATCCACTAGTCAAGCCGAGCCTAGTATCAATTAGTCATATAGCCAGTCGAGCGTCGAGCTAGCCCTAGCGGCTGTCAGCTAGCATGCGTAGCAGGCCTAAAGCAGTGCGCGGTCACTGGTGCTTGAGGAAATTATTTGAAAATAAAATGGATTAAGATTTTTGTGATTAGTTGAATGTTTGATTTTATTAGATTAGAATTGTATCACGTGTGTGTAAATACCGGTGCAAACAGAAACGTGACGGTTATCCCATTTTCCCTAAAATTAATTCCGGGGTCCGCCAATACCACACGACGACACAAGCCGTCACGTTACCGAACATCACGACGTGCCGGCTCACTTTGCGTGTTTATCCTACGTACCCTTTCGTCTGGCTTTGCTGCACTGCACCGCCCGTGCTTCTCCTCGTGTATAAGTAGAGCATAACGCGAGAGAACTTCTCATCATCCATTTGTAACGTACCTAGCTTCGCGACTCTTCTGTGAGAGAGAGAGAGTATGATGGAGGAGGCTAAGGAGCCTACCGACGCAATGTCGTCAGTGGCAGAGGAGGCGCCGGTGACGGCGGACCGGCCGGTCCGGGCAGAGCTGGAGACGCACCTTCCAAAGCCTTGTGAGTACTTCGGTTCTTCCGTGCACTGATCCGTCCAAAAAAAATCGCGATGGTTTCATCAGAAAAGCAATGATAATAATATGCATGCAGACTTGGCTCGAGCACTGGTTGCACCCGATGTGAACCATCCTGAGGGAACCGAGGGGCACGACCACCGCCAGATGAGCGTGCTGCAGCAGCATGTGGCCTTCTTCGACCTGGATGGCGACGGTGTCGTCTATCCCTGGGAAACCTACGGAGGTAATGCATGATAACCTGTTGGGCCTGTTTGGCCTGTTTGAAATGCAGGAATTTAATGAGAAATAGTTTAGTTCCCATAAGAATCTAGGAAAAATTTCACGTTAAAACTGGGATTAGTACTTAGTACAATTTTCTCTGTGCATACACAAGATGTGTCTATCTAGCTGTGGCTCACGTAGAGTGTGTTCTGAAAAATACGGCATACACTTGCCAATCGACTGTTCATTGATGGTTACGTTGTACGAATTCCAGGACTACGGGCACTGGGCTTCAACGTGATTGTGTCGTTCATCCTGGCAATAGCCATAAATGTTGGTCTAAGCTTCCCAACTCTGCCTGTAAGTACAAAAAAAAGGTCAAAACTTGAGGAACATTCGTCAACATATATATTTCTCTGAGCTAGCAAGCTGTTATGCATCTGCGCTTTCATGATCCGGACAGAACTGGATACCATCTCCCCTGTTCCCAATATACATCAAAAACATCCACAGGGCTAAGCATGGCAGCGATTCCTCAACATATGACACCGAGGGAAGGTAATTTAGATCCAATGCAAACTTGACTGCTAGTTCAAAAACTTATCATCTGTTAGTTACATGCTGACATGTCCAATGACGTTGCTATTATGAAATAGGTTCATGCCGGTTAATTTCGAGAACATCTTCAGCAAGAACGCTCGCACAGCGCCGGATAAGCTGACATTTGGCGAGGTTTGGCGGATGACCGAAGGCCAACGGGTGGCGTTTGACTTTGTTGGAAGGTGAACACTTGTAACGTTGATATGATCTCATTTGATTTGGCCATTTACTTAAGTTACCACTAGTGCCCGTTGAATCTCTTCTTCCATTTTCTCACGACAATGACAAAAATGCTTACTAATGTCTGCGTGTAAATTCATATGTATTCAGGATAACGAGCAAGGGGGAATGGATATTGCTGTACGTGCTTGCAAAAGATGAGGAAGGGTTCCTTTCGAAGGAGGCTATTCGCCGTTGCTTCGATGGGAGCCTGTTCGAGTTCATTGTCCAGCAAAGGAGGGAAGCACATGAGAAGCAGCAGTAGACTGCTGTACTGTCATCCCGGAATATACTTGTGTATGCCTAAGAAATAAGAAGGGAAATAAAGTTCCGGGGATCAAGATTGTGCTTTTAATTAAAAATAGATTGAAGGTGTGCTTGTGTAATTGATATATCAACATTATGTAAACCAGCAATATTGTGAAAATCCCTGTTTGCGAGATAATGGTATATCTGTGGGAGGTTGTGTTGGACCTATGCTCTGCCCGATTGCATGGAACTTCAATACTTCATATCGCAGTTACCCTTTCGCAGCTCCACATAGGCTGAAAAAAAATGCATACAGCCGACTACTTGCGCCGCAAAAAAAATTTCCAGCTGGGCCGTACCCGGTTGGTCAGCTGGGTTGTTTCCCTTTTCTTTTTCCCTCTGTCCTAAGCATTAATTAAAAAGAAAATAGTTCATATCACTTGTTACTAATAGCATCTACAATAGTTTATTTCTTAGTTTGTTACTAAGAGGAGAGAGAGTACTCAATCTAATAAAAAAATAACCATTCCAATGGATTATTTCTTAAGCTTGTATCTAAGATATTAATTGCTACAAGCTTGTTAGTAGACAGTGGGACCCACAAAATGAGTGTTTAAGTAACAACTAAGCCTCCAATAGAGTTTTTTGTTGTTTCTTATGTCTTGGTATTAACAATCTGATGGTTTCTTCATGTAGAAACAGCTTCACCTTCTCTCCTCATCTTCTCTCCTCCACATCATCTAAAAGCTGATGTGGCAACCTCTTAGTAATAGCTGAGGTGGATTGTTGTAGATGCTCTAAGGAATGAACACATCAGCATTTAGATGATGTGGAGAAGAGATGGTGGACTTGTTACTAGATGAAGAAATAAGCAAGTTATTGATATCAAGACACAAAAAAACAACAAAATACTCTGTTGTAGACTTGCTTGTTACCTAAAAACTCGTTTTGTGGGGTCATGCACACTTGTAGCAATTAAAAGATTAGATATAAACTCAAGAAACAATCCATTGGAATGCTTGTTTCTCTTTATTAGATTGAGTACTTTCTTATCTTAATAACAAGCTAAGAAAAAAACTATTGTACTGCTCTAAAACCATCTGACTGGCAACATTCTGTAGCCAGCAATGCTGGTCTACAGTGAAGACCTGCTTATGTTTATTTTGATATTGTACCGAAAGAACAAGA
This sequence comes from Phyllostachys edulis, assembly GCA_036346405.1. Taxonomy (NCBI): domain Eukaryota; kingdom Viridiplantae; phylum Streptophyta; class Magnoliopsida; order Poales; family Poaceae; genus Phyllostachys; species Phyllostachys edulis. The sequence continues at coordinate 27,469,235 of CM070551.1, forward strand.
CGTGCCCATCATTACAAGCGCGCACGCGAGCATGCACAACATAACTCACTCTCCATAGGGCACCCATATACTATTCCATATCATAGTTCAGTTACGTTAACGGGTAGTACCAATCTAGATTCTAGTAGTAGTACTAGTAGTTACGTTAACCAAGCTGCAGCTGAGATTAAATTACTCGGACCTCAAGACGCCAAAAGAAGCCTCCGGACACGAGGAATACTCCGTGCGTCCCGCGCCACGTTACGGCCGCGCAAGGCCGAACGCCATGCACGCGCCCACGTCGTGCCGCGGTGCCCTTCTCGGCGGCCACGTCCCCACCGCTCCGAGCCGCTTTATATGTGCCTGCGCGGCCCTGGAACTAGCTACGATATTGGGAGCACTAGCGCACTACTCCGTTAAGTCCACTTACGAGTTTCTTTTCGTCGTCTCACGTTTGTGATTCTCTAAGTCCTTCGTGCCACGCGAGCTAGTGCGCGGTAGCGAAAGCAAAGATGCAGGGGGCGGCCAAGGCGCGCAACGGCGACCGCGGCGTCGACGCTCGCGGCGCGACGAGGATGGAGGGGAGGGGCGACGCCGGCAAGGTCGGGGACTTGCGTGGCATGCCGGCCGTGGAGGCGAAGGACTCCCTGACCATCGTGGCGCTGCAATCGCCGGTCACCGTCGTGCGCCCCGTCCGCGGCGACCTCGAGGAGCACGTCCCAAAGCCTTGTGAGCAACATATGCACGCTGTTTCAATTGGTCCCTGCAGCGTTTATATAGCAGTCGTGGTTTTGCCTAATTAAGAGTCTTAATAATGAATGGGCTGAGCAGATCTGGCGAGAGCTCTGGCGGCTCCGGACATCTACCACCCCGACGGAACCACGGATGATCACAAGCATCACCATATGAGCGTGATGCAGCAGCACGTAGCCTTCTTCGACTGCGACGACAACGGCATCATCTATCCGTGGGAAACTTACGATGGTACATACATGGCCGCTGCGTCTCCTCTTAATTTGCTAGTCCTGGTCTTATTATAAAAAAAGGCTAGTCCTCTAGATCCAGTATTACTTACGAATATGCACATTATACCCTGTGGAAATAAGGTACATAAACATCTTGTCGTGCATGTATTGATGTATGATGTACTAATCTAGGATGCCGCGCGCTTGGATTCAACGTGGTCATGTCTTTCTTCATCGCTCTATTCGTTAACGTGTCCATGAGCTATCCCACTCTGCCTGTGAGTGAAGTACCCTCCAAATTTTTTTACTTCAGCATGCAATCGCATGGCCGTAATTATATATTTCGCCACTATGTTTTTCCTACGCATTTTAACTGCGATTTGAGACTGTAGGGTTGGCTGCCGTCTCCTCTTTTCCCTATTTACATCCACAACATCCACAAGAGTAAGCACGGGAGTGATTCCAAGTCCTACGATAACGAGGGCCGGTAATTAATTGATCTTCTGTTAATCTCACTGTTCTGTTTAATTTCCAAACTAAAACACGAATAAAGATCTTTGTAGACAGTAAGGTAAAAATTTTGGGGTTCAGGTTTATGCCGGCAAATTTCGAGAACATCTTCAGCAAGTACGCCCGCACGTCCCCTGACAAGCTCACATTCAGGGAGCTGTGGCAGATGACCGAGGGGAACCGGGAGGTGTTCGATTTCTTTGGCTGGTAAGCACCGTTGGAACATCAATCTTGCTATGAACCTGGACGAACAACTCAGAACTGAGGCCATTGAAACGTTGCAGGATTGCATCGAAGCTGGAGTGGACGATCCTGTACATACTGGCGAGGGACGAGGAAGGGTTCCTGTCGAGGGAGGCCATGCGGCGGATGTACGACGGGAGCCTCTTCGAGTACGTCGCCAGGCAGCGCGAGGAGCACATCAAGATGTCCTAGATCATTGGGCCGTCGTACGTACGTGCTCCCGTTGCACAGTGCACACCTGATCGATGAGAAAGCGGGTGAACCTGCACTGTAGTGGGATGGATGCTGAGCTTGTAATGGTTTCCCTGTATAAAAGAGACCTAGATGTGTTGTATCGTATCGTTGATGTGAAATAGAAAAATAACGTGATATGCCATCCTGTAGGCAAGATGATGTTGGTCCGCCCCCAGGTGCCAATTGTTTCCTTAGGGGATCAACAGTACTTCCAGTGGTGACGGCCGTCGTCGTACATCCTTCCCTTCCGTCGCCGACCGAAACGTTGATTGTGACGGCTCTGTTTGCGCAGTTTGGTCCGGGCACCATCGAGGAGGGCGATTGCTCTGCTATCCGGCCGGCGTGCTCCGGCCTGGATCAGGGTTTTTTTTTTAAAATTTTACCGGAGGTGGCCGGTATGGCCGAAAATCGATTTTGGCCGAAATTTTCATAACAAAATTTTAAATTTCGGGTTTTAAATTAAAAAAATCAAACCCGAGCAAAATTCAAGCAAATTTGTTTTTTCTAAGTAAAATCCATCCAAACCGAATTTTTGGAGACCGATTTGTATTTCTACCGGCCCCACCGTAGCACCGAATTTTTTAAAAAATGAAAACTGGTAGAAGGGTTGTCCGTTATATTAATAGAGAAGAGCGGAACGAAAACCGCAAGATACCAAAGCTAAGACAAAAAGGCCTTAAACTACAAAGAAATAAAGAACTCCAGGCTTTTGGCCCCTGTAAGGAACCAAGCTCTACCCTCCTCCTTGATCTTGGCTAGGAGATCTAGAGGCGTTGTGGCTATATTGCTGAAGATTCTCGCATTTCGTTCATTCCAAAGCTCCCATGCAATTAAGATCGTGAACATTGTCCTGGTCGTCCTAGGAGAACCAGTCACCTTTGCTACGTTGGACCACCAGTCTAGGATATTCGTGCAGGGTGGCCAAGTGGAGGGTTGTAGACTTTCCATGCCAGTCCAGTCCGCTATGAGCTTCCAAATACGACCAGAGAAGCGACAGAGTGCAAGGAGGTGTAAGACTGATTCCAGAGAGTGTCTGCAAAGGGGGCAGAAGCGATGATTAGGCCATCACCTTGCTTCAAGTCTGTCTAAGATCCAAAGTTTGTTTTGGATTGCCAACCAAGTGAAAAGTTTGCCCTTTGAAGGGGCGTGAGTTTGCCAGATTAAGGATTTGTAGTTGGTCGCTATGGATCCCAGGAAATGTAAAGCGTAGGCAGATCTAGAAGAATATGCTCCATACTGATTTTGCTTCCAAGAAATCTCGTCTGATGTGCCTTGAGATAGTTGGATTTGGTTGATTCTGATCCAAAGATCTACGAATTGTTCAATATGGTGGGAAGAGAAACCTCTCAGAAAGTTAATGTCCTGTACTCACCGTCTGTTCTGTAAAGCCAAGAACACAGTCGGCTTCTTACGATTAGAAATTTTGAAAATCTTTGAGGCTTTGTCTTTAGGGGCCTCACCATGAAGCCACGCCGAGAACCAGAATGAATCACCGAAATTTTCAATTCCAGTTTTCGGCCGGACCCCTCGCCTGGATCGGTCGATATTTTAGTGGGCCGGCCGTGTCAACTGGCAATACGTATAACTACAAGATAAAATAGTATTAATTACTAGCTATAGAAATGGACCTCGCACCTGGCCTATTAGCTCAGCTGGTTAGAGCGTCGTGCTAATAACGCGAAGGTCGCAGGTTCGAGACCTGCATGGGCCAATTGGTTTTGCACCTATATTCTGTCTTCTACCTTCTTTCCTTTTTTTTATTCATAATAATTCTCAATGACTTGTCCTTTTACTTTGTTAATTTCTGTTCTTTGTTTTAACCGTTCTGTACCAATCCTGTCTTGTAGGTCCCGCTCGGGACGGCTTCTGCTGCTGTTTTTCCTTTGGAGAAGCCAAAAACTGTTTCAAACACATGTCTTTCCAACGTGGATTTTAGAGAAGCCAAAAACCCCTCATAATTAGAAGAAGCCAAAAGCTAGTAGCCACCCCTGCTTCCCGTAGCTTTTGCGGGTTAGAATTAAGTTTTTGCCCTTAAAAGTTCGAGTTATTTACCCACCTCATACCAGGTATAAAAGCTCAACTCACACCTCTCCCCATTCATTCGGTTCCCTACTCCACCCACACCTCTCTCCGTCGCACAAGCCTCCCTGAAGCCCTCCTTCTTGTCGCCTCCTTCTCGGCCTCCTCTCAAATTCTGCTAGCCCTCCTCTGCCTCTTCTTAAGACTGCCTCCCGCCGACCCCACAGCTCTCCTCTGCTCATGAACATGAGAACGAACCGAAATTTCTTGAAAATTAGTTTCTTGTTTTTTTGTTGGCTAGATCTGATGGCAAGGAACATATTACGCTTTATTTTTTGGTTGAATCATGTTCTTGAATTTTTACGCCATGATGAAATTTTGTTGTTCTTGAATTTCAATTGATGCAGTGGGGAATTGGTTGAATGTTGAGACGTCTGAATATTCAAACTTGCATAATTAGTTTCACAAAATTTTAACATGTGCAAAAATTGAAATCTGTACAAATCCAAATTTTGTACAGCCCAAATATTCAAACTCGTATAATTAGTTGTACAAAAGTAGAACTGGATTAAGTTTTCTATTGTGAGTTTCTAATCTAAATCCTAGAATCTTTGAATTTGCTGCCTTGCAGTGATCCAGTAGTGGAACATGGACATTTGAAATCAAATTCTAAACACTCATGTGAAGTACAAAGCAAAGAACTTACATAACATTTTGTATTTTATACTTAGAAACGGAGAATTTAGTACGTTTAATGCTTAAAATAAATTAAATCCACTCATAATATCCCTCCATCGGCACCAAACATGCCATCATTTTCCTCAGGGGTATTTCAAACATTTTTCAACTCGTGCAGCGAGCCAGCCAACCTAAAAACCAATCTGTCAAACACCAAATGTCTCAAGCTCAATTGTTCAGTCATATAGCCCAGCCGAAAGCTGTTTTTCAGAAAAACTGCAGTCATGCCAAACAACCCTTATTCATCTCTCTTTTGGTGTTTAATATTTTGTACATCTTTTTGTTTACTTTTTTTCCCGAATTTTTTATTAGTAATAATTAATATTTCCAAAATTAAAAAAGTAGTAAAGGTGGCCTGATAATACACTATCTTATTAAAGCAAAGTCAAAAGAAATCATCATATTCGCTCTTAATGGCTACAAATTCCCACGTTATCGGTAGAAAACAATCTACACTATCGATCATGGTGGGCCTAGATTATAACAGTCTAGATTAAAAAAGAAGTCAATGTCAAGTACAATAAAACTAAAAGTCGGAATAAAAATAAAATAAAACTAGCAATTTTATTTCCATATGAATTACTAAGTAAAATCCCTAAATAACTATAATTGAACAAAAACTAAAACTAAAAACGAGATTTGTATACTAAATTCACCAAAAAATAACTCAAATTGAATAAAATAAAATAAAATTAGCAATTTGAATTTGATATGAATTCCAATAATTATAATTTGGAATAACAATTAAACAATAATTGACAATTAGATTTGTATAGGAAATCCAACAAAAAATAAATGAAATTCAAAATTTTTAAAAATATTAGCAATTTAATTTCAATACAAGTTCCAAAGTAAAATCCCTAAATAACTATAATTCTTAATAAAAATTAAATAAAAAATAGCAATTGGGTTCAGATATGAATTCCAAGAAAAATAACTAAAATCTGGAATAAAAATAAAAGAAAAGTTGTACTTTGATTTCCATACTAATTTCAAGGTAAAATACCTAAATAACTTAAATTGGGAACAAATTAAATAAATTTATCAATTGGATTTGTATATGAACTCCAATAAAAATAAATCAAATGTTGAATAAAAATAAAAGTTATAATGATGATAGCATGATTAGTGTGGGAGGAGACACAAAATAAGCCACCACGTTCGCTCTGAAGGGCTAGAAATTCCTACGTTGGAGGAAAATGAGAAAAATCTACACCGTTGATCATGGTGTGTCAAGATTATAATGGTCTCTAAAAGGTGTCCATGTCAACTACAATAAAATTAAAATTTAGGATAAAAAATTAAATAAAATTAACAATTTGATTCTCATACTAATTCCTAAGTAAAATATCTAAATAATTATAATTCGAATAAATATTAAATAAAAATAGGCAATTATATATGTATACAAAATCCATTGAAAACTAACTAAAATTCGAATAAAAGATAAAATAACATTAGCAATTTGGTTTCGATACAAATTCCAAGGTAAACTCCTAAATAATTGTAATTTAAAATAAATATTAAAGAAAGAATAGCAATTGATTTGTATATGAATTTCAAGAAAAATAACTGAAATTGGGAAAAAATAAAAGAAAAATTGTAATTTGATTTCCATACAAATTACAAAGTAAAATGGCTAAATAATTAAAATTCAGAATAAGTTATATAAAATTAGCAATTTGATTTGCATACGAACTCCAATAAAAAATAACTGAAATTTTGAATAAAAATAAAAGTTATAACGCGAATAGCACGAGTGGCATCGGAGGAGGCCAAGAAAGAGTGTAATGGCATCGATCTGTCCTGCAAGATGACATTGACACGTAGGGAAGCGAAGAGCCGAGGCGACGATGATGAAGATGAGCATAATGTCGTGCTGCTCACCTTAGCCGTTGAACGAGGACAATGTTGCGTTGCTCACCAAAGCCATTGAAGAGAAAGTCCATAGTTGGAGAAGCCAAAGGACGTGATGGTAAGTGGTGAGGATCGGCGTTGTTGAAGAAGTTAGTGGCCAAAGAAGCTCGATGATAAGAAAACCTTGGTAGAGAGGAGATGAAGCTCCGCATTGAAGACGAGCTATGGACAGTATTGGGCCATTGGGTAGCTAGGAGTGTGTCATCACTAGTGAGGGGCACGACGTCATCGGTGATGGCAAGAAGAATCTCCATATCGTCAGATAATGAGTAAAGCAGTCATGCTGGCATCAGTGAAGAGACGAGGTTACCGTGGTGTAACATCCTAAAAGTGCCTAAATGCAAAAATATAGGATTTTTAAAACTTTTTGTATGATTATCTGTGGTCGTTTTGCTGGCTTGCTTTTTTTGGGAATATTTTGAGCTACATTGCTTTTGCCGGCATAGGTGGTAATTACAGAAAACCCTAGCAATGTAAACCATAAAGGTCGAAAACATAAAACTCAAAACCTAAATACTAAATGTGCAAAAGTCCAATTAGGATTGTTTAGCAGCTGTCAGAGTTGTCTATCATCGCATGAGAATGTTCTGAGTAAAATACCAAAACTTGGCCTAATCACCATATTGCCATCTCATTTCCTTTCCCTGTCTACTGTTCCTTTGGCCAAGTGTAACAGCCCAAAATCCTTAAGTTGGATTAGCTATGCATCTACTGTGCATTTTTAAAATTTTGGACCTTTTTAAAACTTTTTGTTGCAAAGAAAATAGGTTACAACCTGGTTTTTCAAAACCTAGAAATGAAAATTTTCAAATAAAATAAAAGTTTGTCAAGAGTTTGAAAACTTAGTTCAGAATAGGGTATAAAACCCTATGTAGAAAATCCTTTGCTTTTGAAGACTAGATTGAAACCTAGTAATCCAATACTTCTTCTCCAATTCAAAAGTCCAATTTGAATTTGGGGCAAAGCTAAAAAGGTTTTAAGTATGGAAATGTATTTTGGAATTCAACTTAAAATAGTAATACCTCAGATACTCCTAAAATACTTGAGGTAATTTTCACAAAGAAATCTCAATTTTAAACTTGAAACTATACCTTCTTTATCTCAGAATTACAAATTGAAATTCTATTTTGAAAATATAGTAATATCCATAGCTAGGAATATTTTAGTTGAGTTCTATATGACTTGGTTTGCTTATTTGGAATTTTCTGGAATATTGGAGGTTGTTTGGTTTCTTGTCAATTTGCATGTTCGAATTTGAGTTTGAATTTAAAATACAAACAAATCAAGTGAACAGTGTCTAGAAATATTTTTCCTAGGTTTCGGAACATATTATAGACTCACCCTAAACATTTCACAATTTTTAGAAATTATTTGCTATTTTAAAACAGCCAGTCAAACCAAGAAAATCAAAAGTCAAACACCAAAATAGAAAGTTAAAATAATTTTAGAGAAAATTTTACAAATTGAAAAACCCTGGAAAAATTAATTATTGTACTAACTAGTGTCAGGTACCTTCCTTAAAATTTTCATCAATTGTGGAGCTAAGAATCTACCTTCAAAAATTCACTTAGCTGCCTTTTCCTCAAAAATCAAGACTTGCACTGTTCATCCGACCGAGTCCGAACTTTCGGACCGACCGAGACCAAATCGTTTTGGCTCAGCCGGACGTGTTCGCTCGAACCGCCTTTCTTCTTCTGCTGACGACCCGGCCCCGCTCGCGGTCTTCTTCTTCCACGCCTCGCGAGAGCTCAAATTTCCATGTCCACTCATGCATTTCTTCTCTTGTCTAACTCCGCCCGGTCTTGGACCACGCCCACATTTTCCCCCCCCATCACACTTGACCACCAAATTGGCCTTGGCCCCCCCCACGCTGCCGTTGCATGTTGCGGCAGCGTCAAGCCGCCTCCACGCCTCCTCGCCCTTGTCGCCTCCACATTATACGCTCCACCCTTTCCCCTTTAAACCGCAGCCTAGAGCCCCTTGGACGACCTTCCTCCGCACCAATTCCCAACCCTGGGCTCAATCTCAGCTCCAGAAACCCGAGCTCTGGAGCTGGCCACCAGACCCGCCGCGCCGCCTCCAAGCTCTCCGGCCATTCCGGCTATATCTGGCCACCACCGACCCCGTCAAGGCGCGCCATGCACCTCAAGAAGTCGAACCCCTCCATCAATTTTGAGCTAGCGTCACCGTGGAGCCGTGCGCACGCCATCTTCTCCGGTTCCAGCCAAATCCGCCGCCGCGTCTTCTCCAGCGAGCTCGAGCTCGATTCCCCGCTCTATGAGCATCCTCTAGTTCTCCTCTTCCTCCCCCTAGCACTCACTTGCGTTCTTCTCTTCTCCAGGGACCCCGCCACGTTGAACCGGTCGCGCCGCACCAAGTCACCATCGCCGGAGCACCTCGGCGTCTCCCCGTCCCCAGCGACCACTCCGGTGAGACCCTCAGACCTCCCTTATGCTCATGCCTCTATCATTTTTGTCACTACCCCCTCCGAGCGTCTCCTCACCGTGACGCCTCCATAGTCGGCCGCCCCATACCCTTGCCGCGCCGCCATCGTGCCGTTGGAGCCCCAACTCCATCACCCTCTGGGTCGCCTCCACTCCCTGATCCCATTTCAACCCCCACCGCCGCTTCGCCGCAGCCCAACCGCCAACGATGATCGCCTTCCGAACCAGCCGCATCTCCCCTACTCTGCTCCCTTTTGCCCTCTATCTGTAGCCTCTTTTGTCACTGACAATAGGATTAACTTGTAAGGAGATGAGTGCTAAGTGTTATGCCTAACTAATGGATCACCAAAAATTTGTTTAACAAATAGATAAATAAATTAGTTAGGAGATTAGTTAACAACATTTCAATTACAGCATGATTCTTTGATAGACTGAATAAGCAGAGAAGTGTAGATGCAAAAATCTGAACTGACAGAGGACTTATAAACCTATTGAATGACAAATTAATCACTCAAATATAATTGACAAATAGATATTTGGTCTAGAGAGAAGATTAGTTGACAACAGTATAGTTTTTAGATAAGATGCTGAACAGAGAAGCAAAATTGAATTGGAGTCAAATTGAAATGTCAGTAAACCCTTTTTGTAAGCCCAACCAATTTTCTTGCCAACTAATGCTAGAACTGTTAATTGGACGACTCTAATGGATTAACAAAATTTAAGATTGAAATTGAGAAGGTTTGTATAGCAGCACTGCATTTCAGAAGAATGCTGTGTTGTCAGTTGAGTGAATAAAGAAGGTTTGAATGGTCAGATTTGTCATTGTACTAATAACCTTACTATCCAAGTAGTTGGAAATGTCCTTGACTCTTTAAGCCATTGAACCTTATCTAACTAGGAGCACAAACATTAGTCATAGGAAGAAATTCTGAACAGAAAAGGTGATCTAAGATGACAGTAGGAATTCTAACACAAGTAGTTAGAAATTGTATCAATTCATTTAGTCGTTAAGCGATCTTCTAATAACAATAACTAAATCTGAAAAATCAAGAGTGGATGCGAATTTTCAGAGAAACCAATAGAGGTCAACAAACTCATTTTGTTGAAATGTTGAACAGAAGAGGGAAGATTATTTGTTAGGTGTCGTGTTTAGCTCTTAGATCTCTCAAAACATTATTTATCGAATGTGTAATTGTATTGGTAAGAAGATTTAGTTGTCAACCTCTCTTTCTTAGCAATTTTCCTTTAATAGGATGAATGACTGAAGAATAACTAGATGAAAAACTAAATAACAGTGAACTAATGGCAGTGGATTGATGACCTTTATAAAATTCATTTTCAATTGAAGGTTATCGTTCCATTTGAGTTTGGGTCTTAAACTAACACTTAAATTAATAGCGGAAAGCATCTTATAAGCAAGCATCAGTTTGATTCTCCAAAACAAGCAGTGAGATCCTAGTTTATGCAGAGAATAAATGGATTTAGAGAGAACAGTCAGTAGGTTTATTTAACAAATGGAGATTTCAAGATTTCTAACCTCATGGTGTTAGTGAAGTCTAGTACTTAATCATAGTTGCCAATTCTTTGTAGCTTTTAACTGCCAAATGAACTTAAAAACAGAATTATCAACTTCTTTAGGATCACAGTGTTCAGCCGGTGACAATTAATCCAAAGAGAGTAAGAATTAGATGGGAGGTAAGATTAGAATGCATTAATCAAATAGTAGTGAGATAGAGCCGTGTTAGGTGCCAAAGTAAATGGTTTATACAATATGATTACTAACCTCTCATATCTAGTCTAAAAGAGTAAAATTGATCATAAGTCAAGATTTGAATTAGTGGTTAGTAAACAACAGTAGACCTAATGCCATAGTCTTAATTGTCAAAATTCATAACTGATTCAAATTAACTCCAAATCCAATGATTTTTATTCTTAAATTTATCTAAAATCATAATCTACCTTCTGTATTAATTTCATAATTTTGGGGGAGTTTTGGTGTTTTATTCGGTATTTTTGCTTTGTCGGTTCTTATCGATAGATGACAATGATTCGCGAGTGCAACGGTGTTGATCATGTGAATGTCCAGAGTACCAGCAAGCAAAGGCAAGCAGTTTTTCCATTGATGCACGTTGATCATATTATTTGTGCATGCTAATATTTCAAATGTTTCAACTCTATGTATGCATGCTATGTTGTCAAGTATTTCTTAGTTCGCGATAGTTTACCTGATTAGTTAAATAAACTGTAGGTAAACATCCATCCTCTACTACTGAGCCTAGGTTTATATCCGTTGTGATTTAGAGCTAGATGGATGGGCTCTAGTAACTTTACTGGTAGTATACGAATTGTGTCGCTTAGCAGTGCTTAGAACGGTAGAATGGGAATCATCGCTTCGGCGATGGTTATCTTGTCATCACTTTAAATTACTTGGGTCAGGGTACCCATGTATGTATTGTATTTGAGAAACTAAAACTGAAAGTAAAATATTTTAGACTTGGGCACATTGGTTGAATGGTGTGATTGTCGGGTGTGCATGGATGGTGCCTAAGTCAACAAAGACCGAGTTACTTGTGTCACTGATCCAACCGTTATTACGTGCTAACCACATGAGGGACATATGGGACCCCTCTTGACTTAGTACTTTGGCGTGTGTTAGCTCCGAGTCGCAAGAAGTTGGGTGTGTTGAGTGTGTGTCGTGTATCAATAGGAACGTGTTGTGTGTGTTGGGTGTGACGGGGTGGGTTCCTTTCAAGGTTCTCCACACGTAGGAGCATCGGTAAGTTCTCTCTGTCGATGACTTTGACACAACGTATAGGGGTTTCCATTCCCATACGGGCGACTCACAGTTAATACATTATATTGGAAACGTCTTGTAGGACTTAGCTGTGCTGGCATACCTAAGGAAGTGTGCTTAATAGCTTGGCAAAAAGGCGGTCTGACATGTGGGTACAGTTGTACACCCCTGCAGGGTATAAACTATTTGAATAGCCTCGTCCTAGGTTATGGACATGCTTGGTTAGGTCGTGCAAGAACTAGACTATAACTTTTTCCTTAAAACTTGAATTCGAGTGGTACGAATGGGTAATTCATGCTATGTTGTGGTGGCTGTTGGGAAGTCACCTCTAGGTTGTTATTTATGCTTATATTTGATGTCTCGCTATTATTTAATCAAATAAAAATAGATTTGTCAAACTGCCTTCAATCTATTATCTATTGCAAATGAAAATTTGCTTTATGCGTTGAAATGAACCATATGACTCATCCTTTGGTTCATCTTGCATGTAGCTATGTATAGGCTTGTTATTTGTAAGTCTTGCGGAGTACATTCGTGTACTCACTGTTTGCTTTTATTTACTAATCTGGACAGTAGGTATTGAGATCGAATCCGGTAAGGAAAAATTATGCGGGAACGTCGATTTGCTATGGTTTGAACCCAGTCGGTTGCCCTGCGGGTTATGGCAAGCCATTGGGACTTTTATTTATGGTTAATCTCTGATTTTATTTAATTTTATTCACTGTTTTCCGCTGCGTACTTGATAATTATCTTGTTATTTGGCCAGTTGGGCCTTTTGTATGAAACTGAACCTTGTAAGTTCAATATGTTGTAAATTATGAAGTTTTGATATCGTAAGCACTTGTGTATGGATTGATATTGATGTTTGTGATGGTGAATGTGTACCGCTCCTGGGAGGTACATAATACACCGAGGCGCGGGATATTTGGTTTGTGATGCTAGAGTCAAGTGGATGGCTAAGCATTACGAGCTAAATACCCCAGGATCTCACACCAAGCCACTTGAGCCATAGCCCCATCCTACAACTAATTCGTAATGTTGTCTTAGTGTAGTAGCACTAGTTAGCAACTAATACATATTGTCCAAAAGGATCCTTCATTAGCTGCTACTGAACACTCCTCATCGTTGACCTGGCTCATTCAGTCACTTGGCTTAGCCCATAATTCTCCTTTTCCTCAGTGGAACCAGAGCAACATCGTTCACTCTCTCTAACCTGGTGTCATGCGCTGGCCCTTGCTCCACGTAGCATCCATGCAGGCTGAGCCTGTCATTCGCCATTGCTCCAGTCACCACTGCCATCACCTCGCCTACCCCATCTCGACCCGAATGCATCGTCACCTCCCTCACCCGACAGCACCTTTGCCACCACCGCTCTCTCCTTGCCCCTGGCGCCATGCATGCTTCCACGTGTCGCTGCATCGCCAAGCGTATCGCCATCAACACCCATGTCAGCCTCACAACCACCGCACTGAGCTGCCCACCCCGTGCCCATTCCTCCAGCTCTTGCCGAGTGCATTACCGGCCTCATTGCTCTATCCACCCTCCCTGCCTATAAATGGTCGTCTAAGCCATGCCTTGGCCTCCCTTTGCCCTGGCCACTCCCTTCCTCCTCCAAGCGCAAATCCGAGAGAGCCAGAACCGGCTCTGCTTCAAGCCGTGCCGGCCGCTGCGCCCGCCATCGCCGTTCTGGCTAGCCTGGAGGACCTCTCCCACGGCTAACCACGTCGTGATGTGTTCCAGGACCCTCTGTGTTTCCCCTCTGCTGATTTCTCCTTTCACTCACAGGGTCATGCCGGCATTGTTATCTTCCTCACCGTCGGCCAAAACTGCGATTTTCGTCGACGCTCCTCCCTCGAGCAGCGCCTCCACAGCGAACCCACCACACCACTTGTGGCTCACGCCGCCAGCCCGCTTCAGCTCCTCCCCGCCGCCACTACTGGTCCCGGTGAGTTCCCCTTGGCCCCTCATGCTTATGCTTCCCCTAACTCCTCCCCTCTTCCACCATGGTGCCGTCGTGCCTTTAGCTCCCCAACGGCCGGCCGCCGCATGCAGTCACCCCACCGCTCCCGACCACCCCCAAGCGCGCCTCCACCCCCACTAGAGTCACCTTGGCCACCCGGTTCCATGCTACCCCCTCACAGCCACCACCACCTCCGCCAAAGATTCACCGCCTGCACTACCTCCCTTGGTCCACTACTCACAAGACTGTGAGTCTCTCTTCCTGTGTAGCTCTCTGTGGGTGTATGAATGGCATGTGGGGCCCACTGTTCTATGTTAGTAGCAAGTAGCTGACTACAGGATAGTAAGGCAATCAGTGGATAAGTAATCAGAAATTCATTAGTAAGTTAATTAGTGAGTAAATTGAAAAGTACTTAGTGGGATATTACCATATAATCTAAAAAGACAAACTTAATTAGAAATAGTACTAACTCAATTTTCCAATGCAATTCAAGTTGAGTAACTAGTAGTTAAGATAACCAAATTTAATTACTAAGATGATAATTAACTATCAATAGGAGACAATTAGCAGTTAAGTTTAAAGAGCAAGTTTAATAAGGAATCATATTAGAAACAATTATAGTTGCCTACCATAACTAGTTTTAGTTGAAGGCTAGCTAGGATATGTGGATATGGCATTACACATAGGAGTTGTGCAATAATTAGTAACGCTACCGCTTAGTTAAGTGCTACGGCTAGGATTAAGTAAATGTCAAATAACTGAACAACTCGAAAGCAAATTAGGTGACCATTAGTAGTTGACTGTCGATAGGCCGCCAAGTCGGTAGATAATTAAGAAAGCGAATCAGTTAGTGGTATTGTAATATAAATGAGCACTGACAGTAAGGACCTACAGATTAGTGAGTATCGGTTAGGTAGGTGATTAGTGAATAGGTGTTGCAACTGTCAAATACATGGTTAATCAAGTCCATTAGTAAATCAAGCGAGTAGAGGTCTAGCTTGCAGTTAACGATTAGGTTAAGGATTAATAGATGTTCAGTTAGCAAGATGCAATTATGCTGACTAAGGGCTAATTAAGAATAGTTAGAGTTTAATTGAACAACTAGCTTAGTTAAATACTTCGTTACAGTATAGGTTATATTTAAAACTTTGACAGCAGTAGGGTACATCTGCCACTAGAAATGATGTCGAGTTAATCGGGAATTAAGTACTAGTGGTTAAAGGTTGTCTGGAAATGGTCAGTGAACTAGTATCGTAGACCTAATTAAATTAGGGGATGTTAGTAACTCATCTAGTCCCTACAATCCAAAGTGAGTTAACTGGTAATTACACCAAGGCTAGGCAATTAGGTAGCTAGCAGTCCATTTAGTCATGGCAACACCGGGTGAGTAAAACCGTAAGTAAGTGGAGCTAACTAGTGGTTGAATGCAGGTAAATAACTTAGGCGATCCGAGGTTACTTAGTAAGTAGATTAACTACAGTGTAAAACTAAAGTAATCAGCTCAGGTAGCTAGAACCTAGAATGATAGTTATGTTTAGACATATATATACACGCATGATCCAACACTAGTGAATCCTAGTCAATTGTTGTAACAATAAAGATAAAAGTCAGGATCTTTACTAGGTCATGACATTCAGGGTATAGATAATACTTGAGGAATAATACTACTAGACACTCACGAAGATTAGTAGTAGCTATGTCTCACCCTCCTACTAGTTAATCCAAACTGAAGCCGATAAAGTGAATCGTTGAACAAGAAGTAGTAAAGCTAACGAAAATTACCTCAAAAATGAACCCCAAACCCATAGAAACCTTGATCCAGTGTTGGGCTGATATCTAGCCAATGCTTGAAAGTTCTAGCTAAGGCTTATGGAATTTCCTTGATAAATATAAAGTAATAAAAGAAACCAGTAAATGAGCTAGATTCCATGTATCGGTGAGACATATGTCTACCAGAGCGAACCCCGCACTTATGCATAAGTCTCACCCGACCATCATGGAACTTCTCCAATAAATAGGAAGTAAATTCTAAAAGAAACATTAGAGCAACAGTTGTATGTTCCCTAGTGGATAATAGAAGTTCATCCACCAGGCATCGCCTAGGCTCTAGCTGTCGTCCATCGTCAACCATTCCTAGTAGTTGAACCCCTCGTGATCCAAAAGCAGAACTGAGAGTCATACCTAACTAGGTAATCTCTCATCTAGGTAACCATTTAAGAATGTTCCTTCGAACATTCTCTCCCTCTCTGTTGGATTCATCAACTTCTTAGGTTATACTTTTGTCTATAGTATTTCTTTCATCAACTCCTTTGGAGATACTTCGTCTGAAGTATTTCCTTCATCAACTTCCTTTGATTATATTTTGTCTGCAGTATTTCTTTCATTAACTCCTTTGGATATACTTCGTCTAAAGTATTTCCTTTATCAACTCCATTAGGTATGATTAGTTTCACCGAGAGTACTTCGTCCTTTCAAGTTATCGTTAAATATGTTTACTTTCATTTGAAGTGTTTCTTTTTAATTGATTGTATTTGGATTTATTGGAGTTCATTTGAATGTTTTCAAATGCTCTTGGATTTAATTGTATTCTACGTAGTTAAACTCTAAAGTCTCGAAGGAACAACAATCCCAACAAGGACAAAGCTGTGATCAAGATTATCAGAGCATTGAGTAAGACGAGTCAATATTTTGATCATATTACACCTACTTTTTTTGTAATTATATTGTTTTAAATTATAAAATTACATTGCTATGATTTATACAACTATATTAGTCTAAGCTCATAGTTATTGCCTTAATAATAATTGTGTATAAACTTCCAATCCTTGAACTTGGACACTATCATTTGTCACCTTAGAGTTAATGGTTTACATACTAGTTAATGAGTTTATATCTAAGTGTCATGCTTAGCCTTGCTTAGATACATTGTCATGTGGGCATTAAATTGCCCAACAACAATCATTCAAAACATGAAAGCTGGATTTGGGCAGTCGAGGCTGGAGCCTGGCTAGTATGTTGGACTAAAGGTTATTTTAAAAACAAAGGCAAAACCTGAAAAATAGATTTCGACTCGGGTGGCTAGAAAGAATGGTTGGTGCTGGGTGCACGACAGAGAGTTGGTATGTGGATGTACCGCTCGAGTCAATTAAGGACCGAATCTTGTAATGTCTTCTCATGTAAAAGCAGTGCAACCACACATCTATAATGGGTACGACCTGGCTAACTAATTTGTCCACCGTCTTGCAATTTCATCACTGGTGGGTGTGTGAAGTGTGCAAAGGGTAAGGGTTTCATCGATTCACACGACACAAAAAGGAGACCTCCAAGGGGCGCGGCCCAAGGGGGTGATACTTAACGGCGTGAAATTGCGATGAGGTGGGACATTGTAAAGGCCTTATGATAATCAACTTAGCTGTACACCTATAGAAGTGTGTCATGGGCATTATAAGTTGAAATATCTCTTGTGGGTAAAGTGTACAAACTCTACAGAGTAAGAAAACTATCTGGATAGACGTGTTCACGGTCAAGAGCGGTGTTGAGAACTTGCTTGATCTAGCTTTCCTTTTTATAAAACAAATTGTGGATGGAATGGAAAAGTTGGGGTTAGGAACCCGGGATTTGTGATGGCCTGGTCGGAGATCAGTAGTAAATACAGAATAGCCTGAGCATTGAGTGGACGGAGCCACTCAATGGTATAGGAGATGGAATCTCTACTAGTACTTTACAACAAAAACTCACTTTATAAAACTTGTGTTAGTAAAATGCTAAGTCTCATAATTTGCTATTACTTAATCTATTTCAATAAATGGCTTTGTGCAAAATAAAATAACCAAGAGCCTCCCCTTTGATTAGCCCTGCATGTATAATAATTGCATTGTGTGTTGGCTCACGAGTACGGTTGTGTACTCATGCTCGCTATTTATATTCTTTTAGTCAGTAATCATAAAAGAAGGCTTCAGGAACAATTATGAGTATTGATCAAGACTGAAGACCAAGAACTAGGTTACGAGCCCACAGTCGATTGCCGGTGGGTATATCATGAGGGTTCCGCGTGTTATACTTTGATTCTTCTTCCGTTGCTGATCTCTGAAAGTATTTGACATGTCCGGCCATTCTGCAAGTCAAAATTCATAAGGTATATTTATACTTTGTTTAATATTATGTAGTAGCCTTGCATTTTCATGATGTGAGTTTGAACCAACAATGTAACTATGTGTGCTATCTACTGATCCATGGAATGACACAAATTAACACAGTAGATCCCATGTTACAAATTTGGGGTCTCACACGCGGTTAGTGAGGAAGCCATAACATTGAGTTAGTAAACGTCGAAGAAGAGGAGTAACCGATACGAGATAAAAGGACATAGGGCATGTATAATATCATGCATGTGTATATACATGCATGCATCTATACGAATAGAAGCACAGACGTACATAGGGAGAAGAGCAAAAAACTTAGAGTAGAGATGGCGCAGCCGTAGGGAATAGGCTCAAGGTCACTAGAGAGAGTGTGACAGGTGTCACCGGCAAGGATCGACGACGATTGCATGTGTATGCGTGTTGATGTCACAACAGTTAGCATTAAGCAATAATTGGGGAGAAGTGGAAGATAAATATATGGTAAAGTATTGTGTTGGAAGGGTTAGTAGCTGAGAGGGATCAATCAAGATTTGGGCTTGTGGTTAGAGGTTGAAGCAAAAAAGTTGTGATGATGAGAAGAGATAGAAAACACGCGGTTCGATAGGACAGTCAGCGTGTGAGGGAAGATAAGTTCAAGGTAGGTCGCTCGTGGTGCGTCGGTATATGCGTGAGCAAGGTATTCATACCATGTAAACTAATAAGACAATTTTCTGCATACATAATCAACATATTGCTTAAAATTAAATAGAGATATATGTGCATGTATACAATTTGGAAAAAAAAAACTAATAGAATAAGAATAGAGGTATGCAGCTACATGATCTATACATGATAGAGTGTGGTTATATTTGTAAGAACCTCAACAACTTATAACACTCAATGATTTTTTTTCCCCATCAAAGGTTATACTTCAATTACGTTTCTCGTGTTGTATTTTCTTTCAAGCTTCTATTGTCACTTACAATGTTTAGGATATCTTAAAAATATAAGTACTTAAATAGCATATAAGATATGTAAAATTTTCTCAAACATTTATACAAACTTCGAAATAGCTCTGAAAGCCGTCTGGAACAGCGTCGTCCTGTGGTGCGCACCAGACTCCCTAACAAATCGATCTATTGGTCTCGCCTGACAATTATACAGCAAGAGCTAAACGTGGGGCTCCAAAACCTAAACGTGGGCTTCGATCACGCTAGACGCGCTCGACATTTTGCCTGTCTCAATTCGCTGCCCCTTGACTGCTGCTCCCAGATCGATCGGAGACATCCCTGTCTCCTAGCATGCAATCGCTGGAACATGGCAGAAGTCATCACGAGGGTAACGTACACTGGACCAAGATGACATGGAAGATAGGAAGTTAACTGATCTCTGCATTTGTTCTCCCCTGAAAGGCATGGATTAGTTATAGATTTTTTAAAAAAGTTTGGCTGAATTGAACTGAAAGTATCAGCACGTGTTCAAGTGGATAATCATGGACTTTTTTTTTGCTTTAAGACGACTAATCTTTGTGTTTCTAATACTTAAGAGATGACTATCTATGTTGCATGTTGGAGTATTATACAATCATCTCTCTTGAGTTCAGTTGTTTTTTTATCTATATATGTATGTTTCTAGTTTGTTGACATATTGGTATATTTCATATCTTTCGTTGGGTTCACCAACGATTGTACTATAAATCATGGTTCAAAAAAATAGCTATAGTAAAAATCATGATTACCATAGCTTTTGTTGAGTTCGCCTGGTTTATGGTTATGCCAGCCTGCACATGGCTCGCAAGAGAAACATCCATGTACAGGAATCAGATTTTCTAGTACCTACACATTCCGGAAGTATGGTAAACAGCAGAATAACAATTGTCTGGTGCGTTTGAGCTAAAAAAACATAAGAACTTCGATGACTGAACATGTATAGACCCTGTCCAGAGGTGATCATGGATAACAAAAACATTGCATACGTAATATGGAAATCTTTACATCTCTGTCTTACACTAGTTCTGAACAAGAGGGTGGACCAATGCAGCACATAAAAGTTGTACAGCTGTACCTGGATAAAACCTGGTCACATACACAAGGTAAATTCGCATATACATGTACATAGCTCGTACACGATACATCCAAATAATAATAACACCAGAACTTTCAGCATTAACTGAATGATATATAGAACTTCAATTTTCACAAGTCGACCTCGACAGGCACTAACTGACTAACATAACTTTGGAACTTGCACTTTAGCATGAACTAAATCCATACACAAAACATGTCCAACACATAACACTGGGTTAGTGAATAGTAATATTCTGCCAGGAATCTGAATTCACATGAATTTATAAACAAATATCTATTTCAGCTCTCATAAGCTCCATAAACCAGAAGTCCTAAAAAAATATAAATAGAATAAACAGGAGCCTCCTCGCGACGGCAGTTGATTGCATCATCTGGAGGAAGATTGCCATGTTGCTTCACATGTACATCTTGTTGCTGCACAGCATGTTGTAGGCCTGACAAAGCTTGTTCCAGTAATCCAGTTCATGCTTATGGTTATACTATCGAGAGAGCACATATTTGCATCACGAGATTTAAATGATTGTAGTTCCTATATGTATTTCTAAGAAATTATGTGTTTCAAGTTATTTAAAAAAGTCATGTGTTTCAATTAGGTCCTAATAAACCAGAACTTTCAACAAAACTAGCATTACCTTGAATGATCTAGACATCTAGCAGGAAGGCTAATTTATGTGCCATAAAGGTCACCGCTATAAGGTGTGGGCACCCATCAATATTAAAAGTGCAACATGGACTATTCCGTCGTGGTTCGACAAAGTAGCAGCACTCATCTCATCACAGTTTTAGCAGTGATTCTTGGTTTTTTTGTCCTGTGCTGAATACTTTGATTGACAATTAAAATGTGCTCACTGCGCATGTCAAGTTATGTTTCATTTTTTGTATCATTTGTAACACTGCCATGCATGCTATGTACTCAGCAAGGTGTGCTGTATTCTGAGAAACTAGATCGTTAGTAATTCACTATTAAAAAAAATCCCTTTTGATCCGTACATCTTTTGTTAATCACACTTCTCATTAAGTAACGTCATCAAGGTTTAGGGTGTTAACATCAAAATTAACAATGCACACTACCAAAAGGCAAAAGTGAGATTTTGTCCTCTGTTTGAACTAACCTTTGTTGAAATGATTAATTAAAGAAGAGTTGTCCATTTTACCCATGTAATGGATATGTCTATCACTTGAAATGTTTTTTTTCTAATAGACAAATAGTGAGGTTGATTTTCAGCCATTGTCTGCCTAATTGCAAAGCATGCTTCTTTAGTCCCCTTTTGGTATTGAATGTGGTTTGAAAAGTTGAACCACATTAGTTTGGAATCCAGCAAAAGAACTGATGGTTACTTGGTCTGCTTATCGATGCCTTTTAGAAGCTTTCCATTTGTTCTTTCGTCTTTTTTTGTGCCGCACATCTCCCTTGCTTGTTTCCATATAGTTGTACTTAACGAAGCTATACAAGGTATGCACATACTATACAGCTTGCACTAATGAAAACCATGCAGGTGTGGGATGTCCTTAGCAACCAAGAAGCTGTTGACATTAGTGTCCTCGTCATTAAGCCGATCAAAGGCAGCGAAATCCCTTGTCGAGGCAGCTACTCGTGAATGGAGAACCAAGTATCCGACATCAAAAATTGATGACTGCGCAGTTGTTTGCTTATATTTGGATGGCAAAATGGACCATGAGCGCGACTCTACAGCCTTGACGAGGGTTCGATTGCTGATCCTAACGAAGCGCAGGAACAGGAGCCCACCTTAACTCGGAACTTCACAGTTAGGACAGTTGCGGGGAGCTCTCAAGAAGTCAAGAGAAGGCTTTGGCGGGTGCAGATATATGCCAGGATTGCCGGTGCAGCCGACGATCATAACTGGTCAGGCCTGGATGGAGTGACCCGGGTGAACTCACTTGTTCAGCATCCTAGGTTCTCCGAGGAGAAGGCAATTGGATGAGGAGCTGTCCCGACATTCTTCTTGTATTCTTTTCCCCTTGTTTTCATCTGTTGTTGTTCTGAGTTTAGCTTAGTTGTCACTTGTTTCGGAGAAAATGGTAGAAGTGAAACGATCTTTGTGATTTGGTGCGGTGCCACTGTGCTTACAATTTAAGTTGTACTTTTTAGCCCAACAAATCTGTACATTTGGAAGGACAAAGGTTCACCTTTTGTTCATCTTCAGGTAAGTACACACCTTCAAGATCAAACAAAAAGCATGCATTTGTTCCAAATGTGCAATTTTGTCGGGTTAAAACGAACAACTGGTAATCCTAAACACAGTGGCCATGACGAACGCTAGGCCCCAGTCATCTGGGATGATATTGTGGGGTGATCTATAAATTTTCTTTCAGTTTTGCTATTTTTAAGTCGTCTAAAATTTTCTTAAATTTAAGTCAATTATTGTGATCATTGCATTTATGCAGAGATTGATGTGTCGTATGATCGGATATTAATCTAATAGCTAAAAAAACATGACATACTTAAAATTTCAGTCACCAGTCCCATTTTCTTTTCACCGGCACTTTGGCTTCGTGGAGAGATGTGATGTTCAGAACTTTTTTCGATGTAGCTTTTGTTGACAGAGCACAGTGCGCTGTGTCGGATTGCCCATTTGCCATGACAACCTGGCTTCACTTTGATTGCCGTTTTCCCCCTTCTTTTACTCTCTTGCAGCTATCGACCTCACAGGCCGAGTCAGGATGTCTGGCTTGGTGCGGCGCTGATTGGTGCCATCACCCTGGTCTGATTGCGAGACACGTTGCTGCATCTTGTCCGCGATGTAACCAGCCGGCCGGGTGTACTGTACAGGTATCCGTCCGTGCTAGCCTCACGGGCCTCATCAGTTGGACCTGATTTGTCATTTCCTTGGTCTCATTTGTGATCTTCTCTGTGCGGTGTGTGCACATGAGAAAGGAGCATGAACACCTTCTCGCCCGCAACCTCTTCTCCCCCAAAAGAGTACATCTGATTCCGGACCTGCTGCACGGACATGTTCTGAGTGCAGAGTGCTCACTGTAATCTTGCTCGCGGCGCTTCTCCTCCTTCAACCATGAATGTGTTTATCTTCTCTTTGCTCGTGTGCTAAGTGGGCAATGGGCATGTGGCGTACGCAGGGCTAGACTCTGGTATCCTGCAGCTCTGCTCTGTAAGCGACGACGACACTGGCACTAGTGCCACGCAATGATTGTCCGGACGGTGGCCGGCCGGCCGCAGGTGGGTGCACCGTGGGAATGGCGCATGCATGGAGGACGGCGACCCTTCCGTGATGAGAAGCAGGAAGGACAGGCATCCGGCAACGTACCACTACCGACGGGCATCTGTCACGTGATGTAGATTCTGCGTCCCTTCTGTCGTTGACCGAATGGCACCGAAAGAATCCACAGCGCGCGCGCGCACTGTTCACACGCACGGTTGGCTCTCTCCGTGAGAAATTACGTACACTCTGGGGATGCGAACTTGGAGCAGGTTGAACACGATAGCTGTACAGGTCATGCAGTCATGGTCGAGTGGTCGACTGTGCGTAGGGAGTGACGGGTTTTTCTGACTCATCTGAGACGAGACACGGTACAAGGGGACGGGGAAAGTTTTGAAAAGCTGCAGTCTGCCGTCTGCGTAGTTACGTCGTTAACGCACGCGACAGCCGGTAACTTCGTTTTCTCGCCTTTTTCCCATGTGAAGTCGCACCCATTTGGAAACGAAAGATGCTTGGCATGGACTAGGGCGTGCGACAAAATACCTTGGCACGGTTTCTTGTCTGTTGTGTATCGCTTATGTTGATACGTGATTCGAATTCTAAAGAGTTCATAGACCTGGTCTATACGGAGGTCCACGGTGTAGCCTGAGGGGTATGGGGAGCTTCGCCCCCCGCAGTACGAATTCTTCTTCTTTTTCGGATTTGTTTCCGTCTTCGACTTGAGTCGGTTTTATACCACCATATATACTCCTTGTAAGTCGTACGGGAAGAGTCGACGACTCATTAAAATCCCTACGTTTTGTAAACACTTTTTCTTATACAGTAAAGATCACCGTCGTGCGTCTGTGGGTTTTTTTCAAGTAAAAATCGGTGTCTCCTTGTTCTTGATCTACTTTGTTATTTGCCTGTCGATTTCTAACAGCTTATATATAACAAGGTGAAAGGAAGAGGCTATATCTAGAAAGCGAGAGCACAACGTACCATTTTCGAACACAGCCTTATAGGGAAGATGCAGTTGCGTGGGGTTACAAAATATTGTAGGCTAAGGCGTGCGGGGATAAATATATACTGCCGCAGAAAAAAAAAGAAAAACTCTTCATACGGATAAATCCGTCGCGATTCGGCTTCCGGGGATGTAGACTTTGCCGAACATCGTAAACAACTTCTTGTGTCTCTTATGTACTTGCTGTGATTGTTCTCTCATATAAGGGGCTGTCGCCGGTTCCAACGGTGTCATCAGTCACCACAGAATAAAACAATTGGAGCAGTCAAGGATTTTTAATCAGAAGCCTGTTTGGATAACGGACTACACCATATTTGAGATAATACCAGTAGATGGTCCAGACCAAATGTTCACAATTTTCTACCTTTTCGAGGAGCTCTCACTTCTCAGTCACCCTCTGGGGGTAAGGGCCCTTTAATTTTGTTGTCATCGACGTGTATGTTAGTATTTACAAAAATGACAGTGTTTAAACGGTATTTACAAAAAAATAGCGTCCTATCATATGGCTGTGCGGTGGCGTTACCACATGGCCGCCGTATGGTGAGTTTTTTTTTTAAAGAAAATAGCATGTCCGGATAGTATACTTAAATGAATTTTTCAGAAAAAATCAAAATGGATAATTTTAAAAAAAAATTACATAAGAAAGTACACTGTGTCAGGAAGCTCCACAAAAAAAAACCATAAATTTTGGAGCTCATTTGCTCTATTTAAAATTTATACAAAAAATATATTTAAATGATTTTTTATTTTTTAAAAAAAAGAAGGAAAAAATGCTACAGTGCGTTGCCGCATGGCGGTTTTTTTCTTAAAATAAATAAACAAACAAAAAAAAACTCACCGCATGGCCACACGTGGCAGAAGGCGACGTATGGCGCCAGGAAGCCATGTCAAGACAAAGGTCGTGTGGCAGGCGCTATTTTTGCAAATACCGTTTGGGCACTGCTATTTTTGTAAATACCAAACGAAAACTCGCCATTTTCGGCCAAAAATTCAAAGATATGTTCAACACAGAACGGTCGTTCCGTCGTACGTAGAGTTATAGACAGATAGTGCCTAGTAGTACCAGTCAACCTAAAGCCGTAGGCCGGTCAACTCATGAGACGACGATGATACCGAAGACACGACGGAACGGCCGAATCTCAAAAGCAACCACTAAAAGTGTGGAATAGTTTAGTTGCTAGTTGCACTCAGCTCTCTAGGGATTGAGATCCTCTGCATTAAAGGTTTCAATGCGAAGGATCTATAGTGTATGTGTATTAGGAGCGATCTCCATCGTCAGATCAAAAACCAAAGGCCGGTATTCGTAGCTATAGTGGTGCTACAGTAAAACTGCTTCGGCAGTATTGTTCACTCTCCCTCGAAATATTGTTCACATGGTGGACCTCTGCAGTAATGCTAAGGATCCGGATCCGCTGTCCGGAGCACCTCTCCGACCACGAGGGAATCGGCGAATCCACACCTAGGAAAGAGATTTTTTTCTTCTGAATTCGTAATAGTTAAAGTAGCCCTCGTTCACACGAAATTATAAAAATGGCACCGCGATAGGCTAGGCAGGTGCCGCGTGTTACCTGCAGCACTCTCACACCGCGGCACGAATGGAACAACATGGTGAGATGGATGAGGCTATGTAATGCGCTTGGGAAGCGTTCTATATTCCCAAGCGATAGCTAAATTTCCCGGCCTTGTCTATGAATTTTTTTGGCTTTTGCACAAGGTATCCTTGAACAAGCGCATCTCTCCCCTCTTCCTCCCACCTCCTTCATATTCTCTATTCTAGATCTCACCCCTCTCCGAACTTTAGTCATCGGCAAGCAGCAAGAAGGACCCACCCAATATTACCCTTACACATATCTGTATAATATCATATATTTACCCTAAGTGGCGTTTAGTCGTTTACTGGATCAGTGGTGTTCGCCTGAGATCAGCTTCATCTCCATTCACCTTCTCCTTCGCCGATTGCTTTGCTTAATTGCATCCAAGGCGGGGAATCGGTGATTTACTAAACTAGGTTAGTAGCTAGCCCATCTGAGGTTCTAGATCTGGTCCTCGATCTTCCTACTTTTCTTCACCATCCCACCCCAAATCAGGATAGAGATCTGCCCATCTTGCCCAGTCGATTGGTCACTACTGCACGGTTTGATGTCGTCGACGAGGTTCACCATCGACTGTGGCTACCTTCAACCTACAAGAGATGACGCCCTTGTCTCAAGACTCTGGATGTCCAGCATGCGTAGAGGGGTCTACACCACTCACCAACTATAGTTTCACCTGGAACTTTTTTTATTATTTAACCTTTTTTAAAATTTTATTTTAAAGTTAACCCTCTGTGGACTTTATTTCCAATTCTGACCCCTTTGGTCACGCCACCACTCGTGGCGTGACAAAACAATACTGTCACGCACCAGGATAAGTCTCCAAAATAGCACTTTTTGTCACACCACTGGTTGTGGCGTGACCAAACAACACTGTCACGCCGCGGGTGGTGGCGTGACAAGAGATTGCCCAGATACGGGTTGACGTGACAGTGTTGTTTGGTCACGCTATGGGTGGTGGCGTGACCAAAGGGGTCAGAATTGTAAATAAAGTGCGCAGGAGGTTAACTTTAAAATAAAATTTTAAAAAAGGTTAAATAAAAAAAATTCTTTCACCCGACATCAAGGCTTTCTCAAGACCACCTTCATCTTCCCTTACGAGTTATGAGGCACTTCCAAGCAGAAGAACCCAAGGACCTAGTTGTAATCTTTGTTTCATTATGGGTTCTTCGTGTAATATGGTTAAAGATGTACTTGGCTTTTGTATTCATCGGATAATGCCAGAGTTCTAGGTTCTTCAGGGCCGAATTGCCCTAAATTTCAAATTCTCCAAATTGCCTTCGATTACTACAAGTAACGTGGTAGCTTCCATTTCAAATTTCACCTCACGAACGTAACAGTGATGATGGGAAATTGCCAAATCCCCAGTCCAATCTACACATATGGTGCAAATTAATCAACTTACGTAGATGGTCCCTTACAATGAGTCACACACCGCTGGTAAGGTATATGATACACAGATTGAGATCCTCTGAACTTTGTGAAGCAAAGTCACAGTACTATAGTACAACATGACTTTGCTCTAATCCTAGGCATTGAATGAAAAAACGGACAACTTACATCGCATGCTACAGTACTCAGTACAATACCACAGCTATAGCCTTTGCTACATTGACAGACGATCTCAACCTTTGTTTTTTTATCCTATGGCTAGAAAGCAAAGTTATGGTATTATAACACCGTGAATTTGCTTCGCAATGTCAGACGATGCGGATCCATGATACACCAAGATACACTGGTCCAAGAGTTCAAACTTTCAGGGCAGATCGATCTCTAGCTGACATTTTAACTTCGTCTGAACTCCGGGTTTAATTCCCCACCTATTTCCCCGAGCATGTAGAGGTTGTAGCAGCTCAAGTACGTAAGCATATCAAGTATTTGTCTTGAGATTTTGTGTGGCTGGCATGGGTTGGAACTTGGAAGGCCTGGTTGGACGTGAGCCACCCGTCATGACAGGCGGTGACGGTAGACCAATCCGTCATGATTCAGTTGTGCATCTCTCCCTGCTTTCCGTTTCAAATCAACTAGGTAGGATCTTGCGCTACGCTGTGCGACAATTTTTTGATGGAGTGTTGTACGTGTTTGAGAGAGGAAAAAATATTGTAACACGAAAGCATATCAGTGTATCTTGATCTGATTTGTATTGGACCGCTCACAGTTTCCTTGATATAGTATGCAATGTTCTTTTGTGTCATACAAAAGCTCCATATCTATCAAAAACTATGTAATCTGGTGCCTCCTTGAAAAATAAGTATTCGCAAACTAAATGCTACATGAGGAATAGCTACTGAAGCTTATTTCTTCATGACCAAGATAGGAAGCTGATGGACCGGAAAGGCGACTAGAGAGGGGGTGAATAGGAGCACTATCTATTTTTTTTCATTTTGATCAGATTCAAACATGATATTGACTCCAATAGCTATGAGAACTATGAAAATCAATATATATGAGCGTAGCGCAAGACTTGTACCGAATCCCCTTTAAACCCTCAAAAGAAACGACCGAAAACACAAAAAACAGCTTGATGAACAGTAATGATGAACAGTGTCAGTTGTACCGAATGCCTAGTGCTGGTTGTACGGATGAACAGTGTCGGTTCCGTAATGAACAGTAAAAACAGGCAAATAAATAGTAAACAGCCTGAAATCGAAATCAAAAATTAACGTAACTTTTGATCCGTAACTTCAAACTTCACGAAACTTGAAACACACCTTCCTAAGGATGTCAGGAACCTATTCCATGCAACGATCATGAAGATCCTTGCCAAAGTTCTAACATTTTTCCGTTCGAATGAAGGTTGCTCCAAAAACAGAGTCAAAACCAAAATATGATCCAAACACTTGCTCGTGGGTGATTGATGATCAAGATGATCCTAGATGTATTCTCACATGTCACAGCAAGCTAGATCAAGAGAAGAAACCGAGAGAAAACTCGTGAATCAAAGAAAGACTCAAAATCATCAAATAGAGAGAAGGAAAGCAAAGAGACACATCTTTGAGCAATCTTTCCTTGGATTGATTTGATATGGTATTGGTTTACAGCCACTTCATCAATGGAGGACAAAGACTTAATACATGAACATGAAATCAAATCCAGCTCTCTAGAACCCTAACCTCCAACTATCCTTCCTTAAGCACAAAAGCAAAACTAGGGTTTACAAGTAATGAAAGGGTTGAGGGGGTGCAGCCACCTCCCTCCTCTATTTATAGTGGAGGCTTAGACCTTCTAGAAGATTGAACCCTAATGGGCTCCCGTTAAGGTCCACACACAAACGAGTCACATACGCACGTATTTTTAAGCGCCGTCTTCATCTCTTGACCTAATCCGCTTCACCTTGCGCCATCTTGCGCCGTGAGTTGGCAAAAGGTCACCAAAGCGGTATTTGGTAAAATTACCAAAATACCCCTTCTCGATCTTTTTGCAAAGACCGAGTCCCAACTGCGTGAAGCACCTCCCATGCTTCCCCACGTGTAGGTTGATCTAGCGGCTCTCATCATGTCGGCAATTCTCTCCCATCCGGCTCCCACTGAAACCACCATGGCACTTGCACCGACCCCCGCGCCGCTTGATTCAACCCGTCGCACCGAACTGCTTGTTCGGTCACCTTTGTCCCTTATGCACCATGCTTGACTCTATTGACCTCACCCGGCATCCCCGATCGTTCTGGACCTCAGCTCTCCAAGCTTAGTCCCGATCATTCTCGCCGTTGACCGTCATTGACCTCAAAGCAACATGCACAACAATAGACAAAGAAATCGATTTTGGGAACAAGTTCTTCACAACTTGACCCACGTTAGTCAAAACATGCATCATGCAACACATATGCCATGAAACCCATGAACTTGACCTAACCCAAAACCATTTCTCCAAAATGGCGAACTTCAAAAGCAATCCAGACAACCGCCAAGTAAGAGCGCAGATTACCATATTGCGGTCGTACCGCTCATATAACTGCGATCGTACCGCTTCTCAAGGAAATCCAAAACTCCTCAAAAACATCCTCTCTGGAAATTCCATACCGCTATTCAAACGGTCACATTACGATGCGGATTACCGCCTCTCACAAGCCGGTATTATCAAGATCATGCGCCATACTGCGATTCTTACACGCCGATTTAACCGATTATCCTAACACTTGCTGAAAACGCTGTTTCGACAAACCGATACGCCATTGCCAATTGTAACATCATCCTAAGATCATGAGTATATCCCCATGATATCCGCAATCTCCCCCTTGATGAACACATTGGCAATTTCCCGCAAATGCAATTTTGAGGTTTGAAAAGTAAAAACTCGACGTTTTCGCACAAATGCACTACTTGGTCCAAATGCAAGAGAAAGCATAGGAAATGACCAAGTTGGCTTCAGAATAGCATAGGCAAGTGAGATACGGCAAAAGAAAGCGAGAAAGCTTCAATTTCCAAAAAGAGTCAAAATCTCACTTAAGGGTCCATATGAAAGAACATTTGTTCGATATGACCTTTGATCATTGTGAGGATCAAGAAATGCAATTCAAGTCTAGAAGTTGCAATAAGACCAAAAAAGTGCAAATAAGAAACTCCCCCTCACTATGATCCTCAAATTTTAGAAAATTTCAAATTTTCAATTCTTCTCCAAGTAGCTCCCCCTTTTTCGTAACTTCCCTTTTTCTCCCCTTTTTCAACCATCTTCTCCCCCTTTGACAATAGAGTCATCAACGAATCACGCCTTCCTCTCGTCCAGCGATGACAAATGCAGAATGAGGAAAAAGCATAAGGAGCATGCATGAAATGCAATGGAGTGGCTTCATTTTTTTGTATTTTTTAATTTTTGATTACAAGAAGCTTTGGAGATTACCCAAAAGAACCAGCTAGCATTTCTAATATTGCACAAACAACATATCAAGCCTAACAGCGCTAGCAAGATCATGATAAGACATATATATCAAAGCTAAGCTTGAAGGCTCAAAGTAAAGCAATGAATTTTAGCATTTTAAGCAACGTTTCAAATCTAGCAAGTTCATCAACAGGGATCCTAAAATGATACTGGCCACGTCAAAATGTCAATGTGAGATCAAAAAGCTAACAATGACCACATTAAGAGACAAACAGGTCCTGAAATGAACTATTTTGCTCAATTTTCTCAAACGTCCATTTTTCAACAGTTTTTCATTTGCAATGAATATTGAAGATGACTAATGGTCTAACTTAGTGAAAAGATCATGGACTAGGAGCCATCCACAAACTCTTCCCAAGCTTCGACCAGAAGTTGATTAAAGGTATATCTTAGTGAAGAAGATCCTGGACTAGGAGCCATCCACAAACTCTTCCTAAGCTTCTACCAGGGCGACAAATCTTGAGGTTCATGTCAGTTTTGACAAGCAGTCCCTATGAGATCGTCTGGATCATCAAACTATCTTCAAGTTCATGTCTATGACATGCAGTCTCGTGAGAATAGTTTGGCACAATTTAAGCATAAGACAATAATCTTGAAATTGATTTTTCATTTTTCTCTGGCACAAGATCAATTTTTAGATTCTCAGAAGCACAAGAAGCTCAAGTAATGATCAATTTTAGATTCAAGAGCTAACAAACCAATTTTGACAGGGCCAATGTCACAAAAGGAGCACTAATTGCGCAACTAGCTTAAACATCCACAAATTGCAGTTTTTAGGTCCTGGTTGTTTTAGAATTCTAGCTCATACAGCAAAGACTTAGCTACACATGTGAAAGTATGATAATTCTAGCAAGTCAAAGAACTAGACATGGTATTGAGCAAGAATTGAAATACTAAAGCTCCAAAGGGTAATAAGCAAAGCTTCATCAATTTTAGAAGATAAGCAGAAAAGCTTATATTACAATGCATCTTTTTGTGATTTTCATATGAATGCAATATGATACAATGAGATGCAAGAAAAGCTCAAAAGCCTAAAAAGCCTAAAAAGATAAAAAAAGATCAACAATTTCAAAAGAGGATCAAAAAAAGATCAACTGAACAAGGAAAGATCAGAAAAGATCCAACTCCCCCTCAAACCAACCCATAGGGATAAATTACCCCTAACTCGCTCCGCAAGTTGGCAAACCTTGTTGGGTCTAAAGGCTTAGTGAGGATATCGGCTAACTGAGCCTCGGACTCCACAAAATGCAGCACAATATCACCCTTCTCAACGTGATCTCTAAGGAAGTGATAGCGAATGTCTATGTGCTTAGTCCTAGAGTATTGCACTGGGTTCTTAGCAATGTTAATAGCAGAAGTGTTATCACAGAAAAGAGGAACACTAGCAAATTTTAACCCAAAGTCCTTAAGGGTGGACACCATCTACAAAATCTTACTACAAAGAACTAGCGCGCCTACATATTCACTTCAAGAAGGATTGTGCAATGTAAGACCGCTTAGACGACCAAGAGACATGAGAAGTGTCTAAGAAATGACATGTGCCAGATGTACTCTTCCTATCTAGCCGACAGCCCGCAAAATCAGAATCAGAAAACCCCCGAATGGACAGCGAAGAAGAGCAGAAAAACCAAATGCCATACTGAATGGTAGAGTGTAAATACCTGAAGATGCACTTAACAGCTTGGCGATGTGAAGTCCTCGGAGACGCATGAAACCTCGCACAGAGGCAGACCACGAAGTGGATGTCCGGTCTTGAGGCCGTCAGGTACAGGAGAGAGCCGATCATGCTGCGGTACTCGCGTTGATTCACGGCTTCTCCTTCCTCATCTGGATCCAAAGCAGTCGAAGTCGCCATGGAAGTGGCGATCGGCTTGCAGTCACTCATCTCGAAGCGCTTGAGCAGATCCTTGGTATACTTCGTTTGATGGATGAAGATCCCTTCCTTTCATTGCTTGATTTGTAGCCCCACAAAGTAATTGAGCTCGCCCATCATACTCATCTCAAATTCCCTGGACATGGTCTCAGAAAAGCTGGAAACAAGAGCATGAGAGGAACCACCAAAGATAATATCATCAACGTAATCAACAAGCGTAAAGTCATTGCCATGCCTAAGAATGAAAAGAGTCTTATCAACTTTTCCCATTTCAAAATCATTCTTAAGCAGAAAGGTCTTAAGTATATCATACCAGGCTCTAGGGGCTTGTTTAAGACCATACAAGACTTTGGATAGCTTAAAAAACACGATCAGGGTGCTTGGGATTCTCAAAGCCAGGGGGTTGTCTAACATACACTTCCTCCTCTATAAAACCATTCAAAAGGCACTCTTAACATCCATTTGATGCAACCTAAAATCTTTAGATGCAAAAATGCAAGCAAGATGCTAATGACTTCTAGTCTAGCAACAGAGCGAAGGTCTCATCAAAATCTAACCCCTCAACTTGGCTAAAGCCCTGAGCTACCAACCTAGCATTGTTTCTAACCACAGAACCATCCTCATTTTGTTTATTTTTAAACACCCAACGGGTGCCAATAACATTATGACCACTAGGAGGTTCTAGAAGGTTCCAAACTTTATTCCTTTCAAAATTCTCTAACTCCTCATGCATGGCATTGACCCAACTAGTATCAGATAAAGCATGTGATATATATTTGAGTTCAAAAGAAGCTACAAATGCAGATTGAGAGAAAAGACTCAGATCATGATACCTGGAGCGAGTGACTCGCTCATGGAGATTACCAATCATCTGATCCGAAGGGTGTTGCTTCTGAATGTGCAAAGGAGCGCTTGGAGGAGATAGCGTCTCCTCGACCTTCGCAGGTACTGCTGATGAAGAAGTCGCAGCAGGAGCCTCAATTGGAGGTGAAGCAATCGAAAGGTGTTCGAAGCTTGGGCTTGCACAAAGAACATCGACAATGTGGAGGAGCAGTATCAAGTTCATCCTCATCCTCTTCAACAAAAATGCTCTCTGTCACCTGTAAGTCACCTGAAACATCGGATCTAGCTCCAGGGCTAGTCTCATTAAAAGTGACATTGCATGTCTCCTGGACAATGTTAGTTTCAACATTAAAAACCCAAAAACCTCTCGAATGAGCAGGATAACCCAGAAATAAACCATCACAAGTCCTTGAGTCAAATTTATCTAGGTTTTCTGTTTTCAAAATGAAACACTTCGATCCAAAGACTCGAAAATGGAAACAGAGGGTTTTCTGCCAAATCGAAGCTCATAAGAAGTCTTGCCCAAAGACGGTCTCAAAAAGACACGGTTTGAAATATGGCAAGCTGTAGCAATAGCTTCGGCCCAAATCCTCCTCGGTGTGTTATACTCATCTAGCATCGTCCTAGCCATCTCGACTAGGGTCCTGTTCTTCCTTTCTACAATGCCATTTTGTTGAGGGACGTGTGGAGAAGAGAACTGGTGCTCAATACCGCGCTCAGCACAAAAAGAGGCAAAAGAAGCATTCTTGAACTCCGTGCCATTGTCACTACGGATCGCTCGCAAGGCACCAGGAAGTTCAGAAGATAAACGAAGAACAAGATCATGATAATGATCAAAAGCCTCATCCTTTGAAGTAAGAAAGAACACCCAAGAGTATCTCGAAAAATCATCAACACTGACAAGGATATACCATTTGCCACCAACTGACCGAACCCTAGTAGGACCAACAGTATCCATATGAAGCAACTGTCCTAGTCCGTCAGTCATGACCATAGTCAATGAAGGGTGTGAGGCGGCAACTTGCTTGCCATGCCTACAGGGCGCACATACAGCATCCTTGACAACTTTGAGTTTAGGCAAACCTCTCATGAGATCAAGGTCGCTAACTCGTGTAGATGATCAAAACCAATGTGCCCCAAACGTCGGTGCCAAAGCCAGATATCAGAAGAAGATGCAATTAAACATTTGAGAGATCCAGCAAGAGATTCAGAAAAATTAGCTCCAAAGATTCTACCAACTCTAGAAATCCCAAAAACAAGCTCACCGCAGAATCAAGCACACGACAGCATTTTTCTTAAAACGAAGTTTCAGAGCCATCATCAAGAAGTTGCGAAACGTAAAGCAAGTTGTACCTTAGCTTGTCCACAAGGGCGACGCCCTTCAAGATGAATCATTATTCACCTTGATTGATCCTGCTCCTTCAATTCGCCCTTGTGTATCATCTCCAAAGGTGATGAAGTCATCACCCGTCGACCGCGTGAAGGAAGTGAACCATCTTGAGTTTCCGGTCATGTGGCGTGAACAGCCGGAGTCGACAAACCACGTGTTCTTCCTCCTTCCGCGGCGATCCTGAAAAATCAAGGTACAAAAGAATGATATGTCTCAATACTGGGGTTGGTTAAAAGTGACTTGGGAACCCAGTACTGAGACACACGTCTGCAAGTAATATGCAAAGCAGAAGTGCTATCCTTGATTTTATTAGAAGTTCTATTATGAGCAATGGTTACTTTAACATGAGAAGCATCCTGTCTAGGAACATGATGAGCATGTGAAACAAATCCTAGTCCAAGTTTCTTATTTTCTAAGTGACCATGTCTCATAAAAGCTCTAGGTTGATGAGATGAAAATCTAGCAATATTTCTCCTAGCATTTTTCAACCTACGCTAACAGAACTCTACCAAATGTTCACTCTTCTTGCAATAGGTGCAATGGTATTTGGTACCACTGGGACAAGCACCTTTTGCCTCAAAAGAAGGTTGTACAAACCCTGCAGATTTAAAAATAGTTTTTGCAGGTTGGGTTTTGAATTCAACTAAGCCATTTTTCAAGACCTGAATGACATTAGGCTTGGATGTGTCCTGGGCAGAGTTGTATCATAAACCTTGCTTCTTATAAGGAGTTTTAGACGTGTCCAGAATCATGTTTAGCTGTTTCTTACCTTTAGAAAAAATTTCTAGAGTGTCCTTAAGGTAAGCATTTTCTTTTCCAAAGTTAACACATGATTCACAAGTCTTGGCCTTAATAGCCTTAGCATGTTTCTCCTTAAGATGAGCAACTTCAAGCTTATAGGCTGCACAAGAGGCACAAGGTGTAGACTCAATTGTGTCCTTAAGCTTGGCATATTTAGCTCTAACTGCTTCTAAAATGTCCTTAACTTCATGTTTACGTTCTATGCAGAAAGAGCAAAAGCTAGATTTAACATTACCAGAAGCATCCAACTTGCTAGACTCTAAGCATTTTTCACAGGGAGCAATTTTAACATCAATTAGCTTAGTCCTAGCATTTTCAAGTTGATGCAAAGCAATATCATGAGCAGATTGCAGTTTAACAAATTCAGAATGTATAGCATGGCAAGAGGAACATTCATTAGATTCAAGAGTCTTAGCATTTGTAAGTTCTAATGTCAAATTATCTACTTGTGACTCTAAATCATTGTTTCTAGCCATGTTAAACTCTAAGGCCTTATCCTGACTCATGAGTTGCTCAAACATGTCATCGCATCTAACAGAAAGAACATCATAGGAGGGAGGTGCCTCATCGTTGTCATTGATGTCAACGATGTCGGCCATGAAGCACATGCCGGTGAAGTCCTTGGCCTTCCCTTTCTTGTCTTGAGGGAGCTCCTCCTCCTTGTCCTCCTCGCTCCCGGAGTCCACATCGCTCATGGATTGCTCTCCAAAAGCGGCAAGGACCCAAAGGCGACCTTCATGAGCTTGGCAAAGATTGTACTTGGGCTTGTTCCTTGAGGCTTCTTCCAACCTGGCTTTTTCTCCTTGTGG
Organism: Phyllostachys edulis; assembly: GCA_036346405.1. Lineage (NCBI taxonomy): Eukaryota > Viridiplantae > Streptophyta > Magnoliopsida > Poales > Poaceae > Phyllostachys > Phyllostachys edulis. The sequence goes on from CM070551.1 coordinate 27,505,608, forward strand.
TTGCTCTTACCTTTCAGCTTGGGGCATTTTGCCCGGATATGATATAGCTCTCCACACTCATAGCACGCCACCGCCCACCTCTCTTCTTGTTTCTAACATTGTTATATGCCCGCAGGACTTTCTTGACTAAAAGAGCTAAATCACCTCGGAAGACTCTCAAACTCTTCTCCTTGAACAAACAGATAAACAAGCAAGAGAAAACCAAGAAGACTCAGAAGAACCATCAGGAGTCCCTTTGAGGGGATCAACCACCAAAGCCATGTTATCCTTCTTAGAAAGGCTACCTCTCTTGATCTCATGAGTTTTGAGCTTGCTATAAAGCAGCTCCAAAGTGAGAGTAGAGAGATCGACGTTCTCCTCAATGGTAGTAGCCTTGATCTCCCACTCCTTGGTGTTGATTGCAGCCAAGAGGTGGGTGGCATTCTTAGATTGAGAGTACTCAATGTCAACAGCTCCCATCTGATTGATCACCTTGTTAAAGCGAGTAAAAATATCATCGATGCTCTCACCAGGACGCATCTCAAATTTGTTATACTCTCGCTTGTAGACCGTCTGGCGCACTTGCTTGATTTGAGACGATCCTTCATGGTAAGTTTCGAGGGTGTGCCAAATCTCATGTGCGGTCTCAAGGTTGCAAATCCTATCGTACTCCTGTCTACCAAGCCCAGCATATAGAAGGTTCTTTGTCTTGTTGTTGTTAGCCAAAAGGACTCCTGAAGCCGGCGAAGCAATTTCGGGCAAAACGAGCGGGGCTCGAACAACCTCCCATATAGCTTGTCCTTCGCTACCAAGGAAGACTCGTATGTGATTCTTTCAATAGGCATAGTTGAGCCCATCGAAGACATGCGGCTTAGTCGAGTACTTATCCATTGCCAAGTTCAGTGACCGGTTAAGATCAAGATTGAACTAACCGGGCTCTACTACCACTTGTTGGACCGGAAAGACGACTAGAGGGGGGGTGAATAGGAGCACAATCTATTTTTTTTCGCTTTGATCGGATTCAAACATGATATTGACTCCAATAGCTATGAGAACTATGAAAATCAATATATATGAGCGTAGCGCAAGACTTGTACCGAATCCCCTTCAAACCCCCAAAAGAAACGACCAAAAACACAAAAAACAAACGATGAACAAGAATAATGAATAAGACGGTTGTACCGATGAACAAAGGCTTTTGTACCAAAATTCGGTTGTAAAAACAGCAAATGAATAGTAAGTAGCTGAAAACGAAATAAAAATTGACGAACTTTTGATCCAGAACTCCAAACTTTCTTTAAACTTGAAACACACCTTCCTAAGGATGTCAGAACCTATTTCATGCAACGATCGTGAAGATCCTTGTCAAAGTTCTGACCTTTTTCCGTTCGAACGAAGGTTGCTCCAAAAACAGAGTCAAAACCAAAATATGATCCAAACACTTGCTCGTGGGTGATTGATGATCAAGATGATCCTAGATGTATTTCCACATATCACAGCAAGCTAGATCAAGAGAAGAAACCGAAAGAAAACTCGTGAATCAAAAAAAGACTCAAAATCATCAAATAGAGAGAAGAAAAGCAAAGAGACACATCTTTGAGCAATCTTTCCTTGGGTTGATTTGATATGGTATTGGTTTACAGCCACTCCATCAATGGAGGATAAAGACTCAATACATGAGCATGAAATCAAATCCAACTCTCTAGAACCCTAACCTCCAACTATCCTTCCCTAAGCACAAAAGCAAAACTAGGGTTTACAAGTAATGAAAGGGTTGAGGGGGTGCAGCCACCTCCCTCCTCTATTTATAGTGGAGGCTTAGACCTTCTAGAAGATTGAACTCTAATAGGCTCCTGTTAAGGCCCACACACAAATGGGTCACATACGCACGCATTTTTCAGCGTCGTCTTCATCTTTTGACCTAATCCACTTCACCTTGCGCCATCTTGCGCCATGAGTTGGCAAAAGGTCACCAAGGCGGTATTTGGTAAAATTACCAAAATACCCCTTCTCGATCTTTTTGCAAAGACCGAGTCCCAATTGCGTGAAGCACCTCCAATGCTTCGCCACGTGTAGGTTGATCCAGCGGCTCTCATCATGTCAGCAAGTCTCTCCCATCCGGCTCCTACCGAAACCACCATGGCACTTGCACCGACCCCCACGCCGTTTGATCCAACCCGTCGCACCGAACTGCCCGTTCGGTCACCTTTGTCCCTTATGCGCCATGCTTGACTCCATTGACCTCACCCAGCATCCCCGATCGTTCTGGACCTCAGCTCTCCAAGCTTAGTTTCGATCATCCTCGCCGTTGACCGTCATTGACCTCAAAGAAACATGCACAACAATAGACAAAGAAATCGATTTCGGGAACAAATTCTTCACAACTTGACCCATGTTAGTCAAAACATGCATCATGCAACACATATGCCATGAAACCCATGAACTTGACCTAACCCAAAACCATTTCTCCTAAATGACCGAACTTCAAAACAGAATCGGTACAACCGCCAAGTAAGAGCTGGTACTACCGCATCGCGGCCGCATCATATAATCGCGATCGCATCGCTTCTCAAGGAAATCCAAAACTCCCTAAAAACATCCTCTCTGGAAATTCCATACCGCTATTCAAACGGTCACACCGCGATGCGGTACCACCGCCCTCTACAAGCCTAAGATTATCAAGATCGTGGTCGCATCACGACTTACACGCCGGCATTTAACCGATTATCCTGACACTTACTGAAAACACTATTTCAACAAACCGATAACGCCATTGTCAATTGTAACATCATCCTAAGATAGTGAGCATATCCCCATGATATCCACAGAAGCATAATAGAAAAAATCTTGCTAGAGCATGTCAGATTGCACAAACAAAGAGAGGGTAGGGGTCAATAACATACGTGCAAAGGACTAAGACTATAGGCTACGGATGGGAATGTGAGGCCATAATCAGAAGATTTTTTTGGCTCTCTTTTCAGCAAGATAATCCTGTAGACTAAACATATGGTAAAAGAGATGAAATGTCAGCGAAGAACCGCTATAAATAGAAGAATTATAAGAAAAGACATGGAGTGGGATATCTATGAGCAGGCTAGTTACTTTACCTTCTTTAGCATGTCTGAATTGCACATGGAGTCTAGTGTGGGAGGACAAGTAGGAGGAGCAGGACGGCAAGGGTACCATCGATCCTCCTCATCTGTGGTTGATCCATCTATGTCTTTACTATTATCTTCATGATGAACAACTTCCACTGCCTCAGTTATGTGAACTGTTCGCATTGGCATTAGCTAAAATAAGGAAATGTAACATGAAATTACAGTTCCAAACCAATTTGCCATCCTGCTTGGATGTGTAACTTTTAGCGCATTACTGCTAGTTATGAAAGCACATAGAATGCTAAAAAAAATTAACACGTGAATATAACATATTATCTGGGTACTTGTTTTACCATTCAATAACAAAATCCAAAGTTCACAGAAATGATTAAAAAATTATTAGAAATGTCGAAAAATAAGATCTATCCTAATGTTGTACGCATGATTTTAAAGAAGGCACATATTTCCAAACAAATACACACTATATCTTCTCAACTTCTCCGAGCACCGCGATATAATAGCAATGCTACATATAACTCGAGCAGAACAAAAAAAAGGAAGTCTCACACATGCTAGTTAGGTTAACACTATGGCCTCGGTAGCAAGGGTAGGGATTTATACTTCATGTAGCTACCTAGGCACGTACTCAAAGCAGCAGTAAAAGAATTGAGAAACTATCATCTTGTCCATGATTCATTTTTAACGACACCTCGACCAAAAAGATAAATTTTTTTGAAAGATATTCTGAAAGATACATCAGGGATTTTATTTTCCTATTTACATATGTACATGTGCATTTGACATTTGGCGACAGATTAGATTAACACTCACTAAGAGAGCTATGGAACTACAAAAGAAAAGGAGTAAGGATTGTGCTCAGCAAGAGAGCTATGGAACTACAAAAGAAAATGAGTTAGTCATATTTGGGTCAAACAAACAACAAAACAATCTTACCAGAAAAAGGATGCGCTCAATTTAGTGGCTGTTGCCTAGAAGGAGTAAGGCGAACACAACTGTATGATTCTATTGACTAAGAATATTTCTGATCTCCATATCAGGTGCATTATACAACCACTAAATACATAAATCTCAACTACTGCTCAAATTCCAAAGTAAATCATGCAATTCTACTCAATGGAAAGCTACATGGAATATTCAATAGGAAACTATTGTGCCTACGACACTAATCAATAAGCAGCGTCAGTGAGTATATTCAAAAAAGGAGAAATGAAGTAACGAAATCACCACACAGCTACATGGCCGCACCATGATCACCTGAAATGATCTTTGTCAACACAGCAATGCTCTATACCAGATGCAAGGCAGTAGCCGAAAAGTAGCAAATTTTATAAGACGTCTAAATAACAAGCTGCAGTATGAAGTGAGATAAGAAGCTTACCACTTGTTTTAGCACTTGATGAAAACTGGATATCATCTCTGTTCAGGTATGGAGCATGTATGAAGGCACTGGAGAACCACCAGCCATCCAGCGAGTGTTGTGTGCATTGATAGCCTATGTGAAACATTCATGTTTAAACTGTTTAGCTCTATTTTGCCTAACCTAGGCACTCTATAAGCCTATATACATCATCCATGCCTATGAATTGGAAAATCTGAGGAAAACTACAACAGATAAAAAGCACAAACAAGCATTCATGTTTGCATTGTGTAGCTCTGTTTTGTCTAACCTAGGCACTCTATATACATCATTTGTGCCTAGGCACTAGAAAATTCGTGGCAAAAAAACAACAGATAAAAGTACAAACATGGTTGAGACATGATATCAAAGGTCGATTGTAAACACAGATAGGGCATAGTCATTCAGCAGAAGCAACTGTCTAGTACAACTAACCTCTACAGCATGATCTTTCAACGTATGTCTGCAACCATAGTTTCCATCTTCACTACCTTGCAATATACGAATAGTCTGCAGAGTTTACAAACAAAAGAGTGAAGCCTAAACTGGTGAATATGGTATTACCAGATTACTAGAAACTCGATAAAACTCATTTGCTAATTTGATTTAAGGTTTAAAACCCAAGGAATTCAAATCAAGAAAGCTACTTTAACTTTCTAATCTGCTAATATGGTTGTTGAAGTTGGAGATTACAAAGCTACAACCTCAGATTGGTCTAGAGGTCCTACTTCGAAAAAGTTACTCCCAACTAAGAATATAAATCAAAATGGCTCATGTCATCATCTGCTCCTAACCTTAGGAAGTCTTGAAAAGCTAGAGAGGATATTGAATTCAGAGAAAAGCAGAAACAACTGTAATGAAGTAGGCAATCACCGACAACCAAATGGACAGACTAGCTTCCTATTCACCAATGAACAGATACTAATAGACAAAACTGAGTATGATAACAGGGAAGAGCAGAACTTATACCAACACAGATGTAAATTGGTGCGGTATAAAAAAGGCAAACATCACGAAAAAATACCTCGAGCTCAGTACAACGGGGACAGAATCCTCAGCAAAAGAACCATAGGGACCACGTAGAGATCATTGGAGACAACCCCACCTCATGTTCCTGGTCGCCACACTCTCAAGTGTCAACTCCTGCACTTAAACAGAAACAAGTCATTATGGCAGTCCCCACAAAGCATCGAAGTACAAAGCTTAAAATTTAGCACAAGACGACACACCAGTAACCAAAATAACTCCTAGTGCTTGTGAAATCAGGAAATCCCGAAATTGCACCAAAAAAGAAAAAGAAAACCGACCATGCCACAAAATACAGGATCATCATAATTTACCGAGAGAGAAAATAGCTGGGTAGAAAGAACAACCCTAGGACTCACCAAAAGCCTATAATTCAGCAAAGATCACCTCTCACTCTGTTAGTTTCTTGATTTCTTGCACCAGCAAGGTCGGCTGGAAAGAACCAGAGAGGCGATAGAATCTCCCACGCAAGCATCAATCAAGAATCCAGGAAAGAAGAGAAGCGAAATGAAACCAAACTAAAAGAAAAGAAAGGATGGGAGAAACAAGTAGACAAAGTGTGACATGGACGGGAAGCGGAGGGGGTGGCGAGAGGCCAAGTCCAAAAAAGAAGAAGAAAAACACTGGGGAGAGCCGGCATCTCTCTCCCACCCCCGCTCCTACTCGCCCACCACACGCGTTGCTGTCGCGGCGACGTGACCACCCCGCACGGGGCCGACGGGAGGGGGAAGGGAGAAGGACCCCACATGGGGGTGGCGCGGCGGCGTCTTTCTCACGTATTCCGTTGAACACCTTGTGGACGCCTAGCGTGGTGTAGGAAATTCGGGAGGCAATAACGTTGGGGATGGCTGGCTACATTAGTTTAATAAGAAAGCAGAATCACAGGCAACGAATTCACGAAAGGAAGGAATGCTAGAGCAGCGAAATTGGTAAGAAGAAGATCGAACATAACTATATACTCAGACTACGAAGTTGGCAAGAAATCATGGGAAACCGAAGGCGTTCATCCAAAGAATAGCCGTAGTGATGGCAACGTCGCAGGAAATCATGTGCGACCGGAGCAGGAAACACAGGAAAGAGGCAAAGCGGTGAGAGAACTGGTCGGGAAAAGTCGGAAAGTACTGGGGGGGGGGATTTGGCCACAGTGAAACAACATACCTCAGTCGCGGCCAGAGGAACGCAGAGTCATGGGCGGAGGGTGGAAGCTGTGAAGACGAAACAGGCAGGGTGTCTCTCACAAGCTCCGTCGAGTGGAAACGCAAGCAAGAGATCTGCGTGTAAACTGAGACACAGACGAACCGGCGCAGCAAACCAACACGCGCAACAAACAACGAGCCACCAGAAACCCCACCCACGAAAATGTGGCCAATCGGTGGATGACCCGGACGAAGGCATGGCCCACATTGCATGTGCGAGGAAAGACGCAAGGCCAGACGCAATAGCGAATAGGCTCACAACCCAGCAGCAGGGACGGGACGGGACGCTACGCGCGGAGGTAGAGGTGGCGTGAGGGCCGAAAACGCGACAGGAAAACCAGGGCAACGCACACGTAACCCAGCTGAGCTTCTGGATGGTTTCTCACGCAGGGCCGCATGGGCCTTTTTGCGAAGACACCGATATGGATGTCGTGAGGAGCCGGGGACTCCTTCGCCTATAAGAAATAGAATATAGGTTTGCAATTTATAGGTTGTATTCCTCGGTTCCCCCCCGGGGATTTGCCAATCTTTGGTCTACTAAATCTCACAAATTCCGAGTAGAATTTGTAGTCATTCCATCCGCACAACCCTCAACCATTGTGCCTTTATCTTCAACTCTAGCCATCATGGTGTCGCTAGCAAGATTTGCTTCAAACCTAGTTGTCGAGTTAGGGTTTGGCCTCCTTCACTTTGGAGTTTTTTTGCCTAAATGGCACTGTTCTGTAGCGTATTTGCAAATGTAGCTCTCCTTGCATAGTTTTTGCAAATATGGCAGCCCGGACGAGCCTCACGTCGCTACGTGTGCAATTCCACACGGCCATCGCCCGGCTCGCTATGTGTCGTGGGCGGCTTGTCCGAGCGATGGCCGTGCGGACACGACTACGTCCGGGTGGTGATCATGTGGACGTGGATACCGGGCGATGGCCGCGCAGACGCGGCTACGTCTGGTTGGTGGCCGTGTGGACGCAACTACGTTTGGGCAGTAGCCATGCGGAGATAATACATTTCGGCACATCATTTGTTCGGGCTATAGGCGTGCGGTCGAGCTGCCATTTTTGGTAATACTGTGCGAGAGACGCTATTTCGGTCTAAAACACCTGCAACAGTGTCAATTAGGCTAAAAACTCCTCAACTTTGTGTACGTGTGAGTGTTGCCGCTTGTGGGAACGAAGGCCGACATGGGCGGTGTCGACCCCGGGGGGTGTGGGGGCGGGAGTGCGTTCGCAACTGAAGATCTAGTGGCACGAGTTATTGGGGTTCGGAGGATATGTAGCGACGCTAACAAGGCAGCGAGAGAAAGGCATGAAAGTGGAAGTGAGCTTGCAATGGTGGAGGCGTCGGCGTCAAATGGGAACAGTGGGAGAGAATAGTGAGAAATAGGGTTGAGAGGGTGGGACATTTGTCGAGCATGTAGCTAGGTCGGGTTAGATCCGACGGTCTACAATTCGACTAATATTTGGGCTGAAATCAGCTAGCTAGGCCTTAGACAGCACCTTCCCTCAAACAGAAATGGTGTGAGTTCTGGGCTTTTACTCCGGGTACCGTGGCCACCCACAGGTCACAGGGGACACGCGCGCGGTCAAGGGGGACAAGGACCCATGTTGCGGGCGGCGGCGTCGAGGTGCGCCCGCGGCGCCATCCGGCGGCTGTCGGCGACGGCGTCCCCGGCCGCTGGGGGCGCGCGGCGGCAGCCTCCCCTGGACGAGGGAGACTGGTCGTACTACCGGGAGTGGTGGGGCAAGGACGACGGCCCCGGCGACGGGGCACACACCGTCTTCCGTCGCCACTCTGAGCACGGCAACGGCGTCGTTTCTGTCGTCTCATACCCTGCCTCCCGCCCGGTAAATCTCGCTTCCCTTCCCTGCTTAGTCTATTTCTTGCTTGAATAAATGGAGATGAACAACTCTTCGTGGGTCAACACTCCCACAGTCCCACCTTGCTAGGCGTCTCGTGCCCATGTTAGAGAAACTAGCTAAAGAAAAGTTTCTTTTGCCAATTAGAGGCACTAGGAGAGGAAATGCTATGCTTCAAACATTAGAAACTTAGACATCAAATTTCTTAGTAGAAATTGGGCGTTTGTATTCTTGCTGATTCCTGACCCAAAAAAAAAAGTGTTCTTTTGATGTAATTCCACCTTCCAGCAAAAAACGATGTTGTGGTTCAGACACCCCCCCCCCACAGTTTGAATTTCCCTATGCTACTTATCATGAATCACTGTGAGAGTGTGTGGCACTACTGTACAGAACATTAATGCTTTTTGAACATTTTAGTCGAATCTGTTTTGTACTCGTATTGAAACATAAATTGTTACGTGGTGACAGGCCAGTGACCAGTGGCCAGTAATGGAGAGATGGCTTCAAGAAAGAAATGCAACAATATACCCAGAATCAACCGGTGCTGACCAGTTTAAGATACTAGGCTACCAGTGGCGAGTAATGCGCTTTAACGGTCATACACGGCAAAGTACTGCAAAAGTAATGGCCTGTTACAGGTCCTCGGGTGATACAGCATTGTACTTGATGCAGCAACCGCATTGTTTAGCAGTTCCTTGTGAGTTCACTTGTACCATCTTCTCACCAATCATGATGATGACAATGTGTCCATGTTATTTTCATTTTTCAGCACCATTTATATCTGTTAATCTACAACACAGAAAGATCCCTTGTTACACAACACTAGTATACACACACTTATATACCAGTCAAAAGACATCAGTAACATGATTGCCATGATTATTCCTTAGCTGTAAGTGTTAGATGTCATCATGATCACAAGAAGGTTTTCTGGTAGATGCACATGCATCTAGCTGTTATATGCAAAAGCCAACAAAGATCCCTTGTTACACAACACTAGTATACACACACTTATATACCAGTCAAAAGACATCAGTAACATGATTTCCATGATTATTCCTTAGCTGTAAGTGTTAGATGTCATCAAGATCACAAGAAGGTTTTCTGTTAGATGCACATGCATCTAGCTGTTATATGCAAAAGTCAAGCAATTTTGTTGGCTTTTGTGTTCTATCTTTTGCTTCAATACCATCATACGCATCTGACAGTCGGTATTTACAGATGTTAAGAGTATGGTATCAACAGGATTAACAGCACTCCCTTGTTGTTCTTATGATCTCCCTCGAGCAGTTACTGGGCAGAACACTATGAAAATTCTTTGTATCGGCCATGGTGGCGGCAGCTTACCTTTGTTTTTGGCCAGCAAATTCAGAGGTAAGCATTACCATTAGCTTCACTAATGTTTATTGCCGAGTACATTCTTACTTGAATTTTTTATTTGCTGATGTTTTATTTCCTGCACACTTTAGTGAAGTATTCACTTTCTGGTCTTAGTTGGTTACTTGGTTGATTATAAACTCTACACCTGACTTGTTTGACTGGAAAAGTGCAATACTAATAACTTGCACCTGAATGCATAGTAATTCATTAAAAAATATGCATTCCCTGCTCAAAACCGGTTCAAGTCAGATCATTGATTAATTATTTGGCCTAGCGTATTGTCCCTACTGTAGTTCTACCTGTAAATTCTGCAGTTCTCAACTTCGTAGAAATGCTTGAACGCATTTCATCTCTTTCAGGTGCTGCAATCCACATTGTGGAAATTGATCCAGTCGTTGTTTCAGCCTCAATTGATTCTATGGGTTTCCCCGTGTCATCTGCGAAAGGGTTATCAGCTCAGTCCATGCAGCCTGCTGATGGTGATGAGCTATTATGGGGAGGCATCCATGACCGGCTTTTCCTCCATATAACAGATGCTGAATATTTCATTGTCAACGACAGCAATGTATACGATATTGTCTTCATCGATGCTTATGACGGAGACGACATATTTCCTCGCAAGCTCTGGGATGTAGATGGAACATTCCTGAAGAACCTAGAGGAGAAAGTCCATCCCGTTCACGGCACCGTGGTGGTGAACTTGCATTCTGATTCAGAGTTGTCAGCTGCTGATGTGGAAAACGACGCCCATTTCCAGAGCATACTTCCCATGGGCAAGCATGTCTCCCAAGTCTGCAGGGCATACAAGCAGCATTTCGGGCTGGCCTTCACAGCGGCTGTCCCTTGGCTCTGCAACATTACTCTCGTTGCCTGCCGTGATAAGCCGATAACAAGTGGTGCACGGCTGGGGCTTAGTCGTAGGGAGTTTGTTCTTGGCAAGCTTTTGTCGAGATCGAACATGGTTGAGTATGCGTTGGACCTGCCGTTTCCTTGTTTGCAGTATGTCAAGAATGGTTTCATGCTGGTTGAATGATATGCTCTTTTATCGACAGTCCTCTCATTTCTTTTGGCACCATGGGGTCTCACAAATTGTTGAGTAATATTCTTGCGCGGTTGTTTTGCTGCAGCCTGTCAGTGTGTTGTTGCACAGTGTTATTTCAAAAAGATGGGTTTATGTTGGACCGAAAAGGTGACTGGAGGGGGAGTAGGACCATCTATTTTTTCATTACCTTGGTATTCAACTTCTTTTATAACTGTAATAGCTATGAAATCTATGAAGATCAAAGCACAAGAACAGAACGAAAGTCTTGCGTTGAATCTGAAAAACCCCGAGGACAACCTCGGCTGGTCTGATCACCGGTTGTAGGGGCAACCGCCCGAAGTGATCTCCAAAAGACCCAACTTTTGATTCCGATATCTAAATCCCTGATATTTCAAACATAGTTCATCAAGAAGGTAAGGAATATATTCCAATCGACGATCGGGACGATCGAAACCAAGGTTTCACCAATTTCTTGGATGAGATCAAGAGGCACAAAAATCGAGGAAAACCAAAACTTGATCCAAAATCTTGCTCGTGCGTGGAAGATGGTCAAGCTAACCTTAGATCAATTCTCACATGTCCTAGCAAGTTAGATCATAGTAAAAGACTCAATCAAAACCCTAGAAACACAAAAATCCCAAAGACGTCAAAAAGAGAGCAAGAACAAGATTGAACTCATATTGGGGGTAAACTTGATTGGATTAATTCAAGAGATTGTTGGTTTACAACCACTCTACAATAGAGGACAAAAGTTCAACACTTGAATACTCAATTAATCCATCCCTCCCAAACCCTAGCCTCCTCTATCTCTCCACTTTGCACAAATCACAATTTTGGGTTTCCTTGGCTTGAGTTGCTGGGTACAAATCCTGCACCCCTCTCTTTATAGTGGAGGCTAGGTCTAGAGAGAAAATCTTATCGGATACCCGTTAACCCCAGACACAAACGGGTCTACACTTACGCACGCTTCTCAAAGCAGATGACGAACCGAGTCTCTCGAATCCGTCTCTTCGTGAACTTCGTCTTCACTTGACCTAAACCACCTCTCCTTTGCGCCGTCTCGCGCCGCGGTTTATCCAAGGTCACCAACCCGACATCCTCGATCGTTCTGGACCTCAGCTCTCCTAGCCTAGTCCCGATCATTCTCGCCGTTGACCGTAGTTGACTCCAAGTCACCTGCACAACCATAGACCAAGAAATCGATTTTGGACACAAGTTCTTCGCAACTTGACCACCATTAGCCAAAACATGCATCATGCACTGAAACCCATGACTTTGGTCAAACCCACAAATTTCACCGCTTTCCCGGCACTTGAACCCCCTTTAGTCAGTCTGATCGCTCTGGGAAATTTTCCCAAGTTTGAGAAAATCCACTCTTTGGACATTTCAAAAAAACTCTATCTAGTTTTGTCTTAAAACTCTATTTTTCATGAAACTTAGCGCAAACACACCTCCTAACACTCCCACATAAGAGTTTGATCACATTCCTCAAAATACAACTTTTCAAACTCCGGTCAGTCTGACCGCCACTTTTGGTCGATCTAACCACCGAGCCCTAGCCCGTCTGACCAGCACCCCAGGGCTAGTCAGACCGCCCATAGGGCCGATCAGACCACTACTTACCTGACAGTCCGACAAACTTCGCTAAACCGAGGGTTTCTTCAAACACCTTGATACCATTATCAATTGTGCAATACAGTAAGATTAAGATCATCTACCTATGGCCTCCACAGTTTAATTTTCTGAAGCTGGCACAATTTTTTTTGAAGAAATCGACCGCTATTCATTCAACACTGAGCTCAATCCGTTAGATCAATCGGGAGTAGGGGTGAAAACAGATCGAATACGGACGGATAATGGCCCTGCCATATTTGTTTTTAGATTTTTTTTCTCGGATGCGGATACGAATATCCCAGATACGAATACGAATAATGTCGAATACAAATATGGAGCGAATATGAATCGAAACGAATATGATTACAAATATTTTTTGGAACGTGAAAACCCTTTAAATTGTACGCCATAAATTAACAGAAACATATAACTAGTTTATTTGATCCAAACATTCATGAATTGTTTATATTTTCAGTAACCATACATAACATTGGCACTTGTAAGCTGCATTAATTAGTTCATCACAAACATGACCCTTATTTTACCACATTTAGCTCATAATTCATAAGTCATCACACATTCACACTTAGCTCATCACATACATAAAAATTTAGTTCATCACATCTAGTTCATTAATGGCATACATAGTTTGATAATATGTAGATACCATGTCTCAAAAAATATGCATAGAAATATTAGTTCATCACATATTGTAACAACCCAAAATTTGTTTAGTTTAAAAAGAAAAGTTAAGCTAAATTAATTAATTTCATTTGTTGGTTTTCATTTGAAGTTAATTCGCTATTGAATAAAATTTCTAAACTTCAATTCAAATATCAAATTCCCTCCAAAAACCAAATGCAAATATCAGAATTTCAATCCAGGTTCTTGGCCGAAAATCCACTTTGCTTTGGCCGAGCCCATTCTTTCCTAGGCCCGCTGACTAATCTTCCCTGTTTCTTCTTCTTCTTTTTTTCTTCTTCTCCTTCCTCCCAACGCTTGATCTGTTCTGCTGAGTACCGCGTGATTCGTCTGCACCCCTCCCCCACATCGTGCCCCGCCATCAATGCGCACCATCAGCACCCCACTACCGTGAGCATTCAAGCTTTGTCGTTTCCCCTCATCGGTGCACGCCATCAATGTCGACTGAACCGTCGCCGGCCTCCCCATCGTGTCGTGCCCTCTCGGTTGCTGTCCACACCTATAAAAGGAGAGCACCAGCACCGCAACTCTCCACCCCACACATTCCCCTAACTCCCACCTCCTCTAGAGCCAAGCCGCCGCTGCCGAGTCATCTTTGCTGCCGTCGGCCACCACACCACACCACCCCAATCTCTCTCTCCGGTGAGGATTTTGCCAAGACATGTGCGTCATCTCGCGTTCCCAAATGTCCTCCACCATTTTCCCCCTCCATTCGGCCGAGGAACCTCTATGGAGACGCACTGCCACCACCCCTTCTTCTCTGATGCCGGCCGATGTTGCCCCGTCACCTTGGACCACCCTCGGCCTCCCCGAGTGACCCAGTGGCTTCCCCTCGCCCTCGCCATTCCTGTGCTCGTGCCGCCTCCCTGAGAATGCCGCTGGAGCGCCATCGCACTCCTGTGCGCCCGAGCCGCTCCCGTCGCTCGTATTTTATTCATTTCCGACAAAAAAAACCGTATATGTTTCCGATATGAAAATTATCCGAGAAAAATCTAATCCGAGACAATCTGAATTCGTTTTCGTCTGGATCGGTCGGAAACTATCCGATCCGTTTTCACCCTAATCGGGAGTGATCGTTTTGTTGTTGGACTCGTGGGAGATGTATTTATTGCCTCCAACTTTAGTTGACCCAAGGCAAACGTACGGCACACGGTTGACGGCTAGGCCCAGGATCCGCCGACCAGAATGCCAAGCCGCGCACGGCGCACCTTAGCTTGGCATGATCGCGGTCTAAACGCGCGGGCGATTCGGTGTGACTAGTGGCTACACAACACACGCCTACACTTTGGCGGATACCGTGGACAAGTGCACACGCCTGCGCCCTGCCATTTCACGAAGGACTAAGTGCCCGCGCATTGCAACGGAACCCCAAAAGTGTCATACATATTGGTATTGGTAGACGAGATCCTAAACCACGTAATAAATATCATTTTTTCCTTCACACACATATAAACATCAACATCCTTTGTGTGATACCGATGCCTCCTGCTGCCTCCTCATGTTCGTTACAAATTCACATATCGTCGGATAATTAGAATGGAAAAGGGAACCAAAATCAGGACAAATTTTGAGCAATTCCCTCGCTTTCTTCTTACCTTGGGGGCGTCTCTGCGTTCATGAAGTTGCAGAGGTTGTTGATCTTGACCTCCGTCCTCGACTCCTTCATCCTCCACACAAACGTTGCGGGCAGGAACAGGAATATTCAATATCAAAGTTATATTTTGTTGTACTTTATAAGTTTGTGACCGAAAATAGAGGGGGAGAACAAGTAGCAATTCAAAAATATCGTTAAGATAATACTATCATTAACAAATACTCTGTATCCAAACTTTGGTATGTACTTTACATCATGACAACATTCATTCTTAGAGCATTGCAACAATTAACTATTTAGAGCATTAGAACCAACCTCACTTAAGGCACAAGGGAGGGAAAGAGTAACAAAAATCACTGGAGGCAGCAATGCTACACAATGCCACTCCATACCCTTCAAGGAACTGAGAGAGTAAGTGATTAACACACCAACATACCTCATTGATCTCCTTGGGCGGCTTCGTAGCGAGCATCATCATCGGGATTATCACGCCAGACACTAGATGCGGCATGCTTGGCGGCAACACAAGGAAGAGTGGCACCGACGGAGGTAACAGTATTGGAGGTGTCAGAACTACAGCCGGAGGTGAGGGATAAGACAAATCTTGCCACCGCCGTCCGTCCCGGGCCAGTTCCCCACCACGCCAGATCGGGTCATCCACGACACCGCTGTAACATCCCAAATTTGGGGTTCATTTGAAGCATTTAAAAATAAAAATAACTATTTAAATTTTCTTGTTTAAGTTCAAGCTTAATTTGAATTTTCAAAAATTAAAACAATTTAATGCGATTACTTTAAATTTTAATTAAATTCAAAGCTATTTTATTTGGGTTCCTTGAGTTCCATAGTATTTTTTGGAATTTTCTAGGAATTTTTGGAGTTTATTTGCTATTTCTTTGAGCTCGGTTTGATTTAATCTAATTTCCTAAATTCGAAAAATCTCTTTTTTTGATTTTTTTTCCTTCGGGCAGTGTTTTCTTTTCTTTCTGGGCCGCTTTCCTTTGGCCCAATTTCTTTCGACCGGCCCAGCCACCTTGGCCTTTCTTCTTTCCGCCCGCAAAAATCAATCCTTATAGTCTACAAAGCTTCATCTATTGTAAAAAGTATATGTAAAATTACCATTTCTAGGGGGGAGCTGCTCCTCATCAATCAGCTAATTAGAATTGTCGTAATTTTTCTACTCTTAGATTGTACAAGGCAACACATGGTAAGGCATTATACCGTAGGATTCAGCTATATGGAACAAAAACATACTATTTCTAAAAGGAGGCAGCAGAAATTTGAGGTGGGCGTTGAGCCGTTGATTCTTAGATTATGACAGCAACCAGAGCATTGCTACTGTTATTAATTCCTCACAGCCAAAAAGCTCATTATTTCATGCTTCTATGGTTACAAAATATCTAGAAATTACCTTGAACTCATGCAGAACCGCAGTCATTCTCGAACATTTTGGACTCGTCCCTTACCCTCTGGAGCTCCAGCTTCATCTTTTTAGCTGATGACATGTGGTCAGGATGGAAATATTGCATATAGCAACTCACAATATCACATCCTCTAAACAACAAGGTAACCCCGCATTATCAAAAGTACAATCTACTTGAAACTCACCCTCTCTAGTAACTCCTGCGGCTTTCCTAGCATGCACACTGGTGTGGCCTGGCTACCATAGCCATCAAAACCGACATACTCTGAACTGACACTGCGAACCAAATGCAAGCGCAGCATCAGCGGTAACCACACAAATATCACTCATTAGTACCATCAACAAGCGCAACTAAACAAGAAATGATCAAAGCAACATCATGATCTATCATTACAATTGTCAGTCTTCTTCTGATCCTTGCTCTGCAGCACTACGAGCGCATCCCGCAGCACATCCATGCCCATGTCAGACTGCGCGGCCCTCTCCCTCTCCTCCTTGTCCATCTCCTGCAGCCTCTAGAGCCACCCACTCAGCTCCTCCAGCGAGAACCACTCCCCCTCCTTCCCCACCCCTGTCGTCTGCAAGTCCCCAAGCCTCTTCCCCAGCTTGTCATAGCAGTTTGACCGCAAAAACTGGAGGTCCTCCTCCGCACAGCCATGGCCCTTCCCAACCCTCTCCTTCAGCTCTCCCTCCCGAACACCCTCTCCGGCAGCGGTTGCGCCCTAGGCCTCTACCGTTGCGAGAAGACGGACTTCCAGTCGATCCGTTTGGTGCCGGGGAGGGGGTCGACCGTGGGGTCCAGTTTGTGGAGGCTCTCGTGGAGCGTGGTGAAGGGAAAGGGGGAGGATACCACGTTCGCGCTGGTGGCACGGTTGGCCGGGGTGGGTTTGCTGGTAAAGATGTCGAGGAAGGGGTGGGGGAGGAGGTGGAGGATGCGGCTGGTTGGGAGTTGCGGAAGAGGTTGAGGCTGCGACAGACGTCGTCGAGGGAGGGGGCGGCGGGGTTGGGAGTTGCGCGCGTGAGAGAGAGAGAGAGAGAGAGAGAGAGAGAGAGAGAGAGGAGAGAGAGAGGGTGACAGATTCAATGGGAGGAGATGGGAGACTGGGAGTGGCGGGAGCTCGGGAGTGCAGAGAGCAAAAGATCCAATGGCTCACGTCGCACAAAGGAGGATGGATAACTCTAATTTTTAAGTAGTAGAGAAAAGGCACAACGGCACGAGGTTTTCCACGCTGCGCCTGTACAGTTGGCGTGGGCACTTCGTGACACGCGCGGCACGGCCGGTGCGGGGCGCGGGATCTCAGAGCTCGTCGTTGTCGGATTCTCAGCAGGCCACGGCGATGCATGTTTACTCATACGGTTAAAATTGCTACTCGTACTACTAGATACCAAAACTACACAAACAAACATGGTAATTTGTTCCTGCTAGCTTAACTCCATCAATCATCGACGATGAGTCGCCAGACTATCACCATTACCCTGCTTAGAGTCTTGGGCCGATTTGATTCAAAACACGTTCCCTAAGCACACGAGGCGGCTCTTTGTCGAGTGCTGTTGCACTCGGCAAAGGCGCTTTACTTCGGCAAAGCCTTTGCCGAGTGCAACACTCAACAAAGAGCCTCCGACGATCCTTTCCTAAAGGCAGCTTTCTTAGAGTGCCAAATTCGGGCACTTTCGGCAAAGGCTTTGCCGAAGTCTTGGGAAAAGCACTCGGCAAAGATTTACACTCGACAAAATGAAAAATGCGAAAAAAAGCCAAAAATAATAGCAAATTTTTTTTTTGAAGAGGCCACCACCGGCCATCGCCTATCTCCATCGAAGTCATTGCATTTTTGCGCAAATTTCGCGTCTAACGCGGCGGCGGATTCGAACTCACGACCTCTCCCTCGCGTGTCTCTTGCTCTACCACTTTGCACTACACTGTCACTTGTGTCAAATTCCGTTATATATCCTCATATATTATACTAAACCGAGAGTAAATTGCTTGTTTGAGGCCTTAAACGAATTCAAATCAAAAGTTGTCAACTACAAAGTTTCATAACTTTTCGAGATCTACAATTTTCATTTAGGAAGTTTTTCCATCCGAGGTCGTTTGAAAAATTCGAATTTCAAATTTGAGAGATTCAAACGTAGTTTTGCATGATAAGATGATTTCAAATCAAAAGTTGTCAACTACATAGTTTCATAACTTTTGGAGATCTACAATTTTCATTTAGGAAGTTTTTCCATCCGAGGTCTTTTGAAAAATTCAAATTTTAAAATTTTCCGAGTGCCGAATACATCTTTCCGAAGTGCGGAAAAAAAGGCACTCGGCAAAGGACCTCTTGCCGAGTGCCAAAAAAGGCACTCGGCAAGGACCTCTTCTTAGAGTGCCGGTAGGCACTCGACAAATTTTTTTTTTTTGTTTTTTGCCCCATTATTTTTTGCAACCTTAATATATTATTTAAAACTCCATGTTCAAATTTGGGACAATTTTGACTTTTTTGCTATATTTCGTTAGTTTTTTGTTTAGTTGAATTTTATGGAATATTTCAAATTTGAGCTGCGGTGTATGGAATAATCGAATTTGGTCGTTCAAAAATGATATTCATGATATTTGGTGTATGTTGGTAGTATCCGAGAACTCACATGAAATTTCGAGCATCTTGTTGGCGTAACATGACGAGGTACTGCGAGAAAGTGTATTTAAATTATATAAAATCGAGCGAAGTCGAAAATATCGAGGTGTCGTGTTATCGCATATAGAGTCTATGGTAAAAATTGAAAGGTTTTGAGCAAGTTGCGGCGTCGGATGCCTAAAACCCGCTCGGACTTCGTTGTGAGTTCACATGTGATAATTTAAATACAAACCTTCTCAATTTTTACCATAGACTCTATATGCGATAACACGACACCTTTCATTTTCTGACTTCGTTTTATATAATTTTACACTTTTCAACAATGAACAAGATGCTCGAAATTTCATGTGAGTTCCTCGGATACGACCTCAACATACACCAAATATCATGAATATCATTTTTGAACGACCAAATTCGATTATTTCATGCACTTGCAGCTCAAATTTGAAATATTCCATAAAATTCAACGAAACAAAAAAACTAACGAAATATAGCAAAAAAGTCAAAATTGTCCCAAATTTGAACATGGAGTTTTGAATAATGGGAAGGCCTCACAAAAAATGGGTCAAAAAACCAAAAAAAAATTTTGCCGAGTCTTGGCCAGCACTCTCGGAAAGAGGTCCTTGTCGAGTGCCGAGAAGTTGGCACTCGGCAAAGGACCTCTTGGCCGAGTGCTAGACTTTGCCGAGTGCCACCCGGCCCGGCACTCGGCAAAGAGTGGCTTCGCCGAGTGCCCGATTTTTGGCACTCGGCAAAGCTAGCTAGCACTCGGCAAATCTGCGTTCTCCCGTAGTGAAGAAAGGCGGTTCAAAAGCATGACCTACAGCCGGGAACTCAGGCTTACACGGCATGTACAAACAAACCTTTTGGCTTTTGAATTGAGAGAAGATATAGCCACAGAGTCAAGGCCGGACACGTGAGATACATTAAACCGGAAGCCGATGTTTAGCTGGCTGCGTCGTGCATGCCCACGAGGTTCTTGCGCTTGCAGATGACCTACGCCATCAGATAAGATCGTTTGATCAGAAGGCCAAGTGTGGTTGACAGATGGCTTTATTCTAACTTCCTCTTGTCCGAAACAAAAGCAAAGGCGAGTTTTAAGCTACACTTGCAGGACTCGTTTTCCTTTCTGCCTTGCAGTAGAAAACAAATGCACACGCCTGATTGAAAGTAAGCCGTGAATGGTCACGAGATCGGTGGGGATGAAGCCTGATTGAAGTTTTTTCTTTCTTTCTAGATCAAGCAAACGGTGTCGATCTCGGGATTGTTTCTTGTAAATTCGATAACGATTCACGTGCATGCACCCACTTGAACACGCTTCACAGCTTTAGATGGTCAACAAAAGCCAAAAATAATATGCCGACCTATAAACAACACGGTTCTTGTGATATAAATCAAGACACGAGAGGTGAGATCTCGAGGAATTGATTCCTCTCAGCTGCCTTGTCCTCCATCGAGAAAACACCCAGGGAGAGAGAGAGAGAGAGAGAGAGAGAGAGAGAGAGAGATGTTGCTAAGGAGCTCCTCCACGCCATTCCTGCGCTCCTTCCTCTCCTCCTCCTCCCCTTCGTCACCTTCCTCCCTCCAGCTCCGCCGAGCCTTCTCCGACAGCCACCTCCCTTCCCTCAACCCCTCCTCCTCCGACTCCAGCAACAAAACCACCGGTCTCCACACCGAGCTTTCCTTTTCCATCTACAACACCTTCAACAAGGCACCGCCGGCCCAACCACACCACCAAGAGCAAGGGCAGGAGCAAAATCATCAGCAGACGGTGCAGCCGGAGCTGCCGCTGTTCCTGGCGAGGGGCCTCGGGATCGACCGCATCGCCTCCGGCCTGTTCACCGCCGGCACCGCCAAGTCCAAGGCTGCCACAGCTAAGATGGATGGCGTGGAGGAGCGGCTGTGGGATGAGGTGGTGGCGCTTGACGCGCAGTACAAGAAGATGTTGGACGAGCAGCCGGGCAACGCGCTGTTCCTGCGCAACTACGCGCAGTTTCTGCACGAGGTATGATCTGTCACTACTCAATACTGAAGTTCTTACTGCTTGCTTTTACGTTCGAGGAGTACTACTCACGCACCATGCTGGTAACTCTACGATTACTTTGTAGCATAACTCTCTGACGTTATTAACTGATGATCAGGTAAAGGGGGACCCCAGAAGGGCCGAGGAGTACTACTCACGCGCCATGCTGGCCGATCCCAGCGACGGCGAGATCATGTCGCAGTACGCCAAGCTGGTCTGGGAGGTACACCGTGATCAAGACAGATCCCTCAGCTATTTCCAGAAGTCGGTCCAGGCTGCCCCACAGGACAGGTTGGTCGCCGTCCACTCACTATATGCATAGTATTACGTAGTACTGGCAGTATTGCAAAACACACATATATTTTGAATCCCTAAGCTTGAGATCTGACCGTGGTGGCATCGTGTTCCGGCTCCGGCAGCCATGTTCTCGCAGCGTACGCCAGCTTCCTGTGGGCACAGGACGACGACGATTTCGGTTTCGGAGAAGGTGACCAAGACATGGGTGGAAAACTGGAGCATACCGGGCAGCAAGGGCAAGTAAGAGAACTGGCTTCTGCGGCCGTTTGATCATCCGGCGGCCATGGACAGAGTCGAGGCTTGCTAACGATGTGTCATGTATGTTAATTAGTATGGAACTGGCGAAATGTGTTTGAATGAATCAGCGAATAAATAACACAGCGGTTCCTGGAGAAGACTGTAAACTTTGTTGAACTGCAGTCTGCAGATATTGTGCTGTTTTTCTTGGTTCAAAATAGACGCAAGTGCTTTTGTGTTAACCTGCATGAGGAGACTCATCGATGCTGGCTTCAGACACTGGAGAATGGCACCTTGATGGGCGGGCACGCGCGCACAGGCCTTGGTGCATTCCTGCAACTGCAATAGCCGCATCTGCAGGTAGATTGCAGAACGAACTATTTACCGATCCGGAGTAAGAACGACACATATAGCTGATGAGCACGTCAAGTCGCACAATTTGCCGGCAAATTCTGAAGGTAGCGAGAGCCGAGAGGGCTGAGCACTAACTGAAGGCGGTAGCTGGCCATGTGAGGCCACGAACTCAACTAGACAACTACTCAATGGCGCCGGCGGTCAGCCATTTATCCCGCACGCTTCTGGGTCGTTTTAATTATTATTTGCCACCCAGCGAACGAGTTCAGCAACATCACACATGAATCCTTCACAGCATGAAGTTAGTATGCACACCAGCCCTCACCTACGCCGTCGGCCGCTGAACATATAACCCCGATGTCTCTTTTGTAAGAAAAGGACCACAGGTTTAAACTTTAAGCATGCCATTTGCAGTGCAGGAACAGCGCCGACCGCAGCCTTGCTGAATGCTGCATGAAGCCGCCTGCAGCCGAGCTAAAGCAAACCATGTCATCGAAACACTACTATAGAATAGGCTATACTAGATGTCTTATCACAGACGGCTTGCTAGAACCGTCTGTGATACATAATTAATTAATTATCACAGACGATTTTAAATACAAACGGTATGTGATGTCTGTGAATATCACAGACGGTTCTTGTTAATAACCATCTATGATGCAAAGCTGCATGAAGCCGCCTGCAGCCGAGCTAAAGCAAACCATGTCATCGAAACACTACTACAGAATAGGCTATATTGAACGCCTCATCACAGACGGCTCCCTAGAATCCGTTTGTGATGTGATTATCACAGACGGTTTTACAAGCGTGACCGTCTATGTCACTAGCGATGGCTAGAACCGTCTGTGATTCATAAGTATCACAGACGATTATAAATACAAATGGTCTATGATGCCTCCGAATATCATAGACGGTTTTTATTAATAACTATCTGTGAATCATCACGGATGGTTTTAAATACAAACGGTCTGTGATGTCTTCGAATATCACAGACAGTTCTTATTAAGAACTGTTTGTGAATCATCACAGACAGCTTTAAATACAAACGGTATGTGATGTCTCCGATTATCACAAACGGTTTGTATTTAAAACCGTCTGTGATATACGCCATTAAATACCCAGTCATCCCAACAGATCTGTCTGTAGTGAGATCTGTCTGTGATATACGACTACTTTCAAGAAGGCGGTCGGCTTTGGGGCGTTTGGTGAAAGAATACCGCAGATTTGCAAGTGTGCTTGTAGATCTATTTGTTCTTGATAATCTAAAGTTAGTATTTGTTTCTAATTATATGCATTATAATCTAGAGAGATGATAGCTAGGTTTAAATCTAGCTTGGTAGTTTGCTAAAATTTAAGAATGGGTCTCACTACTCCTTATCTACTTCAATATATTCTTACTTGATATATATATTGCTTCATGAATATTTCGTAGCTAGTTACTTTAGGAGCATTAATCTAATTTAACACTAATTTGTTACCGGCGTAGTGTAGATGGATCGAAGCTGGATGTACGTTGAGAACCGTGTGAGTGAAGAGTACATTGATGGCGTGTCTGCTTTTAGAAGAGCTGCCAAGCAGGATATATTGAAGAATGGGATGAAATTTATGTACGGTCTATACATTAATTGCGATAATCTGAAGATGTTCAACAACCCAGCGCAGATCGAAGCGCACTTGATTCGAATGGGTTTCAAAGAGGAGTATACATGTTGGACTAGTCACGGTGAAGAGTAGATTATACCGAAAGGTAGTAACATCGTCGAGGGAGACAACAATATGCCAGACGTGGACTGTACTTTCGATGAGGATAGGTCGCACGATGGCAATCTGGATCAGATGCTATGCGATGCAGAAGGGAACTATAGTGAGAGAGAGTTTAGTAAATTCGAGAGCTTAATGGAGAACTCGGGGAAACCTTTATTCCCGGGCTACAAGCCAAAATACACAAGATTGTCATCCGTGCTTGAACTGCTGAAATTAAAGGCAAACAATGGTTGATCCGATAAGAGTTTCATAGCATTGTTAGGTCACCTAGCGGACATCCTTCCAGAGGAAAACGTGTTGCCCAGAACCACCTACCAAGCCAAGAAGGTTTTTTGTCCATTGGGAATGGAAGTAGAAAGAATACACGCATGTCCGAACGATTGTATCTTCTACCGTAAAGAGTATGCAGACATGCATATATATGCTGTGTGCAAGCATCCCGATACAAGTGTAAGAATCACTTCGATGATGGCGAGGGAAACGAGGTGAAGGAAGGACTTCCTACTAAGGTGTTGTGGTATCTACCTATAATTTCTCGTTTGAAGTGTTTATTTGCAAACCGAAAGGAGGTAAGATTGCTATGTTGGCACTCGAAGGAGCGTACGAAAGATGGAAAGCTAAGACACCCTGCTGATTCTGCCCAGTGGAGATACTTCGATATGAGCTTCGAAGACTTCGGTGCGGAACCAAGGAATATAAGGTTTGGGTTAATTACAGATGGAACGAATCCTTTTAGTAACGTGAGTAGCCGACATAGCACCTGGCCCGTGAATCTATGTATATACAACCTTCCTCCTTGGCTGTGTATGAAGCGGAAATACATTTTGATGTCACCACTTATCCTAGGACCGAAGCAACCTGGGAATGATATTGATGCGTACCTAGCACCATTGCTAAAAGATCTTGTGACACTATGGAATGTGAGAACCCCGAAATCGAATCCGTTTCAAGTTAAGAGATTACACCAGAAGCATAACTCTTAACAAGAAACAAGCCTGATTTCAAATTCGCGGATATGTGTCTCGCATTAGCTCCCAAGATCAATGGCTAACATGCACATATCCTGAACAACATTGTACACAGTTATACACAATTCATACATTATTATAAGGTGAATTACAAGACTAGGACTTAGGTCCAAAAGTTACACAATTGACCGAGTGGTCTATTAAACATAAAAGTACGCAGCGAAGAACAAATATAATACACCAAAATGTCCATCCAAATGTGCCCAAAACCCAAAGGCAACTGAGTGGAGGTAGAACCAATATCACTCGTTAGCGTCGCCGTATTCGGCGCTAGCGGATTGATCATAAGCGTATTCTTTCTCACCTGAAACAAGTGGTTAATCTGTTTGAGTACAAAAGGTGCTCGCAAGACTTACACAAACTAATAAAAGAAAGTGTATGATAGAGTCTATTCAAAGGATATGAGAATATACATGTTAGAGGTTGTCCAAAGGAAAGGTTGTATTGGCATAAGTTTTGCATAAAAGCGACAATTTTTATTCCTACACATTCTACTTTGCAAAGGCTATTTTGTAATCAAAATTTGAACAAAAGACACAAGTAACTTTGATATAATCATAGATCAAAACATATCAAAGTGGCTGTCCACTTTGACAAACTAACATGCATGAACAACCATTAATGCTGATACCCAGTTGTACCCATGTCAATTTTATTTCAGAGTCTAACAATGATGTCTGTCAAAACCAA
This sequence comes from Phyllostachys edulis, assembly GCA_036346405.1. Classification (NCBI taxonomy): domain Eukaryota; kingdom Viridiplantae; phylum Streptophyta; class Magnoliopsida; order Poales; family Poaceae; genus Phyllostachys; species Phyllostachys edulis. The sequence continues at coordinate 27,530,940 of CM070551.1, forward strand.
GTATTGTCTATAACCGGGGACACGGCTATTCGAATAGATTGAAAACCCTGCAGGGGTGTACATCTTTACCCACACGACTCGACCGGCTCGTAAGTCTTCGGATAATGACACACTTCCTTTGGTATGTCAGCCGGGTGATCGAGATTTGGTACTTTTTAGCGAGAACATCTTATTGAGTTGAAACACCCATGCGAGACGAATCCCGCTTAGTACAAGCTACTAATAGAACCTGCTAAGCGGGGCACGTAAGTTGTGTTGGGAATGCCAACCCAATGAACAAAAATTTAAAGCTGTGCTCACTCGTACATATTAAATTGCAATTGAATCCCTATGAACATATGATCAAACGCATATGTCCTCACACCACCTGTGTTCCAATCCAATAAAATCCTCCCCTTATTTGACCAAGCCGGTCCCAATCCAGCGTGTGGAAGTACAAGTAGTTCTTAGTATGACAGCCCAAAGTTCGGTCCTTAGTGATCTGGACAAGACTACCAGAATACCCAATTCTCGTGCACGAAGGCACCCCCACTATCAATCACTTATCCAGATCTAAATCATGTTTTAAAAGACAAATTTTTAGACTCAAACCTCAGATTCGAAGATCTGAACAAAGAAACTAAAATAAAAATCGGTTTAGTGTTTCCCATGATTGACGAGATAACCTTGTCAACCAAACGACTGAACTACTGACTTGCATGACTAAGCATTCACATAAAGAATAAATATACCAACACATGATATCTAACCTAAGCATAACTGTATGGAATGATTAAGGGTAAGCCACAATGATTAGGACATAGCTAACTAGACTCACAAATTATTGATACACCAAAATAGCATGCACGCAATTATCATTGCATTTCAAAATACTAAATTAACCAAAACAGGGATCAAAATGATGCAAGAGAATGCTTGCCTTGTTGATATTCCACTTGTTCCACCTCAAGATTCTTAGAAATATATTCACTCGCGTCAGCCAAGTCAGAATCTAAAAATAACAATAAAAAATAAACGTTGAGAAAACCTCAAATTGTCAAAATGCTGACAATGCATGAGAATTTTACAATAGTGAGGTTCTGATTTTAAGTGAATTTAGGTGAAAATTTTAGTTCATTTGGAGTTCATATGAATTTTCTATGAATTTTATAAGGTTAAAGTCCTTAATGTACAATTAATTTAATTATCAATTTTTATGTAATAGAGACATGTTTCAAAGTTATTCTAGATTAAAGTTTAGTAAAAATGATAATTAACAAAACTGATTTCATTCAATTTGGAGTTAAAATGAATCACTTATGAATTTTTTAAAATTTAAGCCATTTTCAGTGTAAAAGTAATCCATTTCGGGATTTAAAAACGTATTCAATACTTTTTATACCCAGCTGAATCTAACCCTAGACACTTACAAGCGGGACCCAAAGTCAAAGGTTGACCCGGTCAACTTTGACCCAGCCCCAGCCGAAATGACGTCGAAAACGTATCATATGAAATACGTCTTCTAATTTCAAAAGCGTACTTTCGGTTTAAGCGTATAAGAAATATGTTTTCCTTAATAGAAAATGCACTACTCAACTTTACTCAAACACTTAAACAGTCATAGGGCCCACACGTCAGCGACTCACCATTTAACTCGATTTCCTTAAGTCCCTTGTTTTCTGTTCCTGGTCCCACCCGTCAGCGATACAATCTAATGATTACGCAAACTTAAATGATGCTTAAGCTCTAATCCGACAATGATTAGGGTTAACCATCCCGCTACAGTGCCGACCGGGATTTTCGACAACAGAGCATCTCGTCATTGTGAGCTTGACCGATGGCTCGCCGGCGCGGTAGTTCACGGCTGCACGTTCTAAGACCCAATATGGACTCACAATAACCTTACGGTCCCAGTGATGGCTGGAGTTTGGCCGGCGGTGAGCTCTAGCGGCGGCACGACAATAGAGTGCGGCGGCTTAAATACAGTTCAGGTGGATATGACGATTTGGCAGTGCATTAAGCAAACTAAAGCATGCTTATGCTCCTATGAGGCCTAAAGAGGCTACCTGAGCCAAGAAGATGACCCAAGGTACAAGGAGGGGCTCTAGGGACTATTGACCGATGGCGGCAATTGAAGTTTCACGTTGACACGACTACCTAAACAAAATGAACACAAAAGAATGATCGGGATGGCTAAAGTACACCTAGGAGATGCTACCACCGAAAGGAATTGATGAATGACTCACCAGGCCAGAGATGAGAACGAAAGAGCCAAAGTTGGCCGGATATGAGGTAAACTCAAATTCCCAAAGATCCTGTGAATGGATTGCAAAATAGTTTTTTTTAGGGGGGGGGGCACTCCTTATAGCCTAGAATATGATGTGATGCACCAAGAAGTGGAAAGAACTCACCGGATGGCATGACGGTGGCGCTTAGAGCGTGCTCTGGACAAGCCAAAAGGACACACCGGTGTTCCCGAGGCTATGAGCAATAACAAGAGCCCAAATTAGCAGGATGAACACGGCATGGAACAAGGATAAGAGTGTCGAAATAGCAAGAAGAATGCCTGAGAGGAGTGGGAGAATGGTCAAGTGTAACAACTCAGCCGAAAGTGAAGTGACTCGTTTTTTATGGCATTTCTTGCCGGAGAAAGTGACAACGTCAACCCGTGGTGGCTCCTAGATGGATGCCTACGGCAGTGGTCAAACGGCGTCGCCATGCAAGGGCGGTGATGCCCGGACGCAACGCCACCTCGGCCGCGCTTGGTGCTCGGAGCGGCGTGGCAGCGCAAGGCGGTGAAGCGGCGTAGAGAGGGAGGGACTAACGAGCGGGCCCGGCTCGTCAGTCGCAGCAGCAAAGCGGCACGGTCGGTTCGACGCGAGCGAGTTGGTTGGGTCCAGTCAAGACCAATGGCTCAAGTTGGAACAGTCCAAAGTGGTTCGTGCTAAGTCTGAAAGTTGACCGATTTAAATTCCAACTTCAAAAGTTTGACCCATGAGTTAAAAATAGCAATTAAATTTATAAAAATCTGAAATTTTTCAGGAAGGTTACTGGGATGATATAGATCCCATATGAAATTTTAAAACATATAGTTCATGATTTAAATACTTAATTTAAAAACCTTAACTGAATAGGTTTAAATAAGGAGTCTAGATTTTTCTTAAGGCCAAGATGAACTCTAAAAATTTGAAAAAATATATATTTATCCATTATAAGTAATCAGGTATTTGATTAAATTAATTTTCAGAGTTCTTTACAAGCATTAACTTAAATTTTCTTTTGGAGTTTCACTTCAAGTTTTAAATTTGGCTTGAATTTGAGATTTTCAAATACAACCATTTGTGCACATGTTCCAAAATATGATGTATGCTTATGAGATGCATGTAATTATCATTTATTCAAAATGAGGCTACGACGTAGGGGGCTCTGCAAGCACCGAGGACCGGGGGGGCCTTGAACAGTGGTGGCGAGATGGTTCTAGCGATCGCGAGGTCGGCCTTGAATCAAAGGAGGTGGTGCCAACGTGGGTGAGGCGGGGCGGGGGAATCGAAGGACGAAGAGCGGGGTGGTGACGGCGCCGATGCGAGGAGCGGCCACGTTAGAGATGCATCGTGGCTAACACGGTGGTCCTAGTGCGCGTGAGGGTTTCATTGGTTTTTTTATGTACGAAGGGGTGGGATGATCCTCCCGCTGTGCAGGAATAAACTCATTCTTTTATTTGTTAAGATAATATTTGTGGTACCAGAGATCAAATGTAATTTTTGCTTACCCCTTTGCTCTCTAATGTGTAGTATCGGTGCTAAGCACCAAAAGATTCCTTTAGACCCTTGTATTCATACATTGTGGATTTACGGCTGACTCACTGCAGACCGAAAATACCATGTCGCAGATGATATGAACAGGTGGTGACGGCTGACGGTGCCCAGCCCAACAACGGCCATGATACGGGGAAGCTTACTTTCTGCAGCCTTCTCCGAGCTTGCGGTGGAAGTCGAAACAAACCTGGGCTGAAAAAAAGGTGGCGGGTCACCGTAGTAGTGAGTGCTCGGGTCCAGGACTGAAGTCAGCCTCCGGGGCAGCGCCGTCTAGATATTAGAATTGATCGTCCGGTGGTTCAGACTTCAGAAGCCTACCGATGCCCCAGGCCCAGGCGCCTCTGCCTACTTCACCAACCGGCGTCTGCCGCTGCAAGGCCGTCAGTCCCATTTGGCGATGCGTCCCCCACCCAGTTCCCACACCACCTTGTTTGCCCCCGCTCGGCTTACAGGCCAGCGCTGCCTGGCTCGGCGAGAAATGGTCGGAGGCGCTCACATTTATTCTTACTGTTCATAGCGTGACTAAGCAGTGTGGCGAATCCAGAATGAAAAAGTAGGGTGGGCTGAAGGCCCCGACTAAACTAATTTATAATAAACATAGTCTTATTTATTTATGCAATCAAATTCATACATAAAAAAAACAAAGCACAAAAGGAGAAATACAATGAATGTACCTCGCTAATGGAAAGTACACTCCTAAAATATATAAATATGGTTCCAGTGGGTAACAATCTGTACACCAAAATTAGGTAATTGAGACATTGAGTAACAAGTAATCAATTATATAACAAATTGGTAATTGAGAAATTGAGTAACAAGTATTGAAGTATATACTGGCACAGCTGAATAGTCACTTAGTTCGGCACAGTAGTCAACAGAGGAGCCCACTGCCCACGCACACGCACTCGACACTTCGGCACTTCAATCAGCAGAGCATCCCACTGCCTCGCCCAAATCGCATCACTGCCTCCTCACGTCTCGTGCCACTGTCCTCACTCCTCACGGCCTCACCTCCTCGGTTCAATGGCTCGATGTCGGTGGGCGGTGGCTACCGGCCTCCCTCGGCCAGTCGACTTCCTCGGCGTGACAGTGTCGGCTTGCCCCTCACCAGCTCGCCTCCTTCGGCTCCGGGCTCCCCCTCCCTCACGCGGCCGGCGGCTCACGCCTCCTCTAGGCTCCGGCTCCCCCTCCCCCCCCGGTGCCGGTTCCTACCTCGGCCTCCCTCGACCTCGGCCTCCTCCGGCTCTTGGCGGCGCGACGTCTTGAGCCGGCACTGGTGGCTCCCGCCCACTCTACCCTCGGGTCAAAGCATGCGCTTCGATTGATTGGGGAATTGAATCTGAATGGAATGGGGATTGGGGAATTGAATGGAATGGGGAATTTTGGAACGAGACAACAAGGGACGTGAGGTGCACATGGGCCTGGGCTTCATTGCTTCACCAAGGGCAAGGCCCGTATGCTTTTGTAGTTTTGTTCCCACTCCCCGTCCATCTCGGTTGCTCTATTACTAGTGTGCTTCTTCTTCTTCTTCTTTGGCGCAACAATGGCAGCCGGGGAGCCTCAACCTGAGGTTGGACTTGGGTTGCTGAGGGGGAGGGGACGGTGGGTGTTCGGTCGCCGGTGGAGGGTAAGCTTCAGCCTGATGAAGTCTACCCGGTGGATTTGCCCCTGGCAGTGTGATACTAAACTGGAGCGAATTGAAGTGGCTCGCGCGAGTAGCGTTCGCTCGCGCATCCATAGCACGATTTCGACAACGATACGAACAAATGTAGCAACTCGAACACATGCAGTAGTGCTCTCTGGCCAAATCGATCGATGGAGCCGGAGCTTATCAAGCACCGGAGCAGCGGCTGAGCGTGCACCTGCTTTGACTTCACCCCGAGCCCGAAGGAGCTCATCGACATCTACCTCAACCCAGGGGTGGAGATGGCAACGATCTAAGCCTCGAGTCGCCCAGCTGTTTTTGGCCCCAAAATTTATTTTAGTAATTTTTCAAAAAAAAAATCATGGGCTTTGATGTTGGGCCTCAGGCCATTGCCCCAGAGGCCCAGCTCCGCCACTGCCTCAACCCATGGATCACCGGCCAGCCACTCGATGGGCAAGAGGGCAGCGTCTGCTTCGCCGACGTCTACAGCCACGACCTGGCGACGCTGACCAAGAAGTTCAAGAATTTTTGCTACGACAGCTACTGGTACTTCTGCGTTAGTAAGTGGAAGGGAGCCAATGCCTGGGTCCGGGTGAGACGCTGCATTGAGGGTGGCGTCACCTGGCACAATACATGCAAGCGGAGGCCCGTCAGCGAGGATGGGTGCAGTCGGTTGACCTTCGAGTACCATGACGTGGGCGAAAAGAAGACGGGATGGTTCATGGAGGAGTTCACGAGCAACCTGGAAGAGGCCACCGACGGCACTGGCGTAAGGTGGTATGCAAGGTCTACCTCTCGCGGAGTGACAGAGTTTGAGCAAAATCTTAGGGACCAATGATCAAAGTAAATTACCATTAGCGGGACTCGGGATTGGTGCAGTGACATTGTTTGAGCAAAATCTTAGGGACAAAGATGAAAGTAAATTACCATCAACAGGACTCGAGATTGTAAGAAGAATCAAATCAATCAATCAAGACAAGACAGTATCAATAAGATTCAAAAGCACACTACTCACTACTGGCTGCACGCCCTGCATGGCGCTCAGACTCGACTATCTAGCTGTTGGATGTGTATCTGTCGACGCTGCTGGGCCCGACCGCGGCAAACTCACGACGCACCAGTGGCCAGCGCCTCATCTGCTGCTTTCATGCTTCGCCGCCGCACGATTGAAGTTGTTGTCTCGCTGAGTAGTATCGTAACTAGTGGCTAGCAGCAACAGTGAGGCTTCTAGATGGACTTGACATAACTAAATTGGGCTAGCTGTGGACTACATACATGCTATTAAATGCTGGGAGGCCACACCCGGGTTGGCTGAGCTAATCCTCCGTCCCTTCTCTTGTGGAGGGTGACGCCGATGTTAGATGAGGAGGAATGCCATGAAACCATGGTCGTCGGGGCCAAGAGGCCTGCACTGCACCGGGAGAACGGGTTCTGGGAGGCTGGCGTGAGCAATGTGGCGCAGTCACCGGCCGAGACTACCAGGAGAGCGGCTGAGGTCAGGTCGCTATCATAATCTCAAGCTACCCTAATGGCTGGCTGCAACTAGGGGTAGATATCGAGCCAGGTAGTCGTCTTACCGAGCTTTTCTCGAAATTGATATAGTTTGATTTAATATCATTGTATTTATAGTTTGAAAGTATTTTTAGAATCGAGCTAACGAGCCGAGCGAAAGTGAAATCCAATTTCCTTTAAAATTGACTCATTTCAATGTTTAACCAAATAACGAGTCTAATTAGAGCAATTTTGAACTGAGCCAACGAGCCCCACTAACGAGTTTTTTTCCACCCCTAGCTGCAACCCTTGTTGGAAAGCACGAGCAAGCCTACCTACCACTGCAGCTACGGCAACGTTGCTATCAAGAGAGAACCAGAGCTACCAATGCCATTGGGAATGGCGAGTGGAAATGGGGAGACACTGCAATTCGCTCAAACAGATGGCCTCGGGGTTGCCGTCGGTGTAAATGGCCGGATTGTATTCTCAATTTCAACGACGGCGAGGGAAACGTCGACATCCTAGATTTTTTTTAAATAATATTATTTTAATAAAAAATGTAAAAAAAATAGTTATTTTTTTTAAAAAAGACTATTGTTGCTATTTTGAAATTGCGACATGCTCCTGTCACCAGTTAAAATAGCGACAGTAGCCCTGTTGCCCACCGAATAGAGCATTTACTACTCAGTCGCTGGATCCACCGCCTATCGCCTTTTCGAATGACGATTGGCTTGGAATTGTGTGCCAACAACCCTACTTGTAGCCTTTTTGTACACGAAATGACTGCACCCTCGTTCCCAAGTCACTCTAACTCTCTCTAATATTTCGTTCTGTACTCTCAAATAAATTGGTCCAGCAAAAGGACAATTGCATTAGAAAATAACACTTTAATACTTTTGTTATTGCGCCGCAGAAGGGGGTTATTTTTTTTTATTACGCTAATGAAATCACATTCCAAATATATTTGGTTAGACTGAAACTCCTAAATTGTTATCTACTTCATACTTCCTTATCTTTTCAAAAATTATTGGTTACGCGCACACTTAAAGATATTACCAAAATATAAATATAATTTCAATTTCAACATCTTGTCGCCATTTGAATTGGTGACATGCTCTTGTCGCCAATTCGATCATGTTGCCATTTCAAATGGCGATTGGATCCTGTCACCGTTTCAAATGGCGATAGTAGTCTATTTCTGTTAAAAAAATTGACTAATTATTTTTGTAAATCTTTATTAAAATAATATTATTTTAACAGAATCGACGATCCTATGGGGATACAGACACGCACAGCCACGGCCATTAGATGAACTGCCGGGATCCAAGAGTGTGAAGTTTTGCAGACAAATCATTACACTAACGAGCTAACCTGTTTGATGATTCTATTGTTGTAATCTTTCTGTTATGAAGGTTTTGTAGAATGTTCAGTTCTACACCAAACACATGTCCCTAGCTGGGATCGGCGACGGTAGCATGTGTATGCGCGTGGAGGTCGCAATAGTTAGCATTAAACAATAATTAAAAAGAAGTAGAAGATAACTATGTGGTAAAGTATTGCATTGGAAGGGGTAGCAGCTGAGAGAGATCGATCAAGATGTAATATTCCGAAATGTATTAAAGGAGGAAAACACATTAGAAAGAGAATTAGAGTATTAAAAGGAGGGTTTTCGCATAAGATGGAAAACTTCGGCCATGGGCTCTCGGCCCCACGGCGACATGGCCCAAAGGGGGAGCTGCCGGCCATAAGGGGCCAAGGGGGTGGCAGCACCCCAACCCTAGCCGCCACCCCCACCCTTCCTCCCTGTTGGCGCTGCCCCCTGCCTCCCTGCTCCAGCGCCGCCCCACCTCCTTGTCGCGCCGCCCTGCCTTCCATCCGTGGGTGGTGGATGCAGAGAGAAGAAGGGAAGGCCAGCAAGGGTTTGTCCAGCAGAAGAAAGGAGAAGGAAGGGAGAAGAAGAAGAAGAAAAGGAAGGAAAAGAGGAGGTTTGCGGGTTCTCGTGATCCGTCGTGGTCGTCAAGGGTAAACTATTTTAATCCCTAGGTTTTGCTTTGGATTAGTCACCGTTAAGTTTGTAGATCGTTTGGCTAAAGGGAAGATTACTTTTCAGTCCGCCCTAGTTCATCAAGGTTAGGTGCAGAACCTTTCAGGGGCGATTTGGTATATTTAGGCTCGGATCCAAAGATCACTCCAATTAGAGAAACATTAGATAATATCGTTAGCTTTTCAAGAAGGTCTGGATCATTAAAATTAGAGTAGTGAGCGAAAAGATACAGCCTCGGAAAGGTCGCTATCTAGAATTTGGACGTAGCTAGCAGACGTCGTGAAGATAGGTCAGTTTCATATAGTAGATGGAAAAATTAAAATATGATGACAACTTCAATAATGTAGGAAATTTTGTGTAGTTTCCATAGCCGGTATCGTTCATATAGTTTCAAATTTTATAATTAAAGATATAAAGTTGTGAAATAGACTGTTCTGACAAATCCTGGAACGGTCTTCGGGGAAAGAAATGGCATAGAAAACGGTAGAATCAAAGGTTTGTTATATCTAAAAAGTTGTAGGTGTTTTTGTGAGGATTCTATAAAGTGTTAGATGGTTTAATTTGGAGTTTGTATGAATAAGTTAGAGCAATTTTACTACTAGGACAGCGGGTAGTGCGTTCGGAAGTTTTGGGTTAATTGGGTCGGTTTGGCGTAGACGTGTGAGGACGATTAGAATAAAGTGTTGGTGCTATGATGTTATGATTTCAAGATTTATTTGGAATTATTTATCTAGGGAGTGTGGCCTCTAATGCTTTGCCGCTGCTTCGCTATCCACTTTACGGATAAAGAGGCAAGTGCATAATAGACAGCGTTCATTGGTTGATCGTTGTATTCTTTACCACTCATTACCATTATATTGTTCATATTTTTATCTTATTTAACTGCAAGCAATGTGAATGGTCATGATTTTGTTCGTATTGATGGATGTGAGAATATTGGATGACGGTAATATTGATGAATATATGAATAATTGTGCATTCAAAAGCATCATTGCATATAAGAAGGTGATCATGGTGATTACACCTCCACAAAAGTGGAGGAGGTCCCCGATCCTTGAGGAGGTCGGGCTTGAGAGTGAACATTGTTGCGAGTGTTCATTCACGCTATACCGGTATACGCGAAAAAAGTGCATGTGGACATGTAGTGTAGGGATGCATTGAAAGAAAAGTGAATTTGATAATTGAGTATGAGAATAAAGAAAAGAGAACAGTTGTTGTTGATGATGATATGGTTTATAGTTGATTAATCCTTGCTCATTGTTTATTATTATGTTTGCTGAGTCGTGGACTCACCTTTGCTCTACTGTTGTTTTTTTAGGTGACCTTTGACAGCGTTGCACATCGAAAGGGTTGGCGCACTTGGATTCATGTCATTCATTCAATTACATGAACTATTGATCATGAAACAATTTATTAGCGTGATGAATTATAATTAGGAATTGGTATTATTGCTTAGCCTTAGTTGATAGGTTGGAAGTTGATTATTCATTAAATAGACTTGATTGGATTGGTTTTGGCGTTGATCTTTGTTTATTATTTTGTCATGCTTCCTATGAATTAATTATCCCTGATTGCTTTACCGTTATGCTTGCGTTATTGTGACCCGTGGACGGGTTTTACCTTTGATATGCTTGTTATAATTTAGTGTTAATTATTGTTAAAATTGATAGTTAGTATAGTTTATTATATTCTGGGCTCCGTGTCAGGCCCGGGTGTTACACAAGATTTGTACTTACTGTTGGAGGTTGAAGCCAAAAAAAAAACTGTGACAACGAGAAGAGATAGAAGCTACACGGTTTGGTGAGGTAGCCGGCGTGTAAGAGAAGATAAGTTCAAGGTAGATCGCCCATGGTGCATCGGTGTATACGTGAGGATTGAGGAATGTATTCTAATACATTATACCATGTAAACTAATAAGATAATTTGCTACACACATAATTAACGCACTGCTTGAGATTAAATAGATGTACATGTGAATGCATACAATTTGGAAAAATAACTAATAGAGTAAGAATATGAGCATGCTAATATTTGAGAGAATATGACAATAAATCGATGAATAGTTGTTAGTTTCTAAGAACCTCAACAACTTATTATGCCCAATTATTTTCTTCTATCAAAGCACATACTTTAATTACGCCCCTCATGTTGTAATTTATTTCAAGCTTCTATTGTCGTTTCCAATGTTTAGGATATCTAAAAAATCTAAATAGCCTACAAGATACGTAAATACATTATAAAGCATTTATACAAAGTTCGAAAAAAATCTAGCTGCGCAAATGCGCGGGACACCCTTCTAGTTATCTACAATGTCCAAGTGTTTATCTGTTTTTCTAATAGCATTGAACCATTGAAGCTGATGATGGGCTAATTAAAACAGCAGCATCTGTATTAATCGCGAAAGAGCCAAAGAGCATGCTTTTCATCTGAGTTGGGTTCTAGTACATAAAAGATGGATTACATAGGAAAAATGTAATGAAGTATGAAAAAAACATGCAAAACAAAGAAACATCTTTCTATTTCTTCTTCACAACTTTTCCCTCCTTCCTTCTAACAACCTCATCGGCATACTGAATACCCTTTCCCTTGTATGGCTCAGGCGGCCTCCATCTTTTGACTCTGCTTTAAAAAGATAATTAGCAGGATGGCCCATGTATTTGCACATATAGATTTATTTGAAGTTTGTATAAATGCTTAAGAATATATTTATGTATCTTATAGGTTATTTAAATATTTAAGATATCCTAAACATTGAAAATGACAATAGAATCTTGAAGAAAAATACAACACGAGGAACGTAATTGAAGTATAAGCTTTGGTGGAAGAAAATCATTGAGCATAATAAGTTGTTGGGGTTTTTAGAAACTAATCACTCTCCATCATGCATAGATCATGTAGCTACATGCTCCAATTCTTATTATATTAGTTTTTTTTCCAAATTGTATTCATATACATGTACCTCTATTTAATCTCAAGCAATACGTTGATTATGTGTGCGGCAAATTATCTTATTAGTTTACATGGTATTAGAGTACCTTACTCATGCATACACCGATATACCATGTGTGACCTACCTTGAACTTATCTTCCCTCACACGTCGGCTGTCCCATCGAACTGTGTGTCTTCTATCTCTTCTTGTCGTCACAACTTTCGTGCTTCAACCTCCAATAGTAAGCCCAAATCTCGATCGATCTCTCTCGGCTGCTACCCCTTCAAATGTAATACTTTACCACATAGTTATTTTTTACTTCTCTCGAATTATTGCTCAATGCTAACCGTTACGACATCAACACGCATACACATGCAAACGTTGTCGATCCCAACTGGGGACACGTGCCACGCTCTCCTCCAAGCTTTTTACTGCTTTGCCTCTGTACGCCTGCGCTTCTATTAGTATGGATGCGTGCATGTACACATGTATGCATTGTGATACCCTGTTTAATTGAAATAAAAAGGGGGAATTAAAGATAAAAGAGAAAATTAAAGTACGAAGTGGGCAGACCCAAGGCCCAAACCACTTTGGATTTAGCGTAGGGGGACTTGGGCTGCCACCTTTAAAAGGAGAGGATAGGAGGAAGCCGAACCCTAAAACCCAAACCCTCAGCCGCCTTTACCTCTGCTGCCGCACGCCCTAGCTACACTAGCCGTCGCCTGCTGCCTCCTTGCATCGGCCGCCTGTTGCGCGCCATTTTGCTGGCCGCTACGTGCTGCTAAGTAATGTTGTTGTATTGATGCTAAGTACCGCCGCTACATGCTGCAATTACTGCCGCTGCATTGATGCTAATACTAGCTGCTGCACAGATTTCCTGCATGCATGGCTGTGTGGCCAGTGCTGCTGTTGACCAGGAGGAGTAGCAAGAAGGAAAAAGAAGGAAGAGGGAAGAAGAAGGGAAGGGGAGGGAAGAAGCTAGGGCTTTGCACTCCACATGATTGACGTCTATGTCTCGTGGGTAATGATATGATAATCCCTAGATTGATCATCTAGTATTGTTTAATCACGTTGTAGATTGGTTTGGTCGTGGGTATTATATGTTTAGTTATGCCCTAGTTTGTTAAGCTGTGCTGCAGAAACTTTCGGGGGAATTAGGGGTATTTAGGTTCGGATTCAGGGTTTCATCCAATTAGAAAAGATATAGGTAATTTAGTTAGATTTACAGGAAGGTCTAGATCACTAGATTTGGAGTAGCGAATGAAAAGTTATGGCCACAGGAAGGTCGCTGTCCAGAATTCGAGCGTTGTTGGCAGAGATCATGTAGATGAGCTGTTTTCGCCTAGTAAATGAGAGAATTAGAATTTGGTGATAACTTGAATTAGCTAGAAAATTTTAAGTAGTATCCAGAACTGGTATCTTTCATATCGTTTCCCGTTTTAGAATTAAAGATACAAAATTGTGAAGCAGTCTGTCCTGATAGATCTGGGACAGTCTTCGGGGAAGGAAACCGGTGATAAAACGGTAGAATCAGAAGTTTGTCATTACTAATAAGTTGTAGAAAATTGTGTGAGGATTCTAGAAAGTATTGGTTTGCTAGATTTGGAGTTCGAGTGAATAATCTAGAGCATTTTTACTACTGGGACAACAGATAGTGTGTTTGGTAGAATTGGGTTAATTGTGTTGTCTTGGCGTAGATATGCGAGGGCGATTAGTGTAAAATGCTTTGGTGTTGTGATTTGGTATGTTTTGGATGAATGTTAATTGTGTGTCCAGTGAGTGTTGCCTCAACCGTCGTGCCATCTTTGCATCATCAGGCTCCTAGAAACTAAAGAGGCAAGTGTTTGGTATAATGGTGAACAACAGACGGTTATCATTATATTGTTGATTTATTACCATGGGATTTAATTATGTTTTGGTAAGTTATTTATTTGTCATGGTATTGTTGATGAAAATGGTAAGATTGTGATAATGATGCAACTACCATGGGGATGACATGGTGAAATTATTATTGCTTAATTGTGATTATGATATGTGGATGCAATTACCATGGGGATGACATAGTAATGTTGTTACAGATAAATGCATTATTGCATCATTCACTTGCATAAGGGCTAGGACAATGAGTACTACCATGATTATGGCTAATCCGGTATGCCCCATGTTAAAAATCCTACAATGGTAGGGACCCCACCCTCAAGAAGGTGGGGGAGAAAAGTGTGTCACCGACGGGTGAACACTTCGCTATACTGGTATCAGCTGAAAGGGGTGCATCATGGCATTTGTATTCATGAGAAAGATATTGATGAGAATTGAGAATGAGGGGTATGAGATTTATGATAATGCATTAAATGTTTAATGAACTTGTGTATTTACCGTTGTATCTTGTACTTGCTGAGTTGTGGACTCACCCTTGCTTTATTGTTGTTTTAGGTGGGCGGTGACAACATTGCACTCAATTCAAATACTTTAATTACATGGCTATGAGAACGTTTAATATAGTGTGATGATTTATTATTCCCAAGACTTGATAATTATTTAATAATCCTAGGTGATTGGTTGGAACCTGTTTATTCATTCATTAGACTGTTTATGGACTGTTTATTATGTATTGGTTCTTTATTCAGTATTGCTATATAGCATGTTGATTCTTATGCAGTTTAATTGTATTTAATATTTTCTATTGTGACCCATGGACGGGTTTTAATCTTGATATGCTTACTAGATTTTATTGTAATATGTGGTTTAAATTAGTAGTTGATGTAGTTGAGTGGCATTTCAGGCTCAGTGTTGGGCTAGGATGTTACATGCATGATGTTATACATACTCGATATTCTCTTCTCTTGTGTCGGTCCCTCCTCTTCTTCGATGTTGGCCAACTCAACGTTGTGGCTTCCTCACTAACCATGACAACCTCCCATCTTCATTGACGTCGACATGTCTGCTTTAGTCGTTGTCTAATGATATAACAATTTTTTTCACCATCGCCGGCGACGATGTGCCCCTTACCAGTTATGGCACACTCCTAGCTACTCGGTGGCCTCATATCATCTATAGCTCGTCTTTGATGCAAAGCTTCATTTCCTTTTTTCCAGGGCTTCCCCATCATCAAGCTTCTTTGGCCACTAACTTCTTTAACAACGCCGACGCTCACCACTTATCATCGTGGCCCTTGGCTCCTTCAACACTGGACTTTCTCTTCAATGGCTTCAGCGAGCAGCATGACATTGTCCTTGTTGAATAACTAAGGTGAGCAGCACGACGTTGTCATTATCTCCGTCGTCGTCGTCTCGGCTCTTCGCTTCCCGTGGGTCAATATCTTCTCGTAGGACAAATCAATGCCATTGCACTCTTTAGTGGTCTCCTCCGATACCATTCGTGCTATCATCGTTAGAACTTTTTTATTCAAAATTTCAGTATTTTTTTGTTTTTATTCCATAGGAAGTAACAATAGAAACACGTGACCATGAGAGTGAACGTGGTGGCTTCTTGTATGTCACCTCCGACACTATTCGTGCCATCCTCGGTATAATTTTTAATTTTATTCAATATTTTAGTTATTTTTATTGGTGTTCGTATACAAACCAAATCGCTAAATTTATTTAATTGATTCTGAATTTTAGTTAGTTAGGGATTTTACTCTGGAATTCGTATGGAAATCAAATTGCCAATTTTTATTTTTATTTTTTATTCCTAATTTCAATACCTTTTCTCTTGGAATTCGTATCCGAATAAAATTGCTATTTTTCTTTAATATTTATACCTAATTACGATTATTTTGGTATTTTACTTTGGAATTAGTATTGATATCAAATTGCTAACTTTATTTTATTTTTATTCTGAATTTTAGTTATTTTTTGTTGAATTTAGTATACAAATCTAATTGCCAATTATTCTTTAATTTTTATTTTGAATTATATTTTTGGAACTTCGTATCGAAATCAAATTGCTAATTTTATTTTTTATCCCTAATTTTAATTTTTTGTTGGATTTTGTATACAAATCTAATTGACAATTATTTTTTTATTTTGATTTATAATTATTTAGAATTTTACTTAGGAATTAGCATGAAAATCAAATTGCTAATTTTGTTTTATTTTTATTTGAATTTGGTTTTATTGCACTTAACATGGATTGTTTTACTTAGGAATTCGTATGGGAATTAAATTGCTTATTTTATTTTATTTTATTTTATTTTTATTCGAATTTCAATTTTATTGTACTTGACATCAAATCTTTCTTTTAATCTAGACCGTTATAATCTAGGCTCACCACGATCGACAGTGTAAATGTTTTTCTTTTTTCACCAATTAACGTGGTAATTTCTAGTCTTTAAAGTGAACGTGGTGACTTATTTTGACTCTGCTTTAATGATAATAGATATACATTCCAAAACCCATGGAGCTCTAGGATTCCACTTTGGCAATCACAGATGGCGTGCCCTCTGTCAAAGTCAGGAGAGCACGAAAAAAAACTACTTTGCAATGTAGATCGTGTATGAAGGGATTCAAGGCATGTTCTTTCTACCCCCTTTTTCTTTTGAATCCAGGGTTATCTGCATAGATTGTGATACAATGCACGAGTGTACCATACTAGAAACTGAAAGTCGCCTTCAAAAAATTCTGGATACCAGACATAAGGGTGGAAAAAAAGCTCGAAACTCGCGAGTCAACTCGGCTCGAACTCGGTCCCTTAACGAGCTGAGCTGAGCCGGCAATTTAGCTCATTTTCTTAACGAGCCAAGTTCGTGCTGGCTCACGAGTTGCTCATTAAGCTCGTTAAAAAAAACTAGGACAGTAGAGCAGTAGTACCAAGCCAGCCCAACCCAACAACCCTTAGACGGTCCAGAGAGGCACAAGCACCAAGTTGTGATCTCTTGACTTTATAAAATTTTTATCAGGCTGATTTTCCTTTTTAGAGAGTCTAACGAGCTTCAAGCTGTGATCTCTTGACTTTCTTAATGAGCCTAACGGGCCGAGTTCGAGCTTTTTAACGAGCCGAGCCGAGCTTGGTATTTTGCTTGTTAGCTTAATGAGCCGAGCCAAGCCGGCTTGTTATCCACCCCTAACCAGACATGTTTTCAAACTCAACGAAGCCAAAGAAAACTCTAGCCTCCTGCATATCAGTGCATCAAAGTATGAAAGCCAAAAAAGTGAAGGAAAAAAAGCACTAGATAGAAGGCAACAAACCTTGCGATTTCGTATAGCAACTCCATCAGGTTTAATTTTTCCAATAAACTGAAACTGACATAAACTCTTCTGACAAAAGAAAAACCATCATTAGTCAATACAGGAGAATACGCAACCAGAAACATTATGTCTACAAGCATCTTTTGGACAGACACTAATACATACAAATCACAAATAAAAATTAGATAACCACTCAAGTTCAAATGGTTATGGACAAGAGATTAAAAAAAATATTAAGAGTGCACTGTCACACAAGTTCAAAATTAAATTGTTCAGTTGTGTCACCTCACTTTACATACAAAAAAGAACCTTCGATTAACTACCAAGTCAGAAAATTTATCACGTGAAGTAGGTCCTAGATAGAAATCATTAGCATACTCTTGAGTCTAACAAAACATGCAAGCTTTAAGTAGCCAATAAGCTATGGCACAACACACAAAAACTGACTACCATCAACGTGCGGCATCACGGGAGGAGGAGGGAAGCCGGGGCAGAGGCAGCGCAAGAGGTGGAGGTCTAACAAAACATGCAAGCTTTAAGTAGCCAATAAGCTATGGCACAACACACAAAAACTGACTACCATCAACGTCTTGATGGCCTGGAGGAGGAGGAGGCTGGCAGGCGGCGCAAGAGGTGGAGGTCAAGGCAGCGTCGGTTGGAGGAGGAGGGAGCTGGTCGGGGACAACACTAGTCGGAGGGGGAGACAGGCAGTCGGGGGTGGAGGAGGGAGTCGGTGGGAGGAGGCACAAGGCGGGCGGCAGCACGGGCGGGTGGGCGAAGGCGATGCTAGGGTTCAGGTGTGAGAGCGAAATGTGTAGGGTGGCTGGTAGGGAATGGGGTTTGAGGGGGTGGGGTTTGGGAATATATACGTGGTAGGAGGGGTGGGTAAATTTCTCAAAATCCAGGGGCAAACTCGGAACCCCATCCCATCGAAGCCGTGAGAAGCTGCTCCGGGCCAGCTTCCCACTTCCGGCTTCCCTATGTTGAAAACGAATGTCGGCTTTTCTAAAAGTGGCTACTGAAAGCCATTCGTTTAGGACACTAGTTTTTTTGAGCGAAAAGGCAAAGCCGAATCCGTCCTAAACAGTCTGTAAGAATGAGCGGAGGAATGGGATGGGAAGGGCGAAAAGTGTGCTGGGGTTTTACTTTTATATTATATATTTAATAACGCGGGGCGCCTTAAGGCCTGCTCCAATAACTAAACATTGCAATTGCACCAAATCACGTGGGCCTTACCCAAAGACCATCTCAAGCAATGAATACCACACCATACTAAAGTTTTTATTTTTTGGGGGAGGAGAGCAATTGTAAAAAAAAAATAGGCCCTTGCATTGTGTTGTTTTTCATCTGGCGTAATGACTTCAATGTAAACAAAATAAATATTGGGCACTTACTTTTGTAAGCAAGATGAGACCCAAGAATCAGAAGAAAAAACAAAAAACAACTAAAAACATTGACATAATGTTTTGGTTATTCATGTTGTTCTCAAATCGTGAGAAATATTATGTAGAATAGAATACATCGCATTTAACAACAACTTTCTAGATCCACAGAAAAAATGTAGTGGGTAGGAAGAACGAAGAGTTGAAGAGGTTCAAAGGTTTATTCACATGGAATAATTCAAACATGCGAATTGCCGAATTAGTAATGGTTAGATAAAAACTTGCAAATATAGTAGGAATTTGTTTTTCTCTCAATGTTCATTATGCACTGACTCTCTCTCAAACCTTAACAACAATATAGTGAATAGTCACTTTATCCTTTCCCTTTTCTTTTCATTTTCCGGTTTACTTTTAGGTTTTTTAAGGAATTTACTTTTTAGCTTCTTTAGAAATGACCCTCTAATTTATATTAACTAGCCGAGTGCCCGTGCATTGCAACGAACTTTAAATAAAACATAATATAAGTTATACACTTAGAAAACCAATATACATAAGGTAATTATCCCTACAAACAAAAGTTTCACACATAATATGCATTCAAACGACAAGCCATATATAATCTTATCACAAACCCCAAACACAGATAATCTAATTATCCACAGAAGATCCTTCAAGTATATTATACATGTGTGCACATATTTATTCACAAAAGATCCCACCAACTCTAGAGGGGTAGATGACAGACTCACCATCACCACCAAGTCCTTCTTTTATAATAGTAAATTAATAATTAACAAATAAAGTCCACGAGTACTCAACTTTTACATTGAAGATTCTAGATGAACAACGTGTTACCATCAAGTCACCGAATCGATGAACATGTTAGACTTTTTTTAATCTTCCTCGTCGTAGACTCCGTATCCTACAACAGTTTCATGATTGCCGGCAATCACTACAATGGGAAGTAGATTGTCGATTATATCCATTGGTGTGTAGGACTAAGACCTACGCTTGGGTAGCAGCGTTGTTTGTCGAAAGAAAATCAGAGTGAATTTATTTATACCCGACTTGGCTCGGTGTCGATCTTCAGGGTAGGTGTTACTGTAGGATCGTATAGCACAGTCAGAGGGGGGTGAATGATTGTACCGATTTCTTCCTTCCAATTCAGCCGTACTCGCCGTGCACTGATCTTCTCTACCTCCTAAAGTGGTTGGCGACAATCGAGTGATCAACACAGCACGTGATCATAGATAGCGAAGTCAACGAAGAAGAGCTATCTCGCCATGCACTGCTCGAATAAGAACAAATATGAGACGAGGCATAGAAAAACACGCCACCGGCGAAGACTATTTGGAATAGATTTGAGCTTTATTTCTCAATCTTGTTCTGTGGTTACAAAGCACCCTTCACAGCACCCCTCAAAACTTTCTACTGAAAGACGTCTCCAAATCCCCGGTAAAAGCCACCAAAAAACTCTTCCCCTCTGCCTCCTTTTATAGGCGAGTCCTAATCCGTATCCTCAACATACAAATCCTATCTCTTCCGAGATCAAGGGACGAAAATCCTTTTCCAATACCTCTAAACCTTCGGTTATGAAACACTTTCCATATCAAGAGCCTTGAGATCGCACCACCTTCTCGTCATGCATCCACCTTTGATCTCCACGTGCCCCAACGTAAGCCCGACCACCTCGTGACATCCTCGATCACCTGAACCTCAGATTTTCCCATCCTAGTCCCGGTCCTCCTCGCCATCAACCATGATCGTCTTCACGCTCAACCTGCACATGCAAAGACCAAAGAACATATTCCAGGCACAAGTTCTCTAACTTGACCAATATTAGTTCACACACGCATATCACACCTTCAACCATCAATAACCAAGACCTGGATCAACCACGATTTGTTCTACCAGGTCTATGACCACTTCCAAGAAGTCCACGACCAGTTCCACCAGGTCTACGACCACTTCCAACAGGACTACGCCTTTGCACTTTTCGAAACCTCGACTACACACCTTTGTAGCACTCGAAGCCTCGACTACACCTTTGTAGCACTTTCGAAGCTCTGATGCTAGATAAAACGATACTCGGGATGAATAGTACTTGAGTTACAGGACTCGAAAGACCTCCTCACCAGGGGTGGTCCTGGAGGACCTCCGGGTTGGTCCTGGAAGACCTCCTAGGTGGTCCTGGAAGACAGTAAACCGACTACCCAAGCGGAACGACCGAAACTTCCACAACCACAAATTCCAATGCAACCCGAATGTCAATTATTCATCAGCAAAAACCACGACCAAGCCCCATGGTCTAACAATCTCCCCCTTTTTGAATACATTGACAATACTTCAAAATAGAGAGAAGAATTTGCGAAAAGAAAGTTTCAATAATTCAAAAATTGCAAGGCAAAGAATTATTGACAAACCACATCAGCAAACTAGAAACTCTAATCGAGAAACTCCCCCTTAGCATAAGCACAATTTCTCCCATCTTTCTCCCCCTTTGGCAATGTACTCAGCAAGAACTTTAGAGAGAGAAAACTTTAGAGAAAGGAGCAAGGAGAGTAAAAGACAAGAAGTTATGTAGATTGTTCAAATCAATTTAATAGATTAACCGAGCCATCTTTTTTAGTAGAGCTAACAGGATCATATAAAGTCATATATCATATAGCAATGTCAAAACAAGTCTGTAGAATAATTAAGCAATTTTAACTCAATGACAGGTATCTCAACAATGACTAAACCGATTATAAACACCACAAAGAGATATCACCATGATAAGTTAAAGCCTAACAGTGAGGCAAACTTTAAATCTAGATGAGCTAGCAGTCTCATGTAACAACCTATTGCTCCACATTCAAATCTTATGCATGTGGCATGCTTGTAGCATACTTCTTTTCACTGGTGGCATGCTTGAAGCATACTTCTTTTCACTGGTGGCATGCTTGAAGCATACTTCTTTTTATTTGAGCACTTTTGTGTGCGTATATTTTTTTCTTGTGAATATACATAGATATATATATATGGCATGCTTGAAGCATACATCTTTTCAATTTTCTCTTTCTCATAATTTTTTTATTACATGCCAAAATGAGTTAGCATAAAAGAATTGCAAAAAGAGACATACGAGCTTCAAGACCAAGATTTTAAAATAAGACTCACAATCAAGCTAATCATTTTCGATGAACATCACAAAGTACTATCTATAATCAATCTAGTCAAAGTATTTGTGACACCCTGAATATTATTTTAGAATCTTTTTGGAATTTTCAAAATAAAAAGAACCATTTTGTTTTGATGAGAATTCAAAGCTTAACCTGAAATTTCATAATGGCTTTAAGTTGACTAGCTCAAACTACAACTAAAAGTTCCTTGTTGGTTGCTGAGTTATTGGAGTTTTGAAGATTTTCCCTTCTCTGTCCATGTTCTTGTCCATCTCTAGCCTAGACTTCCCTTTGTCTGAGATCTGTTGGCCCAGACCTCTCATTCGTTTGGATCCAAGGGCTCGGACCTCCTCTGTGCAGTCCTCCTATGGTCCAGACCACCTTAGGTCTAGACCTCCCAAACGCTTAGACCTCCCCGAGACCCATTTCTCTCCCTCGGGTCCTCTCTGGCTCGCAACCTCCCTTAGTCCGTGCCCCCCTTGTGCATTTGAACTCCTCTGGAACCCTGTGAAGCTTCTTAGGACCTCTCCATGTCCTCTAGGACCTCCCCTTACATTTATTTGACCTCCCTGTGTCCCACCGGACCTCCTTAGGTCCTCCAGGATACCCTCCCTATCTATTTCCACCTCTATCGAATGTGAGTCGTCCGATTTGCATTGGACAGTTTGATCCTGGTGAGATGTTTGGATGGTCCGAACGTCCCACCTCCTCTGAGCCCTTAGATCTTCATTGGATGGCCCGATTTGCTGTGGCGTTCGGGTGGTCCGAACGTCCCAACCATTTTAGACCACCCGATTTAGTTCTAAGACTGAGATCCAGCGCTAGCTCTGTTGGTCCGAACGTCCAGGACCTCCCCCTTGCACATCTGAACCGTTAAGGCCTCCCCCTTGGAGATCTTAACCGTCTAGGACCTCCTCCTTGCACATCTGGACCGTTAAGACCTCCCTCTTGGAGATCTTAACCGTCCAGGACCTCCCCCTTGCACATCTGGACCGTTAAGACCTCCCCCTTGGAGATCTTAATCGTCCAGGACCTCCTCCTTGCACATCTGGATCGTCAAGACCTCCCCTTTGGAAATCTTGGCCATCCAGACCTCCCCTTTTTGGTAGATCTGATCGTTAGGACCTCCCCTTGGAAATCCTAACCGTTCAGATCTCCCCTGGAGTTGATCCTGCGGTTCTAGACCTCCTTTGCGGGCGAGGTTCTCCTTTTACTTTTGTGGACCTCCCCGTTTGCGTTTAATCTCGACCGTCGGACCTCCCCTTTGGAGATCCAACTGTCAGGACCTCCCCGGTGGGTGAGGATCTCCCTTGTTCCTTGCAAGACCTCCTCAGTCACAAGAGACCTCCTTAGCAGTCTTGGCCCCCATCAGGCGATCAACACACCCAGTTTTCTTATACATTTGGCTGTGTCCTTGGGCAAGGAAGTCTTCACCGCATTTAATGCCTATTGTATCACATTAAATGCCCTCATCTTTTGCAGTACTCATGTCATACCGAATGTCACATTCCTTGCCTACTCCCTCGTCCTATTTACCAACTCTTGTTGACTCTAACATGGGTCACGTGCTTTTGCTTCCCCTATATATATCTTGGGAGAGCCCTCCTTTATCACTTTCTTCCTCATTTCTACTCTCTATCTCAAACCGAGCCACCGTAGACCTCATCACTAAGTCTCTGGACCTCCTCCAACAGGTCTCTGGACATCCTCTCTGGAGCTCCAGGACCTCTCCACCGAGCTCCTTGGACCTCCTCTTGACCTCCCAGCTTCTCTGTTGGTTTTGTATCTAAGTTTATTTGGTGTTCTTTGAAATCTTGTTTGAGCTTTGTTTGAGTATTTGGTTTTTCACGTGTAGATTGCCCAGACCGTGGGGAGCTTGAGTTCAGTGAGGGAGAGGAAGCAGCTCGAGATCTTGAGCAAGGCAAGTTACACTCTTGAACATGTTGCACCCATTACTTCAAACTATTTATGTTGTTTTCAAAGGTGTATGCATGCTTACTTTACTAAATATTTCAATGCCCATCTTTTAATCCATAGTTAAACCTACTGTTTGGTATGACCACTATCCATGATTGAATCAACCTCCTTGTCACCTTAGATAAAAACTGGTTCTTGCAATAGTGAGGACCCAAAGCTCTTGAAAAATGAAATGCTTAGCAATGCTTAGACCAAGATCTTGATTTGGGGAATTTTGACCAAAAATACCAATTAATCAAATGCTTTGAGCCGTGGCATTGGTGTGCCATGGAGATCTCGGCCATGACATTGGTGTGTCATAGGTGTTTTACTTGGCCTTGGCATTGGTGTGCCATGGAGAATTGTAAAGCATAGTTAATGAAAAATGGTTTTGACTTGGGCGAAGCTGGTTGTATGGTTGGTGCATGTCTATGCACGGGGGTCGTGTGATCCGATGCCCCAGGGTTGAGGTTTGTTGCCCAAGTCGGTTAAAGACTGGTCTTTGAGACACCACTTGCTAAGCCTATAATGGGCTATGCCAAACTTGTGCAACCACATGTCTCCAGTATGGGGCGTGGGACCTAGCTAATTAATTTGCAAAGCTCTATCATGGTTTGCCTACTGATGGACGATGTGGTTTGTCATGTTATGACTAGTTGTAGTCCCACCCAGCTCAAGAGGGGGCTTAAACCCGGCGGATGGTAAGTCCAATGGGAGCGAAACCTTAGAGTGGGTGGACTGTGGTGGAGCAATGCATTGTAAAGGTCTTGTCATGTGCTCTAGACCTCTCACCAAAGGAAGTGTGAGGTGGCATCGACGGATGCCAAGCAAACTAGAGAATTCATGTCATGTGGGTAAAGTGTGCAACCTCTGCAGAGTGTAAATCTATTCGAATAGCCGTGTCCACGGTCATGGACATGCTGGCAATGTCACTCAAAGTTAGCTTTTGGTTTTGGATTTCAAAAAGTTATGAAAATGGTTTTGGTGGTTTAACCAAAAATTGGGTATGGGCGGGAAGCCTTGTGCAGGAGGGTATCCTTCACCATTTCAATGATGAATGTATCCAACTGAAAATGGATTTGTAAAACTAAATTTTAATTATGGTAATCTGCCTTGAAACTTAATACTTGTATTTGAAATAAAATTGGCTTTATGCAAATCAACACTATTATGCTGTCCTTTGATATACCCTTATGCATGTCATTACATTAATTGGCGGGTGTAACTTGCGAAACACGGTTGTTGTGCTCACTCTTGCTTGATTCATATATTGAGCGAGATGAAGACTCCTATGATGATGAAGATGACCACTCAATTGGGCGCGCCTTCGGCCGATCACTGTGGTGTAATGGGTGGACATTATCTTTGTTCTCCATTGCATTTGTGTGCTCCTGTTCTTTGGAGTTGTAAGCAACCCTTGTAATCAAACCTCCTTTTCTTTGTTAATAAAGTCTTGTAGATGTTGATGTTATCACTTGTTCTTTGTGAGAACCAATCGATGATCTCTGGGGCTGGTTTGGATCACGAGAGGACTTTAGGCTTGCCCTAAGCCCCACGACCTCCTCGGGGTGGTTCCTTCGGACCTCCCTCGAGTGGAGGCGTGGAGTTTTGGGAGGTCCGAGGTCCAGCGACCTTCTTGGTCAGGACCTCCCAGACCTCCGAGTGGTCCTCTCGGACCTCTCGGGAGGTCTGTGCGGTCCTTCCGGGATGTCCTCTCGGGATGTCCTGGGAAGTCCTTTGCGGACCTCCCAAGAGGTCCTGAGGGACCTCTCGAGACGTCTGGGGGCTCCTCTCTGACCTCCCCAGAGGTCTGAGGACCTCCAGTGTGCCCTAGTGTGCCCTGTCATACTTTAGTTCTAATGTAGCAAATTAATTATAACTAGTCATAATCAAAGCTACACAACACATGAATAAATATGATAAAGAAAGCTCTATAACTCATTTGATTTCAATGGCTTGGACTTGATGATTTGTTTGACACGTATAATAAACAAAGCTTCTGAACTTTTAAACCTAACCCCCCCCCCTCAGAAAAAGCCTATAGGATGCAACACTCCCAACTTACTTCGCAAAATAGCAAATCGGGCAGAATCAACCAGTTGAGAGAAAATCAACAATCTAAAAGTTATACTCAACAAGGTGTAGAGCAACGCCGCCCTTTTCACAAGGTCTCTTAGAAAGTGAAATCTCTTGGAAGCTATCAAAGAAAATGAAGAAGCATCAAGTGTTCCAATCAAGCAATGACGAAAAGGACTGGAACGAAATCAAGCTCATATTCTCCAAACTCGTCAACTGATCTTACATCACAGGAAACATCGGTCTCACAGTATTGAGGTTAGTGAGATAAGATTTAGGAATCCAGTACTGAGATACACGACAAGGAGGAACAACAACAAAATTGGAACCAAAATCACGAGCATGTGGGCGATCCGAACGCAAAAAATAACATGAATTATTTGAATTATATCCCAAACTAGCACGTGAAGCAGATTTAAAGCCATCATAAAAGTTCTCTAAAAGCCTAGCTTTTGCATTAGCTGTTGGAAAAAGAGAGGTTGCACATTTTTGTCTTAAAACATTCAATCTTTCCTTCTTCTCTTTCTTAGCACGCCTAAAGCAAGATTCATGCAAGTGCCTATCTCTACCACAATAGGTGCAATGAAATTTAACATAATTAGAATTCTTTTGAGATGACGAGCTAGCATCTACAACATTAGCAGAAGAGCTTTGCACAAAACCAACAGATTTAAACACAATTTTATGAGGCTCACTTTTTGTTTCAATTAGCCCACTTCCAATGACCTTAACTATCTTAGGTGGATTATTTTTAGCATAATTAGCAGCATTAAATCCTAGACCAGTGTTTTTGATACTCAATTTTGACTTGTCTAGAATCATATTTAAAATTTTCTTGCCAAAAGAAAATCTCTCTAAAGTGTCATTAAGGTACTCATTTTCTTTAGCTAAAGTGGGACAAGCTGTGCATTTGACAGATTCAGTCACAATTTTCTTCAAAGCGCTAGACTGAGCCAATCTTTCCTTTTCAGCAAAATCAGCAAGTTGTCTGGTCAAAGCTTCAATTTCTATTGTAAGTTTAGGATAGTTAGAGTAAGAAGCTATCTCATGATAAAGCATCTGTTGAATTGATTCTTGAGATAAATTTAGTCTAGCTTCTAGCAATTTACAATTAGAGCAAGCTTTAAATTAAGTATTTGAAATACTTGACTCTAAACATGTAGAAGCACTAAACTTGAGCTTTTTAATTTCATCATTTACAAGTTTTAACTTTTCATCACAAGAGTCATGTGTTAGTCTTAAATCATCAAATTTAGCATTTATTGACCTGGCAGTCTCCAACTTAGAATGTAAAACTTGACACTCACATGATTCATCATCAGGAATAGAAGCTCTAAGTCTATTAATTTCAGAAGTTAAGCTTTCAACACGACAATTATTTTCTTTCAGTTTCTTTTTTGTCTTTTTCAATTCAATAGCAAGTTTAATCAAACCATCTTCAAGTTCATCATATGATGGTCATACCTCATCGGGATCACTGTCGTCGTCGTTGCTTGCCATGAAGCACATGCCCGTGAAGTCATCGTTCTTCTTTTTGCCTTTAGAATCATCATCATCGTCGATGTCGTCGCCTGTTCGAACTGTTCCTCTGATAAATAAGACAAGGCAGATACAAGAAAAGAGCTTGAAGAAGCAGCCTGCATGGGGTTAGTCACAAGTGCTAAAGGTGAAGATATATCGATCTTAGATGGCAAAGCTTCCATCTCATATGTTTTCAATCTAGAGAAAAGATCATCCATGGTTAAGGTATCTAGATCGATAGTTTGATTGATCGTTGTGACAACCATCAACCACTCAGAACCTAAAGATCTCAAAATTTTAGATGTATTATCTTCATCAGTAGGTATAACATCAACGCCACGTAAACTACTCAGTATCTTCTCAAAGCAAGCAAAAAGATCATCAATAGATTCACCAGATTTTATAGCAAAATCAGAATACTCTTTTTGATAAAGATTTTTACGCACTTTCTTGATTTTAGTGGTTCCCTCATGATAATCGCAAAGAGTCTTCCATATTAAGTGGGCAGAATTAATATGAGCTACACGATCAAATTCTTTGCGAGATTCCTTGAAACAACAAGTTCTGAGCTTGAGCATTTAGATCAATATCTATTTTATTCAGATTAGTATGATGAATAGAACCACATACGGTCTAGAAACCTTATTCCAAACATCATTACCTTGAGCCTCAATATAAGCTTGCATACGACACTTCCAAAAAGCAAAATCAGTACCATCTAGCATGGGGGGACGATTCACATACCTCTCTGACGCCATAGCAACCTACTCTAATACCACTTGTAGGATCGTATAGCACAATCAGAGGGGGTGTAAATGATTGTACCGATTTCTTCCTTCCAATTCAGTCGTACTCGCTGTGCACTGATCTTCTCTACCTCCCGAAGTGGTTGGCGACAATCGGGTGATCAACACAGCACATGATCGTAGACAGCGAAGTCGACGAAGAAGAGCTATCTCGCCACGCACTGCTTGAACAAGAACAAATATGAGACGATGCTCAGAGAAACACGCCGCCGATGAAGACTGTTTGGAATAGATCTTAGCTTTATTTCTCAATCTTGTTCTATGGTTACAAAGCACCCTTCACGGCACCCCTCAAAGCTTTCTACATAAAGACATCTCCAAATCCCTCACAAAAGCCACCAGAAAACTCTTCCCCTCTGCCTCCTTTTATAGGCAGAGTCCTAATCCGTATCCTCAACAATACGGATACAAAATCCTATCTCTTCCAAGAATCAAGAGACCTGAAACCCTTCCAAACATGAGTTTTTCAATATATCTAAACCTTCCAGATATGAAACACTTTCCATATTTCTTTATGCGTCGTAAGCCTTCAAGATTGCATCTCCCGAAGCTTCTCCGCGCATCATGCATCCACCTTTGATCTCCACATGCCCCAGCGTAAGCCCGACCACCTCGTGACATTCTCGACCGTCTGAACCTCAGATTTCCCCATCCTAGTCCCGGTCCTCCTCGTATCGACCATGATCGTCTTCACGCTCAACCTGCACATGCAAAGACCAAAGAACATATTCCAGACACAAGTTCTCCAACTTGACCAATATCAGTTCACATACGCATATCACACCTTCAGCCATCAATAACCAAGACCCAGATCAACCACGATTTGTTCTACCAAGTCTACGACCACTTCCAAGAAGTCCACGACCAGTTCCACCAGGTCTACGACCACTTCCAACAGGACTACGCATTGTAGCACTCGAAACCTACGACTACGCACTATAGCACTCGGAGCTTATGACTACACACCGTAGCACTCGAAGCTACAGTACTCGTAATGAACAGTACTCGGGATGAATCGTACTCGAGCTACAGGGCTCGAAAGACCTCCTCACCTGTGGTGGTCCTAGAAGACCTCCTGGGTGGTCTGAAGATAGTAAACCGACTACCCAAGCGGAACGACCGAAACTTCCACAACCACAAATTCCAATGCAACTCGAATGTCAATTATTCATCAGCAAAAACCACAACCAAGCCCCATGGTCTAACAGTTACCATTGTCGTTCAAGTGAGTCGATCTGATAAACCCCATCATAGGCAAAAAAAAAAAAGCTAAGAACTCACCAGAGAAGAAAAAACTAGAACAAATCGATCTAGAAAACTAAATAAATCTTGAATTACTTTTGGAATTCAACGGGTCTCCCACCCACTCAATGGTGATAAAAATGCTAGAGAAGAGGGGAGAGGACCGGCGATGGACTGGCAGAGTTGCAGCTGGCGACTATGGTTGGTAGAGTTGGCGGCTATCCGTAATAGCATATACAATAGTAAAGACGACTGTTGTCTATATACTCCTCAATGTCATATAGAGATAAGAATAAAAACAACTTCTACAATATATTGTCTCTATGAGACCCCTACAATCTTTTAATTATAGCATGGAAAAAGTGTTTTATAGACAACAACTCATACAATAGTATTTTGTGTTGTCTATATGACCTTATTTCATGGGCTTGAGTCGTCTCTCGCGAATAGACAGCTACACACTCTCTCCTCATTTCTCTCCCTTGCAAGCTAAAATCCTATGTGGAAAAACTTATTGACGCTGACATCACATCATTGTACATGCCCTAACAGACACTTATCTCGACACTCAAGCAATAATTTACTTTTCAGCTGGACACCTTGCAAGCACAACCGCAATTTTGTGCTGGGCCCAATTGTAAAGAGCACAACCTAAACCTATCCAAATGGGCAGCTCGGCTAGATTAGCCCGACAAGTTAAACAGGCCATGCCTCCTTAGCCCAATGGGCTAGGTCAGCCTGTTTAGCCCATATAAAAGTTCCCGGTCTTCCCCCTATGCCCCATCCGCTTCGCCTCACGTCGTGTGGCTGGTTGCGTGTGTCGTCTCCTCCTCTGCCACCTCGAGTCGCGAGGGCTGCGCGCTGTCTCCTCATTCATCGCCACCGTGGGAGCCACTTGCCCTATCGCCGCCGACGCCGCGGGAAGGTGGCCGGGGTGGAGGCGGAGAAGAAAGACCAAATGGCTGTGCCAATCGTGCTAGGGCGGATCGAGTCGACCCGCTGGGCCGAGGTCACAATCCAAGTAAGACACGGTGCGTCAGACCGGACCGACACAACCCATTTAGGTGTCGAGCTAACAGTATCGTGCTGCGGGTTGCCCGGCTGGCCCGACCCATTTGAGCAGATCTATCACAATCCAGTAGCCCAAACCCGTCTCTGATTAGCCTAAAAGGCCCAAGTACAACGGTAAGTCCAAAACCAAAACCCTCGCCTCTTCTTCCCCTTCTGCCGTCACCACCGCCTCCTCCTCCCGCCCCCCTACGTCACCGATGGCCGAAGCGCCGGCGCAGCTGTCGTCGGTTCCCTCCACTCCGCCTCAGGAGGCCAACCAAAGACCTAAGAGCAAGAAGAAGCGCGGCACGAAAAAACCGAAGAGAGCCGCCGCCCCCTTCTCCTCCTCATCCTCGGGTGCCACCATGGTCGAGGACCCCTTCCTCGTCCTCGCTGGCGGCAAGGAAGGAGGTAAGGAATTGAACTTTCGTCTTGTAATTTCCACATTGGTTCAGTATCTATGTGTGGTCTCTGACGTGGCGGCTTGGGGACTGGGCGCAGGGTTCCTGGAGTTGGAGGAGATAGACGAGGCCGACTTTGGGGTCATCGGGGGCGTCGTAGAGGATGTGGGAGTAGGTGAGAGGAAGGTTTGGAAGGATCAGAAGAAGAAGAAGAAGAAGCGGAAGCGAGGGATGGCGATGATGGCGATTTGGTATCTGAGAGTGTGGAGGAGGGCGAGAAGGGTGAGAAGAAGGCGAAGAGGAAGAGGA
Organism: Phyllostachys edulis; assembly: GCA_036346405.1. Taxonomy (NCBI): domain Eukaryota; kingdom Viridiplantae; phylum Streptophyta; class Magnoliopsida; order Poales; family Poaceae; genus Phyllostachys; species Phyllostachys edulis. The sequence goes on from CM070551.1 coordinate 27,561,937, forward strand.
GGAACAGGAAGAAGTGGAAGGTGAAGGAGAAGGAGAAGGATGCGGAGAGCAAGGAGGACGAAGCCGATGACAATGTGGAAGGTGCTTAGTTTTTCATTTTCAGCTTGTGGTTCAGGAGCATTTGCTTTTGTTTGTAGCGTGTAGACTGTAGTTTCGGTATTTTGTTTTTTTGGTCTGGGTTTTATTTTTGCGATACTTGTTGGATCAGCAGTGCGACTGCGCGAGTGTACTTAATAGTTAATACTGTTGTGTGCTTCCAGATATGCAAGACGACAATAACAGTATGGAACAAGATAACAATGAGGAGCTGATTTTGGGTGAGGATGAAGTTTATGCTTGGCTAGAGCTAAGACTGCATCCCCTTCTTATTAAGGCAATGCGCAGACTTGGATTCAAAGAACCAACACCTATACAGAAGGTCTGCTTTCCTGCAGCGGCTCATCAAGGCAAGGTTTGTCAAATGTTTAACTGGCAGACCACTGGCCACTAGATTTTTCTACATGAAAGTGATGAAATTCTTTTTCATTATTGACCTGCTTATATGCTATTTGTTACAAAGTTTTTTTAAAGCTTGATACCCTATTTTATTGACTCAAAATAAGGTATTTTCTTATGCTTGTCACTTTTATTGGTTGTCTAATGGATGTATTATTGTAAACTAATCGTGCTAGTTTTGGTCCCTTTTGAGTTAAGTTCAGTAATCAGTTAACCATGAAATTTCTTAACTTTTCTTCCATGCCTTAGGTTATTTAACTGTGCTAATGTTTACACTGCAACAGGATGTTATTGGTGCAGCAGAGACAGGTTCTGGTAAGACACTTGCTTTTGGCCTCCCTATTTTGCAACGCCTTCTTGAGGAACGAGAAAAGGCCACAAGGTTACACCAAGAAGATGAAAAAGCAGCGGAGGAAAGTTCTAGAGGAGGCCCTCTTCGTGCACTTATTTTGACACCCACTAGGGAGCTCGCCAAACAGGTACAAGAATGTGACCTAAGATAGTGTACTTTACATTTAGCAAGGAATATACAAATTTGATGAGGCTGTTACTATCAATAGCCTGCCCATCCTGTCACCCTTATTGTCTTCTGCTTGATTGAAGTAAACTTTTCACTAGTTTATTAAATTAAAATTTTGTTATTATTGGCCCTATAATATCTTCTGTGCAAGCAGTCACCTAATCTTCTTATTCGAATATAAGGTATTGTGTCATGCACATGTTACAATTCTTATTGACAGGTCTGCGATCATCTAAAAGAAGCAGCCAAGTTTTTAGGAATCCAGGTTGTTCCTATTGTTGGTGGTCTATCCATGGAAAAACAAGAACGGCTTTTGAAAAAGAAACCTGAAATTGTTGTTGGAACTCCAGGAAGATTGTGGGAGCTTATGTCGACAGGCAACCAACACCTAGTTGAGGTTAGTATGTGAACCAAGGATCACTGAACCGGTACCGGACCGAATCCCAGCAGGGGGGTAGGAATGGTAGCCGGCCGGTTACCGTTCAAACCGGAAAAATTCCGGATGAATTTCGCATGAATTTGCTTAAAAACCAGCCGAATTTCGAAAATTGAAATTTGAATTTGACAAACAGGAAAGAAACCGTCCGGAATTTTGGATCTCGGACCCCGGCCGGTAACCAGTAACCGGCGGTTACCGGCCGGGAATTTTTTCCCTGATGTGAACGTCTGAAAGGATATATGTCTTAAAACTTCTCAATATGCATGTTGCCAACTCAATATATCATCAACATACAACATTCATAGTTCATACCCATAGAAATGTGGTATCCAGAATAACAAATTAAGTGGAATCATTCTCGTCAAAAACAAATTAAATGGATTCATGTATGATAAGCTCATCTGAACTTCATTGTTTTGCATGTGTGAATTAAAAAAAATGCTCAACTTTAATGAATAAAGTTTTCTCCCTACCCATAAGCCCTACAGGATGTATTAATGTATTCTTGAGTATGACGATTTCCATCTCATTTGTGATCTATGATTGAACCTAACTCGTATCTAATACACTTTTCCAATATGTATTGTCACTACTATTTTTAAGTTTTGGATGAATGAACCCAATAGAAAACTGAACTTCTGTAGGACAGCTCACAGCGAAGTCTCATATTTCAAAAGAGAGTGATGTAGAACAGAAGCTTCTATATAGAATTTAGTATAACCTTGTACTCATTGTAATTGTCAGTTTCTGGTTATTTTATGTTGAAGACGTGGTGTTAATTATCCTCTTTATCACTCAGCTGCATTCATTGTCATTCTTCGTGTTGGATGAGGCTGACAGAATGATAGAACGAGGTCATTTCCATGAATTACAATCTATCATTGAGATGCTTCCACTGACTCATGGTTCTGATGAACAAGCTATGAGAACAACGCCAAGCTGTGAAACTGTGCCAATTTTGCAAATAAAGAAGAGGCAAACCTCTGTGTTCTCAGCCACACTCGCACTGTCAGCTAATTTTCGCAAGAAGTTGAAGCGTGGCCTATCTACTTCAAAGGCATCGGTGTCTGATGATGTGAGCTCTATCGAGGCACTTTCGAAGCAGGCCGGTATGAGACCTAACGCAGAAATAGTTGATCTGACAAAGGCTTCGATCTTGCCAGAGAAACTTGAAGAATCTTTCATCGAGTATGCCTTTTTTGTTTTTTGTTTTAATATTTTGGTTATAATGGCAACTGTTTTTGTGCCGGCTTATACTTTTGCATGCAAAATTATAATTGACAGTTTGGCACACTTACAAATTATTGTTTGCTTATTTAATAGGTGTAGTGATGATGATAAGGATGCCTTCCTGTATTATATATTAAGTGTTCATGGGCAAGGCCGCACAATAATATTTTGCACATCAATTGCTGCATTACGTCACATCTCTTCCATATTGCGCATTCTTGGAATTAATGTCTTGACAAATCATGCTCAAATGCAACAAAGGGCTCGCATGAAGGTGATTCTTGCATAAAATTGTACATTGTACTTTTTAAATATTTGTTAAGATGTTGGAACTGCCATTCAGTTTGCTCAACATCTTGTTGGCTCAAGATTAGTCCGATTGCATATCTTTTGCACATTATATATTCTACTTTAATGGTTATTAGGGTAGAATTCCTGGAACCCACTGACACCATGAAAATTACGCTTTCTTTTATTACAATATGCACACCTTTGTTTTGGATGTTGCTATTTTATAAGTGACGTACTAACGTTTATCTAAAATAATCACTTAATAACTGTATCTGTGATAAGAGAATGCTTTACTTTTGTTCTTCAGTTCCTCTACAATCTACCTTTTACACTATAGATACCTGCATTTTTGCATATTTTACATTGACCTCTATCTATGTTTTGTTCCTGTGGAAACACTGTTAACTACTTTCCATGCTATTCTTGTCTATATGACTATATCTACCTTTTGTAAGAGAAAACATTTGGTTATTGTAACACCCTAGCCCAGCACTGAGCCCGGAATGCCACTAAACTACACTAACTACCATTTCTAATAATATTTTACAATAAATTACAGTAAGCAAATCATTAATAAAACCTGTCCATGGGTCACAAATAAACATGGATAATGACATAACAAGCATAGTTATTTAATCTCTTGCTAGCAAAGCAGAACAATAATCCAAGGATTACGTAAAACCAACCATAAATAGTCTAATGAATGAATAATTAGGTTCCAACCAATCATATAGAATATTTCAATGTCTATCAAGTCCTAAAGGATAACTTATCACACTATAGTAAAAGTTTCTCATGGCCAAGTAAATCAAGTGATTGAAGTGAATGCATTTATCCCATGTGTGCTATCCCTTCCCATGCGCCATCAACGTTCACCTAAAAACAACAGTAGAGCAAGAGTCACGTCCACGACTCAGCAAGCACAATAATAAAACGATGAACAATGATTTATCAACCATAATCAATATCATCATTAACATCATCTATTTAATTCTCTTTATACTCGTACTCAAATGTCATAACCATTCTTCATTCAATGCGATGCAGCTCTATACTGCATGTCCACATGCTCATTTCATTACTTATATCGGTATAGCATAAGTGAACACCCACGACAGTGTTCACCCTTTCATCAAGCACATCCTATCGGGGACCTATCCACTCCCGTAGAGTCTCTACCAACGAGGTAGATATGTGATCACCATGATCACCTCTCTTTTATGCAATGAAACATATGAATGCACGATTCAACACAAGTTCATCAATTATTCTATTATCCAGCATTCAGGACTTCATCAACACGATTGATATCATAACCATTCACAAAACCTGCAATTAAACAAAGTAGTGGCATAAACAGCATAATGGTAATGAATAAGAAGGAATACAATGATCAAACCACCGATCGCTTATTATACCATGCACTTGCCTTTTTATCCCCTCGGAGCCGGATAGCGAGACGGCGACAAGGCACTAGAGGCCATACTCCTTGAACAAACAATTCAGAAACATTCTCAAAATCATCTCATCACAGCACCAAAATATTACACTAATCGCTTTCGCATGTCTACGACAAAACGACACGATTAACTCGATTCTACCGGGCACACTACCCGCTGTCCCAGTAATAAAAATACTCTAACTCCCTCATCTGAACCCCAAATCTAGCGAACCACATGCTTTCTAGAATCCCCACAACATTGTTCACAATTTCCTAGTTATGACGAGCTTCTGAATCCACCGTTTACTCCCCGTTTCCTTCCCTAAAGTCTGTCCCAGAATCTGTCAGGACAGACCACTGCACAATTTCATATCTTTATTTCTAAAACTTCAAAAGTAATGAAAGATGCCAGTTCTGGAATCTACTCAAAATTTTATAGATTATTCAAGTTATCACCAAGATTAAATTATTTTATTTGCTAGGCGTAAATAGCTCATCTTCACGACAGCTGCCAGCGACGTCCGTTTTCTGGACATCGATCTTCCCAAGGCCGTAAATTTTCACTCACAACTCCAAATCTAGTATTCTAGACCTTTCTGGAAAGCTAACGAAATTCTCTACAACTCTTCTGATTGGATGAAACCCTGAATCCAAGCCTAAATACCTCTAATTGCCCCCCGGAAGGTTCTGCGTCGAAACTCGATGAACTAGGGCATAGAAAACCTACACTTCCCTTAGACAAAACGATCTACAAATCGAACAACTATTAATTCATGGTAAACCTAGGGATTATCAGATGTTACCTTTGAAGAACCCGACGTTGATCACGAATCCCGCGCGAAAACTCCTGGCTCCTCCTCTGGCCGATAGCAATGGCTGCAAGGATGGCTGGCCAAGGGCAGCAGGGGGTGGCTGAGGGTGGCAGCGGCGTAATGGCGAGAGCAGTAGGGGGGTGGCGGCGTAAAGGGGGAGGGAGGAGGCGGCAGGGGTGGTTAATTACCTTTCTAATTCATTTAATCCCCTAAAGCTTAAACGGGATATTATAGTTATTCTTTGTGTTCATTTAGGCCGTGGATCGTTTTCGTGGAAGTGAAAATTCAATTTTGGTCGCGACTGATGGTTTTGCAAGGGGCATGGATTTTGATGATGTCCGAACTGTCATCCATTATCAGTTGCCACACTCAACTGATGTAGGTGCTTTGTTTATTTCTTGAACCTACACTTGTTTTAGATATAGATGTTATGAGACCAGGCTCACTAACTAGAGATTTTCAAAATTTTATCTGCCCCATAGGTTTATATCCATAGAAGTGGAAGGACAGCACGTAAATCATTGGCTGGCTGCAGTATTGCATTAATCTCTCCTGCTGACAAGGCCAAGTTTTACTCTCTTTGCAAGTCATTGTCAAAGGTAATACTAATTTTCTTTCATACCACCATCTTAGACTCTTTAGTAACTCAGAGCTTTTTCCCTCCCTTTGCACCATGATATTTGGTTGCATTGTCATCAAGAAGCGATGGACACTGGTAGTCCCGAAGATATTCTCCTTTGTATTCATACATTTGCGAAGGGTTACCTGCATATGCTGTGTATTCAATCTGTCATGGCTTGGCATAATTGGTGTTTGTGGGTACCATTTTTAATATTTTATTTCATACGAGCTGCTCTTCTATTTTGCTCCTAGTTGTGTACCACTGTACCAGTGCATTTTCAGTGGTCTCAACTACTCAGGGTGGTGCAGACTTTTATTATGGTTCTTTCTCAGATTATGTTAGTGTGTGTTGTTTTTTTTCATTTTTAGCTGATAATTCAGCAAGTTTATAACCATCTATTGAAAACCACAGGAGAACTTCCAGCAGTTTCCTGTAGATCATGCTTACATGCCTGCAGTAATGAATAGGCTCTCCCTTGCTCGGCAGATCGATAAGATTGCACTTAAAAATTCACAGGCAAGGCCTTGCTAACTTTCATGCCTTTTCTTAAATAATTTCTAATATGTATGAATTAATCACTGATGTCTGATTAATTTTAGGCTATAGTTGGCTACGCTCTAAGTTTCCCTCTATGTGCTTTTCAGGAAAATGCTAACAAATCCTGGCTTCAGAGAAATGCTGAATCCATGGGATTGATATTGGAGACCAGTGACAGCGAGGAAGAACGTGTACAGGGTCACAAGCAATGGAAAGCAACTTCTGCACAACTCCAGAAGCTTCAACAGGTTTGAATGATTACGAAGATTGTAGTACGGTTATACAGCCGGTGTAAATTTTTGGAGACTAAGCTATTGCCTATTATTAGGTGTTCATGATTTTTACAATGTTCCTCTATCTATGTGGCCATATCTCAGCACATTTTTCTTTGAATTGTAGGATTTGAATGACCTCTTGCAACACCCGTTGCAGACCAAGACATTCTCACGACGCTTTTTGGCTGGGGTTAGTTTTTTGACAACTTGCACATATTTATGGAACAATTATACTCCCACCAGTTAACAAAAATAAATCATTTTGGAATGCGTGCAGTCAAACTTTGGAAACTTTGGCTATCAATATCTGTTTAAATATTTAGATTAGATGCATGAAAAACATGTGTAGATTCGCCTCGAAAAGTAGTTTCCTAATATTATAATTTGTTGGGTTTTACAAATATATCACAATAATAACTAGTGGTCAAAGTTACATTTTGGGGACTGTGTCGATGTCCAAAATAACTTGTTTTTGTGAATTGGAGGGAGTAGTACCTTAAACTGACTAGAGGATCCTTTTTGTGTTCTCTGACTTGAACCATTAATTCACTTAATTCAGGCTGGTGTTTCGCCATTACTTCAGAAGCAATTACAAGAGTTGTCCAAAAGGAATGTAAACGGTAATAGCGGTAAGAATGATAGTAAAGGGTCTCGATTTGTCGTTATTGGTCAGGATCGTGTGGAACCCTTGCAAGCTCTTCAGAATTCTGGGCAAGAGGTACGCGGAAATGAGATTAGTCTATAGATTATTTATGTTATTTGTATCAAGAACCAAGTTCGAAATTTGTGGATGTATGTAATTCATAGATTAGTTGCTTTTGTTTGCATCTCTTGCTGCTACTTTTTCTCATGTGTTAGTGATTTTGTGCTTCCAGGTTTGTGTGAACATGGACAAGCAAAGAGACAAGCGAAGACTTGCTGAAAATTGGAAGCGGAAGAAGCATGAAGAAAAGAAACGTATACTTTTCTCACCATCCCCTTCTTTTTTTGCTTCCCTTGCAGTTATGCCTTGCCATTAGTTGTGAGTGCCCATTACTTGTTTCTGAATATTTGAAAAGAAACGGAAAGAACAAAAAGCCTGCCAATAAATTACTATAATCAGACTAACTACAGTGACGAATATGCATGTTTTCAGAATAGCTTACTCTTTGTGCCACTGTATATTGATGTGTAGTACACATGCCCGTTTGGTTTACTTGTAAAGGCTGCATATCATGCTACCTTCCTCCAAAAGGTATTAGATGGACATTGGATGTCACCTGGCTCTGTCTGGGAAGATTATGTTTACATTGCAATCATGCCCGTAATTTTAATGAAAAAACAGTCCAAACTTTGTATAAACAGACACAGCACACCCACCTTTTAATTTCTGCTTTCCTTTTTCAGGTACACGAGAGCAAGAGAGAAAGAACAGGAGAAAAGCTAAAGAGAGGGACTAAGTAACAGATGGAAAAGGAGCTGTATGCCTGTACATCTTCAACTACTCAATTCCCAGAATTCCTTTCTAGATTGCCTTCATTGATGTTTTTGGCCTGATAGATCATTGAAGGCACTAAATTATCAGCAGGCGGAAACCAGACTGAGGTGGATATCATCTTTTGCAGCTGAAGATAACTTAGAATCAGTTACCCGAGCACCAGCTATGAAGAAAACTCAAGCACTTTGGGTGCGTTGTAGCAATTAACATGATCTACGTAACATGTACACGCTTTATCAGAGTTTATCTTTAAATCTCTTGCATGTTAAATATGTATTGTCATAAGTTCGCCCGAATGTTGTAAAGTACCGTACCTGGTGGAAACTTGCAGCCTGTGTTGGGGCCTTAGGTGTTGTTCAACGGGCTACATGAAACTTGTGCTTCAACCACATGAATTTGAAAGTTCGCAATACGAATAGTTGGCTTCTTCCGAGATGAGTTTTGAACATTTCAAGCTCTGTACAGGGCACCAGTCAACATTTCTTTTTGTTCCGAGTAAATGTATCCGTGTTGCACGGCCTGCTAAACTAGCGGCCCGCCTGAACATTTCGCTCCACGGGCTCGCCGCAAGTTCGACAAGCCGGAGGAGCTCCTTTCTCTTCCGAGTTCCGACGACGACGCCCGTACGGAGTTCGATTTTCCATGCAACAGTATCGCATACGGATTACACGATAAAAAATTGTTCGAGCCGGCGGCAACCATTCTCTCTGGAAAAAAATCACAGTAAACAGATAAGACACACGAGAACTGTTTATAAGGTTTGGCAAAGCTTATACCTCGATTATATATTCGACTCAGACTTATAGTACCGCGGGGGCTTCGCCTCCCGCACTCCCAGTCCACAATATTTCGCACTCCCCCAACTGCGTCTCCCCTATAGAGTTATGTCCAGAAAACATACACTGCACTTCCGCTTTCCGGACACAACCCCTTCTTTTCATCTTGTTATATATGAGTCATACACAATAAATCTCTATCTTGGTGAATACACCACCTTGAAGAAAAACACACACAAAAAGAGAACGCTTTATCACTCATCACACATGTGTGGGTTGGGGGTTACCTCCTTACTCAACAACTTGTGACTCCCAACAAGTTGAAGCAATGCTCAAACTTGTTGGCGGTGACAGGCTTGGTCAACATATCCGCAACATTATCATCAGTATGCACCTTCATCAAATCAATATCTCCAGAGTTGATCAACTACCTGATCATGCGATACCTTGCATGAATGTGCTTCGTCCTAGCATGATACATTTGATTCTTGGTCAAATAAATTTCACTCTGACTATTGCAATGCACTTGAACTCCACCTTGCTCAACACCCAGTTCCTTCGCTAATCCTGCAAGCCATAACACTTACTTTGCAGCTTCAGCCACAGCCATGTACCCTGCCTTAGTTATAGACAATGCAACAATAGATTGAATTGATGACTTCCAACATATAGGCCCTCTACCTAGATTAAAGACATACCCTACAGTAGACCTCCTATTATCCAAATCACCAACATAGTCCGAATCAACATATCCAATAACCAAATGATTACCTTACTGTACACCAAAAATAATACAATGACTTGTTGTATCTCTCAAGTACCTGAATATCCACTTAACTGCCTCCTAGTGTCGTTTTCCTGGTTTTGCCATAAACTTGTTAACTTGACTAACATCATGCGCCAAATCAGGCCTTGTACAAATCATAGCATACATTAAACAGCCAGCTGCACTAGCATATGAAAACTTTACCATCTCTTCAAATTCTTTGTCTGATTTAGGACAAAATTTAGAAAAAAAGTTTAAAGTGTTGTGCCAATAGAGTACTTACTGGTTTGGCCTTACTCATATCAAATCGCTCCAAGACTTTCACAACATACTCTTGCTGAGACAACCACGGTCTCCTCGAGCTTCTATCCATGTATATCTCTATGTCCAAAATTTTCTTTGTAGCCCCTAAGTCTTTCATATCAAATTCCCGACTTAGCAAACCCTTCAAACTATTCACATCACACATGTGCTTTGCAGCAATTAGCATATCATCCACATATAATAGTAGAAAAATAAAAGAACCATCATCAAGGCGTCAAACATAAAAACAACAGTCATACTCACATTGACTGTAACCAATTTGTAACATGTAGGAGTCAAAACGTTTGTACCGCTGTCTTGGAGACTGTTTCAACCCATACAATGACTTCTTTAACTTGCATACCAGGTGCTAATTTTTCGGTTCAGTGAATCTTCTAGCTGCTCCATGTAGGTTTGTTCATCAAGATCACTATGCAAAAACGCCGTTTTCACATCCATCTATTCCAAGTGCAAATCCCAATTGGCTACCAATGCAAGAACTATCCTAATAGAAGTATGCCTCACAACTAGGGAGAATATCTCATCATAATCATTCCCCTTCTTTTGTGAATACCCTTTTGCAACTAATCGAGCCTTGAACTTTTTCCCTTCTTTTTATGATACTGCAGGCTTTCTCTTGTAGACTCATTTGCACCCAATAACCTTCTTATCCTTAGGAAGATGAACTAGCTCCTAAGTCCGATTCTTCTGTAAAGACTCCATTTCTTCTGTCATTGCAGTCATCCACCTATCTTTCTCCTAGCTTGTAATAGCCTCTTGAAAATTAGTTGGATCATCAGTATGCTATATAAAGACTGAAGTCAGAAGGCAGAAGGGACGGATCAATCAGGGGCACAAGACATTAGGCATTAGTCTTTCTCTTGATTGTAAACATCACACTCAATACAACCACACAAGAGTAGGGTGAGGAGAATTGGTTCGACTTGGCTGACTACGCAGACATCGACATGGATGACGGCTTTGACTATGAGCCGAGTATCATTTCATCCAATAGTAATGCCGCCTCTAGAGATCATTTGCCAGATCTAGGAGACCATGCCACCGATAGAGTTGAGGAGGGATCCTTTTCCCCCACAACAGTACGTCCAACTGAGAGACCAGTTTCCTCAGAGGGCAATGGTCTATCTGACTACAATCAGGACTGCAACCAAGCAGGCTCACAACATGACGAGGGTTCCTCATTCGAATGTTCGAGTCTGCCTGAGACATTCCAACCTAGCGAGGCAAGTCCTGGAAGCTATCATTCTGGGACTCCATCAGCATCTGGTGGTCATAACTCTGCGGTTACCACTACAGAGGATATGGGGGAGCACCCTATTCCTACGAGTTTGACCACATGTTCGCAGAGCTCAACTGCGGACACAGACGGTTATAACTCGGAGTTCCCCTTCTTGAAGGGGTTTACTCCAAGTCGCCAGATGGTGTCATTTGACCACTCTTCAAGCCAGGAGGCCTCATGCACAAGTGGAGATCATATACAGGAGGTCTTCGTCCTCCCCTCAGATTATGATCTCTCTCCTAGAAGCAGGCCTGAGGATGCTCCCCGCCGATCGCACCCTACGACCCCTCGTGGCAATGATGAGGATGCCTTCGCCAATGAACAGGATTAGCACTCTGATGAGTGTGGGAGAAATCCTCGAAATGACCGCACTCTATTGAGGTAAACTCAAGGGTTAGATATAGATGATCCTGAGACAACGCGAAGGAGAAGAATAACGGCTCAGAGAAATTTGTATGGACATGTTCAATATCAGTCGGAGGAAGCTCGGGAACTCCAGCACATAAATGATCTACTCAAGAACCCAACTCAAGAACTCGCACGAGCGCCAGGGTACGACATTTTCGCCCAAGAGATCGCGTGAAGGCTTCGAAGCACGATGACAAGACTTGAGCATCCTCCCCGACATCATTCTGGAAGTCGTAGCGGTACGACTCCATCGACCACCAGTCGTTCGAACAACTCACCTTATAGAGATCGGCGCGTCAACAAGTTATGTCATTCCCCTAACCATAACTCCAGTCGGGGAAGAGTTCTTCGAACGTCTGACGATTGACAAGCTCCCAGGGGAGGTGATCGGCCACCACTCCGACCCAGAAATCTGCAACGACAGATAGAATATGAGGAGTATTACCTTCGTAGGACTGAGACCTATCATAGGTTAGATCCACTCACGGCCGGGTATTGGCGTCTACGATCACCTGGAGATATCAACCCTTCTTTTCTACAGATAATGTGGTATGATGTCATTACCGGATGTCGGCGTTTTCGCCTGATCTCCGAGCTGTTCGCTAGCCGTTGCGGTTTCGATCAGTAAATATGGAGAAGTTCGATGGGTCACAGAATCCCATCGAATTTATTCAAATCTACACGACCGCTGTCCGAGCAACAGCAGGAGGAGAGCACGTCATGGCGAATTACCTTCCAACTGTGCTCGAAGGGTTCGCTCCATCGCGGTTGCTAAACCAACCACTCGAGTCGATCTATTCATAGCAACACCTCTGCGACCTTCTGCTGGACAATTTCCAAGGCACCTACAATCGCCCCGGAAAGAAGGAAGCCTGCACACGATGAGACAAAATGACCACGAGACCTTACGCCTATTCATCAAGCGTTTCAGTCAGGTTCGCAATTCGATTCCAGAGGTTTTTGACTCATATGTTATCAGAGCCAAAATCTGAAGCATACCATCGACCACATCTTTGGGAGATCTTCGGCATATGAACCAAAGCGATAGTTCAATGCCATCGCACGAGAGATGCTAGGTCCCAAAGGAATGATCACAGTACGCTGTGACAAGAAGATAACACTTACATGCGACCACAAGTCCCTCGAGATGGTTGGCCAGATACCTACTCGAGAAGCAAGCACAAGTCAGTCTTTGACCAAGTTGTCGAAGCCTAAAGCTGCACCGAAGCTGAACGATGAAGTCAAAGAAGTTTCCCTGAATCTAGAGGAACCTTCGAAGACTATTCGCATCGGGGTTACTTCCGACCTTAAATAGGAAGACGCCCTCGTCACTTTCCTCCGAGCTAACACAGATGTCTTCGCATGGCAAGCATTCGACATGCCCAGAGTCTCCAGAGAAGTGATCGAGTACATGTTAGCTCTACGGCCTGACAAGAAACCCATAAAACAGAAATTACAGAGATTCACACCTGATCGACGGGATGCCATCAGATCACAATTGGACAGGCTACTCAAAGCAGGCTTTATAAGAGAAGTCGACCACCCAGAGTGGTTGACTAACCCTGTAATGGTTAGGAAGTCTAATGGTAAGTGGCGTATGTATGTAGACTTTACTGATCTTAATAAAGCTTATCCAAAAGATGATTTTCCTTTGCCTCGTATCGATCAATTGGTTGATTGTACTGCTAGTTGTGAAATTTTAAGTTTTCTAGATGCATACTGTGGTTATCATCAGATTAGTATGTGTCTAGAGGATGAAGAAAAGATCACATTTATTACACCATTTAGAATATTTTGCTATGTTAAAATGTTATTTGGTCTAAAAAATGCTTGCACTTCTTTTCAATGCTTGATGCAAATGACTTTTTCAACTCAACTAGGCTGAAATTTGGAAGCCTATATTGATGATCTAGTCGTAAAAAGCATCAAACGACTTAATCATATTTCAGACTTGCAAGAAACATTCGACAACCTCAGAAAACACTGTTTGAAGCTCAATCCTGAGAAGTGTGTATTCAGAGTCTCTTCAGGAAAATTGCTTGGATTTCTTGCCTCTGCCCGAGGTATCGAAGCAAATCCAGAAAAGATAAAAGCCATTGAACAAATGCGCCCTCCGACTATGAAAAAGGAAGTCCAGAAACTCATAGGGTGCATGACGGCTTTAAGTCGTTTTATCGCATGATTGGGAGAAAAGGACTTCATTTTTTCAAACTTCTAAGGAAACATGAGGGTTTTGAGTGGTCAGAAGAGGCAAGCAATGCCTTCAAGGATATCAAGAGGTATCTTACGAGTGCTCCTATTCTGGTTTAACCGAAACCAGAAGAGACGGTCTTAATTTATCTAGTTGCCATGCCACAGGCAGTGAGCGCAGTACTGGTCGCAGAACGTGAAAATGTCTAACAACCAGTTTACTACGTAAGTGAAGTTTTGCATAGGCCTGAGGAGCGATACCCTCAGGTTCAAAAACTTCTATATGCCCTCATCATGTCTTCGAGAAAATTACGGCATTATTTTCAGGCACACAAGATGATTGTGCCATCTGAGTTTCCCTTATGAGTGGTTCTCCAGTTTAGGAAAGCAGCGGGACGCATGTCAAAATGGTCAATATAACTTGGGAAGTTCGACCTCCGTTTCATGTCCCGAATGGCCATTAAATCCCAGATCTTGGCAGACTTTATCGCCGAATAGACAAATCATAAACCTGTTCAGGATCCCCAGTACGATACCCACGGCCAGTGGACGATGTACTTTGACGGGTGGCTTGCGTTAAGTGGCTTGGGGCTGGGGTGGTCCTGGAATCTTCTACAAGAGAGACTTTAAAGTATGCTATTCAATTCGACTTTCACCGCCAATCGACAATGTGGCGAATCTGAATTATTATCTACATCTGACGTGGCGCTCTGGATTCGATGACTACTCGTGAAAGGAGACTCTCAACTAGTCGTGAACCAAGTCGGAAAAGAGTACCAGTGCTCTAATCCGATAATGTCTCAGTACTTATCGAAAGTCAGAAAGCTTGAAAAGCCTTTTTTTGGTTTCGAGGTAGAATATATCCCTCGAAAGGATAATTTCCTCACAGACCAGTTAGCTCGAATGGCTTCTTCCCAATCATAAGTATCAAAAGGAGTCTTCTTGGAGCAACTCCAGAAACCGTCTCTGGTCGACGAACAAGAGATACCTCCTATTGAGACGTCCTCTCTAGAATACGAGGATACCTGGATGACTTCCATCTATGAGTATCTTCAGAAGGGTACACTACCCGATGATGATCTCAAGGCAGATCGTTTATCCCGAAAGGCCAAAATGTATACTTTGGTCGAAGGATCGAAGGAGTCCTCTATAAACGAGGTACTCAAGGGGTCCTTATGCGATGCATATCGTAGAAAGAAGGCTTAAATCTTCTCCACGACATACATGGGGGCATCTATGGAACTCACGCTTCCTATAGAACGCTAGTCGAAAAGGCGTTTCGACAAGGTTCCTACTGGCCTACAGTCCTTCATGATGCCAAATAGTTGGTTAAGAAATGTGTACAATATCAGTTTCATAGCAGTCAAATACACCAACCGGCTCAAGCATTGCAAACGATCTCTCTATCTTGGCCTTTTGCAACCTGGGGTCTCAATATCCTAGGACCGTTCCCAAAAGTATTAGGGAATCGAGTTCCTTTTTGTGGCTATTGATACGTTCACAAAATGGATTGAAGCCAAACCTGTGACCAGGATCACAACGGAAGCAGCCAAAAGGTTCATGATGAGAAGCGTAATTACTCGATTTGGTGTTCCAAGTCGAACAATTACAGATAACGGCAAACAATTTTTTGAGTGCAAAATTTCAAGAGTTTTGCGACGAGTTGGGTACCAAACTTTGTTATCATCTGTCACCCACCCACAAAGTAATGGGGCATTCGAAAGAGAAAATGGCCAAATCATGCAAGGAATCAAAACTCGAGTCTTCGACAAGCGTCAAGAATTACCTTTTGTATTATGGGTTGTTTGTACGACTGCTAGTTAGGCCATAGGTGAGACACATTTTTTCCCTAGTTTTTGGGGCTGAAGCCATGCTTCCGCTAGAAATAAAGATATGGTCGATAAGGGTCAAAACCTTTAGCGACTCTACCTAAGAACAACTTCGAGCGGATGACATCAACCTGCTCCAAGAACATATGAATCAAGCCCTAATCCGTTCAGTGGTTTACCAACAAGCCCTGCGCAAATACTACGATCATAAGGTCCAACCTCGCAGCCTTGTTGTAGGTGACTTGGTATTGAAGAAGATTCAATCCTAGTCTAATCGGAATAAGCTTTTCCCCAAGTGGGAAGGTCATTACATAGTGGTCGAAGTTACGCGACTAGGTTCAATACAACTAGAAATGGACGATGGTCGGGTTCTCTTCAATTCTTGGAACATCGACCAGTTACGTAAATTTTATGTGTAACTCCTTACTATATCAATAAAGTTTCAAGTTTCTTCACTCTTTATTGTCTTACTTTTGAGTAGTGCTTGGATAGTCTTTTGATCATTTTTATACACTTAGTTTTTCTTTACACTGGTCGAAGGACGGTAACATCATCTAGTCGAAATCTTTCCTCTATGCATGTGGTTCTAACTACTAGAAGGAACTTCCTAGTGTCGACTTGTTCCTAACTTTTGCTACCAATACAAAGAGACTGTGTTTAACAAATCTGGTCGAAACATTCTCAAGCCAGTTCTTTTTAACCTTAGTTTATTTCTTCATTACTTTTGAAAAAAAAATCTCTAATTGGAGTATTATAGTTTGTTTGACTGCTTTTAGTAACCTCAATGCATTTAAACTGGTCGGAGAAAGACACAACACCTAGTCGAAGTCTTTTATCTCTGCATGTGGTCTTGCCCATTAGAAGGAACTTCCTAGCGTCGTACTGTTTCTAACTCTTGCTATCAGTTTCAAACAACTTTAGTTTACTGGAAAGGGTCAAATGAATTTTTAAGGCACCCCGTAGAGTTTGTCTTACTCATATTGCAGCTATTGATTCGATTACTATGGTCAGAGAATGTAGCTTCACTAGTCGAAGTCTTTCCTTTCTACTAGAATGAACTTCCTACTGTCTATCTGTTGCTAAACTCTTACGACCAAAATATGACAATCAAGATCGACAACACATGTAGGACAAACTTCTTTTTCAAGCAAACTCTTTTTGTACACTATTTACTTAGTTTATCTAAATAAACTAAGAAAATAGTCGGGGCTAGGATAAAGTTATTAATATGACTTTAATTCTTAGTCTTAAATTCAATTTCCATTTTCTATTTCATTGTCTTGTGAGTTACTAACTACCCGACAAGATAATTTGCAGGAAAAAGAAGGTATATATATTCATAACCAAAAGACTTGTCTTTACAAGTTTTCTTATAATCTACTCTGATGAAGGAGATTTTGCATATTCTCCATGACCTTTTGGCTGACTAGCTTTACTTCTTCGATCAGACGAGTTACTTCTGCTTTGGAGCAGTCGAAGTTGTCCTCGATTAGGTGCCTTAAGTTTTGCCAAGGCATAACCTACTGCACCTTCGACTACTTCTCTTATCGAGTCAGCCTGGTTAGCCTTCAGAGTAGTTATCAGCTCCCTTAAGGCTCCGACTTGCGGTCCAACAATACTCGATTGAGCAGATAGGGTGTCTTCAAGAGGAATAACTTCCTCAGCACCAAGCCCACCGAGACGTTGTTTAGAAGCGAGATGTTGTCTTGAATGTTGATTATCAACGACTTCGTCTCCTCCTGACTACGAGTCGAAACTTTGTGGAGTCACTAGATTTTGACTGCTTGCTCTGAAATAGAGTATGACCAGTCAGAAGCATATCCCTAAACAACTCGTAAGCAACACTGGTTGTGGGTAAAGAGTTACTTAGCCACTAGTCGAGAATCAAGTTTCTTAATTTTGTTGTCATGGGAGGCATCTTTCTTCGCAGATTGCTCTGCCCACGACTTTATCACCTGGTCTTTTTCTTTGGCGGAACGGGATAGTTCGTGAACAACCAAGGCCTTTTCGTTGACCTCGGTTTGGAGTTTACCCATTTCCACCTCTTTTTTCTGAAAGTAGCAAGAGTTAGAGAAAGAACAAGAGATCATTATCATAAGCAGTCTTAAGTTCAGAACTTACTGTTTATCTCACTCTGCAGAACAAGAGATGCAGAGTTAGCCTCCTGAAGTTTCTTCATTAGGTCAAGATTTTCATCCCTTAGCCTCTCCGTCTCGACTTTCTCATGGTCGAGTGCGTCAGCTAGGAATTTTTTGTCACTCTTAAACTTGCAAAAGTTAAAGATAGACATGAGAACTACACAAATAGTCGAGCAAAAAACAATTACGAATGGCAGTAGCTTACCATCTCTTTGCCTACTCACAGAGTTCGCCTTTTTGCTGTCTTAGCATCACAAACTATCGGTTGTATTCACCAACAGTGGCGATCTACTCCAACGATTTCTTCATAAAAAAGGACAATGAGAGACTTAAAAGGCCAAATATGAAAATATTTGGCATGAGGTGCTTACATAGATGTTCGATCAAGCAAACTTGGCGAATACCCTCTGGGGGTCCTTGAGTTTATCAATATCTTCAACATTGTCCCACCAGTAACATCCCAAAGTTCTGTTACCAAAATAAAAATTAATAAAGTTATTATTTTATTAGATTTTCTAAAATTTGAAAGAGTTTTATTGCTTTATTTGAATTTATGAAGTTTTAAAAGTCAAAAATAAAATTTATTGAAGTTTTTTTAAGTTCACTTGGATTTAAGTTGAAAAATAAAATTTTAATTAATTTCTAGAATTTTACGGAATTTTAAAAGCTTTCCCCTAATTGTTTTAAAGCCAAAATAAATTATGTGCAAAAACTATTACCAATTATATGTTGGAATTATTTTATTTAAGTCCAAAATAACTCTAGGAATTTCTGTGAATTTTTCTAGAATTTGTGGATTTTATTTGCTATTTTCTAAAGCCTAAATGAATTACTAGAATTATTTTAATTGATAAATGAATTTAAAATCCCTATTCGGCTTTGGGCGTAAATCTCCCAGCCCATCTCCTGTTCCGGCCGCTCCACTCGGCCCGATCCCTTCCAACCGTTCGATTTGAATAAGACGGCCAACATGCCATTACGCCGCTCGCCCGCACGAACCGTTCAACACGCTTGATTCTCGGCCGCCCGATTTCAATCCGACAGCCAACGCGCTAGCCCGTTTCCATCTCCCCCATGAAATCTCAGCCACCCGCTTTAAATCCAAGCTCCTCCCTTCTCTTCAGGCGCTATAGGTGGGCCCGCCCGTGTCTTCTTCTCCCCGCGCTCCTTCTCCCTCACGCAAGCCCGCACCGGCCGCCATTAGCGCCGCGTAGACCTCGTCAACGCCACCTTTTTCGCCCCCTTCTCCTCACGTGGTTGTGCGCATTAAAACCCGTGCATCACGCCGCCCCTCTTCCTGGCCGTTTTCCCCTCGATCGTTCACGCATTCACCGGATCGAGGATCACTGCCGTGACCTTCATGCCTGATCTCTTCCCCTCGACCTCCCCGGCCCCTATAAAAGGGAGCACCGGGTGCGCATTTCCTCACTCGTCCCACTCCCACCTCCCACTTCTCCCCTCCTCCCTCCAATCGCCGGAATTTGGAGCTTCTCCGTTGACCACCGAAGCTTCTTTGTTCTTCGTCTTCGGTGCCATCCAAGATGCCCCATCGTCGCCGACCCCGAATTCAGCATCGCCACAGCCCCGCCGACTTCGTGTGCGCCCCCTCAACGCCGGAACGCCGCCGGAACACCATCGCCGCCGGAGCCTTAATCGCGCCGCCGCCTAACTCCTCGCCGCCAGTTATCGCCGCAGCCTCAGGTGACCAAAACACGCGCATCATAACCCCCACACTCCACTCTTTCGTTTGGCACCCTCGCCGGCCACCGTCGTGCAGCCCTCCGCCGGTGAGCCATGGGCTGGAGCGTCGCTGGTGCCAAAGTGACGTGGCAGCGCCACATCATTGCCACCTCATGGCCATGCATGCGCCACCCGTGCACCACCTCAGCACCTCGCCTACGTGGCATGCCCACGTGTCGCTGACGTGGCGATTCCTTTAAAAGCCCACGTGTCGCTGACGTGGCGATTCCTTTAAACAAGCAAAAATCCGAGTGATGACATCATGCTGATGTATTATTTTGATTTTCCTTTGGAAGAATAAATCCAATAATTCTGAAAAATCCTATATTCATCATTTCATGTGATTTCAAAACTTCCCGGGGTTCGTCCTCCTTCATACGAACTCCGATTTCATCGATTCAAATTTCTGAATTCATATAAATTCAAGATCTAGCTATCTAAACCAAAATTATTTAATTTGGAGTTCATGTGAATTTTGTTTGAATTTGGCTTATTTTTGCGTATAGATTTCGACGACTTTGGAGAGTCAGATTTCGACGCCGTTTGAGAGCAACTAATCAAGCAAGGAAAGTTACATCTTTGATCATATTTGATCCCATTATTTAAATCCTATTTTAAAATTATTATTGCATGCTTATTTCTATTAAGTCTAATTTAAATACCTATTTTTAAATTATAGTTCTTCCTAATTTCCTTTGTACATCCAAATCTTGACATTGAGATAAACCTACCTTGTCACCCTAGATAAAACCTAGTTGATACGATAGTATGAACTAGGAACATTTGAAAATATTATGAAAAGACATTCTTAGACAAAAAATGTTTGATTTGGGGAATTTCAGCCAAAAATCAAATGTTGTTTAAATTGTATCCATGGCATTGGTGTGTTATGGAAGTTTATAAATGACTTTGAAAAATAAAATAAAATGATGGTTTGTACTTGGGAGAAATGGTTGTTTGGATGGTGCATGTTGATGCACGGGTTCAACCTGGTCAAGGTTGAGGCCCAAGGGTTGTTTTGGAAAGCCGCCCAAGTCAATTAAGGACTGGTCTTCGAGCCACATTTTGCTAAGCCACATCGTACTACCATATGTCCTGAGTAGGCTGGACCTGGCTAACTAATTTGCAACGTTTTACCGTGGTCGTGCCATCCAGTTGCGTGGGTATCTTTTATGACCTACTTTTATGTATTCCCACCTAGCACAAGAGGGGGCTCAGATCCGGTAGGTGGTAAACCCAATGGAAGCGAAACCTTAGCGAGGCAGGACTACGGTGGGATGAAGCATTGTAAAGGCCTTGACAAGTGCTCTAGACTGC
The DNA here is from genome assembly GCA_036346405.1 of Phyllostachys edulis. Taxonomy (NCBI): domain Eukaryota; kingdom Viridiplantae; phylum Streptophyta; class Magnoliopsida; order Poales; family Poaceae; genus Phyllostachys; species Phyllostachys edulis. Next base: position 27,582,843 of record CM070551.1, read on the forward strand.
TTACCTAAGGTAGTGAGTGGTGGTATCAACGGATGTCAAACAAACTAGAGAATTCATGTCTTGTGGGTAAAGTTGTACCACCTCTGCAGAGTGTTAAAAACTATTTGAATAGCCGTGTCCATGGTCATGGACATGCTTGGCAAAGCCACTCAAAGTTAGACTTTGGTTTTGATTTTAAAATGATTTGACACAAATGACTTTGGATTTCTATCCAAATAGGAATTAGGCAGGAAGCTATGTGATAGGAGGGTATTCTTCACCATTCTTGTGTGAATGTTATCTGACTATAAAACTTGAGAATTTATAAAATAAATTTTAGTTATAGAATAACTACTTTGGAACTTAGTACAAGTATTTAAACAAAACACTGCTTTACGCAAATTCAACCAATAAGCCTTCCTTTCATATATCCTTCCATGCATTAACTCTGTTATTGGGTGTAACTTGCAAGCACGGAAGTTGTGCTCATCCTTGCTTCATTCAAATAAATTTCAGATGAGAAGGACTTTGCTATCGGTGTGGATCTCGACGACTAGGCCGCTTCCCCAGTCGATTGCCTGTGGCAGATCAGCTGGACTCCACTACTTCTTCGTCTTCCGCTGTGTTCTTTATTGTTGGCTTGTAAGCCTCTTTTGTAATAAACTTTGTTGATTATTAATATAATTGTGTGATTTATGGATGTTACCATATCTATTTAATTGTGTGAACTAGCTACTGATCATGGGACTAGTTCAGAAATGCATAGAGGATTTGGGGTGTTACTCCCGGGTCTGACACCACCACACCTTTTAAAGGCACTCGTCATCAAAGACACCCCCTGTTAGGAATGTCCTTAGGATGAAGGACTTGGTTGTGAGATCTGGATGAAGAAGATCCTACAATGGTTGCTAGGCCAAAGAATTCAGAAAAGAAGTTAAAATACTCTTCTTCTTCTTCTTCTTCTTCTTCTTTGATAATAGTAGCTTCTCCTTGAGGGCCGGGAGGAATATCTTTGACAACTTCCTTCCCAGCATGGTGGTCGGAGGTTCCACCACCACCTTGCCTAGATGCTTCCGGTGTATCATTTGTTGTCTTCGCCTCTGCCTCCGTAACCACTGCAGTGGTCATGGTTGTTTTGGCAGGAACAACCACCTCCACCGAAGGAACGACGGTCGATCCCGCGATTGCCTTCGTGGTCGTAGTCACTTGAGTAGCAACGACTTCTTCCACCACAGAGACAGTGGTCGTAGTCGTGGCCACTCCCGCTGCTGTTTCCTCGACTACAGAAGAAAGGGCAGCGGGCTTCTTGACAAAAGCATCGTCAGGGGCTGGAGGAGTCGGGCTAAGATCACAGAAAGAAAAATACATCAAAAATTGTAGAAACAAAAGGTAAATTATGTTCTTATGCTTTTGTCTTTTTACATACCGTGATTTCCCGAACTTGATCATGAATTGAGAAGAGACCTTTCCTAAGGAAGATTTCTTGGACTTTTCTCTTCGACCATGTCTGGTCGAAATTCGAGTTGAGGAATGGGGTCAACTATGACCGCGTCTGGTCGTGGGTCTTAAGCAAGAGTTGCTACTCCTTGAGCTTCCTGCTCCTCCCAGTGATCAAAACCTATTTTGACCACCTTAGGAGCAGTACTTCTCTCGACCATAGGCTCTGCTGACGCAGCGGTATCCTTCATAAAAGATATAGAGCTTTTCTACTTCTCCTTTTCTAGTAGCTTAACAAAGCCGTGAGAAGCTGAGACTGAAAAAGTCTTGACATCATAGTAGAATGGTACCTTGGTCTTCGGGACTTTATGTTTAAGAGCTTCAATCGCTTCAATCACCTTTGCTTTCTCTACAGCATCTCTTTCTGCAAAGAATTTCTCAAATGGCTCGATTGGATTGAAACTCGAGCTTGCCCCCTACTTGTTGATGGCCTTTACAAGTCGACACTTTTGGCCGGAGGAGTTTTCACTTACTCCACCTCCGTGCCAATAACCATTAGTCCGACCTCTTGGTCATTCTGACGATCTTCTATGCCTACTTTCTGCAAAGGTCAGAAAAAAGAAATATTATTTAGTGGTAGTTTCCAACGACTATGAGGGCCCAAAGAAGGAATCAATCCTTGATTACATTTAGGCATTCCCCCTTCTCCTTTGCGGATACGACCGCCAAGATTCGAGAGCCACCGCATCAGGTGGCAGAGCTTTCTCGCAAACGAGTTTGACTCGGGTGTCAATCTCTGTTTGAGGGAGATCTACGCCAGCAAATAAAACATTCAGTGGTTAGGCTTGAAATTAATCAAAAGAAAGCTAAGTTGAAATATTACTTATCTTTCTCGTAATCTCTGGTCGAATCCTTAGCCCCCGAGTACCTCCACATGGGATGTGCTTGTTTCTTCAAAAGGCTAATGTGGCGCGTGATGAAATCCTTCACCATGTGCCATCCGGTGAGGCCCTCTTCCTTCAAGTTTTTGATGGCTTGAATGTAGGGGCAATTCGGCCAAGATCATTGGGAGTCGAATCCCAAGAAGAAATCTTCTCGGTAGTTTTCCCTACGAAGGAAAGGTTGTATTCACTGGTGTCACATCCCTCAAATTAATAAAGAGGATTACTACACATCTCATGAGCATGCATCATTGTTTTCAAACTTTTGCATTATATATTGCACTTGAAAAATCTCAAAAAGGGATTAAACTTACACTTCAAATTGAATTCCCAAAAGAAGCCAGTGACAAAAACTTATGTTCATCCCTGAAAATAATTTATTCAAATACTGGAACAATTATAATGAATTAATATAATTTTCCCAAATTTTTTGGACTGGTTTAAACCCTAAGAAAATTCAAACACGATTTAATGACCTACACTAAGGTTGAATTTAAATTGGACACATTATATCATGAATAGTAGTGTTCAATAATTTTTATGGATACTAGACCTTCCCAGGAACCCCCATGATTTATTTCATGATGTTAGGAATTTTATTCCTATTTTTAAACACTTGGTCAAATTTGAGAAACTGATTTAATTCTCAGTCAAACCCTAGACTCAATTCAAACACTGTTGGACCGACTCAAGTCGGACTCGTGAAATTGACTCATTAACCCCTAATCACCACCACACGGGCGTCTCGAATGGAATTCAACGGCCAGATCTCACAACCCCGGGCAGTGCGATCGTCCCTTTTAATCCGAGCCGTCCAGTCCAGATCCAACGGCCCACACCAACCCACTTACCTTAGACTCGCGCGTGCACGGGTGAGACGCTAATGCAGTGGGCCCGCGCTGTCAGGGTCATCCCCTACCTCTCGCTACGACGCACAGAGGGCGAGTGCCATGCGCTTGCGACACTCCGACGCGCACAGAACGTCGCCAGGCACGCCGTCAATCCACCGCGTCCGTTGGCCACTCCGTAGCATTCTCTACTTCACGCCGCCTCCACTCCATCATCTTCTCGAGGATAATACCCCCTCTTTGCCCTTCATTTTGGCCCACTTCTCCTCTCGGTGCTGAGGAGGAGGAAGCTTGCCTGAGGCCATCTCTCAGGTAATCTCCTCACCATTGGATCCTCCCTTGTCCTTGTTCATTGCCGTATCCATTTTGCCTAACCCTAGCTCTTGCGGTTGCTTATAGCTGCCGGACTTTTGTCGTGCTCCCATCGGCTCTAGAGCGCGCACCCGAGAACACCTTCGTGCCATTCCTAGTCTCCGGTGAGTATTATCCTCAGGCTTGCGCGTCACTTTCCTTGCTTCAGTCTTCTAATCAAAACCCCTCAACTAATTTCAGCATTGCACGACAGGGATTCGGTGATTTGGAGTTTGAACCATTTTCGGTTGAAGCACTAACCTTTGGTCTCCCACTTGCTTCGGTAAGCCATTCTTCGATTCGTTGGTTCTTTAGCATCCTCATAGGGTCATTGAGCTACCCCGAGCACTCACTGGTCTTGGTTTTGCTCAAGGTCTTCTCTCCACGTTGAGCCTTATCACCGCCGTGGTCTTCTTCAACGCCGATGGTGCTCCATTTGCTCCAAGCCTCCTCGAGCACCCTCCTCCGCTCAGGTAGCTCCCACTTAGTCCCTAGACCCTCAGGCACCCGCTTGTATGTCGCTGCGGAGCTTCACATTGATGCATGCATATTGCCCATAGTTTTAACTCCACCCTTCTCCGGCTAGCCGCTGGCACAGTACACCTCAGCCGCCGCCGACACTTCCTAGAGGTGCGCATGGCTATTGTGGATCTGTACGTGCCCTTGGCCGGTGCCGCTGTGGCTGGAATCACCGACGAGACACCGGGCAAGGAGACGTGCCGTTGTCGGGACGTCCGACACGACTGTAGTAAGGTCATTAGGACACTGATCCGGTCATTAATGATCTAATCATTGCTTAGCATTTAATCGCTGTCTTAGCGTCGTAATGGGTCTATTACATGTGGGCCCCGCGCACAGAAATCCGTGGGGATAAGAGAGATGCGGGAGAGACTGACGGGTGGGCCTACCCTTTAAACTTCGTGCGCTAAGCGTGTGCATGTCGGTGAACCGAGTCTATTGGATCGTGTCACTAACGGACGGGCCCCACATGTTAGTACGATATTTGAAATCTGAGTTAAAATGGAAAACACACTATTCACTGGGCCCACTGGTTAGTGACCACGGCTAGAGTAGTTCTCGGTGAGAAAAGTACTAAAAGCTTTAAGAAATTCGAAATCCATTTATTTATACACTGTAAAATATGTATAACTTCTAAAATACATAACTAATTCATCTTAACTCTAAAATGGATGAAACTGGTGCTGATAATTTTCATTGTTAATGAAATTTATATTAAAATTGGTTTCAAACATGTCTCTGTAGCAGAGAGTATTATTTTGTAAATGATCCATAAACTTATTATCTTTACAATAGAAAAAAAGTGATAACTTTAAAAATGGATAACTAATTCAGTAAAAACTCCAAATAGGGTAAACTCAACTATTTTGGTCTTATAATAATATTCCCTATTTATCCATATAATCCTTTGTCCCACTACTATTCTTCAAATTTTGTCCAAATAATTAAGTTAGTGAACAATATCAAATTGGATTTTCTGGAAATTTGAAATTCAAATTGCTATAACTCTCACATACTGAATCCAAATGGAATAATTATTTCACATAAATTCATATAAAATCATGATTTAGCTACTGTATAAAAATCATACATTTTTGAGTATTTTGATTTTTGAGGTATTTCTCGGTGTTTATTCGGTGTTGTAATTGTATAGATTCCAAGCTTATCGATATTGACTTGTACGCTACTGAGGGAGAGAAATTAAGCTACCAGTAAGGTAAGCATTATTTGAATTTTCTTTTGCATCATATTTGATCCCAGTTTTGTTAAGTTAGTGCAATGATAATTGCTTGCATGCTATTTTGATAATGTCGCTATTTTTGTGATGTGTAGATTAGTTATCTCCTATTAATTGAGGTTATTATTGAATTATTTCAGTACCACATGCTTAAGTTAGAATGATTGAAATATGTTGTTCGGGTTTGCTTAGCCATGTAAGTCTAGAAACGGTAGTTCGATTGTCGGGAATAACCCGACAATTATGGGAAACACAAAATTACTTATCTTCATTTTGTTTCAGATCTTTGTATCTACTTATTGAGATAAATTTTGTCATTTTAAATAAATTTTGGGTCTGGACAAGTAATGGTTAGTGATGGTTCCTTCGTGCACGAGACTTGGGAAAGTGGTGGTCTTGTCTTGATTCAAGTAAAACTCGTGCTACCACATGCGGGATATGGGTACTGTACGGTTAAGTAGGGGGAATGTTTTATTGTGTTAAGTCTCATGGTGGTGTAAGGGCATTTGTGTTGATCATTTGTTCTTAGGAGCCGATGCAATTTACTATAGTGTGCAAGCTAGCACCACTTACCATTTTCCTTGCATCGGTATTTCCAATACAACTTGTGAGCCCGCTTGGCAAGCACTATATGTCACTTGAACTGGGTATGGGAACCACTCATAAGGGGTACTTAGCTCAATAGAGTCTTCTTGCTAAAAACAACCGCATCTCGATTCTCTCCGGCCAGCATACCAAAGGAAGTGTGCTATTTTTGGAGGCATCTGGAGGCTTACGGGCTAATCAAGTCATGTGGGTAAAGTAGTACACCCCTACAGAGTATAAATCTATTCGAATAGTCGTGTCCATGGTTATGGACAATCGCTTGAGTTCGGGAGTTACTATTGTTAGACTTTGAATTTAATTGTTGGTTAATCTTGGTATTCGGCATGAATGGGATGTTCATGCATTTTGTTGTATCAAAGTGGGCAGCCACTTTGCTATTTGTATGATTCATTTGTTATTCAATTTATTACTTATTCACATGCTTTACTTCCACTTCAAATCTGATTTCGAAATGGCACTTGAAAAACTAGTATATGTAGGTTGTAAATGGTTGCGTCTCTTTTGCAAAACTAAGCCAATATGAGCCATCCTTTGGAACAACCTCTAGCATAACTAATTTTTATTTGTGTGAGACTTGCGAGTACCTTTGTACTCAATCCGGTTGCTGCAATTTCAGGTGAGGAAGGTTATGAGCCCGTTGAGCTCGTTAGCGCCGATTTAGGCGATGCCGATGAGTAGTGCTATCATTTAACTCCCAGTCGGTTGCCGATGGGATATGGGCATACCATTGCTGGTCTTTTGGTTTATTTACTTGCTTTCACTGCTACTTTATACTCTTATTTGAATTTGGCTGGTCGGCCGCTTGTAATAGTTGTAGACTTAAACTATTATGATGTATGTCTTTTGAACTACCAATGCATGATTGTTGTATGGATGTGATCAACGTTGCATGGGAGTATGAGCATATTGGTCACTGATCTTGGGAGCCAATATGATTTCATGCTTGCTGTTAGTGGCTTTCCATTTAACTCACTAAGTTTAGTGCTTGACTTGTTGGAGAACCGACAATCATGTAGTGCTCGCAGAGAAGCAACGCGCATGATCGTCGGGGCTCTACTTTTCAATTAAGCCTCTCGCTTAGATGGAGTTAAGTTGGAATCCATTTACTTGAGGCCCAAGTTATGTCCATAAGACCATGCTTAGTCTCGGTCTTACGGAGATAACCCGGGGGGTCCTCACAACTAGTTGTCTCCCAGTAGAACCACTTCCTCTTCCACCCCGTCCACGACGACCGGGTAAACATCTGAATGTACTCCTTGGTCTTTCTATCGTGGAGCTTCAGACCGCAGCTCCCGACGATTCCAGATTGTCTGCTCATTCTATAGTAGTGTTGGAGGAGCTCTAGGTCTGGTAGAATTCCAAGGTAAGTCTCACATAAGTACACGAATACACTTAACATTGTGATGAAATTGGGAACAAGGTTAACCAACTCCACCCCAAAGTGCTCGAGTACGAGTGTAAGGAAGAGATGAGCGGGCACTCAAAGGCCACACTCGCAGTACGCCTAAAAGACGGGGATTTGACCGATTTCCCCTGACGGCCAATGTTGCCCAACAGCCTCAATCCACTTCACGAATTCTTTCTTAGGGATCTTCTTGGTGGCAACCAAAGTTTTTATCTTCACCAAATCCATCTCCGATGCTGCCCACTTAGAAGTGGCTCCGACCATTTTCTCTGAGTGCGAGTGGTTTGGGTTTGGAAGGATTTCAAGAGAGAGAACGATTTGGTCAGCGGCGGAGAGCGCAAGAGCTCGACGAACAGTGAAAGCAAATGAGGAAAAGTAAAAACCCTAAGCTACGCCTGAGGTGCTTTTTTTATAACCCCATGCTTGAGTTAAGAGATCGTAGGAACTCAACAGTTGCCACCTCTTCGGGAACCGCTCCAACTGACAAATTTGTGATAGTCAATTGAGATTCTTTAATTTGCCTATTTGAGAAAACCGAGTCTATCTTTACACCTTAAGTGAAATTACCTTCTTGACCAAGTCTATTTCTGGTCAAATGAAATACAAGTCGAAAAGCCTTTCCTTCGACCATCATTCTAGACCACCTTATGGTCGTAAGATCTTCTAGAACTCATTTTCCAAGTAAGTTACTTTCACTTGAAGCTGGGGGCTAGATGACGAGGATCTAATAATTCTCATTTATTTGTTTATCTGTAATTCTTATTATAGATATTAGTATTCCTATATTGATCTTAAGCATATCCCTTAAATATTTACAAGGGAGATGCCAAGCTGTCTGTTCATAAACCACCCTATGGTCATAAGTCTTTCTACGACCATGGTATAGTTGTAAGCTTCTCTACGACTATCATATAGTCATAAGATCTTGTACGACTCGTTTGGCTTTGACTAGCCTGGTTTTGACAAACCTATTGATAAGGCTTGCTGACCTATGGGCCTAATCGGTTAGGGAGTATTATGCGTCGTGTTTAACACATGGGATATTTAATATACGCTGTTACTCTTTATGAGTAATCTCATGAATCACTTGTCTCTGACAACAACTGCTTAGCAACGCGGGGGTGCTACGTCCTTAATGACAACTGCCATCAAACGGTTTATCACTTGGAATGTTGAGGCGCCTCTTCGTCTGAAGGAACTGCCACCTTTTCGTATGCTATATAAAGACTGCAGTCAAAAGACAGAAGGGACGGATCAATCAGGAGCATAAAGCATTAGGCATTAGTCTTCCTCTTGATTGTAAACATCACACTCAATACAACCACATAGGAGTAGGGTTATTATTCTCTTCGAAGAAGGTCTGAACTTGTATAAAATTCCTATGTCATTTTATCCGTAGCTTCAGTCTAGGAGACCCTCCTAATCAAACAATCATACGTAAGATCGGTTCTAGGTCACTGACACCTCTGAAGTGGAATCTGAAGGCAGTGTCTGTGAATTGTGAGTCATTGAACTATGTTCTAACTCTACCTGCACCGTATCTGAACCTCCAATCTTCTGTGCCACCTCCTCTTTATTTTGCTGTAACATTGATTTCTCATCAAAGACAACATCCGTGCTCATCACCACCTTCTTCGATGTCGAATCTCAAAGCTTGTACCCTTTAACACCTTTCTTGAAACCCAGAAAAATGCACTTCGCTGATTTTGCATCAAACTTTGATATTTCGTCACCTGGTATATGCATATAGGCTAGACAACAAAAAATTCTTAGATTAGTAAAATCAACCGAATTATCAGTCCATACCTCTTTTGCAACCTTACCACCCAAACATGTCTGTGGTGATCTGTTTATGAGATAGCACTCTATGTTCACAGCCTCTACCTAGAAACATTTAGGAAACCCTACATTCAACCTCAAGCATCTTGCTCGTTCACAGATAGTCATGTTCATCCTTTCTGCCACACTGTTTTGCTGCGGTGTTTTGTGCATTGTGAAATACCCCAGAATACCATGCTCCTCACAATATCTCTGAAACTGTGAATCAGTATATTCAGTACAATCATCAGATCTCAGATAGTTTACCTTCCTGTCTGTTTGGTTTTCCACCTCAGCTTTCCACACCTTGAACTTGGCAAACACTTCAGATTTCTGCTTCATAAAATACACTCACACCTTGCGGGAAAAATTGTTAATAAAAGTAACAAAATACCGAGCTCCACCCATTGACAGTTTTCTAGTAGCCCCTTACACATCAGAGTGTACATAATCAAGTATTCATTCCGTTTGATGTTTGCCACTTGAGAAGCTAGCCTTATACTATTTTTCAAGAATACAAAACTTACAGAAACCTAACTCGCAACTTTTAATTCCTGCCAATAGGTCTCTCTTACACAATTCCGCCATCCCACGAACACTAAGATGGCCCAACCGCATGTGCCAAAGTTTTATCATATCATTATGTGACTCCACTGAACTGACACCACCTACAACAATGCTCTCTAGCAATATGTAAATATTTCTAGCAGTTCTCCTACCCTTCATCACAGTCAATGCACCTTTACAAATTTTCATAGTTTCCTTATCGTTATCAGTTTTATAAGTAAGACCACTATTATGTAAGGAGCCTAGAGAGATCGGATTCTTCTTTAACCTTGGTATGTGCCTAACATCACGCATAGTTATAACAATATCATCATATATGTTAATTTCAACTTCACCTATCCCGACAATACTATGGCATCTATCATCACCAAGGTAAAGAGAACCGAAATTACTTGACCTGTATGAAGTGAACAACTCTCTATTAGGCGTGATGTGATACGAGCACCCCGAACTAAGAATCCATGCACCTATCAACCGACCGTTTGAAATTGAGAGAACATCTGCATCGCTGCTATCCGAGTCATTTTTTCTAGCCACATTCACAGTCTTCTCATCACGCTTCCCACCATTTTGTTCTTTCAATTTTGGACAATCCCTCTTCATTTGCCCCATCTCCTTGTACTTGTAGTACTCAATAGTCTTTCTGTCCCTTAACTTTGATATGGATTTACGCCTTCTAGATCTCTCTTTGTCTTGTTTCCTTCCACAATCACCTTTCGTATACAAACTATCATCTTGTGAGCTCTCCCCCTACATTTAGCTTACGTTGTATGCGCTAACATGGCCGCGGTAATCTCATCAACTTTGATAGTATTTTTCCCGTATGTCAGAGTGATAACCAAGTGTTCATAGGAAGGCAGCAATGAACACAACAAAATAATCACATTGTCTTCATCTGCGATCTTCACATCCAAACGCCCTAGATTAGTGATCACACTACTAAAAAAGGGGCTATCCTGAACGCCTCATCATAGACGGTTCCTCAGAACCATCTGTATTAAATACAATCACAGACGGTTTTGGTTTAGCGCCGCGTCGTACTCTTCGTTGTGATAAAAAGCATGCGTGAAGATGTGATGTCACATACGGTTCATCTTTCAAACCGTCTGTGAAATTATCATAGACGGTTCAGACTAAAACCCGTCTGTGGTATTTATTAATATCACAGACGGTGCATGTTTAAAACCATCTGTGAAATATCACAGATGGATAGTAACAAGAACCGTCTGTGATAGTTATTGATATCACAGACGGCTTTTCATACAAACGGTCTGTGATATTAAGACTATCACAGACGGCTTTTCATACAAATTGTCTGTGATATTAAGACTATCACAGATGGTTTTTAATATAAACCGTCTGTGATTATTTTTGTACTTAGACTGTTTGTGGTTGGAAGTGTCTGTGATATGTTGAGTGCCGCTTCGCCTCCCGCGCGATGCGTCTCTTTGTTTTCCACGCCGACGTTACTCCTTGCATGTTTTATAACAATGATCATCCGCTACCGTACTTCTCACACATCGCTATACTCTCAAGCACAAACGAGATCATCTGCCACCATATTCCTCACTACACATCGTTCTACATACTCTCAAGCACGAACAAAATGGCTCCTCACTCTTCTCCCCTGACACCAGCATTGATGGCCTATCTGGCCATCCTGTACAATCGCCTAGCCAGCCGTACACTGGCAAAAGCTGCAGAAGGACACTGTAATCACAGTGCCCTCCCTCCTTCGGCGGACGATATGCCGGGACACGTGACGGTGACGTTGCGCCGTCTAGACGACCTCCTCTGCCGTGTCTTCTAGGTGGTCTGCAGCTTCCGGCGAGCTAACCTCGCCATCGGTGTAGTCCTCGAGCAAGAGGTTGCACGTCTGTAGGAGGATTATCGTCACTTGGAATGCGACATCGAGGCGGTGGGCGACCAAGTCAATCAAGCTGAGACCCCTGAAGCAAGAGAAGAGGGCCTATGGGCACTTTTCTACTTGGCTCCTCAGGAGGAGCTTCTTTGGGCGAGTATGGAATGATCATGTCAACGGTTGGAAGTGTTTTAGGCTATCTGCGCTGATCCTGAACCCTCCGATGCCGATGACGTCGCCTACGAAGCTTTGATAACAGAGATAGCAGGCTACTTGGGCCACTAGAAAAACTAGAAATTTTATTATTTCTACTTTTTAAAAATCTTTTGTAAGTAAGCAACTAGCCACACTGTTTGGCCATACGTAAATACAAAAAATGATAAAAGAAATCCAGTTTGAAGTTAAGTTACTGCACTGTTTACTATCACAGGCAGTTTAGTTGAAACAACCGTCTGTGAAATCTACATATCACATACGGTTATTAAAAATAACCGTATGTGATAATGAATACTGCACAGACGGTTTTTTAAGTATAACCGTCTGTGATATGTTTCACCGACAGTTTGTGGTTGGAACCGTCTGTGATATTTTTTTACTATTACAGGAAACCAGCTACTTTACAAATATGCCATAAATTACAACAATGATAGACACACACAAAATCTTCTCCAGCCACTTGATATAGTCCAGAATGCGCTCCATCTTCAACTCCAGCATGTTTAGCCTCGCTTCTTGGCTAACTTCCATTCTCTGCTCGACCCATTATCCATCATTTGCCTGTATTGTCAAGCGCTCCTTGCTTTCTGTCCATGGTGTCTGCACACTGGAAATATTGACATCCTACAACCTACAGAACCGTACAAATGCCAAAACAGCACACACATTTCATAGCTACTAGAGAAACATCCAAACTGCAAGAAATCAAACTCAAGTTTACTTACTGAGAAATAAGGACATTTGTGAAACACCTGACCAGTATTTCCCTCGGTGTTGGCGTAGAACACATTTGCTTGCACACAGCAGTTAGGGCAATCCACCCGCCTAGTAGTGGCTAGCGCTAGGGCCTTCCGATTCAGTGAGCTCGACGCCTGTGGCGACCCAACCAGGGGCTATCCCGAGAGGTCCTCCAAGACCTCCCTGGGAGTCCACTAGGACCTCCCAGGAGGTCCAAAGGATCTCTCAGGCAGTCCTCCTAGGCCTCTTAGGAGGTCCAGCCGGACCTCCTGGAGGTCCAGGGTACAAACCCGAGGAGGTCTTGAGACTCAGGACCTCCCCAAGAGCCACAACCAGACCTGAGGGAGGTCAAGAGACCAACCCGAGGAGGTCATGAGACTTGGAGAAGTCCTAAACCTCCTGTGATCCGAACTAGTCCCCAAGGATCAATGACTAGTTCTCACAACAATTACAAGTGATAACATACATCCACGAAGACTTTATTAACAATAAATGAGTTGATTACAAAGTTGCTTAAAAGCCACGACAACAAAGCAAAACACAGCGGAAGCAAAACCAAGTTCATCCAATACACCACAGGTAATTGGCTGGAGGGCGCGGCCTAATTGTTCTGGTCCTCATCAACTTTAAAGGAGTCCTCTCCTGCTCAATTTATCAAATCAAGCAAGAATGAGCACAACAACTGTGCTCGCAAGTTACACCCGTCAAATAACAGAATGACATGTATAAGTGGATATCTCAAAGGAAGGCTTAATATGGTTGATTTGCATAAAGCCAAGTTTACTTCAAATACTAGTACTAAGTTACAAGGCAGATAATAATAATTAAAATTCATTTGCAAAGCTTTAATTTTATAGTTGGATAACATTCATCAACAAAGTGTGAAGGATACCCTTCTGTCACAAGGCTACCCACCCAATACCCATTTGGATAGTAATCCAAAATCAATTTCACAAACCTTTTTAAAACAAAACCAAAAGCTAACTTTGAGTGGTTTTGCTAGCATGTCCATGATCATGGACACGGCTATTCGAATAGATTTACACTCTGCGAGAGTGTGCGGCTTTACCCACATGAAATGTCTTCTCTAGTTTGTTTGGCATTAAATCAGCGCCACCTCACACTTCCTTTGGTGAGAGGTCTAGAGCACATGACAAGGCCTTTACAATGCATCGCTCCGTCGCAGTCCACCCTCGCTAAGGTTTCACCCCCTTTGGATTACCCATGCGCAGGGTTCAGGCCCCCTCTTGCGCCAGGTGGGACTACGAAGGTCGTAACATGACTACCCACCACACCAATAGGATCAACCGCGATGGATCTTTGCAAATTAGTCAGCCAGGTCCCGCCCACACAGGACATGTGGTTGCACGATGGTGGCTAGCAAGATGCGGCTCACAGACCGGTCCTTAACTAGCTTGGGCAGCTACCACAAAACCCTGGGCCTCAACCCTACCCGGGTTGAGCCCGTGCATAGACATGCACCAACCAAGCAAACCAATCCGCCCAAGACCAAATCCATTTTCCTTTTTCCTTGCTTCCCCAGCAACATTTTCATACTTCCATGACAACCCAATGCCATGGCCAAAACATTTTCAAATAACACTTGGTCAATGGAGATAAAACTTTCCCAAAATCAAATACTTTTGGTCTAAGCACAGCTAAGCTTTTCCTTTCTAAAAGGTTCTGGTTCATGCTATTGCCTTTAACCAGTTTTTAACTAGAGTGACAACATGTTTGGTTCAATGTCAAGATTGACCATACAAAGGATTTGAGCATAACTATGAACTTAAAGACAGGTATTGAAATAAGTAAGTAAAGTAAGCATGCATAAACCTTTGAAAAAGAACATAGTAATTTGAAGTAATGAGTGCAACATGGTCAAGGGTGTAACTTGCCTTACTCAAAGGCCTGAGTATCTTCTTCTTCTTCAAGGAACTCGGGCTCCTCCGCGCCTTCACAATCTACACGGTGGAAAACAAAACAACTCAAGTAGAGCTCAAACAAGATTCAAAGAAACTTCAATGAATCTCCAAAATAAGACCAACAGAGAGGCTAGGTGATCTGGAGGAGGTCCAAGGAGCTTGCTGGAGGAGGTCCGAAGCTAAGGAGGGGAGGTCCAGAGAGCTTAGAGGGAGGTCCAAGAAGCTGGTCGGTTGAGCCAGAGAGTGAAAAATGAGAAAAATGTAAAGAAGAAGGGCTGCCCAAGCTTATATAGCCAGAGCCGCCAAGATTTCCAAGGGCTCTCGGGCTCAAAAGTAAGTGAAGAAAATGATGGGAGTAGGTAAAAGATAAGACAAAAGGTAGCTCAGTGCTGCCAAAAAGGTGGTAGTATTTAATGCGACACAACAGGCATTAAATGCTTGAAGACTTCCAAGTGCAAAGGACTTGGTCAAAGGATAAAGAAAGAGGTTGTGGCTGACAAATGGGGCCAGTCAAAGCTCAAGGGAGGTCCTCACCAACGCGGAAAGGTCCGAACAGGGGACCGTGGAGTCGACCACAAGGTGGCCTCAACACGCAAGGGAGGTCCTTACAAAATATTTGGGAGGAGGTCCCGTGGACAAGGAGGTCAAGATGGCTAAGAGGTCCAAGGGACGGGGAGGTCTCGACGGTTAGATCCAAAAAGGGGAGGTCCTGACGGTCAAATCCGCAAAGGGGAGGTCCTGACGGTCAGATCCCCAAAGAGGAGGTCCTGACGGTCAGATCCACAAAGGGGAGGTCCTGACGGTCAGATCCCCAAAGGGGAGGTCCTAACGGTCAGATCCCCAAAGGGGAGGTCCTGACGGTCAAATCCTAAAGGGAGGTCTGACGGCCGGATCGCAAAGGGAGGTCGGCACGTCGAGATCCACAAAGGGAGGTCTGGACGGAGATCCACAAAGGAGGTCTGACGGTCAAGATCTAAACAAGGGAGGTCCTGACGGCTAAGATCTCCAAAGGGGAGGTCTTAACGGTCAAAATCTAAACAAGGGAGGTCCTGACGGCTAAGATCTCCAAAAAGGAGGTCTTAACGGTCAATATCTAAACAAAGGAGGTCCTGACGGCTAAGATCTCTAAAGGGGATGTCTTAACGGTCAAGATCTAAACAAGGGAGGTCCAGGTGAACCTAGAGGTGGTCCAAATGAATGAGGGGGAGGTCCTAACGGACACGGAGAGGTCCAAATGAGTTCAAGGAGGTTCAAGGAGCACGGGGAGGTCCAAATAGACATAGAGAGGTTCCTATAGAACAGAGAGTGAGTTCAAATGAATATGAGGGAGGTTTAGACCTGGGAAGGTCTAAGCCAAAGAAGAATCAAAGAAGGAGGTCTAGTCCTAAAGAGGTCTGGACCAGAGAAGGGCAAAACAAGCACAAAAGGGGAGGGATCACCAAAGCTCCAACAAACCCAACAAACCAAAAGAGAGTCTTTAGTTGAAGTTTGAGTTAGTCAATTGATATCCATTCTAAAAATTCCAAGTTAAGCTTTGAATTCTCATCAAAACAAAATGGTTCTTTTTATTTTGAAATTTTAAAAAAGGCTCCAAAATCAAGGTGTTACAACGCCTCAGACATATGGCCCTCACTCAAGAGGAGGAGATGAGGTGAGGTGAGACCAGAAGGAGAAAGAGCTGAGCTCAACTACTAGAGGAAAATGAGAAAGCTCAGGATTGACCCTACTTATGCTGGTTGTAGAACTATCACAGGCAGTTTAGTGAAATAAACCGTCTGTGATATGTATCACATGCGGTTTATTGGAGCAAACCGTCTGTGATATATAAATATCACAAACGGTTATAGAAAAGAACTATTTGTGATGTCTATTTATCACAGACGGTTCTTAATTAAAACCGTTTGTGATGCTTTTCACATATGGTTTTTAATAAGAACCGTCTGTGATAAGGGCCGATTGCTTTGAAGAAGACGACGAGTTCGCCCAAGAAAGCAACCAAGTCAACAACAAAGAATGATTTTTTTTGGTCGTCCACGCAGCATGAGGAGGATGACAGTAGGCACGACCAACCTCATCAAACACACACTATCCTGGCAGCCATTCTTCTTGAACTGGCAGGGGCTGGTCATACCGACTAGCCAGAGAATGCTAACGAATACAATCACGGTATGACCAGCCCCTGCAAGTTCAAAAATAATGGCTGCCAGGAGAGTGTGTCATCTTCAATGAAGTAGGGTGTGGCTACTGTCTCATCACCTCATACTGCGAGGACGACAACCGAAAAAAAGATCATGCTTGGTCGTGGGCTTGGTTGCTTTCTTAGCCACACTCACCATCTTCTTCAAAGCAGCCGAATCAGAGACAAAGGAATACTAACCTTAGATCACCAAGAACAAATACAAATATAAGCACACTCGAAAGCTAGGGTATTTCTTTCACCAAACGCGCCCCAGAGCCGACCGCATCTTTCAGAGACATCTCTCACTTCATATAGATCTAGATCTGATCGAGGGGACGACAAGATATTTAATAGCAAATATCACATACGGTTATTAATAATAACCGTCTGTGATCATTCAGAAACTGTCGATGAGGTCTCCTAATATCACAGACGGTTGTTCATTAGAACCGTCTGTGATGTTTAATTATCACAAACGGTTGGTAATTAAAACCGTCTGTGATGCTCATTATCCCAGACGGTTTTTAATTAGAACCATCTATGATACTCATCGCAGACGATTATTAACAAGAACCGTCTCTGATAATGGACGACTGCTTTGAAGAAGACGATGAGTACGCCTAAGAAAGCAACTAAGTCCATGACAAATCATGATTTTTTTGGGTCGTCCACGCAGCATGAGGATGAGACAGCAGCCACGACCAACCTCATCGAACACACACTCTCCAGGTAGCCATGCTTCTTGAACTCGCAGGGGTCGGTCATACCGTTTAGCTAGAGAATGCTAATGAATACAACCACGGTATGACCAGCCCCTGCAAATTCAAGAAGCACGGCTGCCAGGAGAGTGTGTTAGCTTCGATGATGTAAGCTGTGGCTACTATCGCATCACCTCATGCTGGGCGGACGATAACCAAAAAAAAGATCATGCTTCGTGGTGGGCTTAGTTTCTTTCTTAGCTGTACTCGCCATCTTCTTCAAAGCAGCCACATCAGAGACAAAGGAATACTAACCTTAAATCAGCAAGAACAAATAGAAATACAAGTAAACTAGAAAATCTACGATATTTCTTTCACCAAACGTGCCCCAGAGCCAGCCACCTCCTTCAAAGTAGTCGCACATATCAGTGATATTTCTCACTTCTGATAGATCTAGATCTAAGGGAACGACAAGATATTTAATGGCTAATATCATAGACGGTTATTCTTAAGAATCGTCTATGATAAGTGAAATTTCACAGACGGTTATTTTTAAGAACCGTCTGTGATACTCATCACAGACGGTTCGATTTACAAACCGTCTGTGAAGGTTCTTCACAAGAGGCGTGGGAGCCTATGATTTTCACAGACGGTTTTTATTTAAAACTGCCTTTGTTACATATAATAGACGATTATTAACAAGAATAGTCTGTGACATTCGTAATTAAATATCTTGTCCTCACAACTCGGTGATCGATCTCGATATCTGGTTTGCTTTGAAGGAGGCTACCGCTTTCTGGGGCATTTGGTGAAAGAATTAAATCTAGTAGATTTGCAAGTGTCTTTGGTAGATCTATTTATTCTTAGTAATCTAAGGTTAGTATTTGCTTCTAATTATATGTATTATAATCTAGAGATGCATGGATGATAGCTAGGTTTATCATCCAAGGAGGTTATTGGCAGTTAAGATTTACAATAGAACAATGAGCAGCATGTATATATACATTCACTTGTCCTGTATTTTGTAAAATAATATTGTTTACATCATAGTGAGCCTCAGTTATGACGATATGTAATCCTTAAATTTATATTTGCCCTGGGTTGATCGCTATTCAATTTGTTACGTGCATAGCGCAGATGGACCGAAGCTGGATGTACGTTGAGAACCGTGTGAATGGAGAGTACATTGATGGCGTGTCTTCTTTTAAAAGAGCTACCGAGCAGGATATGTTGAAGAAGTGGACAAAATTTATGTATTGTCCATGCATCGATTGTGATAATCTGAAGATGTTTACCAACCCAGCGCAGATCGAAGGGCACTTGATTCGAAAGGGTTTCAAAAAGGAGTATACATGTTGGATCAGTCACGGTGAAGAGCAGATTATACCGGAAGGTAGCAACATCGTCGAGGGAGACAACGATACGCCGGATGTGGACTGTGCTTTCGATGAGGGTAGGTCGTACGATGACAATCTAGATCAGATGCTACGTGATGCATAAGGGGAGAGAGAGTTTGATAGATTCGAGGTCTTAATGGAGGACTCGGGAAAACCTTTGTTCCTGGGCTGCAAGCCGGAATACACAAGGTTGTCCTCCGTGCTTGAACTGTTGAAATTGAAGGCAAGCAATGGTTGGTCCGACAAGAGTTTCACGACGTTACTAGGTCTCCTAGCGGACATCCTTCCAGAAGGGAACGTGTAGCTCAGAACTACCTACCAAGCCAAGAAGATTCTTTGTCCATTGGGAATGGAAGTAGAAAGAATACATGCATGCCCGAACGATTGTATCCTCTACCGTAAAGAGTATGCAGACATGTATTTATGTCTAGTGTGCAAAGCATCACCATACAAGCATAAGAATCACTCCGATGACGGCAAGGGCATCGATGTGAAGCAAGGACGTCCTGCTAAGGTGTTGTGGTATCTGCCTATAATTCCCCATTTGAAGCGTTTATTTGCAAACCCAAAGGGGGCAAGATTGCTACGTTGCCACTCGGAGGAGCGTAAGAAAGATGGAAAGATAAGACACCCTGCTGATTCTGATTAGTGGAGAAACTTTGATAGGAGCTTCGAAGACTTCGGTACGGAACCGAGGAATATAAGGTTTGGGTTGAGTGCAGATGGAATGAATCCTTTCGGTAACATGAGCAGCCGACATAACACATGGCCCGTGAATCTATGTATGTACAACCTTCCTCCTTGGCTGTGTATGAAGCAGAAGTACATTTTGATGTCACTATTTATCCAAGGGCCGAACCAACCTCGGAACGATATGGATGTGTACCTAGAACCATTAATGGAAGATCTTGTGATATTGTGGAACGAAGGGGTACATGTATGGGATGCATACAAACGAAAGAACTTCACTTTACGCGTCATATTGTTCAGCACCATCAATGATTTTTCTGCTCTTGGTAACCTGTCGGGGTTCAATACAAAAGGAGCCAAAGCATGTCCGCACTGCTTACATGATACCGAGAGTGTGTGGCTGAACAACTCGCGCAAAACTATGTACATGTGTCACCGTAGGTTCCTTCCCAGGTATCACCCATATCGCAAGATGAAGAAACAATTTGACAGAAATAAGGAGGACGTTTCAGCTCCAAGGGATTTTAGAGGAAAAGAGGTCTATGATATGGTCAAGGATATCGATGTTGTGCTTGGAAAGAGACATAAATTGAGGACCCGTTAGAAGAACATTTGGAAGAAGCGATCAATTTTTTGGGACTTACCTTATTGGGAGCACTTAAAAGTTCGCCACTGCATCTATCTCGTCATGAGGGGAGGCTGGAGGGTATCGGGACCATCGGAAGGAAAGCAATCACTCCCGATTTAGACGTGTACGCTCAAGCCCATTTCACGGTCTTACAACACATGACCGAAGTGTCTCCGTACATCGACGAGCACAAGAGAGCACAACTGCTAGTTCAACACATGGTTAAAGGTGCGATTCACTGGGACACCGTCATCAAGTGATGATGACACGCTACCATGGTTGGCAAAAGGGCCAAAATTTACAATTGTGACATGGCAAGAATACGATATAAATTGGTACACATTTTATACGAGAGCTCATGATAGGAAGAGCACAGTCCAAAACAACGGTGTCCGCATAAATGCGTTTCACGAGTAGTTCAATACCACTGGGTTGAGCTCTTACTCTGGGTTCGTAGAGGAGATTTGAGAGCTTGACTACGTACTTTTCAAGACCCCCCTGTTTTGGTGCCATTGGGTCAAACTTCCATAGGGTGTGAAGGTCGACAAGTACGGTGTCATTACTATGGACCTCGAATGTGTCGGTTACAAGGACGAACCATTCGTACTCGCTAAGTAAGTTTTTCAAGTTTTTTATGTAAAGGACCCGGCAAATAATAACCGCCACGTATTTCTTCATGGAAAAAGAAGAATTGTCGGAGTTGAGAATGTAGTGGATGAGGAAGAGTACAATCAATTTGATGAGTTGCCTCCTTTCAGAGATAGCATTAGGCTTGAGGAAGAACCCAGTGAGGAAGCTAGCTATATGCGCGTCGATCATCGTGAAGGGCTATATTTTAAAACGAAATAGCAAGTGGAATGATCCCACATGGTGACACCTATTTGGAAAATTGTTCCATTGTAATTAACAAACTCGGCATGTAATTAAGGAATTATTCCATTATATTTGATTCACTAATTAAGGAATCATTCCATCTGTGATTGTATCAGCTGCTTTCTTGTTTTTAGAGGGCATGGCTAGCATTTCCTGAGGCTAGCCGAAAAACAGAATATTTTTTAAATAACAGAAGGAACTATCACAAGCGGTTTAGTGGAATAAACCGTCTGTGATAATGACGTGCCAAAATATTTCGCCTCCCGCGCACGCATCCAAAAATTTCCCCCAACATCACAGACGGCTCCATAATAAAACTATCTGTGATAATTATCACACACGGTTAGTAAAATAGAACCATCTCTGATATTCTCGATTATCACAGACGGTCCTCCAATAGAACCGTCTGTGATATGTTTGATTATTGCAGACGGTCTTGGAATATAACCGTCTGTGATAATCAATTATCTCAGACGGTTATATTAAAGAACCGTCTGCGATAGTTATTTTTAAGTAGGGCCCTGCTAGGGTTTGCGTCCCTACTCCTCAGTCCTCAGAGCTCACTCTTCAGTCTGCCTCCCCCTCACCCTTACGCTGTCATCACCTAGCCTCCTCGCTCCGCGCCGTTGACCACCCCTATGTCGTCGTCATCCTTGAGCCTCCTCTCTTCGCACTGTCGATCTCCCCTACGCCGCCATCATCCCCGAGCCTCCTCTCTTCGCGCCGTCGATCTCCCCTACGCCGCCGTCATCCTTGACCCTCCTCTCTCCCTACACCGTTGTCCTCCCTCTGCCACCCCCGACCTCGACTCCCTCTTCGTCCACGCCTCCTGTCAAGGTACTAGCTCACCGCTTTGGATTGTGCTAGTAGAAGTTTCAAATTGTGTTGATTTGATTGACTCTAGCACTGGGAGATATTGCTTAGTAATATTGTGGGAGGTACGAGCTCATCGCTTTGGATTATCTAATATTGTGTCATGTTATTCATGCTCATCAGATCCCTTTTTTTCATTATGTTGGTGTTGTCTGGTCATTTTGCTCTATTCTATTGGTAGCTTCTATTCACTTTGATTATTGTTCTGCCATTGTTTATATTCCTGTCAATTGAAATATTGTGTATTTGGTTCAATTGAAATATTGACAGTGAACTCTCAATTGATTATTTATTTTATTGTGAAGTTCTATCTTTTGAGAATTTTATCCTGATTGATGCAGTATTGATTTGTTGTTCTTGCAGTAATATCATTTATTGATGCAGTACTGATTTGTTAATCTTGCGAGATGGCATCTGCACCTTCTTCGCCGCCGTCATCGACGTCGCCGAATGCATCTGAATCTTTGTGGATATTTGTACCTAAGCGACATGCCAGAGGAATATCGAAAATACCTATGGGCCGAATGACCATCACAGCCATCAGTACCTCTGGGGCCCCTTTGCTACCCGAGAGAGCAGCGGCAGCATTCCGGACCACCTGTGGTATACTTGGAAGGCAACGAGTCCCCATCACCATAGAGAAATGGAAGGATCTGACGCGGGCGTAGAGAAAGACTAGTTGTGGTCTGAAATTACAACGTCGTTCGATATCCCAGCAGAATTCTCTGATCTCGTGCGACGACAGGCGATCCTCTCAATGGGACACACTTGGAAGACCTTCAAGAGCAAGCTTGTCACGGAGTATTTGAACAAGGATCGGACGCCTTGCACGAAGTATAATTTCGTGTCGTTGGATACATGAAACGCCTTTGTGCGGATGAAGACGGCGAACGAATTTCAACAGCAAAGTGTGGTGCACAAGGTTATCCAGGCAAAAAATATTCACCCCACAGACTCGGCACCGCTAGGTACGCGGGCAAACACCTGGTATGGATGAGTGAGGACAATGTGGTAAGCCAGTCGCAGGTCTCCCCGCCATTTGCCGATATCATAGACGAGCGCGCCAATGCATGGTTAAGAGCGAGGGCCACAATCACGTCATCGGGCTCCATCACTTTCAAAAACCTGGAAGACAAGGCAGTGTCCCAACGCCTGGTAAGATATGTCGAACTACCTAGTTGTTAATAAGTCCATAAGTTCATAGGGTCTAAAATAACATGATGGCCTCTTGTAGCAAACATTGAGTGCCTAATCTTCCAAAGGCTCCTTCCAAGCAGTAAGGGAGAAAGATATACTATCTACGGCCCTGGGAAACAAGGAGCACCCGGGTCACACGCGAGGCCGTGAGCTTTACGTAACTTGGAGGGATGCATTCCGACACGACGCCGAGGTGTATAGGAGTCAGAAGAGATCCAAGGCCGAACGCGAGGAACAGTTGAAAGAGGAGATCAGTGCACAGATTAGTGCACAATTTCAAGGACAAATAACATTATTTCAGGAACAAATGAATCAACTTATCAACTAGTCACACGCCGCCCCTGTGATTTTGGAAGCCAATCCCCCTCAACGTCAGAGTAGCGTCGCGTCCACACCTGCACTTTCTAAACCTAGCGACGTCCAATTACCTATCGACCTCATCCAGGTAATATACATTTTTGGAATGCTCGAAAGATATACTCGTAGGACGCCTTAGCTAATTGTATATCGTTTTGTAGGTGCCCACGCCCTGCAAGCTCCAGGTGAGGCTGGTTGGGTCCATGTCTATTGAGGCTAGGCGGGGGGTGGTGTATCCATGCGAGGAAGGGATAGTGGTGCACGGTGCCCAGCTGGTGCAGGGTTACGCCAAGGTCTGGGTGGACATGGTACATGATAATTTTATGGTCGTCCCGCTGGAGAAGCCCCCGAACGAAGAGATCATAACACTAGAGGATGCCTTGCACACTCATGTCCAGTGGCCCAAGAGGGACATCGCCCTTGACCTTGCAGTGCCGCAATCTCCACATGACGACCATGCCTCTCCAACAGTACCCCCCGATCACTCCACCTCAACCCCCGCTTCAGAAGGCCTCCGTATCAGCTTCCGTGGAGACGACGCCCAAGAAACAAGAAAAGCGTGTCGAGTCGTCTTCCCGGAAGACAATTAGCACGCGAGGTGCTAAGGCCAAATCGAAGAAGATTAAGGCATCTCACAAGCCCGTCACGTACTCCCTCGGAATGTCATTGGTCTCCGAGACAATGTTACGCAACGCTGGTTTGGTTTGTCGGACTTTGTATGATTGGTACATGCGGCAGACCGATGAGATGAGGGAAGACCGGCTTACTAGATTCACCGTCAGCTACACGGATAACCATTTCCTCCACAAGGCGAGCTACTTCATCATGGGCTTCGAAGACTTATTTGATCTATTCAACCTCAAAGCCCTCGACGCCTCATTTCTACGATGCTGGTGTAAGTGTATACAATCAAGTTCTACATTCACGCAATACCGATAAATGTCATAACTCATTGCTTATGTATAGACGCATGATGCAAGAAGCCCGGCGATCACGACAACCAGTGGGTTTCCTCGACCCACATTTGATCTCTGAGCAAACTATCAACCAAGACCCACCCTACGTCCAGAAGTACATAACGAAGGCATTGTTTACTCACCGCGACAAGGACTACATACCGGTGCCCTACAACTAGGGGTAAGTGCTTCACTACTTGCTATAAAAATTTCATTTGTTCTTTATATGCAACACGAACTTAGGTTTAATGACTATAGCGACATACTCATAGGTTCCATTGGATCCTTTTAGTCATTGTACCAAAGTGGAACAAGGTAATATACCTTGATTCCCTAGTTGGCAATCAACACGACTTCACCATTGTGCAAAAATTACTCGACAGGTATGCTCATTTCCTTCCTATGTAACTCTATTGTAGTCTTCCTTCGTTTGAAATGTCTGAGGATAACTTTTTGGAATCACGTAGGTCGTTTAGCGCCTATGTTGACGGGGGAGGGGCACACAACAAATAGGGCGCTACACTTCGACACTGGAATAAATTTCCTGTACCCGCTACAACACAATAATGCTATATCACATTTTGTAACCTGGCCTCTTGAACTAACTAACTAACTAACTAACTAACTAACTATATATATATATATATATATATATATATATATATATATATATATATATATATATATATCACACTTCTATTCAAGTACCAAAGAACTACAACACGGCGAAGTATGTGCATTCTACGTTTGTCGTCATATGGTGGAAATCATGAGTGCTAAGACGAAGGATCCAGAGGTTTGTTAGTCAATCCTATATAGTTATGAATTTAAATATATATGCTTATTACTTTACTCTTGCTAGCGATAGGGAATGACAATCGAACAAAGTGCCTACCATCTAGAATTACTCGCGGACATTAGAGCAGAGCTCGCCATTTTCATCCATGGGGAGATCATTAGCCAGAAAAAAGAGTTTTACTCTGGCGACATCGATTTGTTGTAATGCAATTTGATTTGTAATTCAAATCACTTTGTAATTGATATTGAGTTTTTAAATCACCTTGAGTTGTTCTATATCAAAACAATTGTGATATATCTGTTTTCTGCTTGCTTGTTTTCAGAGGGCATGGCTAGCATTACTTGAGGCTAACCGAAACACCTAAAAACCATCTGTGAATGTAAACTATCATAAACGGTTACAAAAAAAACCATCTGTGAATACATACTATCACAGACAGCTACCACCAATAATCCGTTTGTGATATGTATACTATCATAGACGGTTACCACACAAAACCGTTTGTGAATGTATACTATCACGCATTTCGGCTACCACTAATAAATTATTCATGATATATATATATATATATATATATATATATATATATATATATATATATATATATATAAATATATATATATATATATATATATCGTGATATCTCGATATCACGATATCACAGGGCGATTAAAAAAACCGTCGGTGATATACGAAATATCACAGACGGCTTTTACCAAAAACCGTTTGTGATATTTCTCATATCACAGGCGGTTATTGTTACTAAGTGTTTGTGTTTTATATATAATCACAGACGGTTATTTGTACTAACTGTCTGTGTTATAATATAATCACAGACGGTTGGTATAGACAATCGTTTGTGATAGTTTGTCTTCACAGACGGTTGGTCTATATAACCATCTGTGATAGTTGGTCTTCACAGACGGTGTATACTAGAAACGTTTTGAGTTGTTATTATTATAGATGGTTCAAAAATCGTCTGTGATAACTGGAGGTTATCACAGACACATAAAGTCAGACGGTTCAGAAACAGTCTGAGATGACGATTAAGAACCGTTTGTAATAACCTTTTCTGTAGTAGTGTCACCTGATTGAAGACATTCACATGCAATGCAAGATCAGAACCCTCCTGTATCTTTAGCCCGTACAACCTCTGCTTCAGATACAGTTTGCTCATCAGGGATTTGGACATAAACTGAGTCTACAACTTGTCTCAGATTTCTTTCGACGAGATCATATCCATCACATGATACATGACCTAATCCAAAAGACACAGCCGTATGATCGCGGCTACCTGCTCCTTCAACTCCTCCCAACCATCATCCTCCATCGTCTTCGCCTTTGTTTCGCGTAGGCCTTTGTAACAACCCTATTGCGCCAACGGATCCTTCACCCTCGTCTGCCACAATCCGAAGTTACTAGTCCCGTCGAACTTCACCACTTCGAATCTAACACCTGGCATCGCCATCTCAACCTTGCTCTAATACCAATTATTGGAACCAGCAACAACCGTTCACGCGAGAGAACAATCACAGCAAGCACACAAGAGACACAAGAACTTGTTTACGAGGTTCGGCAAAGCCTACGTCCCTGGGAGCCAAATTGCGGCGGCTCCGTTCGTAGGAGGAGTTTCTTTCTTTTCTTCTGATTAGGGTTACAAGAGGTCGGCGGTATATATTTATATCCCGATTACATGTTCGAGTCGGATTCATAGTCCCCCCCGCACCCGCACCCCCAACCCACAATATTCCGTACCCCTACGGAAGTGCGTCTCCTTGTTGGACTGTGTTCAGAAAATGTACACTGCACTCCCGCTTTCCAGACCCTTCTTTTCACCTTGTTATATACGATCCGTACATAACAAAAATGAAAGTAAGGAGAGAGAGAGAGACTAGGGAGCTCAAAAGTCAAAACTAGATTTCCCGCTCGAGAGCAGGGAAACAAATTTCATTTTTGAAAAAAATTCGTTGGGAGCCAAAATAACCGAAATTTCAGAATTGAATCAAATTTGAATTTAAAATTTAAAAAATAATGTCTTGGGTGGGATTTGATCCATGGTGTCCTAGAAAGCAACAAGAGGGACTTGCCACTAGGCTAGTTTGGGTTTGATGATTCTTTACTAGTGTTTACTCCTTTGAACCCTCCAAATTTCATCCAAATTCAAACAAAACGAAAAAATTTGAATGAGTTGAATTTGTTTCGAAGGGTAATGAAAGGAACGAAATTTGTGAACCCTGCTCGAGAGTATCTGAGTCCGACTTGGTAGCAGGGAAGGATCAGGATTGCGGGATCACTACACCCGTGCGTGCGTACTGTTAGAATTTTTCTTATATTCTTTGTTCCGTCACTGCTACTTCGCTTGGAAAAAAAATGTCTTCGCTCGTTCTTTGTCCACCCGACGTGATGTCTTCACATGATATCGCTCGCTTCGATTATGCGCCTCGGCGACCCACCTTCTCCGTGGAACCCCCGCCTGTTCACGATGATGAATCGTGCAAACTCTCTGAAGCAACACACGCATGTACCAGAGAAAGCTCCTTTTATTGCTTTGCTTCTCTTTCTATCTTCCTTCAACTCTTGCTTCTTAACCCATGAACACAACTCAGGAGTACAAGCAGATTATATAGGCTTAGTGCCTTCCGACTACGACTAGGAATCGGAATACATGCCGACTCCGATACAGTAGTAAAAAATAGAAATGGATTCAACTTTCTAAAAAACGAGATTAATTCTAACAATCACCCCCTTAATCTCGTTTCTTCACTTTAATCATGTTGATCTTCTCTCTCATCTGAACTTCCAAGTCTTCCTCTTTTATCTGCACTCCCGTGCATAATTCCTTCTTGGGCTGATACTGCCCTACCGCCTGTGCTTGCTCTATCCTGAGCTATGCACAAACCAACGCTTGCCGTGCCTCGCACCTGGACTGAACTCGTCTTTCCTTGCACACCTGCCTGGGCTGGAGCACCTGCTCCCACAATCGCCTGGGATGGAGCACCTGCTCCTATGACCACCTCGGTTTCGTTATTACCTGAGCCTCCCGCTCTTCTCTCTTGGACCAAGTCTGTCCACTTCCCTATATGCATCTTAGCTGAGGCTACACCGCCTCTCCCTCCTGCGACAGCTTCATGCATGCCGCGCCCTTCATACGCGTGGAACTTGCTGCCCCCACAAGTGTTCTGTGGCACCTTGTCACAGGCCGTCTAGACCTCCCAAAGCTCACTTTCTTTGCGCCTCCTACGCCAACTGCGTGCCACTCCTGGGTCCCGCCATGTCCTTGGCCGATACCTAAGTTCCACTCTGGCTCCTCCAGACTGTCCTTCACACAAACCAATTTACAAGTTTTCAGAGAAATTTTGTACAACCGGTTCGGGGATTTTTTTACCTTCATCAACAGATCTTTGTTCTTGTCATAAACACACAAGAACTCATCCTGCAGCTCCACCCTGCACCCCTGTTCCGC
Source organism: Phyllostachys edulis (assembly GCA_036346405.1). Taxonomy (NCBI): domain Eukaryota; kingdom Viridiplantae; phylum Streptophyta; class Magnoliopsida; order Poales; family Poaceae; genus Phyllostachys; species Phyllostachys edulis. Next base: position 27,611,398 of record CM070551.1, read on the forward strand.
CAACTGCCCGAGACTGAGTATGTTGTTGCACAAACTTGGTATAAAGTAAATATCAAGCAGCATCTTCCGATCACCGTTCTTGCATCGTAACAACATTGTACCTTTGCCTTTTATCTGTACTGTGGAACCGTCGCCAAACTTGATTTTTCCCGAAATCTTCTCGTCGAGAGAGACAATATGATTGTACAATGCAGACAGCTTACCGGCGAACTCGTCCACCGACTAGGTTTCTCCCATCTGGAGATTCTCGAACTCGGTGTGCAAATTCTTGAACCGTACCTCCTTCACACGATCAATTCCCTCGTGCATCTTCTGAAGCGTCACCCACACCTCACGTGCCGTCTCCTTGCCAATGAGCTGCCGCATCATGGAGTCTGGCACCGCCTGGTAGATGATGGCCAAAGCCGTCTGGTCTACCTTGTCGTCCACCTCCTTGTCCTTCACCTTCGAATCGACTGCACCCCAGACTCCTTGGGCACGCATATTTGCCTTCATATTCATTGCCCACACTAGATAATTGTCGGTCGTTAGGACAAGATATAGGAGAGAAAACGGCCCATCCCGAGTCTTCGCGTTGTCACCCATGATCTTCAGATGGCACCAAGATCAACAGGCTCTGATACCACTTGTTAGAATTTTTCTTATATTCTTTGTTCCGTCACTGCTACTTCACCGGAAAAAACGTCTTCGCTCGTTGCTGTCCACCCGACATGATGTCTTCACATGATGCTACTCTGCTCGGTGTCTGCCTCGAGCAGCCCACCTTCTCCCGTGGAACCCCCTGCCCCTGTTCACCTGATGTGAATCGCTGCAACTCTACGAAGCAACACACGCACAGATACCAGAGAAAGCTCCTTTTATTGCTTTGCTTCTCTTTCTATCTTCCTTCGACTCTTGCTTCTTAACCCATGAACACAACTCAGGAGTACAAGCAGATTATATAGGCTTAGTGCCTTCCGATTACGACTAGGAATCGGAATACATGCTGACTCCGATACAGTAGTAAAAAATAGAAACTGATTCAATTTTCTAAAAAAACGAGATTAATTCTAACACGTACGATCTCCGCAGACAAATCTGGTTTCCGATAGGGAAATAGATTCCTTCTCGGACTCGGCACGAGCACACGACACAGCAGCACGGCCTTTCCCTATATATCTACGCCATTTGTCTCATGATCCCTCGCTCCGATTCAAGCTAGAACTTAAACTTAGCGTACGTAGCCTGTGTTTGGTTCTTACAGTGCATTACTTCATACCCACGTACGATCGACGAGGACCGTCGACGCAGCGCGCGCGAGAGAACAGAGGAATATGTGCGTAGCTTTGGAGCCGGTGGCGGCGGCGGCGACCGTCGACGACGAGACCGTCTTGGATGCCTTGGGCTTCAACGCCTTCGCCGGCGAGCTCAATGAGGCCATCGACGAGATGGAGATGGCGGCCGCGGCCGATGAAGCTATCTTGGAGGCCCTGGGCTTCAACGCCTTCGTCAGCGAGCTCGAGGAGGCCATCGACGAGATGGCAAGGGTGGAGTGGTGGACACGGCCGATGAAGCTGTCTTGGAGGCGTTGGGCACTTGGGCTTCAACACCTTTCTTCGCGAGCTCGAAGAGGCCATCGACGAGATGGAATGGAAACGGCGGACGTGGCCGACGAAGTTGTCATGGAGGCGTTGGGTGCTGTCAACGCCGCCTTCGTCAGCGAGCTCATCGAGGCCATCCAAGTGATGCACGAGGAGGCTTTATTGGACGAAGTGGACTACAGCGACATGGTCCGGGCGATCGATCACGCTCGGGAAGAAGCTCTCTCGGACGAGTTGGATTACAACGACATGGTCCGTGCAATCGATCGCGCTCGGGAAGAAGCTATCTTGGATGAATTGGACTACGATGAGATATGCCTTGCGATTGATCACGCTCGGGAAGAAGCTCTCTCTGACGAGTTGGATTACGACGACTTGGTGCGTGCTATCGATCACGCTCGGGAAGAAGCTCTCTCGGACGAGTTGGATTACAACGACATGGTCCGTGCAATCGATCGCGCTCGGGAAGAAGCTATCTTGGATGAATTGGACTACGATGAGATTTGCCTTGCGATTGATCACGCTCGGGAAGAAGCTCTCTCTGACGAGTTGGATTACGACGACTTGGTGCGTGCTATCGATTACGCTCGGGAAGAAGCTATCTTGGACGAGTTGGATTACAATGACATGGTGCGTGCCATTGATCACGCTCGGGAAGAAGCTCACTCGGACGAGCTGGCCTACCACGAGATGGTCCTTGCAATTGATCGCGCTCTGGATGAAATGCGCGAGGAAGCGGCCGGGTGCAGCGTGACACAAGCTCGCCGTAGGAAAAACGTCTAGGTTTTCTTACTTTTTTTGCTTAGAGGAGACCTAAGTACCTGCATTGGTGCAGGAACGTAGCTATTGTACAAATAAATGTAGCACCTATAATTTGGAATAAAATTAGCAGCTTTCTTGCTATATGTGCTGTTGATCAATTCCTATACGTAGTAAAGATTTTTCATTAATATTTATTTTGAAACCGAATATATATACTTCAATTCTACCCATATTTCTTTTTTTATTTAGAAAAGAGGCAATAAGCCCAACTTATATAGAAAGTTGGTTCAGCAGGAGTACAAGGATTAAGAGGAAACTAGGGACTCCAGTTAACCATACAAAACATCAGGCAAAGCAGGACTAAACAAAAAGCAACACACCCGCACCTGATAAACTAGACAGAGCACCACCAAAGCTACAGCTAAAACTAAAAGCTAAGACATCCGCCGACGAAGACCTTGCTTAAGCTTGGTCTCTTTCCTTCTAATCTTCACCACCATTTGATCCACCAGTTGATGATCCAGTTCCTTCCAAAGCGGCTTCCATTGCTGTAAGAATAATCAGTTTGAACAAAACATCAACCGGTTGTTCTACAAATTTCTTCTCGAACAACATCTTATTTCTAGAGAAATTTTACACTACATTTTACTACCTTAAGGGAGTATAGTATAGATTAAATTTGGTCATTGATTTCTCGGGGGCTATATAGACTTCCTTGCACATATTGAAAGAATGCCAGACGTATTCATCACCGAAAAGGAATTCGTAATTAAGCACTACACCACCCCTAACTCACAATTCTGCATGTCGCTGCCAGTGCTGAACGATTTCATGACTATCTACGACTCTATCGCTGGTGTAATCATGAGCGGATGCAACATGATACTGGTCCAATTTTATTTTATCTATATATATATATATATATATATATATATATATATATATATATATATATATATATATATATATATATATATATATATATATATATATATACACACATGTAACATAAGTTTAGTAACTCCATACATATATATATAATAATATGTATGAAGACACCGGTTATTTTTCTTCTAAATCAGCCACCAAGTGCATTGGAATCACATTATCGCGCTGCCGTGACCAAATTCACCACAAGCATTGTTCCGTAGTTACACTCTCTTGATCTGCATGGAGATTTCCTTGCATGGATGGCATATCAAATAGTTAGATCCAGATGTGTTCATATGCTTAGCGTTGATCATAATGGGTTAATGGCAGCCCCAGTGTCGTCGCCAACGCGGCGGCGTAGCCAATTCGAGTTGCCGGGAGTTTTGCCATTTGTTAGGGTTGCAAGTCAAGAACTAGCAGCTGCAAGAGATGTAAAATACTGATTTTCTATATATGCTCTTTGGAATATTTTACGATTTTACCCTTAGAGGAATTATACTTCCTTATACTTGGGTGAAGTATGAGTAAATAATAACTAATATGACTTGTTAGATTGAAAAGAATGGACGGCCTATATTGATAGGCGGACACCGTAAAAGAGCTCTATTTCTAACACTCCACAATGGCCAACAAAGCTCCCAAACCCAGCCAAATAAACATGCTGTTTGCTCGGCCAACTCAAAAAATCATCACTGTCTGATGGTGTTCACTCCCAATCAAAGGTTTCACTAATGCTAATTCATACAAATTTTGCAATGCGACATTGAAACATTATGTGATCAGTTGATTCCAGCACACCACATAATTTGCATTCCCCAGAACACCGATCAGGGTTCCGAAAATCGGCCGATTTTCGGTAAAATCGGTTGTATCGGTGGGTGCCGGTAGAAGTTCAAACCGGCTCCAATTTAGATGAAATTTGTCCAAAAAAATCGAATTTGCTTGAATTTTGTCCGAATTTGTTTTTTTAAATTTAAAATCCAAAAAATTCAAATATTTTTTTGAAAATTTTGGCCGAAATTCCTATTTTCGACCTTACCGGCCACACCCCCGTTAAAAATTAATGTCCCATAGAAAAAACCCTGACCCCGACCTCCCCATAGAATTCTGTCATGAAAGACTTGCCATAGGAATATCCGAATTTTCAGAGGTATTCTGCATCTCCATAACTCCTTGATCTTTTTATCAACGACACCCCCACAGCTCATATGAAAGTAAAGAGATTTGGCGCTAGACTGGCCATTAGCCTCCAAACCCCACCGAATCTCATCTTTGTCGTCATCAAATGTACATCTTGAAGTGCCAAAATGAGCTCACCCCATTCCTGTATTTCTTTTGTTCCAGAAGTCCTAAATTCAATATTACATCCCTCTTCTTCAAATAGGTCAGATACTTTAGCATTCTTATCATAGCGAATGGCAAACATACTTGGAAATTGGCATTTCAAAGGGACATCGCCCAGGCAAACATCTGTCCAGAATCTTGTAGATCTACCATACTGAACCCTATGAATTGCACCCATTTTAAACCAATGTTTCACTTTTTGTAAGTCCCTCCAGAATTGAGAACCCTCATGATTGGAGCAGTAAAAAATATCGCCCTCTAACAAGCATTTCTTGTGAATTTATTTATTCCACCGACTATCTGAATTTTGGCAAAGCTTCCAAATCCACTTAACCAGTAAGCAAATATTCATCACTCCTGTATTAGTAACTCCCATGGCCCCAAAAGCTTTAGGTAAACAGACAGCCTCCCACTTAACCACATGGTATTTGAAACGTTAGTCAGCCCCTTACCAAAAGAATCCAACTCTTATCTCATCCATTTCTTTGTGCAGACTGAGAGGCAAGAATTAGTCAAGATTAGCCAGCCTACAGAGGACATATTCTTACCATTCTAAGGTTCCAATTTCTTCCCCATTTTCTGAGTAACTCCTTGTCATAGACAGGAAGACTAGACAATAGAAAAAGAGGACCCCGGTGTCTGCACGAGGGACCGAGGGATCCTCGAAGAGGGGACTGATTGTCAGGAGTAAATGTGTTAGACCATGTGGCTAGGTCTAGTATATTTTAGTTGATGACTAATTGATAATGTTGGGTACTGATGTTATTTGAGACGTATGGTGTGTGTGGACTTATGTCGGTCAAGTTGGGAAGAGCTTATGCCAGAAAAATATGTTGTTTTGGTCTTTGCATGTGCAGGATAATTCAGAGGCGATCGTGATCTACGGCGGTGATCGGGAGATGGCTTTGGTGCGAAGTCATGGTACAGAGGGTTAAGGATATTGGAGGAGACGGTCGGGCTCGAGTTGGGGCGCGCGGAGATCAAAGCTACGGATATGCGGTCCGGAGGCTATGACACATAATAATTTTGGGGTGTCCAAAATTGGTTTTGTAATCTGGTGTAAAAGCCCACATATTAGGCCCTAGGATTTTAGTGGACTGTACGTGGGTGTTTATGTGCAAACGCTAGAAGACCCGTTAGGGATTCTAGGTTTATTGCTCACGTATACGAGCTGTGGAATATAAAGTGCCGGCAACCTGAGGTTTTAGGAGCCGAGCGTTTGTTAGGGTTATCGGAGAAGAAACGCTGGAAGACATGGGGTTTGGCGGTCAGTGATTTCGGCGACACACGGCAAGCATAGCGATCGTAGTCTGCAGCTTTTCTTGGCGGGTGCTAGCGGCAGGAAATCGGTGCTCACGGTAGGGAATCAAAAAGGGCATTGCGGCTATTCATGCGACGTGATGTCTTGTGTGGATTAGGAGCTGGCCGAACCAATCTTTGTTTTGCTGATATGCTGTGTTGATTGATTGGTGAATATTTTATTCGGTTTGAATTGATTATGCCGAATTCTTTACCGCCGTGAGATCTTCCCGGTATTGCTGTTTTGCTGGTCATCAAAAGCTAGATAGTTGCTTTGCTTTCGCATTGCCGCTTGGAGGTGCATAGTGCTTGTGTCATTGTCTGCTCATGGGTGAGGGAGCTGCTGGAGTTGATCTCAAACGCCAAGTTCTATCACTGCTTTTGTCTTTGGCTAAAAGTCACTTGGTGATTTCAATCAATTGCTGAATTGTTTAATGCCTCACTGACGAGAAGCATTAATCACTTGTTGGTGTTGGCTGCTATTCACATTGATTAAAGAAAAGAAGTCACATGAAGCTAGCTTTTTCAGTTGGGAGACATATTACTGCTGCTGCTGCTATTTCAGTGACATTAGGAGTCTTGGTGCTGCGCAATTGAGGTGGAGAAGCTGCTGCTGAGGTCTGGGTATTGGCGAAAAATCTTCTACAATCATTTACCCCTCTCTGATTGTCATTAACGATCCTACAAGTAGTATCAGAGCGGGTTGCTATGGCGTCAGAGAGGTATATGCATCGTCTTCCCATGCTAGATGGTATTGATTTTGCTTTTTGGAAGTGTCGTATGCAAGCTTATATTGAGGCTCAAGGCAGTAATGTTTGGAATAAAGTTTCTAGATCTTACGAGGTTCTTATTACTGTTACTGATCTAAATAAAACAGATATTGATTTAAATGCTCAAGCTCATAACTTGTTGTTTCAAGGGATTTCTTGCAAAGAATTTGATCGTGTAGCTCATATTAATTCTGCCTACTTAATATAGAAAACTCTTTGTGATTATCATGAAGGAACTACTAAAATTAAGAAAGTGCGTAAAAATCTTTATCAAAAAGAATATTCTAATTTTGCTATGAAGCCTGGTGAAGCTATTGATGATATTTTTGCTCGTTTTGAAAAAATATTGAGTAATTTGCGCGATGTTAATGTTATTCCTGTTGATGAAGATAATGCAACTAAAATTTTGAGATCTTTAGGTTCTGAGTGGTTGATAGTTGTCACAACTATCAATCAAATTATCGATCTAGATACTTTAACTATGGATGATCTTTTCTCTAGATTGAAGACATATGAGATGAAAGCTTTGTCATCTAAGATCGATAAACCTTCGTCTTTAGCTCTTGTGACTAATCCCATGCAGGCTGCTTCGTCGAGTTTTTTTCTTGTGTTTGCTTTGTCTTCTTTTTCAGAGGAATAGTTCAAACAGCTCCCTTAAGAGGATTTGGTGTTGATCTCCTCACGGGCATATAAGGTACTCAACAACATGAGGATAAGAAAGCGAGGTGGCGTGTCAAGTTCATTCAGGTGTTATGAGTGTGATGAGATAGGTCACATTAAGTCGGAGTGTCCCAAGCTCAAAGGGAAGCTGATCAAGGAAGACAAGAATTACCGTCGTCGGTCATCCAAGAACAACAACATCAAGGGCTGTAATTTCCGTCGAAATTTTGTTAAGAAGTTTCTTTCGGCTATCGAGCATCTTGATCTGAGTGATGTGGAATATGAGAGTTGCGACGACGACAACCACGACAATGATGATGCTAAAGGTAAGAAGAAGAACAACGACGACTTCACGGGCATGAGCTTCATGGCAAGAAACGACAACGACGACGATGATGACAGTGATCCCGATGAGGTAAGACCATCTTATGATGAGCTTGAAGATGGTTTGATTACATTTGCTATTGAATTAAAAAAGACAAAAAAGAAACTGAAAGAAAATAATTGTCTCGTCGAAAGCTTAACTTCTAAAATTGATAGACTTAGAGCTTCTATTCCTGATGATGAGTCTTGTCAAGTTTTACACTCTGAGTTGGAGACTGCTAGAACAATTAATGCATCAACCTTGGTTCAACTTAGGGATGTAACTGTTAAACTTGATGAACTAAGATTGGCACATGATTCTTGTGATGAAAAGTTAAAACTTGCAAATGATGAAATTGAAAAGCTCAAGTTTAGTTCTCCTACATGTTTAGAGTCAAGTATTTCAAATGTTCAATCTAAAACTTGCTCTAATTGTGAATTGCTAGAAGCTAGACTTAATTCTTCTCAGAAATCTATTAAACAAATGATTTATCATGAGACACTTTCTTGCACTAATTGTCCTAAGCTTAGCACAGAAATAGAAGCACTGACTAGACAACTTAATGATTTTGCTGAAAAAGATAGATTGATTCATTCTAGTGCTTCTAAGAATGTTGTGAATGAACCAATTAAATACACAACTTGTCCTACTTTATCTAAAGAAAATAAATACCTTAAGGACACTTTAGAGAGATTTTCTTTTGGCAAGAAAATTTTGAATATGATTCTAGACAAGTCAAAACTGAGTATCAAAAACACTGGTCTAGGATTTAATGCTACTAATTATGCCAAGAATAATCCACCTAAGATAGTTAAGGTCATTGGAAGTGGGCTAATTGAAACAAAAAGTGAGCCTCATAAAACTGTGTTTAAATCTGCTAGTGTTATGCAAAGCTCTTCTGCTAATGTTGTAGGTGCTAGCTCATCATCTCAAAGGAATTCTAATTATGTTAAATTTCATTGCACCTATTGTGGTAGAGATGGGCACTTGCATGAATTTTGTTGTAGACGTGCTAAGAAAGAGAAAAGGAAAGATTGAATGCCTTAAGACAAAAATGTGCAACCTCTTTTGTTGTCCCTAGAACTAATGTGAAAGTTAGGTTTTTAGAGGACTTTCATGGTGGCTTTAAATCTGCTTCACGTACTTGTTTGGGATTTAATTCACATAATTCGCGTTTTGATCGCGCACGCACACGTGGTTCTGGTTCTAGTTTTGTTGCTATTCCTCCATATCATGTATATCAGTACTGGATTCCTAGATCTTATTTGCAGAGTGAGTTGGGGATGTGTCATCCAATGGGATTATTTTGAGGGGGAGCTTGTTGTTTAGAACTTCAGAAGCTTTGTTTATTATACTTGTCAAACAATTCATCAAGTCCAAGCTATTGAAATCAAATGAGGTGTAGAGCTCTCATTATCATATTTACTCATGTGCTGTGTAGCTTTGATCATGACTGGTTATAATTACTTTGCCACATTTGAACTAAAGCATGACATGGCGGAATACTTTGACTAGATTGACTATAGTTAGTACTTTGCGATGTTCATCGAAAAGGATTAGCTCGATTGTTAGCCATATTTTAAATATTGCCTATGAAGCTCGTATGTTTCTTATTGCAATCTTTTTATGTTCACTCAATTTGGCATGTTATTAAAAAAATGAGAAAGAGACAATTGAAAAGATGTATTGCTTCAAGCATGCCATATATATGTATTGCTTTTTATGTGACATACTCCTTTTTATGTTCGAATATGAAGGTATTTACAAAATATGCTAAAAACTATAGACTCTCTTGCAATTTTTTCGTGTGGTTCACGTTGGAGTATCTTATAATTAGTATATGAGTATACCCAAAGTGATAAAGGAGTATGTCGAGTTCTTTTAGGTGGTATATCGAAGTGGGAGTAACTACACCTAGGAGTAGAAAGTACTTTTCCTATATATATATATATATATATATATATATATATATATATATATATATATATATATATATATATATATATATATATATATGTAGGTATAAAAACCAAACACTTAGTGAGGGTGGGCGTGGGACGTCTGCCGGGCCATCGCCCACGAGGTAAAAATGACACGAGGATTTATATGAGTTCGGGGTCCGAGAGGACCGCCTACTCTGCCGGTGAGCCAATCGGGGTTACCTCCGGAGAGGGAGCCCTCGAGGGCTCACCAGTTTTAATAGGTTGCTTTATTGCTTAAGAGAGCTCTCTCTTTGAAAGAGGGATACATGGGGTATTTATAGGCTCCCGAGCCTGTACAAATGACGGGAATACCCCTTGGGGGATAGCTACATTATGAGTACAAGTAAGGGGTATTACAGTCTTTCAAGAGCATTACGACACTTTTTGGACCTGTACACGAGTCTTCTGCAAGGCGGGCCCCATTAGTGTGATGGATGAATTATTCTTACAACACTAGCCCCCCTGCCCCTTGGCGATTGAGAGAAAATGTCAAGGGGGCAGTCTTCAAATGCGTCTTTCTGGCGAAGGTCGATAACCAAAATTGCATGTACAAGCTCAGTTAATAATTTTCGGGTCATTCCACTTGCTCTGGACAGGACCAATCAGATGTGTATGCAAAATATCAGGCATTGATACATCCTGGCTTTGGTCCAAGGATGAACCGCAAGAAGCTTTTTATCTTTGGATACGAGCCCACTGTCCCTGATTCAATGCAGTCTTTTTCCACGTGATATGTTCCCTGTGTCCTCATGTGGAACAGTAAGCATTATTTTATGCGCTGAGACATGTGATGGAGACACCCCATTGCAATCCGCGGCAGGCAAGTCCTCAAACCGAGCGCACAGGAATCCAAGGGAGTAGGCAAGTCTCTATTTTCATCTCCTCATTTACTCTTCTCACCTGCCATTCCCCATCTCTACTTTTCTCTCGTTCCTTCCTTTCGGTTCTTGCTCCAATGGCACCGCCGCCTCTACTTCCCTGGCACCACCTCCCTAAGGCCAAGCCGCCAGCGTCACCGGTCCTTCTCTGTCGGCACCGAGCCGCACCGTGGCCTACCTTGGTGCTCGCTTGCGCCATCTGCCAAACCTCTTGAGGCTCCCGCACGGCCCCCGATGCTTCGACGCTGCGGCCTCAAGGCCGGATCACTGCTGCCGCGCATCGGCCTGCGGCCTAGAGGATCCTCGCTGGCTCCCAGGCTGACGCCGCCGGCCCCTACGCCCGGCTCATGTGAGTCCCTCTCCGTGGCTGCGAGCTCGCCGAGGCCTTCCTTGGTGTCCGCGCCGCCATCGCTTGCTTCTGAAGTTTGGTCCGCCACAACCGGCTCGGCGCGATACCGCTGCTCCTCCTTCTGGTGGCTGTAACAGCCGTTGGCGGGGTCATGAGCTGGGCGCGGCAACCGAGGACGCGCGCGGTGTTGCTGTTTGCGCGAGGGCGCGAGGCGCCGAGGCACTTTGGATGCTGGGCGCCGGACGCAGGTGCCGGGCGCTTACGCATTGCCAGCGCCAGTCTTGGCGCCGGGCGCAAGGGTGCCAGTACGCCGACTATTAGGGCGCTTAGGTGCTTGGTGTCGGGCGCCACGCTAGGGCGCTTCAGCGCAAGGGTGCCAGCGCCGATCGTCGTATGCTTCGCTGGCAGGCTTCGGTGTTGGTGTCGGGCGCTTATCGCCAGGCTTTTTTTTCCTTTGTCGACGCTTCTCCTTTTCCTTTTGCCGTATGCGTAGAGAGCTGCTGCGGGCCAAAGGATGTCAGCTGAGTTGTTAGCTTTAGGAGCATGCACATGGATGTGCTAAGTAGTTGGTTTTACAAGCATGCATATGGATGTGTAGCAGCTGGCTGGTTTTACATGCATGAATATGGACGTGTAGCTAGCTAGCTGGTTTTACATGCATGCACATGGACATGTAGCAGCTAGCTGGTTTTACATGCATGAATATGTATGTGCGTGTGTTGAGGACATGTATATTACGTTCGGCTAGCTTATGCGGCCCGCTCGCATTGTTAGTTTGCCGAGTTACTAGTACATGCCGGGGCGCCGTGGATGTGTCGGGGCGCTGGTCACCAGGACGCCGGGCGACGGGGATGTGCCGGGGCGCTGGCCACCAGGGCACCGAGCGACAGATGTGCCTGGGCGCCGTTGCCAGGGCACGGGTGCTAGGGCGTTTTGGTGCGCACTCTCACTTACACTCGTGCAGGGGTGACCAGCATGGTGTTTTTTGAGACCAAGTCCTTAGTAGGATGCAAAAAAACCGCCAACATCTTGCGGGGCGCACGGGGCGCCAGGACGCGGGGCGAGCAAAGGAGGAGGGCACGAGGCTCCGAGGGCGCGAGGCTCCGAGGCCCCGAGTGTAAGCCGAGCGGTGGTTGCGAGGGCGCTGCGGCAGTGGTGCGACGCATGGGGCGCAGGCGCGCGATGCATGCAGTGGCACCGGCGCCGCTGAGCGCAGGGCGCCGCGCGATTTTTGCTAGGTCGGTGCTGAGCCGGGCGCTGGTGCCGAGGTGCATGGACACCGTGCGGGGCTCAATGCCATGAGTGCACGGGCGCAGGGCGTGCGTGCTAGGCGCTTAGCGAGGCCAAGTGCCAGAGCGCACGGAGCGCACAAGGCGCTGGGCGTCGCGGAGTCTGCACTGGGCGCGGGCGCAGGCGTGCGTGCTGTGGCACCCGCCAGCGATCCTCGGCCTTCACGTGAGGCCTTCACATACAGCAAGTAGAGCACTTAGTTTTCTTCTCACGTGAAATCTTCACGCATGAGTCTACTTTGTCTTCCTTGTCTTCTAGTCTTCCTTTTCTACACATGAAGTCTTCAAGTAGAGCATTTCTACATGGCGCCGTGCTCGTGGGCGGCGTGCAGAGAGCGGGCGCCCACGCACCTTTTGCTTGCTTGGTCGGGAGCTAATAGATGTAGGCGCGTAATATGCGTGTGTACTAGCATCGGCACGTGCTTGCATGGCCCATGCATACTTGTAAACAGCCACGCACACACTCATGCTTGTATCGCACCGTGGGTGTCGACTTCACCTTCATCAAGGGTCGCGACCGCTTTGGGCCCTACGCTCCGACTAGGTGCAAGGCCGCCACAGCACGGGCGTGAGGGCGTGGGCGCCAGGCACGGGTGTCGCAAGGAAGTGTATGCATACTTAGATGAAGGTATCTACAGACTTGTCGAAGTATATAGCATTTTATACGGGAGATGGTAGGATTTCTCAACACTACTAGCCCCTTGCCCCATTGGGTGCCTGCAAGGATGTCCGAGGGGCAAAGAAGAATGCTGAGGTCTTGCATCCTGTTGATGAATATGCTTGGCCAAAGACTTGGCCAAATTCCAGCTTGACGGGAATGTAGACGCTCGAGGTTTTGCCAAATTCTGACTCGGTGCAGCGCGAGGCACGAGAGCTGAGGAATATAAGCAAGGGCACCCGTGACTTAGCCAAATTTGGCTTGGTGGGCACGTGGGTGCCCAAAGACTTATGCTTATTTTGTACTCCATATCGTGTGAGTGCTTCATGCGAGGGCGTGTATCAAATTGCCGCTTCTCGTTGGCCCTTCGTGTGGGGTGTTTTTTTGTTGCTCCATTCCCAGCGGCGGCATCAATGCCGAGGCACCCCACCGAGGCACAACCTTCAGGGCAAGGGGTGCGTCCGAACAAAGCCTGTGCATGCAAAGTCATGGACGCGAGACCGGCCCACCGAAACACAGCCTTCTAGGTGGGCAGCGCATCAGCGCGAAGCCTTGTAGGCTAAGTCATGGATGCAAAGCCGCACTGTCGAGGCGTAGCCTTCGAAAAGGAAGGCATGTTGGAGCGAAGCCTATGTAGATGAAGTCTTGGACGCGAGGTCGCTGAGCCGAGGCATAGCCTTTGAGGCGGGCGACGCGTCAGAGCAAAGCCTATGTAGGTGAAGTCACAGATGAGAGGCCGCCGAGCTGAGGCATAGCCTTCGAGGCAAGCGGCGCGTCGAAGCGAAGCCTATGTAGGCGAAGTCTTGGAGGCGAAGCCACCGAGCCGAGGCATAGCCTTCGAGGCGGGTGGCGCGTCGAAATGAGGCATATGTAGGCGAAGTCTTAGACGCGAGGTCGCCGAGCCGAGGCATAGCCTTCGAGACGGGTGGCGCGTCGAAATGAGGCCTATGTAGGCGAAGTCTTAGACGTGAGGCCGCCGAGCCGAGGTATGTCCTTCGAGACGGGTGGCACGTCGGAGTGAAGCCTAAGTAGGCGAAGTCTTGGACGCGAGGCCGCCGAGCTGAGGCATATCCTTCGAGGCGGGCATGCGTCATAGCAAAACCTTTGTAGGCAAAATCTTGGATGCGAAGCCACCGAGCTAAGGCATATCCTTCGAGGCAGGCACGCGTCACAGCGAAGCCTTTGTAGGCGAAGTCTTGGACGCAAGGCCGCCGAGCCGAGGCATAGCCTTCGAGGCGGGCAGCACGTCAAGTGAAGCCTAAGTAGGCGAAGTCTTGGACGCAAGGCCACCGAGCCGAGGCATAGCCTTCGAGGCGGGTGGCACGTCGAAGTGAGGCCTGTGGTCAAAGTCGTCCTCTTCTTGCTCTACGGTTTGACGAAAGTCGTCGAAGTAGAACCTCTCAGAATTATCATAGTTTGAGCTAGAAACGTTGCGGGAACAGGTAGATAACATGAGCGTCTCTACATGAAAAAGAGAATGATCAACACTTATTTCTTGTAGCAAGATAACATTCGTTTGACACGAGCATTGATCGAAGCCGTTGCCATGGGGCAAGTAGTCCCATCACTTTAGATACTAAGATCTCTGAGGTGATAGACTTATACGAGCATGATAGTCCTTGATCGATATTCGAGCCAGGCCGATGGTAGATGATTTGAGCTGCTTATGAAACTGAATCATGGACATATCGGAGGGGTGCCCACGAGGCTAAGTCGTGGGGCACCGAATGGCCCACAGGGGTGGTAGCCCCCCAGTGGACTTGGAGGCACTCATGAGGCTAACTCATGTGTACTTAGAAGGTGTGCCCACAACACTAAGTCACAGGCACACCAGAGGGGCGTCCATGAGGCTAAGTCGTGGGGCACCGAATGACCACTAGGGGTTGTAGCCCCTAGTGGACTTGGAGGTGCCTATGAGGCTAACTCATGGGCACCTTAGATGTGTGCCCTCAACAGTAAGTCACGGGCACACCGGTGGTGCCCATAGGGCTAAATCGTGGGCATCGAACTATGAGGGCGATAGAGCTCTTTTACCCCGTAGGTGGGTTTTTTGTGATGATCGGGAATGCATGAGAAAGGTTAACCCTTGCTAAGCAATGGAGCTATGCATGCGGAACCCGGAGGTCGCTCAAACAAGGTGGCTAGAGTCTAAGGAGGACGAGTCCTCAGTACATCCATCAACTTGGTACTGGAACAAAGTTGTCGCCATGCCCTAGGTCTAGTAGGACATGAGATGCCATGGTGGAGGCGACGGACGCCCAAGCCACCATGGACTTTGCTGGGTAGACCGTAGAGGTCGTGACGCCTATGCACCACGAGGGTGGTCGCCATGCCCTAGGGCTAGTAGGATATGAACCGCCATGGTGGAGGCGACGGACGCCCAAGCCACCATGGACTTTGTTAGGGAGACCATGGAGGTCGTGACGCCCCACGCACCACGAGGGTGGTCACCATGCTCTAGGGCCAGTAGGACACGAGCCGCCATGGTGGAGGTGACGGACGCCCAAGCCACCATGGACTTTGTTAGGGAGACCATGAGGTCGTGACACCCCACGCACCACGAGGGTGGTCACTCATTCTCTAGGGCTAGTAGGACCACGAGCCGCCATGGTGGAGGCGACGGACGCCCAAGCCACCATGGACTTTGTTAGGGAGACCGCAGAGGTCGTGACGCCTCTATGCACCACGGGGTGGTCGCCATGCCCTAGGTCCAAGGGACATAAGCCGCCATGGTGGAGGCGACGGACGCCCAAGCCAACATGGACTTTTGTTAGGGAGACCATGAGGTCGTGACGCCCCACGCACCACGAGGGTGGTCACTGTGCTCTAGGGCTAGTAGGACCAGAGCGCCATGGTGGAGGCGACGGACGCCCAAGCCACCATGGACTTTTGTTAGGGAGACCGCAGAGGTCGATGCCCTATGCACCACGGGGTGGTCGCCATGCCCTAGGTCCAAGAGGACATGAGCTGCCATAGTGGAGGCGATGGACGTTCAGGCCACCATGGACTTTTGCTAGGGGAGACCGCAGAGGTCGTACACCCTACGCACCACAAGGATGAAATCCCTTGGAGGGAAAGTGTCTTGAGAGCCCATACAAGATTTATATGTGGGACTATCCCTAACAAGAGCGCTGTTAGGGGCGAGCCTCAGAGCGAGCCTTCATTGCTCGTGGCCGCATAGACGCCATGCTTCCCGGGGTGATGGTTGGCCTCGTAATCCTTAGCCTTCTAGGCCGAGGGTGCCTCGAACTGCCGCCTTGGCTGGCTTCAGCCGACCCACACAAGGGAGGAGGACGCGCATGGGAGCCCCAGGCATGTAGGACGCCATCCCGAGGTGGATGGCCCCGATCTCCCACAAGAGTGCTGGTGGGCTCCTTCAAAGAGCGGATGGGCCATCCACGAGATCATTGCCCTCTAGAGCTGGAGGAGGCTTCATGGAATCATAGTATTTTTTGGTAGGAGACACAGCCTTTCGTCAATTAGCTACGTCCCCACGGTCGGCGCCAATGTTGTAGGTGTAAAAACCAAATACGAGTGAGGGGGTGGACGTCGGCCGTCTGACGGGCCATCGTCCACGAGGGTAAAAAATGACACGAGGATTTATACAGGTTCGGGGGTCCGAGAGGACCGCCCTACTCCTGTCGGTGAGCCAACGGGGGGTCACCTCCGGAGAGGGAGCCCCCGAGGACTCACCAGTTTTAATAGGTTGCTTTATTGCTCAAGAGAGCTCTCTCTTTGAAAGAGGGATACATGGGGTATTTATAGGCTCCCGAGCCTGTACAAATGACGGGAATACCCCTTGGGGGATAGCTACATTATGAGTACAAGTAAGGGGTATTATAGTCTTTCAAGAGCGTTACGACACTTTTTGGACCTGTACACGAGTCTTCTGCAAGGCGGGCCCCATTAGTGTGATGGATGAATTATTCTTACAACAATATATATATATATATATATATGAAAAGAAATATGCTTCAAGCATGCCACCATTAAAAACAAGTATGCTACAAGCATGCCATATGCTTAAAAATAGAGTGTGGAGCAATAGGTTGTTACATGAGACTGCTAGCTCGTCTAGATTTAAAGTTTGCTTCACTTTTAGGTTTTAACTTTTCATTATGATATCTCTTTGTGCTCCTTATAATCGGTTTAGTCATTGTTTTTTATGCCTGTCATTAACTTAAATTGCTTAATCATTCTAAATACTTGTTTTGACATTGCTATATGGTATATGTCTTTATATGATCTAGATAGCTCTACTATATAAAAAAAATGGCTTGGTTACTTTATTAAATCAATGCGAAGTGACTTGGATAATCTATAAAGCTTCTTGATTTTTACCCTCCTTGCTCCTTTGTTTTAGAATTATTCTTCTCTGAAGTTCTTGATGACTACATTGCCAAAGGGGGAGAAATTGATAAGATTGGAGAAATTTGCTGCTTCCCTTGTGTTGAGGGGGAGTTTTTTAGCTCTTTGTTTTTCAACTGTGGTTTTGAAGTGTTTACTTTGTAGCTTTGAAACTTTCTTTTTGCAAATTTTTTTTCTTTCAAAATTCAACTCACAATTTGAAGTATTATCAATGTATTCATCAAGGGGGAAATTGTTAGACCATGTGGTTAGGTTTAGTATATTTTAGTTGATGAATAATTAACAATGTTGAGTACTGATGTTATTTGAGACGTGTGGTGTATGTGGACTTATGTCAGTCAAGTTGGGAAAAACTTGTGCCGGAATGTTGTTTTGGTCTTTGCATGTGCAGGGTAACTCAAAGGCGATCGTGGTCTACGGTAGTGACCGAGAGATGACTTGGTGCAAAGTCATGGTCCAGAGGGTCGAGGATGCTGGAGGAGACGGTCGGGCTCGAGTTGGAGCGCGTGGTGATCAAAGATGGATGATGTGTGTTGGAGCTACAGAGGTGCGATCCGGAGGTTACGACACATGATAATTTTGGGGTGTCCAAAATTGGTTTTGTAATCTGGTGTAAAAGCCCATGTATTGGGCCCTAGGATTTTAGTGGATCGTACGTGGGTGTTTATGTGCAAACGCTAGAAGGCCCGTTAGGGATTCTAGGTTTATTGCTTATGTGTATGAGCTGTAGAATATAAAGTGCCGATGGCCTGAGGTTTTTGAGGTTTTAGGAGCTAGGCGTTTGTTAGGGTTATCAGAGAAGAAACACTGGAAGGCATGGGGTCAAGGCGTGACTTCGAGCGAGCACACGGCAAGCATAGCGGCGTGCGGTGGCGAGCAGTTTTTTGGCGGTGCTAGCGGCAGGAAATCGGTGCTCACGACAGGGAATCAAAATGGGCATTGTGACTGTGCATGCGACGTGATGTCTTGTGTGGATTAGGAGCTGGCCGAACCAATCTTTGTTTTGTTGATATGCTGTGTTGATTGATTGGTGAATATTTTATTCGGTTTGAATTGATTATGCCGAATTCTTTACTGCCGTGAGATCTTCCTGGTATTGCTGTTTCAGTTGGTCATCAAAAGCTAGATAGTTGCTGTTTCGCATTGCTGTTTGGAGGTGCATAGTGCTTGTGTCTGTTGTCTGTTCGCGGGTGAGGGGAGCTGCTGGAGTTGATCTCAAACGTCAAGTTCTATCACTGTTTTGTGCTGGCTAAAAGTCACTTGGTGATTTCAATCAATTGCTGAATTGTTTAATGCCTCACGACAGGAAGCATTAATCACTTGTTGGTGTTGGCTGCTAATCACGTTGATTAAAGAAAGGGGAAATTGGCTACAGGACACTGTCCATTGTCCACATTTGCTAACGGACACTGAAAAAACGTGGTACAGTCAAAAGACATTGTAAAAACATGTAATTTTGCTGTTAGACACTCTTCTCATTAAAATAATATATCCGAGTGATTAGGAGAGAGAAATAGCGTAAAATACCCTCAGTGCGCAGTGCGTTGGCAATAGAACCGGCATCTCTAGCAGTTGGACTTTGCAACATCTACCCCTTCCTCAGCTTGTACCAGAGCGACGACTTCCCCTTCGAATTCGCCTTCTTCGACGGTGGTCGCAATATCAAGGACAAGGGCGGCATCAGCTACTCCAACGTGTTCGACGCTAACTACGACACACTCCTGAACGCGCTCAAGAAGGCTGGCGTGCCCAACCTCAAGGTCGTCGTCGGCGAGGTCGGCTGGCCCACCGACGGCAACAAGAACGCCAACCTCAAGCTCGCGCGGCGGTTCTACGACGGCCTCCTGAAGAAGCTGGCCAAGAAGGAAGGCACCCCGCTCCGGCCGAGCAAGATGGACGTCTACCTATTTGGCCTTTTCGACGAGGACATGAAGAGCATCCTGCCGGAGAACTTCGAGCCGCACTGGGGCATCCTCACCTACGACGGTAAGCCCAAGTTCCCGATGGACCTGTCGGGGCAGGGGCATGACAAGCTGCTCGCTGGTGTGTCCGGCGTCGAGTACCTCCCCAAGCAGTGGTGCGTGTTCGACGACGAGGCCAAGGACCTGTCCAAGCTGCCAGGCAACATCGAGTACGCGTGCGCGAGCGACGACTGCACGGCACTCGGGTACAGGTGCTCGTGCAACGGGCTGGACGAGAAGAGCAACATCTCCGACTCGAGCTTCCGCGGCCTGTCCTGCGACAGCGGGTTCGCCATCATCGCGTACGCCTCCAGCATCGGCACGCCGAACGCCGCCTCCAGCTTCTCCAGGATGGCCGCCGCCAAGGACGCGCTGCAGCTGCGGATGAACTAGATGGTGGGCACCGCGGTGTACCACATGGCGCCCACTGCGCGCATGTCGGCCCAGAAGGTGGACGACGAGAAGCGACCAGCGGCGGGGAGCGTGACGGAGGCGCCGCAGGCCAGGGAGCTGAGGCGCCTGCCAGGGAGGCCGTCCACGTGGAACAGCGGGAGCACGATCACCGTGGTCGTTGGAGAAGCCCAAATGGCCTTGGATGGTGGAGCGCGCGTCGGAGAGTCCGACGAGGTGGACTGGGCCGTGGCGTCCTTCAGGCTCGCGGTGGCGTGGGCGAGGCCGAGCTTGGCGGCGGCCACCTACGCCACGACATTGCCCTCGGCCGTCTCCGCCACCAGTCGTTGAAGCCCACAACTCCAAGGGAGAAGAGAAGAAATAGAATGGGGAGAAGAAAGAGATAAGGGGAGAGAGGGAAGGGCAAAATTGACAATTCGTGTGTTTTCTCTCTCCTCTTTGGTCCATAAATGATAAAATAATGCTCTCAGTGTCCTACGGCAAAATTATACTTTTTTACAGTGTCTTCTGGCGAAACCAGGTTTTTTGGATGTCCCTTGGCAATAGGTGAAATGGGTAGTGTCCTGCAACCAATTTCCCCTTAAAGAAAAGAAGTCACATGAAGCTAGATTTTTCGGTTGGGAGACATATTGTTGCTGCTGCTGCTGCTATTTCGGTGGCATCAAGAGTTTTGGTGCTGCGCAAGTGAGGTGGAGAAGCTACTACTGAGGTCTGGGTATTGACGAAAAATCTTCCACAATCATTCACCCCTCTCCCCCTCTGATTGTCATTAATGATCCTACAAAATGTGTATTAATTGTCCCAAAAATCGGGTCTGGGTTATTATATGGGGGAGGTGGCTATTTATAGCCTTTCGACAGGGTACGTGAGATTACGGATTTACCCCTAAAAAGGTTCTACACCTATAGGGGTTGCAGGGGCTTTTCCTGCCCCGACACATATCCTTCGACTCACGGTGGACCTTCCTGGCTTTGGTCCATCCGGTTGGTGTGCTTGGTCCACCAGTGGTCTTCTGCCCTTCGCAGCGTGCAGGGTGCCCCCGAACCGAGGGGCCCTGGACACCCCTTAGCTTCCCCGAGGTGGCGCCAGGGCACTCTTGATTTCTAGGCTTGTGGCACCTCGGCGACCCTTCGGAGCCTTCGTGCCTCCTTCAAACCTCCCCGAAGGTATGCCTAATACCCTCAGGGAGGGATTTGATTCCTGGGCTCGTGGCGCCTCGGCGACCCTTTGGAGCCTCCCGAAGGCATGTCTGATACCCCTAGGGAGGGGGGGCCCATCCGCGTCTCTGGTCGCAGGGTCTTCGAGGGAGGCCCTGCGGTCTTCGTCAGGTCACTAGGGCCGAGGCCCCCCCTACCACACTCCTCTCAATGCATCAATAGTTATATTTCTGTCACTGACTGGTACCCCCAAATAAAGAATAGGTAATGATCCTAATTTACAATTTAACAGGTTTGCAATTTGTTTTCGCTCCTCCTTAGAACAGCCAACCACCACTACCTCAATCTTGTTGTAATTGATCTTAAGCCCTGACATTGATTCAAAGCAGTATAACAAGAATTTCAAGTGTAAAACATTCTCATAGGTATTCTGAATCATCAACACAGTATCATCTTAATACTACAGATGGGTCACTCCCATAGGAACCAGATGCTCTACTACTCCTGTAATCACTCCATTTTTCTTTGTACAGATATTTCTTCAAGCATTAGTTGGTACACTTGTAATATGACGACGTAGGTTGAAATTAATTATACCTTCATTTTGGTCAGTTATTGTCAGCGATGAACCCATGACTAAAATGTAGCCGGTGCTAGTGGGACAAAGATCATGACATGAGCAGGTTAAACATATTGCATGCAAATGGTGTTCCCGCGCAGGTTGATCCCCTGCTGGGCCCTGGTTATTGTCATTACTTGCGAAAGACTATCATCACACAAGGCCAACTTCGTTTCATATGCGACAAATTGACATCAACTCTAGACCAAATTAAATACTCAGGCCCGTGTGGAATGCAGGAACCGCACTATGCAGAAAATAGTGTACGTAATCCCTGTCTACCTACGAAATTCCCGAGTTGCAAACAGGGTCTAAACATCGTCGACGAGGCCGTCCCGGAGGAGCCGGACCCAGATGACCTTGCCGCCATCGACGACGAGGCCGTCCGGAGGGGCCGGACCCAGAGGACTTCCCCGCCATTGACGACGAAGCTGCCTAGGAGGAGCCGGACCCAGACGACTCGATCCGCCAGTGAAGGCGAAGCCACTACCGAAGCAACGCCGGAGGCGATCCACGACGGCGCCAGCAGCTCGGTCGGTCTCGCCGTCAGAAGCTGGTACTTCCGCGACGAAAGGCTCCTGGATGAGTCGGTTCGGATCATCGATGCAACGCCGGCACATGATGGACGATGAAAGATCTACACATTGCCAGTAGCGGATCCAAGATTTTAAGAATAGATGTTCGAAATTACAAATATGTTGTACAATGTAAAACATAAAGGTTCATAATATAATAAAAAACAAAGTACAAATTGTTCTTATTAGAGACAACATGTCAAATAATTTAGAGAAATTACAAAATAATTAAGAAGCTACATGAAAACAAAAGCTTCACATAAATAATTGGACATTTAAT
Source organism: Phyllostachys edulis (assembly GCA_036346405.1). Taxonomy (NCBI): domain Eukaryota; kingdom Viridiplantae; phylum Streptophyta; class Magnoliopsida; order Poales; family Poaceae; genus Phyllostachys; species Phyllostachys edulis. Next base: position 27,633,634 of record CM070551.1, read on the forward strand.
ACAAAATAATCTTCTCTTTTATCTAACAACTGAAGCTACACAAGCTATTGAAAATTCAGAAAATCCAGCTTCGTTCATGCGGTTACTGAGCACATGCAGTATAGGTTTCTTCAATCCATACTCATGCCTGTTCTTCTCAAGACAGGAGTTAGCTTCCTCTGCCACCTCCATTGTGAATGCAAATCTATTCTCTTGAGATAACATCAGCTGGTTGATGTCCAAGCATATGATCTTCCCGTTTTCCCTTACTTTTCTCACTCTCTTCTAAGAAAGGGATACGGTCCAACTTGTACCGCAACATGTCATCCTCTTTGGTCTCCATGAACAATGTGTATCAAGGTGTTAGTAGATACAAGGAAATCGGGAAAGGATGTGAAAATTATAAAGCATGGAAACAATGCCCATTGTTTCCATTTCAAAGGTTTTTATCCCATGGCATTTTTATCGGCTATGCAAACAACAAAGGTGTGACATACAACTGCCTGGCTGCCTGCTTAACAGCTCGGCATGACTCACTGACTCAGTAGTGCTGAATATGCGACACAGTTAGCCCCAAAGAAAAGAAGGCTACTACTTGCTAATAACATAATACTAATGATCATGGAACCACAAGAACAACACTATGATGAAGAAGGAAATGTCTAGAAGAAGCATAATGCAACGCACTAACAATCTGTGACTTCTTATTTGACAGTTAAAAAACCTGCAACTCAAAGCAAGATCATGAGCCAGCACAATCAAAGGGCCGGCACAGGTGCACAAATGATACATCGCATCACACAATCCTCCTAATCGTAAACGTGTGCAAGGGTTTAAAAACAACATGGTGATGGACACCCAATGACTCTCCTCTGCCCTCCTGAACATCACTGTCCCCATCGGCCCATCCTAACCGGGGAAGCAAAAGTCCCAAAGTCCCAATCACATAGAAAAGAATGCCTTGTAATCCTGTACACATTACAAAACATATACTTGTGAATTTGGTAGCAAACCCGTCCTTCCATTCCATGCCGTCCTAATTCCCGACTAAAACAACCACGCAGAGGTAAGGAGACTGCCTTGTTCGGCTGTTCCGCATACCAGTTTCCGGCTACGCCACACTCGCCGCCCACCGCTGACTGGCCCGTCTCCGCCTCCCTTCCCACTTCCAGGCTCATTGCTCTCCTTTTTCTAAGAGAAAATTGGAATAAATAAAATCAAAAGTGTGTTGGGTTAGGCGAGGAGGAGGAGAACAGTAAGGAGGAGGAGGAGAAGAAAAGGGGAAGGGAAGTTAGGTCGAGCGGGCGGGCTTCCACCTGAGCTCTCATGGAGATGGTGATGGCGCTGCGGCTGGCCCTCCCGCTTGCTCGCGGGGTGGAGAGGAGGCCGACGGCGAGCCTCCTTGCGCAGTTGCACCGCCGTCGCTGCCTGGCCGCGCCTCCTTGTGCAGTTCCGCCGCCGCCGCCGCCGCCGCCGTGCCATCTTGCGAGAAGAGAAAGGGGAGGCCGGGAGGAAAGGTAGGGTTGGGGCTGGGGCTGCCGAGTGCGGCTTGTGACCGAGGCGTGGTGGGCTTACTTAGTCTGGTGCGGCGTGGTCACGTGGACCGCGTGGTGGGCTGGTCTGGTGCAGTGGAGCAGTGGGCAGTGGGTCTGCGCACGCGGAACGGGATTTCGGTCGAACATAGTTGAAATACGAATTTTTAGTATACTTTTTAGTATATATACTTAATATACCTACTAAATACTAGGTTTTTTCCCAAAAAATTTGGGTGTACATCTGTACACCCATGTCCCTATACTAGATCCACCCTGCACATTGCACACCGTTGGCTCCAAATGCTTCGCCATGGAGAGCCAGTGGCCGAAGCACTGAAATAGCGAGCTAGGAATAGGATGTTAGCGGTGTTAGAGATATATGCATAGTGTGTTATTCTCCATTGTTATGAGGGGTTATTTGTATATTCACCTTCTGTACTTTATATATATATATTAGCCCTTTGGTCCCTTGGAATACAAGTTGCTATTCCTAACATCGTATCAGAGCCAATTAGGTTTTCCTCTCTCGAACGCGCAACTCGTTCTCCTCGCCTAGCCGCCATTTGGCGCTTCCTACTTCTGCCTCCATAGCATTGTCGTCACAGCCGGTTGGTTGCGCTGTTCGCCGTGGCCGGCGGCTCAAGACGCCTCTTCGTCGCGACTCCGTCCCCATCTCGATCCGCAGTCTCGGCGCTCGCCCCCACATCTCGGCGCTCGTCCGTGATCTTGATTGGATCGTCTTGGCGCTCGTTCGTGACACGCTCATCTGCCGTGCCTCTGAATTCAACATCATCCTCGGCAGCGTCGCCATCGATCTCGTCTCTGCCGCCCCCGAGATCTTCTTCACCGCCGACTACTTGCCGCCTCCTCGTCGCAGATCCGCCTCAAGCTCATCTTCACCACTAGCTTGTCCCCGCGCCGAGGCCCCTTCGCTTCTTCGGCCAAGACTGAGGCTCGCCACCCGCCGCCGGCCGGCCGCCTCCGTCGCCATCTCGCTCGGCCGCTGGCTAGCCTCGCCATGAACCACCGCTGAGTCTCGATAAGCCGCCGCCGCCGAGCAGGAACCCTAGTTCCCCATGCGCGCGGCGTGTGTGTGTGTTGCGATAGTGGGCGAAGGCCTTTTTGCCGATTTTAATCGCCGAAAAAAAAAGAAAAACGTCTTTCTAATCGCGCGCCGTCAACGTCGCTGTTGGACTTTGTTGCCTTAATTAGCCACGCCGTCTAGCGCGCCTACCTATGGCTTCCGTTCGCCTGAGTGGGGCTGGTCTGATGCCACTCCCCTCCGTGCTCGCCGCTTGTCCACCTGCTACACCGACGCTCCACGCTTGACTGCTGTCTCCTCCGATCGCCCTTTCTGGTGGTGGTGGCCGCCCTCTATCTGCCGGTGGTCGTCCTCACTGCTCCTACTGCGACAAGGTCGGCCACATTGAGTCCTAGTGCTATAAGAAGCAACAGCATCTTTCACGCCATTCTTCTACTAGCACTGGCACTAGTGCTTCCCCATCAACGTCTACATCGACTCCTTCAGCAGTTTCTTTCACTGAGCAGGAGATAGCCAGACTTCAACGTCTGCTTGCCGCTTTAGGTTCTCCCTCGATAGATTCTGCCGGTTCTGCTACTGACTCTTCGGGCACTGCGAAACCACCCCCTCCACAGTCAGGCACCTCTCTATGGATTCTTGATTCTGAAGCATCTTTTCACATGACTTCTGATTCTTCCACTTTGTCTTTCATTACACCTCTTGATTCTCCTGTCAGTGTTCTTACTGCTGATGGTACATCTCTTTCTGTCTCTAGTCGAGGACCTCTTAGCAACTCATCTTTTCATGTTCCTTCTATTGCTCATGTTTCTCGCCTTACCATGCAGCTTCTTTCTGCTGGGTAGATTACTGACCTTGGTTGTCAGGTCATTCTAGACTCTGACTCTTGTGTTCAGAACCGCCACACGGGAGCTCTGATTGGTTCTGGCCCTCGGCGCTGTGACTCACAGCGTCTCTGGGAGCTTGACTGGCTTCACCTTCCTTCCTTGCCACCGCCGCCGCCAGCCTCTCGCTTCACGCCCTCCGTCTACCAGCTCTTTCCAGCAGTGGCATCACCGTCTTGGTCATCTGTGTGGATCTTGTTTGTCGTCTTTAGTTCGTCGTGGCCTTCTGGGGTCTGTCTCAGGAAACGAGTCTTTAGATTGTCAGGGTTGTAAGTTAGGTAAACAGATTCATCTTCCTTATCCTCATAGTGAGTCAGTGTCTTAGCGTCCTTTTGATCTTGTTCATTCAGATGTTTGGGGTCCGGCTCCCTTCGTTTTGAAAGGGGTCATCGATATTATATTATATTTATAGATGATTTCTCTCGCCACACTTGGATATATTTCATGTCTTCTCGTAGTGAGGCCTTGTCTATCTATAAACAATTTGTCACTATGGTTCGCATATAGTTCTCCACTCCTATTCGTGTCTTTCGTGCTGATTCTGCTGACGAGTACCTCTCTCATTACCTGCGCAACTTCCTTGCTGAGCAAGGCACTCTCGCTCAGTTCTCTTATCCTGGTGCTCATGCTCAGAATGGTATCACTGAGCGCAAGCATCATCACCTCAATGAGACGGCTCGTGCACTGATGATTGCCGCCTCTATTCCACCTCACTTTTAGACCGAGGCTATTTTCACTGCCACCTATCTCGTCAACATCCAGCCCTCTTATGCTCTTCAGGGTGCGATCCCTGTTAGCGTCTCTGTGGTCTTCTTCCTGACTACTCTACCATTCATCTGTTTGGCTATGTTTGCTATGTTCTCCTCGCACCTCGAGAACGCACCAAACTAACTGCTCAGTCTGTTGAGTGTGTCTTTCTGGGATACAGTGCCGAGCATAAGGGCTATCGGTGTTGGGATCCTGTTGGTCGACGGATGCAGATTTCTCGGGATATGACTTTCGACGAGTCTCATCCCTTCTACTCACGTCCTGCCTCTCCTTCGACTTCCTCTGTAGAGTCTCTATCTTTTTTGACCTTTTCAGATACACCTATATCTGTCTTTCCCTCGTCCACCCATCCCACTGAGTCTCCATATATTCCTCTTGTGGCCTCTCCACCGTTGTCGCCGTCTGCTTCGTCTCCTGCGGCTCCTCCCACTACAGTGCCTTTTTCCCCTCTCTTCTACACTCGTCGACCTCGTATTGAGGATCTTCCAGATGAGCCATCTTCTTTTGATGTTACATCTTCTTGATGCTCCATCTTCCCCTGATGGGTCATCTTCTCCTCGCTACGCTCTCCGCGATCGCTAGTCGATTCGGCCCCCTGCCCATTTTGCTTTTGCTGGTGCAGCTACTCATGAGCCTGTCTCCTACCGGGATGCTATTACTCACCCTGAGTGGCAACATGCCATGACCAAGGAGATTGCTGCCCTCGAGCGTATTGGTACTTGGGATCTTGTTCCTTTTCCATCTCACTCTCGTCCCATCATGTGTAAATGGGTCTATAAGATTAAGACTCGCTCTGATGGCTCTCTTGAGCGCTATAAGGTGTGTCTTGTTGCTCGTGGCTTCCAGCAAGAGTATGGTCGTGACTACGACGAGACTTTTACTCCTGTGGCCCACATGACCACTGTTCGCACTCTTCTTTCGGTGGCGTCTGTTCGCCACTGGTTTGTTTCTCAGCTTGATGTCAAGTATGCATTTCTTAATGGCGAGTTGCGTGAGGAGATCTACATGCATCCACCACCTGGGTATTCTATTCCTGAGGGCATGGTATGTCACCTTCGTCACTCTCTTTATGGCCTTAAGCAAGCCCCTCGTGCTTGGTTTGAGCGCTTCTCCTCTGTGGTCACTGATACTGGCTTTTCAGATAGTGATCATGATCCTGCGCTCTTTGTCCACACTTCGTCTCGTGGTCGGACTCTTCTTCTTCTGTATGTTGATGATATGATCAGTACCGGAGATGATTATGAGTACATTGCCTTTGTCAAGGCACGTCTTAGTGAGCAGTTCCTTATGTCGGATCTTGGTCCTCTTCGTCACTTCCTTGGGATTGAGGTTACTTCCACTCCAGATAGTTTTTTTATGTCCCAAGAGAAGTATATTCAGGATCTTTTTGATCGCGCCTCTCTCACTTATCAGCGTACTGTTGAGACTCTCATGGAGCTCAATGTTCACCTCCGACCATCTGATGGCGAGCCTCTTTCTGATCCGATTCGCTATCGTTATCTTGTTGGGAGTCTTGTCTACTTTGCTGTTACTCATCCGGATATCACTTATCCAGTCCACATTCTGAGTCAGTTCGTCTCTGCTCCCACTCAGGTCCACTATAGCCACCTTCTTCGAGTTTTGCGATACCTTCGTGGGACTATCTCTCGTTGTTTCTTCTTTCCACACTCCAGCTCGTTACAGCTTCAGGCTTATTCGGATGCTACTTGGGCCAGCGATCCCTTTGATCGCCGGTCTATCTCTGCTACTATGTTTTTCTTGGTGGTTCTCTCATTGCATGGAAGGCGAAAAGCAGCAGATCCTCTGAGCGTCTGAGATCGAGTTGCGAGCCATAGCTCTCTTGGACAAACAGAGATTACTTAGCTCTGATAGTTACTTGAGGATTTTGGTGTTTCGTCACTACACCGCTCCTCTCTTGTCGACGATCTTGGTGCTATCAGTATTGCCCGTGACCCTGTGAAGTATGAGCTCACCAAGTATGTTGGTGTTGATGCTTCCTTCATGAGGTCTTGTATGTATGACAGGTGATTGCTCTTCAGTATGTGCCTTCAGAGCTTCAAATAGCGGATTTCTACACGAAGGCCTAGACTCGAGCACAGCACGACTTCTACCTCTCCAAACTCAATGTTATTGATCCACCATGAGTTTAAGGGGTGTTAGAGATATACGTATAGTGTGTTATTCCCCATTGTGATGAGAGTTATTTGTATATTCACCTCCTGTATTTTATATATATATACTAGCTCTTTGATCTCTTAGAATACAAGTTGCTATTCCTAACAAGCGGCAGGTTACGCAAGAGAAGAACACACCCGAGCTAGACCTGGTTAACTCGGGCGGCTCCGCTGATTAGTCGTACCTCGTTTAGCTACTCGCTAGGCTAGAGCTGTAGTGTAGTGTAGCTTTCTTCTATGATCGCAAGCAGTATGTTTGAAAGCTTGCTTAGTTAATTAATTAGGCATAGGATATTTCTTTGTACGAAAATTGTACTGTGCCGTATAACAGTCGTCGGTGTTCAGTTTACTTCTTGTGATGAATTGTACGTACTCAGGTGTTTTCCTTGACCTGCGATTCAGTCATGTTTGATCAAACCAGTGCCAAGGACTGCTTTTAAATTTGTTATATGGTCAAGGTCCCTTTTGTAAGCTTGAGGGCGGTTGTGCCGTCACTCACTCACTCACTCCTATGTCTCCTATATTAATCCAGGTTAATGGTCTTTGTGGCTATGTTTCCAAAAAAAATCGATCTCACGTCCAATGACTACATTATGATGCGCGCGACGGCGCAAGGTGTAATATGGCCCAAACTCCAAATACACCGGAGTTGCTCAGCACAGCGGGCACAGGCCACAGGACAAAAACCACACCTCCGCACGGGCCTTTTGGGCTTCAGGGCTGGGACGCACAAAGTTTGTTCGTGGTTGGTGGCTTATTGGCCCGGTTCGTTTGGAAGTGAGGCGACGCGTCAGTTGCAGGCCACCGAGTTAACTTCCGTTCAGCCTACATCTGAGTGGGCCGTCATGCGTGGGCTTTTCTACCCTCATCCCTATTCTCTGCTCACTGGGGTAAGTTCGGACTCGGCGGATTTTACTGCCAATTGTAAATCGCAAAGTATAGCTATTATTTTACTTTTTAGTATTATCATGTGGAGTAAAAGAAAGTACAGTTCTGTCTTTCCTCAATGAAAGAATGCCCAAAGTGAATTTTCCTCTTCTTCTTGGACGAAAGGAACTACCCAATGTTGATTTCAAGTGGACTTAAAACCGCCAGAGTTTTCGTAATATACTTCCTGTTCAAACCTGTAGGGGGTTCCTTGGGTCCTTATCTTGATTGCTGGTGCCTTTGGCTACCTGTGCTACTGGGAGATCATGGTCCAAACATCTTTGCTTCTTTTCCATTACTTTAGGCTACAGCTGAACTGCAGCAAATCGGAAATCTTATCGTTCTGTATTATTCCGCAGCATCTAATTTTAGTTCATTACTATTTGAGAATTCCCATTTGCAACTCACAGCCAACAGCTCTACTAGCTCCGAGCCACCGAGGGCCAGATGGGGATGCGAAATTCTAGGGTTTAACATACTCGGACTGTCAAATGTCAACACGTGGACAGTATTGGTTATGTTTGTGGGAATATCTAACGCGGGCCATTGAACTAAAGCTGCCTCTGCTTATTGGCAGTCGACGTTGGACGGACCATGACACTATCTTCCTAAGCATCAAGTTGTCAAGGATGTCAGGGAGGGTTTGTGTGATGAGGGAAGAACATGGAATGAGAATTTGGAGATTTTTAGCAATCTTATCGTATCCATGTAGATGAGATTGCATTTCCCTCAGTGCTGCATGCTCTACCACTGTTACGAGATTTTATTGGGCTGGTTGGCAAATTGACAAGTTTGGAGATAAGAGTCAGGGAAGTGCTATTTGTTTCATTGTTCACTTGCAAGCATCAATCCTTTTCATGTCAACAGCGCTTTCAGCAACAAAGTTGAAGCTTGTACTGCCACTACCGGGCTCAGCAGCTTTGCCGAGTGCCGGTGGCACTCGGCAAAGGACGAGAAACACTCGGCAACAGCTTTGCCGAGTGCCACCCACATATCTCACACGGCATAGTTTACGGCGGCAAAAAGCTCTTTCTTGAGTGCTTTTCATCGAGCACTTTCGGCAAAGGCTTTCCGATGCTTGGCGACCCTCGGCAAACAAAAGGTAGTGGGCGGTGAGAACACGGAGGCGGCGTCGTTTGCGAGTGCGGGGCGGAATGACACTCGGCAATGCCTTCTATTTTGCGAGTGTCGTCATAATGACACTCGGCAATGCCTTCTAGTTTCTTAAGTGTCATGGTAAAACACTTCGGCAAAGGCGTTTACGAGCGTGCAGGAACATACTTTGCGAGTGTTTTTACCATGACACTCGACAAACAATGTTCCTGAATGCTCGAAGCGTCACTTTGCCGAGTGTTTTTACCATGACACTCGGCAAAGCCTCCTTGCCGAAAGTGTAACACTGCGGCAAAGTAATAAAAATCGACTATTTTAATTGTTTATTGCACCCCACTCAAACAAGTCACAATATCACGATATATCAACAAGTAATCACCACAAGTAATCACATATAGTCCACAATATATCACATATATCACCACAAGTCACAATATATCACATATATCACCACAAGTCACAATATATCACATATCACAAGTCACAATATATCACATATCACAAGTCACGATATATCACATATAGTCCATCATTCACCAAGTTGGCCACCCCGTGATGTGATGAGTCATAAGGCACATCATTGAAGCCGCCGATTGATTACGCACAAAGGAGAAGAGATTGCATGTGTGAGACAAGATTTAAGGTAAAGCAAAGCACAAGCGAAAGCAATAAACATAGTAAGTAAAGAGCTCAAGGTAGAAGGCAAACTCACGGGAGTAGTTGCGGGGAGGAGGTGGAGGAGGAATAGCTCGGTGGCGGAGGTTGACCCATCCTCTCGCCAAGACTTTGCATCCTTTGAAACATCTGCTCCATCCTCTGCCGCTCGCCCTCATTCCTCTGCCGATCGGCCTCCATCCTCGCCGCCATCTCTGCAGTAGCCTCTTCTCTTCTTCGGTGGGCCTACAATATTCCACCCCAATGTTACAATGCAAAGCAAAGGTATGTAAAATTAATGAATGAGCGAATAAAAGCAAAATAACACAGGAGTGCCTCCATCAGGATCTGCGGTGTCCGTGGTAGGCGTATGGCGGGCTTGAGCTCGTGCCCTTGATCGAATCTGGGAGAGAGTGGGAGTAGTGGCCGTGTCGAGTGTCTTGTCGCCAATCGATACCGCCCATGCTTCTTGCCTCCTCCCACCCTCATGGCGACTTCTCCATCAAGGTCACAGGTGCTCGGATCGTACTCGGCCCATGGACCGCCCTTGCCATCGATGTGTACTCACCGAGGCGGTGTGGGACGATCGCATTCTTTGTACACCGAGGCGGGTCCTCCGGGTTGTAGTCGGCGTTGGATGTCGCCTTGCCCTTGTGGGCCAAAGCCCATGCCTTGAGCTGGGAGCAAGGTGGCCACCATGTGACGGCGATCGCGAAAAAAGCAAGATGATTAGAAATTATCACGAACTTGGCGTTATAATAAAAAATGAATTAGCGTACCCATGTAGCCGCGAATTAAATCGAGGCTCTGATTGCCTTGATGGTGTGGTGCACTGGCATCATCAACGCCGCTCGACAGCGTTGTCGCGTCTCCTCCCACTCGGGCGCACCACTTGTCCACCATCTGTGCCCGGCCTTTGGAGATCTTTGGGCGCACCACCACGGAGGCACCTACACGTCATCAAGTATATGACATATAAGAAGATCAAATTAAGCGTGCTTAATCTCGAGAAAAATCAGTATTAATGTTCTATATTTACCGTATGTATTCTTCGAATTGACCTCATGTTTCTTGCTTGAGTTTTGTTGATCTTCAAACCAAGGTAGGTAGCTTTGTATATTACGATGGCACGGGCCAGCCGCCTCGTAATGCATGTCCTTCACGAGTTTATAACGGGCTTTGTGAGCCACACTAGCCGCCTTGGCCTCATATCCTCGGCATCTGAAGAAATCACGCATATAGGCGCGATGTATCCAAATATTATTTCAAGAATGTCCAATGAATGCGATGTATTGAGCAATGTAGTCGAGAAGACTTACCTGACTCGGTAGTCACCGCGCCGCCTTGTTGGCGAATACCTGCCATCCGTCCGTAAATCGGGAAGGCGGCGTAGTGGTCCCATGTGTAGGCGGCTCGCCCCCGCCAAGCATAACCGGGCGAGGAAGTGTAGCTTTGCACAAAGACCAGGATGCCATTGACATGGCGTTTGTGATCACCTGCACCACCTGGCGTCAACCCCTGCCCAAGTGATTGAGATAAATTATTAGTTTCTATTGTGATTTTCAACATATCAAATGAAAAAGTAGTGATAACATCTAAAGTTACTTACCTAGCCCGATGGGTTGAATCGTGGCGTCTCTCACGAGTGTCGGTGCGCCTCGGGAGGTCGAGGACCTCGCAACCAGACACCCGGCGAACGGAGAAGCGGAACCCCTGCGCCTCCAACTCCTCCTCCTCCTCCTCCTCCTCCTCCTCCCGCTCCTCCTCCCGCTCCCCTCCGCTCCCCCCTGCTCCCTCCCCCCTCTGCTCCCGCTCCTCCTCCTGCTCCCGCTCCTCCTCCGCTCCTCCTCCGCTCCCCTCAAGAGTGCTCCTGCTCCTCCTGCTCCTGCTGCTCCTCCCGCTCCTCCTACTCCTGCTCCCCATTGCTTTCAGTACATCAGTAGTCTTTAGTAAAGCGACCTTCGTTCCTCATACCGCCCACCATCTTTGTTCAATCACCGCAATTAAAAAGAGTAAACCAATAAGCCTGAGATAAACAAGGCGTACTTAGAAAGAGATGCAAAATAAACAAAACATAATTAGAAAATAACAAAGTATTACATGTATTAGAAATAATCGAGAATGATCGGGATTAAATTTGGATCATAAGTCTCATCATCACTATCGACCATGTCCATATAATCAACACTATTCGAAGGAGCAATGTTGTCATCACCGTCATTGCCTAAATGTAATCATTGAAGTAATTCTAAGTCCTTCACATTTTGAACCTCATCTCGGCGTCCTCATCAACAACCCTTTCATTGTCTACTTCCATTCCGATCGCTTCGGTTAAGTCTATCTCAAAACTCCTTCTAGCCCTCTTCTTGAAAGAACTCTCCGTCATATGTGTTTGGGTCAAAATTGTAATCTTCATTGTTTGGGACGGGTAGTTTACCGTGTGGCGATACCTTGTACACAACATCCCAACCCTTAAGGCGGTCGTCTTTTTTGGCACGGTATGAGAGATAATATACTTGCGTGGCTGTTGAGCCACAATATACACATCGTCTCTGGTAAGGCGGATGGTGTCAATTCGACTAGCCCAAGATTAGGGGTCCGTCTCGTTACTTGAGGATCAAACCAATGGCATTTGAATATGGCGAGATTAAGAGGTTTGCAACCATGAAGCGTGAGTTCGTATATTTCTTCAATTCTTCCATAATACTCGACCCCATCAAGGCGGCGTAAAACTCCGGTATTTGTGGTTCTTGATTGGGCGACTCTGCTCATGTCTTGTTGTGTGAAAGCGATATCCATTCACGTCATAACGGGTAAATGAGCTTACCTATAAACACGACCATCGGCAACTTTGTCTCAACTCGGCACTCATAGGCGCGCGGTTTGGCCCCGCAAGCTCAAGCGAGATAGTTCGTTATATTATTACGCGTCTGAGCAACTTGTAATGTCAAGCGTAATCGAGCTAAATTAGACGATACCTTGCTTTGAACCAAGAAATGAAATCGGACATTCCATTTCCGCACCTGTCTAAGAAGGGTCTCAGCTTCCTGCGGGGTAGGTTCCCTTGATTCACGCCAGAATTGATGATGAAATTCCCTGCACCAACGAGAAACAAGGGGGTTGGATGCAGAATAGTGACTACTCGAGAACAAGTTTGTTGACAACTTACGCATGTATGCGGCTCCACTTGGAAGGTTGTTCAACACATATAGCATGATAGTCGCCACTCTTCATGTTTCAAGGTCTTGGGGTCGCATCACTTGCACTTCGAAGTTGCCCTCGGAAAATCTTGAGGTTCGATTCATTTTCGCCAAACATTATAACGAGGGGTGGATTGTGCCGCTAGGAAGGTTGTCACCATAATGCGTTGTTGTGAAGTTTGACACCTCCTCCAAAATGTATGCCTCTGCAGCGAAGCCTCAATTTTGCATTTATTTTTACATTTAGTTCGATGAACCTTTAGACATCTCTCAATTGGATAGCACCAACGCCTGCAAGGGCCCCCATTCGTGCCTCATACGGGAGGTGCAAAATCAAATCTTTGCATCGGATTGAAGAAGCGGGTGGAAAGATCTTCTCCAACTTCTGAGCAACACAGGTGCCATTCTTTCCAAGTCTGCAATCACGGTCAGAGATAACTCCTTGGCACAAAATCAAGGAAGAAATTGCTCAACTCTGCCGGCACTAGCCGACATGCTTTCGAGGACATAGCCTCGAACCATCAGGAAGAAGCCGCTCAAGCCATATGTGGTAGTCATGACTCTTGAGCCCATTGATTCGCATAGTAGATAAGTTCACTCCCTCCTCCAGATTATTTGCATACCCATCGGGGAACATTAGCGTTTGGAACCATTCTAGTACTTCCCTCCTTTGGGGCTGATCAAGGCGAATTGGCCTTAGGCTTTCTCCATGTCTGCCGCCTCTAGGAGGCTTCATTTCTTCTTTGGTCTATCGCATAACGTTGCGGATCCTCTAGCCTTAATGTTGTCCTTTGTCTTATCAGGAATGTCCATGATTGTTGCCCAAAGTGCCTCGGCGACATTCTTTTCAGTGTGCATTACATCAATGTTATGTGGAAGAAGAAGGTCATCAAAATAGGGGAGCCTCAACAAGCCCGACTTATGAGTCCATGCATGTTGCTCACCATATCCCACAAAACCACCTTCTTGATTGACCTCGAGAGCATCTATCTGAGCACGAACCGCGGCACCGGTCATCATCTGCGGTGCAGGGTCTATAACTACGACACCTTTCGTAAAGTTCTTGATGTCTCGTCTGAATGCATGGTCAAGAGGGAGGAATTGTCGATGTTTGTCGAACGAAGAATACTTGCCACCCTTCAGCAACCAAATGAACTTGAGTGCCTTGCATCTTGGGCATAGGAACTTCCGTGAACACACCGGCATGAGAATATCCCATCTGTAGGAAGTCATGCGAGGAGTAGTGGTACCAAACATGCATTTTGAAGTTTCTCTTTGTAGCTCGATCGTATGTCCATACCCTTCCTCCCAAGCACGGACCAATTCATCAATCACGGGCTCCATGAACACACCCATATTATTCCCGGGTGTTGAGGAATTATCAACGACAAGAATATGTTACGTCGTTGGAAGAGGACGCCGGGGAGATTGAGGGGATAACGAACACGGGCCAACAAGTGTATGGGGCGCCATCATTCCATAAGGATTGAACCCATCATTGCCGGTATAACCGCACGTACATTCTGAGCCTCTCGACTTTCTCACGATGAATCACATCAAAGTGGGTCCATGCTTCACCATCGGATGGATGTACGGCTTCTCGAGGATTATGTCGGCGTCCATTTTGTGCCATGTCATCTGTTTCGCGGTTTCCTCGGTCATGTATAGCCGTTGGATCCTCGGTATGAGCGGAAGGTACCGTAGGATTTTCACGGGGATGCAAGTCGCCTCTTGACCATCACGAGTCTACCTCCGAACCTAGAGGATCCACACTTTGCACGATGCTTTGCTTCGCGTGTTCTTTCCTAAATAGGATGCACCCTTCGGACAAGCATGTATCTGCTCATATGGCATCTTAAGTGCGAAGGAGTTTCTTTGACTTCGTACATGCTCTTTGGCGAATGTGACCCTCAGGAAGCATCTTTGCCAAAAGCTATCAACATAGCATCGAAGCGTCTCAACTCAAGCTAAGCCGGGACTTCAAGGCCATTCTGCGTCCAATGCCATCCGGTTGAGAAACCTTAAATGCGGCCGTGAAGGGGTTTACGTACGCGACAACATGTAAATACGCCTTTGCGGTTGCCTCTGGCTCCTCCTCCCTCGTCCTTGGTGAAGTGTGCTTCATGATAGTCATTTAACATGTCTCCTACCCGCCATCGACATCATAATCCTCGTAGCGTGGTCTCACGACCTCCTCTCTCACATGATCGGATTCACCGTGGTAGATCCACCGGTATAGTCTGCCGTAAATCCAAACTTACAAAGATGTTTACCCATGACCTCCTTTGTTTGTCGTAGCGTGTTTGCACATCTGCTGCGAGGACACCAAGTGCGCAGCGCTCCTTTAACCTTGGCAAATGCTAGTTCCAAGAAAGCATCGGTCTTCCCAATCCATTCATCGGACAACGAACCACGACTTGAGTGGCCGTGTACATCCACTCACGGTCATCCATCCTCTAACATATCGAGGGAGTAATATAAGAATCAAATGCATCTACGATCTTTCTCCTATCTAATAGGTGAAGATAGGTCCTAATCCCAGAGGATCGTAGATGAGGTTAGTTTCCATGCTCTACTCCTATCAAGGCAAAATTTGGCGGCACCTCCCATTGTTCTCCAAATACCGTCTGCCGGGAGAGTGTGTATCAGGAGAACAACAGGAGATGATGCGAAACTGTCTCGGATCGAGCGAACCATGGAAACTAACCCCACCTACGCATCCGCTGGTAATCCAAAAACGTGGACAATTGAAGCAGATACGGTTTTAGATATGGAAATATCGCATATTTCCAACCGTATCTCTTTCGAGCGGAGACGCCTAAGCGGGTTACGTGATCTCGACCATGATACGGAAAATATATGATTAGGAGAAATCACGGTCAAAGTTACATCATGAATACTTCAAAAGTAAATAACAACACTTTTTTTGTGATCGGTGGTAGTAGACATCATGTTTGTAAGGTAATGAGCCATCAAAACATTAAATAAATCCTTAATAAGTAATTGAAACCCCGAACTAGATGTAAAAGCACTGCCCGTAACTCCGAATAACAACTAACATGCAAACGCAAGGACGGGAGCGACAAGTTAAATTTTGAAAACTACTTAAACAACTTAGGGCATGCCACAGTTATTGTGGCACAAAAATCATCTACCACGAGTGTGGCACAATATGGCAAGGGGTTGTGTCCATGACAGGTGGGTCACCAAGCTAAGATATTGTGGTATGCTAAAAGTGTGGTAGCAAACCAACGGCACGATGGCCGACATGCACATTTGGATAAGATATGATCAAACTGCTTGCCTTTGCTGGAGATGCTTAACTTGCTGAGAGAATACTCTCCCAATCGATAATATCGTTGGTACCTATCGCAAAACGAGAAAATCCAATAAAAGCAGCGAACACGAAAAAGATTCAAAAATCCAAAGTCAACAAAATCCATGTAATTTATACAGCAGGAAGACCACGATTTTAAATGAATTTAGCAACAAGAATCATTAGACTTGGATAAAGTATGAAAAAGTTATGGCTAAAACAATTTCAATCATTGGAAATTCCAATTTAATTGTTTTCGGGTACTGTTCATCACACAATTTTCTAGGAGGTTGTTGAGTGTGAAATTTTTATGACAGGTAGAGCATGGTATTCTAAGATCAGCAAAATTGGGTTCACTCGTTTTAGAGTTAAATTAAATTAGTTATGAATTTTTAAAGTTGAAATTATGACAATAGGTCAACTGTCATTTGACATACACATACATCACTCTAATGGTTTCTGAATACACACATTCATAATGACTTAATGAATTAGAAAACAAAAACTGATTACTAGAAATAATTGATATGAATCAAGTAATGAACTGGACATTCTTCTATAGTTTAGGTTCTCTATAAAAACTTTCTGTTCATTTATATACCATGCTATCAGGACAACTATCTGGAAGAAGCTCACAATGAGAAATGTCATTCAAGAGTTTGTTAGGCATCCTAGGAACCAAGCTCCAACTATCCTTGGGCTTAGAGACATATCCTAGTGTTTCATCACTTCTTTGGATTCATGTCATATCAAGAGACATATGCTATTAGATCTTGTGAGAGATTCCTTGCTAATCCTCTCGGTGAGAACATCCGGACATTTTCGATCGATGTTTCATTTGACAAGAGGTGGCATAAGCAAAGCATCTAAAACTATAAACTTAAGTGAGGATGTGTTTCTTTGGTAAGTTGAATTTTTTCATACATTGAAATTACATTTTTCATGTAATTTTCAAAAGCAATACAACTTTAATATTAACTTTACGAGGTATAATTCCATATTGCGTCGTGGACATATAACTTACAACTTCAAGTAAACCAGATTGAAGATAATCCGAATTATCACTAGGCTAATGACATTCTAATACTAGTAGTTAGAAATTTCATTCAAATAGCCACTAGTCATTCATCTAGCAATGAGCAAGGCGTCGAGAGATGCACCACGGCGGAGACCTCTGGCCGGCGGCGGAGTGGGTATGGCGAATCCACCTTCTTCCTCCTCTCCTCCTCCTCCTCTCTTTCTCCTCCTCCTCCCGTGGCCTGTGTGTGTGTGTGTGTGTGTGTGTGTGTGTGTGTGTGTGTGTGTGTGTGTGTGTGTGTGTGGGCCCATGTGTGTGTGTGTGTGTGTGTGTGTGTGGGGTTTGTGGGGTGTGTGTGTGTGTGTGTGTGGGCCATTGGGGTTTAAATCCCTTTGCGAGTCCCCGTCGGCACTTTCGGCAAGGGGTTTTAAAAATTTCAAAAATGGTTTCTTAGAGTGTCAAAAGCCCGACACTTTCGGCAAAGGCTCCTTCTTAGAGTGTCATTTTTGACACTTTCGGCAAACCATTTTTTCCACTGACCTCCAAACTTTTCTCTGATCCTCATACAATACAGTACTCCATGTTCCAATGTGGCATATTTCTCGGACATGTTCTATATTTCTTTAATTTATTTCAATTAATTGAATTTTCTTGGATAATTCAAATTATAAGCTGCTAGTCATTGAATAATGGAAAAAAATGAATGGAAAAATGATATTCATGTTATTTAGTATAATGTGAGGCCGTAACCGAGAACAGACCACCAATTTGAACATCTTGTTCACGAAACATGACCACGAACTTGCGGTCGAGTTGTTTTAAATTGTATAAAAAGCAAGCGAAGTCGAAAATCATGAAACTTGTCAAGATGTCATGATATCATATGTGGAGGCTGTGATAAAAATTTGAAAGGTTTAGCGCAAGTTGTCACGTATGATGCTTGCAAGCAGAAGAATCTCAGAAGAAGTTGTCATGTATTCTTACGTCTTTCTAAGGTTTGCAAGCATAAATGCGTGACAACTAAAACCTTCTCAAATTTTATCACAGCCTCACATATGATATCGATCTTGACATTTCATTTTTAGGAAATTTTAAAACAACTCGATGTTAAATAAAATGAAACAAAAAAAATTGGTGAAAATTTGGAAATATACTAAAAGAATCATCCAAAGTGAAAAAAAATATATAGTTCTTAGAGTGTCCAAAAATGACACTCGGCAAAGGAACCTCTTTGCCGAGTGTCATTTTTTTGGACACTCGGCAAAGGGTTAACGCGGCTGCCGGCCGTTAACGGTGGTGCCTTTTGCACAGTGTTCTTGTTTGCCGAGTGCCCGACACTCGGCAAACCATATCTTTGCCGAGTGTAATGGTTTGCCGAGTGCTCGGCACTCGGCAAACCACTCTTTGCCGAGTGCCAGCTGTTTGCCGAGTTCTTTATCTCTGGCACTCGGCAAATGGGCTTTTTGCCGAGTGCCCGATAAAAAGCACTCGGCAAAGTATGGGACACTCGGCAAAGAAGCCGTCTCCGGTAGTGTGCAGAGCAGTGGACAGATTGAAAATACAGTATTGCTTTCGACAGCTTGAACATCTGAAAATATCTCCATAAGAAAGCGTCTCAACTGGTGAGCAAAACGACAGCCGTAAACTTTGAGAGAGAAGAGAAGAAAAAAAACTCTACTCTGTGCCTGGGATGAACAGTTAATAACTTTTCTTCTCGCCGATTGATATTGCGTAACACACAGAGATGCTGACTTGCGAGAGATCGACAAATCTAGCACGTTAGGCCTACCAATGCTGGAATCTTAAGCATTATTAAGCTCTGGAAGGATATTCAAGCTGTATAGGATTAGGTGGTTGTTGACTTTTGACAGCAGTCTTCCAATTGGAAATCTGATAACTGAAAGCAGAAAGCAAATAGGCTATCAGAGGCAGCGGGTGGTTTGCTGCTCGAGTTCAGCCTTTGGTTCTCGATCGTCCATTTCTCAATCAGGTGGGCCACGATTGTTCTCTGTACATCGCCACCTTTTGGCTAGAAAATTGAAAGAAGCCGGCAAAATCCAAAGTACACGTGAGACATGGTGCAGTTGCAAAAAAAGTTGCACAAGACCATGGCGGATCTAGTACAGATGTACAGCCAAAATTTTTGGCAAAAAATCTAGGTATATATACTAGCAAGTGTACTCAAAATACGTATTTCATCCCCTGCCTCTCGATTTCAGCCCACCACACCCCGCCACCATGACCAAGCAGGAGCCAGCGCCCGGCAGGCCAATCCCGTCCCCACGCCAAGAGCAAACCCTATCCCGTTGTTATCCTCTTCTCCACTCTCCCGTCTCCCCTTCTCGCTCTATGGCAGCAGCGGCGGCGCAAGGACGTGCGGCGAGCGGTGGGGCAGGGGGTGAACACCGAGCCCACTCTCCCGTCTCCCCTTCTCGCTCTGTGGCTGCGGCGGCGGTGCAAGGATGTGCGGCAAGCGGCGGGCCAAGGGGCGAACACTGAGCCCACTCTCCCATCTCCCCTTCTCGCTCTATGGTGGCGGCGGCGGCGCAAGGACGTGTGGTGGCGGCGGCGGCGAGCACCAGCCGGGCCGGGATGGAGATGTGACGCTTGATGAGCCACAGCGATAGCGTCGAGGCACCCTACAGCGCCGAGTGGCGATGCCAAAGCAGCCACTGCGACGCGTGAAGCGGTAGAAGCGGCGCCGAAAGCAAGAAGCAGCCATCGCACGGCGAAGGAGCAGCGGCGGCACGCAACATGGTCTAGGTGAGCTCCTCTGATGCCTTTGCACACTGCAGTTGTGCTACTGCTTCATGCTTCATGGATTATTGATTGCTGAATTTTGAATGGATCATTTAGTACACATATTTCCAAATTGCAAAAAATTTTCCAAATTGAGTGAGATTTACTCAATTTGTGATATCATATTAATAACCTTGTTTGTAGTATTGCTTTGAATATTGCAGTGAAGCTTAATGTGGGTATCAAAAAATTGTAGAGAATACAGTCACAATTCTAGAATTCTAGTAGCATATATTCTAGTAGTATATAATGACTAAAACATGCCACAAGTTAATGGATAACATTTTTGTAACTCCAAACACCTATTTTAGAAATCCTGGATCTGTCACTGTGCGCTACAGACTATTGAGTACAGACCCAGCAATAGTAGACCTTCGATCGTTGGCCCATTTGCTGCCAATGCATACGGCATACACCTATATACCATAGCTAAATTGGGGACTCTGGGGTCTGTGGGGTAACTGGTAGAGCCATCCGGTCAAAGAATGAGCAGTTCAGATAAAGATTTCGGCGAACAACCATCCATCTGAACACACGAAGCATGGCCATGGATGCATGGAGCCTTAAGCCCGTAACGACACGTAGAGATCAAGTCAACACTCAGCTCTTCAGCAGTTTCATTTCAAGGTTCAAAAGTTGCCGCGCATACATGACCGGCAAATTACCTCCATGGCCCCCGCACTGGGGAAAGCTACTAGCTGTGCTCGATCTGCAGTTTGTTAACTCTAGACCGAGCCTGGAAAAAGGACACATTGCCATGATTTGCCTATCGTCCAACCGTACGCGTTCGCTTCCGGCTCACATCCCGGTTGACCCTGCCCTCAGTCATCAGCAGTGTGGATCCATGTACGATCCCGCCCCGTCGCCGGTCGTCGCAATAACTTCTGTTGCCTTTTCTCGATGCAATTCGAGTTAACTGCCTGCCCTGTTACGTACCGTTCCGTATAGGGCGTAGACTGGTTCGAGTTGAAATGTGTCGTTGGACCGGAAGCACGACTCTTTTTTGATTCGGATGATATTCAACTTCTTCTTCACCTTGGTAGCTATGAAAGCTACGAAGATCATAAATACAAACACAACGAAAGTCTTACATTGAACCCGACGAAACCCAGAGAGAAAGACCAAAGACACCAAAACCTTACAGAGGCCGGTCTAACCGATGCCTTGCGGTCTGACCGCAGATGATGGCCAGTTTGACCGAAGCCCTAGCGGTCTGACCGTTAGAGTCAAGATAGTTAGGATCGCGATCCTACTATTAGAGTCTTACGATTCTACGAACCCATGACAGCCTGTCGATCCAAATCACACTGTCGATCCGATCCTACTTAAGGTAGTTAGGATCGCGAACCTACTCTTAGAGTCTTACGATTCTACGAACCCACGACAGCTTGTCGATCCAAATCGCACTGTCGATCCGATCCTACTCAAGGTAGTTAGGATCGCGATCTTACTCTTAGAGTCTTATGGTTCTCTGAACCCACGACGACCCTATCGATCCAAATCGCCTTTGTCGATCCTACTCTTAGAGACTTAGGGCAATTTTTTTAGAGGCCGGGCTTTGTCGATATTTTGTTTTAGAGCAAAATTTGTTGATATTAATTTACGAGAATGAAACTATAAATAAACAAGGAGCATGCAAAATATTGTATCAGTGTGGTAATGCTAGTACAAATATCTATATTATGGCATGAGCAATCTTGTGGTAATGCTAGTACAAATATCTATATTATGGCATGAGCAATCTTGAGCTTGATAATGATAAGCTATTTTTATTTCAGGAGTATGTCTAGCTGCTTTTAAGGAACATACAAGTGGTAAACCATATAAGAATCATACAAACTTATAGTATAGATGTTAAATATGTGTATTTTTACCATTCCGTAGAATCGCCGATTCTACGATTCGATACTATGATTTTGATCCTACAGAAGGCAAATCGATCCAACTTAGGATCTCGACTCTGACTACCTTAGCTAGAGCCTTGACAACAGCACGAGAAGATCACAAAATGACTTAGCTTTTGATTTGGTGATCCAAATACCCTAAAATTTTAACCATAGCTAATCAAGAAGGTCAAAAACATATTGATTCACTCAACGATCGGGAAGATCGAGGCCAATGTTCCACGAAATTTCTTAGATGAGGGCAATAGGGCATAAGAACCGAGGAAATTCAAACTTTGACCAAAAAATTTGCTCGTGAGTGAGTGATGATCAACATGATCCTGATCTATTCTTACATGTCCTAGTAAGCTAGATCGCAGCGTGAACACCAAGAAAACCAAAGGAGCAAGCAAAATCCCAAAAGAAATCAAAGAGAGGGCAAGAACAAGAAAAAATTCATCTTGAGGAAATCTTGCTTGGATTGTTTTGAGAAGATTGTTGGTTTACAGTCACTCTAGCGTGGAGGACAAAAGCTCAACACTTGAGCACTCAATCAATCTATCTCTCACAAATTATAGTCTCATCTGCTCTACTTCCCTCAAATCACAAATTATGGTTTACACTTGGAAGGCATGAGATGCTCCAAATCGGGACCTCTCTCTTTTATAGTGGAGGCTAGGTTTAGAAACAAAACCCTAATGGACACCCGTTAAGTCCACACACAAGCGGGTCTACACTCACGCACGCATGTGGGTTGATCGACAGCTCTCTTCATATCGGTAAGTCTCTCCCATCGGCTCTGACCGAAACCACCATGGCACTAGCACCGACCCCCGCGCTGTTTGATGCAACCCGTCGCACCGAACTCCCTGTTCGATCATCCTTGTCCATCTTGCATCATGCTTAAGTTCAATGACTTCACCCGGCATCCTTGGTCATTCTAAACCTCAGCTCTCCTAGCCTAGTTCCGATCATCCTCGCCAGTGACCTTCGTTGACCTCCAAGCCTCCTGCACAACAATAGACCAAGAAATCGATCTTGTGCACAAGTTCTTCGCAACTTGACCCACGTTAGTTAAAACATGCATCATGCAATACATATATACTGAAACCCATGAAATTAACCTAACCCACGATCAACGCCTCCTTAACGGCAAATGATCGCTTGGCGGAATCAAGCTACCCTTACCTATGGTCGGTCTAAGCTGCCAGCCCACAGGTCGAGCCAAAATTTCCCTCGAAAAATATGCAACATCTTTGGAAATGTAATTCAAATAGAACTTTTGACTCGAAGCTTCAAAAATTATGAGACTAAGTGCAAAAGAATCCACTGTCTTGTCTACACCCTCTATTTTTTGCTTGGCTCAAAAATCGATCTTTCATATTTGGCCGGTCTGACCGCCAGCACCTAGAGCCTACCCACGACCGGCCTGACCGCTAGGGGTGGCAAGTCAGACCGCCAGCAGCAGGGCCGATCAGAGCTCCTAACGCCTGACAGAACTCCTGAATTTTCCAAAAACAACCGTTTCGACAAACCCTCGCCACCATTGCCAATTATATCATCATACTGAGATTATGAGCATATCCCCGTGATATCCACATATCTCTACAACTCTATTGCTACCATACTTCAGTCGATAGCTTAATTTGTGTGAAATTTTACTGCACATTCTACTAGTAATATATGACGGTAGTATAAATTAAATCTGACAATTGATTTGTTAAGAGTATAACAGACTTTTCTTTGTATTTATAATTTTATTCGTGAATGTATTATGGACATTTCTAACTAGGGTTGAAAATATTACTCTTGTGCCATGCGATCCCTACATAAGCAATTACAGTTCTACCCCCATCGGGATTCTACTACTGATACTACGAGGTGTGGTATAACTAAATCCTATCTAATTTGAATCATTGGATAAAAAGAATGGATGAACATATTGAATTGAGTGTACAGTATAAGAAGAGCTCTAATTCGTTGCTGTCGTATATGCAGTCTAGGTGGGAGATTAACGACTATAACTCATTGAGAGTCATTGATATAGTTACTGTCACACCGTAGTCGTACACATTTGCTAGTCACTACGCGTTGAGGGCCAGAGATGTCAACACACCGGCGCGGGATGATCAATTATATTGCCCACCTTTTAGGCTAACTTGTACTCGATCTTTTACAAAGAAAAATATCAGATGGAGGCTGTATCATTTATAGATTTGCCGCCCCTTTTTTGTGCAAAAAGTGTGCTTCCGTAACGGCATCTTCAATAGTTATAGACAACATTGTCTCTAATATATACCATATCATTTTTAGGGACAACATCTTTAATAGATAGTCTCTAGCACACTCTTTAACATTTATATTTTATAATTTTCCTTTGAAACGGGCCTACATGTCAACTAGAGTATATTAATATAGCATGTCTTGTTTCACGTGCACGACAGTCTCTTTAGGAAGAGACGACCTATGCTCTTTCTCCTCTCCCTCTCTCCTTCACGTAGGATTTTGTTGACGTGGCATAGCTAAGAGACGACAATAAATACACTATTGGAGATGCCCTAAGGCTGAATTGAGCGTGTGGCAGCATGGCAACCACTGTGTTGGAACTTGGAAGCTTGTTCAATTTTGGTACTTTGGGAGTACCGGATTTCATACATGCCCGCATGACCATTCCATTCACTACCAGAAACCCGATTTTTCCCGAGTGCCAAAAACACTCGAGAAATGAGGCAAAACACTCGGGAGAGAATTTCCCGAAGGCCAATACTCGGGAAATAGCACTCGGGGTAGAATAGTCGGGGTAAAAACAGTTTCCCGAGTGTATATATATACACTCAGGAAACATAAACACTCGGGAAAAAGCACGCCTCAACGGCTTGTTCAACCGTAACGGAAAACTTTATCGAGTGTGGACACTCGGGAATGTACTGAAGGAAACACTCGGGACAGTTTCCGAAGGTGACGAACGAACCAGGGAAAATTGACACGTGGCTGACCTTTCCCGAGTGTACGGCACAAATGACACTTGGGAACGTTTTCGACGAAGCCATGGAAAATTGACACGTGGCAGACCTTTCCCGAGTGTATGGCAAAAATGACACTCGGGAAAGTTTCCGACAAAAGTAGGGAAAATCGCCACGGCAACGTTCCCCGAGTATCGACGAGCAACGTTTCCCGAGTGTCGACACTCGGGAACGTTTTGGCATATTTCCCGAGTGTCGACACTCGGGAAAGTTTTGGTCGATTCCCCGAGTGTCGACACTCGGGGATGTTTTGGTCGACACTCGGGAATTTGCCGAACAGCACCAACCTATTTTTCACTAATTTTGTAATTCGATTTTGCATTTAATTTTGAACTGCACTAACAGAAAACTCAGCAATCAAATAATCCATCCATCCATCCAATTCACAACATATATATAGATCGAACAAAAGGGATACATATAACAGCTCTCGAGCTCACAACATTCAAGTTCAAATTCAAAAATCTAAGCATAAGGCATGATACATATAACAGTTTCAAGTAGTAATTTCATAGTCTTATCCGTTACATCAAACAAAAGCACATATCACTGCTACCATTTGCACATAATTTCCTGCTTCAATCTTCTGTGCTATGTTATTATGGAGGATGCGACGGGGATCACGGGGTTTCATACTTAATCCAGCATCATTTTGTGAGTTCTGCAGATACAACAAAACTTAATATTAGTGCCATCTTACAACAAAAGCAAGGAATTGATATTACATGAAAAGACAATTAACCTAACTATTGACAGCACATATCTGTGGTAGTAATGCTAACATACAAATTTGGCTTGTTAAGTAGATGAAATAGCTAATGTAAAGATTAGCAAAAGAAAGATTTTTTTTGTTAAGGCTTCTTGTATGTAAGTCATATATAGTTATTTTTCATTATTGTGCTCATGGACAACCTCTGTGGGACTACAATTAGGAGTCAGTAAATGCTAATGAACGCGAATCGATATACATCGATGCCATTTCTTCAAACTATCGGTGCCTTATGAACTAGCTCGTAGCTCTAAATCATCGATATACAACTAGACATTATAACAACAATCATTGATCAATGAAAAATGAATAGTCTCATAAGCGCTACCAAATAGGCCGGTGTTACTAAACCGTCCTAAATAGTCCCAAGTGTTAATGAAAAATGAATTTTTATACCGTGTCCACAATAGTTGTGCACTCAAAATCCATACAAAAATAAAAAGTTCGTTTCTATAATCTATTAGAGGAGCTCGTCAAGCATTTGAGTAAAGCGTCATAAACATGCCAAATCAAGGTATATTACTCGGAACACAAGCTTGGCTTTGGTTCTCTCCAATGTGTCACCTCACCTCCTTTGTTGAGTCTTTGAATCATATCCAATTAAATTAAGATTGCCATATGGAATCTGAAATTGTGTACACGGTATAAAAAGTTAATTTGCTTTATGTTTAGGAGATCGCTTAGGCATGGTGGAAATTAAGAAGGATAAAGCACGATCAACGTAGTAAGAACCATGTAAGTAACTATCGTGCATTTCTGATTTATTTTTTAATTTTTTGGAGGGAGTCGTGCATTTCTGATTGGTTCCACACATAATCATGCCCAAAGGTTGTAAAATCAGGCTATTTTGGTGAGAGGAAAAAACATGACACGAGTAAGAGTCCTCTTGGTGAGAGGAAAAGCATGCCACAAGTTTCATGCAAGAAGTATTAATTGGTATCAAGTTACCTGCACGTAATGTGTATTAATTTCAAGCAACAGCAAGGAAAAAAAATTGTGAAATTCATGCAGGCATAAATACAACTCAGTGGTGAAGTCGAGACACCAACTGAAACAAAATTTTCTTCCTCTGTCCAAGGGAAATCTGGGAGAGAAGACACGAACTGACACAAATCAAGGAATCAGTCTAACTAATTTTAACTCAAGAATATAAAAAAAAATTACACCTTCAATTTAGATCAAAACACAATTAAGATCAATAGCTGTCCAATTGTGATATTATATAGTACAATTAAGATCAAAACACAACATTCGAAAATGAAGCGCAGCGATTACATACTTTCTAATAGTAGTCTCACTCTTCAATTTATAAGCATCAACACCAACAAGTTGATCTAATAGTTTTCTAATGAAGAAAACTAGTAATTCAGCATCAACACATACAACTATATTAGGCATATCATTAATTGACATAGTATACTGTCATGTTAAGCATACATGCGAATACCTCCAAAATTTTCAACATCACAAGAAAAGACAGGTACATTTGCATGTTTTAGCACACACCCATGCATATATGCTACATCAACACAAAAATGGAGTGATGTATGTTCATGTTTGCACAAGTAGATCATGAAAATAGCAAGCACCTGGTGGTGGCCTCTCGGCGATGGACACATTCACATGATCTTGACAGATTAGCACCAACATCTTGACGTTAGCACCGGCATTAACACGTGCACCATCTTCAGTATTAGCACTAGCATTAGCACCAGAAGCAGCTGGATCTACCATTGATCCCGTCGTTCCCTACATTTTCATAAGAAATCGCATTATAAGAAATTTGCAATAGCGACCAATAATTACATTGCATGTCGTTCTCAATGTCTTCTGACTCAAGCACTCATAAGAGACTAACAATATAATACATGGAATGCTTCCTTTTTGTTACTATGTTCAAATTACAGACTATAGTTCATCCATATAATTAGCGTACAATACAAGCAGGTTCTTCGTATAATGCATCATTAGTATGGATGCCATTAGTATAGCCACACTCACACTGATGGCTCCATTTTGCTCTCATCATGAAATAGATGCAATCCAAAAGATATATACAAAAGAGCACCAATTTGACCCACAGGCCACATCCCTCCCCCCCCAAGCAAATAGTAATACAATGCTTATGCTGAATCGGTTGTAGGACAGGTTTTACCTAAGGTCGCCGACGTCGGTAGGCTATGGGGGCGTCGAATCGGAGGTGTCTGCGGAACAACGATCTGACGGCGGAAGAGGGCGGGACGTCGATGTCGGGTCTGGTGGCAGACGAGAAGGCGGTGGCGTCATGCTGCTGCGAAGGCGGTGGATGCGGTGGAGGAGGGGGAGAGGCGAGGTGGTGGAGGAGGGGGAGAGGCAGAGACAGTGGAGGAGGGAGAGAGGCGGAGGCGGTGGAGGAGGGGCGGTGTCAGGTGTGGCGACGAGGAGGACGCGAGCTAGATCTGAGAGGGAGGCAGTGGAGGAGGGTGTGGCGGCGGGGTCGGGTGTGTGGCGGGTCGGGTGTGTGGCGCGAGGCGGAGGAGGAGGGGGCTGTCGAACCCGGGAGCGAAGGATCCTGAATTCTCTGTGTTCATACACTAGTCCAGGATTTCTAGTGTACACAGTCAAACCAAAGTGATAATCAAAACATATCACGCACTTTATAAATAATTATTCAGAGTTTATTACAAAGGGCCTAAGGCCAAATAAAGTAAAACACAGCGGAAGTAAAGCAGTAGTAGTAGGCCACACGACTTGCCATAGGCAATAAATGCAGAAGCGTAACCTAAGCGTCTGGATCCTCACCGCCCCTGGTGAAGTCTTCTCCTGAATAAAGATTATTCAGCAAGAGTAAGCACTACTACCGTGCTTGCAAGTTACACCCGTCAAGTAACAGATTGAATGCATGCATAAGGTAAACAAGGGTATTGGCAGGGTTTACTTGCATAAAACAGGATTTTCAATTTTAAATAATCATATTAATTTCCAAGGCCATTTTTTATACTTTATCTAAAATCAGATTTTAAATAACAATTTTATAGTGTGGATAACCTCCATAATTGAATGGTGAAGGATACCCTCCTATCACTTGGCTAAACGCCCAAATTCTACCACAAGGACTATCCATCCAAAATCATCTGTTGAAACCATTTTGAAACCAAAAACAAGTCTAACTCGGAGTGGCTTTGCTAGCATGTCCATGACCGTAGACGCGGCTATTCGAATAGTTTTCTACTCTGCAGAGTTTGTACAGCTTTACCCACATGAGATAATATGCTCTTTGTGTCGGCCAATCCACGCTTCCTAAGGCGTGTGACAAAGCAATTATCATAAGGCCGTTACAATGATCTACCTCAAAGTACTCATGCCCGCTAAGGTTTCGCTTCCATTGGACTGACCGTCCTCCGGGAGCCCCCTCTTGCGCCAGGTGGGACTATAGTCTAACCGACACCCACACATACAACACGGCACAAATATCTATGAGGTATCCCAAATTAATAAGCCAGGTATTGCCCATACAAGACATGTGGTGGTACGGTAAGGCGTAGCAAAATACGCTCAAAGACCGGTCCTTAATTGACTTGGACGTCTTTCAAAATCAAACCCTGGGTCTTAATCTTAACCAGATTAAGCCTGTGCATAAACCTGCACCCACTATTCATCCGTTTCGCCCAAGTCCAAACCATTTTAATTTGATTTTATTTTCCAAAATCATTTGCAAACTTCCATGACAACCCAATGCCATAGACTTTTAAACAACATTTGATTTTTGGCTAAAATTCCCCAAATCAAACATTTTTGGGTCTAAGAATGGCTAAGCATGAATAATTTCCAAACCAATTTATCTATGATGACAAAGGAATGACATTTTAATATTCAAAATTGGCCATACAATAACAATTGGAATAACTAAGCATTTAAATAGGGTATTAAAATAATTGACTAAAAATATGCATGCAATAATAATTTTAAAACTGAATTAAATAACTTTAAAATACTAGGGGCAATATGGTCAAGGGTATAACTTTCCTTCATTGAAGTCTTGAAACTCTAATTCCTCCGAAGGATCTACCTCTCCGGAATCGTCAAAGTCTATACGCGAAAGTACAACAAATTCAAATGAAAATTAAATAAATTCAAAAATACAAATCAATTTAACTCCAAATCAAAATATTATACTTTAGTCAGCTAGATAATGATTTTATACGAATTTAGCAATTTGAAACACCCAATTTGGAGTTTGGACGAAAAAGTTATGAATTTTACAAGTTTAAACCTAAATCTGTAAATTAAAAGGATTTCCCGAATTATTTTTCTGAAAGAAAATCTATTTACTGCGCAATGCTGACATCAGCCCTGGAATTTTCAGAATTTTAATTAAATTTGACTGGTGGGCCCCACGTGTCATAGACACAGTTTACATGAACCAAGTCCATGCGGCCCTGGGCTCAGGGGGAGATTTGATGTGGTGCCACATCGGCAGAAATGGGCGACGTGGCGCCCATGTGGCGTGAGGTGGCGCCACGGTGGCATGTGCGTGGCCGTGCCACGCCGCGAGGCAGTCGCGAAACCACGAGGACCGATGGTCGTCGGCGCTTCTGTTGTGGGCGACGGGCGGCGAGGTGCGATATAGAAGGAGGAGGAGACAGCGAACTCGAAGCTCTCGCCCACTCGGCGAGACGAGGGCGAGGTGGCGGCGGCGAGGTAGAAGCGGCGGCGAGGTTCGGGCGATAACGGCGGCGCGGCTCCGTGGTGCTCCGGCGTGAAGGCGGCGCGCGCGGCCAGCGGCATCACAGCGATCACGAATGGTGGTGGCGGCAAGGACGCAGGCGTCGGCGTGGCGGCGCAATCGAAGCTTTAAACTCCTTGGCGTGATGATGAACTCCAAAATCCGGCGTTCTGGGGCGAGCGCTAAGTGGATGGCGGCGTTGGGATGAGGAGAAGGCGCCGCTAGGGCTATTTATAGGCGCTCGGCGGCCCCGATGGCGTAACGGCAGCAGAGTTCTTTTCGGAACCGAAAGGAGATTTGAACGAGATTCAAACTAAATTTTGAAAAGATAAGATTCGAAATTGGTTGAGGAGGCATAAGGCTTCTAGAATGTAGGATTCTGGCGCTTAAATCGGGCGAATTGCCGTTGTCGGGTGGAACTCGGGGCGGCAACAATGGCGGCCGCATGAGAAAGAAATCGGCCGAGGAAGGAGTGGGCGGAGCGATGCATCAGATGGCGGGCCCCACTTGTTGGTGTCGGCGGAGAAAGGAAAGCAAGACGCTCGCGTGAACCGTCCAACGACGATCCAACGGCCACGGATGTTTGAGCGATCATGCGATGTGAAGCGAGCCATGGCGGGCTCTGGCGTGCGTCTTGGAGGAATGGGCGGTTGAATTGGCCCATTCACTTTGTTGGTGAATTTCTAAATGATTTTCTAATTGATTTAATTTAGATAATTCAAAATAGCTTTAGAAAATAGTAAATAGATTCAAAAATTATAAGAAAATTTACAGAAATTCTCAAAGGTATTTTGGACTTAAATAAAATATTTCCAACTATCTTTTGGTAATAAATTTTGCATATAAAATTGTTTAGCTTTAAAATAATTATGGAAAAGCTTTAAAAAATTCAGAAAATCCACACAAATAAATAAGTTTTAAATTTTCTCTGAAATTGAAATTTTTGACTGTTACAAACCTACCCCTCTTAAAGAGAATCTCGACCCCGAGATTCAGACTTGGTGAGCAAAAAGGTGGGGATACTCTGCTTTAAGATCTTCCTCTCGCTCCCAGGTGGCTTCACTTTCTGGATGGTGGCTCCACTAGACTTTGTATGAACAATGGCGGCCGCGCAAGGAAAGAAATCCAGCGCAAGGAAAAAGGAGCGGACGGGGACGATGCACTGTAACGGGCCCCACTTGTCGGCGTCAGCGGAGAAAGGAAAGGAAGACGCTCGCGTGAACCGTCCGATGACGATCCAACGGCCACGGATGTTTGAGCGCATCACATGGGTGTGGCAAAGTTTGTGGCGAGTCTGCAGCGTGCATGTGGAGGAATGGGCCGGTTGAATTCAGCCCATTCACTGTTGGTGAATTTCTAAATGATTTTCCAATTGATTTAATTCAGATAATTCAAAATAGCTTTAGAAAATAGTAAATAGATTCCAAAAATTATGAGAAAATTCACAGAAATTCTCAAAGGTATTTTGGACTTAAATAAAATATTTCCAACTATCTTTTGGTAATAAATTTTGCATATAAAATTGTTTAGCTTTAAAATAATTATGGAAAAGCTTTAAAAATTCGAAAATCCACACAAATAAATAAGTTTTAAATTTTCTCTGAAATTGAAATTTTGGGTTATTACAAGGGTGAAGGAGGCGGTGGAGGAGGAGAAGGAGGATGAGGACGGGGAGGCGGCGGGTTCAAGTGGAGGAGGCGTGGGTCGAGGAGGAGGAGGCGGGGCCAAAGGAGGAGGAGGCGGCGGTCGGGTGGTGTGGCGGAGGCGGTGGGAGGAGGCGGAGGCGGTGGAGGAGGAGGAGAAGGAGGATGAGGACGGGAGGCGGTGGGGTCGGGCAGAGGAGAGGCGGAGGAGGAGGCGGCAGGATCTGCAGCAGAGTGGAGGAGGCGGTGGGGTCGGGTGTGCGGCAGGAGACGAGGGGGAGGCGTCGGGTGCGGCGGTGGCAGACAAGGAGACGGCGCTGATTTCAGTGCGTGAGACGGCTGCAGAGGCGGTGGAGGAGGGGGAGACAGCGGAGGAGGTGGAGGCGGCGGAGGCGGTGGAGGAAGAGGAGGACAGGGAGGCGGGCCGATCATGAGGTGGGGAGAGAGGAATGGGATTGGGGATATCTTTGTATGGGGTTAGGAGTCTTAGACTTGGTGATTTCGTGGCGGTAGCGAAAAATGGGCGCGTGGTGGGGGAAAAATGGCGTGCTACTCAATTATTCGCTCCCGAGTGTATGCATTGGACAGACACTCGGGGAATTAGTTGGCCCACACGCAAAAAGGGTTTTGACCGAAAAGGCAAAGAGTTTGACCGACCAATTTAAAATAGAAGAAAATTTTGAACAATTCTAAAAAAATTTGAGGAGGTTGTGAGAATCAACTAGGTCTTACAAAAGATATTTTTAAGCACTTTTCAAACTAAAATTTGTCAGAAATAAATTATTTTGAAAACTGAATTAGTGAAAAGGTTTGAATTTTGGTGAGATCAAAATAATTTCTAAAAATTTGTTAATAATAATAATAATTCAATATAAATAATCTAGTATTTGAATAAATTATTTCTAACAATTTTACTCACACAAATATTCTAGATTCAAATAAAAGATGGAAAACAAGTTAAAATTTGAAATTTCGGGCAAACTTTATTACAATCAAACAAAGGTTTGACAATAACACATAAGTTTGGGCCATACTTTTTTGCACTAAAATATGCCAACAATCGTCTTGTTTTGTTGATTAAATGACAAGGAACACAACGGTTCAATCGGATTACAAACTCAAACCTTTTCACTAATTCAGTTTTGAAAATAATTTATTTCTGACAAATTTTAGTTTGAAAAGTGCTTAAAAATATTTTTCCTAAGACCTAGTTGATTCTCAGAATTGCCTAAAAAAATTTCTGAATTTTTCAAAATTCTGAAAATTTTAAATTGGCTAGTCAAACTCTTTGCCTTTTCGGTCAATAAATTATTTCTAGAAGATGAACAAGAGTTTTTGTTCTTATTTTCTTTTGGAACTTATAATTGAATTGTAGGTTTAAACTTTATTTGAGATTTTCCAAATGCAATAAAATATGCAAAAGTTTCCAAAAAGTCATGCATGGATTCAATTCGGTGCTTGATCAGTTTTATGACCTAATTGAGGTTGGTAAGGTGTACTTAATATCTAGAGGATCAGTGAAACTTGCTCAGAAGTAGTTTACAATGATATGAAGTAACTCTGGATGTCTCAACATGTATAGTCGCCAAA
Organism: Phyllostachys edulis; assembly: GCA_036346405.1. NCBI lineage: Eukaryota > Viridiplantae > Streptophyta > Magnoliopsida > Poales > Poaceae > Phyllostachys > Phyllostachys edulis. Next base: position 27,666,653 of record CM070551.1, read on the forward strand.
TGTTGTCAATTGTCGTTCAATGTTGTCAATTATCGTCAAATGTCGTTCAATATTGTCAATTATCGTCAAATGTCGTCAACTGTCGCGGTAGAAGTCTTCTCCTGAATAAAGATATTCAGCAAGAATGAGTACAACTTCCGTGCTCGCAAGTCTAACTCGGAGTGGTTTTGCTAGCATGTCCATGACCGCGGACGCGGCTATTCGAATAGTTTTCTACTCTACAGAGTTTGTACAGCTTTACCCACATGAGATGATTTACTCGTATTGTCGGCCAATACACGCTTCCGTAGGCGTGCGACTAAGCAATTATCACAAGGCCGTTACAATGTTCTACCTTAAAGTATTTATGCTCGCTAAGGTTTCGCTTCCATTGGACTAACCGTCCTCCGAGAGCCCCCTCTTGCGCCAGGTCGGACTACTGTCTGACCGACACCCACACATACAACATGGCACAAATAACGATGAGGTATCACAAATTATTAAGCTAGGTCTTGCCCACACAGGATATGTGGTGGTACGGTAAGGCATAGCAAAGGAATGCTCAAAGGCCAGTCCTTAATTGACTTGGGCGTCTTTCAAATTAAACCATGTGCCTTAATCCTAACCAGATTAAGCCCGTGCATAAACCTGCACCAACCATTCATCCATTTCGCCCAAGTCCAAACCATCATTTTATTTTATTTTTCAAATCATTTGAAAACTCCCATGACACACTAATGCCAAGGGTACAATTTAAACAACATTTGATTTTTGGTTAAGAGGCGGCCGTTGCGGAGCTTTGAGCTCGCAACAATGGCAGCGAGGGGTTTGTCCGCGCGGGGACGAAGGAGAGGAAGGATAAGGGCGGGGCCCACTTGGCGGTGAAAGAAAAGAAACGAAGAAAGGAGTGGACGAATCTTGACTGTTATATTTAAATCGAATGATCCCCATTGAATGGGCCGTTCGGACCGTTCGAAGGTTACAATGCATCCTAGCCGTCCATTTAAGATCGGACGGTTCACGCGCATTGGGCCGTTTGGACCGTCCGAAGAGAGGGTGTGTGGTGTGGGTGATTTTAATAGGTTTTTGATTAAATAAAATACCAGAAAAAGAAAAAGTATTTTCAAAAAATGGTAAATAAAGCCCAAAAATTATAGAAAAATACACAGAAATTCCATCTTGTCCAATGAGCATTTCCAAGAGAGGGAGCTTGTAGTTTCATTGTTGTATGAGAAGTAGCAAGTCAAAGAACATGGTAGCTGTGGAGAAAGCCAAGTACATGCTCAGTGTAACAGCCAAAATTTTTAGATTTAGTTGAAAATTACAACTTAATTATTTTGTGGATTTTCTGAAATTTTTTAAAAGCTTTTCCCTAATTATTTTAATGCTAAACAAATTTATGTGCGAAAACTTTTACCAAATAATAGTTGTAAATATTTTATTTAGTCCAAAATAACTCTAGGAATTTCTGTAAATTTTTATAGATTTTTTGCAATTTATTTGCTATTTTCTAAAGCTTATTTCAATTATCAGATTTAAATCAATTGCTAAATCAATTAAAAATCATTTCCTTCGTTTTGGGCCGAAATTCCAACTCCGGCCCAATCCTCTTTCCCTTTCGACCCACTCTCACCCGTACCACACACCCTCTCTCTCACCCATTGGCCCCACCTGTCATTCGCACGCGCGCCCGCAAGTTAAAACTTCCAATCAACATCAACCGTCAGATCTTAAAACAACGGCCAGGATGCATTGTAATCTTCAGACGGTCCGAACGGCCCAACGCGCCTGACCCGTCCGATCTTAAATGGACGGCCAGAATGCATTATAACCTTCGGACAGTTCGAATAGCCCATTCAATGGGGACCATTCGATTTAAATCTAACGGCCAAGATTCACCCGCTCCTTTCTTCATTTCTTTTCGGACGAGGATGAGCGCGTCAACGGGCCGTCCATTCTTGATCGGACGGTCCACAACGATTTGAGCGTTCGGATCGTCCGAACGGGTGAGCACGATCTAGCCGTTAAAATTCAATCGGACGGTCCACAAAGATTTGAACATTCAGACCGTCCGAACGGGTGAGCACGATCTAGCCGTTAAATTTCGATCGGACGGTCTACAACGATTTGAATGTTCGAACGAGGATGGAGCGTGCAAACGGGGCCATCCGATCTTGATCGGACGGTCCAAAATGATTTAAATAGGTTTTTTTTTATTAAAAGCTGTTGCGAAAAGCTTCCCATTTGAAATAGCTTCCGATTTTTTCGGGCGAAAAGTTAAAGTCGTTCCAAACAGTCCCTCGCTATCTGCAACTGCAAGCTGCAAAGGAAAGGAAAAAAAAACAAAGGACTCGTGCTGCATGCAAGCATAATCGCGCAGATTCCAATCGAGCCGGTGGTCTCTCCGTGCATGCATGTGCGCTCCCATCCAAAATTTGACCATCAATCCATCATGAACTGATGATTAATTCAATAACTCCATGCATCAACTCAACAACAGGGGTCGATAGATTCCACGGGCCACGGGGTCTCGACTCTCGAGCCCTAACTGCCCACGACCACCTACCTACCCCTGCCTTTCCCTGCTTATAGATTTTCCAGTTGAACAAGAACCTCTTCGAGACTCGATCCTTCATTATGTAAACCCGATTTTCAAAAGCTGTCGCACGAGCAGATTTTCTCGCTGAATTAAAAATCTTTTCAAGCTAACCACCGCTGCTACACATGCATGGGAGGATCTGCCGAAGCAACAAACGTACAACCTGAGTACGCTGCACGCGACATTATTTCCCGCAAATAATACGCGCTTACCATTCACCAACGCACCGGCACCACCCGGGGCATGCATGCAACCAACGCGCAGCCAATTATTCGGCCGATCGACGAGACGACGACGAGCGAGCGAGAAGACAAAAGGCAAAATGACACTATTTTACTCGCCGTCCCGTCGCGTGTGTGGCGTGTGCGCGTCGTCGCCTTCGGCCGGGAGCCTGGGATCCTCGTGATCCACCGAAACGACAGGGGCGCACCGCGTCTCCCATCCCAAGTACCTTTCCGGCTAATTTCCCCGTCCGTTGCCTTGCGACCCGAACGCCAGCTCCGAACGGCACGCGCCGATTGGCCGATTTTGGCCTCAAGTCGTGGGGAAAAGCAGGGCAAAAGGCGCGGCCCCGTGCACGAGCTAGTGCGGGGGCTTTCCCATCAGTTCTTGGTTCGAAACATCACAAAGGAGCTCCCGCTACGACGGAAGTGCATCCATGTCCTTTTCCGTACTCGTGCAGTTAGAAAAGGTGAAAGCGGTATTTTACTTGAAGATAATTCTTAGCTAATGGAATACTAGTACTAGTGGTATCTTATTAATTCAATAACACCAGGGAGTAATAAATTCAATAACACCAGGGAGTAATTAATTTAGGCACAGAAGAGATCGAAACTTTTAGTGAGAAGATGTCTGCTCATGTATATCTGCTTATCGCCTTTCTGCCATGATAACGAGACAGAACAACTTTCTCATATCCTTCAAAAGTTATTCCTAGTTTTTTCCACTGCCTTTGATCTACTCATCTACAGCCCCGTAGAAGAATCTTGATAGTGACAGCTCTCTATTTTTCTCCCTTTTCCTTCCTCCTAGTCGGATAATGACATAGGCCTCGTGCTACTTTGTTTATGCAGTGGGTTGCAGGCCAGTGTGTAACTCGTGTTGTCCTGACACAGTGACACGGCAACTTGGTGAGAACGCCATAAGGGGAAGCTAGCTATGAGGTGGAGATGAGGTGCTTATTGTACTCTCCAATCTCTTTCGAATTACTAGCGTCTTATTTGGCAGGATTAGTGAGAGTGTACTGTGGTACTGCATAGGGTGTGTTTGGTTGACGAGATGAAGTTGAATGAGTTGAGATGATCTTGTACCATATGGTTTTATTGTTTTGGGTGAATGAGATGATTCAGCATCTAGAGATAATATTCCTCAAATTTGTATTCCACCGTCTAGGATAAGATAGGATCCATTGAAGCAACCAAACACACAACTGAACTGTTCTTTTTTTTTCAGGTAGGAGTGCAGGCAAATATTGGAGTGGTTCGCTCTCGTAGAAAAAAGTAATAATACAATAGGATGAAACTTAAGAACTAAAAGAGGAACATCAAAAGGTGCTCTTATCCCACAGCAATATCGTAGAACAGAATATATCCTATGGTCAAAAGCCGTACCAGGGAAACTGAAAACCTCATTTTCCTAACTAACTAAAAAGTGTGCAGCGGTACAGGCTACAAACAAATTTAGAATTCAAGCACAGTTTTCACTCGAGAAAAGGCTAATATTGGCAGCTGACGAGAACACATAACTAAACAGGTAGTCAGGTAGTGCTACTAAAAGAAAAGGAATATTGCTCTACCATATACGCTAGATCCATTGCTAACATCGCCGGCCATGCATGGAGAAGTCATGTTTGATTCTAGATTTATTGAAGAGATAGTAAGCCCCATTTTTCTCGCTCAAAAATTCAAGAAAAGAAAAGAAATTGTTATTTCTTTCAACTTTACCGCTATGAAAGTAGAAAGGCAAGACACTTCGTTTTTGTAAGACCAATCTCTATTGGTCGATGTTGACTTCAAGACTAGTCTATTTTCCTGTGAGGTGGCATATGCAAACAGGCATCTTGATTGTTACGAAACCTAGGGTTTTATGGGTAATTACCAAAATGCCTCTGGAAGGGGTTCACTCATGTAGTCTATAAATATGGCTTATAATTGTAAAGAGAGGATGGATGATGAATAGAAAGAGCTCCACCTTTCTCTCTCACATACACTTGTGTTCATCTTGCTCATATTGTTTTCATGTGATTGATCATGTTATGAATTGTTCTCCGAGTCACTAACGTGACGACTACCGAAATCTCAACACGTTATCAGTATGATTGCTCTTCATCGGTCAAATCGGATATGTCGTTCTATATGTTGTCAAGTAGATCGATTCGTCCTTCTTGATTCTAATCACAGATTAATTTGTGATCTATCGCATGACTCTGCGCATCATCAATGTGGTGACCGGGCACCAGGAGACGTCAATGGCAAAGGTCGGCACATCGTTCGCGTGAACTTTGGATCATGCACAAACCGCAGCAGGGGCGAAGATGGGCCTCTGGCCGGTTGGGCAACGGCCCGAGGCCCAGAAAACATGTTAGAGCAAATTTTTAGTATGCATATAAAAAACTAGTGCACAGTAAACGAGCCCTAGGTTTACCGGCCAGCTCGAGGCAGTCGGCCCAGCGAAGCGGCCCAGGCGCCAACGCGGAGCGGCCCAGGCCCCAGTGCCCCTCCCGTTCGGCCGAAATGCAAAGGCGAGCTGCGAGCTCCTTCCCCAATCAGTCTTCTCCTTTTCTCCTCCAATCTCAAACATCTTTCCTCCTCCTCCTCCAATCTCAAATCTCAAACCAGTTCCTTCCTCCAGCCGCCGCCGCCCATGAACAGTCACGAGGGAATGGTCGAACTCGCAGGAAAAGCGTGCTCGACCCCATCCTTGGTGGGGCTAACCGGAGAGAGATGATCACCAGATGCTGATGAAGTTCCGGAATAATGGCTTCCAAGACTTGTCGTGCCAGGTCGGACGGCCTTAGACGAACTCAAACATTTGGAGGGTGAACCCTCGCCATGTTCTGGATCTATCTTGGAACAGTACTGATCATAGTCGGATTGACTCTTGCCCTCTGAGGAAACTGGTCCATCAGTTGGATGTAACATTGTGAGGGATAAGGATCCCTCCTCAACTCTATCAGTGGTATGGTCTCCTGGATCTGATGAATGATCTCTGAAGGCAATATTACCATCGGATGATACAATACTCGGCTCGTAGTTGAAGCCAGCATCCATGTCGATATCTGTGTAACCGGCCAAATCGAACCAGTTCTCCTCGTTCCACTCTCCTGCCATGAAAGCATTAGAGTTGGGAAAAATAAGGGAAACCTATTGACAAGAAGTTTCCCACGGACGGCGTCAACTGTCGGTGTTTTAGAACCGATCTTACGTAATGATTGTTTGATTCGGGGGGTCTCCAAGACTCAAATCACGCAGAGAGAATGACACAGAGATTTTTATACAGGTTCAGGCCTTCTCCGGAGAGAATAACAACCCTACTCCTGTGTGGCTATATTGAGTATGCTGGTCACAGATCAAAAGAAAGACTCAAGTCTAATGTCTTGTGCTCTTGATTACGCCTATCTTCTTGCTTTCTGCTGATTCCGCCCTTTATATAGAGCTCAAAGTGGGCGTCGATTTCTCCAATCCAAAGGACACCTCAACGCTTCAGATGATGAAGCGGTTATTAGTGATTATTGCTGGAATAGTAATGTCCCCACATCGCCAAGCGGTTATCATCAGGGCAGAGAGTTTAATCGTGCAATTATTCCAGAGAATAACAACGTATACTAACTGTTTAGATGCCCTAATTAATTGTGCCTACTTGTCTGTAAGCTCAATCAATTATAGGGTGGTCGTAGTTGACCTGGTCATAGAAGAACTTACGACCATATGGTGGTCGAAGAAGATCTTACGACCATGTGGTGGTCGTAGAAGAACTTACGACTATGAGGTGGTCATAGAAGAACTTATGAGTTATGACCATGAGATAGTCATAGAAGAACTTACGACCATGATGTAGTCGTAGAAGATCTTACGACTCCAGCTTCTCTCTTATGAACATTAAGGGGTATACTCAAGAACCATACGATGGTGTTATTATCCATAATAAGAATGACAGATAAATAATTAAATGAGGATTATTAGATCCTCGTCAGCCCAGATAGCAAAAGGGAAATTATTTTTCTCAGTGGCACTAGAACAATCCTAGTCAAACAAGCCTAGTCATATGTTGATCTCTCATAAATCATTTTGGCTAGAAAACATCATATTCCTCAAATAAGTACAGAATAACTTATAGCCCTAAGACTTGGAGTCTATATAACACTATCCTCCACCACACTGATTTTGTAATTGAAGAACTTTGTAAGTAGAATGTTACAGAGTTTATATTGGTTTCACGCCAACAAAATTGTACTCCTGTTGAAGTATGATTGCAAATATTTGCTAAAACTCCGATTTAATTTCAAGTAAATGCCTGATGTACTCGCTATCACTCGGGATTTTATAGTTGGCATGAAAAGGGGAGGAAATTGGGCATGTGTAGGATATTGGAAGCTAAGAGGTATAGAAAAATGTTCCAAACAAGAGTCATGGTAGGCATAGTGGTATATCCTAGGTCAAAGCCACAAGTAAATTAGCCCAAAGCAATAAATTAATCTAGTTTATTTTGAGAGATAATCAAAGTAAATTGCATGATTATTATCCTTATCCAGTTGATATGGAAAATGACATTTACGTCATTGTTGATACCCATATGTTGTTGGCAACCATAATCATTACTACCCACCAAGGGCAATTGATTTGTGCTTTCAGCAATATGTTAACCGCCAGCATGTGGGAATGCACACGGCAAACTGACGGCCGCTTGATGCGGTCGCACATATGCCATATTGGCTAGGCACCGAAGTGTGTCATACTCATCGGAAATGACACATGCATAAATTGGTAAATACGGTCTACAACTGCATCGCCACCAGAAGCCATTTTATTTGCTTGAAGCAAATATAACTCCCGAAATAAAATATAATGACATATTGGATTTTGTTGATCCTGAATGATTTAGATTTGGCCATGTTGATTCCTGCATTACAAATTAAAATCAGGCATACAATTTATCATCCTTAATTAAATATGGTGTTCCTGTTGAACAATAAATATTCTCGTAGTAGAGTAAAAAAAATCAGAGGTTAGCCGAGTAGAAGTCCAATCAATTATCTTTTTAAGATAACAGCTAAAAACTCCTACTCATTCAGTATAAATTGAAAACCAAAAAAGAAGTTTAGGGAAAATTTAAATATGGTATGTTTGGTAGAAAATTACAAACATAACTAGTACTCGTATAAAACGAACAGGCCAAGACCGCTGGATCCAGGAAACATGCCAAAGTTTTGATAGAGAGCAGTAGACCACAGAACAAAAACCCACCACCAATTCTTTCAACCCTCGATAGCCACCTATCTTGACCACCGGTCCACCAAACCACACCACACCCTTATGATCATGAAATTCCACCACAAAAATAACAACATTACTAACAAGAAAAACCCTAGCCCTGCCGATGCTATCCACATAGCACACACATTTCTAAGGACACAAGCATGTACACAAAACCCCAGCAAAATTAGAACACTTGTAACCTCGTCCTACCGTTATTTTACAATCTTGCAGAGCACCAGATCTAGAGTGGCAAAGCATTGGCCCAAACAGTACTGGAAAATATGGGATCAAATATGACATTTGATTTCTGCTTATGCATCGTTCTTGATCGATTACACCTGGTTCTTGGACGACGCCGCCGCCGCCGCTGGGTCGACGCGGGTCTGCGCGGACTTGAGCATGAACCCACCAACCCCTGACTTGTCGTGATCGTCCTCGTCGTGGTAGACGTACGCGAACCCACCGTGCCGGGTCAGGTCCATGCCGGCCATCTCGTCGTCGGCCGAGATGCGGAGCAAGCCCAGCTTCTTGAGCGCGTAGAAGAGCGGGCCCATGGTGCAGCTCACCCACCCGGTGATGACCAGTATCTGCACGACGTGCGCGGCGAGCAGCCGGCCGCCGCCGCCCATGAACAGCCCGTACGGCCTGCCGGCGCCGTAGATCTCCTCCACGTACTTCTGCTTCGCGAACAGCGCCGTGAAGATGATCCCCCACGCGCCGCAGCCGCCATGGAGCTGCGCGGCCTCGAGCGGGTCGTCGTACTTGAGGCGCGCGGCGAGCGCGTTGAACCCGATGAGCACCCACGCCGAGACGAACCCGCAGATGATCGCCGCCCACGGGTCCACCACGCTGCACCCCGCGGTGATGGCCGCGAAGCCGCCGAGCAGCCCGTTGCAGACGTCCACCACGTTCCAGTGCCCCGTCTGGAGCCGCTTCCCGAACAGCGTCGTGAGCGCCGCCACGCTGCCGGCCAGCGTCGTCGTCACGGCGGTGCGGCCCACGCCCGACCACTGCCCGTGGATGCTCCCGGAGGGCTTGTACGTCTTGAGGATGGTGGTGAAGGACCCAGGGTTGAATCCGTACCACCCGAACCACAGCAGGAACGTCCCCAGCACGACGAGCGACGCGCTGTGGCCCTTGAGCGCCACCGAGCGCCCGGCGTGGTCGAAGCGGCCGATGCGGGGGCCCTCGATGAGGGCGCCCCAGAGCCCGGCGACGCCGCCGACCATGTGTACGACGCCAGAGCCGGCGAAGTCGATGACGCCGGACTTGAAGAGCAGCGGGCCGGACGTGCGGCTGGCGGATGCCCACCCGTCGGCGGACCAGATCCAGTGGGACACCACAGGATAGACGAACCCGGTGAGGAACGCCGAGTAGATGAGGTACGCCACGAACTGCGTCCTCTCGGCGATCGACCCGGACGTGATGCCGGCGGCGGCGATGGCGAAGGCCCACTGGAAGAGGAAGAAGTCGTAGTCGAAGCCGGTCTTGGGCATGTTCTTGAGCCCGAAGAACTGCCTCCCGATGAACCCGTTGGACGGCGTCCCGAAGGCGAAGGCGAAGCCGAAGAGGTAGTAGAACAGCGCGCCCGCGGCGGCGTCGAGCACGTTGGTGAGCATAATGTTCATGGTGTTCTTGGCCCGGACCGACCCCGCGCAGAGCATCGCGAAGCCGAGCTGCATGGAGAACACGAGGTACGCCGAGAAAAGCAGGTACGTGGCGTCCACCGCGGACGCGGTGTCCGCGAACTGGTTGCACAGGTAGTCCGTCGCGTTCACCGCCGGCCCCAGCAGCGGCGCCAGGTCCGCCGCGCACGTCGACATCTTCCTCCTCTTCTTCTTCTCCCCCTGAGCTAGCAACGAACGCTCACTTCCACTAGACTATAAAAGTACACGGAGACAGGGCTGGGAGATGTGGCGTGGGAGGCTGGGGGCAAACGGTGGCGTCGGATTTATAGGAAGATCGGCGTGCGCCGTGCGGGAGATGACGATAAAAAAAGGCGCAAATGGGTGGCTTTATTTTGTGATGGGGAGCAGGGGAATCCGGGAGGCATGGGATGGGGTTTTTGATTTGGCTCGTTCGTAGGGTGGGGCCCACCAGCAGTGAATCTTCTGTGGTGGCCAGGCCGGGGATCCCCTTCGAATTTCGATTAGGGAGGGGTGGAGCGGTTTCGGGATCCTGGGGAATACCGAGAACGAGGAGCAAGGCGATGTACAGTGCTGCAGACGTCAGATTCATCCTATCAATATCATGTTACATAGGTGTTAAATTTTAGGGAAACGATAGGGTACTTACGTATAGATGGATCGGACGCTCAACTCACTTCACTTATGAGCATATTTCGCGTCCGAGCTCCCCCCACTCATTCTTATCCCCTCCTCCCATTCTGCTATAGCTAACAGCAGCAAGTGCTCTCCACTCATTTCTTCTTCCCATTTCTTTGCTTAGCCTCCCAATCCTACGCTACCGCCATTTACTTACCTCCCGATCTTGTCCTCCTCACGCCGACTCGGCCGCCTCGCCACCTCTTCCGCCCTCAACCACCTTCACATGGCTTCTGCCAAGATCTCTCAATGAGCCGGCTCGTCACGCCGTCGACACCGCCACCGCCTCTTGCCTCCCCACGGTTCAGTGCCACCGCTTACCTGGCTCGCCTGCTCAGTCCAAGCCATGCCTAGTTCTTCCCTCCTCGCTCTGTCGGCCCGGCCCTCCTCTGTCTTGGTGAGCCCCTCAAGCGCCTCCGTGAGTGTTACAACAAGTGGAAAAAACTTGTTGCATTTTAGGGGAAAATTTGTTGCATACATTGGAAAAAATGTTGCATACAAATTTCCGAGATATTGTATTTTTTCGATATGTTTGATGTCTCCAGATGTGTCTATTTGATTCTGAGAATAGTTGTGTTATTTTGATTGTGAAAATGTTTTGTTTGCTTGATTATGAGATTTTGAGGTAATGTTGTATATGAGTGTTTGATATGTTGCAATAAGAGGAAGAAAATATTGCATCTTGTATTTCTTAGTGTTGCATGGATCCGGACCGTACGGTGGGACGTCCGAGCCGAAGCGCCCTAAATTTTATTTTTCTCTAAAGCGTTTAGCTTCACTTCTCTCTCTAAAATAAGACTTATAAACTAAATTAAATATCACATCTTTTCACCCACCCTACTCTCTCTACTGCCCTATTTCACTTACATATGGACCCGTGTTTTTTAGCTAGCACCGATATAACTACTTGTACCGATGTCGGCATTTTAGTTGATAGTATCGGATTTTTTTTAAAATAATCTATTTTTTATTAGAAATTACAAATATATTCCGGCGATAAATTTTTTTACAGAAATATACTCCCGTCGCCGAACCATTAGGGCGAATCAATCCATTTGGGCGATCGGTTCTGTCGCCGAACAATTGGGCGACTGAATCTTGTCACTGGGCGACTGGTTCCTGTCGCCGAACCATCATGCGATCAATCTCGCCATTTGGGCGATCGTTCTGTCGCGAACAATCAAGACGATTGAATCCCGCCATTTGGTAAGGCGACAGTTCCAAATCGCCAAACCATAAGGCATGTGAGCCCCAACCGCTTTTGTTGTTGTTAATTATTGTTTAATTGAGTTGTAATGAATATTACATTTTCTAGGTGAACTAAATTTAGCAAATCTGATTGTGTCATGATATTTATTTTGAAAATAATAGTGTTGTGACGCCGTTAGTTGGTCTGCTTTGTTATTTTCAGAGAATATCATAGGTACGAAATTTGTCGGACTCGCAATAACATTTTGTGATCGTGGTATATTGTTGTAGTCGCTAAATTTCAGCTTGAATTTTGTGAGAACGATTGAGACGAGAATGAGTTGTAAGTACAAAGGTAAGTGATATTACGATGCACGGAGTCTCCTCGATGTAGTCGTCTGAACGTATATGCGATATATAGGCACGCAATCGATGTCGTACTTTATGGAGCTTATATGAGATTATGAGTGAAGGGCCGAGAACGCTCGTTATGATTATGAACATGCCCTAAAACATGGAGGATTCAATGTCGGTGCGAATGGTTCTTTCTCGATTCCACTAGAAGAGGCATACTTGCAATATAGTCTTGCTTTGATGGCTTAGCGAGACACGAAGCGTAACTACATTAGAGTCCGCAGATGTAAGCACGCTACACGTAGTCACATGGCATGATGGTTCACTAATAGCTTTAGTCAACCTCGCGTAGAAGTGTCTCGAAGAGTCCATAGTCTGCGATCTGTTGTGTAGTGTTGTGTAGAGTTGGGTTTGGTTCAACCCCTTTTATAAGGCCCATGGTTGGCATGGTGTGGTCAAGTCGATCCGAAAAGCCTAACCCTAAACCTAAACCCTAAACTGCGCAAAGCTGCCTCGTGTGGTCTTGTCACTGAGCAAAGCTGTTCCGTGTGGTCTTGTCACTGCAGAAAGCCATCTCCTTTGGTCTTATCATCGCTTAAGTTGCCCTGGGGTCTTGTCATTCTTAAAGCGCCTGTGTGGTCTTGTCACTTCGAAAGTCAGTCTCCTTTGGTCTTATCACTACATAAAAGCCGCCCGTGTGGTCTTGTCATTTGCGCAAAGGCGGCCGTGTGGTCTTGTCACCGCAGTAAAGTCGTCTCCTTTAGTCTTATCATCGCGCAAAGTCGCCTCATGTGGTCTTATCATCGCGCAAAGCTGCCTGTGTGGTCTTGTCACCGCACAAAGTTGTTTCCTTTGGTCTTATCATCTGCATAAGCTGCCCCGTGTGGTCTTGTCACCGCAGTAAAATTCGTCTCCTTTGGTCTTATGAGTCGCAAAGTCGCCTGTTGTGTTGTCACCGCGCAAAAGCGCATCGTCTAGTGTTGTCATCTCGCAACCTAATATATTACCCGCTTTGTTATTCTCCTCTCTCTGAACTATAAAATGCACGCCCCACGCTCGGAAATCAGGACCACTCGACCCTTGAAACCGTAGGAAGAAGAACCTTCTCCGTTTTACAGTAACATACGATGGCAGACGCCCAGGGACCAGTCCAACCGGGGTCGCCGAAGCCAGACCTTCTCCTCGAAAGGATGGAGGACTTCGGCCCTAACCACCGGTTGATGCCGAACAAGCGTGCTCAACCTAAGTGGCCGAAATGCAGACACGGGGAGGACGCTATCGTGCAGGTCATAGATGGCCCTTTCGATGGTGGACGGCGTTTCTTCCGATGCCCATACTCTGGGGTAAATAGTTTTGTTTATGTTATCGCTAATACATCGCCCATACTAACCGCCCTTGTAGCGGATGGCGAAATGCAACTTCACCCGGATCGATCCTCCCCATGAACGACATGTTCAGCGGTACGTGGATGTATTGTGGAACCGAATCTTTGATTTGGAGGCACAAATTGACGATCTCAAGGAGCAAAATGATGACCTCCGTCAACAGATGCAGTGCGAGAGGGGCAATGAGGAGGTCGTGAACATAGGAAGTTCCTATGATCCCACATCTCTTTGTACAACCCTAGTCGCATATGTGCGTGCCACTACAACGACGGCCAGCCACGTCCGAGGCGCCCAAGTCGAGAACACTCTATGTGGGTTGCGAGAGGCACCTTCTACAATTAGGCACGGGCGGAGAAGCTTGTACGTCGCTAGTGTCCCCTTTTATATGCACTTAGGTTGAATCTCCTAAAGCATGTAACTAAATGATGAACGCGTTATTGCGGTTGCCTTTTATCGAGTTGACATGTTGCATCGATGTGTCGCGTGCTTTAAGTTATATGCATCGAACAAACTCATTCACGAGTAGGTAATGATACTGGTTTATTCTCATTCATGACGGACTGCGATGCATAGGTCAAGAGTGGACATTAAATCTCATTACAACTGAACTTCTACTTGGCAACAAACATGCATTGAAAAAACATGCATTATATGAAAGAGTATACAGAAGAACGCAAAAGTAATCCAGGCATCATATATGAAGTGCAAAATTTAAGTATCACATAACGAAGAAATCTCTGACCAAGGTCAACAAGACGCCTCCTACTAGCCCTCCCCTCAACCGCACCCCCAAATCCTCCCGCGTCGCCACCGCCCACTCCACCTCCGTGTCCTCCCCTACGGGCTCGCTTCGGCGCCTTCCTCTGCGCTGGGTGTCGGGGCCTCGGGCCCGAGAGGGAAAGACGGTCTGGAGCCCTCATCTGACGAGGACCGAGAGGCAAAGGGGTGGACAGCACTGGCTGCTGTGTGGGTGCTGGCGCACCAAGAAGCTGTGAGTTTGACAGTAACCTCGGCGGGTGTGGGGAGGTGTGGGGGTGAGGTGCCGGTCCTCGCCCACCAAGAAGTCCTGCGTGTCCACGCCCTGTGCATCCACGTCCTGGCTGGCCCACGCCGCTGAGGACACCCTCCGCTCATAGGGCAATGTACCGCACAAAGAAAATATTATTAGTTAATAAAAACACGAAGCGTCTTGACAAACGAGAGACGTGGCGTACCCTCGGCTAAGCGCCATGGCGCGCAAGACTAAGCCGCCCACACGGAAGTGTGGCACGTCATCTGCGCCTTGCGTGTCTTTGCGTGTGGAGGAGAAGAACGTGTGGAGGCCCGACGTAGTCGCGACGCCGCTGTCTGCGGGTTGTCCGCGGCGGACCTTCCGCATCCTCGTGCCTCGGCGGTGTCGGACGTGGTGCGCCGAGCGCCCTCGTCGAGAACGCGTCGACGTCGGGCGTGGCCGACCTCCCTTTCTTTGTCTTGCTGCCGGGACGGGCGTGGAGGGCGGATCGTGAACCAGCCGGCGTGCTAACCTCCGGATCTCCGGCACGCATAACAACGGCTCGAAAATCGTGTGGCTCGCTTGTCCAAAACGATGGATAACCTGGGCCGTGTCCTCGCGTGTGCCCTCCACATCGTCCGTGAACCTCTGCAGCCTAGGAGCGGCAGTCCGTCGCAAGCTGCTGAGCCATGCCCGCCTACATCGAAAACAAGACACGGTGAAAACTGTAATGGCGGATACCAGAAGCGAAATTTTCGAAGTCGGATGTAGCGTCATCGTTGTGCACGTCTGCGCTAAATGCATAGGGTACGGTTTGATCTTGCCGGACCGTGGTGCGGGCTCGCGTCTGCGGCAAGCACGAGCTCGGTACATGTCCGAGGAGCGCATCAAATAATGTACTCGCTCATAGCTCCCGTGGTCGTAGGGATGTCCTCCACGCACGGTCTGTAGCGCGTCCTCCCATCGCCCTACCCACGAGTCCATCCTACTCCCCGATTCGTGCATGGCGACTCCTTCCCATCAAGATGCAAGACGTAACATGTAGTTAGCAGTCGTGTGTAAGGGACGACAACAAAAACAACTGATGTATGCTATGAATGTCGACGTTAGGTTACGATGTCTGCACAAAACACTGCTGAGCATGCAGGAGTGCGGCTCCACTTTCGAGACAATCCAGTTAGTCTCATATTTCGGTCTATGCGCGTGCACTCGCCAGGACAACCGCCTGCTCGCATTTGACGGTGTACTGCTCTTGGCTAGATTTGACGACCCGAAACGTTCGTTGCATAGACATAGCCCATAGCTTAATGGCATCTGCAAGGATGCCTTATCGCTAAACATTGAGTGCAACCGAACCTCAGGGCATGGTACTCCCACGGCGATTCGTGCTCGCTGTGCGTACATAGACCCTAAGCGTCAAATCTGTTCCATTCACGGGGGATGGGAGCTCCGTCCTCATCGGAACCGTCCTCGTCGTCTTCTTCTAAAGCTTCCTCTTGACCAAGGCTATCCGGTCATCGCTTTCTATTTGATGCAATATGTAATCCCTATGCTCTCCTTCATCGGCTGTCTCAGTAGGCTCACCATGCGGTGGCCGATCTTCCTCTCCTGTATGTACCGCGTCGGGCTCATCACAAGCAACATTCTCTGAACTCCTCGTAACCGACCCTCCCGTCCTCTTCTTGACAACATATCAGGCACCAGAAGTCTCGCACCACCCGGATGATATCCGGGGGGGCTGCCTTCTTCTTTGGGCATGGTTGCACAAGTATCATACACTCATATCCATAGCGCCGACATCCTTCTATAAAGCCCTTCCACACCGCCGCGCGCGATCGGTCTTCTCAACTCCCACCGATGTTCGTGGAGACCGGCTCCAAAGCCCTTGTATGTCCATTAATTTGCACCTCGGGGTTCAAAGAGAAGCTGGGTCGACGATTACTTCACATCTTCGATTCGTGCATTCTCGCCGTCCGGGTGTACAGAGTGGCTTGTCAAAACTACTCAAGTCAACACCCCACGGACTTTCCACGAACGGCTGCACCGTAATGCACTTTCAATGTAGTGGGTACATGCATGACTTATTGTATGGTCGCAAATATTTCCAACATTGCAATTAGTCATTTCATAGCATACGACATGCAAATCTCGCTACATTGTAATTTACATTTGTAAGGCCCTTACGCCTATCATCGACAACTACACGACAAAGATGATCAAGACGTCATTCATTCCTTAAGGCAGAGGCCACAATGAACGTGTAGTACGATATTGATTCAACCTAAAACCAATTCGACGCTTATCTTGCAATCCGAAATGCTACAAGTGGCATTTCGGTCTTCTACCAATTACGTAAGTCGGTTAGTTCATACTAATTTACTTCTACTAATTAGTTTATACAAATAATTCATCCTCCTTATGTGCTCGGTCACGCATTATTCACCCAATAATAGTCGGCCACGCACATACCGACAACATTTCGATTTTCTATTTTTTTCTCTAACTACAATTTCCTACGGGTGCTACTATACTACTCATTTAACTAAATAAACTATTTACCTACCCAAAAAAATACACTACAAAATAAACTATTTTTTCTCTAACTACAGTTTTTATCGCTACTACTTACATACAAATCAACAACATTTCGATTTTCTATTTTTTTCTCTAACTACAATTTCCTACGGGTGCTACTATACTACTCATTTAACTAAATAAACTATTTACCTATCCAAAAAATAAACTATTTTTTCTCTAACTAAAGTTTTTTATCGCTGCTACTTACATACAAATCAACAACATTTCGATTTTCTACTCTGTTTTCTCTAACTACAGTTTCCTACGAGCGCTACTTACAGTTTCCTATGCGTAGTGCAGTCAGAGATTCTACTCTGCTTTTCTCTACCTACGATTTTCTCTGGCGTTACTTACACTATTATTTTATCTAACTAAACTATTTACCTACTAAAAGAATGCACTACAAAATAAAACAAACTTACCTCGCAATGAAATTTTTCTCTCTTCTCCTCTCCTCTCTTTTTTCTCCCTCCTCTCTTTCTTCTCCTTCCAACTACTTGTAATCCGATGCAGATCCGCCGGGGAGCATTTAGTCGATGATAGTATCGCATACCTGCCGCGGACTGGCCTACCGGCGCCGATGCGTGATGACTAACGGTCCGGCTTCTATCTGCTTCTAGCACCGATAGGCTTGAGTTCCAACCGTTATGATGCGTGCTCCAGTTGCAACCATGGCCTATTTCTGTTAAAAAATATCGCCGAATATTTTTGTAATTTTAAATAAAAATAGATTATTTTAATAAAAAATTCATAGTATCGCTACCTGCCGCGGTTGGCACCGGCGCCGATGTGTGCTAGAAAGTTTCTAGCACCGGTTTGGTTGTGCTGCTGTGCATGGCCTAACGTTGCTGGACGCGATTCATGATGTGGTGGCTTTCCGATCGTGTACTTCGTGTGTGTACGAGCTGGCATGCGACAAATGACGGGATATATTGGTTGGTTGATGTACGTATGGCCTGAGATTCATTTCTCCTTTTTTTTTTCGTGTGCGTTTCTAATAAAATCGACCTTTGTTTGTTTCGCATAGTCCGTTCTGCTCTGTTTAGATGGCTGTGTGGTTATTTTTCTCATTTTTTTGGGGTTGATTCAACAGATCGGGGGTTCTATATTTTCTTTTGGCATTTTAATCTTACAATTCAAACGAGCGTGTTCGCTGTGGTTGTTGTGATTTGTTGTTAGTCGAATATAGTTATATATTATAGGAATATTTTGTTAGTCAAATATAGTTAGTTATAATAATATTTATGGTTCGAGTAAGATTTTGTTGTTATCTTTACTACTTAAAAAGATTCTAGTAGTGGTGAGTGATGCGTTCTTCTTTCCCTTCCCCTCTCACAACCCATCCACGCCGACAGGTGGGACCAGTGCGCGACTGCTATCTCTATCCCCGCACGGCTCCACCTCTTCTCATCCCTTCTGTCGACTTCTGGACCCTCGTCTCACGCACCCCCACTTCTTCTCCATCATCTCTCCCATGGCGATTTCCCTACGTGCCAGGCCCTCTCGTCGTGATTCCTCCGTCTGCCGTCCCGCCCCCAACACCACCCTCGTGTATGCCCTCTACCCTCAATGCCTTGTTTGTCATCATCGTCAAAGCATTGCGGCGCAGTGCTCGCCACCCTCACGTCGTTCCTCGACCCGCACCATTGCGGTTGCTTCCTATACTCCACAGGCAAGTTCGAGCTCCTCCGTCCTTACCGTTATGAAGTGGGCAGGCTCTGCGAAGCTCTAGGCTCATGGCCCCAAATCAGCTCGACGACTCGTTGTTTCACTGCCCACCAGTCGCTCGACGAAATGTCTTGCTCATTATTTTCTTATTTGATCGCTCTCATCTCTCCTCAACATCTAATCCCACTCTCGATCTCATTTCTCACAATGCGGAAAGTATGTAGCGGTCAGGCGGGAGCAGCACGGTCGCACGACATCGGCAGCAGGTAGGTCGAGGGCGAGGGACATGCGGCACAGGTGTGGCTGGCCAAAGGCGAAGGCCACATGCGACGCAAGCACATCAGGTCGAGGACCGGTCGTGCCGATCGGCGTAGCGTGAGCAAGCATCTGCAGACGAATCGGCAAAGCTTACGGTGAGATATAGCTCCCTTGTTCTAGTCTTTACCTCTGTACGTAGGCATGTGGTACAGCCATATCCAGTCAAGTTAGCTCTCAATAGGCTTAATGTGAAAATTTAGGAATTATTAATTTCATTGGCTCCTGCGATGATTGTGCAGTTGCTTCCAATTTGGATTGAAACGATCCAAAAGCTAACATGACATTAATTCATTAACTCATGAAGTTTGATCCCAGCAAGCTAACATTACTTAATACTGAGAGCGTTTGATGAAATATTTATTGGGGCGATATGTGCGAGCAATTCGAAGGACGCTTGCGGTAGCTGAGAGCTACACAGGAAATTAAAAGGCATTGAATATAAGCTGGTGGAAGAAAATGATGTCTATGGCTCAAATATCAATGCTTGCTAGCATGGCTTTCAACAATTGAATCTGTTCAGTGATATAAAAATGAATGCTCTACATGTCTGATTGCCACCACCAGTAAACGTGATGATGCATTTGCTATATTTTTATAACTATGTCATATTTGTTGATGATTCATACAATCATACTTTCCAATTAGCTCAACACCTTATGCAACATTTTGCCTATCTGCTAATTGGTTAACTATGCCTTTCATAAATTTGTATAACCTTTCAATATATGTTTTTTATGCGTAGCAACACACAAACATTCAGGTACTATATAAAAAAGATGTGTTCAACTAATTGTTATATTCTAAAAGTGAAAAACAATAAGACACATTTTAAAAAGACACCGTGATACAAAAATGAATTTTAAATCAACTTTAGGAGCACGGGCGGAAACACCGTTGGGACTAGTTGGGGATCTAGCCTC
The DNA here is from genome assembly GCA_036346405.1 of Phyllostachys edulis. Lineage (NCBI taxonomy): Eukaryota > Viridiplantae > Streptophyta > Magnoliopsida > Poales > Poaceae > Phyllostachys > Phyllostachys edulis. The sequence continues at coordinate 27,686,430 of CM070551.1, forward strand.
ACCTCCGGCCGTCGGCCCTCAAGTACAACCCCCCCCCCGGCGTCGATTTTATGGCATAGCAATGGCGCAAGGAAGGCGCTCGGGCTGTTGGAGGATCTCTTAGCGGAGGAGGAGGAAGAAGTTGTGCCTCGGCGGCGAGCTGATTGCCTAATTCCTGGGCCATGGTGCTTGGTGGATCGTTGCCTTGGAGGTCGAAATGGGTAGACTTAGCCTGCTGCCTGCCCAGGCACACCGCTGCAGTCGAACACTCGAACCCTAGTTTCATTGGATGCAGAGGCAGACACACAGAGAGAGAGAGGGGGGTGGGCATGGCGGTGGCTCGGCTAGGACGTGGTGAACCTAGGTGCGCGACACGGGGAGCCGACACAATGATTGCGACTCCGTGAGGGCGCGAGCTGCTCCGCTACAACAAGCCAGCGAAGTGATGATGATGTTGCGGGGATGTCGGGGAGCCAACAAGGGCGTGGGCATGCGATGACCCCGCGACGACAATGAGAGGGCAAGGAGGGTGGCGGCCCGTCGCAGCGTGAGTGGTTGACCCCGCAACCGCAACAGTGAATCTCTCTTCTAGTTCTTATATATATATTTTTTTTGTCAATTGTAACCGTGGCAATGGATTGAATAGAGACAATAGCCAAGTAGTTTGATTGATTGTTATTGACTTGTTCATAGATTTGCAAAAATGAACAAGCGAACTTTGCACAAAGTATTGACTTGTTCATAGATTTGCAAAGATTGTCTTGTTCATTGACGACCATTTGGGCACACTACCCATTAGCGACATACTATAATTATTGTATTTTGCATTTTCACCTTGTTTTATTTCTACTTATGTATGAATTTGGATGGCAAAATACCAGTAGATGCATCTTTGGTATATTTGTTTCATGTTAACTTCTAGTTTTTTTTTAAAAAATAAATTTTTAAAAAAATTACAGAAACAAATAGTCGATTTGTTTTTTTACAAAACTATACCTCTGTCACAGGCCCTATTGCCATTTGTCTACGAGAGAATATGCTCTATAACCACATCATGATTAACAAAGGAAAAAGGAAAAGTAGAACTAATTCGTGATTCGGCAGACACACATGTAATCCTACCGCTGCTAACATTGCCTGCCAGAGCCGCCTTGTCTCGGCGCAAGTGGTGAAAAGGTGGTCGGGTGTTTTCATTTCTTGATTACAGAACAGACTCAAACCTTGGTTGGGCAAGCCCTCGGCCATGAAGCCTGTCCGCCGTCCAGCCAGGGGCGGAGACAAGGGGTTGTCCCTCTCCCGATTTTTTCCACTTTTCATTAGCGTGCTGAGCATTAGAACTTTACTAGGACTAAGTCTTTACTAATTTAATTTAGGGAAGGTCTAGGGCACACTATACTGTTAGGAGCCCTTCCCAACGGTATAGCATCCAGTCATTCAGTTTCATACAGTCTCATGGAGTATCATCGTGTTTCATCCAGTTTCACTCAGATTCATGCTAATGTTTGAAGTGTTTCATGGAGTTTCATCGTGTTTCATCAAGTCTCATAGAGTATCATCGTGTTTCATAAAGTCTTATGGAGTTTCATCATGTTTCATCAAGTTTCATATAATTTGATCTCAAAGTACCATTGTTTCATCCCAAGTCTCATGGAGTTTCATCGTGTTTCATTCCAAGTCTCATGGAGTATCATTGTGTTTCATCAAGTCTCATGGAGTATCATCGTGTTTCATCTAGTTTCACTCAGATTCATGCTAATGTTTGAAGTGTTTCATGAAGTTCCATCCCAAATCTCATGGAGTTTCACCAAGTCTCATGGAGTTTCACCGTGTTTCATCAAGTCTCATGCACTATCATCGTGTTTCATTAAGTCTCATAGAGTTTCATCATGTTTTATCAAGTTTCATATAGTTTGATCCCAAAATAATATTGTTTCATCCCAAGTCTCATAGAGTTTCATCATGTTTCATCCCAAGTCTCATAGAGTTTCACTCAGTTTCATGCTAATTTTGACTTAGATTCATGCTAATTTTCATCCCAAGTGTTTCATCGAAGTTTCATCCCAAGTCTCATCGAGTTTCATTGTGTTTCATCCCAAAGTACCATTGTTTCATCCCAAGTCTCATGGAGTATCATCGTATTTCATCAAGTCTCATGCAGTATCATCGTGTTTCATCAAGTCTCATGGAGTTTCATCCCAAGTCTCATGGAGTTTCATCCCAAGTTTCATGAAACTTCATGAAACACGATGAAACTTGGGATGAAACTTCATGAAACTTGGTGTACATGAGGAGGAAGGTGAGCGAGAAGATCATGGTGAAGATGCCAACGACAATGGTGATGCTCGGTCGAACGAGACCTTGATGCCAACTCCCGCCGGCATCTCGGAGTAGCCTCGGCGGTGGCCGATTGCGCTGCGGCGACACACACCATCGCGGAGAGGAGGACGGCGAGGAGATGGAGGCATGCTATGCTTGTCGCCCCGCCGTCGTCGGTGGTGCAGAACACCGGCAAGGTAGCAGCATCGCCGTTTCTTGCGTCATTCTCGTTCAATTCCAGGTCCATGGTGATGGTCTCCGTGGCGGCGAAAGCCTTTTTTATCAATAAAATAAAATAAAATCTAGATTAACCAAATAGTACGGATGAACCAAGTCCTTCCTACGAAGCAATGGACGAACTCTGCATGCCTTGACAACCAGAGTACATCCATCCACCGCAAGCCTGCTTCTACTCCCTCTAAGAAGATGAAGCGCACATGCCTTGGCCACTGGAACAGGAACCACCATTCCGCCCTGCATCATCGGGCGCGGTCTAGCATCAGATTCCTTATGTTTGCATCGAACAGAGGTGCTATCCCATTGTTCTAAAGAAAAACGCTATAGTGTTTTGTAGTCTTTCTCTTTAATTTATGTGATTAAGTACCAGTTATGATGAAACTAAAAAGACTAGGAGTTAATTTGTGACACACAAACCCATCTTATGTAACATCTAGATTGTATTTTGTTCCCAAATTTTTAATTTAGTATTGAGTCTAATTTGTATTATATAAGTGCATGATATTTTATCTCCCTGCATGTTTAGAGTTTGATCAAGCACTTCTTCCTCGTATCTAGCTTCTGTCACACCTTTCGTGGCTCGGTGAAGTGTGCATGTGCACCAAACTCAAGTTATCATCCATAAGGATTATTATTCATTTTATATTACTTTTTATATATATAACAAGGGTTTCTCCTAAGAAAAATTATATTTTTATAAGAAAAAAATTGAGGATTTATCACTCCTAATCAACTTAATTTAGGATTTGCCACCTTTAAGTTTCTTCTTGAATAGTGATGGGTAAATGTGTATTTTCATAGTGTATTTTGGTGCAAAATAAAATAAAATAATATTGGAATACGTCTAGGGTGTCAAATCGCAGGTTTTTGGCACTTAGGAATGGAAAATTATCAAGAAGAAGCTTAAAGGTGGGAAATCCTAAATTCACGAGTTTAGGAGTGACAAATCCTCGATTTTCCTTTTCATAAGTAGCTTAAACTGGATGATACAAATTCATGTCTCTCCTTGAACTATCGACCCATCTATGATCCAATCCTGGCTACGCCCCTGCGTCCAACATCTACCCTGCAACGCTAGCCAAACAAAAAATTTGCATTTTGCTGGCGCCCAAGCCTTCCACAACATCTTACTGCAGCAGAAGAGCTGGAATTTTTTAAAAAAATCTATTTTTTATTCTGAAATACAATAATATACCTTTGTTTTTTATTTTACAGAAATAATCCTATATCGCTCCACCGTTGGGCGATTGATCGCCCAGTAGTTGAGCAACTTGTACTAGTTGCTCAACGGTTGAGCGACACATCGACAAGTCGTGCATTGGTTGGGCGATTTAAAGTAATAATAATATTATTTTATTAATTCGATGGAAATAATTCTGGGGAATAAATGTCAATTTTTGTAGGTAATGGCGAGCTCCTCTTAACTTCCCCTCTCCTTTTCTCCCTCTCCTTTTCTCCTCTCCCGAGCTCCTCTTGTTCTCTCCTGAGAGAAATGGCGAAACATACCGTGAGGGGGCCGGATGTGCTTTTCTATACAACCGTCTAGTCGCACAACATTTGGAAGACTTGGCAACAAGTAGTGGCCCAATGGTTGAGCGACCAACCATTGGGCCACTACTTGTTGCCAAGTCATCCAACGGTTGAGCGATGGAGGTAGGAACGATTGGTAAGTAGTAAGGTAAGTGTTATTACAATGCACGAGGGAGGTAGGAAATGGCGATGGCACTCATAAGCCCCTAGTCACCCAACGGTTGAGCGATTAGGGGCTAATTCGCTCAACTGTTGAGCGACTAGTAGCCGAAGGGACTAGTCGCTAAACTGTTGAGTGACTACTCCAATTGTCGCACAACTGTTGGGCGACTTGGATCTAGTTGCTCAACCATTGGCGACTTGATCCAAGTCACCCAACGACACAGCGATGTATGATTATTTCTATAAAATAAAAAAACGGAGGTATATTACTATATTTCAAAATTAAAAAGGACTATTTAAAAAAAATGGAAGAGCTGCATGCCGAGGAAGAAAGCTCAATAAGCCGACTTGGACGAGTAGGTGGACAAGGAGGTCCATTTCCAGACAACGGTGTCCTACACACCTGGTTGTATCACAATGCTTTGGAGTGCTTCCCACAGCTTGGTGTAATCAACGATTACCTAGATAGTGTCTCTGATCCAACTTCTATCCGAGAGAGCATATTTTACCGCCCTTGAGGCAACGGTTTCACGACTGACAACTGCACAAACCGTCGCAGCGATGCTTTGTAGGGATTCCCCCCTGAACCACTTGTCTTTCCAGAAAAGAGCCAGGTTACCACCGCCAAGCTGAAGAGAGATTGGGGCATCAAACATCGCAGCAATGCATTTCTAGTGTTTGGCCAGCAAACCTGCCCAAGTCTTTGCCTCGGTGCATTGCAGCTAGGGGTGTCAATCGGATTCGAATTACCTATTTTATCCGACATCCGTATCCGAACTATTCGATTCGTATTCGATATGTTGAGACTCAAAAAGTGTCAATCAGATCTTGATTATCCATTTTATCCGACATCCGTATTTAGACTATTCGATTCATATTCGATCCATTGACACCCCTAGTTGCAGCCACATCCACCGCAACCTTAAGGCATAGCCCAAGAGGTGCAAGTTGAGAATCCCTAGGCCGCCTAGCTCGAATAGACATCAAACGTTGGCCCAGGCTACCAACCATTGTCCGCCGTGGACTGCTTCTATACCTTTCCAAAGAAATGCTCGTCTACGGTTATCAGTCGCTTTTATCACCCAACTTGAGAGCTCAAGCGCTGTAGCCGGATAAATCGGTGTAGAGATCATGTGGTTTGGTATTACATCTGGTGATGAACAATTGACATAGTTGTCAAAGAGGTTGGAGAGTTAATTACCTGTTTTGCAAAAGTTAGAATGCAATAAGAGGCTAAGCAGTCAGACTGGCCTTGGTAGCAGTCTAACCGGTCATGGTCGGATGGTATGACCGGCGGTCAGATCGGCGGTATAGGCTTAGGGTAAATGTGCACCAAACACTTGTGTAGGTGTGTTTAGGGTTGTATTTGCACTAAGTACCATTGAAAATAGAATCTGAATCTAAAACTAGATAGAGCTTAACTGGAAAGTCTAGAGAGGATATTTTCTAGTGAAGGGAAGAGGTCAGACTGGCCACACCATGACAGTCAGACCGGTGTCCTATTACTGGTGGGTGTGATCAGACCGGCCAAGGGGTTGCGGTCCGACTAGTATGGTGGTAGCGGTCAAACAAGCTGTGGCGTTTCAGTGCACAGTGAGCTGTGCTCAAATTTGAGAATTGGTTGATGGTTATGGAATTATTGCATATGTGTTGCATGATGCATGTTTTGGCTAATGTGGGTCAAGCGAAGAGAGGAGAGGAGGCTAAGGTTTGAGAGATGTATTGAGAGAAAATTTATGGAATTGAGTGCTCATGAGTGAGCTTGTGTCCTCCATGTTGGAGTGGTTGTAAACCCTCAATTCTTCAATACCAATCCAATCAAATTCGTGCAAAGATGATTTATTTCTTGTTTTTATTCTCTTTCTTGAGATTTTGGGTTCGTGTGTTCTAAGGATTTTTACATTGGTCTTTTGCTATGATCTAGCTTTCTAGGACTTGTGGAAGTTCATCCATAGTCATTTTGACCATCTTTAATCTACGAGCAAGTCTTTGGATCAAGTTTTTGTTTTTGCTCGGTTTTGAACCATTTTGCACTCAAACAAGAAACTCTTGGAATATTGGTCATGATTGTCTAGATTGTAAATTAGAATAGGTTTCAGATTTGTCTGAATTTTCAAGTGATTTGGCTTTGCAGATCAAAAGTTATGTCATGATTTTCTGTGAGACTGAGGAGAGGTCAAACCGCTCCAGTGATCGGCCGTCGCTTGCCTGCTGCATAGCGGTCAGACCACCTGATGGGGATTGATGGTTGAGCTTCTTGCTTTTAGTTCAATTCTCCCGCTGTGATTTTTAGACTTTGATCTTTATAGTTCTACATAGCTATTGGAGTGAAAAAGAAGTAAAATTTCAAAAAGAAAAAACCGAGCTTGTATTCATCCTCACCTCTAGTCAGGGGCGGACCCAGCAATAGGGCGAGCCTGGAGGCCTCCTGAGGTACGCCGCTAGTGGGACCCCCAACCAACCCACCCTAGCATCCGCCATGAGCAAGCTCTGCTCGGCGTCGATGAGTGGAAGAACAAGCAAGGTGAGCAGTATCTTGGGGAGCTAGGCCAAAGGACTGAGGGAGAGTATTGGGCCGCATGATAAGAAACTAAGTATGGCTCAGCCTAGCAACGTCCTAGGGAGCTAGGCCAAGGACTAAGGGAGAGTATTGGGCCGCATGATAAAGAACTAAGTATGGTCCAGCCTAGTATCCACTAGTCAAACCTAGCTTAGTATTCATTAGTCACATGGCCAGTCGAGCTAGCCCTAGCGGCTGCCGGCTAGCATATGAGGCAGGCCTGAAGTAGTGTGCGGTGACTGGTGCTTGAGAAAATTAGTTGAAAATAGAATGAATTGAGATTTTGTGATTAGTTGAATGTTTGATTTGCTATATTAGAATTATATCATGCGTATACAAATATCGGTGCAGCGGAAACGTGACGGTTATCCCGTGCTACCTAAAATTTATTCCTGAGTCTGTCACTGCCTCTAGTAGCTAAGACGGTCTAACAATCGGGATTGAGGTAAGCACCGTCTTGACAACAATCAATCGGCCGCCCGTAGTCAGCATGTTTGCTTTCCAAGACGGCAGGGGGGCGACGACCTTGTCCACGAGAGGCTGGAGGTGGTCCTTGCGCAATTTTTCAACAGGCAGGGGAAGCCCGATGTAGGAGCAGGGGAACTCCGACAGCGAGCTAAAAACGCTCTAATTGCGGTAAGATAAGGTCGCAGAACGTTGTTTGACTAGCAGTCGATGTTTGCTAAAATTGACCAGAACCGGCCAAGTATACCAAAAACTTGATAAGATTCTGTTCACGTTACTATCTCTGTTAACCTTCTGCCAATTCTTAGCCAAATACTGAGTTGCTAGTTTTATCTTATTACCAAATAGCACCGAATTTTAACACAAATTAGTAAGGTAAAATTGACCAAAACAGCCCAAGGTTTACTGAACCGTGATGGCATGCCAGTTGAGAAACAATCTCAGTGTTCTGCATCATGTATCAATCATTTGATCGGATTCACTGTAGATAATGTCAGCGGAGAAGATTCAAATAGCCGACGGCCCGACGCCATGGAAGAGGACTTTGGTGTGAATAAAATTTGTTATGGGAAGCGAATCCTGCATGCCCCACAAACCTTTGTTTCGGATGTTCTTTTTCCTCTGGTCAACAGGGTAGTCTCTGTTTTTGTAGAAGACAAGTATTTTGAGGTGAGTAATCTCTTTCACACATAAATAAACTACAGTTTTGCTAGTTTTAAGTTGCCTAAAATTTTCTTAAATTTAAATCACTTGTTGTGACCATTAGATTTGTGTAGAGATTGATGTGTCATATGATTGGATATTGATCTAATAGATGAAAAAAATAACTTATACTGAAGAAATTTTTAGACAACTTATGATTAGACAGTCCTAATAAACTACTATCCCTATAGTCTGTTCACATACGTAATGGACGTGCAGAACTGAGAAATACTGAGTTGTTATTCTTTTAAAGCAAATTTAATTCGTTGTCTTTTGCCCTACATGGATAGAAGCTTCAGACTTTGAGGATGTACTACTGCCTATAAAAGTATGATTCTTTATATTCTTTGAACGGGCTTAAGTTTAAAATGTTATTTTTTATAAAAAAACGTAAGTTTAAAATGTTATTCAAGCCGCAAACCATGCAACACCAATTATATAGTGCCCATTTACAATCCCCAACTTGATAAGATACCGCGAGCAAATACTAAAGTAGTAGTAGTTGTCAAACATATGCATAAAATTTGCCTATCTCGCAATTAATTTAGGGTTTTACACATCAACCTCGCTGTAAACTCTGCGCCGGGAGGACAACGACGACCGAGAACGTAAATAAAGGATCCCCAAATGCTACAAGCAAATCCTGTGGAGACCCGACGCAGCTGGATCGCTCGCATCACCACAAGGTCAGCGGCCGACTTGTTTATCGACCTATCACATTCACCTGTCTGATGCTATTTAAATCGCCTGCAATAATAGACTAATCTGCATTTTAAGAAACAACAAATCGAGGCATCACAAGTCTAACAATCTGTATGCGTATTCAGAGTAAGATAGTTTCCACTTGTCGCGTCTCCGGTAGCCAAATTCCACTTTGCATGTACGTTCGGTTGGTTGCTCATCGATCGGGCGTGTTCTTTCTCAGCCCGAAGAGCTGTTTTGTGTTGTTTATGATTGTGTGCAGAACCATCTGCGCAAGGGATCTCTGACTTTGGTTTAGTTAAGTCGGTTTCTGTTTTAAGAAAACGCAATGCGATTATGCGACAGCATCTAATCAGTAATCTAACCTGCTGCTGGTTAGATTATACTACTGTTATGAGCGGTCAGCTTGGTGCGCTCACGAAGTGCAAAAAGAACATAGCATACATACTCAAAGAGGTGAAGGTTAGAATAGTCAAGAGTCTTGCCACAGAGACGCTAAACTGGGATCCCACCTGAAGAGCAGAAGAAGGCTGAATATTAATCAGGAAAGTGGTAGTAGAAACAACCTCAACCCAAAAGTATGGTGGGACAGCAGAAGTAAGAATAAGAGCACGCGTTGTCACAGGAAGATGACAATGCTTCCGTTCAGCCACACTATTCTGGGCATGAGCACCAGGGCAAGAAAACTGTGAGAGAGTGCCCTGCTCAGTAAGAAAACCACAAAGAACTCCTGACAAGTATTCCCCAGCAGAGTCAGCACGAAATACACGAATAGGATAATTGTCGACGATCGAGTCGCCGATCTTACGAAAATAAAAAGAGGAAAATGACGTGGAGTATCCTGGAAGAGAATGGGGGCTGCTCTTTATTAATATGAACTGGGATTACAAGACTTGACTAGGGACTATCTCTAATTACACCGAATGTATTGAATGCTACTGCTTTGGCTTCTGAGTTGCTTTCTGTTATTCGTTGTTGTGTGTGCGTGTCTCCTCGTCTTCTGCGTTCCATCATTAAATAACTCCCGAAGAGGCGGCAGTTACTTCTGAAGAAGGCGTCCCTGATGAAACGTTACGACTGGTCGGAGGTTTAAGGTAGTTAACAATGTGCTAACTACCTTGCGGTTAAGTACTTGTGAGAATCTTAACCGAAAGGTAGTTTATTGTCAGTGTCTTGTATATCATCGCATGGTATGGAATGTTTTGCACGTGTTCCATTCATCATACGGTAAAGGGTGCCTATTCATAGCATTTCCGAGCAGCTACCTGGTCGAAATCTAGTCCGACCAGGATACCCATCGTGTAACCTCTGGAATCCTTACGACCAATGAGGTCATTAGTCTTAGGGGTTACGACCATGAAGACGTATGGTCTTTTATGTATTTAAATTAATACATAGAGGTTTTAATCCTCGTCAGCTAGCCCCCGAACTTTAAATGAACAGGTCGTGTGAACACCTTCTTCCGATGAATCTGTATCGGGTAGACTCCCATTTAATGTCATGACATTCGAGGTGGTTTGTGTTCATTTTAAAGTTGAGAACTTACCTTGGGAACTGAATAGTTCCTCCGTCTGTTGGGCGAAAAAGAAGCTTTTTGCCGTTCAGACTTTTATGGATAACCTCCGATCGTAATTTAAAGATCTGAGGCTATAAAATCCCCATCGCTAGACCTTTTGGATTTTTTATGCTTCCAGATCCCCTTTCTCATCTCCTTTGTCGAGAAAAAATCTTCGTCCTTCTTTTCTTGTTCTTCCGACTACAAAATCTCCTACGAACTCTACTCATCCTTGAGGATTTTCATCATGTCGGAGCAAATCACAAAGTGGTTGCCTTCGAATTGAGCAAGAAAAAGCTCGAGGCTTTGGAGAAGATTGGGATGCTTCCGGACAAGAATTTGATCAGATAGAGATCGACATTTGGAGAGCATTTTCCAAGCCGCGAAGATGAGGAAATCACTGTTTTCCTCGCCTACATCGAATGCGGGTTGAGATTGCCGGTACACAAATTCCTTCTCCTTGTTCTTGAGTTCTACGGGGTGGAATTGGTGAATTTGGCTCCAAATTCCATCGCCAACATCAGCATCTTCACATATTTGTGTGAAGCATACCTGGGAGTGCCTCCGAGTTTGAGGCTCTTCAGGTATTTCTACCGAATGGTGATGGAAAAAACCACGGATACTCCCGGAGAATGTACATTACGCCTTCACGATGGGAAGGCCAATGAGTACATTCATATGTATTCGAAGTCCTCGTGGTCGTCATGGAAGAAGAACTGGTTCTATATGACGGTTACAAGGGATGATGGCCTCTACTTCGCTGGGATAAGAGCAAATGAAAATCCCAAGTGGAGAAAGACCGTGGAGAAGACAGGAGTGGTCGGACGATGGGTGGATGCCATCTACGACCTGCAAGTCAAGGGCTTGACCTCTTGGCACGTGGTGAGGGACTTCACCAAGCGCCAGATTAGTCTGTTGAAGCTTCGGACTCACTCCCTGATTTGGTCCATTGGTCGTGATGAAGCTATCTCAGAGGTGGTAAGTCTTTGAGATAAACTCCACCAAGATTTTCATTTGATTAATGTACTACCTTAAAACCTGTTCATGTTTTGTTTTCTCTCCTTCTCTTTTAAAGCTCTTTCCCCTGAGGAAATTAGAGAACGGATCAGGCTGATATGTGCAGGGGAGCCTGGAGAAAAGGCTGGATTCCCTGAGATCTTGGCCATAGTTCCTGCTGAAGAGAGAGTAACAAGGCTTAAGGTAAACAATCAAAAATTTTCTTTTATCATGCATACATATTCTCCGATCAGATTTTTGATCATGCTCTATTTTTGTAGTTGGTCGGGTTGCGAATCACACAAACTGGTGAGGCTAAACATCCTACCGTTGTTCCGACCGATTCGTGCCCAGATGCACTGGAAGAAGATGAATCTCCCGAGGTAACAGAATATTTCATAGGAATATATATATATATATATATATATATATATATATATATATATATGTATATATATGTAGTTTAGATAAAAGATTTCATCACCTAACCAAATTCATTTGTTGGTTTAGGTGGAGAAGGCTGAAGGCCACCGGTGCGCGACTACGGAGGCCACCAATCCCAGACCGGTCGTTGACGACCGGATAGTTGTTACTGGAACAACTGGTCTGGAGGCTGGTGAAACCACTCCGCCCGACCAGATGGTCAAGGACGTAATCTTTGACGAGCTGATCGAGGGCATTGCTTCCGACATCCTGTTGGATGATGCAACGGATTTGGCCAATTCTACCGGTTCGGAACTGGCAAGATCAGAAGAAAAGAAAAGGAAGAGTGATGGTACAGATTTTACTCTTCCGCGTTTTAAAGTCAAATCTCGAAAATTAACTAGGTATGCCCAAATGAAAGTGGTCGTATAAGCGCATACCTCTAATAATATCTTGATGATTTGATGCTTTTCCCTTCTTTGCTTGGTATAGGTCCTCTGGTGTTCCGGTCGTTTCCGACCAGACTCCTTCTAAGGACCAGGTACTTGAAGAGGTCCATGGGTAGACCATTTCCCAGGACAGAGTTCCTGAGGAAAGAGTGGTCGGAGAAGCCCCCGAGCAGGCGTCAGGACCAACAGTCGAGTTGGAACCATTGGTGGTTCTAACTCTTTCTGCGGAGGTAGATGCCCCTAAAGGCCCTCAACAGGTTCCGACCATTGTTGGTAATTCTCCTCAACCTGACAAGTTCCCTTTTCACCCCCGATTCATCGAGGATAAGGAGCTTGACGAGGCATGGGGAAAAATATCGGATCATCAAATCAAAATGCATCCTGATTCAATATTTGGCGGATATAATGATTTGGCGATCCGGGTAAGTATCTACGACCAGTTTCATAGTCTCTCCTAAAAAATCTTTTATAGAGAATTTTTAAAGAGGAAAATGCTATTTGAGCAGCATATGGTCGAGAACTTTGCTGTGGTCGGAGGACTGACCCAGCGGATTAAAGACTTGGAGCAGAAACACTCCGAATTAGAAAGTAAAAACTTTCCCCTTAGCCTTTTTCTTTCTTCAATGCTTCGCCTTTTGCTAATTATTCTCTCTTATCGTATTTGATAGATTTGGAGAAAATAAAAGAAGAGATCCTGGTTGAGAAAGCCAAGACAACTCTGCTTGAAGAAGAAATCAAAGCAAAGGACCGGTCGATCGCAGAAGCGACGACCAGCAAGGAAGAACTTAACAAGAAAATTGAAGGTAATAGGTCATAAACTTAACTTATTATCTTCCTCCAATTATTTTTGTGCTTATCACCTGTTTTACTCTTGCAGAGCAAAAACAAGTTTTGGACAGAGTAGAAAAGACTCTGAAATTTGAGGAAGACAAGGAGGCGGCTCTCGTTCAAAGTCTAGATGAAAAGACTTTATTTTTGAACAAGATGATCTTTGATATGGGATCGAGATCAAGCCCGCCTACCCTAAGAGATCCATGAGAAAAATGAACTACTTGGGTCAACTTCTAGAGGATCTTAATACTCGCTCAAGACTACTCGGAAGAACTATGCCCGAGCCATGAAAACAAAGCGTTGCTAGTGGAGTTAGTTTTGCTTTGGCAAAACTGAAAGCTTCCGACCCCTCCATTGATCTCCAAGTTGTTGAAGATGACTTCAACTGCCCACCTGAGGAGGCGACCAAGTTCATGGAAGAACTCAAGCCACTCGGAGATAAAGTAGTAGAGGAGATGGAGGTCGGATCCCCATCAAGCAGTAATTAGTCTGGGAATATTTCTAGAGTAGGCTCTTACAACAAGTGTAAAAATATTGAATATGTATAAAACTTACCTTTTATGTCATTAACAATGCCTTTGTTTATCCTGTTTGACTCTCTTTTTTTAAAAAAATTCTCATACACTTCCTAGCCCCCGACTGCTTTATAGTAGAAGAACTTTACTATACAAGCAGGTAGCCAAGAAAGAGAATGAAAGTCGAAACCATCATTTTGAAGGTATGTGCCGATATGAAGTCAAACTGATCGTAGTAATACTAGGAAATCATTGTGGTCGGAACCAGCTTATGACTTCGCCTAGTTATAGATCTTTGTTTGTCATGATCGAAATACCAATCAAAAGTTATACATGGTCGGATAAAAGACCTTGTTATTTGACATAAGAAGAAATGCAAAAATGAATGCAACAAATTATAAGTGAACTTTCTTTATATCTATTATCCTAAAGTCTGGTCGGAAGGAATGCTTAGATCTGAAACCATATAACATATTTCGTGAAACGTGTTCAAGCTCTCTATCCGACTGGTAGCGAGGATCGTAAGAAAAGAACCGTCACTAGGAAGCTCCTTCCAGTGGGCAGGATCACGTGCGAAAAAGGAGAGACTTCGATTAGGAGGCTTTCCGTGTCCCGACCAGTAGCCAGACAAGAGCAGAGCAGAATCTTGAAATAATGAAATATAATCTCCATAATCTTAGGCATATCATTCAGTATGGAAAGTTATTTGTATGATGCTCTGATTACTCATATATTTCCTTAAGAAAAGAGTTTTGTCGCGCGTGGAAAAATGCTCACGACTAGGACCAATACGGCGTATGACACAGAAGTCGTTGCCATAGACAAACAGAGATCTTTGGAAAAGGATATCGGAGAGAAAATTGTCTTCTCCGACCAGTTTAAATTAATAATCATGAACGACCAGCCTATAGGTATATATATATATATAAGCAATGTTACTTATTTTTATTTTTTTTAAAGAATAAATGAATTTATTGAAATTGAAAGAATTGAAAGAATGTAAATAATAATTAAACATAGAACTTACGCAATTGATCAATGTTCTAAGAATTTGACAAAATTTGCCCATCAGACATAGCTAGTCGTACGGAACCTGGTCGGATGACTTCGACCACAGTGTAAGGACCTTCCCACTTGGGAGAAAGTTTATTGCGATTTGCTTGGTTTTGAATTTTTCTCGAGAACTGATCACCTCAAAGAAGGTCATGAGGTTGCACCTTACGACTATGGTACCTTCGCATGGCTTGTTGGTAGACCGCCGATCGTACAAGAGCTTGGTTTCGTCGTTCTTCAAGGAAATTGATATCGTCGAGTCTTCATTCATTCTGATCGTTTTTGTTAAAATGATCAGTTCGAGCAGAGCCAATTTTGAGTTCTGGAGGAAGCATGGCTTCAGCCCCGTAATCCAAAAAGAATGGTGTTTCACCGGTCGCACGACTGGTCGTGGTTCGAACGGCCCATAATACAGACAGGAGTTCTTGAGCCCAAGCTCCTGACCGTCTGATTAACTGGTCGAATACTCGGCGTTTGATCCCTTGCATAATAATACCATTAGCTCGCTCAACTGCTCTATTGCTCTGCGGATGAGCAACAGAAGCAAAATGAACTTTTACACCAAGTTCATCGCATAATTCTTGAAATTGACTGCTAGAGAACTGGGCACCATTATCTGTGATTATACGACTGGGTACAACAAATCATGTGATCACATTTTTCATGAGGAATCTCTTAGCGGCCTCAGTTGTTGTTTTAATAACCGGCTCGGCCTCGATCCATTTTGTAAACGTGTCAATCATGACGAAAAGGAATTCGAAACCCCCGGGTGCTCTTGGGAAAGGTCCTAGAATGTCCAGCCCCCAGGTTGCAAAAGGCCAAGAAAGAGGAATTGTTTGTAAGGCTTGTGCTTGGTGATGTACTTGTTCGCTATGAAACCGACATTGCACGCGCTTCGTCACAAGTCCTTTTGCATCATGAAGGGCGCTTGGCGAAGAGTATCCTTGCTCAAGGCTTTACCAACCGGTGTTCTCAGAGGAATGATGTGCTCCACGCACTCCTTCATGGATTTCGATCAAGAACTTAATGCCATCCGCTTGAGATATGCATCTCATCAACACTCCATGAGATCCTCGCTTATACAAGGTACGCTCGATTAGAGTGTATGATTTGGCTTTTCGTATATCGATCAGCCTTTACATCATTTTCCTAATTATGTCATGTCAAGATAGTTGTAGATCGATGTCATCCAATCTCTACCTTGATCGTGACAAATACCAACCGTCAATGACTGTGGAGCATCCATGTTCTTTGATCGGTTTGTTCGACCAGAAGAATCATGTATGTTCTCAAGGCTCGACTACCGAGGGTGAATCAAGTTGCTCGAGAAAAACTCCGGGCGTGACGGCTGACCTCGTGGAGGCCATCCGTGCTAACCGGTTCCGCCATAAAGTTTTCCTTTCTAGGAATATGTTGGATCCGAAACCGAAGAAGTGCTTTTGAGAAGCCGTATTTCCGCCAGATAAGATGACATCTTGGTACTCGAGCATTAATACTCTTTCCCTACTTGATTCGCTACTAGTTGAGAATCGCTTTCACTAGTAATGTCTGCGAATCCCGAAACAAGTTTGCTCGGAGTTACGCCAAGAAACCTTCATATTCTCGCCACATTATTTGTGGCGGAAAATTAATCGATGACGAACTTGATGTGTTCGCCAAGAGGATATCAGATCACTCCAATTTCCTTTTAACATCAAAGAACCGTCAAAGTACATTGTCCACTCCTCGTGGTGTTCGTGACTCGGGCCCTTAGGTGGGTTCGGGTTTGTCCATTCGCAATGAATTACGCTATTGCTCGACTTTATTGTTGTTCGTGAAATGAAATAGAGGTCAAACGCCCTAGCTCAACCTCCTATTTTGCTATTCGCCCCGATGATTCCTGTTTCCAAGGACTTGACCAAGGGATATCCAATCGGTGACGACCACTTTGTGGGCCTCGAAAGTAGTGCCTTAGCTTCCTTGAAGACATAAGGAGACCATAGAGCAACTTTTGTACCTGTGGGTATCTTTCCTTTGGTCCATGTAAGACTTCGCTTACGTAATAAATTGGTCGTTGGATGTTATCCCTTTCTACAACCAGTACACCGCTTACTGTTTGTGGTGTTGCTGCCACGTACATTAGCAGTGTTTCTCCCGGTCTCGAAGAGACTAAAACCGGGACACTTGTAAGGTACTTTTTAAGTTCTTCAAAGGCATCGTTTGCCTCTCTAGTCCACTCGAAACTCCCATGTTTCTGAAGAAGTTTAAAGAAATGTAACCCTTTTCCCCCTAACCTTGCTATGAAATGACTTAGCGCTGCCAAACAGCTAGTTAATTTTTGGACTTCCTTCTTCGTGGTCGGAGGACGCATCTGGTCGATGGCTGCTATCTTTACTGGATTTGCTTCAATACCTCTAGCCGAGACTAGGAAACCGAGCAATTTTCCAGTAAAAACTCCGAACACACACTTTTCCGGATTCAACTTGAGGTTATGCCTTCTCAAGTTGTTGAAAGTTTCTTATAAGTCAGAGATGTGATTGCTAGCGTTGGTGGTCTTTACAACCAGATCGTCAACGTATGCTTTTAGATTCCGACCTATTTGTGGACTAAAGGTTTTCTGCATCAACCTTTGAAAAGTTGCACCAGCATTTTTGAGACCAAATGGCATCTTAACATAACAATAAGTTGTTGGAAATATGCCCTAGAGGCAATCATAGAGATGATTATATTTCATTATGTTCATAACATTGGATAATGTGTTATCTTGTTCCTAGAATAATATTGTTAATATTTATTATCAAGTATGTGACTTGGTTGTGAAACTCTATATTTCTGCAATAATTATTCTTATACGATCCCTGGTCGTAAACATATGAGGACACATATGAATAGACTAGCATATGCATTGGTTGATGACTATGTTTCACGAGTCATAGATATGGAGATATCAAACCAATAATATGGACACATGTTAGAGAACATGATGTTGGATAAGACCCACATTGAGACACTATTGAGATTGTTATGAATCTATGTGTCGTTAGTTGGTCTCAAGTAATGATGATGTATAATCCTTAGACCTCGAGATCAAGATGGTTTCCTACATGTGTAAGAGCACTTTAGGGGTTGCCAAACGCTACACCGTGAATCGGGTAGTTATAAAGGTAGCTTTGGGTATGCTCAAACATGGAGAGGAATGTGACCGGTCTGGATATGGATTTGCCCTCCTAACATAACAGAGAGATGTCTCTGGCCCCTCGTTGTGATCGGATAAAGAAAGTGCATGGCCATGCCACTAGTAGTCAAGTGTTCGACCACGTAAAGTTATCTCGACACTCGATCGAGAAAGTATTGAATACCCATGGATGACACAACATCTCACCGAGTTCAACCAAACATCGTGAGGCAAAGGGAGTATACACGAGTAGGTCGCTCGTGTCGAATAGCCATGATCGTCGGTATGCAAATACGAAGCTAGTCGAGATCGGTCGAACGTAATCACAGAGTGGTCGAACTCGTCGTAAGGAGTTACGAATGGTCGTGACCACATACGAAGTGGTCGATATCTGAGATAGGACCTAGTCGTAAGTGGTGAAGACCTGGTCGAGATCATATTGCATTAAGGTTCGTCCGATATAATTTGTGTGTATTCGGAATCGATATGTTCTCGCTAGGAGCCGCTTTTACTCGTGGTCGGAAAGGGTTTCCAGTCACAACCGAACTACACATGAACCTGCTGTGGTCACACACTTAACGGGTTGAACAAACCAAGACGAATACGATTCAGAACGTGTCCTGATAGGATCCGCCACGAGCACTATATAAGGAGATGCATGAGGTCATGGGTGACATGCGTGAAACACCACCAAAACCCTAGCCGCCATCTCCTTGAGAGCTCCACCGCGGCGATTTGGTGCCGCACACCGACGCTCGGTTGTTCCTTCCTGGACGTGTGGATACCGTGAGGCGCTACTACGATTGTTGCGCTTGAGGACGATCCACGATCTTCACAAGGAACCGCAGACGTTCTTTGGAGGAGACGATCGGCTCGCCGGACGTTGACGATCGACTCGACCGCTTCATCGACGCTCTTCGCTGGACCGCATCGCTCCAACCCTTCTTCCGCTGCTCAAGGCGTCGTTGGTAACGATCTATGATCATCTACTTGCATGGCTTCCTGGTTTGCGTGGTAGAAATTTTTGTTTGTAGCTATCGTAGCCTACCCGTGACCCAACAGTGGTATCAGAGCCATCCTGCGTAGTTTTTGATCTGGATCGATCGCATATACTTGATATGTGGTAGTAGTAGATTGGATCTATTACTGGTCGATTTTGGTAACCTAGATCAGTTCATATAGATGGAACGACCTAGACCCTGGTCGATAAGATCGATCGGTTTCTCGGTGGTAGTAGATGGGTTTACGAGGAGGTATGAGCTATAAGGACCAGATGGTTTATTGCACTTGTCCACGACGAGACTGCATATCACTCCTACCGGTCGGAATTCCGCCATCGGAGTATGCCGCAAGATGTGGTCGATCAAGGCATTGATCGGATTGGTTCTAATAGGCTAATTTGATTAACCCAATGATTTCCAAGGCTCGGATACGTGAATAAGATTCATGTTTCGGAAAAAGTTTTCGAGCGCTACCGCCTCGAGTAGCGGGCGCCGCCTTCAAACCCCCTCGCTAACCGGCTAAGCGGGACCGCCAGGCCGGGTATTCGTGCAGCGCTATAGGTAGTGTGTGCTCACGTCGTCTGTTAGAATTGGATTCTATGCATAACTTGTTTTTGCAGGGATTGATGTGAATAGTATGACCCATACTGTTTCATGTATGAGATGCATGTATGCTTGTAATATTCATGACCAAGTGTCATGTTAATTGCAGCCCAAGGTCAGTCTACTTTTGTATAACGACTGCGTGTCGACTTGTGATGCTTCTTTACTCCTTGTGTTTCATTACTAGTGCTATTAGAAATAATGGCTTAGTAGGAGTGCTTGGAGGAGTCCACCACTTGAAGACATGGTGAACAGGATGCATGGCGATGGAGATTACCATGAAGAAGGGTCATGCTATATCACAATGCAATTTGATTGTCTCGGAATGCCTTTACATTCTGTTCGCTTATTTCTATGCATGTTATTTTGCTTTAATTGCTTTTAACATGATAGAAGTAAAATTCCCTCACTTAATATTAAGTTAAATTGATGCCTCCCAAATATGCCGCACCATCAAAAGTCATGTATTTTAATGGTAGGTCTTGCCAAAGCAGAGTGCCATTAACTCTCCTTGACTAGATGGGTTTGTGTCGTACACTTACGCTACCGGCATTGGTTCAACTTAACAAGGTTATCATAACAGCTGTGGACCTTGGGGCATAAAGGTTGGGTGTTGAAGCATACAGATGTCGCCCAACAACAAGAGTCATATAGTGGATATGATTAGCAAAGGTTGCTTACCGCTTTCACTAGTCTTCTAGCAAAGGAAGCCAAAGCTCACTAGTTGATTAATGATTATGGATCTTGAATCATTAAATGTCATAAGAGGGATATGGTGTTTAGTGGGAGTATCTTTATTAAATTGTTTAATAGAAGTTACTTTAATGAACATATGTCTTAGTTTTGCATATATTTTTGTTGTAGATCATGGCACCAATCGCCAGACCTACATCCAGCTTTTGCTTTACGCTCGATACTTGAAAAGGAAAAACTTAATGGAACAAATTTTATGGATTGGTCCCGCAACTCGAGAATTGTTCTCGTGCAAGATAAAGGAACATGTTCTAGAAGAACCAATTCCGAAGTGCCTACGTAAAATGTTTGCTGCCGCTATTAAAACCGCCTATAAAAGGGCATGTGATGAGTCCTTGATGTTAGCTGCCTCATACTTGCCGCTATGAACTCGCACCTTCGTAAGCGCTTTGAGAACATAGAGGCTCACGATATGATCGAAGCGCCAAAGGCATGTTTGAGACACAAGCAAGAACTGAGAGATTTGAGATCTCAAAGAACTTGTTTGGATGTAAGCTAGCCGAGGGTGGTTCGGTGAGCCCTCATGTAATCAAAATGGTTGGTTACACACGAGCTTGGAAAAACTTGGTTTTCCACTTAGCCAAGAATTGGCTACAGATTTGATTCTTGCTTCGCTTCTCGAAAGCTATGGCCGCCCATTTTGAACTTCCATATGAACAGCTTAGACAAGAATCTCACCGAATCGCATATGATGCTTAAGACAAGAGAGAGGCAAGATTAAGAAATGCAACAATCATGTGATGATGGTGCAAAAGAGTACAAGCTTCACGAAGAAGGCTAAGACTTGGGTCAAGAAAAGGGGCAAGGCTAAAGTTTCGGATGAGATCCAAACTGACAAACCTAAACCCAAGACTAAGTCTGGCCCGACTCAAGATAATGAATGCTTTTACTGCAAAGAACTAGGCCACTAGAAGAGGAACTGCAAGAAATACATGGCTGATTAGAAAAGGAATGGTGGGACTAAAACTTCCACTACAGGTATTAATGTTATAGACATTTTTCTTGCTGACTCTTCTGTTAACTCATCGGTATTTGATACCGGATCGGTTGCTCATATATGCAATACGATGCGAGTCTAACAAGAAGTAGGATGATTGCAAGGGCTAGATGGATCTTCGCGTCGAATAAAGCAAAGGTTGCTGATTAGCCGTCGGGACTATGCCACTACTATTGCCTTCGTGATTTATTATGGAATTGAATAATTGTTATTACGCTCCACCATTAGTAGAAACATTATCTCCGCCTCATGTTTGATGGCGAGAGGTTATAGATTCATTATAGAGAACAATGGTTGTTCTATATTTTTGAATGAAGTGTTTTATGGCTATGCACCTATTTTGAATGGGTTGTTTATTTTAAATCTTGATGATGCATCACCTATAATATTAATGCTAAAAGGCTTCGCCTAATGAAATAAATTCCACTTTTATTTGGCATTGTCGTTTGGGTCACATAAGTGAGAAACGCATGAAAAAGCTCCATAATGATGGAACTCTAAACTCATTTGATTTAGAATCATTTGAAACATGCGAGTCTTGCCTGGTCGGAAAGATGACCAAGACGCCTTTCACTGGTCGTAGTGAAAGGGCGCACGACCAGTTGGAACTCGTACATACTGATGTATGTGGACCAATAAGCACGACAGCCAGAGGTGGTTTTCAGTACTTCATTACTTTCACCGATGACTATAGTAGATATGGTTATATCTACTTAATGAGGCACAAGTCGGAATCCTTTGAAAAGTTCAAGGAGTTCCAAAATGAAGTGCAGAATCAACTTGGCAAGACAATCAAATCTTTACGATTTGATCGTGGAGGTGAGTTTTTGAGCCATGAGTTTGGTAATCATTTGAAACAATGTGGAATTGTTCCATGACTTACACCACCCTAAGACTCCACAATGGAATGGGGTGTCCGAGCGCGAATGAGACCTTGTTGGACATGGTTCGATCAATGATGAGCCAATCGGATCTGCCATTATATTTTTGGGGTTATGCTCTAGAAACCGCCGCTTTCATTTTAAATAAGGTACCATCTAAATCAAGAGATAAGACACCATATGAGATGTGGACCGAAAAGTCCTAGTTTGTCTTTTCTAAGGATTTGGGGATGTGATGTCTATGTTAAACGCTTGACGCCCCGATAAGCTCACACCCAAATCGATAAATGCTTTTTATAGGATATCCTAGGGAAACCAAAGGATATTATTTCTACAACCGAAGAAGACAAAGTTTTTGTTGTCTCAAATGGTGTCTTTTGGAGAAAGAGTTTCTTTCAAAAGGAGTCATGGGAGAAAGGTGCAACTCAAGAAATTCGGAAACATCTCAAAGTGTTTCAACTCCTATCAACCTCTATCGATGAACAAATTGTTGTTGAACTCAGAGATAAGGCACCAAATTTCACGAGATCAAAAAGGCCGCCAATTGCCTACAAGGTATGGGCATGACGATTATTATTGAATAATGGTGAGCCTAAGACTTATGAGGAAGCGATGATGGACCCGCACTCGAGAAATGGCTTGGAGCCATGAACCAAATAGATTCCATGAGAGAAAATCGGGTTTGGAACCCGGTCGATCCACTTGATGGTGTCAAAACCATTGAGTGCAAATGGATCTATAAGAAAAAGATTGATATGGATGGAAATGTTCACATTCATAAGGCTCGACTAGTCGCAAAGGTTTTCGACAAGTTCAAGGAGTTGACTACGATGAGACTTTCTCACCAAGAGCGATGCTTAAATCTGCTCGATCATTCTAGCAATTGCCGCATATTTCGACTATGAGATATGGCAAATGGATGTCAAAACAGCTTTCCTTAATGGAAACCTAGATGAGGATGTGTACATGACACAACCTCAAGGTTTTGTCGATCCAAACAATGCTAGTAAAGTATGCAAACTTCAAAAGTCCATTTATGGGTTGAAGCAAGCATCTCGGAGTTGGAATATACGCTTTGATGAGGAGATCAAAAGGTTTGGTTTCACAAGAACAAAGAAGAACCTTGTGTTTACATGAAGGTTAGTGGGAGCGACTTGTTATTCTCGATCTTGTATGTAGATGACATACTACTAGTCGGAATGACATTCCAATGTTAGAATTGTTAAATCTTCATTAAGAAAAAGTTTCTCAATGAAAGATTTAGGAGATGCAAGATATATCTTGGGAATAAGGATCTATAGAGATAGATCTAAGAGGCTAATTGATTAAGCCAGGAAATGTACATAGACAAAGTGTTGAATCGGTTCAACATGCAAAATTCCAAGAGAGGATTCTTGCCCATGGCACATGGCATTAATCTTAGCAAGAATCAGTGTCCTACGACCACTGATGAGCGAGACAAAATGAGTGATATTCCATATGCTTCGGCCATTGGATCTATCATGTACGCCATGATATGTACACGCATCAGATGTATCATATGCTCTAAGTGTTACTTAGCAGATACCAAGTCGATCCCGTGAAGGTCATCGACACCAGTGAAAAATATTCTTAAGTACTTAAGAAGGACTAAAGATATGTTCCTAGTTTATGGCGGTGATGAAGAGCTCGTTGTAAATGGTTACACCGATGCGAAGCTTTCAAACCGACAAAGATGATTATCGTTCGCAACTGGTTTTGTATTCATTTTGAATGGAGGAGCAAAGGAGTCGAAAAGTTCCAAGCAAGAAACGGTTGTTGATTCCACGACGTAGGTCGAGTACATTGCGCTTCAAGCGCAAAAGAAGGTGTTTGGATAAGGAATTTCATTGCTGAATTGGGAATGGTTCCGAGTGCCTCGAGCCCAATGGATCTCTATTGTGACAACAATGGAGCCATTGCTCAAGCTAAGGAGCCTAGATCCCATCAAGTCCAAACACATACTCAGCGTTATCATCTTATCCGCGAATTGGTGGATAGAGGAGATGTTAAGATATGCAAAGTTCATACGGATTTAAATGTTACCGATCCGCTGACAAAGCCTCTCACACACCCAAAGCATGAGGCACACACAAGAGCTATCGGATTAGATACCTAAAATGATTGACTCTAGTGCAAGTGGGAGATCATGGAAATATGCCCTAGAGGCAATCATAGATATGATTATATTTCATTATGTTCATGACATTGGATAATGTGTTATCTTGTTCCTAGAATAATATTGTTAATATTTATTATCAAGTATGTGACTTGGTTGTGAAACTCTATATTTCGCAATAATTATTCTTATACGATCCTCGGTCGTAAACATATGAGGACACATATGAATAGACTAGCATATGTATTGGTTGATGACTATGTTTCACGAGTCATAGATATGGAGATATCAAACCAATAATATGGACACATGTTAGAGAACATGATGTTGGATAAGACCCACATTGAGACACTATTGAGATTGTTATGAATCTATGTGTCGTTAGTTGGTCTCAAGCAATGATGATGTATAATCCTTAGACCGAGATCAAGATGGTTTCCTACATGTGTAAGAGCACTTTAGGGGTTGCCAAACGCTACACCGTGAATCGGGTAGTTATAAAGGTAGCTTTTGGGTATGCTCAAACATGGAGAGGAATGTGACCGGTCGGATATGGATTTGCCCTCCTAACATAACAGAGAGATGTCTCGGCCCTCGCAGATCGGATAAAGAAAGTGCATGGCCATGCCACTAGTAGTCAAGTGTTCACCACGAAGTTATCTCGACACTCGATCGAGAAAGTATTGAATACCCATGGATGACACAACATCTCACCCGAGTTCAACCAAACATCGTGAGGCAAAGGGAGTATACACGAGTAGGTCGCCAGTCGAATAATTCTGGTGATCGGTCGTATGCAAATACAAGCTAGTCGAGATCGGTCGAACGTAATCACAGAGTGGTCGTAACACGTCGTAAGGAGTTACGAATGGTCGTGACCACATACGGTGGTCGATACAGATAGGACCTAGTCGTAAGTGATGAAGACCTGGTCGAGATCATATTGCATTAAGGTTCGTCCGATATAATTTGTGTGTATTCGGAATCGATATGTTCGCTAGGAGCCGCCATTTACTCGTGGTCGGAAAGGGTTTCCGAGTCACAACCGAACTACACATGAACCTGCTGTGGTCACACACTTAACGGGTTGAACAAACCAAGACGAATACGATTCAGAACGTGTCCGGATAGGATCCGCCACGAGCACTATATAAGGAGATGCATGAGGTCATGGGTGACATGCGTGAAACACCACCGAAACCCTAGCCGCCATCTCCTTGAGAGCTCCACCGTGCGATTTGGTGCTGGCACACCGACGTTCGGTTGTTCCTTCCCTGGACGTGTGGATACCGTAGAGGCGCTACTACGATTGTTGCGCTTTGAGGACGATCCACGATCTTCACAAGGAACCGCAGACGTTGCTGGAGGAGACGATCGGCTCGCTGGACGTTGGACGATCGACTACGACCGCTTCATCGACGCGCTCTTCGTTGGACCAGACTGCTCCAACCCTTCTTCCGCTGCTCAAGCTTCATGGTAACGATCTATGATCATCTACTTGCATGGCTTCCGGTTTGCGTGGTAGAAATTTTTGTTTGTAGCTATCGTAGCCTACCCGTGACCCAACATAAGTGCCATATGGAGTGATGAAGGAAGTTTTCTCCTCATCCTCTTTACACATACTAAACGGTGGTACCACGAATACGATTCTAGAAACTTAGTAATTCGCACCCAGAGGTAGAATCTACCAGCTTGATCAATGCGTGGAAGGAAAAATCATCCTTCGCATAAGCTTTATTAAGATCTGTAAAGTCGATACACATTTGACATTTCCCATTATTCTTCCTAACCATTACAGGGGTTGGCGAGCCATCGAGGGTGGTTGACTTCACGGATGAATCCAAATTGAGAAGCTTGTCAATTTTTGACTCGATTGCCTCCTTCCGATCAGCGCGAAACACCGCAGCTTCGCTTGATCGGTTTCTTATCGCCGAGAGCTAGCTCGCGTTTCGATCACCTCCCGGGGACTCTGCATATCGGACGCTCATGATGCGAATATGTCCCGATTTGTTCGGAGGAAGGAGACGAGCAACTCTTCCTATTTAGGATCGAGTCTTGTTCGACTGTAACCTTGCGGCAAAGTGGGCCAAATTTCTTCTAGCCTGTGTAGTGACTTGGCGCCGTCCTCGAGAAGCGCTTTGTCGAGTGATACCTCTTTTGACCGGCGGAGGGTTTGGATGTCACCTTCGGCCTCAAGTGCTTGGCCCGCATGGTAGATGGATTAGCCTCTCGATCGGAAGTTCATTGACCAGCCTCAAAGGATTTTCACCACATACATAAGCCATTTTTCGATCTCCCGAATAGTGATGACTCCTTTGGCCCCCAGATTTTCAAACTTTGATAACCGTAATGCGTGGCTATCAAGAATTTTGCTAATGTCGGTTGACCAAGTATTCCGCTTGTATCGGATTCAAAGTTTACCACACCAAACAAAAAATTTTCCGTTCGAAAGTTATCGGGCCTTCCGAACGTAACCGGTAAGGAAACTTTCCCTATCGGTTTAGCGGTGGAGCTAGGAACTAAGCCATGAAAAGCATATTTCACCGGTTTCACCTTTGACATGGGGACTCGATTTCTTCTAAAGCTCCCCGCAAATAATATATTCAAAGAACTACCTCCATCTACTAAGACTCGATTAACCCTACAATTATTAATGGTTGGTTCAACAACAATAGGAAACCTACCTGGTCGAGTCGAAGGAATGAGGCAGTCGTCTTTGCTGAAAGAAATTGCGATGTCCAACCACTTCGATTGCTTGATAATAGTCGGAGATTCGACGAGGTTGACCTCCGCGCCCATGGCCTTCGATGACGCTTGGATTCAGATGAAGAAGATCCTCTAAAAATCATGTTAACCGTGTGTTGGGGATCCCGGTACTCCATCTCTTCGCCGCCATCCTTGTCCTTTTGGAGCTCGCTTCTTCTGTTCTTGTATTGTGGAAATGGTCCTTCACCGCATAATAATCCTCCGTTTTTTTTGCTGACTCGACAGCGCAGATCATGCCCTCGTCTGGTGAAGTGGACACCACTTCTTCTTTTTCTCGAATCCCTGGTTGGAGCTTTTGCCTTGCCCCACCAAAGTGTAGTCCTTCTTACCCTTCATGAATTTATCAGAATGGCTAGGACCTCCTTATCGCAGTGCCGCGATTCTTTTTTCTTCTTGAGAGACTTCTTATTCTTTTTCTCTCGCTTATCCAGGCCGGGCTAAGGAATCTTGTTTTTCCGATCAATGGCTTCGCACCACTCGATTGCTTCGCTAGCGGTGGCATACTTGTCGGCCATGTCAAAAAGCTCAACGGTTGTTCTTGGAGGGTTCATTGCTATGCCCTCCGTAAACCGCCGATTTCTCAGACCTGTTTTGAAAGCCTGAATAACAGATGATTCTGCGACCTCGGGTATAGAATTGCGAACCTGGCTAAATCTCTTGATGTATTAACGTAAAGTTTCATCAGAACCCTGCCGGATTCGGTGGAGATCATCCTCCTTCCTAGGGCGGTCGTACATGCCCTGGAAATTTGCAATTAGAAGATCACAGAGTTGCTCCCAAGTATAGATTGATCCGACCGGTTGGTTTAACAACCACGACCGGGCAGACCCTTCGAGCACGGTGGGTAGATAGTTGGCCATCACATTCTCATCGCCTCCAGCAACTCTGATGGCGGTGGTATAGATTTGGAGAAATTCCAATGGATTTTGAGTTCCATTAAACTTGTCCAAGTTGACCGGTCGGAACCGGTTAGGCCAACGCACAGCTTGGAGCCCTGCAGAGAAGGCTCGGCAACCTATGATTGATTCATAGCGCCTTCTCTAGGAGGGTGCCGGATTGTAATCGGTTGGAGACCGGTTCCTAAGGTTGGAACGATGGAACTCCGGTGTGCCGATCCGGTCGTAGACATTGATATGATTCCTTCGACCATCTGCTTGATTCAAACGATGTCGGAGATCGTCAGGTCCAAGCAGTGGTTCTTCTCGACGTGATGGGGGAGTGGCTTCATGAAATAACCTTCTCCCATCGTGACTCCTTGGTCGGAATCGTTGAGGAGGCCTTGGTATCAACTGTTCCTGAGCATGACCATGCTGTCCCCTACTGAGGGAGGAACGTTGGGATGAAGTCATAGTTTGACTCCCTGAAACCCTTTGTTCTCGGTATGCTTCCGTGCGCAGCATGGTCTGTTGGAGAATTTCGGATATTTGAGCCACGAGCTGTACAAAACCTGGAGTTCCCGCTAAAATAGGATCAGAATTATTTAACATATCTTGAACACGTCGCAAGTTTTGTTCGCCATCAAGGTCTCAAGGGGTTCATACTGATCGTAGGTGTACGCAGACCTGAACCCTCCCCGACCCTCGGATTTGATCTATCCTATCGCTACCCTAGGTGGGCAACGCCAATAATTAGCCGATGGACGCCGATCGCCTCGTGGACTCCTAAGTTGGTGCTCGATGGTCTGGATCATCTCTAACAACACGTGATGGCGTGGTAGAGAATGTAGGGTCGCGGCAGGTATCTTGATTCTCATCTCCGATCGTGTTGACTTCATGCCTCCAAAGACCGATCTTCCGATGAGCTTCCATCAGAATCGATGGAGAGCTTCTCAGTGCTTCTGCCAAAAGTTTCCACGATGAAGAGCAAATAAAATGAGCACCTTATGAGGTCTCTCAAATTAATTCGGCGATCGCCGATCATATGTCGAAGGTGATCATCCCCACATGGCCTACGACGATGGAGGCTTCATCGACACTGCTACGGATGTCGGCTGACTCGAATTGCCGTGGTCGTGAGGAGAATATCTTTCACCATGATTTCATCGAGGGTATAGAGATTTTCGAGTGGTGGTGCTGAAATTTCTTCACCTGTTTTGCCGGTCGGAAAGATCGGGCTTGAAGAGGTCCCCTAACATTCCGAGCTGATCGGAATGGCTGGTTCCTCTGATTGCGTCGCCGGTAATGGTGGCGCATCCTCGTCCATCCAGTCAATCTCGCTATCGTCGGCGACGTGCGAGTCGGCGGAGGAGGAAGAGGAGGATGATCTCGCCATTTTCCTCCATGGTACGTAATGCATCCTTCCATATCGAGGTTACGAAGTCCGCCAAGTCGAACCAATTCTCCTCATTCCAAACTCCCGCATATTCAGATTAGCGATTGCGGGAACTTGGGCGAGGATTTGTATGAGCGAAGAGTTTCTTCAGAAACTTACGCCTTCTTCCCCACCTGACGGCGCCACCGCCGATTTATCGAGTCGCCGATCTTACTTAAAATAAAAAGAGGAAAATGACGGGAGTATCCGGAAGAGAATGGGGTGCTCTTTATTAATATGAACCGGGATTACAAGACTTGACTAGGGACTATGTCTAATTACACCGAATGTATTGAATGCTACTGCTTTGGCTTCTGAGTTGCTTTTTGTTGTTCGCTGTTATGTGTGCGTGTCTCCTCGTCTTCTGCGTTCCACCATTAAATAACTCCCGAAGAGGCGGCAGTTACTCCTGGAGAAGGTGTCCCTGATGAAACGTTACGACTGGTCGGAGGTTTAAGGTAGTTAACAATGTGCTAACTACCTTGCGGTTAAGTACTTGTGAGAACCTTAACCGAAAGGTGGTTTATTGTCAGTGTCTTGTATATCATCACATGGTATGGAATGTTTTGCACGTGTTTCATTCATCATACGGTTAAGGGTGCCTGTTCATAGCATTTTCGAGCAGCTACCTGGTCGAAACCTAGTCCGACCAGGATACCCATCGTGTAACTTCTGGAATCCTTATGACCAGTGAGGTCGTTAGTCTTAGGGGTTACGACCATGAAGACGTATGGTCTTTTATGTATTTAAATTAATACATAGATGTTTTAATCATCGTCAATAATCAAACTGAGTACGGATCATGGTGACAAAAGTCTTGAAGATAGATAAAACTTCACTACGAGATGACATAAAGTATATCCATGTGTGGCAAGAAAAATCATCAATAAAAATTATATAATATCGATGGCCTCTTTTCAAAATGAAAGGAGCCGGCCCCCATACATTAGAATGAACAAGATCAAAAGGACACTTTGACACTGACTCACTGGAAGGATAAGGAAGTTGAAGTTGTTTACTAAGCTTACAACCCTGGCAATTTAGAGAAACATCACCAGACAGGCCCTAAAAGACTACAACGAAGTAAAGAAGATAGACGCGACCCATAAAGATGTCCCAATGATGATGACACTGAGCAAAAGACACAGTGGAGGATGCAGTAGAAACGGCGGCGACGGTGGAGGCAACAAGACTGGCAGGTGCAGCAGAAGGAAAATGAAGCCAGTCAAGCTCCCAGAGACGCTGTGAGTCACGACGGCGAGGGTCAGTACCAACTGGAGTCTGCGTCGATCTTGAACACAACAAGAATCAGAATCGAGAATAACACAACAACAACGATCAGCGAGCTGGCCAGCAGATATGAGCTACATGGTTAGTTCGGGAACATGAGAAACAACATGAATATGAAAAGAGGAATTGAAGAGTGCCTCGCCTGTGTGATTTTAAAAGAGTGGTACTATCTCATTGCCCTAAAAGGATAGGAGCAGCTAAAGGACGAATGAAAGTAAGACTGGTGGAATTAGGTGTCATATGAAAGGAAGCACCAGAGTCGATGATCCAAGGTGATATACCTGAGAAGAAGTAGAAGGTGGTCTCTCACTAGAAGACTATGCAGCAGAACCAACAGAATGGGATGGTGCAAAAGCAGCCATGCAACGCAGCAGTGTTAGAAACTCCTGCGAATCAGAAGTACCAGAGCTCCTCTGAGAGGAGGAACCACCAATTCCTCGTGAAGTACGACTACCACGACGTAAATCCTTCTTCTTCTTGTAGCAGGTATGATGTACATGTCCATCCTTGTTGCAGTAAATGTAGTGTAGTCCCCTACCAACAGTAGCTGTCACTAGTGAAGGCACCACTAGTGAAGGAGTACCTGGAGACGTAGCGGGTATAGAAACTGGAGGAGCTGTCAGAATCGAAGGAAACGATAGTGACGACAATAGACCAGAAGGCCCGCTTTGACGGCGATAGTAATTATTTTCGCTGCTTTTTCATTCGTATGTAAAATTACTAAACTAATTGTGAAAACTTCCTTTCTTTCTTTCCGGTTTGTGTTTCAAATGTAATGTTCTTAACATTTGAAATTCAAATTCCGGTTTGGAGTTTCTCCTCTCTTTTGAATTTCTCGGGCCTTTTCATTGTTGACCTCCTTTTCTTTCGGGCTTAGCCCATCTCCTTTTGGGCCAAGCCCATTTTCCTTTCCTGGCCCATTTGGCCCAGCCACTCGGGCCCTCTTTTTGGTTCCGCCTACCCCGGCCCAAATTCCCCCCGGTCATTTCTTCTTGGCCTGTTGGCCCAACTACCTTTGGCCACCTCCTTTGGCCCAGCCCCTGCGCCCGGGTCTTCTTCTCCCCATGGTCAAGCCACACCCAGGCACCTCCCTCTCTCTCTCTCTCTCGTGCCTCGTCAGACTGCGTGAGCTCACGCCGCCACCGCCCTCGCTGATAGCCGCGACTTCCTCCCCTCAGACTGTTGTTTCTCCACTGCGTGGCTATGACGTCCCTGGCTGTCCTCGCAGACGGCTCTTGCGTCGTCCAAGCTCCGCGCCCTCGTCACCTTGGCCTCCAAAGTCTCGCTTCTCATTGCCACACCAACTCTCAAGACGCTACAAGACTCCACCTCTGGCTCCCTCACCTGCCACGACCTTGGAGTCCGCCGCGCCGCCCTCGTCAGCTCCTGCACGAGCCGTTGCCCTCAAAGTTGCGCCCTCTGTGCACGCCAGTCCTCTCACCTTGCCCCATCACCGCCCAGCGCCCTTGCCGCTCTGGCCGCATCCCATGCCGGCCGCCACCTCAACGGCTCTCTGCGCCCTCTATGCCGCCTCGCCCGTGCACGCCATCGCCGAACCATCCCATCCGCTGCCAAGACGGCGCGTCCACGCCGCCTTGGTCGCCTGTGTTCACCCGTCTTTGCGCTTCCTCTGCCCGCCGAGCCACCGCTACACACAAGTGCATGCTCCGCGCCACTCCCTGCCACCCGCCAGCACGAGCTCCCCTGCCCATTCTCGTCGCGCCCCGCCCATGATGCCACCACTCAGGCCACCTCGGTGCCCACGAAGCCTGCAGGCCACCCCAGCCGTAGCACACACAGGCCGCTGCGTGCTCCCACCTGCTCCCTCTGTCCCCTCTTGACTTCGGTGCCTCTCCTCCTCGCCTTGTCACCTCGCCCACCTACCTTGGCCGCCTGGGTCACCATCGTGACGCCATCAGCAGCGCCTCGCCCGCCCATGCCATCCCTCGGGACCGTGCGAAGCCTCAACGGCCATCCCTCTTCTCCAGCTATAAGAAGGCCCCTGTACTCCTTCTACCTTACCACCAGCCCTCTTGCTTCCTTCTTCTTCTTCCCAAGCGACGCCGGAGCCAAAGCCACCGCGCCCGCTCTCGTGTCGGCCATGCCGCCTCGCCGCCGCACTATCGTGCCGATGAGCCTCCGCCCCAGCCAACTGCGTCACGAGATGCCCCGCGATGCGAGAATTCCATCCCCTTCCTCCATGCTCCCTCCTCGTCGCCGAGACATGCCGCCGCCGTGCTTCCTTCCCCTCCGTTCAAGGCCATTGCCGACCATTCTGCCATCCCCTGTGCCATCCGAGTCATCCCACCAGCTTTCCTGCCACATGACCCATGCCCATGCGCGTGCCTCCTCATTAAGCGTTGCCACGGCCCCGCTTAAGGAAGGCTGCCGCCGCTTTGCTCGCCGCCGCCCCACCCTCTCTGGAGCTACCGCCACCTCCCGTGGGTCTGCCGCCCTCCGGCGACCTTGTCCCACCCGCTCGCCGGCTGCCTCCTTGCCTCCTTTACTGGCACCGCCACAGCTCCATGTCGCCGTCGAGCCTGCCTCTGCTCCCCTTTCTTTTCTCTGTAAACTAAATGGGGAGAATGGGTAGAGCCCCACCAGTCAATGACTTGAGTCTCCCTCTCCTTGGCTGCCTTGTGGGCCTCCCTCCTTTCCTGTTCCGGTGGACCAGCGCACTGTGCGCATGAACCTGGCCCATGGCACTGTGTTGTGCACCAACTTCTCTCTCTCTCTTTCAATTCAATTTCAATCTTTGTAGATTCCGTTCTCCTCCGTTATAACTCCAAAACTTATGAAATAAATTTCTAAAAATTTGTTAATTCAAGATCTTGCTAATGGCATAGGTCTTGATTAATTTGAAGTTTATTTATTTATTCGTATGTATTTATTTGTTTTCTTTTGCTTGTTGTGTCTTTTTCTGGTACGTCCGTCTGATTAGGATTCGAAGACGCGGAGAAGCTCCACTTCGATCAAGCACAAGAATTATCAAGATTCCCTTACCTTTAATCCAAGGCGAGTCAATACTTTGATCTTATTTAGCCTACGGTCAAAGGCGGACATGGGAATCATAACTTGAGTTAGTTCTATTTCAAAACTTTGTGGGTGGTATGAAAATGGTGGAAGGGCTCACCTAGCCCTGTGTTGGATTTTTTCTGAGTCTTCGAGCTCAGTGGGTGTGGTCATTGGAGGCAGCTCCAATTGAAAAGATGCATGGTGTAGAGTTTTCGACGGATGGAACCTCTACTAAAAAAATATTGCACATTACTCTCTTTACTAAAATGCAATTTGTTAAAATGCTAAGTGATAGGACTTTGTAACTATGATAATTGAAAATATTGCTTTAGCAAATAAAAGAACCCGAGCCATCCTTGTTAAGCCTTGCATATATATTATTGCATTGTGTGTTGGCTCGCGAGCACGGAAGTTGTGCTCATTCTTGCTCTTTCCCCAAAACCCTCAGAAGCAGAAAATCTGGATGAATACACGTACTATGAGGATCCAGAAGCTAGAGATCCAGGAGATGATGAAGCGTAGTTTAGTCTTTAGTTGTTCTAGTCTCACCCCAGTCTAGTTGACTCCGTTGGTGCTTGCGTGCATCCAATATTATCCAAGTTCTTGGTTAATATCGGGCGCACACGGGTTTCCCCAATCACTTGCCTGTGGAGAGATGTGCTCTCACCCCTTTTTGCTTCTGTTGTCGCTTCCACTTTTTTTTTTGTAATGTACTCAGTTTGGCCTGTTCGGCCCTTATTGTAAAACTTCACCCGATGCGGTCTATGTAAAGCTCTGATGTGTTGTTTAATAAATGGTATGATTTTATCTACGCCATGTATGAATTGATTCAGTGACGTACCTGTGAGTGCTATCTACTGATCCAGGAAATAGCACAGTGTTTTCACAGAGGTTTGGATTCTTGGAATCCGGGTCCGACAAGACCCGCAACACGAAGGTGAATCTTCTCAGCACGAACATCGACAAGGGCCTCCAACAAGGTCACACGAGAGTGGCGTGCCAGCAAATGAGCACGAGTCTGCTCATACTCAGCCCGGAGAAGGGTCAAGAAGTCGTAAATACGACGAAACTCCAGGTGAGACTGCTAACGCTGACAATACTAACATGTGTGGCAAACATCTGGTCCGAAAGAGTAAATCTGACATCATACCATAGACAATTGGGCATAGAACTCATCCACAGTGGCATCTCCCTAATGCAATGACTACTCCTGACACACAACAGAAAGATACAACGAGTCACCAGACGGCTCGTAGCGGTTGCGCAGATGTGTTCACATCAATTGTGCTGAAGGCAAACCAACCACATCCCCAGTGAATTATACCTTCATGCTAGCAACCAGAATAGCAGAGGCACGAGCATCATCATCAATCCATGTCTTGTAGGCAGCATACTGAGTCTGAAAAGTCTCCATGGCATCCTCAAAAACCTCAGATGCCTTTGTATGAGCGTCTTCGGAAGCATCCTTTGGGAGTACAGGCTCAGCAGGCGGAGCAGGGCGAGACGGACAAGGCAACTCGCCAGTAAGAAACTCCCAAAGGCGCTGACCACGCATGTGGAGGCGTATATGCTGAAACCAGTCCCGATAATTGAGACAATTGAAGATCACCGGGCAGCGAGGAACGAAAACAGTGCCTATTGGTAGGCAGCGTTAGACGGCATGGCGACCAAGGCAATGAAGTCTAATAGGCGGCGCTGGACGGCGCGGCGGTTAGAACGACGTACGGTTTTTTTTTCTTTTTTTTTTCCTTCGAGAGGGCTAAAATGGCTTAAAAGGTCTTCGGCCGAAGGCCTTCGGCCCAACCGGCAGAACCAAATAAGCACGCATGTGTGTATGGTTTCCCCT
Source organism: Phyllostachys edulis (assembly GCA_036346405.1). Classification (NCBI taxonomy): domain Eukaryota; kingdom Viridiplantae; phylum Streptophyta; class Magnoliopsida; order Poales; family Poaceae; genus Phyllostachys; species Phyllostachys edulis. The sequence goes on from CM070551.1 coordinate 27,721,658, forward strand.
TGGCGGCGGCGGCTCCCCAGCGTGAGGAGGCGGCGGGACCGACGACGGGTGGCTCCGTCGCCGACGGCGAGTCCGTTGACGGATCTATAGGCTGGCGACCAGGCGGCTCAGGCTTGGGCGCAAGGTCCGCAGCGGGCCCGGCGGCTCGAGCGCAGGCGGTCGGCGATGAAGATGAAGCATGAATCGCAGGCGGCGCTCGGAGAAGGCGACACAAGGCACAAGCGAGCGGACTCGGCCCGGGAGACCCCGAGTGAAGACAAAGCGTCGGGAGCACGAGGACCAGAGGCAACGGGGGCGGCGAGCGTCAACCGGCGGCTGAGGAGGCCGGCTCCGGCCACGTGAGAAAAACCCTAACCCTAATTTTGCTCTGATGCCATGTTATGAATAGCGCTTGTATTCATTATGAGGCTAATGGGCTAATAAATATACAAGTACAGATGTGACATATATGCAAAGAACTCCTTATACAACGAGAAAAATATATATACATCTAACACATCTAACAACTACAAGTCGAGTTCCTCTTGCAGTGTGCCATGTGAACTGGAGAGTATATTTTCTGCTCTATACGTGTAATGCATTCCTGCAAGCATGTTTTCATACCGTTGTATGGCGCCCTAGTTTGACATGTTTGCTTATCATTGGAAATTTGGAAACCCATGGGCTAACAACTTTGCATTGACTCGAATCTAGTTGGATCATGATATGGGTGCATGATCCTGATCCCCTTTGGAAACAAGTGCATGATCCTGATCCCCTTTGGAAACAAGTTTGCATTGGATCTAATCTAGTTGGTTCATGATCTAGTAACATGATCCAAGAAGGTTTCAACTCGGCTAGTCGGCTAGAATGCCATATCTTTAGCTTCTGGTACTTTAGTGCCCAAATATTATTTGTGGTACTTCGGTTCTGAACATACTAGCTCACCACAACCTTATCTACCCAGACTGAAGAAAAAACTGAAAAAAGGTACCTTACTAAAAGCTAAGTGCTCTTTGATGACGAATCCCATTGTATCTGCTTCAAAGGATTCCTGTTGTACGCATCTTGTTGGATCCCTGCGTCGGTTTCTTGTTTAGTCTGACACAGACGGATTATGAGCAGTTGAACACATGCTTGTCTGAAGCGTTTGCAGTATTCCCCAATTATATTCCATAAGGTTATCTATTAAATCCTGTCAATAATCTGCAACTTGGAGGCTCGACTTTGCCGCAAGTTGAATACTTCATTAGTATACTTGTTGCTGATTCTGTAATTGCGAAATGTGGTCTGCCAATGCCACAAATTCCACCCTCGCCTTGCGGCACGGGACAAAACACTACATATGCGATTGATCAGAATACTAGGCACTAGGCAGTGCAATTCTCCCATGAATCATTGATTGAGATTCCTGAGAACATAGTATATGAGATGCACTGGGGATACAGATACTGAGATAACTAAAGAATCACATTCAAAGTGAGTATCAAGAAGAAAAGCAATTAGTCAAATATCCTAGAGGAGTAGATGTAATGTCAACTTCTTCTCTTTTGTCAGACGGTACCATTGATTGATTCAGATACAGTTCACTTGGCCAAAATTTTGTATTAGATTACATGTAAAAAAATCATGGCTGAGCTAATTAATCAAGTTGACGATACAAAGTGTCGCTCTCGGCCTACTGGCAATGTTTTCCATGTCGAGCCTTGCCATTGTAGCTGCTGAAATACTAATTTAGATTCAGTTAAAAAGGGACATAATCACTAGTATATAAGATGCAAAGTCAGCCCGATCGAACGAGGTCCCTAGCTGGTCTGACGTCGTTCTGTCCATTTGATGACATGCTGAAAGATGCTTGACATATAAACCCTTTTCTTCTCAGTTGATTTCTATTCTCTCGCTGTTTTGTTTTCCAGAAAGTTGTGCTTATACAATTACCTGAATTATGAGACACAAAGAGGGAGGTGTGGACTTTGCCTCCTCCAAGAAACTGAGGGACAGCAAGAAAGCCGCAAAACAGCTGTACCAGGCCCGGGATGCCTGTTTGAGACCGTAGAGAGACTTGTTGAGGCGGCAAACGTAATCTGGACGAGATGAATCCACAAATCCAGCCGGCTGCGAACAGAAGACAGTCTCCGAGAGTGTGCCATGAAGAAACGTATTCTTAACATCCAGCTGATGGATAGGCCAATCCTGGGATAGGGCCAGAGAGAGAACTGTGCGAATAGTGGTTGGCTTGACGACTGGACTGAAAGTCTCATCAAAATCATCACTAGGACACTGTATGAAACCACGAAGAACCCATCGAGCCTTATAGCGGGCAAGAGTACTATCCGAATTGAGCTTAAGCCGAAAAATCCACTTCCCAGTTACCACATTGGCATTGGATGGCCGTGGAACAAGATCCCATGTGTTGTTGCCCTGAAGAGCAGCGTATTCTTCCTCCATGGCGCCACGCCAATTAAGGTCGGCGAGAGCAGCCCGATATGTGGTCAGTACAGGAGACAGAGTGGCGGCATGAAGGTTCATGCGGGTGAGCGGCTGCCGAAAACCGTGCTTGCCACGAGTCACCATGGCATGGGAGTTGTCGACCGACTGGAGCGGCATAGCACCTGGGGGAACCTTTCTATTCTGTTGAGAGGTGTATGGACATGACATGCGGAGTGTAATGCCGTGGGTAAGAAAAAAGGTACGAGCGGTGGAGTTGTCAAACTCACGGTCATTATCGCAATGAATACTCTTGATCTTAGCACCGAACTAAGTAGCAACGTAAGAAAAAAAGTGAGAGATAGTGGCAAAAGTATCATATTTCAGGCGTAAAGGAAACATCCAAAGATAATGCGAGCAATCATCAAGAATAACCAAGTAGTATTTGTAACTGGACACACTAACGACGGGTGAGATCCAAAGATCACAATGAACTAAATCAAAATTCTTGAGAGCACGAGACTATGAAGTGCCCGCCCGTGTGGCGGAGGGCATCCAAAGCCCAAAGACATTGATGGGCCTCCCCATCAAGGAATGTTAGAAGAAATTTTTGAGGTAATTTAATATGTATACAAATTATTTCATATGAATATTGCTTTTGCATTCGCTAATCGCTTATTAGTAATATTTTATATATGTGTATATATACTACCAATGGGTAGTACTAGTAGTATTATCATGTTTATATAAAAGGCCCAAAATTTTAGCTTCGCTTCTAGGTCAAAAAACTCAGACATGAAGTAGCAAAAGGTAGACGCACATGGCGACCAAGTTGACATGCATGACAGATAGTGTTGGCGGGTCCATTATCGCAAGCAATGGCGGACGTTTTTCGAGTATGGTTCATTACGACTACTGTTCACTGAGTACTATTCATCCAAGCACTATTCATCCGAGTACTGTTCATCCAAGTGGTTGGTCGAAGGCACCTGGTCTTAGTTGGCTGGTCGAAGGCTTATGGTCGTAAAGGACTTCAACTGCACGTGGTTGTAGCGGGAGGCTAGACTACACGACTGGTCGGAGGGTTCTGACCACCTGGTCGTAGGTGTTACGACCACACGTGGTATCAGAGCGGGTGTTTGAAAATCAAGTCTTCAACTCCAGAGAAGGAAGCAGAAGATGGCTCCCAACGGATCCTCGTCGACAACGAAAGATGGTCAGATTTCGCTCCCGTACCTGATTCTCACTTCAGAGAACTACCCGGCTTGGGCTATGAAGATGAGGGTCAATATGCGTGCCCAGGGGTCTGGGACGCAGTAGCTGATCCGGTTGATCTGAAGGGAAAGATCGATTCTAAAGAGAAGGTTGTGGATGTCGATGTGAAGGTTGATCAAACAGCATTGACGCTGACCTACACTGCAATACCCGATTCGATGTTGAATCAACTCGTCGGGAAAGATACTGCTCGGGAGGCCTGGGTTGCTCTTCATACTATGCATGCAAACTCTCCGAGAGGAGTATGAGGCATTGCATATGGGCGAAACTCAATCAGTGGATGAGTTCGTAGAAAAATTGACGGCGGTGGTCAACAAACTTCGAGCTCTTGGCGATAAATTAGAGGAAATCGAGGTGGTCGAGAAATACTTGCGAGTACTACCCGAGAGGTACGTGCTAGTGGTCACAACTCTTTTGTATTCCAGCGATCTTGAGAGCATGAAGCTGGAAGAGGTAACTGGGTCTCTCAAAGCACATGATGGGCTTCTGAGAGGGTGCAAGGCAAGGACAGATCAAGCATTACTTGTGGAAAGTGATGCGAAGGAAGGAAACAAACAAACGAAGGAACTCAATTGGGTTCAAGGAAGTGGCCGGGGCTCTAGAAACTGGAGTGGATGTGGTCGCGGTGCTGGAGGCCGTGGTTTTAGCAGAGGAGGTCGTGAAGACTGGGCTAGGCAAGACGGTGGTGACAGATCCCGTGACAAGTCACATATCAAGTGTTTTGAATGTGACAAATACGGTCACTACGCGTCGGAGTGCCGCAGCCACATGAAGTGCTTCAATTATGACGAGTATGGCACTACACTACGGAGTGTCCAAACAAGAAGAACAACAACAAGGTAAACCTCACCCGAGCTAGTGAAGACGATAAAGAGCCTGCCCTGCTTCTCTCCTTATGTGTCAAAGAGGTGGCGGTCATGGTGATGTTGAACGAGAAGAACGTAGTTTCTAAACTACGCACGGAGGGAGGCAACCACGATCACACTGATCAATGGTCCTTGGACAATGGAGCAAGCAATCACATGACAGGAGATCGCTCCATGTTCCATGAGCTCAACGAGAAGATTTCAGAGAAAATCAAGTTTGGTGATAGCTCCACGGTACAGATAAAAGGCAAAGGTACAATGTTGTTGCGATGCAAGAATGGTGATCAGAAGATGTTGCCTGATATTTACTTTATACCAAGTTTGTGCATCAACATACTCAGTCTTGGACAGTTGGCGAAAGAAGGCTGCAGGGTGGAGATGAAGGATGAGTTCTTGTGTGTCTATGACAAGAACAAAGATCTGTTAATGAAAGTGAAAAGATCCCCAAACTGGTTGTACAAGATTTTTCCTGAAAACTTGTAAATCGGTTTGTGGGAGGAGAGCCTCGAGGATCCAGAGAGGAACTTGGGTATTGGCCAAAACCAAGGACATGGCAGGGCCAAGGGGTGGCGCGCAGTTGACGCAGGAGGTGCACCAAGCGGAACCTCGGGAGGGCCAAACAGCACACAGCAAGGCGCGTTGGGCACTGCAGGGGGCAGTGAGTCTCACGCACATGGAGGGCGAGGCGCCCATGCAGATGGGGGTTGTGGACCTCACGGGTATGCTGGCGCAAAGGGCAGCCGCTCGGAAGATCAAGGGGCAAATCTGAAAATAAAACCAAAGAAGGAATTGAAGACAGATAACGTGCATGTTAAGGAAGATGATGCAGAGAATAGGTGGTCGAAAGGACCAGATGATGCACGGGCAGGTGGCGCAGGAGGCGCAACAAGTGCTAACTCGGTCATCATAGGGCATGACCTCACTGCGGTAGGGGCGGTCGAGGGAGCAGGTGCTCCAGCCCAGGTGGTCGTGGGAGCGGGTGCTCCAGCCCAAGTGGTCGTGGGAGCAGGTGCTCCAGCCCTGGTGATCGTGCAAAGAAGGAGGAGTTCAGTTCAGGTGAAAGGTGTGGCAAGTGCTGGTTTGTGCATGGCTCAGGATGGAGCAAGTACAAGTGGTGGGGCGGTATCAGTCCAGGAAGGAACAACGCACGGGAGTGCAGGTAAAAGAGAAAGACTTGGAAGTTCAAAATGCATGAGAAGATCAGGATGATCAAGATGGAGTGATTACTATTTTAATCTTGTTACAAGATTAGAGAGTGTGTTGGGATTGTAATCTTGTACAAAATTATATAAGAGTTTGAGTCCGAGTCGTTTGTGAGAACGAGTCCGAGTAGGATACTCACGTTGAGTCCGTGTCTTAGTCGATGAGTGTAAGAGTATATAAGCAGGGGGGATAACAGTCTTAGATACCATAAGCAAGAAGCAAGAAGGGGTCAAGAGGAGTCAAAAGTTTAGAAGTGGTCGTAAGTTGAGTTTTGGTCGTGAGTTGAGGAGTCGTGAGTTGAGATATTCAATAGAAAAACACAAAAAAATATTGCGGTTGCAGCACCTCAAAAGAGCCCTGTCTCGTTTGCTGATTTTCGAGTATGGTTCATTATGACTACTGTTCACTGAGTACTGTTCATCTGAGAACTATTCATCTGAGTACTGTTCATCCAAGTGGCTGGTCGAAGGCACCTAGTCTTAGGTGACTGGTCGAAGGCTTGTGGTCGTAAAGGACTTCGACTGCACGTGGTTGTAGCGGGAGGCTAGACTACACGACTGGTCGGAGGGTTCCGACCACCTAGTTGTAGGTGGTACGACCACACCGGAGCTATTGCACCTGGTGATCATGTTCCTGGAACGAAGATCCTTGACAAAAAAACCAACTGGGTCAAACTCAACGGAACAGTTGTTGTCAATAGTGAATTGATGAATGAAAACAAGATTCTTGATAAGGTGCGGAGTGACAAGAATATTAGTAAGATGAAGAGAGCCAAGACTAGTGGAACCAGTGGAGGTGACGGGTAGCAGTGACCCGTCACCGACAACAATGGTGGATGGAGTGGATGAGTGAGGGGGATGTGAACGGGAGAGGTTACCGGCGTCCGACGTCATGTGCGAGGTCGCACCAGTGTCCATGTACCAGTCAGTGGTTGGCAGGGAAATAAGAGTCATGGTGTTGAAAGAGTTCACCAATGACTGTTGATCCCATGGACCAAGACTGGGAGGCGCAGGACCCGGATCAGCCCGAGGAGGCCACGGCGGTGGGTACGAGGGTAGCGTGTAGCCGACCGGGAGTTGGCCGCTGCCAGCGCGTGCGGTAGGGGCGCACCACCGGGGCGCGGACCGAGGAGGCCAGGGGCCTGGCGTGGATGGAGTTGCCCGGGCCACACCTGGATGGTGTTGGTCCAAGGTTTGTAGAAGGAGGGCAGAAAACCAGAGGTGCCACCCCCGGCGTGACCACCCGCACCTCCGCCGCTGGTCTTGTGGTTGCTGTCGCCGTTGTCGCGGCGACAACGACGACTAGAGCCACCCCTGCCATCACCAAGTTACGGAGGGAGCGCCTCGAGTGCGCCGATGGAGCGGCCGCCACCAAGATCGCCACCGCCTCAATGACACCACCATGGGACCCCATTTCCGGTAGGTGTCGTGGCGATGAGGGCTGTGGAGGGTGTGGAGGGGCACGACGACATCGTGATTTCTTCGAGCAGCAGATCGGAGCGGGCCTCAATGAACGAGGGGAATGGCTTCTGCTGCTTTAGCAGGGCCGCCATGTATGCGAACTTCGTGTTCAGGCCACGCAGAAGGGTCAAAACAAGGGTGCGATCACGCACCGGTTCGCCCAAGTCGCCGAGGGTGTCGGCCATGCTCTTCAGCTTACGGCAGTAGTCGGAGATGGAGAGGTCGCCTTGGACGAAGTTGTGAAACTCCGCGTCTAGGTACAAGGCACGCGTCTCCTGGTTGCTGATGAACTGTTGCTCGAGGCTCACCCATACGAGCTGTGCCGTGGAGGTAGGAGTCATCACGATCTTGAGAAATTCGGCGGAGATGGTGCCGTAGAGCCATGAGAGAACGAGATAATCCATCTGGACCCAGTCTGCGACCTCGGGGTGGGCGTCATCGGAGAGCACATGGTCGGAGAGGTCGTACTTGCTGAGGGTGACGAGGAAGAGGCCGCGCCATTTGTTGTAACTCGGAGAGGCAAGGTTGAGGACAATAGGGATGAGGGCCTTGATGTTGAGGACACCGTATGCCTGAGCGTGGAGGGAAGCAATGGCGGCGGCCTCAGAGAGGGCCAATGCCTGCGCGGCCTCCTGCTCATGGCGCGCGGCAGCGACGGCGGAAGCCTCCTGCTCGCGTCGTGCAGTGGCGGCGGCGTCGTCTTCGCCGGCCATGGCGGCGGGATTAGCGAAAGGGTGCGATCGCAGGTGCGATCCGCTCTGATACCATGAGAGCATGGAACATTTGGGGCAATTACACACTGTGTATATTGATAAGCCAAATGTTACATATATAAACCAAAAAGTTACAGTGTGGACCAAGAACCAAAGAGTCTAACACTAAGTGTGGACCAAGAACCGAAGAGTCTAATATGTCAGACCCGGATTCCGAGAATCCAAATCCTCTGTGAAAATACTATGCTATTCCCTGGATCAGTAGCTAGTACTCACAGACACATTGCTGAATCAATTCATACATGGCGTAAATGAAACCATACCATTCATTAATTTAACACAACAGATTTTACATAGACCACATCGGGTCAATTTTTACAATAAGGGCCGATCAGGCCAAAAATTTCATTACAAAAGTTGTGAAAGCGACAACGAAAGTAAAAGGGGTGAGAGCACATCTCTCCACAGGCAAGTAACTGGGGAAACCTGTGTGCACCTGATATTAACCAAGAGCTTGGCTAATATTGGATGCACGCAAGCACCAACGGAGTCAACTAGATTGGGGTGATACTAGAACAACTAAAGACTAAGCTATGCCACATCAGTTTCTAGCCTCCAGCTTCTGGATCTTCGTAGAAAGTGTAGTCTCCTTCGTCTTCATTATCTGAAGAGTTTGGGGAGAGGAGTGAGAATGAGCACTACTACCGTGCTCGCGAGCCAACACACAATGCAATAATATACATGCAAGGTTAAACAAGGATGGCTCGGTTCTTTTATTTGCAAAAGCAAGCTTTTCAAATATCATACTTACAAAGTCCTATCACTTAGCATTTTAACAAATTGCATTTTAATAAAGAGAGTAACGTGCAATACTTAATAACAGTAGAGATTCCATCCGTCGGAACTCTACACATGCATCTTTTCAATTGGAGCTGTCTCCAATTACCACACCCGCTGAGCTCGAAGACTCAGGGAAAATCCAACACAGGGCTAGGTGAGCCCTTCACTATTTTCATACCACCCACAAGGTTTTGAAATAGAACTAACTCAAGTTATGATTCCCATGTCCGCCTTTGACCGTAGGCACGGCTGTTTAAATAGTTTTAGACTTTGCAGAGGTTATACACTTTACCCACAAGAGATAGTCATACCCGTTACCCCACATGATTTCGTAGTCATGTAGTTGGGCGACCGTCACAGTAACCTTTCAAACTACCTTGCCCTTTCCGTCATCTCACCCATATGGGGTTGCTCCCATACATTGTATGGGATCGTTGTAACCCTAGCGTTGGGTGTAGATTTGGACTACCCACAATCACTGGCAACTTACCCATTTAAGCTAGATGTACCCAAGCTTGTGCGTTCTATTTCTCCACTGTGTAAGACACATTCAGGGTTCAATAATTCTACTAAGCCAAGTTACACTTTGCAGACTTGTGGTTGTACTTGTTTAACATAGGAGGTCATGACAAGATTAAGTCCTTAGGGTTATCTAGGCGATTCATTCCACAAACCAACCATCCTCGTGCTCCCCGAGCAACCGCCTCACCATCCGCCCAGATAGAACTAGCAATTGAGGTTTTAAGGAGTAAACCAATTTATTTTCACACCTTTTAGTCAATGGACCACCAATGACTACCCAAATCATTTTATGTTTGAAGAAATGATGATTGGGGTATTTAATACCCCGGTACTTAAGCAAGACTAGCATGTCGCTTAAGTACAACCTATAACTAGTATTACCATATAGTTACTAGGGTGACAAGGATTAATGGATTAAAATTATCAAGGAAGGCATATTAATTAATTAATCATCAAATGGGTATTTAACTACCTTAAGCTTTAACATACATTTGATAAAGAATTAAAACATGCAATTTTGCTAATTTAAATGAATATAATTTGTATAAAATGTAGGATCAATATGGTCAAAGTATTGACTCGCCTTGGATTAAAGGTAAGGGAATCTTTGATAATCTTGAGCTTGATTGAAGTGGAGATCCTCCGCGTCTGCGAATCCTAATCGGGTGATTGTACCGGAAAAAGACACAAACAAGCAAATAGAGCAAATAAATACAAGAGATAACAAATGAACTCCAAATTGAACAAGACCTATGCCATTAGCAATATCTTGAATTAACAAATTTTTAGAAATTTATTTCATAATTTTTAGAGCTATAATGGAGGAGAACGGAATTTACGAAGATTGAACTGGAATTAAATTGGAAAAAGAGAGAGAGGGTGCACTACACACAGCATGGACCTGCTCATGGGCACAGGGCGCCAGTCCACTGGAACAGGAAAAAGGGCCCACATGGCAGCCAAATGGAGGGGGCTCAAGCATATGACAGGTGGGGCCCTTGGCCATTTTTATCCCCAATCGGTGCTCAGAGAGAAGGGGAGGTGGAGACAAGGGGGGAAGCGGGTGGCTCGGGAGCGGTGGTGGCGAGTGGCGAGCGACAGTGCAAGGCGGCGGCGGGTGGTCAAGAGGGTTTCCCCCAAGGGCGGCAACTTCATGGGCGGAGGTGGCAGCGGCGGAGAGGGCTTGGCGCAGCTGTGGCGGAGCAAGGAGGCGGCGGCGACTCCACTGCCACGCGCCGACGCAAGGCAGGCAGGAGGAGGCGGCACACCACCACAGCTGACAATGAGGAAGCCGCTGGGATGACCTTGGCCGCGACGGCGGCCATAGGTGGAGGAGGAGGAGGCACGGCGGTGGCACATCTCGGCGACGGGGAAGGAGTAGGGAGGTGGCGATTGGAATCCTCGTGTCGCGGGGCTTCTCGTGACTCGGTCACCGGAGGCAGAAGCTCACCGGAGCGACGAGGGAGCGGCGAGGCGGCACGGCTAAGGTGAGTCCTCTTTGGCTTCTTTGTTTGGTGGTTCTTACCGGGAGCTCGGGGGCAGCGTGGGGACGAAGGAGGGCCACAGGGGAGCTCTTATAGGCGGCCATGGGAGGCGAGGAGCTCTTGGAGAGAAAGGCATGGTCGTCGCCATGTCCCGAGGCGTCGCTTGCATGGGCGGCTTGCACGCGGAGGAACAGGCAAGGAGCGGAGGAGGCGCCGCGAGGACGAACGGCGGCTCGGGGTCCACGCCGACGCAGAAGAAAGCCAAGGCGATAAGACAAGGCGAGGAGAGGCGGCTTGGCGCAGCAGCAAGCAGCGGCTTTAATACGCGCCCACGCTGGCGCGCGAAGGCGGCAGGCGCACGGGCCGAGTTGCGACGGTGACGACGTCTGCGCGGCGAAGGCCGATGGGCGCGATCGGCCGACGACTTATGGACGCCATGGCACGGCTCCACGTCATGGGGTAGGCTGGCCAGAGGCGGCGTGGATCAAGAAGGGCAGTCTTGACGACCACGGCTGTGGAGAAGCAAGCAGGGGAAGGAGAAGCCAGGCCAGGGAGGAGGAGGCAGGCCGGGCCAGGCTGGGCCAGAAGGAGAAAAGGGAAATAGGCCGAGGGGAGCTGGGCTGGGCCGACAAAAGGGGAAGGAGAAGTGGGCTAAGCCCAAGGGGGAAAACGGGCTGAGCCCAACTGAAAGGGAAGACAAGGCAAGAAAGGGGCCCAAAATCCTGAAAAGGGAAATTCAAATACAAATTTGAATTCCAAAGTTGCGAAAAGGTTTGAAACACAAACTTGAGCTAGATAGAAGCTAGAAGTTTTTAGAACATAGTTGGTTAATTTGAATTACGAACGAAAATCGAACTCCAAAAGGTAATTACTATTCCTGTCCAAAAAACGGGACGTTACATAATACCACCAAGAACCGAAGAGTCTAACACCAGGAACCGAAGAGTTTAACACACCTCTCTCAGACAGCTGGGCCTTCGTCTTCTTCCTCTGATTAGCGTAGACGCTCTCTGTGTCCACCACCATGGATCGACTAGAGCATGGAGGTGTGACAAGTAGCACACTGAATTATTTCTGGTTTTCACGATTCAGTAGAAGTAGACATCATAATTAACAGATGAGTTTACTTAATGTAGAGCTGAAAGCTGTCGATAGCGATTCTTTTTGCCAAATGCCCGATTCTTTTACGGTTCCAACAGCCCAAACAAAGCAAACTCCAGGTGCAATTGGTTTTCCTATACAAATGATTGCTAATTCGCTGTCACCAATTGATGATGAAGTCGGGAAACAAGTGAGATTAGCTTCGTTTTTGAGTCGATGATCTCAGAAAATAAATTCTTAGAAAGTATATACTCGTCTAGAAGTGTTACTGTCGCCAGTTATAGAACAGAACCTTCAGAAAGCGTCAGTTTATTATTCTTTTCGAGAACAAAAGGCGGCAGTTTATCTCTATTTGGTATTTGACTCGATCACTGAATTAATCTACGCGGGTGGAAGAGATCCACATTGATTCCCACGGCCCCACGGGTCTTTACTTGTAGAACCTGGAGTTATATATCAAACCTGACCAATGGAACATGGAACTAAGCATCAGCTTTCTTCCTTGTCGATGTCGTGCTGTTCTTACCGTTTGCGAGTTGGGATGAATATTATCCCTGCAGCTTAAAAAGTTGACCTTTTGGGAAAACAATGGTTCGAGACTTAAACGTACCGCATTTATGACTGATAATTTTTTTGGTCAGAAGGAGTCTTGACAGCGAGTTGCAGCTGCTGCAGTACTCTTTCCTCCCAACGTTAAATGTTCAGACTAGAGAGAAGCCGGCCGGCAGGCAGCCATCGCAGACGAACTCGTTTTATTGATGAGATCAGCCTTGTTGGGATGAATTGTCAAAGTAAACCTCGCCGCCACTCTAATTATGCTTAAGCTACACCACCTCAGCGTTGACTTCAGCAATCAGGAAGAACGGTGGGTACTGTGATTTGTGGCGCGAAGTAACCTGGAGCACGCGTGTTTTTTTGTACTTTTGACGGCCTTTTGGTAATTGGATTATGCTTGCAACTAGTCGTGGCCCAGACCAAGGCCCGATTCGAGTGTCTTGAGGCCGTACCGGCCCATCGTCTCCAGCACAAGTCGGCTTATGCCAAAATTTTCGGCAAAACGAACATCACGGGCCGCGGCGAAGGCACACGCATGCTGTCGTGCTTCAGTGTTTGGTGGGCCAAGCTCCAAAATCCTGGGGACACAGTGCTAACCACTAATGGTTCGCACCATCTTTCATCCACCGTACAACGAGGGATTGCGAGACAGCGAAGTGTGAACCGGACCAAGTCGACGAAGACCGACGAGTCGTGGACCATCCCTTTCAGCTGCACCCTACTTGCTCCATCGCCATCGGTGATGACAACATCAGCCACCACTTCCTCTTTGTGTGCACACACCCCGAAGCCGGGGCCAAAACCACTGAAACTAAAAGCAAACCGGTGAAGACGGTTAAGGATCATCATTAGGCTAAAAAACGGGGTGGGTAAGTTCCGACCGATCCGATGCTGTATCTAAAAAAATCCGTTTGAGTACTATTTTTAGCTCAATCCGTATATGACAAAATCTGTATTTGTATCCGAAAAATCTCATATAATATGGGTTAGGATATAGAAAGAGCAATATCCGACTCGTATCCGTATTTTATAGGATATCGATAAATCAACAAAATGGATATCCAATAAACATCAATATTATTTAATATCTTCTATAGTTTTCTAGTCATTGACTAATATATAATATGAATTTATATTTGATTATGTTTATGTTCTTAAGTAGGACACATAATTCTCTAATAGGTAGTATAATTTGATACTTTCGTTGGTAAAGTTATATCTTTTCTTTATATGTACACTGATTTGAATCCGATCCGTATCCGTCCCGCGTCTATATCCCGAAAAATCCGTATCCGTACTAGGCTCTAAATCCAAAGTAAAAATATAGATTATGATACAGAAAGAACAATATCCACCCTTATCAAACCCGTTTTATCCCTAAATGCAGGCACTGCACGAGTGTCACAAAGCTAGAGAAAGGGCTAACCTAGCTTTTGGTCACTCTGTGAGACTCTGACTTTGTTGATGGATAAACCGGCCAACTTGCCTCCCCCGACACGGCATTCCGGTTGTGACGGTCATAGAAAGAAAGCATCCAAAAACATTTTTGCATTCTGATAAGTACTTGTTGTAGATATGCGTCTAGATAGTAGATTTATGATACCTCCTGTCGGTTACGTCGACCTTCAAAAATGCGTAAGTGGAGGACGAATAATAAATATGCACGAGAACTACTCAACTTGTATTGCTCAAGTGTGAAGTGATGTACATGTGGCCTTCTCCCTCATATTACAATGAAATCCTATTTATAGGATGGGAGAGGTGAAGTTACATAAATGACCTTATTTTTAGGGAACCCTAGGGATAACTCTCTCTTTTCCGGTTGAGTCGGGTTGCACCTGCTAGGTTTACCGTCTGATGTTGCGTGTGCCGACTGCATAGAGGGGCTTCACGCTTACCAGCTGTGTAGAAAAGCTTAGTTACGTAACCAAAGCCATACTTCGTAGAAAAGCTTAGTTACGTAACCAAAGCCACACTTCGTGTTGTCGTTGCCTTACATAACTATCATGTCACGCTACTAGTTTTTTTTTTTTTGACATCGATCGGATCGATCGGACCCATGTAGGCGTCGATACGGGGATGCGGGGACCCTCCCCCAACAATACTAGTTGGTAGATTACATTACTTTCAGTATGTATACTTCCCCTGAACTGGGCAGCCAGTTTTCAGTTCTTTTGGCTCACGTACATCTTCTGAAAAGTAATGGCTGCCACAAAGTATAGCTAGCTACCCATCATATATTACAGAAAATCACAAGTCACACGATCAAGAAATTAAGTCTAGCTAGACATGCGTGTGGTGTTAATTTAGGAGGAATCGAAGTTGTAGTGCTTGTCGACGCCGACGACGACGTCCCAGGTGCAGCTGAGTCCCTTGGGGAAGACGACGAGGTCGCCGGCGCCGAACTCGACGCACTCGGAGTCCGAGGAGCCCTTGACGGTGGCCTTCACCCTGCCCTTGAGGAGGTAGCACGTCAGCCTCGCGTCGAACTTGAGCGGGAACTTCCCCGGCGGACAGCTCCATCTTCCATCCATGTGCAACACGCAAAGTCAATTACACAACACGGATCACATGATAGGACTCTCATGGTTGGATCATCGATGGAACAGAAAAATATAAATGAAATGAATAGGGGAAAGAAGCAAGCTTACTTGGGCCAGGATTTGATGCCGAGTTGAAGCAAGCGCGCCTCCGGCGGGTTCTTCTCGACGGTGATGGAGAGGCTGGGGGTGTTCGCCTCCATGGTATCTGGATTTGAAGTCGTCTCCATGAGCTCCACAGCCGTAGTCCGTAATAGCTAGTAAGAGGCCGGTGCACTACTACTAGCGACTAATCAAAGGAGTGCTACCGAGAAAACTAAGGGGGGCGCAGCCAGTTGCTCGCTTGGAATTGGACTAGGTGCGGACGCGCGGACGCAGCGCGCATCGTTTCGCCGACAATTCCGGTTTTTGGTGCACGGATGTGGTGTGTTTTTTTTGGCATTGGTGTGGGGAAAGGGAGAGCTAGATTTGTTATTATGGGCGTGTGAAAAATGCTATATTAGCCAAAACTCCTCCAAATGCTTCAAAAATGTATTTCAAACCTTTGTTTTCTTATTCAGTTGTTTTTTAGTTATTATATCCAAACGGGTCTAAATAGAATAAATTGCTAGTATTAAAGGCCCCGTGATCTATTTTACTTCAAATAGATTCTGTGTAATGCCACAAATTGCCACAGTTGAGTTAGACAATTTTGACTTTTTGTTAGGTTGGTGTTTGGAGAAAACTTGTGGTGTACCACACTTTTTATCCATATATGCCACGTTTCATTGACACATTTTTTTTTCAAATGGTATCACACCTGTGGCGAATGATTTTTTTCTCATCACGACAATTTGGCTCAAATTTGTGGCAGCATGTGGCAATCAACTAAACATGCAATTTGTGGGTAATATTTTTACAAGAAAACGTGTGTACGATGGGTGGAGCTCGTGCAACAAGACTTCAACGGAAGTGGTCTTCAAGGAGAACACATGCTCAATTAACATTGATCATCAAACTTGAGATTTTGAAAATATTAATTTTAGTCAAGCCTAGAAGGTGTTGATACGATGATTACTGCTTAAATCTACCTTGAAAGTTTTATCACTTAACAATTTAGATCTAGTTGGTCGATATTGCAAAGATCATGCATAGATCCTAATGATCATTACAAAATCCCCAAGATATGTTGACTATCTATCAAATCCCTATAGTGCAAAATTCCATAATGAATTTATATTTCTTTGTAGTGGTACATCCATCTCTTGGCAGTCATTTAAGCGGGCCTCGGTGGCTACTCCCACCAGCCACTTAGAGATTATAGCACTATATGAAGACTCACTTGAATGTGTTTGGCTCAGACGTGTGATTAACCACATCCATAAGTCTTGTGAAATTAATATCGTCTATACCCCCTCAATTATCTATAAATATAATGATGCTTGTATTACATAAATGCAAATGTGTTATCTCAAGAGTAATATCACGAATCATACTGCTCCCAAATTCTTCTATCCTCATGAACTCCAGAAGAATGGTGAGGTGAAGATTCTGCAAACTAAGTTTTATGAAAATCTGGCTGATTTATTTACTAAGTCTCTGCATGTGTCCAGCTTCCAATGATGCCTTCGTGGCATTGGAATGAGGCTGCTTAGAGAGTTGCAGGGATCAGGGAAAGAAATTATTGAATCATAGCCTACTTAAGATCCTAAAGAGCCTACTTAAGATCCTAAAGTTTTACCTTAATCCTGAAGATTAAATCCGGAAGATAGAGAGGTTGCACTCTTTTTTTTCCCTTAGTGAGTTTTTCTTGAATGTTTCTCACGTGAAGGTTTTTAATGAGGCAACAATGCAATATACTCTTTTCTCCATCCTTTTTTCTCACTGGGTTTTTGGGAGGAGTTTTTAATAAGACATGTGCATGACGTGGTATTCGTCCAAGGAGCAATGTTACGAAACCCCTAACCAAGGGCTTTTATTAGACAATTACCAAAACTATCTCTGGTAGGTTTTAGTCTATAAATAGGAGTCATTATTGTAAAGAGAAGGATGGTGCTTAATAAAAGAGTTCTACATGTGATTGTGATTCTTATGCGATTGATATATGTCAATGCTACCACAACTAGGGGTGAAAACGACTCAGATAGTTTCCAACAGATCTAGATCATTTTCGAATATGGATGCTATCGACTCGGATATTTATCGCATAATGTCGGATCATAAATGAATACAGATTATTTTTGCCGTAAACGAAAACGGATTTGGTAGCGCACTTTCCGTTGAATACGGATACGGCTTCGGATATATGGAGATACATAAGTCCGGATATCCGGAGATACTATTTGGGGCTGTGTGCGCATTGTCTTCCAAAAACCATAACTTTCTCATTCAAAATGCAAATTAGGCAAATGAGTAGGCTCAATTGTAGCTCTCGATGAGATTACAACTTTGTATTTGTCAATATTTTCATTTGAGTCCATTTAATGTCCCAAAAATATGTCCAAATGTTTGAATAGTATTTTCAACACCCGATATTTCTTCAGATTTTTCCCAAACATGACTCCTTTCGCCATTCTTCTTTGTTGGGAGTCCCAAAACACAATCATTATGAATATAAATAAATAAATGTTAATAAAACATTATTTTATAATGAATTATGCAATGTTTATGAGGTAGGCAATAGATATCGAGTAAGGAAAAGTGGTAAATAAAGTATACAAGAGAGAGCATATTGATCTATTTTACATTAAAAACATGTTAGGGAGTGGATGTAAATATGTACATATATACTGAATTGACAAATATTTTGATAATATAAACTAATTCTTTGTTTCAATTACTACAATGTGAACAATTTAAGGGGTTTTCATATTCCGAGAAATATTCATGACCATATTTGTTTCATATATGCTCTGTATTTGTATTAGACACTATTTGTATTCTATTCATATCTAGGATATTCGTATTCGTATTGACATCCAAAGTCTATATTCGATCGGTTTTCACCCCTATCCACGACGAGTTTTTGGCCTAAATGGCACTGTTGCACGGCGCATTTGCAGATGTGGCTCTCCTCGCGCGGTATTTGCAAATATGGTAGCCCGGACGAGCCTCACGCCGCCACGTGTGCAATTCCAAACGCCCCTATCCCGGAGTGGGTTTGTCTGTGCGGTGCACGCTGGGGCACACCAAAATCCGGGTGCCACTCGCCCGGTTGCTTCTTTGCCCGACATGTGTCTCGTTCGCACTCCCACTGCCCGGAAAGCATCGTGTCCGCACAACTATCACCCGGACAAGGGCGTGTCCGCACGGCCACCACTTGAACAAGGCGCGTCCGCATGCCCACTGCCCGGACAAGCCATGTCTGCACAAGAGTTGCCCGGAGAAGCCTCCTCCACATGGCCACCGCCCGAACTAGCAACGTGTCACCCGGTCGGTCCCTCCTCACCCGGATCTCACCCACACACGCTAGATTCCCTACTTCGGATTCCCCATCACCATCCATCACTTTCCCCCATCGCCATCCATTACCTTCACACTTTATTCTTTGTTGTATCCATGTCTTTGCATGAAGATGCATGCATGCATGCAAACCTCACACGCGGGAGGGAATCTGATTCCTCCCGCCGCGGCTATAAATTCCGAGGCGACTGCGAGAGGGTTTGCAAACTCTCATGCTCGCTCGCTCGCTCGCTTTCTCATTCTCGCTCATTCTGTCAATTTCATTTTCGCAGACGATTAAGCATTGTTTACAGCCATCATTAGCAGCCATATTAGCAGGTTATTTTTTTCTCATACGTACATTCTTTATTAATAGTACAGTTAGTAAATTAGTCATAGTGAAATGTTCATAGTTAATTAGTTGTACTTATTTAGGCGTACTTGATTTAGTTGTTTTCAATTTTTCGTAATAAAATTTGTGAGTTTATTAGTCGCAATTAATTTGTCGCAGTTAAATTAATCTAACGTAATTAATTAGTTGTAATTATTTAGGCATAGTTAATTAGTTACCAATTAATTAGTTGTAATTAGTTAGTGTTACTTAATTAATTAGCCATCATTAATTAGTCGTAATTAATTTAGTCGTAGTTCATTCGACTTAATTTATTAGCCATCATTAATTAGTCGTAAGTAATTTAGTCATGGTTCATCCAACTTAATTAATTAGCCATCATTAATTAGTCATAATTAATTTAGTGGCCTTATTAAGTCATAATTATTTTTGTTATTAATCTGTGCTAATAAATTATTCGTTATTATTTTAGTGCTTTTTAATTCATCGTAATTAATTTAGTCCTAATAATGTTGTAACTCATCATAATTATTAAGTCTTAATTATTTATTTGTAGTTCATTTGTGGTGATTAATTAGTCCTAATTAATTTAGTCACAACTAATTTAGTCATACTTAATTAGTCATAATTAATTTGGTCGTAGTTAATTAGTGCATATTAATTTGTTGTCTGTATTTAGTCGTAATTTTAAATTTCTAGTAATTTATCATCTTTATCAATCTTTTCACTAATAATCTGTCTCTTCCATCTCTTGCAAGCCATGGCTCCGCTGGAGCTTTTGGAACTCTTCTACGATGAGAATCACTGGTGCAAGTCATGGATCACCGAGGACGCGGATAGCCCTCCACCCCTCATGCTTCGGTCCAGGAGGGATTACTGGCAGTTGGACGCTCGCTACGTCCCAATCCTTCGGGACACGGGCATGTTGCCTTTTGTGAGGTTGCTCTCCGTCAGACGCCACTTCACCCTCGACGACAGTCTGATGTCGGCATTTTTTGACAGGTGGAGATCTAAGACACACACCTTCCACTTTTGGTGGGGGTAAGATGACGGTCACTCTCCCAGATGTCTTATTCTTGACCGGTCACCCGATTAGGGGTGAGCCACTTGTTCCAGGTCGTCCACCAGCGGACTGGAAGGCCCGATTGGGGTATCGGTTCGGCATACCTGTCCCAGACAGTACACGTGGCGTCCCTCGTACTTGTCTAAGGAATTTGAGCCAATGCTCGGAGGATGCACCTCATCATTTGCCTTCTTCATCTCTTTGGTTCGGTCCTGTTTCTCACCACATAGGGTGATTGGATGTACCCTAGCTTCGTCCATATCGCCGAGTCTTTAGTTGACGCAGAGGCTGGGGCAATGTCTAAGTACAGCTGGGGATCAGTCGTCCTTTGCGCCACATACAGGGGTTGTGTGACGCTTCGCGGTGTGACACTGGTGAAACCGAGCCATGCCGTCTGCTACGTGCTCATGCAACTGTGGAGTTGGGAGCACTTCCCTGTTTGGCGGCCCTCCTTCAAGAAAGTAGTGCACCCGTACCCCGAGATGCATAACTCGAGAGATGGGCCTGGCCCACTAATGAACTCTTGTTGTCCCGATCTTTCGATGAGAAGGATAAATTCCGATTGGACGATGATCAACTCTCACGATCCAGGCTACGAACGCAGAACATACAAACCAAGTAATCACTGAACTAATCACCAAGTCGTTATCAACCGTGCCAAAGACCCGATTGACTTGATCATGAGGATCAATTCCTGCTAACAATCGAAGAACAAGCAAGAACGAAGTAACAAGCAATCTGAACTGCAAATATATGATTGAGTTCAAAAGGTAGGATTCCGCAGAGGTTCTTTACGGTTGGTCTAATCGACACAGCGAAGAATAAGAGTTTTCACAATGGAGAAACTAAGCAAACGAAATCCACCAAACCCTAAGGGTGGCGGCCACTATGTATAGGAGGAAGAGGAGATGGGAGGGGTGGTGGTACTATTCACACATGAATAGTAACTGTGTGAACAATATGGGTTGCTAGGGTTACAAGACCCATAGGCCCAAGTGGACTTAGAAATAGTGCCTAACTGTTTTGACAATTGCGGCATGCTCGAAAGGAATTTAGTGGTGAGGCTAGATCCGTTGGAAAGAGGACGAGATAAGCTTTCCATCAAGTACTCGTGAACCTCCAACGGACTCCGTATGTAAAAGTTATGCATATTTAAGGTCAGTGCTATCTCCGGAGGCCGAATTGAATTGCACATGCTTCCCTTTTGAAAGCATCTAGGCCCCTAAAAATGGTTTTGGTAATTAATGATAATATGTGAATATGGGAATAACATGTTTATTGAGTATTTACAAGGTTAAGTCCCATTGGTGAGTTTGATGTCTTAAAGATGCATGCTAAAGGACAACATGAAGATCTTTTGGATAAAAGACAAGGTACAAATAGTCTAGGATCCTTTTTATATTTTACCAATCTGAGGAGAAATGGTTGGAAGACCGGATTATAGGTTAAATACCGTACTATTAAGAGGGATCATGACTAGTAGCTTGATAGCATGTTCTTGTGCCATTTGAATCAATTTAGGATCATGCATGCATTTGATATTTTTTTTTAAAAGCTCTCTATGCAATTGACAGCACAAACGGTAGTACCGGAAGTTAACTGGCGGAACTACCACTTTGCGGTATGACCGCGCATCCCTTGGTGGTATTACCGTGGGCCGTTCAGACCGTCCGAAAGTGACACAACCGTGTGGTTTAAACGAGTGGTCCGAACAGCCCAATTAATCTGGAACGTCCACGTGTGCAGTTCAAACGTACCTATCAACTTATTTGCTGGGCGGTATGACCGCCCTTGTGAGCTGTACGACCGCATCACGGTAATTCCGTTTTCTAGTTGACGGTACATAAAATCCAGAGAGACTCTATTTTGGTTAAAATTGCAAAACCCTTGGAACGGTAGTACTGCTGTTGTTTAAACGGTACTACCGCTCTACGGTACTTCCGGAAAATGGAGCGGTGTGTATTTTCCAAAGAGACCCTTTTTGGAGCTCTTGTGTTGCCTTGGCAAACGGTAGTACCGGGTGTTTCTTGGCGGAACTACCGCTTAGCGGTATTACCGCACTTCCTTTGGCGGTACTACCGTGGGCCGTTCAGACTGTCCGAAAAGTTCAAGATCGTGTGGTTTAAACGCATGGTTCGAACAGCCCATTGCATCTGAGCAATCCACGTAGCTAGCGTGTTTGGGTGTGCTGGTTCAAGTCTGTGGTGTGGTAGTACCGGAGCCTTAATGGCGGAACTACCGCTCCACAATTGTTCCATTTTTATATGGTGGTACGTTATTTCCAAAGAAGCACCCCTTTTCAACTGAGATTGAAAACCCTACGAACAGTAGTACCGCCCTTGTGAGCGATACGATCGGTCTTAGCGGTATGACCGCATGATAGTTGGTGGTAGTACCGCGCCGCGTTTAAAACGGCTATGTCAGAGGCAGTTAATGCTCCTGTTGTGGCCGTTACAAAGCGGTTGGTGAGAAGTGGTAGTACTGCACCTTGGTTGGTGGTAGTACCGTATTTCGCTGAAAAGTTGGGACTTCTCTCATAACGGTTGGATTTGGTTGTAGGGGTTATAAATACCCCTCCACCTGCTCTAGGACAGAATGCAACACTTCATTTAACATCCTTAGAACCTTGAACATTCATTCAACACCTCAAATACACTTGTGCATTCATTGTGAGGTAGTTGAGCCAACTCAAGTGCATTCACTCATTTTAGTTGATCCATTTGCACTTGAGTGCCATCAACCGAAGGTCACCGATTTATTACTTTTAGAGTTTTGCTGAACTCCTAGACGGCTTGGTGGTGGGAGCACAGTGATCTCTTCAAGAAGCTTATGAAGAGGCCCGATGCCAAGATTGTGAGTGGTTCGGTGTTCACCATCTTCGAAGCGGAGGAAGAACAACCAATAGTGATCGAGGGAAGGCTTAATTCGTGGAGCTGGCTTGATTCATTCAAGCTTCCTCAACGTGGACTAGTGAAGACCGGCAAGTCTTCGATACCACGGGAAAACATCATTGTCTCTTCGTGGTTAATTCTTGTCTTTACTTATTCTGCATTTACAATTCTAGCATTTATCTTATATTAGATTGCTTAGCTAGAATTGTATCTAGTTTAGACATAATTCAATTAGCTTAAACTGTTAATTTGCTAAAAAATTTTAAAACCTCCTATTCACCCCCCCTCTAGTCGGTTATCCTTTGATCCTACACCTTCATGATCAGCTCCTAAGTTCATGATTAAAAGAACATCACATGCATTAGGTACCAGCATATTCTTATTAGAAATAAAATGCACTCCTAGAAACGAAGCTACCTGATAGTTCAATTGACATGTACAAGCTATTGTGATTAGACCTTGCACGTGCATAGGTTCATATCTATTATAAGGAGTGTTGGTTGTATGCATAGAAGTGATGTCCTCATCACCCACTATAGGCTACCGGTGGACTGCTGCCCATTTACGCTGGGCCAAGGACAGAGCCACTTGGTGTTTATGCATATGGTGGAGCCTTACGTGTCATAGTGCATAATACAACAGTTCAATTTGTATCATCTCGTGCCCCCTCCCGACGGCAAGATTTTGCAGCGAGCCATCCACTTGTGAGTCCAACTCCATCTGAGAAATGTTTACACTTCATACCTATATCCGCTGATCAAACATCAATCCTTCTGGAATGTAGGCAATCGAGGGTGGGCGACATGCTAAGGATTGGCAAGCAGTCCATCATGAGTGGATTACGGCTTGGACGGAGATGGCGCACATCAAGATCTTGCAGGAGCAGCGACCGTACGGCGTACATACATACCATCAGTATATCGAGTGGTACGTACCACGGTTCCGCATGAGACTGATCCATCCTCCACTAGAGCGTCCGAAGTAGGTGATGCACCAGGAGAGGCTCCACCACTCGTTCGATCGACATAGCGCTTTGTGGCATGACGACACCGTAAAACACTTACAACCTTTGCTCGTTTCATTGATGATATTTATACTGTTTGTTACTAAACCAGTTTTGTCTATCACTTCAGTTGGACTGACTGCAGTGTGACCGCCATCCGCAACCCAAAGCACACTGTACCAGGGTTTCTAAGCACTTTGAAGTACATCTTCGCGGAGTCAACGAATGTAATATAGAACATGAGCTGCGGTTGTTCGAGAGACGTCGTCCTACACACTGCGCACCGAGTGGGTGACCATGCTCACCAGCTTGGTCAGCATGGCCTAGTCAGACTGGAGGGCATCGTAGTGCTCCCCATCGGTCATCTGCGCTCCAGATCGGCGGGGAGGTAAGTTATGTACAAATTTATGTTCTATTTTTTATTACTCCTTTGGTTCTGCTAACATCATGTCATTCTCCAGCCACACGTTTGTCGAGATGCATCACTTCTGCCGTTCGCACCCCGTACATCCGGGAGGTACGAGATGTTTAGTTTACGTCCTGAGTACTTATTTCGGCTAACATCATTCCGTCTTGTAGCCTTTAGTTGACCGTGGGGGTGACGACCATCCGTCAACTGATGACGATACGACCCTCCCAGCTCTTGCCAAGGAGCAATACACGGCTTCAAGATTTGGACCGTGGCACCCAGGGCACCCACCTCTGTCATACATTGAGCTGTACGGAGTACCGTACATAGGGCAGAGCTCCTCCAGGATCGTTGGCACATCGCACGGTTAAGGTCAGAGCTCCTCCGTACCAAGGGACTTACAGACATCGTATCTGTGGGTGGACGATCTGGACGTGGATTTCTAGATTCCATCATTACTAACATGATTGGAGGTGGTGACCAGTTTGGCATGACTCAGTTAGACGACTTTGACATTGGACAGACTCAGTGTCGGGACCCAGATTTATACATCTGAAACCCTCTGTATATTCTGAACTAGTCCCAGAGCAGTAGCTAGCTCACACAGGAAACATCGATGAAACACCATCCATTTATCGATTTAACTAAAAAGATCTTAAAATAATAAATAGTAATAATAACTGGACCTTATGGTCAATGTCCACTTAACTTGCCACACAGGGCTAAAGAAATAAATAAACTCTTGTAGCGGAACGGAAAAACTTAGAAAGGCCAATCAACATGCCCACAAGCAATCGAGTGGAGAATGCATTCTAATTCGCAAAGTCTTCAAAAAACTCTTGTCCGTAGAACTCTTGAGCAGATTGATATTCTTCAACTAAGCAGCAAAATTTGAAGCCGTGAGCACATAAAGTACTCAACAAGTCATAGGGAAACAATATGCTTCATGCCAGGCTTGAACAAAGGATTAGTTGTATGGTTCTTTTGCAGAAAGCAGTATTGACGATAAATACGGTAAATAGATTGAAATACGTAATTTAAAAAACCATAAATAAATAAAGTAAATAGTTTCTTTGAAATCAAACAGTGAACTTCTCATTCACTTCCCAACCAAACCACCAAATGAATCCCCCATCCACCAACCGACACAAACCACCAGGTGAATTCCCCATTCACCAAATGAACATTGTATTCATCAAGTAAACTTCTCATTCACACTCCGACATATTTTATAAAGAAACTCTAGCTCTCGTGTGAAATCCCTGAGCACGTCCGTGACTACGGACACGGGTGTTTAAATAGTTTTAACTCTACAGAGGTTGTACAGCTTTACCAACAAAAGATAAATCAACTCAAAGTGTATAACCACACTTCCGTGGGTGTGCGACTAAGTAATTATCACAAGGCCTTTATAAAGCCCCTTCGTAACCCAATTCTGCTCGCTAAGGTCTCAAAAATGAATGTCTCACCGACCAGACAGGGCCCCCCTCTTGCGCCATTGTGAGTATACATCTATTCCTCAACTCACGCTTCCAAGACAACCGAAATTGAGACATTCCTAATTAGTTAGCCATGTACATCCCATACTGGACATGTGGTAGTACGATAAGATCCAGTTCAATGGCGCATAAGATTAAGTCCTTGATAAGTTACTCAAGCGAGTCTACACATCCCACAACGTGCGAACCACACCCCGTTCACTTCACGATAGCTTGCCTGAGCAGAAATTATTTTGTTCAACCAAGATCAATGACATACCCTGTCATGGTACACAAATTTTAACAACATTGTCTACCCGCCACAATTCCATATCTCATTAAGTCAAATTTAACATTATTGTACATGTGATCATGAACCCATCGTAACTAAGCATGACTAAGCATATCTACAATACCCATGTTGGTGATACAAATATGTCCAACTAATATCATGACCATTCTATGGTGACAAGTGATTCATAGTATTCAAATGTTAAATTGAGGCATAATGACAAATAGGTGATTAACTATTCCCAAAAGTGGTTGATATAAACATAGCATGCAATTTTATATAAATTAATATACTTTTGAAATAATAGGTTCAATATGATCAAAGGACTACGACTTGCCTTGGCTTTGGCTTTGCTCAGTTACCACACTTTGATCTTCAAAGTTTGCTTCTACTCCTGATCCGTGAAACATATCATCTAACGAGAGATAAAACAACAGACGAAGCATAAATAAATTCAAAAGAAATTCTAATAAAATCCAAAAACATTAAAACCAACACTAAAAGAAAGAGCTAAATTTTATATGAATTTAGGAATTTGAATGGACTGAATCGGAGTTCGAACGAAGGAGAATGGAAGATTTGCCGAAAAGGAAAAAGAGTGAAAAGAATATTCTGAAAATATTCCTTCGGCTGAAAAGAAAAAGAAAAGGAAATTGATGCTGACAAGTGGGGTCCACCTGTAAGTGAAAGAGGGGATTGAAAGAGAGGATGACAAGAGGGTCCCACATGTAAGAGAGAGAAAGAGAGAGAGAGAGAGAGAGAGGCGAGAGAGAAAACTTAGGAAGCTAGCGGTGGCTTACATCGACGCACGACAATGAAGCGAGCAAAGAGAAGCACACTGCACGGGCGGCTGGGATTCGCACCGCCTAGAGAGAAACGAGATGAGCACGAGAACAGTGACGATGCAAGGAGCACGAGGAGCAGCTTGGAACAGATAGAGGTCGACGGGAATGGCGGCGCAACGATGATGGCCGGCGACGAAGAAGACGAGTGGCGGCAGGGTACTTCGATCACAGAGAGAGGGCAAGGAGGGAGAGAAACGGAAGAGAAGAGCATAAAACGCAGTGTGACATGCTCAAGAGGATGAAGGAACACACCGGCGAAGAGATCGGCGATGATGAACGGCGACTGGTTTTGGGGAGATGAAGACGATGATGGTCCGGTGATGCTCCAGGGAAGATAGAGGAAGCAAGACGTAGAATGTGGTGGCGCGAATCCAATGTCAAAGACGATGTAGACGGAGATGATTTGACGGTGTCAGAAAACCAACGATGAAAGGCTTTGGCCACGGCTGCTTTCTGACCTTCAACCGACGAAAAGACGACGCTACCGACAACAGAACCTTGGGGTTTTGGACGAGGGAAACGGTGCGAAGATTTTAACGTGGTGGCTACAGTTAAATAGGCATCAGACGGGACTATCCGAGTGGAGGACGGCGATGAAGCGTAGCCGACTCGGACACAGGATGGAGTCCAGGCTGAAGAAGAAAGAGCTGGCAAGGGTGGCCCGCACTGCAGAGAAAGAAGAAAGAAAAAGGAAGAGGAAGCTGGGCTTGGCACGGGAGGAAAAGAGGAGCGGCCCGGGCCGGTGGAAAGAAAAGAAAAGGAATTCACCCAAAAGGATTTTCTGAAATTCCAAAGGCTTTTGAATTTCAGAAAAGAGATTAAAGCAAACTGGCCTCAAAGAAATAGCAAATAAATTCCACAAATTCCTAGAAAATTCTCTGGAACTCAAGGAACCCAAATAAAACAACTTTTAATTTAATTAAAGATTAGATTATTCACATTAATTTTTTAAAAAATTTATGAAAATTCACATTAAGCTTTGACTTAAACAAGAAAAATCAAATGGTTACTTTTGTTTTTAAAAGCTTCAAAAACAAACCAAATTTGGGATGTTACACTCAGCTAGGCTAGAGTCAGTTTGCTGATGCACCTCCACCACTCAATGGTCTCCGTACCCCTCCGAACTGTTACGCGCTCTCCGGACCGGCTAACGTATCCTACGGGACATGCTCGACGCAAAACCAGGACGTGCATGCATACGCAAATACAGCGAGCAGAGAGTGGCTCAGACAAGTGAGCCATATTATATCCCGTGTGTAACTGCCCTAGATATATGTTATGCACTTTTGTTGTGCTATATTTGTATACATATTTTAGAGGAAAAATTGGCTACATGGCACTCATTTTTTGCGTATTTGGCTATTGGACATCCAAAAAACGTGATTTCGCCATAAGACACTAACATTTTGTGGTTATTTGCTGTAGGACACTTGCCCCATTAAAATATTATTTTTGGACTATAGAGGAGAGAGAAAGACAATGAAAAGTCCGTTTTACCCTCCATCTTCTTCATACGTTCCTATTCCCCCTTTGTCTTCTCTCCATCTTCTTCATACGCTTCCCTCAATCTTTCTCCTCCTCCCTCCCTAATGCTCCCCTATGGATCTTGCTCCCTGGGCTCTCCCCTCTACCCGGCCGCTTCGGCTCCCCTAGCGCCGCCACTCATCATTAGCTCTGCTCATTGGGCCGTCAGACCGCCTGCTCCTCTCATGGCGCTGCTCCATCGACCCGACCCCCAGCTTCTCTCTCGGTGCTGGCTGCCGCCTTGCCCTCGTCCTCGTCTCTCCTCTGCGCGACGCCCTCTAGCTCGGCGTGGCTCGCTCGGCCGCTTTCTCGCCTGCCCGGCCATTCGGCCACCACGCGACAACCGAGGCCATCATTGCCACTACACAGGCGACGGCCAAGGTGGTCCGCCTGACACGCCCCTCCTCCAGCTTCGTGCGTGAGCACTACGCCACCATCGTCATACAGACCACCTTCCGAAGCCAACATGACTCTTATTGTTTGTTGCCGTGTTTGGCTCAAGGTTTGGAGGAACCCGACGCCGTCGGACAAGGAGGAGATGGACATCGACGGGCAGCAGCGTTGGGCGGAGAGGTGGATGGCATCACGTGCGTTGTTCGACACCAGCAGGAGCTACGTCCGAACTGCCACGGCGGCAGTGGCGCCGAGGCACGCATCCACAGACCACCACAACCCGATCAAGACACTTAAGATCAACACTACACGGCCCTTCTCTTACTCCACGCCTCGCCGACAGGCGCCACCGTCGCAGCACGTACCACCCTTCATCCTCGTCGATGCACCAGGCGCACCACCAGCACTCGCCAGTCACGCCGTCGCTGGGGAAGGCGCGCCCACTAATCAGGTGCACTCCGTGAGCCTACGCGTGGAGCGCGGTGGCGGAATCTACACCCTGAGCCTCCACTCCCAACGCCACGCGTCATTGGGGACAGCAGTGCCGAACTACATGCAGCGACAGAATTTTGTATGACATGTGGGTCCAAAACCATTATAATTGCAACTAGTGAGGTTAATTTGTATGACATGTGGGTCCAAAGCCCGACACTGTAGACGGTTGAACCAGACCGACCGAGGCAGACTCTGTGTCGTCCAAGCAAGTCACTGTGCATTGCGGGTATTGATGACATTTTATAAAGTTTCTCTCTCCAAATCACTTGGATATATTATTTTAATGAGGTTAGTGTCCTACAGCAAATAACCACAAAATGGTAGTGTCTTTTGGCGAAACCACGTTTTTTGGATGTCCAATAGCCAAATACGCAAAATTTGAGTGGCCTATAGCCGATTTTCCCTATTTTGTATGTTATGTGCATATTGTCGGAGTAAATCAATTCCGGACTAACATGAAATCAAAAAACTCTGAGGTTCGCATTAATTCATGAAATCACGATAGTTTGGACATGAAATCATAAAATTTGATAAATAAAATTGACAACATTTCGGAATGCACTTCATGATTTGCGAATTATATGGCGCGCATGGTTTGGTTACATGCATTACAAATGACCACATGCACGACTGAACAAACCGAAAAACACCTAAGATGCACACGCGGATTTTTTTGGAATCGAGAAAACGGAGGATCAAAACTAGTCTTCGCGGCGCAATAGCCCCTTCCCCTTGTCTTGGGACTGTCCACGACGACAGCGAGTGTCGAAGTCATCCATGTCCTGTGATTTCATGATGTAAGTAGACCGTACGACCAAATACATAACCCGGATGCAAATTGTACATAACTCATCTCTTCAATATAGATTGTGCCCGGATGACTGGAAATGCTATGATGGCTATCGGTCTCAGTAGCAAGAGCCTTCCCCTTGTCTCGGGACTGCCCACGTCAGTGGCGTGTGTCGAAGTCCTCTATGTTCAGCGAAACGGGCTAGATGATTGCATGATGTTAGAACAACAAAAGTCCAAATACATAATCAGGATGTAAATTGTACATAACTCACCTCTTCGATATGGAGTGCACCGGCAACGGAGAAGTCATGCGGCCACCGGTCTCGATAGCACGAGACTTTCCTTGTTAAATGTCGTGACGCCAGTGCCGGTCATACTTAGCTTTCAGTTCGGGGGTCCTACACCATCACCCAGTTGTCCTGGGCTCCTCTAGTGCATTTTCGATAGGGTTCGGTACGCAATGTTTCCATTGTTGGAAGGTCTCGGCTCGCATCGCGTCGTTCAACATGTACTTCTGCTCAATAAATGCTCTATCGTACATCTCCAGGCCGTCGATCTATTGGAAGAAGTTGCAACGCATGTCGGGCTGCCATTACACGCGCATTAAGTTAGAAACTTAAGGAATTCAACGTAGGGTGTGAAAAATCTATGTGTGCGTAAGATTCTCTTACGAGGACGTTCCCACACATGTAGTACGCCTGGGTAGCGGTGGCCGGGTGTGTCGACTGAATGATCTTCGCCGGCTGTTCGCGCACACATTGCGGGCGTAGAAACTTTGATGGTATCGGTGCATCCTTTATTGAAAAATCTAGGTAGGGTTTAGCCATCATCGCAAGCCACTTGCGCTTCTGCAATATCTTCGCATAAAAGTTCATCGATGAGTCCGACATATTCTAGGCCGACCTAATGTTTCACTGTTGTGCACAAAACAAGAGCGAGTCAGTTCGAAACAAATACAATGTCGAGATACGTACAAGTGAAGAAAGAATGGTGTAAAGATATGCACAAATACGAGTAAACTACCCATTTACATGACATGACGATCCCCGTACAGGCGGACAATACAATAAATTACGACATTGGATAACGACTAGACGAGCTTAGCCTATTAGGGCAATCCTTCATGGAGGGCGCAAGAGTCTTGCATATCTTGCACTTCATCATGCGGCTCCGGCCCCCATGCTGGCTGCCATCCATGTCGTTCCGGAAGCACCGCATCTGCCGTTTGCTTTAATTCAATTTCTGAAATTCGAAAATCTTTCAAATCCGGATTTCTTCCTTGGGCTCAATCTCCTTTCTTGGCTTTTCAACAATACGACTTAACACCGCAATGCTGGTTGAGCTCGGTTTGCTTTAATTCAATTTCTGAAATTCAACAATAAGACTTTTCAACAAAAATTTATGCTTACTTAAACAATAAGACTTACATCCCCATGTCGGTTCCGCCCCATTCTTCATTGTGTTAAGAGTCGACAACAATCCAGTATCGCGGTCTGTTATAAGGCGCACGTTGGGCCAGTATCCCACAACCGCCCGCTTTAGATTTGCTAGTAACCACAACCAACTAGATATGTTCTCGTTCTTCACAATGGCAAAAACCACCGGGAGAAGCTAGTCATTCTCGTCGGCCGCCACCGCGGTGAGAATGGTGCCCTTGTACCTCCCCGTGAGGAAAGTGGCATCCATTGTGAGCACAGGATGATAGAACTTGAAGCCCAAAACGGCCTGGGCGAAAGCCCAAAACACCTGGTCCAGTATGAAGTGGTTGGGCCCTCCGTCAGTATCTTCACTTTTAAGCTTGTTTACGTACGTGCATGGATTTTATTCAGCAATTTGGTGAAGCAATCTCGGCACAAGGCTATACTCCTCTTCATATGTCCCATACATGGACTCGATGACCTTCTGCTTGGCTCGCCGGACCTTGTTGTAGCTGACTGGATAACTAACCAGATTGGTGACTTTCAACATCAACATCTTAGGGGAGACAGACATGTCTACCGCAACTAGGTGGCTGATGAGGCATGCAACATATGCGGAAGTTAGGTTCCGAAGCTGCCGTAGGGGCTCGCTAAGCTCACAAGTGTGGTCGGTCACCGCCTTGACCATGAAGATTAAGCCGAAGATCTTTGCTCGGTGAATGCTGACCTTGCCACATAAGGTCCTGTGTTAGACCGGTGCACCCGGTACACACTTCACTGCGTAATGTCCTGTGTTACACCGGTGCACCCGGTACACACGACTGATGGACAAGGCGTACCATGCTATAGCTTGTTGTACGACCACCATGCTATGGAAGTGCTGCCCAACAAAGAGGGTGTCAGCATCAAACCCCCACTGGGACCCTTCTTCTTGTGATAGTACGAGCGAACGCACCGCGATATCATCAAGTCTCAATGCCACATAAGGCACCTCTGATGACACAATTCCACCGATTGGACCACCAGCCTGGTGTGCGTCCTCCTTGTTACCATCCGAGCCTGGGTCGGTGTCCTCGTCAGACTCCAACCCGAGAGGCTAGTCCGGTAGATATTTGTGGCAGTCAATGCAGGCCGACAACCATAGTTCTGCCCCCTCATTTTGCACAAACTTATGTGCAAGTCTTCTCTCGTGGACTTCTATAACATCCCAATTTTTGGTTTGGTTTTGAAGCTTTTAAAAATAAAAATAACTAGATTAATTTCCTTTGTTAAGTTTCAGCTTAATTTGAATTTTCGTAAATTAAAACAATTTAATGTGATTAATTTAAACTTCAATTAAATTAAAGATTGTTTTATTTGGGTTCCTTGGGTTCTAGAGAATTTTTTGGAATTTTCTATGAATTTTTGGAGTTTATTTGCTATTTCTTTGAGCTCGGTTTGCTTTAATTCAATTTCTAAAATTTGAAAATATTTCAAATCCTAATTTCTTCCTTGGGCTCAATATCCTTCCTTGGCTTTTCTCCTTTTCCTCTTGGCCCAACTCCATTCCTGTTTCTCTTTCCACCGTCAGCCTTTCCCCACTTCCGCTTTTCTTCGCCAGCCAACTGCCTTGACCCATTTCCTTTTTGGCCAAGCTGCACGCACCAACCGAGCACAGCCCAAGCCAGCCCCCATGCTCCTTCCTCCCCTTGATCCTTTCACTACCTGGTGGGTCCACCATGTCAGTGAACCATGCCACTAGTGTCTTCTTCCTCCCCGCACCGGACTCTATGCGTCGTGTCCGTATCCAACTCGTCGCCGGCTTCAACCCGAAGCCCAAAATGCCACTAAACTAACCTAGCTATCAATTTAACAACAATTATCACTAAATTATAGCAAGCAATCCGATAACAAAACCAATCCACAGGTCACAAAAAATATGAATAATGATATGGCAATCATAAACAATTAATCTCTAGAAGCATAGCAGGATAATAATCCAAGATTAACGCAAAGCCAATCGAATAAATTCTATAGAGAGAATAAACAAGTTCCAATCAATCATTTAGAATTATTCAATATCTAACATGTCCTAAAAAATATTCCATCACAATATAGTAAAGATTTCTCATGACAAATGAATCAAGTAAACATGTATATGATGTGAATTCAAGTACGCTAGCCCTTCCCAAGCGAAGTGTCGTCAACGATCGCCTAAAAATAACAACAAAGAAAGAGTGAGTCCATGACTCAGCAATCACAATAATAAATAATGAACAATGTTTAATCAGCAGTAAACAATATCATTATCAACATCAATTGTTCTCTTTTCTTTATTTTCATGCTCCATCATTCATTTCTCTTCTCTTTATTCCCATACACAATTATCAAATACTTTTCATTCAATGCATCTCTACACTATATGTCCACATGCACTTCTTTCGCGTATACAATATATCGTGAGTGAACACTCACGACAATGTTCACTCTCAAGCCCATCCTCCTCAAGTATCGGGGATCTCATCCACTCATGTGGAGTTGTGATCAACATGATCACCTTCTCATACGCAATGATGTTTATGAATGCACAATTATTCATAGATTCATCAACACTACCATCGTCCAACATTCTCATATCCATCAACATGAAATAAATCATGACCATTCACATTGCTTGCAATTAAATAAATAAAAAGCACAAAAATATAATGGTAATGAGTGGTAAAGAAATACAATGATCAACAAGGAACGATTTGATTAGAAAATGACAACAAACTCGACGTCACTCCTCCTACAGTAAACACCAAATCTCAATAACAAGCTACAGCAATACAAGAACAACAATTAAATGACATTGCTCCTACACGTTTCCCAAATCCGCATCACTCCCCTTTACCGGACAGTCGCCCCTGTTGCCTCGGTACTAAAAACAACACAACCTATCATGGAAAACCACACCAGTTCTGAAATGTACACAAAATTACCCACAATTTCTTAGTTGTCCACAATTCCTGATTAAGTCATTTAACCCCCCCCTAACCCGGAAGACCGTCCTGTCATCTTCTGGACAACGGGATTAATATTTTCATATCTATTAATATCTATTAATCTACACAAGCAAGTACTGTAAACCATAGCATTTTTGGAATCTACAGAAAGTTAGCTACCTATTTCTATTTATGCCCAAAATTCAATTCTACCATCTACCAAGTCAATCTAATAGTTTCCCACGACTGCGTTCAGCAGCAATCGGTTTCTAGACAGTAGTCTTCCCAAAATCATAACTTCTATTTTACCCAACCAAAATTCATGGTTAAGAACTCTATATAAAGATAACGAAATCATCTAACTTTTATCTAATTAGATGAACCTCTGAATCCAATTCTAAGCACCTCGAATTTCCCCCTCAAGGTTCTACATCGGAACTTGATGAACTAGGGCTTACATAAATCTACCCTTCCTATGGACCAATCGATCTAGGAATCGAACAATGATTAATCTATGATACATCTAGGGATTATCAGACAATACCCACACAAAGAACGTCATCGATCACGAACCCTTTATTTTTTTCCTCTTCTTTCACCCCTTTCTCCTTCTCCTTCCTTCCTTCTTCCTTGTTCCTTGTTTGTTCTCGACGGAGCACAATCTAGCAGCAGCAACAAAAGAAGTAATTAGACTCCCCTAATCATCCGGCCAAAGGGCAACAAGAAATCACATGCATGCCTGTATGTATGAAGTCAAGCACATGCAAGTAGCAACCAACAACTAGCAAGCAGCGACGACTTGGGTAATACATGATGCTTCCATGCATGCACGCATATACACCCAACGGAGGGCACTAGCACGGGAAGTAGTGGCAACAGAAGGAGAGGGTAGCGGCGGTTAGCAAAGGCAGGGGCGCACGACATGGAGAGAGGTGGGCGGCGGTTTAGGGTTTGGGAGCCGCCCCCTAGCTGCACTTAAGGGCCGGCCGGCTTCCCCTCCCCCTTGGGCCAAGAGGTCGTGGGACGAAGGCCCGAGTTTTAATTCCCTAGTTCGAAATCTGAAATTCCACTTTAATTCTAGTTTAATTTCCTTTCTCACTCCTTTAATTCCTAAAGGTTAAACGGGATATTACAAGCCGTCGCATCAAAATCTTCACACCGTTTCCCTCATCTAAAGCCCCAAGGTTCTATCGCCAGTTGAGCCGTCTTTTCATCGGTTGAAGCTTGAAGAAGCTGTCGCCGCTGAAGCCTTTTGTCGCTGATTTTCCTTGTCGCCGAAGCTCCCTCACCCGCACCATCACCTACATTCAATTCGCATCGACGCGTTCTACCTGGTGCTCCCATCACCATCCCTCGAAGATCCCCGAGGCGTCGTCGTCCTTGCCTCCCCAAAATCGGCCACCGCCACCACCACCATCCTCCATCTCTCTCTTCGGTGAGCTCCCTTGCCTCTTGTGTGCGTCACCAGGTATTCCCATTCATCCTCTTCCGAACCCCTCCCTCCTTGCCCTCTCTTCATCATCGAAGTGCCCCACCGCTACTTGTCTTCTTCGTTGCCGACCATCAAAATCGCGTCGCCGTTCCTGTTGACCTCTGTCTGTTCCGAGCCACTCCTCGTGTTCCTTGTGCCGCCGTCGTCCTCGTGCTCACCTCCATCGCCGCTGGATGCCTTTGTTTTTTCAAAGCCGCTGCTGAAAGCATCTAAGCCCTAAAAATGATTTTGGTAATTAATATCAACAATGTGTTATGAGACTAATATGTGTGCTAAGATGTTTTAAAGGTTTAGTCCTGGAGTTTGAAGGATGACATGAAAATGGCAATGCAAAGATGGCAAAAGATCGACATGGCTCAAGGCAAAGGTATTATATAGCCCAAGGATCCTTTTGTAGTTTTTACCAGTCTCGGTGTTTGGAGAAATGACCAGATTTGTAGGCTAGATTCCGTACAATAAAGAGGGATCATGGCTAGTAGCTTGAAAGATTAATTTGTGCCATTTTGATCAACCAAGTGTCATGCATTGCATTTAGAACTGCTTTTGAAAAATGTTCAGTAAAATCGATATGACCGCAGTTGATGAGCGGTACTACCGCAGAGCGGTAGGACCGGACTTTAGTTGGCGGTATGTTTTTTTTTTCTAAAGAGCATGTTTTTGGGAATTTTTCTTCTCCCTTGAAAATCGGTATGGCCGCACCCTTTAAGCGGTACCGCCGCACTAGGACCAAAGTTTATTTGGCGATATGTTTTCTCCAGAGAGCGTGTTTTTTGTGATTTTCTGATCCTCTGGAAACCGGTAGTTCTATTCTAGACAAGCGGTACTACTACTCTATGATAGTATCAGATCTTGTGAGGGCAGTAGTACCGTACCTTTTTATAACGACTAGTTTAGAAGCATTTAATGAACAATGATCGGCGCTGAATGATGGATCGCAGAATACTAATTTTCTATAGCGGTACTACAACAAGTACTAAATTTTTCAGGGATTTGGTTCAAATGGCTAGTTTTGTGGTTGCGGGCTATAAATACCCCCTACACCAAGCTTAGAATCTTGGACCTCATTGAATACATTTGAGTCTCTAGTGCACTCTCTACTACCTATTTGCTTATGGACCTCATTGAATACATTTCAGCCTCTAGTGCACTCTCTACTACCTATTTGCTCATATTTCTCATTTTGAGGTAGTTTAGAGCATTCAAGTGCATTGCATCATTAGTTGATCATTTTGGCACTTATTTTCTTCAATCAAAAGTTGTGGTTTATTACTCTTGGTGCTTGCCAGCACCTAGACAACTTGGAGAAGTAATTGCGCGGTGATCTCTTCAAGAAAGATTGTGAAGTAACCCGGTAAAGAATTGAGAAGTAGTTGTGTGCTCACCATCTCCGGAGGGGAGGAAGAGCAACTCTAGTGATCGAGGGAAGTGCTCATGTGGAGCCAACTTGATTCGTTCAAGTTTCCTCAACGTGGACAAGTGAAGACTGGCAAGTCTTCGATAACACGAGAAAAATATTGCCTATCTCCATTGCGGTTTTCTCTTTTATCATTACTATTTTCGCATTTAATTTTATAGTAATTCACTTGTGTAAAGTTGCTTAGCTAGAATTGTATTTAGTTTTGACATAATCTTGAGGTGCCTTAGAAAAAGCTTGTAATTTATATCTTAATTTGTGCTAGAGTTCTTTAATTAGATAACTCTTGTTAAAATTGTTAATTAAAGAACAAGAATTTTATAAAACTCCTATTCAACCCCCCTTCTAGTCGGTCGTCCTTGATCCTACAGCCGCACGACCGAGCTTCCTCCTCCACCATTGTCGCCGCCGCAGCCACCTCGTCGCTGCCCTTGCCGCACCACCACCACCCGAAGAACCTTCATGTCGTTGGGGTTCCGTTTTGCCTATTGCCGGCCACCCTCTCGCCACCGCTCGATGTCACCGCTGTGCATAAGACACCGCCAAAGCCTCCTCTGTTCTTCCTCTCTCTGTAGCTACCTCTTTCTCCCTCTTACATGTGGGTCCCACTTGTCAGCTCCTTTATTTCTCTCTTTCTCTCTCTGTCAACCTGGCCCCACATGTCAGTATTAAATTTCTTTTTCTTTAGAAAGTTAACTCCAGCCGAAAATCCTTTTTCCCTGTTGACGTCATGCTAATGCAATAATCTAGAATTTCCTTTTGAAAGAAAATTCTAAAATCCATAATAGTATTCT
This sequence comes from Phyllostachys edulis, assembly GCA_036346405.1. Classification (NCBI taxonomy): domain Eukaryota; kingdom Viridiplantae; phylum Streptophyta; class Magnoliopsida; order Poales; family Poaceae; genus Phyllostachys; species Phyllostachys edulis. The sequence continues at coordinate 27,759,664 of CM070551.1, forward strand.
CTCTCTCTTTTTTCCTTTCCGACAAATCTTAAGAGAGTTCGTTCTCCTTCGTTCGAACTCCGATTTAGTCCATTCAAATTTCTAAATTCATCTAAAATCGAGATCTTTATTTTAGAGTTGGTTTTACTGTTTTTGGATTTTATTAGAATTTCTTTTGAATTTATTTGTGCTTCTCCTATTGTTTTCTCTTTCGTTAGACGATCTGTTTTACGGAGCAGGAGCAGAAGCAAACTTTGAAGATCCAAGTGTACTAACTGAGCAAAGACAAATCCAAGGAAAGTTGTAGTTCTTTAATTATATTGAACCTATAATTTCAAAATTATATTGTTTTATATCAAATTGCATGATATGTTTATATCAACTGATTTTGGGAATAGTTAATCACCTATTTGTCATTAAGCCTCCATTGAACATTTGAATACCATGAATCACTTGTCACCATAGAATGGTCGTTATATTAATTGGACATATTTGTATCACCAACATGGGTATCGTAGTGATGCTTAGTTACGATGGTCTCATGATCACATATGCAATAATGTTAAATTTGACTTAATGAGATATGGAATTGTGGCGGGTAGCCACTGTTGTTAAAATTTGTGTACCATGACAGCGTATGTCATTGGTCTTAGTTGAACAAAATGATTTCTGCTCAGGCGAGCGATCGTGAAGTAAAGGGTGTGCGGTTAGCACGTTGTGGGATGTGGTAGACTCGCCTGAGTAACTTGTCAAGGACTTAATCTTATGCGCCATTGAACTAGGCCTTATCGTACTACTACATGTCTAGTATGGGATGGACCTGGCTAATTAATTAACAATGTATTAATTTCGATTATGTCATGGAAGCGTGAGTTACGGGGTACGTATATTCACAATAGAGCTAGAGGGGGGGCATGTCTGGTCGGTGAGACATTCAGTGTTGAAACCTTAGCAGGTAGAACTGGGTTAAGACTGAGCTTTGTAAATGCTTTGTGATAATCACTTAGTCGCACACCTTCGAAAGTGTGTGTATGGACATTATAAGTTGATTTATCTCTTGTGGGTAAAGCTGTACAAACTCTGCAGGGTTAAAACTATTTAAATAGCCATGTCCGCGGTCATAGACGTACTTGGGGATTTCACACGAGATGTAGAGTTCCTTTATAAAAATGTGTCAGGTATAAATGGGAAGTTCACTTGATGAATATAATGTGCGTTTGATGAATAGGGAATTCACCTGGTGGGTTGTGTCGGAAGGTGAATGGAGAATTCACTTGGTGATTTGGTTGGGAAGTGAATGAGAAGTTGACTGATTGATTTTAAAAAAAACTGTTTACTTTATTTACTTATTTTCTTTTAAATTACGCATTACAATCTATTTACTATATTTACCGTTAATACTACTTTCAACAAAAGAACCATACAGCTAATCCTTTGTTCAAGCCTGGCATGAATATTAAATGCATATTGTTTCCCTATGACTTGCTAAGTATTTTATGTGCTGACGACTTTAAATTTTGCTACTCAATTAAAGAATATCAAGTTGTTCAAGAGTTCTACGGACATGAATTTTATGAAAACGTTACGAATTAGGATGTGCTCTCCACTTGATTGTCTGTGGGCATGTTGATTGGCCTTTTCCCACTCGAGGAGCCTTGATCGGGCAGGGGCGCGTGGAGACGGCTTGTTTGGGCAAGGGGCTCGCGAAGACAATATGTGTCGGCACACCGTGTGTCCAAGGGTACGGACATGCCACTATTACAACGCAAGAGACGGTACTTCCGTAAAAAAAACGCGTGCAGCGGTGTCTTTTTTTTGGGTGGGGGGACCACGGATACCCAAGACTGTTGTTAAAATTTGTGTACCATGACAGGGTATGTCATTGGTCTTGGTTGAACAAAATGATTTCTGCTCAGGCGAACGATCGTGAAGTAAAGGGTGTGCGGTTAGCACGTTGTGGGATGTGGTAGACTCGCCTGAGTAACTTGTCAAGGACTTAATCTTATGCGCCATTGAACTAGGCCTTATCATACTACTACATGTCCGATATGGGATGGACCTGGCTAATTAATTAGCAATGTATTAATTCCGATTATGTCATGGAAGCGTGAGTTACGGGGTACGTATATTCACAATAGAGCTAGAGGGGGGGCATGTCTGGTCGGTGAGACATTCGGTGTTGAAACCTTAGCAGGTAGAACTGGGTTAAGACTGAGCTTTGTAAATGCTTTGTGATAATCACTTAGTCGCACACTTTCGAAAGTGTGTGTATGGACATTATAAGTTGATTTATCTCTTGTGCGTAAAACTGTACAACCTCTGCAGAGTTAAAACTATTTAAATAGCCATATCCGCGGTCATAGACGTACTCGGGGATTTCAAACGAGATGTAGAGTTTCTTTATAAAAATGTGTCAGGTATAAATGGGAAGTTCACTTGATGAATATAATGTGCGTTTGATGAATAGGGAATTCACCTGGTGGGTTGTGTCGGAAGGTGAATGGAGAATTCACTTGGTGATTTGGTTGGGAAGTGAATGAGAAGTTGACTTATTGATTTTAAAAAAAACTGTTTACTTTATTTACTTATTTTCTTTTAAATTACGCATTACAATATATTTACTATATTTACCGTTAATACTACTTTCAATAAAAGAACCATACAGCTAATCATTTGTTCAAGCCTGGCATGAATATTAAATGCATACTGTTTCCCTATGACTTGCTAAGTATTTTATGTGCTCACGACTTTAAATTTTGCTACTCAGTTAAAGAATATCAAGCTGTTCAAGAGTTCTATAGACATGAATTTTATGAAAACGTTACGAACTAGGATGTGTTCTCCGCTCGATTGTCTGTGGGTATGTTGATTGGCCTTTTCCCACTCGAGGAGCCTTGATCGGGCAGGGGGCGCGTGGAGACGGCTTGTCTGGGCAAGGGGCTCGTGAAGACAATATGTGTCGGCACACCGTGTGTCCGAGGGTACGGACATGCCACTATTACAACGCAAGAGACGGTACTTCCGTAAAAAAAACGCGTGCAGCGGTGTCTTTTTTTTTGTGGGGGGACCACGGATACCCAAGACTGTTGTTAAAATTTGTGTACCATGACAGGGTATGTCATTGGTCTTGGTTGAACAAAATGATTTCTGCTCAGGCGAGCTATCGTGAAGTAAAGGGGGTGCGGTTAGCACGTTGTGGGATGTGGTAGACTCGCCTGAGTAACTTGTCAATGACTTAATCTTATGCGCCATTGAACTAGGCCTTATCGTACTACTACATGTCCGATATGGGATGGACCTGGCTAATTAATTAGCAATGTATTAATTTCGATTATGTTATGGAAGCGTGAGTTACAAGGTACGTATATTCACAATAGAGCTAGAGGGGGGGGCATGTCTGGTCGGTGAGACATTCGGTGTTGAAACCTTAGCAGGTAGAACTGGGTTAAGACTGAGCTTTGTAAATGCTTTGTGATAATCACTTAGTCGCACACCTTCGAAAGTATGTGTATGGACATTATAAGTTGATATATCTCTTGTAGGTAAAGCAGTACAACCTCTGCAGAGTTAAAACTATTTAAATAGCCATGTCCGCGGTCATAGATGTACTCGGGGATTTCAAACGAGATGTAGAGTTTCTTTATAAAAATGTGTCAGGTATAAATAGGAAGTTCACTTGATGAATATAATGTGCGTTTGATGAATAGGGAATTCACCTGGTGGGTTGTGTCGGAAGGTGAATGGAGAATTCACTTGGTGATTTGGTTGGAAAGTGAATGAGAAGTTGACTGATTGATTTTAAAAAAAACTGTTTACTTTATTTACTTATTTTCTTTTAAATTACGCATTACAATCTATTTAATATATTTACCGTTAATACTACTTTCAACAAAAGAACCATACAACTAATCCTTTGTTCAAGCCTGGCGTGAATATTAAATGCATACTGTTTTCCTATGACTTGCTAAGTATTTTATGTGCTTACGACTTTAAATTTTGTTACTCAGTTAAAGAATATCAAGCTGTTTAAAAGTTCTACGGACATGAATTTTATGAAGACGTTACGAATTAGGATGTGTTTTCCACTCGATTGTCTGTGGGCATGTTGATTGGCCTTTTCCTACTCGAGGAGCCTTGATCGGGCGGATGGCGCGTGGAGACGGCTTGTCTGGACAGGGGGCTTGCGAAGACAATACGTGTCGGCAGACCGTATGTCCGAGCATACGGACATGTCCGTACCACTATTACAACGCAAGAGACAGTACTTCCGTAAAAACAACGCGTGCAGCGGTGTCTTTTTTTTTTTTTGGGTGGGGGGACCACGGATACCCAAGTCTGTGCCGCACCGCACCTATCCACCCGCTCGCGGCCACCGGCCCACCCCCCTCTTGCCCACGCCGCAAAGCCGCGATCCTAGAGGGGTTAGGGCGGGGCAGGATTGGATCGGATGGCGGCGGCGACGGAGGAGCTGCGGCACATGGAACACGCCCCTCGAGTGGGAGAGGCGGAAGAGGTCGACGACGATGCGGCGGCGGGGGAAGAAGGACTTGGGCGTGACGACGACGAGATCCTGAGGTTCATGGACTCGGTGGATGGCTACCTTCTCCTCATGGACTCCCTCTCCTCCGCTCTTCGCCAGGTACGGCACCCTTGCTGCTGCCCTCTCTGTCCACCATTCATCCATCCTCCGGCCAGTACTGATGATATCTAGTCTGGGTTTTTGATCTCTTGCCTTTTGGTCTTTGGAACAGTTTTGACTCTGAATGAAGTGATACTTACAGAAGTAGGCAGTCGAACAAAAGAACTTTTAATTGTGGTCTTTAGAGTACAGACAGCCAAATCCCTGCTTAGAACCTGTTCCTAACCCTGTTCTGGAGCAGAAGCTTATTTATTCTGTTAATTTCTATACATGTTGCATTGACAACTACCATTCTTGCATGTAGTTCACAGCCAAATCCCTGCTTAGAACCTGTTCCTAACCCTGTTCTGGAGCATAAGCTTATTTATTCTGTTAATTCTTATACATGTTGCATTGACAACTACCATTCTTGCATGTAGTTCGATAATTTTCAATAACTGATCTCCTTTTCTGCCTTGTTCATGTAGTGAGCATGTGAGACTTCGTATTGCTGTTCAGTCTTCTTCAGATTTACTAAAAAAACTGTTTGCATGTTTTAGTACAGCCATAGTTCAGAATTTAACATGAATGTATACTCTTGTTTCTAGGGGTGGCTTGATCTTGCAAGTGCTCGTCACTCGATGGGTACATCACGGGTTTCGAGTACGCTGCTTGATCATAAAGAGCAATCTGCGGCAACTAAGCTGCAAGTAGTTGATTCTGCAGACTTGCAATCATCAGGTAAACCATGCACTATTTGATTTTGAGTTAACAATCTTTATTACAATGAAGTGCTGCTATTACAAACATCATTGTTTTCTTTCGAAGCTAGATCTTGGTTTGTTATTGCCTTGTCTAAGTCTATTATGAAAACAGATAGAACTTAGAATGGTAGTTCCATGTGCAAATCATGAGCTATTCTTTGATCATGTTATAGGGTCAAACCCGCATTTTACTCTATCAAAGTGGTGTTTGCAAGAAAATTCGGAGCCCAACAATCCTGTCAGTGTGCAAGACAGTACTAAGCAAAAATTGAGGTATCGAGGATCAGCTACTACCCCAGGTATTAGCATGTGCACTATTTCTATTTTCTTCCACATGTAGTATTGAAATGTGCGGGTTAGTTCTCTTTGTTCACATTAAATCATTTCTTTGTTAAGAAGATGGTAGCCATGAATCAGATGCAACTACTGCAGAGTCTTCTACTGGTGTCGACATTAGCAATCATGTAAGTTCAATGTAAAAGTCTGTTATCTTTTGGAAACATGTATTGTATAGAACTCCTATAAATGGGAGTTCTGTCTTTTACCGAAGCATATTGCTTCATGTGGGGGAAAAATAGCATAATTGATGGTGAATGTGGCTTAGTAGAGCATCTGAATGCCCTGTTCAATGTATTAATGATGGTTGTATCAATTCATCAGTTTAATATATGAGCTCCGGCTGTTCTAAAAAACAACTTAGAATCAACAAAAATAGAGCACTAGTAATGGTGATAGTCAATAAAACCATGTTTTTATGTGCTTTGAATGGATAGTGTGACCAACCTTCACCCCTGATATGCTGGATTCCAGATCCATTGATTGTTTCAAATGAAGTAATATGACAATAATATATTGCAGTATACTAGCTGTACTCAGGGTTTGGAAATTGGAAGATCGATACTGTCAGGGGATGTGCGCTGGGAGCGGAGGCGAACGGGGAGAATCAACTCCGGGGGATGAGGATTGCGTCGAGACGTCGTGGCTGCGGCGCGGATGAACAGTGCGCGCGGCGAACAGTAGCGCGCGGTGAACAGTAGCGCAGGCAGGGTTTTGGCGCAAGGGAGATTGGGGAATAACCCAATCCTTTGCTGATTTTCTATTAACCTCTTATCTCCTATATATAGGAGTACAATCTGATTACAAATAGGACTCTTATTCTTCCTTAACTAGGACTCTTTCCTAAAGGATATCTTTCCTAATTTAAAGGGATACAAACTGACTTAAAGTATTATCTTTCCTAATGCAATAATGACTGACTTGGAAGGTATTATCCTTCCTAATGCAAACTTCCCTAATGAGACTTTCATATAGTAAACTTGCCTAATTGCAACTTCCTAATTTGAGGATTCCTAAACTGCCGCACATGACAGATACAATCAGTTTTACTCGCCGTACTAGCTGTACTCATGGTTTAGCACTTGTGGTTTTAGTGGACATGATTGGGAGCTAGTGAACCGACCAGTTTGGGGAATTGGTTTCAGGGTCTTTTGTCAGGTTCTTTTTTGTGGCAATTCTAGCCAGGTTTCAGATTTTTGCTAGTAAACACATTTCACATTCTTATTTGAAAGCAATGAAGTAAACCGATCAGTTAGGCTTCTAACAGAAACTGAGGTGTTACAAAGCTACATATTTGGGTAGTGAATAAAAAGGCTGTAGTAGAATTCCTATACTTTCAATATTTATTGATCTTTTTCTTATGCACCTTAGGTTCAAAAGGCGAGATCAAAAGCATTATCAGTCTTTGGAGCATTGGTATCTCCAAAACTACGAACTGCCCAAGTTTCCTTTGAAACAGGTTCAGTTCTTTCTAACATGAACACACCCGCTTTAATCTATGTTTTGATCTAATCTAACTGTATATTTGTTTCATGCAGCACTTGAACTAATTGTGGAGTTAGCAAATTCAAGATCAACTATGATATCTAGTTTCGCCCAATTAAAGAGTGAAGCTTGACTTGATGTCTGAGGTTTTGTACCCTCGCACATCCATCCAGTATTTTGTGGGGATCAGTGAAATGTTGATTCTGCCGTGTAACATATTAATATTGAGGAGCACTTCTGTGCCGCCGTTACATCTATTGATCAACATTCTATCTATGTAGTCAAGATGATGTCAGGCTTTCCTTGTGTACACGACTGAGTTGAGTAAATTGAGATGTCGACTGAACTGCTTTTGGTGCTTCGGGAAGGTGCCAGATGTCGACTGAACTGCTTTTGGTGCTTCGGGAAGGTGCCAGAGCTAACTAGCTAAGTAGCAACAAGGGGGGATATTTGTTCTTTTTCGTCACAGGAATAATTTACATACAACAGTGCTGGTAAAAAATCCTATCGAAATGTTGGTATGCATCGAAATGGCTCTTTGGTGGAACAATCTTACTCGTTTCCTTGGCCTGTTATACTTTGGAAACTGGCTTACTCTCGTAGGGCATGTGTTTGTGGTATACTGGTTTTTCATGGACAAAGACACGTTCTTCTTTCACTTGTAAATATCCGTTTTAATTAATTTATTAATGCAGTAGGAGCATCTCCTACTGTTTATCCCTCGAAAATAAACACACCTGCCACTCTGGCCAGTCTGCAAACGTTGAACATTGGGAGGCCCTTTTAGCATGAACCGTGAGCTTCGATACTTATGATTGAAAGCACTTGCGAGCAAAAGGGCATTATTCCATGTCTTTTTGTTGGATTACATGAATCTATCACATAGAAGTCACGAACGAATGTTTTGGCAGCCAAATCACAATTCAGAAGGATGCACACGATGAGGATCGCCACGCTCACGCTCGGCAATGCAGGTATGTGTATTCATGTCCATTTGCAATTCGTGCAGATGTGAATCCTTTATCGCTGTCCTGAGTCCTGATTAGCTGGGGTTTTATCATACAACTTCTGACTCGTAATGGAGAATAGACATCTTCTGAGATGACTCCTGAATTGGCTCCTTCCACCGCAGGCGGAGAAATGTGTTGCCATAGATTTGGCAGGGACTCCATGACATGCTGATTGGATTTTGTCTTCTAGATCAGATTTTCTTTGGTTGCAATACTCCATGAGATCTATCGCTGTCAGAAGGAAGCTGAACACCAATAGCCCTGAAAGCTCAAAGGCAGCATCAAACACCACAATCAGAACAAATGATTTTGGAAAAATAATAATCTCAGGTCAAAAGATACCAGTCAGTAAGGACTAAGGAGTGCAATTGTAGTGTTTGGAGAACTGCTGCAAGTAAAATTCGAATGATATACACATAATCACTCAATATCGGTGCAACTATGCTTATTATTTTACGTATGTAATATAATGAGGCCATCCTAAGATACTTAATGTACATTCAGACTTCTTTTGTTCAGCATAGCATACTAAACAGGTATTGGGAACTCTAAAACACAACATTGGAAAAGAACGTAAAATGTACATCGAAATGTTTAGATAACATCAACAATATAGTCATAAGACATTTAAATGTGCATGCTTTGATAGAGAAGATTAAGGCGTACACACATGATGGTACCTTCATACACTGTCCCTTCCAGTTTGAATCAGGTCTGGGAAGTTCAAGCACACAATTGTACTAGGATCACGCGGTCAATTGACGGCATTCTTCATTTGCATTGCCAGCTACTTGGTACCTTGATCTCACACACTGCATCAAATTAATTGTTTCTGTTATTTAGCTATCTTCTCCTGGAGGAGCTTTTGACATAATACGTGGCTTTTCCCTTTTTTAATTTATTTCCGATTTTGGTGTTGATTGTTTCACTGATTTCATTGATATTTGTGGGCATTCATTCATGCATGTTGATGAATGGAGGTGGGTTACTACCGGTGGTGCTGCCACGTCGCCTGAGGTAACTACTACCCTCCCTCCACTCTCTAGCCCCTGCTCTGTGATGTGCATGATGTTACTGTGAGTCCTCTATGCATAGCTTTAGCTTACATGAGGGGTTTGGACGGCCAAAAACATGACAGGGGGAAATGGTGAATCTCTTTGGAAAAATATTAAAAAAAATTCCCCTTTCATAAATAGCAAAGTGATGCATCACATGTAAATTAGTTTCTGCAAATTCTGTTTCTAATCTTTTTAATCTGCTAGTGTTTTCAGTCTTAGGATCATACTTCAAATCTTTTTAATCTGCCAATGTTTTCAGTCTTAGGGTCATACAGATGGTCATATGGAGATTCTCCATGTTAATACCAATGCACTAATTACCGGAGAGCATTGTGTAGGGTTAGTATTATTCAGCATATTAATGCCTCACCAAACATCTTTTTTGACATTAGGAAGTGCTGAAATTTTGCAGAGTGATATGCCTGGTTTAGTTTTACTTTCTGTATTTGGAGATTACAATACCGAAATTCTCTCTATTCATGAATTGTTATTTATCAGTTGGAATTGCATCGAAGATTTCATGAAAATGATGTGTCCTCATATGGGTTGGAGGGTCTTGAAAGCTTAGGCTCAATGTTTCGCGTAGTTGTCCAAAACAATGCATATGTGGATTTACCAAATAGTTCAATCCAGCGGTTCCGCATACATGCTAAAGGAAGTGAGAAATACACCATTTCAGGTGGAAGTGGAACTATTTGCATCCTACAAAATACTCTTGTTTATACATATAGCTTAATTTTGATGCTTGTTGCTACTAAACTTTTAGGGGCCACAAAGCCACTACATGCTCTAGAACCACATGATGTTGTGCGGTACTTGCAGGCCGAGATCAATCTCGGCGGTGAAATCTCAGTCGCAAAGACTGTTGGCCCAGTAGCCCCTGGTTTGTTTTCCTAACATTTAGTTTTTTCACAAAGTTACGTTGCTTTCATGATTATGACATGGCTAGGCTAACGATACTTCGGTTGTCGAGTAGCTCAAATAATTAATTATATAAGGGTAGCCATTTACTAGGACTTATGTCATACTCAACCAAATCGGCTTCGGGCCAATATGTTAGCTTTCGTAACTGGTCAGTCTCAGCGTGATTTCCCTGTTGACATTCCACCTGCTGCTTTCATGTCGAAAAGTAAGTTTCTTTTGATTGCTTATTTCAATAACACTTGAAAAATTAGAGAATGCTATCTATTTACCCTATCTTAAATCTTAACAATGTCCTTTTGTGCTTGCACTCCACACCTCGTTATGGCAGCTTTATCAAGCAAATTAGTATCTTCATGTCATTGTTTTCATAGTACCCTTGTTTTGTCCCGTACGACAGGTCATTGTTCTTGGAGTGAATGGAATCGCTCAGCCTACATATTCTTTCCATGTTCTTTGTATTGGGAAACTGCAGATGAGACTTGATAGAGGAAAGACCGTCGTTGCGAAGGAATTTTATTCCTCATCAATGCAGGTATTCTGTATCAACATTTTAACATTATAAGGTGGTAGTTGCAGAAGAACTTGCTTCCATATTGCTCATCGATAGCTGCTATTCTACATCATTGGCTATAATGCAATCATTGGCCCATCAGTATCGTTAGTTGTGTGAATCTTACAAAAATGGCTATTCTACATCATTGGCCCATCAGTATCGTTAGTTGTGTGAATCTTACAAAAATGGTATCTCAGAGTTAGTTATGATTTTGGTTTGTATTTCAATTTTCCTTCATTTATTTTTAAATTCCAAGACTCCATGCTCCTTTTCAGTTATTAATTTCATGGATTTGTATTGTTCTATGCAGCATCTGCTATAATGCTGATAGATGGGATTTACTCTTGAAATATGCTGCAAGATTTGTTATGGCTATACTCGCTCGTGTCACCGCTAAGAAAATCTTGGAATATTCAGTGCCTATACGTGACGATTCACCTAGCTCATCTGTCAGTGCACCTTTGGAACATGTTCTCTTACCTGCTGGAACTATTTCACCACCGCTCAACAGAACATCTTCAATTCCAGTGAGTCCTATGCTCCCGGTACATGCAAAGCCACAGGACACCACAACCACTTCGACTCCTCTGACAGACCTCTCAGAGGTTTGCACTGACTTATCAATTGAACCTACTATTGATGTTAGCTAAGCATGGAACCTTTACGTCATATAGATGCTTATTACTTCCTTTGTTACAAAGGCTGTCCAAGATCCTTCAAAAACTGCAAAGCAACCTTGCTCTGATGACTCACCACTGCCTCCTCAGACTGATGATGACACAAGGTACATCCTTCACCTTCTTTAAGCAATATCACCTTGTTACATCCAGTTTGTTCCGTATTGTAACATCTGATTATTACTCCACTGACAGTGCGATGCACGTGAGAAAGAAAGGGACGATCATGAAGAAACTAGACATGGATGTGCCTTCCAGCGAATGAAATAGCAGGTCATGCATACGCAATTTTACACACCTTTATCTGTTCTGTCCACGGCTGTCTTCTCAACAATTTCCAAAATTGCTTCATTCATATAGGGACCTTGTGTATAGGCAGTGAACTCCCAACTAAAAGCTACACCTTTTGGTAAACTACATCAGGCCTAGCATTTATGTGAAAAAGTTGTATAAGCATACTGACTAATGCCCACCGAACATATTGTCTGTTTCTTAAACAAAACTATACTGCTCGTGTAGAAAGGTTTCTAAAACATTCCACCTAATACTATATGTATGTTCCTTTCCCTGCTGTGCTATTACACTTATCATACCTACTTAGTATTGTTTATACATGTCTTATGCTTCTAGATCAACACATTCTATACATCAGTACCGAACAACGCATTATCTTTCCATAGATACCAATATGTTACAAACAATGTCTTACCTTTACGTACATAACATTTCGTTACAAAACACACATTTTCGTTCCGTACATGCCATTACGTACAACGGTTTCCTATGAGGCTCTAAATATATCACATCGAAAATCAAACTGTGTTACCCTAAAATCACAAGTCCTTAGCGCAGACATATAGCTGCCATGCAAAAAAAAACTGCTATCACGCCGGCAACTGGAGCGCAGCGTAGCACGCAAAACGTCCTAGTAGTTATTAAGAATAAGGCAAAACTAGACAATGTAAGAAACCTCTAGAAGTGTGACGTAGTAGAAGTCTTCCATTTGCTACATAAGAGCTGAACCATCCAGTTTTTTCCACAAGTTGCTTCTCTCCTTTCATCTGCAGGGAATTTAACATGTCCAGCTTGTCAAATACAAGTTCAGCCATATCATTTTTGTTTATTCATGCATCATCTGTCCTCTTTCATTTTTCTATAAAAAAAATATGTTTGGAGCAAACCGGTTGATGAAAATATTTCATGTTTAAAATAACACGGTGTTGTTTATACCACTAGAAAACTAGGAGTTTTGCCATATATAGCACTGTTGCTGGCGGTTTTAGCATAAATGGCCGTTCCCGTGGCACTTTTGTCGTTCCCTGGTAGCTCGGACTGCTGTCTACCCACCATGTCGCCCTCATCCGCACGCACCTGGACCGAACAACCTCGTTCATGCGCTCCTGGCCTAGACAGCACCGTCCGAAGCGCCTCACTTGACCATATGTCGCCTTCGCCCATGCGCCTGCTCGATAAACTCGTCCGTGCGGCGCCTCGCCCGGACAGAATCGTCTGCGGCGCTTCTAGCCCGTGAGGTCTCTACCGTGGTTTGGTGGCCCAGACTTCTTTTGTCCATGGTTTGGTGCCCCGAAGACCTCCTGTGTCGTGCTTCGGTGGCTCGGACGGCACCATATCCATGGTTTGGTGGCCCGAACGCCTACCGTCCGTCCACGTGGCCACTAGATGCCTTGGCTTTTCTCCCCCATGTAACATACATATGTCAGTGGGACATGGAGTGACAAATCATCAAATGCACATCTTTTATTGTGGCAAATCATCAATAATTCCAATTTTGAAAGGGGGAATTGATTATTACCCTCACTTTAGTTGGCAATCTAAGATATACCCTCCTTCCCAATGTAATTGCTTATTTACCCTCGTCTAGTTGAAATGCTTGAGAATATACCACTATGAACGATTTTACCCCTCACCTTCTTCCTCCCACTCCTCCCTATTTTGTCTCCAAGGCTGTGTCGTGCCGCAAACCGCAACACATTGCACTGCCATCGCAAATGGCGAAGAAGCACAAGGACCCTGCTGTCGACGATCGAGTCGCCGATCTTATGAAATAAATAAAGGAAAATGGCAAAGAGTTCTTAAGAGAGAATGAGATTGCTCTTTATTGCAACGAACTGGATCTTTTACAAGGGGTGCCTTCGACAAGGCAATGGACTAGCCCTAATTACACTTGGTGTAAGGAATACTATGTTATTGCGGTTGTAGATCGTGTCTAGATCTTGCTTGCTTGCCTGATTGAATCAGATGTCTTGTCCTCCGGTTGTCTTCTTCTTTAAATAAATAATGAAGTGGTGGCAGTTATCACTGGGAGAGGCGCCCTCTGGAAGTGTCACATCCGGTCGGAGGAACGGTGGAAGTTGGTAGAAAGCCAACTGACCAGCGGTTGATATCAGTAAGAAAATAACCATATGATGGTTATTGTCAGTGACTTAGGGCTGTAAACATCGTGCGGTTTGGAATAAATAAGGCATGCGCTCCATTCATCACATGGGAAGAATATACTTGGAACCAGCTCCAAGTGCTAGTTCAAAGCTTCTACGAGCAGTTATCTGGTCGGGTAACAAGTACAGGACCTCTCCGACCAAGGTACCTATAAAGTAACCTCGGGAATCCTTACGACTAGGGAGTCGTTAGCCTTAGGTGTTACGACCACGAAGGACATTCGGTCTTTAATTAAATATTAAAATAATATTTAGAGATTTTAATCCTCATCAACTAGCCCCCGAACTTTTAATGAATGTGTAGTGTGAACCCTTCTCCGATGAAATCATATCGAGCAGGCCCTCATTTAATGACAAAAAAATGAGGTGGTCTGTATTTACTTTAAAGTTGAGGAACCGTCTGGGAAACTGAAGAGTTTTTCTATCTGTTCGACTTTGGGTAACTCCCTATTACAGTTAATAAGAATACGGCTATAAAATCCCCATTGCGCACAACTTTAGGGTTTTACGCTCTCAGGTTTTCCTTCAATCCCCTTTCACCTTTTTGTGAGAAACCTCCTCTGATCTCTTATCCTCTCGCCAAAAACTTTTCTGACCTCCCTTCGTCCTTTCGCCCAAGATCCAACTATGTCAGACTCGATTACCAAGTGGATGGTTTTCGATCTGAGCGGGAAGAAGCTCGAGGCTTTGGAAAAGATTGGGATGCTCCCAGACAAGAATTTGATTTCTTAGAGATCAGCAGCCGGAAAGCACTTCCCGAGCAGCGAAGAGGGAGAAATCCATGTCTTCCTCGCCTACATCGAGTGCGGGCTCAGGTTGCCGACACATAAATTCCTCTCTGGGGTTCTTGACTACTACAGAGTTGAATTGGTGAACTTGGCCCCCAACTCAATCGCCAACCTCAGCATCTTCGTCTACCTCTGCGAGGCATACCTAGGGATTCGACTGAATTTGAAGGTCTTTAGGTATTTTTACAAGATGGCGAGGTCGGGGAAGTCGGCGGCTCAACCTAGAGAGTGCTCGTTGCGTCTCCACGATGGGAAGTCTGATGAGTACATCCGAATGTACCCAAAGTCTTCGTGGTCGTCGTGGAAGAAGATCTGGCTCTATATGTCGGTCACAAAGGATGACGACATCTACTTCACTGGCAAAGTAGCGAGCAAGAATCTGAGTTGGAGGTCCACCGTGGAGAAGACGGGGAAGGTCGGGAGATGGATTAAAGACATCCAAGACCTCAGCGCCAAGGGCTTGACTTCTTGGCACGTGGTAAGGGATTTTTTCATGCGCTGGATAAATCCCTTGAAGTTCCGAGATCATTCCCTGCTCTGGTATATTAGTCGTGACGAAGCGACCAAGGATTCTAGGGAAGGCAAGTTCCGAGAAATTCCGACCAGTATAGTTTATCTAGTTGATTATTTTGTAATCTTGAAATATCTTTGTTCTTTCGAAGCCATTTTCCCTGATGAAGTCAGAGAGCGGATCAAAATGATCTGCGCCGGGGAACCCGATATAAAGGCTACTTTTCCTGGTATTTGGGCTATTGTCTCTGAAAAAGAGAGACTCAAGATAAATAACAACTTTTTCTTCATCGTATATATATTCTCTGATCAGTATTTGATTCTACTTTGATATGTAGGCGATCGGGTTGAGGATTAAAGAGTCAAGTGAGGGCTCTACTCCAACTGTTGTCCCGATCGACTCCTGCTCGGTGACCTCACAAGATGAGGGTCTCCCAGAGGTAAAAAGACCATTGAAAAAGGGATATATATCTTAAATGGAAAATTTCGTCACCTAAATAAGCTTGTAATTCAGGCGGGAGAGAAGGAGAATCCGCAGACCAGAGCTACGGAGGTCGGAGGCCCCAGAGTGGTCGCTCACGACCAGGCAGTTGCTACCGAAGCAACTGTTCCGGAGGTCAACGAAGACACCATCTTCGACTAGGTGGCCTGGGATCATATCCTCGACCGATTGGTCACAGACATTTCCTCCAATCCCCAGTCGAAGGAAGTGGGGGGTCTAACCAGCCCTACCGGTTTGGAACCGGTAAAATTGGTTGAGAAGAAAAGAAAGGCAAGCGTCGTGGATTTCACTCCAAGGCGATTCAAGATCAAGACCAAAAGACAACCAAGTATGTATACATGAAAGAAACTTATGTAAGTATATACCTTTAATATTTCTGGTTTTCTGAAATCTTGATTCTTCCTTCTTCTGTCTTCATAGGTCCTTTGGTGTTCCAGTCGTCTCTGATCAGAGCACCCCTCAGGGCAAAACTACTGAGGAAAGGGTGGTTGAGCCAGCCCCCGAATTGGTGGCGGCACTAGCGCCTGCTCAAGAACCTGTGGCGGCTCCAACCGCGCTTGTAGAGGTCCAAGAAGAGTCTCAGTAAATCCCGACCTCTATTGAGTCCGTTCAAGAAAGGATTTCTTCACTATTGAAGAAGTCCCCTAACTGCCCTCAAATCTTCAATGACGAGGATCTCAACGAGGCTTGGAGGAAAATATCGGATCGTCAAGCAGAGACGAGTCCTGATACTGTTTTCGCCAAATACAATGACATGGCGATCCAGGTAAGCACCTATTACCACTTTTATAGCCTTTTCCTTAAAGTTTATCAAAAAAACTTAAAGAAATTCGCTATTTTCATAGCATATGGTGGAGAATTTCGCTGTGGTCGGAGGACTGACCCAGCGGATAAAACTCTTGGAAAAGAAAAAGTCCGAATTAGAATGTAAGTACTTTCTTCTTGGCTTCTCCTTTCCCTCCTTGTTATCTAGTCCCTCTTTTATTAATTGACTTCTCCCTTTCTCATATTTGATAGATTCGGAGAAAATCAAAAATGAGGTTATGGCTAAGGAAGCCATAATAGCCAAGCTTAAAGAAGAATGCCAAGCCAAGAATCGGTCGATCAAATACTTGACGACCTGGCACAAGAAAGTTATTGAAACTTTTGAGAAGAAAAATCAAGGTAACTAGTCATAGACTTGACGAGTGTACTATCTATTCTAATTATATGTATTTATCCTTGGTCTACTAGTGCAGAGCAATCTCAAAAATTAAAAAGAGGAGAAAAAGCTCTTGAGTTCAAGCGTGGCAAGGAGGCAAAACTCGGGCAGAGTCTTGAGGAGAAGGTCAAGGCTTCCAATAAAATGCTCTTCGACATGGGATCAGGATCAAGTCTGCCCATTTTAAAAGATCTAGTGGAGAAGATAAATTACCTTGGCCTTCAACTTGAAGATCTCAAAAGCCTGCTCGAAACAACTTGGAGCAACCACGTGCAGACTATGAAAAATGCAGTTGATGATGGAGTTACCTTTGCTCTGGCAAAGCTTAAGGCCTCCGACCCCTCTCTCAACTTCCAAGCCCTTGAAGCAGACTTTAGCTGCTCGGAGGATGATTCAACAAAGATCTTCGAAGGAGTAAGACCCTTCGGAATGAAGGTTGCTGAGGAGATGTAGGTCGGGTCTCCATCCTGTAGCGACCAGTCTGGTGGTCCCGATAAGTAGATGGTTGCAATATGAAAATTATAAATGTAAAAATTTACCTTTTATCATCAATAGTCTTTGTTTATCTTTTCAACTTTGCTGAATATATATTTCCTAGCCCTCGACCACTTGCGTTAGTAGAAGAACTTACTAAAGAAGCAGTAGACCAAGAAAAAGAGCAAAAGCTACGACCATAGTACCAAGTATGTGGTGATTATATGAAAAATGATCTAATTAACACTAGGAAATTAATTTGGTTGGAACCAGTGTATGACTTCGACTAGTTTTAGATCTTTTTCACAATCGAAATACTGTATAGTACATTGCGTGGTCGGAAGATGTTATAATACTTGTATTAATGAAAAGAAATCATGCAAAAATGTATGCTCAAATGATAAGTTGTCTTGTTTATACACATTATCCAAACTGGTCGTAAAGGTTGCTAAGAACTAAAGACGTGATAAACATTTCATGAAACGTGTTTGTTCTTAAGTTTCGATTGGCAGCGAAGATCGTAAGAAAAAAACCGTCACTAGGAAACTCCTTCCAATGGGCAGGACCACAAGTAGAGAGGAGAGATTTCGACTATGAGACTTTTCGTGTCTCGACCAGCAGCCAAACAAGAGTAGAACAGAATGTCGAAATGAAGAAAGTTAGTCTTTGAATTCTTAAGTATGTAAGGAACCATATCAAGTTGTTTGTGCTATGCTCCTTTACTTGTTTGCTTTTTTTTAGAAAAGTGTGTATGGTCGCACGTGAGAACCATCGCTGTGATGGTCACGACTAGGACCTTTATGGCTTGTGACGATTATGTTAAGGCCAAAAAAGTAAAAGAGATCCTTTTGGAAAGATACAAGAGAGAATTGGATCTTCTCCGACCAATTAAACAACAATACTATATGACCAGATAATGGATAACAGACATATAAACAATATCACGTATTGGAAAGTAAAGAAAAAATGAATCTTTATTGAAATTGAAATGATGAAAAATTATGCAAAGAACTTACGCAATTGATCAATGTTCCAAGAATTTGATAAAACACGCCCGTCCGACCTGGCTAGTCGTACCAAACTAGGCCTGGTGACTTCGACCACAGTGTATGGACCTTCCTATTTGGGAGAAAGTTTGTTGCGATTTGCTTGGCTCTGAATTTTTCTGACAACCGGATCACCTACAGCTAGGCTGTGAGGTTACACCTTATGACTGTGCTACCTTCGCATGGCTTGCTGGTAAACCACCCATCATATAAGGGCTTGGTTTCGTCATTCTTCAAGGAAATTGATGTCGTCGAGTCTTCGTTCTGTCTGATCGTTCTTATTGAAACAATCAGTTCGAGTAGAGCCAATTTTTAGTTCCAAAGGAAGCATGGCTTCGACACCGTAAACTAGAAAAATGGTGTTTCACCGATCACACGACTAGTCGTGGTTCAAATGGGCCATAATACAGAAGGAAGTTCTTGAACCCAAGCTCCTAACTGTTTTGTCAACTGGTCAAGCACTCAGCATTTGACTCCTTGCATTATTATGCCATTAGCTCGCTCGACTGCTGCGTTGCTCTGCGAATGAGCGACAGAAGCGAAATATATCTTGATACCTAGATCTTCACAGAATTCCTGAAAATTTCTGCTCGAGAACTGGGTACCGTTATCTGTGATTATACGACTAGGTATACCAAATCATATGATCACATTTTTTATGAGGAACCTCTTGGCAGCCTCAGTTGTTGTTTTAATGACTGGCTCAGCTTCTATCTATTTTGTGAATGTATCAATTATTGCAAAAAGGAATTCAAAGCCCTCAGGTGTTCTTAGGAAAGGTCCCAGAATATCTAGTCCCCAGGTTGCAAAAGACCAAGAAAGAGATATTGTTTGCAGAGCTTATGCCGGCTGATGTACTTGTCGACTATGAAATTGACATTGTACGCACTTCGTCACAAGTTCTTTTGCATCATGAAGGGCAGTTGGCCAGTAGTATCCTTGCTTGAAGGCTTTACCGACCAGTATTCTGTAGGAATGGTGTGCTCCACAAACTCCTCCATGAATGTTGGACAACAACTTAATGCCATCCGTTTGAGATATACATCCCATCAATACTCCGTGAGATCCCCGTTTATAAAGGCTACTTTCGATCTGAGTGCTGATTTGGCTTTTCGAGCTATACAATCAGCATCTACATCATCTTCAGGAATAATGCCATACTGAAGAGAATTGTAGATCATCGTCATCCAATCGCTGCTGGGGATCGATTCACATGACCTCCAGTGGAGCATCTAAGTCCTCGGAAGGCTCGACCACCGAGGGTGAATTGAGTTGCTCGAGAAAAACTCCGGGCGGGACAAGTGACCTTATTGAGGCCATCCGTGCCAACTGGTCTACCAGAAAGTTTTCCTTTCTAGGAATATGTTGGATTTGAAAATCAAAAAAGTGCTTTTTCGAGTTTCCGTACTTCCACCAAATAAGATGACATCTTGGTACTTGAGCATTGATACTCTTTCTCGACTTGATTCGCTACTAGTTGAGAATCGTCTTTCACTAGTAATCTGCGAATCCCGAGCGCTCTGACTGCTTGGAGTCCTACCAGTAAATCTTCGTATTCTGCCACATTGTTTGTAGCAGGAAAGTTTAACTGAATGACGTATTTGATGTGTTCTCCAGTAGGGGATATCAGGACAACTCCAGCCCTCGAGCCTTTGAGCATCAATGAACTATCAAAGTACATTGTCCACTCTTCGTGGTGTTCGTACTCGGGCCCTTGGATGGGTTCAGGGTTCGTCCATTCAACAGTGAATTTTGCTAAATCCTGGGACTTGATTGATGTTCATGAGATGAAACGGAGGTCGAACGCCCCAAGCTCGACCTCTTATTTTGCTATTCGTCCTGTTTTCGAGAACTTGACTAAGGGGATATCCAGTTGGTACGAACACTTTGTGGTCCTAAAAGTAATGCCTTAGTTTCCTTGAAGCCATAAGGAGACCATATAGCAAATTTTGTACCTGTGGGCATCGTTCCTTTGGTCCATGTAAGACTTCGCTTACGTAATATACTGGTCGTTGGATGCTATCACGCTCAACAACCAGTACAACACTGACCGCTTGTGGCGTTGCAGCCACGTATATCAGCAATGTTTCTCCTAATCTTTGAGATACTAAGATCGGGGCACTTGTAGGATACTTCTTAAGCTCTTCAAATGCATCATTTGCCTCTTTAGTCCACTCGAAACTCTCATGTTTCTGAAGAAGCTTAAAAAAAAGGTAATCATTTTTCTCCTAACCGTGCTATGAAACGACTTAGCACTGCCATACAGCCGGTTAGTTTTTAAACTTCCTTCTTTGTGGTCGGAGGGCGCATCTGGTCGATGGCCGATTTCTTCGCTGGGTTTGCTTCAATTCCTCTAGCCGAAACTAGGAACCCAAGAAGCTTTCCAAAGGAAACTCTGAACACACACTTTTCCAGATTTAACTTAAGGTTATGTCTTCTTAAGTTATTGAAAGTCTCGTGTAGGTCGGAAATATGATCACCGGCGTTGATGCTTTTCACAACCAAGTCATCAACGTAAGCCTCTAGATTTTGACCTATCTAAGGATTAAAGGTTTTTTTTGCATTAACCTCTGAAAAGCTGCACCAGCATTCTTGAGCCCAAATGATATCTTAACATAGCAGTAAGTGCCATATGGTGTGATGAAAGAAATTTTCTCTTCATCATCTTTACTCATGTTAATCTGTGGTGCTTTGGATACGCATCCAAATAACTCAACAACTCACACTCAGAAGTAGAGTCTACAAGTTGATCAATACGTGGAAGGGGAAAGTCATCCTTCGGACAAGCTTTATTAAGATCTGTGAAGTCAATACACATTCACCATTTCCCATTACTTTTTCTAACCATTACAAGATTGGCGAGCCACTCTGGCTGGTCGACTTCACGAATGAATCCAGCCTGAAGAAGCTTGTCGATCTCCAACTGGATTGCCTCCTTCCGAACGGGTGCGAAGCACCTTAGCTTTTGCTTAACCGATTTCTTGTCAGGCTGGAGAGCTAGCCTATGCTCGATCATCTCCCTGGGGACTCCGGGCAAGTTAGACGCCTGCCAGGCGAATACGTCTAGGTTTGCTCGGAGGAAGGAGACGAGCGATTCTTCCTATTCGGCGTCGAGTCCTGCCCCGACCAGTACCTTTTGGGTAGATGAGTTAGCATTTCCTAACCCAGACGGCATTTTGACGCTTTACGGAGAAGCGTCTTTATCGAGTGGAACCTCTTTCGTCTGGTCAAAAGGTTTTGGCGCCATCTTTGGCCTCGAGTGCTTGACCTGCATGGAAGGTGGATTAGTTTCCTTGATCGAAAGCTCGTCGACCAATTCTAGGGGTTTCTGATCGCATGCATATGCCATTTTTCTATCTCCTCGAACCGTGATGAGTCCTTTTGGTCCTGACATCTTTAAACTCTGATAGCCGTAATGCGTAGCTATCAGGAATTTGGTCAATACCGGTCGACTAAGGATTCCATTGTATGCGGTTTCAAAACTCACCATATCAAATGGAATCTTTTCTATTCAAAAGTTGTCATGTCTTCTGAACATAATTGGTAGGGACAGTTGTTCTATCTGTTTTGTAGTAGAACCAAAAACTATGACAAGGAAGGCATATTTCACAGGTTTTACTTTTGTCCTAGGAATTTACATTTCTTACAATGCTCCCGTAAATAAAATATTTGAAGAGCTACCTCCATCTATCAAGACTCGATTGACTTTACAATTATTAATTGTAGGTTTAACAACGATAGGGAACCTAAGTGCATGAGTCAACGGGATAAGACAGTCTTCTTTGCTAAAGGAGACAATCGTTTTCGACCACCTGGATGGCTTGACGGTGTTCGGAGACTCGGCAAGGTTCACTTCCCGCTCCATGGCCTTCAGATGACGTCTTGATTCGTAAGAGGAGGATGCACCAAAAATCATATCGACTATGTGTTGCAGCTCCTGGCACTCCATTTCTTTATCGCCTTCTTTGTCCTTCTTAGAGCTTGGCTCCCCGAGCTCTTGTATGGAAGGAAAGGGACCTTTACCTGAGTAGTAGTCCTCCAGTTTCTTTTGTCAGGCTCGGTAGGTGCACAGATCATGCTCTATGGCTTAATGAAGTGGACACCGCTTCTTATTCTTCTTATATTCATCGGTCGAAACTTTTGTCTTGTTCCGACCAGAATATACTTTCTTACCCTTGGAAATGTTTTCTGGAATCGCAAGAACTTCTTTGTTGTCGGGCTTGCGATTCTTCTTACCCTTGAGAGTCTTCTTATGCTTCTTCTGTTGTTTCTCCAGGCCAGGTTGGGGAATTTTCTCCTTTCGATCAATAGATCATTCCATTCGACCGCTTCGCTTGCGGCCGCATATCTGTCAGCCATGTCGAAAAGCTCGATGGTTGTTCGTGGAGGGTTCATAGCAATATCCTCCGTAAACCGTCGGTTCCTCAAACCCTATTTTAAAAGCCTGAATGACAAAAGAGTCTGCGACATCTGGGTTTCGAACCTGACTAAACCTCTTGATGTATTGTCGAAGAGTTTCGTTGGTCTTTTGCTTAATCCGATGGAGATCGTCTTCTTTTTGGGGGCGATCGTACGTCCCTTGGAAGTTGGCGATCAGCAAATCACATATCTGCTTCCAAGTATAGATAGATCCGACCGGTAGGTTAAGCAACCACGACCTGGCAGATCCTTCAAGGACCGTGGGCAAGTAGTTTGCCATCACGCTGTCATTACCACCAACAACTTTGATGGCGGTAATATAGATCTAAATAAATTCTAATAGGCTTTGAGTCCCATTGAACTTCTCTATGTTGGCTAGTCGAAACTTGTTCGGCCAACGAACAACTTGGAGACCTGCCGAGAATACTCGACAGCCCGTAATAGAATCGTGGTGCCTTCTTTGAAAAGGAGCCAGATTGTAGTTTGTTGGGGACCGGTTCCTCATATTAGCATACCTAGTATCTGGTGTCTCAATCCGGTCGTGGACATTAGTATAACGCCTCTGACCACCTGCCTGGTTTAGATGATGTCGAAGATCATCTGAACCAACCGGTCGTTCCTCTTGACGAGGAGGAATTGTGGCTTCTTGGAAGAGCCGTCTTCCCTCGTGATTCCTTGGTCGAAATCTTCGAGGAGGTCTTGGTATCGGATGACTTCTAGCTTGACCATGTTGTCCTCTGCTGAGGGATGTCACGCCCCGGGTAAACCACCTTGAGACTCGCTGTGCATTCCGGACCAGTCCCAAGATCAGCCGCTAGTCCGCAAAGTTTCAACATGATGTGATCACAGCCATACAACAAACTATAGAAAAAGCATACCAATAAACAATAATATAAGCAAAAGACCTTATGTTCAAGGTTGTTGCAGAGGTGCCACACAGGGCTACAACAAAAGAGGTCACGGCGGAAAAGCAAAAGAACACGTGGAGACCATTCGACATGCCCACAGGCAATCGAGTGGAGGACGTCCTAGCACGCAAGGTCTTCAAAGACCTTCTCTAGCTCGAGAGTTCTTCGAAGACCTTCTCTTCGAAGAGGTCGGAGCTCCCTAGGTCTTCTTCAACTGCTAATCAACCAGAGGGCACAAGCCATGAGTGCTTTGAATGTACTCAGCAAGCCGTAGGGAATTGTATGCAAATATTATTCATACAAGGCTCAATAAGGAATAGCTTTATGGTTACTTTGCAGAAAGCAATATTGACAGGAAAATATTGTAAGTAGATTGCAAAGCATATGTTGAAAGATTAGTACATAAGTAAACAAGTTTTATTTGAAAACACCACATGACCACCCTAGCCACTGCCCAGACCACTCACGACCACCCTGGTCATGAGCCAGACGACTCGGAGCCAACCAAGACCAACAATTTTGAGAAAGATCTACCCCTTGCATGAAATCACCAGGCATGTCCATAACCGGGGACACGGCTATTCGAATAGATTTACACTCTGCAGAGGTTGTACAGCTTTACCCACAAGACACGAGTTCTCTAGTTTGTTTGGCACCCGTCGATGCCCCTGCTCACTACCTTAGGTAAGCAGGCTAGAGTACGTGACAAGGCCTTTACAAGGTTTTGTTTTGACTCAGTTCCGCTCGCTAAGGTTTCGCCTTCCTGGCCCCCTCTTGCGCCAAGTGTGCGTGTCCATCCCATGTCTTACACACTTCCACCGAAACGGAACCGAAGTAAAGCATTGCCAATTAGTTGGCCAGGACCACCCCATAATGGTCTTGTGGTTGCACGGTATGGTCCGGATCGAACTCTTACAAGGTTAAATCTTTAGTAGGTGCTCCAGTGAGACCTCCTCATCCCAGTGTGCTTCCTGCACCCCTTTACTGCACGATCACTCGCCCGAGCAAAAATATTTTGGGTTCAACCCGGCCAATGACCACCCTAGTCATGGCACCACAAATTTTATTAACGGCAACACATGCCAGGGAAATGCTTGCCAAGACAACACATGCCAAGACAATACGTGCCACAATTCCATATTAACTTAGTCAAGTTCAACATTAATGAGACAGGTGACCGAGACATCGCATAACTAAACAGGTCTAAGCAACACACGCACCCATGTTGGTTATCACAAGGGGTCCAACTTAGATAACCCAACCTATGGTGGTCCAAAGGTACATGACAACATGTCAAGCACAATTATCTAAGGGGTCGTACTGCCAAGTAGGTGTTTAGCTAATTCCCAAACTATTTTTATACAAATAGCCATGCATGTGGATATAAAACAAAGTTATTTTGCAAAACTTGGTTCAACATGATCAAAGGTCTACGACTTGCCTTCGATGTAGAGCTGAGGTTCTTCGGTAGAGGTCGCCGGGTCCACGAACTCTTCGATGAAGCCGGAATCTACACGGGCAGAAAAGAGCCAAGTAAATACAACGAATTCAAATAAAACCAAAACTACCAAATAAGAACCAAAAGAGAAACACTGAAACAGAAACGGACTCTCGGGAGGAGGTCCTGAGGAGGATACGACTACGCAACGTGGTTGTGAAAGAGATACAACCACGCAACACGGTCGTGGGAGCAAAAAGGAGAACAAGGCACGAAGAAACTCACCCCGACAGAAAGAGATAGAAAGAGAAAAGACAAGAGGAGGGTGGCGAACGGCGCAGCCACTCCGACGAATACTTCGACAACGAGGTTATTGAAGACGGCACAAGCTCCGGTGGGCTCCTTGGCAACGAGGAGGGCTCCAGCGAACTCCTTGGCGAAAACTCCAAGCACGGAAACCGAGTGAGAGCAAGAGAGAGTTGAGAGCTGGGTGAGGAAAAAGAGGATGAAGGAGGGCTGCTCAGGCTTTTATAGCCAGGAGAGACAATGAAAGCTGCTGAGAAACTCATAAGCGCACAAGGTCAAGGGTATGTGAAGAAGGAGATGGGAGCGGGTCTGGGAGGAGACAAGAGGGGGGAATGGGTACTGCAAAAAGCAGCAGCATTTAATGCGACACAGCAGCATTTAATGTGCCAGAACCTTTGCGTCAGAAGTGACGCGACGAGAGGAAGAAGAAGGTGAGCAGGACTGGTAGGTGGGGCCAGTTAAAGGTAGAGAGGGGTGGTCAAACCAAAGAGGAGGTCGTGACCAAAGGGGTGGTCTTGAACCAAGGGGTGGTCGTGACCCAAGGGGTGGTCACGGCCCAAAAGGGTGGTCACGGCCCAAGGGGTGGTCTTTGCAAAAAGACCAAGAGGGTGGTCTTTTCAAAAAGACCAAGGGGGTGGTCGCGGCACAAGGGGAGGCCGTGGCCCGAGTGGAGGTCGCGGCACAAGGGGAGGTCGCGGCCCAAGGGGAGGTCGCCAGAACCACCTGGAGGTCTTGGACTAAGAGGGAGGTCCAGCGAGAGGAAGGTCTAAACCAAAAGGAAGGTCTAGACTGAGAGGGGGGTTCAAAAAGAGAAGCGCAGCGAAGCGGGGCCATCTGATTTTGATCAGGTGGTTCAAAAAGGATTGGACGTTCGGACCGGTTGAACACGCCAACAAGATCGGGCCGTCCAACACCGATCGGACGGTCCGCGACAAAGGAGGCGCGGAGCTGAGCTACGTGGGGAGAATGAAATAAACAGAGAAGGGGAAAACAACACTAGAGAACTCCAAGAAACTCAAAGCAACCAAAGTAGAATTAATTGAAGTTTGATTTAGTCATATTAAAGCGCTGCAAATTTTCGAAATCTCCAAGTTAAGCTTGAGCAATTCAATAAAACCAAATGGTTATCTTTGCTTTTGAAAACTTAGAAACTCGGAACACTTGGGATGTTACAAGGGAGGAGCGCTGGGATGAAGTAATGGTGTGACTTTGTATGTTCCTTTGATTCCGATATATTTCTGTACGCTGCATGGTTTGTTGGAGGATCTCTGGTACATGCCCTACAAGTTAAACATAACCTGGAGTCTCTACCAGAGTAGGATCTGGGTTATTCAGAATGTTATGAACTCGTTGCAGGTTTTGGAGTGTTACCCAAGGTCTTTGAGGGTTCCCGCTAGTAGTGGGCGTTCGATGAGTCGAATGGCCTTCCGACCTTCCGGTTTGCCTTGTCCGACCCATCACGCACTGTGAGGTAGGAATAGGCGAATTAACTGATCGACGTCCATAAGTTTGTTCACCTCCGCCTATTGGTGCTTCAGCGCCCGCACCATTTCCACCAACAAGTGGTGGCGAGACAAGCTGTGGAGAATTATGCACGGTATCTTGATTGGTATCTCCGATTGCATTGACTTCGTGCCTCCAACAGCAGTCCTCCGACGAGCTCCCGTCGTAACTAAGAGAGAGTCTTTCAGTGCTTCGACAAGGAGCCTCCATAACGGGGAGCGGTTGGAGATTACCACCTCCGGTGGGCTTTGTGGTGGACTCAGCCTGATCTAACGGACTGCTGACTGTATGCTGAGTCTTATCATTCCCACCTGGCCCACGACCAACGATAACTTCATTTACACCCTCACCAGATGTCGGTTGGCCCCTGGAATACGTATGAGCCGTTGGCGAATACTGGTCGCCCCTGACTGTATCAAGAGTACATGGATCATTTGATCGCAGTGTTAGGCTTCTGTCGCCAGTCTTGCCGGTCAGATGGACCAGGCTTGTAGAGGCGTTTGGACGTTCCGAGCTAGTCAGAATGACCGATTCCTCTGGGAGCGTCACTGATGGTGAGTCCTCCTCCATCCAGTCGATCTCGCTGGCCTTAGCGAGTGGCGAGCCAATGGCAGAAGAAGATGACGACATCTCGTTTTCTTCCATGGCGCGGATGCATGCGTCCATGTCGAGGTTGGAGTAGTCCGCTAAGTTGAGCCAGTTTTTCTCATCCCAAGTCTCTGCCATGATCGCATGAGCGACGATGGAGCGAAGGAAAGTGAATGAGGAATGCTTTGAGCGAAGAAAGCTTCAAGAACTTAACGCCTTCTTTCCCATGGTCGGCGCTAGCTGTCGACTATTGAGTCGCCGATCTTACGAAATAAATAGAGGAAAATAGCAAAGAGTTCTTGGGAGAGGATGTGATTGCTCTTTATTGCAATGAACTGGATATTTTACAGGGGGTGCCTTCGACATGGCAGTGGACTAGCCCTAATTACACTTGGTGCAAGGAATACTATGCTATTGCGGTTGTAGATCGTGTCTAGATCTTGCTTGCTTGTCTGATTGCCTGATTGAATCAGATGTCTTGTCCTCCGGTTGTCTTCTTCTTTAAATAACTAATGAAGTGGTGGTAGTTATCACTGGGAGAGGCGTCCTCTAGAAGTGTCGCGTCCGGTCGGAGGAATAGTGGCAGTTGGTAGAAAGCCAATTGACCAGCGGTTGATATCAGTAGAAAATAACTATATGATGGTTATTGTCAGTGACTTAGGATTGTAAACGTCGTGCGGTTTGGAATAAATAAGGCATGCGCTCCATTCATCACACGGGAGGAATATACTTGGAACCAGATCCAAGTGCCAGTTCAAAGCTCCAACGAGTAGTTATCTGGTCAGGTAATTGGTACAGGACCTCTCCGACCAGGGTACCTATAAAGTAACCTCTGGAATCCTTACGACCAGGGGGTCGTTAACCTTAGGGGTTACGACCACGAAGGACATACGGTATTTAATTAAATATTAAAGTAATATTTAGATATTTTAATCCTCGTCACCTGCACTTGACGCCCCTCCTCCCATCCCTATCGCCACCGCAACGCCCCTCCGCAAGCACCCCAACCCCGACGTCGAAGCCGCCAAGCCGAGCCTTCTGCGAAGAAGCACAAGGAGGGGTTGCGGCCCAAGCGGAAGCGGGACGAGGTCGAGGTCAACTACGAGCACCGCAGGCTCAACGCGCCCCACAGAAGAGCCCGTTCCGCCACCAACCGTTGGAGAGAAGAAGGCGCCCGACAAGGCTGTTGCTGCGGCGAGGGTAGGGGAGGATGAGGAGGATGCGTTCAACAACAAGAACAAGCTTCTCATGTCAGTGTTTGTGGGGATCCTACTGCTGCGGACCAAGCGGAAGGCGCTCAACAAGGAGTTCGCTAGTGTTCGGCGAGGTCGAGGCAAGGAGCAGAGAGAGACGAGCACCAAGCGGTGATGGCTGCCATTGCCAGTGAGGTTAAGGTGAAGAGGAGGATTTGGGGGGAGGGGTAATATGGTCAAATCAATCCTAAGAGTAGCATATCCTTAAGTATCTCATCTAAAGGTAAGTAAATAATCAATTACATTGAGAAGGATGGCATATCCTAGATTGCCGACTAGAGGGAGGGTATATAATTAATATCTCATGAACCAGTTATTTTGTATTGCAAGATCCTATGGTTCGGATCGTGATACTGTGCCGTGCCGTGCCGTGTAATTTTAGTTTTAATTTATCGCTCATCTGAATTTAAATCTGAACTCAGTGCACTAGAGGAAGCAAAGTTCTGGACCAAAATGCATGCATGCATCCACTACATTAAAAGATCAGAACCGGGAGTTCATCAGAATAGGCATCAAAATCTCATCAAGCAGTAGGCCAGCAGCTAAGCTATACAATTAAAGAGTGAAACAAGAAACCGAAGGCATGGCGGGTAATTCTCAGCTACATCCAGTACCCCTCCATGCTGCAGTCTTCCGAAGGATGGCCGTGCTCGCTCATGCTCCCCCTCAGCCTGTAGAAGTTCCTCCCCTTGGTCCTCAGCGGGCCGGACCAGTCGTACATCGCCAGGGACTCGATCTTGTCCAGCACGAGGCTCGACGTCGACTGCGGCCGCCGACCTGTCGCCTCGTTGGCAGGTCCGAGCTGTAGTCCATCGTCGGGCGGGAGGCCCGGGGGAAGGCCAGGCCCAGGCGTGGCGGCGTCGATCCACGAGCTCTTGCCGTCGTTCCACGGGGACTCCTCCGTGGCGCCGCCGAAGGAACCGCTGCAGGTCTCGTCGTTGTCATTGTAGATCAGCTTCAGCGCCTGCACGACCTCGCCCATGAACGGCCGGTGCGACGCCTCCACGTGCACGCACATGGAGGCTATGGCCGCCGCCTTGGCCAGCTTCTCGAAGTCGTAGCCTGCCGGCATCGACGGGTCGATCAACTGCTGCAGGCCTTCCCGGTTGGTGAGGAGAGGGCGCGCCCAGGTGACGAGGTTCTCAGACCCCGGTGGCTGGGACATGTCCACGGGCTTCCGCCCTGATAGGAGCTCGAGAAGTACCACGCCGTAGCTGTAGACGTCGCTTTTGACAAGGAGATGCCCGGTCATTGCATACTCTGGGGCAACGTATCTGCAAAGGATCAGAGAATTGATCCAAAATTTAACAATTAAAATAAACTTAGTGTGGTGTACTCTGGAATGATATAATAGCAGTAGGAGA
This sequence comes from Phyllostachys edulis, assembly GCA_036346405.1. NCBI lineage: Eukaryota > Viridiplantae > Streptophyta > Magnoliopsida > Poales > Poaceae > Phyllostachys > Phyllostachys edulis. Next base: position 27,789,824 of record CM070551.1, read on the forward strand.
ATAAGTGTACAGGTCTTACCCGAAAGTTCCCATGACCTGAGTAGAAATATGGTCTATCCCTTCTGATGCTTCCTTCGCCAACCCGAAATCCGCAACCTTGGGGGTGAAATCGTTTTCCAATAGAACGTTACTAGCCTTGAAATCGCGGTGAATAACATGGGGATTGGCATCCTCATGCAGGTAGGCTAGGCCCCTTGCTGCACCAAGGGCTATTTTCATTCTAGTATCAAAATCAAGTGGGCCATATATTTTATCCGAGCCTGAAATATCAAAACAGAAGTAACTAGGCAGATCACAGCAAGTATATTGCTATATTCCAGTACAGAAAAAGTACAGAAAGTTTACAACGACTCTTATATGCCAATGAAAACTGACCAGATTATGTACATATGGTGTTCTACGCTTTCTAAGTCAAGTTTCTTAAACACTTGATGAAAGTACTTTTAAGATGCTATGCAAATTAACATAGGCTCACATACCACGCAGATGAGACTCCACGCTTCCGTTTGGGATAAGCTCAAATACCAAGCATCTTGTGCTCCGTTCAATGCATATACCGATCAGCTTGACAAGATTGCGATGATGCAAACGACTTAGCATCTCAACCTCTGCAATGAACTCACGATCTCTATTTTGATGTTTCCTCGTAAGCAATTTGACAGCAACCTCAACTCCATCTTCAATTATACCGCGATAAACACGTCCATACCCCCCTTCACCTATTATTTTGTTGAAGCTGAAGTTGTCTGTGGCCTTCTCAAGCTCAGAAATTGAGAATGTCTTAACCGTGGATGGGCAGGTTGCTATTGTTGAAGCAAAAGATGCTGTAGAGCTGGTCATACTGGAGAATGATGACCTCATACCTGAAACAGAAACAACGCGTTATTACAAACATCAAGGGAATTACACATTCGGAAAATGAGGTTTTATGGTTCCTGGTGCATAGTTGCTAGGAAATTGTAGCAAAGTCAGAAGTAGCTTTAGGGTACTAGTTCTTCCAAAAAAGTAGCCTAGGATGCACCAGTGTTAAAAGGCATTGATCTTTGCTCACTTATTATCATTAGGTTAATACATAATGAGATTACGGTGCCCACGGGTGGTGTCGGTGAAGGTGAGGCAACGGCGAGCGTCACGAGGCGACCCCACGGGCGGCCACCTCACAAATCCAGATGGTGGCGAGGTGACTAGCAAGCGGCGGCGCGATGAAGACAACAAGCGCGGATGTCGAGAGGAAAACGGGCAAAGCCAGGCGGCAACCGGAAGAAAACCAGCGGCGGCTTGACTAAACAAAATCCTAGGTTCACTCTGATACCATGTTATAAATAGCGCTTGTATTCATCATGAGTCCAATGAACCAATATATATACAAGTACAGGTGTGGCATCTTATACGATGGGGAAAATACACAGCCAATAATATACATCTAACACTTTCTTCTTCCTCAAGAATAACCGTCGACCGATGTAATCACTGGAGTTGCATAAGGAATGAATAAAGCAAGAGAATGAAAAATCAAGTAAACCAACAAGCAGTTTTAGCTTTTAAGTCAAGGACTAATAGGGACCAGGATGAGTTCCTGTTGGAGGGAGCACGAGAGTTGGGAGTGCGCATCACCTGACCTAGGTTTGATTCCTGGATTGGTGCGGGTGTAAAACGCCGTTGCCCCCACCCCCACCCCCCCCCCCAAAAAAAAAAAAAATCAAGTACTAACATGTAATGTGCAGCTTACTTAATCTGAATGCAAATGGCTATAATGCAACACATTAAAAGTGTAGTACATTGTGGAAGGGTTGCTAAAAGATTTACCTGCTTTTCTCGTGACTGACGAATTTGAAACATGACCAGTACCATGACGCTTTTCAAATCCTTTATATTTCCATATGATGCCGATGCCAAAGCAAGTGAAAACAACTACAACACCTGACAGAGCAATTATGGCAACAATTTTGGAGTTAATCTTCTGATGGCTTCTACTGTGTACATTTGCACCCAAGGGGTACTCATTACTGCTTATTGGACCCAAGGATCCTGGAACATTAGGTACCGAAGAAGGAAGGCCTGCAATGTTTCTATGATTAAATAAATCAAGTGACACAGGGCCATTATGCTAGTGAAGTGGATGTGTAGACAATAATTATATCACTCACCGGGGTAATGAACATATGTTACATCATAATCACCAAAAATAGACGACTTTATTGGCACCTTCTTTTGCAAAAATCTGTTGCTAGTCAGTAAGGCTGAAGTCCTATCAAACTTCTGACCTAGTGGCACCAAATCAATGGTTACCGTAGTCTTTTCAGGATCTTGAATACTGCTTCCAGCGCCCATTATCCGAACTTGACTCTGCTTCAGGAATGTACCTGCTGCAATCTCAATTTCTAACTCATCGATTCTTGGAAACAACTGATATGGTGCTACTCCAAGGTCAAGTTGAATTTGCATAGGATATACACAACCACAGGGGGAACCAATTGGAGTAGAAGTGAGAGGAGCAGGACAAGTTGTTCCACTGCAATCTGTTAAATTTCAGTAACAAACATGCCTATTATTGTTATGTTCTTCAGTACTAACAATAAGACTTGCACACACTATTGGTAAGTGGAGAAAAGTAAAAACCTTCTCTCTTTGATGATGATGGAGAAGTAGGTTGAGGCCTTTTTCTGTGATGCCTAGGCACTGGGTGACTAATAATGGGACCTGAGAATCAAAAGGATAGATAAATTATATGAAGAATGCTAGATAAACAATATCATTGAAATGGAAGACTACACAAAGAAAATAAATATATTAGGTTGAACTACACAATATCATTGAAATGGAAGACTACACAAAGAAAATAAATATATTAGGTTGCAGAAAGAAAAGTATGTGCTTGTTGCACCTGTATTATTATTTATGTGTACAAAACTCATGAGTATTTCTACTTACGTTGATGTTCAGGAGAAGGGGCTGGAGCTGGGGCAGGAAGAGAATGCCGATGTGTTCTACTCCAGAATCCAAATAAGTATGCTGCAATAGTTGTTGAGCTTGCTGTTCCCAGTGGCACTGCACAGGATATTCAGAAAAAAAAAATTGAACCCATGCAATGCATACAAACATCAATATAGCTAATAAAGAATCTAAGCTTCATTATAACTAAAAAGCAAAATTGGCTACAGGACATCATAATTTGGTGTCATTGGTTGTAAGACACTCAAATTTCATGTCTTTGCCAAAAGACACTACTAAAATGTGCTTATTGTTGTTAGACACACGTCTCATTAAAATAATATACTCGACTAATTAGGAGAGAGAAACAATCTAAAATGACTTATTTACCCTTCTCATCCTCTTTCCTTCCATCCTCTAAGTCCGATGAGCTCACAGTGACCGCCACCACCACCCGCAAGCCACTCTTGGGAGCACCAACAAACGTCTTGGGAGTCCCTGGCCACCATCACCCATGAGCAACAACACAGAGGGCTCATGCAACGATAGTAGGGGGGTCCTCCGACGACGGTGATACAACCACGAGGTAGAACATGGAGCAAGTAAGAAGGTGGTGGTGGTGGCTTGGGCGGGCGCTGCGGTCGGGGTCGAAGAAGACGGTGAAATTTCGACGGGATGCTGCACGATTCCCAAAATTTCTTGAGGGGAAATGATAAAGAGAACGGAGCACACAATATGACGCGGTTGGTTTAAATAGAGACTCTCTGGGGCGACAGGAACGTGACGGCGTGCGGCGGCCGAACCCAAGCTAAGAAGGTAGGGCACTTGGGGTGTGACGCATGCAGATGGCTACCAATGCCATGCCGTCGTGGCAGTACATGGCGCTGCACAGCGGTGCCCACACGGTGTGGTGCACGTCTCGCACCCCGACCAGCCTATTGCAGCTCCGGCTCGTCGTCACGACCGGGGCCGGCGGCAAGTGACTGCGGACTGGCAGGGAGGTACGGTCCGCCGTGCGCACCTACAGCTTCACCTGTGCCACCGTGAACGACGAGGCCGAGGAGCTCAGATGACGCACACCAACAAGAAGAGAGTAGCATCCGTGGATTATTGGAGAGAGGAGGAAGAGATGGGCCTGAATATGACATGTGGGCCATTGATATTTTTTCTCTCTTAGCTGGATATTATTGGTAGGCGACACGCCGCCACCAATTGATAGGGGCAAAATAGTTTTTTCATCCACGCTCTCTCTTCTTTCAGCCGGATATATTATTTTGGGAAAATTGGTCACAGAACACTGCAATTCGTCACCCTTTGCAAACGGACATCTAAAAAACATGGTTACACTAGAATACATTGTAAATACGTGTAATTTTGCCGTTGGACACCGAGGCGACTATTTTATCATTTTCGGCGGAGGAGAGAGAGAGCACGCAAATTGTCTATTTTTCCCTTCGGTCGAACTTGGCTAAGACGAACCATTTAGGCCACTCCTTACCCGACCACGCTCATCTCTCTCTCTCTCTCTCTCTCTCTCTCGCCAATCTCGCACTTTCTCTCGTGCTGGCTATGAAACCCTACCGGCCACGACGGCGACTGGGTGTTGCTCGGCGGCGGGCATGGCGAGTGGTTCATTCTCCGGGTCATCTTCCTCGGTCGCATCTTGGAGTGGTAGACTCCCGATGATCACGATGCCCTTTGCGGACGTCGGTGGTGGAGCGCACCTCCCGGACGAGCTTCAATCCGGGCAAGAAGTTCTTCAAGTGCCCCAAGAATGAAAATGTGAGTAGTATTTGGTGTTTTGTTGATAATTGGTTATGCATTTTTCTTGGAATTTGACGGATTCATTTTCATGTCCTCTGGTTTTGTACTTTGATTGATTTTCAGCTCCCGAACCATTGCAAGTTTTTCATGTGAGAAGATAAGTACAAAGCCTATTTAGTTGATAATGGATTGTTGCATTTTGACATTGGGAGTCCGGATGATGCTATGACCCGAGTGTCGCTGGCAACATCCTCCATGGAAGCCCTCCTGGATGAGTTGAAGTTAGCCGTGAATGAGGTAGAGAAGACCATGGAAGAAATGAAGAACTTCATGACCGACATGCAGGGCGCCATTGTTGTAATTCCTCCCGTTTTGACTGTGATGAGGAATACCATGAATGGAATGTATGGTGAGATGAAGGGACTGAGGTTTAGGATGGCTAGCAATGTGGCTACGGTGAACAAGAACCATCGCTTGGGTGAGAGGCTGATGATGGTTGGCTGGTCGATTGTCTTCCTCCTTGTGGCTACCCTAGTAGTGTCTCTTAAGAAGTAGATGTAGATGTCAATGTTAAGAATATCATAATGTAGATGTTAGGCATGACAGTCTGTATTTTGTTGATAATATGGTGTCCTGAAATGGCTAAGTTATCAAGAACCCAGCATGTATTATATTGACAATATTTTGGCTTGTAATGGCTAAGTTCTCAGGAGCTCCTGACAACATGTTGGCTTGAAATGGCAAAATTACAATATGTATGCCTCCAAGTAGTCTCTACAATATGTATGCCTCCAAGTAGTCTCTACATATGCTCTACATATGTGTGCCTCCTGACAATATGTATATGACTGTCAGAACATTGAGAAATTCCATGCCATAACCATAACTGAACCATGCCAAAACCATACCAAAACCCTGCCAGAACATTGACATGCCAGAACCATACTAGAACCATACCAGAACTAAAAATGAGATATTCCATACCAAAAGTACTGGATTATATGAGATGTATTGAGATGTCCAGAAGAAGTACAGAATTACTTCAACTTCAGGAATTCATGTTCAACTCCAGAAGTACTGGATTACAGGTTCAACTCCAAAAGTACATGCACTAGCTATCATTGTAAAAGCCATTGGAACTATGTGGATTACATGTCCATAACATTGTTCTAAACAAAAGCCTTCATTCTTCTCCTTTCCATGCCTAGCATTCCCATACCTTGTCTCTTCAGATTCACTTGCCTAGCCTCCCAGGACTGCTCTGGTTGTTGATGAACAAAATGTTACAATGCAGTATAGACATGTACAAACTAGTAAGAACTCTGTTGAACTCCAAACAGAGGATTGGAGGAGCATCTGATTCCTTGCTAGCGATTGTTTGCTTGGCTAGTTTGATCCTCTTTCTCTTCGGCTTTGGGGGTGCAAGTTGAGGAGCATCTGAGTCATCAACAGGCTCATTGCATGTCTTCTTCATGTGCCCAAACTGTCCACACCTCTTGCATCTAGTGCTCCTTTTGCCAGAACCTCCTATCTCACAACCTTTGTACTCTTGCCTACCGTCGTCAGTGACCTCAACATAAAAACCAACACGAACAACTACTCTGCATGCCAATCCCGAATCCATCCTACACACATTAAAATGGAACAAAAATAGCAACATCAGAGCACAACCCTAAATCGACACAACATCAACCCAAATCTAAACTACATACACCAAATCAACACCAAATCGGCACAACAAGTGAAGTATAAGCGGTGAGCATGAGGAAGAACCTTACCCGTCGGGGACCCATGAAAGTTGTACAGGCTTCGACGGGGAGTCCGTGCTCCTGAGATGCTGCATCTTCGACCTCAGCGACTTCATCTCCAATAGCCCTCAGCGACCCATGCTGCACGCGATTTCAAATGGTGGCGGCAGTGGGCGACGGCGAGAAAATTGAGGGAGAAGTACTGTGAGGAGCCCTCAGTAGTACATGCTCCAGGCGATTTTGAAAGGTGGCGATAGGGAGAGATTTGGGGAAGAAGTACTGTGAGGGAGATGGACTTTGGGGGAGAAGGATGGATTCGGGATGCGCGCGAGGTTCAAAGTTTTGGCTTTAGGGTTCGATCGCACCAGGGTGGCTAGGGGCACCTGAATCTTTTCTGAAAATTTCTCCCTCCGGCCCGGAAATGATAAAATAGTCACCTCAGTGTCCGACGGCAAAATTACACGTTTTTACGGTGTGTTCTGGCGTAACCATGTTTTTTGAATGTCCGTTGGCAAAGGGTGACAAATTGCAGTGTCCTGTAGACAATTTTCCCTATTATTTTAATGGCCTCAGTGTCCACCAGCAAAGAGGCACGAAAGTTTAGTGTGCTTCAGCAAAACCACAAAAAACTGGTGTCCTTGGGCAAATGCCACAAAAGTTCAATGTCTTGTAACCAATTTTGCCCAACTAAAATGAAAGTATATATAATGGAATGGGAATTGCAATGCAAATGCACACCATTTTGTTTCCCTCATTTGGAGTTGTGCACTATGTATACAGTTGAGTGACGCGGAGTGGAGTTTTTGGCTCACTTAGCCTCCTTTTGAAACGAAATAGCAAAACTACCCCGCAAACGAAATGACAAAAATGACACCCCTACCGCGTGATTTTGTCACGGAAAGCCATATGTCGCGATCCCATACTGCAGAGGCCATGTGTTCTTGCGATCGATCGATAAGTAAGTGGCTCGCGTATTTCCTACCACCGACCGGTGCTTGGCAGTCGGTGACTTTCCACGGCAAAATCGCACGATAGGGTGTCATTTCGTTCACGGGGGCTAGTTTTGCTATTTCATTTAAAAAAATTGTCATTTTAGCCAAAGACTCAACAGAGTACAATGACAGCTCTATGCAGTGGTGGCCAAACGGGTGGCACGACCCGTTTAGGTGCGCCTATTCTGGCCCGCAACTAAACAGGTCGTGTTGTGCCAGCCCGCGTGCCGGCGAGGCAGCCCAGGCATGGCCCGACGGCCTTCGGGTCGTGCTGGCCTGAGCTCGTTTAGCCTAATGAGTCAATGTCGGCCCACTTAGCCCGTTAGGCCTAAAAAATCAAAAAAAATAAAAAAAAAACCAGAAAAATGTGTAGAATTCAAAATACATGTGAAAATTGTAAAAAAATGAGACAAACCTATTGAAAATGTAATAAAGAATTTTATTAATGTTCAAATGGATGTCTCGTTAAAACATTTGCCATTTAGCCCATCTGACATGAAAAATTGAAAAAAAATGTAAAAAACATAGAAAATATATATAATTTTAAAAAAACCAATATATATATATATAGTATTAAGAAATGAAAATAAAATCATATATATATATAATGAATGGTGCTGGACCTTTGTGCCAGGTGGCGGGCCAAGCACAGCCCGAGCTGACTGTCGTGCCGGCACGACCTATAAACAGTGTGAGCAGTCTGGCCCATCTGACCAACTCTAGCTCTACGCAAGAAGATGACAACCGACCCTGCCGAAAACACTCGCCAGGCATTGCACCAAAACCTATCAATTTCGAGTTTAATAGAACTAACAACAAATGCCACACCCACCAGTGCAGCGCATTCTGTATTCAGACACGCCGGGTTTAACCCGGCGACTCAAGCATGAGGAGAAGCATACCGCCAATCGCCGCGGCGCCAATGCAACAAATCCAAAAACACACATTTGCATAAAAATTCCAACTTTCAGATACTGAGCCTGAGTTGATTCAGGAAAGGCAGAGAGAGGAGGTAAGAAACGTCCATCTACGTCTTGTCCATCCCTACTGGATTCAGATGCGCTCTGACAAATCACAGGAGCAACGGCTCCATGAAGCAAAGGCAAACCTTTTTTTTCCCACATAACCATGGGGAACTTGCCACGCACGCATCTTCTTCGAGGCGATTCCATTGCAGGGCCGCGAACCAGACTAGAATTCTACTCGGCATTGCAACCCGAATTCGAGAAAAACGCCTGGGCAAGAAGCACGGAGGGGAAAAGAAAATCTCGAGAACGTACCATAAATGGGGAGCACAGCGAGCGCGATGACGAGCAGGGTCGACCCCCGCGGTGGCATCTCGGTGCCGGCGCCGGCCGCCGGAGTCCGGTGGGTGGGCCAGGCTCAGGGCGCTGCCATGTGGGCCCCCACAGGGATCCCAGTCCGCCTTCTTCCTCGCGCTCTGCTGTTCCCCTCCTCCTCCAAGCCTCCAAGGTGTTTTTTTTCCTTCGCGGGTCTACTTGGTTCTTTGCATTGAAGTGATGTGCTGGTCCCGATGAAGCATTAATTGGCGGGTGGGAGATACATCGAGGTCTTTGAAGCTTTTCGCAGTGTCTTCTTTTGTTACTGTTTCTTTTTCTTTTTAAATTGGCTTTTCATTTAAGGTATCTTTAATAGTGTTACTTTAGCTGTCTCTAAAATTGTTAGATAGGTCTTCTGGTAATATAGAAGACAGAGAGTGAGGTTGTCTTCTTACAAAGTAACAGATGTATTACGCGAAACAAGACACTTAATTTATGTAATGTTTAAATGCTTGTGATGCACCCTTTCACACAAAATTCTCTCTTGCTAGGTTTGAAATTTTTCATTTTTGCGCCAAAGTGTTTGCTTTTATTAACTAAATATTCTTATTAAAAAGTTTGAACAGTTATTTCGAACAGTGTAGCAAGCATTTTTCGAACAATGTAGGCAGAGAAGCGTATCATCTGCCTTTGTACACTAAGATCACGTTTGAAACGTGGGATTTTTACTCCGTTACTGAGGGAATTGAGTGGTTTCCATTGGAATTCATGCATTCCAAACGCTTAAAGGCACCAAAATGCATGGTCTCAGGGACTGTTTCATGAGCGATTTAACGCTCGAGATCAAAACAGATGGAGAGATTCAAAGCATCTCGCCTGCTTCAATCCTTGTTGTTCAATGCTCCCCCGACGGCCGTGAAGTACCCAAAGACATGTTAACATTGCAAATGGATTTTTACTCCATTTCTAGAAAGGCAGACGATACACTTTCGACGGGAGTTGGATTTCGGATTTTGGAAATTCTGTAGCTTCTAACCCCAACCCACAACAGTGGAATTAACCTTGGTTAGGACCTATTTCTCCAGGAGAATTTTGATTAACTCAAGGCTCAAGGCCTAATACCATTCTAGGTTCATCCTTAGACATTTTGGTGGAAATGATTATTCTACCAAGATTCTAGTATTAAGGATGTCCTAATGTTTAGTTTGCGAGCAACTTTTTTCCTTAAATTTTCTTATCCCTGGCCTTGGAGCGTGTATCATAGGTCATGGCATATGACACTTGAGTTAGTAAAGGGTGCAGATGCTATATTGCTATGTATGACGCCATCGTGCACCTAGAGCAAAATAACAAAAAAAAATCACGAGAGACGAACAAAACAGCGGTGCCGCCCGTGCTAGGCTGGATCTTGCCAGCCAATACGCCCTATACTAGAGGAGTGACCTTAAAGCAAGGGCATAAAGCCCCAGGCCCACCACCTCATCCATTGCAAGTAGGTAAAAAGGACAATAAAGTTCATAAAAGTGGACCAAAACAATTTATCAAAAAGATTTTAAAAACAATTTACCAAAAAAATAAAAAAAAATTCAAAAACTTACAGATTAGAAAGTAAATTGTGAAAAGGTCATTAGACATCATACATTCATACAACTTAAACCATAATCCTCATGTCTTGAAATGTGAATCTAATCTTCACTCATAGACCCAAAAAAATAACAAATCTTCACTGGAGCAACAAAGTGTGAGGCCACATGATTCAATCTATCGTTCTCCTTAAAAACAAAGATATACAGTTCCTCGTGTGTATTCTCGTTTTTCACTTAGCTCAAACATGACCACCATCTTAGAAGAATCCGACGTTGAACACACTAAGAAGTTTTTGGCTTAAATAGTATTGTTGGCGTCGTTATGTATAAAAATAGTCGTGTCGGTGTTTTAGAATTAAACTTGCATAAAGATTGTTTGATTCGGGGGTTCCCCTAGGCTCAAATCACGCAGAGAGAGGCGACACGGGGATTTTTATGTAGATTCGGGTCTTCTCCTGAGAGAATAACAACCCTACTCCCGTGTATATGTATTGAGTATGCTGAATTACAATATCAAGAGAAAGACTAGAATGATACGCCTTGTGCTCTTGATCCCTCTCTCCCTGATCCTTCAGATGATTCTGCCTTTTATAGTACTCGGAGTGTGCTGCTGTTCTTCCTGTCTAAAGGACGCCTTAATGTTCCAGATTATGGAGCCGCTACTAGAGATTATTGTGGGAGTAGTAACGTTCCCACGTCGCAAGGCAGTTATCACCATGATAGGGAGTTAATTTGTGCCATTATTCCAGAGAATAACAGCGTAATTTACTGCTCATATCTTTAAATATGGTGCGGAAGATCCCCTGGTCAATTAGGCCGACATGTTTGTAAGCCACATCGACTAGAGACTGGTCGTAGAAAAGCTTACGACCAAAGGGTGGTCGTAGAATAGCTTACGACCATAAACAGATCATAGAAGAGCTTACGATCAAGACATAGTCGTAGAAGGACTTACGACTATGGGGTAGTCGTAGAAGGACTTATGACTATAGGGTGGTCGTAGAAGAACTTATGACCTTCAACTTCTCCCTTATGAATATTAAGGGGTATACTTAGGGATCATATGACGTCATTATTATCTATAATATAAATTACAGATAAATGATTAAATGAGGATTATTATATCCTTGTCATCTAGCCCCCAGCTTCAAGTGAAAATAACTTACTTGGAAAATGAGTAGTAGATGATCTTACGATCAATAGATGGTCGTAGAGGGGTGGTCGAAGGAAAAACTCTTCGACTGGTGTTTCATTTGACTAGAAATTGACTTGGTCAAGAAGATTGTAGAGTGACTTATGACTTACATGGTGGTCGTAGGAGATCTTACGATTACATAGCAGTCGCAGTACTGTAGTCAGAAGCAACTTCTTTCCGACTGTTCTTACTTTTGACCAGAAGTAGACTTGGTCAAGAAGGTAATTTCGCTTGAGGTGTGAACACAGGCTCTGTTTTCTCGAGCGGACAAATTTAAGAATCTGAATCGACTCTCGCAGACCTGTCTGTTGGAGCAGTTCTCGAAGCGGTGGCAACCATTGGGTTGCCACATCTTTAACTCAGGCGTGCAGTTATAAATACTTACCGAGGGTAAGACTTAGGTTTTTTACTTTTCCTCAAATTGTTCCCACTGTTCAACCTTTTGAGTTCTCCGCCGCCGACCAAATCAAACATTCTCCTCCAATCTTTCCAAATCCAAATCCCCAACCTTCGAGAGAGATGGCTAGAACCAGTTCTCGGTGGGCCGAATCGGAGATGGATGCGACCAAGATCAAGGCTTTGGTCGCCGCTGAGAAGATCCCGAAGAAGAAGTTCGTGAAGTGGATCGAAGCTGCTAGGCAGCACTGGCCATCGAGGGAGATTGGGCAAATCCCTGTTTTCTAGGCATTCTGTTAGTGTGGCCTTCGATTGTCTGCTCACCCTTTCCTCACACTTGTACTCGAACACTTCCAGGTAGAGTTGGTGAACCTCGTTCCCAATTCTATTACGATGTTGGGCTTGTTCATGTACCTATGCGAGGCCTACCTGGGGATTCCGGTCGACCTGGAGTTGTTCCAGTACTTCTATGGAATGACCAAGCTGACTAGAGTTGCCAGTAGTTGCAGCCTGAAGCTCCACGACGGGAAGTCGAAGGAGTACATTCAGATGTTTACCCGGTCGTCGTGGCCGGGGTGGAAGAAGAGGTGGTTCTATTGGGAGATAACCAATGAGGACAACCTCTCCTTCGCCGGGAAATCGGCCGAAAAGATCTCTTCCTGGGATTTGACTCCCAAGGATCTCGGCCGAATTGCCCCCTTCATTCAAGCCATTGCAGACTTCAAGGAAGAGGGGCTTATCGGATGGCACGTGGTGAAGGATTTCATCACGTACCGCATTAGCCCTCTGAAGAAGAGGGCTCATCCGATGTGGAGGTACTCGGGGCCGTAAGACCTGACCTGGGACTACGAGGAGGGTAAGTAAACTCCCACCTTTAGCCTTTTGTTGATTTTGATTTTGGCTTATTGGAAGTTTTACTTGCTCCTGCAGACCTCTCACAAGAGGAGGTTGACGCTCGGGTCAAGCTTATTTGTGAGAAGCCCCCGCCATCGAACGCGGCAGTTCCTCAAATACTGGCGGTCATGTCTCTAGAGGACTAGGTGGAGCGCCTAAAGGTAATCAAGAATTGATTTCATCTTTAGAAACTTGTAGTCGTAGAAGAACTTACGACTAGGTACTAATCGTAGAAAAGCTTACGACTGGGTACTGGTCGTAGAAAAGCTTACGACCAGGGGGTTGTTGTAGAAAAACTTACGACAAGATGATGGTCGTAGAAAAACTTACGACTGCTTTGTAATATCTCTCTTTTTTATTCTTGCAGAAAATAGGCATGGAAAACCATTGGGACGACGAAGAAGTCGTGCTAATGGTTGTTGGCGTGGTAGTAAAGCAGTTTGATTCTCCCCTGGCCAAGAGGCATCGGCTTGTGCAAGTCGCTGACAAGGGAGGCGCAAGCTCGAGCTCTTTTGACCCGACTAGGCCTTTTGCAAAGTTTGTTGTGGATTTGGCTGCAGCAGCAGAGGTTGCGTCGGTCAAAGTGCTCGAGCCTCTCAAGCGCAAAGCCCCCAAGACCAATGTACCCTTATATTATGACAATAAGACTTTCGCAGTTTCTGCCTCCCGTGGCTTTGTCAAGCGACTAGAAAAGGAGAACTGAAAGAGTTTTATGTCTTTTGTGAAGAAAACTGCTGCACCAGCAGTACCTGTGGTCGAGGGCAGTGTTGTCCCTAAGGTGGTCGAGACAGGTCTCGACCATTCGGAGAGCCAGGAGGCTCAAGGAGTAGTCATCTCGTTCAAGACCCACGACCAGACGTGGTCGTGGCCATTCATCAACTCGAGTCTCGATAAGACATGGTTGAGAAGAAGTCGAAGAAATCTTCCTTATGGAAGGTTTCTTCCAAATTCAAGATCAAGTCCGGCACACGAAGGTATGTAGAAAGATAAAAGTGTAAGAACAACATTTACCTTTTGCTTTTTACCATCTAACGTGTTTCCCTTTTTATGAGTTTAGCCCGACTCCTCTAGTCATCAAGGATGTTCCTGCTAAGGAACCTACTGCCATCTCTCTGGCAGTTGGAGAAATGACGGTGGCGGTGGTTGAAGGATTGTCCGCCGTCCGAGTGGTGGAGGGTGCCGTTTTTGCTAAAGCGGCTACGACCACAGAGGTGGTTGTGGAGCTAGAAGCAACTGCGACCATGGAAGTGGTCGTAGAGGACGATGTGAGGACGGTGCCTGATGCTACGAAGGCATCAACCCAAGGCGGTGGGTTGTCAGGCCATCGCGCCGGGAAGGAAGTCGTCACAGACGTTCCTCCCGATCCTCAAGGAGGAGCTAGCGTTACCGAATTAGAAGATGAAGAATATGCCAACTTCTCTTCTGAGTTCTTCGACCCGTCTCCCATCGTGGGATCTTCTGCCCTCAAATCTCGTGATTGGGTTCCTCACCCTAACGATATTCCCGACAAAGGGGATGTCTTCGATGACGAGCGTCTCGAAAAGGTGTGGTGGACCGAGTCCATGAGATCGACGAGCTGAAGAATCCCAGGAGGGTGTTGTCCTCGTTCGTTCGAACGACCATGAATGTAAGTATCTGTCGTTCGGTATTTACATTTCTCGCTTCTCACTGTCTTTCTTTATGCAGAAAGCCTTGGAGCAAATTGTTATTATTGTTGAGTACAACAGATAACTTGTCCACTCGACAGAGAAAGGCGATTGCTTCATGAAAGCAAGCGAAAGATGGTAAGTAATTGGTATTCATAGTCATTCTATGTTTCGACCACTTATACAGTACTTATGGGAATTGTCGTAGAACAACTTACGACTAGGTATCGTTCATAGGAAAGCTTACGACCAGGTAATGTCGTAGAAAAACTTATGACTAGGTTCTAATCGTAGGAGGACTTACGACCAGGGTGTTGTCGTAGAAAAACTTACGACAAGGTTTCGGCCGTAGAAGAACTTACGACCGCTTGTTTTATGCTGATGTCTACTCTTTTTCGCTGTAGGTTCAAGAGCGACGAGAAATCCTTAGCTGATTCGCTCGACTTTGAGAAAGCCGAGACGAAAGAGCTAAGTGAGAAGAATAAGGACATCCTGAATAAGCTTCAGGAGGCAAACTCTGCAATCAAAGGTTGTAGGGACAAATAAGCGAGTAAGTCTTGAACTTGAAACCGCTTTAACCTTCCTTTCTTTTTTCTAACTCTTATTCTTTTTCGAAAAAGAGGTCGAAGTGGGAAGCTTGAAACCAAGGTCAAAGAAAAGACTTTGGTTCTTAACAAGATTACCCGCATCGCCAAAGAAAAAGACCAAAAAGTTCAATCGTGGGAGGAGTGCCATATAAAGAGCGTTGCCTCTCACCAGGAGGAAGTCAAGAAGTTGGATTCTCGACTAGTTGGTAGGCAAATATTTACTTGTGATCAGTTTTATTTTCTTTTCAAGGTCATTTTATCTGACTGGACTTATTCTTTTCAGAGCAAGCAGTCGAAATAAAATGACTTCGTGAGGCTTCGACTCGTAATCAGGAGGAGATGAAGTCCTTGAAGGTCAGCCTCCAAGACAACATTTCTCTTCTGAATAATGTACTCAGTGGGCTTCATGCTGAGGGAATCACTCCTCGTGAAGACACGATGATTGCCTATTCGAGTGCCATTAGTGACCAAGTCGGAACTTTGCAGGAGTTGGTGACTACTCTGAAGACGAACCAAGTTGAATCGATCAAGAAGGCGGTCAAAGAGGGAATAAGTTTTGTTTTGGCAAAACTTAAATCTCATGACCCCAACCTTAATCTGCAACCCGTCATAGACAACTTCGACTGCTCTGAAGCAGAAGCAGAGCGGTTAATGATGGAAATGCAACCGATCGTCGAGGAAGTCACGGAGGATATGCAAATAAGATCCCCCATGTCAGAATAGTCTGTACTTGAATCCTGTAAAGACAAGTTTTTTGCTGTTGATATATATATTCCTTTGTTCTTCCTGCAAATCATCTTGTCGAGTAGTTAGTAACTCATAAGATAATGGATGGAAAAAGAGATTAAGACTAAGAATTAAAGTCATATTAATAACTTTATCCTAGCCCCCGACTATTTGCTTGGTTTATTTAGATAAACCAAGTAAATAGTGTAAAATGGGTCTTCTTAAAAAAAGGGGTTTATCTAACTTGTAGTTTTTCGATCTCGATTGTCTTGCACTGGTCGAAGGTGTAGGAACGAATCAATACTAGGAAGTTCCTTCTAGTGGACAGGACCACGTGCAGAAAGGAAAAGCTTCAACTAGGTGATGTTACCTTCTCTGACCAGTTTAATCAAACCAAGAACGGTGAACTTGAGTTAAATAAACGTCTGGAGTGCATTTAAAAATTCGTTCAACTTATTCCAGTGCACTCGGTAGGTTCGCTCTGGTAGCAAGAGTTGGAAACAGGACGACACTAGGAAGTTCCTTCTAGTGGGCAGGACCATGTGCAGAGAGAAAAGTCTTCAACTAGGTGTTGTCTCTTCCTCCGACCAGTTGAAACAAAACGAGTTTACCGGAAGTAGTCAAGCAAATTGAAAAAGTGTACTCGGCTTAATTTATTTTTCAAAAATGAATGAAGAAATAAACGAAGGTACTAAGAGTTGGCTTGACATTTTTTTCGACCATGTTTTAAACCCAAGCTCTTTGTGTTGGCAGCAAAAAGGGAGGAACGAGTCGACACTAGGAAATTCCTTCTAGTGGGTGGGACGGCGTGCAGAGAGGAAAGGCTTCGACTATGTGATGTTACCATCCTTTCAACTAGTGTAAAGATGAATTGGGTATTGGTCGTAGAATGTTTTACGACCAGTGTATTATCGTAGAAAAGCTTACGACTTAGGAACTGGTCGTAGGTGGACCTTCGAAGAGGGTATGGTGGAAAAAATTATCAAAGCACTACTCAAAGTACGATAATAAAGATAGAAAGAACTTGATGCTTTATTGTAGTGTTGGTCGATTACACATAGGATTTGCGTAACTGGTCGATGTTCCAAGAATTAGAGAGAATTTGGCCGTCTTCCATTGCCAGTCGTACTGAACCTGGTCGCACAACTTCGACCACTGTGTAAGTACCTTCCCACTTGGGGGAAAGTTTGTTCCGCTTAGACTGGGATTGAATTTTCCTCAATACCAAGTCACCTACAGCAAGGCTGCGAGGTTGGACCTTACGATCGTAATATTTGCGCAGGGCTTACTGGTAAACTGCTGAACGGATTAAGGCTTGATTCCTCTTCTCTTCGAGCAGGTTACACTACAAGAAAAACATACATACAACAACACATAACTCGCAACGGAAAGTACATGCGTTGCAGAACCAACTCAGCCCACCACCTCCCACATCCAAATAAAATTGCTGCTCCCCTCTAAACTCATCTTATCCTGACTTCTCTCCTCCATTAATCGGTTAGTCCCTTCCGCTCCGTCTTCCTCTAAAAAAATCCCCCTCCTGCCTTCCTTAAAAAAATCCCCCTCCTGCCTTCTTAAAAAAAAAATCCGTCAGACGCCCTTCCCCAAATTCATTGTTGCCTTCTTCCCCAAAATCTGCGCGCTCCCCCACTCGTCGCCACCGCACCGCTCTCACCCACCACCACAACGCCCTCGCCTGCCACCGACCCGCCCTCGTCCTCGCCCGCATCCCTCGCCCCTAGCTCATCTCCCCCGAGCCACCCTAGAAACTCCACGCTACACCTCTCGCCCGCATCCTCCGCCTCCATCGCCCACTCACCTGCCTCCACGCCGTCCTCGCCCGCCGCTGCCTGCCCCTCGCCACCACCGCGACCCCCTTGCCCCTCACCCGCCTCACTCGTGCCTCACCTTCAGGCCCGTCCCTCCCTCCCATCCATGACGACTGCCTTCTCCTCACAGCATCTCCCCGCTCGCCTCCTCCATCCCGGCTTTACTTTGCTCTTCTTGCTCCCATGGACAAGATTGTTTGGTGCTAAATTGCAGCGTTAGATTGTGATTTTGTGATGTTTTTCATGATTAGGTCCCTTCATTTTTTAGCGTGGAAGCACGCTGGGAGGGCTGCCCAAGCTGCAGCTCAATCCGTACAGCTGGTCCATGGTAATCTGAAAGGATTGCATTCCGATGTACTCCTTCAATTTATTCAGGCAGCCAATTCTTGCATATTTATGGAGAAATTTGGAGCACTATAATTCATCCTCCTCCCTAATTTGTTGATGGTATCATGGGAAAAAAACTAGGAATTGGGTGCACCTTTTGTCTTGTGCATAGCATTATAAAGAAGTGGCTAAAGAAGTAATTGAATTTTTTTTCACATGTTTGCTTGCACGTGCTTGCCATTAGTTTTTACATATCCTGATGTTTGTTTAAATTTCTATATGTCTAATATGCCTTGTTGCTTTTCTTTCAGTACCTATTTCCTGAGCTAGTTAATTTGCCATGTCAAGTGACTAAATGTGCCATTAACTTGGTTTCAAACATCATGTACCGACTCCCCTATTTGGTGTTGGGATGTCATACCCGATTGAACAAATAGGATTACACAACAGACTCGAAATCATGGTCGATCATATACCTTCCTTTTGAAGGTGCTCTCTGCTTGATTGTAATATAATACCATATCATACTTCATCTAGGAAATCTTTTGTTGATTTGATGCATTGTTGCAGTGGTTCGAGTTATACCCCCAGTTTCAGTCAAACTCGTTCTACATTTTCAGAGAGTCATATGCAGGGATCTACGTTCCCACACTAACTGATGAAGTTGTCAAAGGTTGGTTTTGTGACTCACAAAGATGTAGATCACGTGATTGAGATCATCTAAAGTTTTTTTACCTCTTTATGATTATGCCTTGACAGGGATAGAAAAGTGCGAAGCCAAGAATCAATCAAGATCATTCCATTAACTTTTTTGTGTTGTCATACAATTTTATATGGCAAAAGTTGTGTGTGATTTTATAATCTAAAGTTAAAATTTTCATCGGGGCTATCTAATTGGCAATGGAGCAATCTGTTATGACTACGATTTCAATTCCTTTGTGCCATTTGCACATGGATGAGCCTCATCTCAAGCTGACTTGTTTGAGGTCATGCTTGACTCTTTATGCTCATACTACCCATAGCACTTAAAGAAACATATGTATCATGAGCATCATCTACATGATGGCTAAATCTGCTTTATCACGATTACGGTGTTGCAAACAGTTTCATTTGTTGAGAGATAGCAAGCTAAAAATGACCTGATTTGCAGTCATAATAGATATCCTTTGCTGAATTTTGTACAAGTCAAAGAAATTGGTCCTGATTTTGCACTATTTGTGAGGGTTGATCTTCCAGATTAATAAAAAAAACTACTTGAGTTTATTGGTTCTGCTGTATTCGATTGGACACATAGATGGAATCTACAAACTGGAAGTTTATATGTTGGTAGAACTATCAGCTTTATATGTTAGTACAACTTATATGATAAGCGTTGTTGTCCAACTCCCGTAACTCGAATAGTTGAAAACTACTTTGGAGTTTGGAATAAATCCTAGTTGCCAGCAAGAAGTTTCCAGGAAAATGTGCTACTAATTTATCTCTACTTTAGGAATTTAAGTTTTAGTAAAATAAAACCTAATAGAGCTGAAACAAGTTGTTGTCGCAAATTCATTATACCGTTTCGCGGTTGTATGTTTTCTTGGTTATACTAAAATGCATATATCAATTGATTATGCAGGAAGGTCATCCATCTGATGGGCCCCAAATATCTTTGTCAAGTATCACACAATTGCGAAGAATGCACTTAGTCACTGCTATCGGTTATGTTTGGAACTACTCACTGAGAACAGCCTTGAAAGGTACTTGTAGGATCATGTGGGTCGAAAGCTTTCATATATGATGGTACTATTGAGGACTTCATCTGACAGCTTATGTTTGCTTGATTGCCATAAGGCATTTACTTGATTTGTTCTGGGCTTAAAAGGCGGTCTTCCTATAAGCTTGCGATTAATGATTGGGAATTGCTGCTCCACGTATGTACCAGCCAATTATTTGGAATAGTTGGAATGTTACATTTTACTTTAATAATGCACTAAAAGGACTTTATTTCTCTTTTCAGATTGAGAATATATGTTGATGGTTTGGACTGTTCGACAAACTTGTGTATAGAATGGAGAATGCTGGTGAATGAAGATTTTTCTTACAGAACCACGGGAGAGAACGAAGACTTTCCATTAAAAGCATAGACATGTACTTACATTTATGTTTTAGGGTGTATTATGCTATTAGATCATGATGGAACCAACTATGCATGCTTCGAGTCTAGACTTGTGAAGCCAGTTGGAAATTCTTTGTAATGAAACATTTTTTTGTTGATGTCAATGAATTTTTTTTGTTATACACTTTGATATGTCTATTTTGTTTCACCCTGTGGGCCCTAATTGATGATCCCAGCCTGAACATGAAAAGGACACCTTTTGCAACGATTAGATGTGTTCTAAACAATCCTAGAAGTGATTTGCTAGTGTCCAATGCCAACGCATATATATATATATATATATATATATATATATATATATATATATATATATATATATATGTTGCCACTATATCAAAATATGTGTTGCAACCTTACAACGCTTTTATTTACATGTTACCAACGATTGTATATGTGTTGTCACAGACCTTGGCAACGGTCTCAATGGCAACACATACTAAATGCATTGGTATAGACCCTAACAACATTTATTTGGACTTCTACCAACGCATATATGCGTTGCCAAAGGGGTGTTCATGTTGTAGTGTTAATGTCATCCGCTCGAGGTTGTTCTTGGGCTGAGTCGTTGAAACTCTCGACCCTTGTTGACCTGATCTTTAGTTCTGGTGGAAGCATGGCTTTAGCACCGAAAACTAGGAAAAAAGGTGTTTCGCCCGTGGCCCGACTAGCAGTCGTGCGAATTGCCCATAATACTGAGGATAATTCTTGTACCCAAGCCTCCGAGCGCTTAATAAGCTGGTCAAAGACTCGAGTCTTGATTCCCTGTATTATTTGGATATTCGCTCTTTCGACTGCCTCATTGCTTTGGGGATGGGCAACAAAGGGGTAACACAGCTTGGTACCCAACTCGTCGCAAAATTCTTGGAATTTTGCGCTAAAAAATTGTTTACCATTATCTGTGATTATTCGACTTGAGACCCCAAACCGAGTGATCACACTTATTATCATGAACCGTTTTGCTGCTTTCATTGTTATCCCAGTCACAGGTTTGGCTTCGATCCATTTTTTGAACGTATCAATAGCCACAAAAAGGAACTCAAAACCTTCTGGAGCCTTTGGGAACGATCCTAGGATATCGAGACCCCAGGTCGCAAAAGGCCAAGATAGAGGGATTGTTTGCAATGCCTGAGCTGGTTGGTGTATTTGTCTGCTATGAAATTGGCATTGTACACATTTCTTAACCAGCTCTTTGGCATCGTAGAGAGCTATTGGCTAGTAAAATCCTTGTCGAAAGGCTTTTCCGACCAACGTTATGTAGAAAGCATAAGTTCCATAGATGCCCTCGTGTATGTCGTGAAGGAGGTTTAGTCCTCTCTGCGATATGCATCGCATGAGTACCCCTCGAGTGCCTCGTTTGTAGAGGACTCCTTTGATCAAAGTATACATTTTGATCTTTCGGGATAAACGATCTGCCTCGAGATCATCGTCGGGTACGGAACCCGTCTGAAGAAACAAATAGATGGGATGCATCTAGGTATCTTCGTATTCTAGAGAGGCCGTCTCAATAGGAGGTGTCTTTGGTGTTTCAACCAGAGACGGCTTTTGAAGTTATTCCAGGAATACTCCTTTTGGTACTTGTGATCGGGAAGAAGCTATTCGAGCAAGCTGGTCTGCGAGGAAATTATCCTTTCGAGGGATGAATTGTACCTCAAAACCAAAAAAATGCTTTTCAAGCTTTCGAACCTCCGATAAGTACCGAGACATGGTCGAATTAGAGCACTGGTACTCTTTTCTGACCTAATTCACGACTAGTTGAGAGTCTCCTCTCACGAGTAGTCATCGAATCGCAAGTGCTTTCGTGGCTCGTATGCCAGCCAGCAAACTGTCGTACTCTGCCCGTTGTTAGTGGCCTGAAAGTTTAATTGAATGGCATACTTTAAGGTCTCTCTGTTAGGAGATTCCAAGACCACCCTAACCCCTGAGCCACTTAAAGTAAGTGACCCGTCAAAGTACATCGTCCACTGGTAGTGGGAATTATACTAGGGATCTTGAACAAGTTCAGGATTTGTCCATTCGGCGACAAAATCTACCAAGATTTGGGATTTAATGGCTGTTTGGGACATGAAATGGAGGTCGAACTCCCCAAGTTCTACTAACCATTTAGACATGCGTCCCGCTGCTTCCCTATTCTGGAGGATCACTCCTAAGGGAAACTCAGACGACACAATTATCTTGTGCGTCTGAAAATAATGCCGCAGTTTCCTCGAAGACATGAGGAGAGCATAGAGAAGTTTTTTGACCTGAGGGTAATGCTCCTTAGGCCCGTGCAAAACTTCACTTACGTAGTAAACTGGTCGTTGGATGTTTTCACGATCTACGACCAGTACTGCGTTCACTGCCTATGGCGTGGCAGCTAGATAAATTAAGAGCGTCTTTTCTGGTATCGGAGAAACCAAAATAGAAGAACTCGTAAGATATCTCTTGACATCCTCAAAGGCAGCGTTCGCCTCTTCTGACTGCTCGAAACACTCGTGCTTCCTTAGAAGTTTGAAGAAAGGTAGTCCTTTTTCTCCCAATCGTGCGATGAAACGACTTAAAGCCGCCATACACCCTGTGAGTTTTTGGACTTCTTTCTTCGTGGTTGGAGGGCATATTTGCATGATGGCCTTTATCTTTTCAAGGTTTGTTTCGATCCCTCGTACAGAGACCAGGAATTCAAGTAATTTTCCCGAAGAGACTCCAAACACACACTTCTCATGATTAAGTTTCAGGCGGTGTTTTCTGAGGTTGTCGAATGTCTCTTGTAAGTTTCAAACATGATCAAGCTGTTTGATGCTTTTTACGACTAGATCGTCAACATAGGATTCCAAATTTCGGCCTAGCTGAGGTGAAAAAGTTGATTGCATCAAGCGTTGAAAAGAAGCACCAGCATTTTTTAGACCAAATGGCACTTTGATATAACAAAATGTACCAAATGGAGTAATAAATACGGTTTTTTCTTCATCTCCTAGACACATATTAATCTGATGGTAGCCAGAATATGCATCTAGAAAACTTAATATTTCGCAACCAGCCGTAGAGTCAACCAACTGATCGATACGAGGTAAAGAGAAATCATCTTTTGGATGAGCTTCATTAAGATCAGTGAAGTCTACACACATTTGCCACTTGCCGTTAGACTTCCTAACCATTACAGGGTTGGCCAACCACTCTAGGTGGTCGACTTCTCTTATAAAGCATGCTTTAAGTAGCTTGTCCAATTTTGACCTTATTGCATCTTGTCGATCAGGGGCAAATCTCTGTAATTTTTGTTTTATGGGTACTTTGTCAGGCCATAGAGCTAGCCTATGCTCGATTACTTCCCTGGGGACTCCGGGCATGTCGGATGCTTGCCACGCGAAGACATTTGCGTTTGCCCAGAGGTAAGCAATGAGGGCGTCTTCCTATTTGGGGTCGGAAGTATCCCCGATGCGAATAGTCTTCGAGGGCTCCTCCGGATCCAGGGGAACCTCTCTGACTTAGTCGTTCGGCTTAGGTGCAGCTTTAGGCTTCGACTGCTTGGTCGAAGGCTGCCCTTTTCCTCCCGAGTTGGCATCTGACCAACCATCTCGAGGGATCGACGGTCACACGTACGCGCCATCTTCTTATCATAGTGAATTGTGATTACTCCTTTGGGACCTGGCATCTTAAGACATTGATACCCATAATGAGTTGCCATTAAGAATTTTGCCAAAGCTGGTCATCCGAGTATGGCGTTATATGCAGTATCGAAATCGACCACATCAAAGGAGATCTTCTCTATCTTGAAATTACTTGGTGAAGCAAATGTTAAAAGAAGAGAAACTTGACAAATGGGTTTGGCCGAAGTCCCTGGTACGATACCATGAAAAGAGTATTGTACCGGTCTTACCTTGATCCTAGGTACTTGCATCTCGTCCAGGGTACTCGTAAATAGAATGTTTAACGAGCTACCACCATCAATTAACACTCGATTTACTCGACAGTTATTGATGGTGGGTTTGACCACGATCGGAAAACAACCTGGTCGAGTGGAAGGAATTGGGCAATCACCCTTCTCGAAGGAGATTGTGACTTCCGACCACTTCGGAAGTTTATTGACAAGAGGAGGGTCAATGGAGTTTACCTCATGTTCAACAGCCTTAAGCTGTCGTCTTGACTAGTATGCTGATGATCCCCTATAGATATGCTCGATGGTGTGTTCGGGATCTTGGAAAGGCATCTTCTCGTTGTCGTCAGACTGCGTACGACCACTGGCTTGCCATACCACTTCGAGGATAGGAAGTGGTCCCTTACCATTGTAGCAGTCCTCGATTTTTCGTTGAAATACTCGGCAGTTACGAAGGTCATGTCCTTCCTTTTTATGGAAAGGACACCACTTAGCCTTGTCGTTCTTCCGCTCAGGGCGCTTACCTTTGTCTCGATCAGAGTATGGCTTGGAGCCTTGAGGATTTTTATCTCTCACGGCTAAGACCTCTTTGGAACCGTTGGCTTGAAACTTTTGGCCCATTGCCTTGTTCTTGGATTTCTTGGACTTCTTATCCTTCTTCTTACCACTTTCACCCACCTCTTGAGAAATTTTATCTTCTCAATCAATAGTGTTGTTCCACTCGACCGCTTCGGCAGTGGTAGCATATCGATCGGCCATCTTGAAGAGTTCGACGACAGTGGCGGGAGGATTCAAGGTGATGTCCTCCGTGATCCTTCTACTACGGACTCCCTGCTTGAAAGTCAGGATTTACGTAAGAATCATAAACCTCGGGAATGGAATTTGAACTGGTTGGCGTCCGAATGAACCGCGCAGAGTCTTGTGGTCGTTCTGTCTCGTCCTGTGCAGGTCATCCTCCTTCCCAGGGTGATGATAGGTGCCTTGGAAATTCGCCAGTAGGAGGTCTTAAAGGTGTTGCCATGAATAAATCGACTCGAGTGGTTGATTTAACAACCACGATTAAGCAGATCCCTCGAGCACAGTAGGAAGGTAATTTGCCACTACATGCTCTCCTCCTCCTACAGCTCGGACAGCGGTTGTGTAGATCTGGAGAAATTCAATGGAGTTTTGACATCCATCAAACTTCTCCATGTTCACTGGTCGAAACCGAGGCAGCCAGCGAATTGCTCGGAGGTCAGGTGAGAAAGCCCGACATCCGGTAATGACTTCTTGACGCCTTCTTTGCAGAAAATAAAGATTGACGCGAAGGAAATACTCCTCGTATTCTGTTTGTTGTCGCAGATTTCTGGGTTGGAGTGGTGATGATCACCTCTCCTCAGAACCCCCGGTCTTCAGGCGTTCGAGGGACTCTCCTTCGGCTAGGGCGAAGATCAGGAGAGCGTCGTGATCGATCGTCACGACGATCTTCATGCAGCGAGTTCTTTAAACTACTGGAAGCAGATGAGGTCGTACCGCCACGACTTCTAGGTTGAGGTCGGCGAGGGTGCTCAAGCTTGGCCACCTTGCTTTGAAGCCTTTGCGTGATCTCCTCAGCAAAGAGGTCGTAGCCAGGTGTCCGAGTATGTTCTTGAGATGGGTTCTCGAGAAGGTCGTTGATGTGCTGGAGTTCTTGAGCTTCCTCCGACTGATAGTGAACGTGCCCAGACGGATTTTTCTGAGCTGCGATTCTTCTCTGTTGGGTTTGATTCAGGAACATCCATACCTGAGCCTCGAGCTTGCCTCAGTGGAGTACGAGTATTTCTAGAATCTCCTTGACACTCATCAGAGTGTTGACTCCGTTCATTGCCGGAGTTGTCCTCGTCATTGTCACGAGGGGTCGCAGCGTGTGATCGTTGGGGAGCATCCTCAGTCCTTTCTCTAGGAGAGCGATCGTGACCTGAGGGAAGGACGAAGACCTCCCGTTGATGATCTTCACCTGCGCTTGAGGCCTCCTCGCTTGAGGAATAGTCGAGAGATACCATCTGGCGACTTGGAGCAAATCCCTCCAGGAAGGGGAATTCTGGGTTATAACCGTCTCCTTCCGCAAGTGAGCCCTGCGATGGGATGGTCGAACCCGTAGGAAAAGCATGTTCGACCCCCTTCTTGGTGGGGCTAACCTGAGAGAGATGACCACCAGGTGTTGATGAAGCTCCGGAATGATTGCCTCTAGGACTTGTCGTGCCAGGTCGGACTGTCTCAGACGGACTCGAACACTTGGAGAGGGAACCCTCGCCATGCTCTGAGTTTGTCCTGGTGCAGTTCTGATTGTGGTCGAATTGACTCTTGCCCTCTGAGGAAGCTGGTTTCTCATCCGGACGTAATGTTGTGGGGGATAAGGATCCCTCCTCAATTCCATCGACGATATAGTCTCCTGGAGAATGATCTCCAGAGGCAACATCACCATCAGATCCCTCGAGCACAGTAGGAAGGTAATTTGCCATTACATG
Organism: Phyllostachys edulis; assembly: GCA_036346405.1. Taxonomy (NCBI): domain Eukaryota; kingdom Viridiplantae; phylum Streptophyta; class Magnoliopsida; order Poales; family Poaceae; genus Phyllostachys; species Phyllostachys edulis. The sequence continues at coordinate 27,816,216 of CM070551.1, forward strand.
CTCTCCTCCTCCTGCAGCTCGGACAACAGTTGTGTAGATCTGGAGAAATTCGATGGGATTTTGAGATCCATCAAACTTCTCCATGTTCACTGGTCGAAACCGAGGCGGACAGCGAACTGCTTAGAGGTCGGGTGAGAAAGCCCGACATTCGGTAATAACTTCTTGACGCCTTCTTTGCAAGAAAGAAGAATTGACGTCACCAAGTGATCGTACATGACAATACCCGGTCATAGGCGGACCCGACTTGTGGTGGGTCTCAACCCTACGAGGGAAATACTCCTCGTATTCCGTCTGCTGTCACATATTTCCTGGTTGAAGTGGTGAATGATCACCTCTCCTGGAAACCCACTGGTCTTCAGGTGTTCGAGGAACTCTCCTTCAGCTGGGGCGAAAATCAGGAGAGCATCGTGATCGGTCGTCAGAGCGATCTCCATGTGGTGAGTTCTTTGAATGACTGGAAGCGGATGAGGTCGTACCACCACGACTTCTAGGTTGAAGTCGATGAGGGCGCTCAAGCTTGGCCACCGTGCTTCGAAGCCTTGTGCGATCGCTTCAGCAAAGAGGTCGTAGCCAGGTGTTCGAGCAAGTTCTCAAGATGGGTTCTCAAGAAGGTCATTGATGCGCTGGAGTTCTTGAGCTTCCTCCGACTGATAGTGAACACGCCCAAACGGATTTTTCTGAGCTGCGATTCTTCTCTGTCAGGTTGCCTCAGGAATGTCCATACCTGAGTCTTGAGCTTGCCTCAGTAGAGTACGAGTATTTCTAGAATCTCCTTGACACTCATCAGAGTGTTGACTCTGTCCATCGCCGGAGGTGTCCTTATCATTACCACGAGGGGTCGCAGCGTGTGATCGTTGGGGAGCATCCTCAATTCTATCTCTAGGAGAGCGACCGCCACCCGAGGGAAGGACGAAGACCTCCTATTGATGATCTCCACCTGCGCTTGAGACCTCCTCACTTGAGGAGTAGTCGAGAGACACCATCTGGTGACTTGGAGCAAACCCCTCCAGGAAGGAGAATTTCGGGTTATAACCATCTCCATCCGCAAGTGAGTCCTGCGATAGGATGGTCGAACCCGCAGGAAAAGCATGTTCGACCCGCTTCTTGGTGGGGCTAACCTGAGAGAGACGACCACCAGGTGTTGATGAAGCTCCAGAATGATAGCCTCCAGGACTTGTCGTGCCAGGTTGGATTGTCTCAAACAGACTCGAACACTTGGAGAGGGAACCCTCGCCATGCTCCGAGTCTGTCTTGGTGCAGTCCTGATTGTGGTCAGATTGACCCTTGCCCTCTGAGGAAGCTAGTTCCTCATCCGGACGTAATGTTGCCGGGGATAAGGATCCCTCCTCAACTCCATGGGCAATATGGTCTCCTGGAGAATGATCCCTAGAGGCGACATCACCATCGGATGATACAATACTCGACTCGTGGTCGAAATTGACATCCATGTCGATATCTGCATAATCAGCCAAGTCGAACTAGTTCTCCTCGTTCCACTCTCCTGCCATGAGAGCATTAGAGTTGGAAAAGAGCAAAGAAAGCTGGTGACTCGAAGATCCCCACGGTCGGCGCCAACTGTCGGTGTTTTAGAACTGAACTTACGTAAAGATTGTTTGATTCGGGGGTTCCCCTAGGCTCAAATCACGTAGAGAGAGGCGACACGGGGATTTTTATACAGGTTCGGGCATTCTCCTGAGGGAATAACAATCCTACTCCTGTGTGTATGTATTGAGTATGATGGATTTTAATATCAAGAGAAAGACTAGAATGATGTGCCTTGTGCTCTTGATCCCTCTCTCCTTGATCCTTCAGATGATTCTGCCTTTTATAGTACTCAGGGTGTGCTGCTGTTCTTCCAGTCCAAAGGGCGCCTTAATGTTCCAGATTATAGAGCCATTACTAGAAATTATTGTGGGAGTAGTAACGTTCCCATGTCGCGAGGCAGTTATCACCATGACAGGGAGTTGATTCGTTCCATTATTCCAGAGAATAACATAATTTACTGCCCATATCTTTAAACATGGTACGAAAGATTCCCTGGTCGATTAGGACCACATGTCTGTAAGCCACATCGACTAGAGATTGGTCGTAGAAAAGTTTACGACCAGGGGGTGGTCGTAGAATAGCTTATGACCATAAACTGATTACAGAAGAGTTTACGATCAAGACATAGTCGTAGAAAGACTTACGACTATGGGGTAGTCGTAGAAGGACTTACGACTATGGGGTGGTCGTAGAAGAACTTACGACCTTCAGCTTCTCCCTTATGAATATTAAGGGGTATACTCAAGGATCATATGACATCATTATTATCCATAATATGAATTACAGATAAATGATTAAATGTGGATTATTATATCCTCGTCAAGTCGTTCACGCATGGTATGGCCAAAATGGCATCACGGACGTGCCGGCGGCCGACACGCGTCCTCCATCGTTTCCCCCTCACACGAATTCCGTCTCCACCGCACGTCTGGCATTCGGACGGTCCCTGTGCCACCACATCGCTGCTACCATGCATCATGGATGTGCCTCCGCCATTCCCCCTGTCACGAACAAGCCTCGTCCTCACACGTGGCACGCAGACGCTCCCCTCTGTCGGCTCTCCTCACCCGGACGCACCACGTCGCCTCCTCCGCACCACCAAATCCCAGAAGCCCCTCTGCACGGTGCCATGGTGGCATGGTGCCGCGCCACGTTCATGCTTTGCTTCGAGTGCTCTTCGCTACATTCCTAACGAGTGCTCACAAGGTACACCAAACTCCCAACAAGATGACAATATCGAGTAGGATCCTCAAGAAGATCACCATCAGTGGCACGAAGCTAGGGGGATAGCTCCAGGGGAGTTTCAGTAGTGCGAGTGTCAGTCAGACCAGACTGGTCAAGAAGATTTTGGACATACTTCTGTTGGGAGAGATAGTAGCCCTCAGTCATAGAAGAGACCTCAATCCCAAGGAAGTACGTAAGAGAACTAAGATCAGTCATCAAAAACTACTCGCTGAGAAGCTTCTTCACATACGTGATGAATGAGGAATCATCACCAGTGATGAGCATATTATCAACATACAGAAGAAGCAGTGTCCTACCCCGAGATGAGACATGGACAAAAAGAGCAAGATAGTGGGAACTGACAGTGAAACCGACAGCAGTAATCACTGAGGTAAAATACGCAAACCAGGCACGAAGAGCTTGTTTGATGACATAAAGAGCACGACGAAGACAACAGACGTGTCCATCGGGAACATAATACCTAGGTGGTGACTGCATGTAGACCTCCTTGTGCAAAACGCCATTAAGAAAAGCATTCTTAACATGCAGCTGAGAGGTAGACCACCGGCGAATAGAAGCAACCGCAACAAGAGTGCGAACAGTGGTCATATGGGTAACAGGGGCAAAAGTCTCATCGTAGTCACGACTATACTCCTGCTGAAAGGCGCGAGCCACAAGGCGAGCCTTGTAGCGCTCGATAATACCATTAGACCGGGTCTTAATCTTATATACCCACTTGCACGTGATCGGACGAGCATGCACAGGTGTCGGTACAATAGCCCAAGTCTCCATACATCGAATAGCATCAAGCTCCTCTACCATAGCAAGCTACCACTCAGAATAAGGAGCAGACTCACGATAAGAATTAGGCTCAGTGACAGAGCGAGCATGAGCTATCGGAGCAAATCCAAGACAATCAGGAGGTTGAAGGGATGTCCGGTCACAAAGGACGTAACGAGGAGCATCATCAGGAGGATCAGATGTGGGTGTTGGCAAGATACTAGGAGAGGAGATTGGTAAAGGACGAGGACGCCTGGAGTAGTGAATACCAGAAAACCGAGATGGTGGTGGTGCAGAAATAAGAGGCGGTCTTTGCAGGAGGCAAAGGAAGAGGCGAGGCGTAAGGAACCACCGGAGATGCACCGGAGAAGAATGTGATAGTGGAGAGATGGGTGAAGTGTCAGAAAGAGGCAACCATGAAATTGACTCATCGGTGGAAACAGAAGAAGGAGCCGAATCTCGATAGAAGAAAGGTCAAGATTTGTCAAAGACAACGTCTCGTGAAATACTGATTCGTCGAGCAGAATGACCATAGCAGCAATAACCCTTATGCTTAGAACTATAACCAAGAAACACACACTTAGTTGACTATGCCAACAGTTTTGGGCGCTCACGTGGCTACAGCAGAACAAAACAAGTACAACCAAAAACACGAAGGTGAGTGTGCTGGGGGGCTCGAAAGTAGGGATGCTTTATAGGACTGACACCCTTAAAAGCAGTGGAAGGCTGCATATTGATGAGATATGCAGACGTAGAAACAGCCTCAACCCAGAACTGTGGTGGAACGTGAGAGGCAAGGAGAAGAGTGCAGGCAGTCTCAATCAGATGACGATGTTTGCGCTCAGCAACCCCATTCTATGCATGGGCACCAGGACAAGAAGACTGGTAAAGAGTGCCCTGCTAAAAAAGAAACTATCTAAAAGCGTTAGAACAATACTCGCCAGCAGAATCATAGCGAAAAGTACGAATGTGAGAATCAAACTGAGTATGAACCATCATTGCAAAGCTACGATAGATCGCAAGAAACTGACCACGATTAGACATAGGGAAAATCCATGTAAAACAGAAATAATCATCAATGAAGATCACATAAAATTTATGCCCCCTTTAGAGATAATAGGCGCAGGTCCCCATACATCTGAATGATCTAAGTCAAAAGGACGAGAAGACAATGACTCACTAGAAGGATAAGGAAGTTGTAGCTGCTTGCCCAGCTTACAATCCTGACAAAACATGGTTGTGTCAACAGCAACATGTCAAGAACACCCTAATGAACTAACGAAGAAAGACATGACTCACACAAGTGACCTAAACGATGATGCCACTGCGCAAAAACTCCAAGGGTGGTGGCATCAGTGGCGATGGAAGTAGACGTAGAGGTGACAGGAGCAACTGAAGTGGACGGAAAGTGGACACGATCAAGGATGTAAAGGCCCTGACGATCTCTACAGCACCGGTCAGTCTCAAGTACCGTCCCTGTCTATCGATCCTGGATGAAACAGGTGTGAGTCAAAACCAACCCTACAATCAAGATCTGTGAGCTGACCCACCGAGAGAAGCTGCATGGTAAGTTGGGGAACATGGGAAGCAATTTGGAGCAGAAAAGTCGATGGATAAAGAGTGTCTGACGGTGACGATGCAGATGAGGAGTACCGTCACCGTCGAACACGATAGGCAAAACAGGAGGTCCTACTAAAGTGAGAGATGTTGAGTCCAGTGTCATGTGGAAAGTGTAGGGATACGGGTAGGCTACGATAGCAACAATTCAAAAATTCTACTATGTAAACCAGGAAGCCAAGTAAGAAGATGATCACAGATCGTTACCACCAGACATGCAGAGCAGCGAAAGAAGAGTTGGAGCAGCTTGGTCCAATGTAGAGCGCATCGATGTAGTGGTCGTAGTTGATTGTCCAGCGTCGAGCACGTGTCGATCATCTCCTCCAGCAACCTCTGCAGTTCCTTATGAAGATCGCAGATCGTCCTCAAGCACAACAGAAACTGCAGTAGTGCCTCTACGGTATCCACACGTCCAGGGAAGGAACAACGGTACACTGGTGTGATAGCACCAAGTCACACGGTAGAGCTCTTAAAAAGATGGCGGTTAGGGTTTCGGTGGAGCAACTTACGTCAACTCGTCTATCTCCCAATAGCCTCAAATATCTCTTTATATAATGCCCATGATGGATCCTATCCGAACACGTTTTGTTCCAACCCGTTAAATGTGTGACCCTATAGGTTCATGCGTAATCGGTTGTGACTCGGAAACCCTTCCCGACCACGAGTCGTTAGCGGTTCCTAGCAATACACAACGATTCTCGAATACACACAAATTATATCGTACGAACCTTAATGCAATATGATCTCTGACCAGGTCCTCATCACTTACGACCGATCCTATCTCTATATGACCGATTCAGTATTTGGTCACGACGATTCGTAACTCCTTACGACCGAGTGTTACGACCACTCTGTGATTACGTTAAACCGACCACGATCACTCATATCTCCATATGACCATGCAGAATCGATCGAACTAAGAGACCTACTCGTGTATTCTCCCTTTGCCTCACGATATCTGGTTGAACTCAGGTGAGATGTTGTGTCGTCCATGGACTGTTCAATACTGTCACGACCCGACCCAGGGCGCACCCGGGAGGTCCCTCAGGACCTCCTGGGAGGTCCAAAAAGGAACCCCCAGGATGTCCCGAGAGGACATCCCGCTAGGACCTCCAGACTCCCGAGAGGTCCAATAGACCACCCGGAAGTCTGGGGTCCCGACCCGAGGAGGTCGTTAGACCGCAGACCTCCTCAAGCACCACGCACCACTCGAGGGAGGCCCGAGAGGAGACCACCCGAGGAGGTCGTGGGGCTTGAGGACAAGCCTAAAGTCCACTGTGATCCGAACTGGTCCCCAGGGATCATCGACCAATTCTCACAGCAAGCAAGTGACAACAAAAGCATCCACAGAACTTTATTAACAACAAAAGAGGTTTGATTACAAGGGTTGCTTACAAACTCCAGCAACCGGGAGCAACACACACGCAGCGGAAAGACAAAGGATAGCATCCACCCATTACACCACAGGTGATTGGCTGGAGAGCGCGGCCTAATTGAGCTGATCATCTTCATCATCATAGGAGTCTTCATCTGCTCAGTTCATGAATCAAGCAAGAGTGAGCACAACTACCGTGCTCGCAAGTTACACCCGTCAATTAACAGAATGACATGCATAGGGATATATCTAAGGGCAGCATATTATGGTTGATTTGCATAAAGCCAATTTTATTTCAAATACAAGTATTAAGTTTCCAAGGCATATTACAATGGGTAAAGTTCATTTTTGCAAATATATTTTCAGTTGGATAGCATTCATCAATGAAATGGTGAAGGATACCCTCCTGCACATGGCTTCCCGCCCAAACCCAATTTGGTTAAGTCACCAAAACCAGTTTCAATATTCTTTTAAAAACCAACACCAAGAGCTAACTTTGAGTGACATTGCCAGCATGTCCATGACCGTGGACACGGCTATTCGAATAGATTTACACTCTGCAGAGGTTGTACACTTTACCCACATGATATGAATTCTCTAGTTTGCTTGGCATCCGTCGATACCACCTCACACTTCCTTTGGTGAGAGGTCTAGAGCACATGAGAAGGCCTTTACAATGCATTGCTCCAACGCAGTCCACCCCCATTAAGGTTTCGCAGATCCCCCCCTGTGGATAGAAACCTGCCGGGTTAATGGGGTGCCCCCTCTTATGCCAGGTGGGACTACAACAGTCGTAACATGACAACCCACCGCATCAACAGGATGAACCACGATAGCGCTTTGCAAATTAATTAGCCAGGTCCCACGCCCCACACTGGAGACATGTGGTTGCACAATTTTGGCATAGCCCATTATAGGCTTAGCAAGTGGTGTCTCAAAGACCGGTCCTTAACCGACTTGGGCGACAAACCTCGACCCTGGGGTGTCGGATCACACGACCCCTTGTCCATAGACATGCACCAACCGAACAACCAGCTTCGCCCAAGTCAAAACCATTTTTCATTTACTTTGCTTTTCAATTCTCCATGGCACAGCAATGCCATGGCCATAAGTAAAACATCCATGACACACCAACGTCATGGCCGAAATCTCCATGGCACACCAATGCCACGGCTCAAATTATTTGATTAAGTGATATTTTTGGTCAAAACTCCCAAATCAAATTTTTGGTCTAAGCATTACTAAGCATTTCATTTTTCAAGAGCTACGGGTCCTCACTTATTACAAGAACCAGATTTTATCTAGGGTGACAATGGGGTTGATTCAACATGGATAGAGGTCATACCAAGCAGTAGGCATAACTACGAATTTAAAGGTAGGCATTGAAATATCTTAGTGAATTAAGCATGCATACAACTTTGAAAACGACATAAGTAATTTGAAGTATTGGGTGCAACATGATCAAGAGTGTAACTTGCCTTGCTCAAAGTCTTGAGCTGCTCCCTCTCCCTCACTAAACTCGGGCTCCCCACGGTCTTGACAATCTACACGTGAAAACCAAATAACTCAAACAAAGTTCAAACAAGATCCAAAGAACTCCAAATAAGCTTAGATACAAAACCAACAGAGAGGATGGAAGGTCAAGTGGAGGTCCAACGAGCTTTTTGGAGGAGGTCCAGAGAGTCAAGAGAGGAGGTCCATGAACTTGTTGGAGGAGGTCTAAGGTAGGCTCGGTTGAGACAGAGAGGAGAAATGGAGAAGAAAGTGAGAAAGGAGGGCTTCCCAAACTATATATAGTGGAAGCCAAAGCACATGACCCAGTATAGGGTCAACAGGAGTTGGTAAATAGGACAGTGGGAGTAGGCAAGGAATGTGATAATCGTTATGACATGGGTACAGCAAAGGTGAGATCATTTAATGTGATACAACATGCATTAAATGCTGTGGAGACTTCCTTGCCCAAGGACACAGTCAAAGGTAAAGGAAACTGGGTGTGTGACTGGCTAGTGGGGTAGCCAAGACCCGCAAAGGAGGCCCTGCAATGGCCCAGAGGAGGTCTTGCAGTGAATCAAGGGGAGATCCTCACCCACCGGGAGGTCCTGACGGTTGGATCTCCAAAGGGGAGGTCCAAACGGCCAAGATTAAGCGCACCAGAGGAGGTCCGCAAAGGTAAGAGGAGAACCTCACCCGCAAGGGAGGTCTAGAACCGTAGGATCAAATCCAGGGGAGGTCTGAACGGTTAGGATTTCCAAGGGGGGGTCCTAACGATCGGATCTGCCAAAAAGGGGAGGTCTGGACGGCCAAGATTTCCAAAGGGGAGGTCTTGACGGTCCAGATCCTCAAGGAGGAGGTCCGTACGGTTAAGATCTCCAAGGGGGAGGTCTTACCGGTCCCGATTTACAAGGAGGAGGTCTGCAGGCATTTCGATTCGATCGGACCGTCCAAAATGGTTGGGACGTTCGGACCGCCCGAACGCCACAACAAATCGGATCGTCCAATGAAGATCTAAGGGCTCAGAGAAGGTGGGACATTCGGACCATCCGAACGTCTCACCAAGATCAAACCGTCCAATGCAAATCGGACGATTCACAAGCGATATAAGTGCAAATAGACAAGAAGGGGGGGTCCTGGAGGACCTGGGGAGGTCCTGGAGGACACGGAGATGTCCAAATAAACAAGAAGGAGGTCCTAGAGGACATGGGGAAGTCCTGTAGGACACGGGGGGGGTCCAAATAAACAAGAAGGAGGTTCTAGAGGACATGGGGAGGTCCTGTAGGACACGGGGAGGTCCAATAAAGGTAACGGGAGATCCTGAGAAACGGTAGCACCGCAAGGTGCGGCGGTACTACCGAGCTGGTACTCCAGAGAAGGTTTCAAGGTTACAAGCAACGAATGAGGTCCAAGCATTTGGGAGGTCTGGACCAGAGGAGGACAACACAAAGGAGGTCCGGACCTTTGGATCCAAACGAAGAAGATGTCAGGCCATTAGATCCCGAGCATAAGGGAGGTCTAGGCCGAGGTGGGTAAAAGATGGACAGAGAAGGGAAGATCTTCAAAACTCCAACAACTCAACAAACCAACAAGGAACTTTAGTTGAAGTTTGAGTTAGTCAACTTAAATCCATTATGAAATTTCAGGTTAAGCTTTGAATTCTCATCAAAACAAAATGGTTCTTTTTATTTTGAAATTTTTTCAAAAAGACTCTGAAAATCAGGGTGTCACAAATACTTTCTCGATCGATTGTCGCATAACTTCACGTGGTCGAACACTTCGACCATTAGTGGCATGGCTATGCACTTTCTTTATCCGACCACAACGAGAGGTCCAGAGACATCTCTCCTGTTATGTTAGGAGGGGCAAATCCCATATTCGACTAGTCACATTCCTCCGCATGTTTCAGAGCATACCCGAAAGCTATCTTTATAACTACCCAGTTACGAGTAGCGATTGGCAACCCCTAAGAGTGCTATTACACATGTAGAAAACCATTGCTTGAGACCAACTAACGACACATAGAATCATAACAATCTCAATTGTGTCTCAAGGTGGGTCTTATCCAACACCGTATTCTCTAACATGTGTGCATATTATTGGTTTCATATCTCCATATCCATGACCTGTAAAACATAATCATCAACCAATACATATGCTAGTCTATTCATATGTGTTCTCATATGTTTCCGACCAGGGAACGTTTAAGAATAATCATCGCAGAAATATAGAGTTTCACAATCAAGTCACATACTTGATAATAAATATTAACGATATTATTCTAGGAACAAGATAACATATTATCCAATGTTATGAACATAATGAAATATAATCATTTCTATGATTGCTTCTAGGGCATATTTCCAACAGAAAAAGGCACCAGAATCTAGAACCCAAGAAGTACCTGGAGGAGACGTTTAAGCTAGACTAGCAGAATCTGCTGAGCTGTGAGAGAGCTGCTGAAGTAGAGCCTGGCAGAACTGCTGAACAGAGTTACCTCGCTGAGAAGGTCCTGATGTGCAGGTCTGTCCCCCAGTCAAGGAAGGGCCTTCCTGCCCCCCTTGGATCGTCTAGCCCCACACGCCTTGTTCAGCTTTTTTCGCACCGCACAACGCTGGTAGCCGTGCCCGAAGTTCTTGCAATAATTGCACTGAACCCCAGTTGGTGCAAAAATAGGAGTAGAAACAGACACCTGAGGAGTGGCTGTAGTCGAAGCAGAAACCGTCGATGTAGTCGAAGAAGAAAGGGTAGCAAGCACAGCCGGAACAAACTGTGCTGCTAACCCACGACGAAGCTCCTCGGCACGAAGCGACGAAAGAGCCTCGGTAACTGTCGGCCGTGGTGAGTGACTCAGCAGTTGAGCCCTGATAAGCTCAAACTCTGAGCGAAGATGGCAAACGAAGTCATAAAGGTGAAGGCGATCACGATCCGCCTTCTGCACTTGATGACATTCCTAGTAGAGCGGAGAAGCCAACTCGTCCAGTTGGTAGCAAAGACTGACCAGGGCTCGGAAGAAGTCGTCGATGAAGGAGTCCTACTGGCGAAGCGTCTCTAACTCACGCTGAAGCGAAAAGAACTGAGCATCATTGCTCTGCTGGTATCGCTTGTGCAAGTACTCCAGATCTGACAAGTAGCACACAGACCAACAATGTCTGACTGGATGGAGTCGTCGACGCTTACCACTAGGATAACTCGAACACAGGCCACATCGGCACACCAGCGTTCAAAAGCGTCTATGACATACTAAAAGACCTCATCAGTAGCAACAAAGGCCTCTGCCTTCTTCTTGGCGGCTTCATTTTTTTGCAGGAGATGCAGAAGTAGGCTGTTTGGGAGGAGGCTGAACCGGTGACGGCGAATAAGGTCGGGCACCAGTAACATATCCCCAGAGGCAGAGACCATCTAGCGTGATCCCCATAAGTGAAGACCACAACCTATAGTTAGTCCCATTAAGCTTGGTTCCCGAGAATGGGATCGCGGCTAATGGAACGGAAGCCATCGATAGGCGGCGCTGGACGGCACGGCGACTAAGGCAATGAAGTCTAATAGGCGGCGCTGGATGGCGTGGCGGTTAGATCGATGTAATCTTTTTTTCAGGCCGACCAAAAGAGCCTACAACTTAAGGCCTGCCCGAGCCCAAGAAGAAACACAGAGGAGCACGCGTGGGGGGAACTAGGGTTCCCCATGGCGCCAAGGCGCGACGGGCCGAGCGGCGCGTCGGTGCAAGGACCGGCGGTTGGGTGGAGCAGAGCGCCAGGCGGTCGGCCGTCGAGAAGGGCGTGACCCGAGCGGCGCTGGTGCTGAGGGATCAGGCGGCCGCCATAGGGGTAGTGGGGCTCAAGAGCTCGTGGATCGAGCCAGATCGGTCTTGGGCGCGGCTAGAGGGCGAGCGGCGTCATCGGGTGATGGCGCAGTCGGCGAGGGCATCGACAGGGACCCGAAGGGGAAGTCCCACCAAGTGCGATGCGAGGCGACGACGCAGTTGGCGAGATCGGCATGCGCGTTGGGATGCCAGCGGAAAGAGCGTTAGGTTAGTAACCTTGCTCTGATACTAACGAGGATTAAAACCTCTATGTATTAATTTAAATACATAAAAGACCATACGTCTTCATGGTCGTAACCCCTAAGCCTAACGACCTCCCTAGTCGTAAGGATTCCAGAGGTTACACGATGGGTACCCTGGTCGGACTAGGTTTCGATCAGGTAGCTGCTCGAAAATGATATGAATAGGCACCCTTAACCGTATGATGAATGGAACACGTGCAAAACGTTCCATACCATACGAAGATATACAAGACACTGACGATAAACCACCTTGCGGCTAAGGTTCTCACAAGTACTTAACCGCCAGATAGTTAGTACATTGTTAACTACCTTAAACCTCCAACCAGTTGTAACGTTTCATCAGGGACGCCTTCTCCAAGAGTAACTGCCGCCTCTTCGGGAGTTATTTAATGGTGGAACGCAGAAGACGAGGAGACACGCACACACAACAGTGAATAACAGAAGGCAACACAGAAGCCAAAGCAGTAGCATTCAATACACTCAGTGTAATTGGAGATAGTCCCTAGTCAAGTCTTGTAATCCCAGTTCATATTAAAAAAGAGCAGCCCCCATTCTCTTCCAGGATACTCCACGTCATTTTCCTCCTTTTATTTTCGTAAGATCGGCGATTCGATCGTCGACAGCTGGCGCCGACCGTGGGAAAGAAGGCGTAAGTTTCCTGAAGAAACTCTTCGCTCATACAAATCCTCACCCAAGTTCCTGCAATCGCTAATGCGAATATGCCCGGAGTTTGGAATGAGGAGAATTGGTTCGACTTGGTGGACTACGCCAACCTCGATATGGAAGGATGCATTTGTGCCATGGAGGAAAATGACAGATCATCCTCCTCTTCCTCCTGCGCCGGCTCGCACGTCACCGACGATAGCGAGATCGACCGGATGGACGAGGATGCGCCACCATTACCGGTGGCGCAATCAGAGGAACCAGCCATTCCGATCAGCTCGGAATGTCAAGGGACCTCTTCAAGCCGGTCTTCCGGCCAAAGCAAAACAGTGAAGAAATTTCAGCACCACCACTCGAAAATCTCTATACCCTCGATAAAATCATGGCTGAAAGATATTCTCCTACGGCTTCTGGTAATTCCAGGAGTCAACCGACATCTGATAGCGGTGTCGATGAAGCCTCCATCGTCGTAGGCCATGTGGGGATGATCACGCTTCGACATCTACGATCGGCGATCGCGAATCAGTGAGAGACCTCGAGAGGTGCTCATTTCCGACCGCTCTCCATCGTGGAAACTTCGGCGAAAGCGAGAAGCTCTCCATTAGTTACGATGGAAGCTCATCGGAAGATCGGTCTTTGGAGGCCGCGAAGTCAACGTGATCGGAGATGAAAATCAAGATACCCTACGGTCCTACATTCTCTACCACGCCATCACGTGTTGTTAGAGATGATCCCGACCATCGAGCACCAACTTCCGGAGTCCACAGAGCGATCGGCGTCCATCAACTAATTACTTTGGCGTTGCCCCACCTAGAGTAGTTGATAGGACAGATCAAATCCGAGGGTCGGGGGAGGGTTCAGGTCTGCGTACACCTACGACTAGTTTGAACCCCCTGAGACCTTCGGTAACTATACAAAACTTACGATGTGTTCAAGATATCTTAAGTAGTTCTGATCCTGCTTTAGCGGGAACTCCAGGTTTTGTACAGCTTGTGGGTCAAGTATCCGAAATTCTCCAACAGACCATGCAGCGCACGGAAGCGTACTGGGAACAAAGGGTTTTAGGTAGTCAAACTATGACTTCATCCCAACGTTCCTCCCTCAGCAGGGGACAGCATGGTCATGCTCGGGAACAGTCGATACCAAGGCCTCCTCGACGATTCCGACCAAGGAGTCACGAGGGGAGAAGGTTATTTCATGAAGCCACTCCCCCATCACGTCGAGAAGAACCATCGCTTGGACCTGACGATCTCCGGCATCGTCTGAATCAAGTAGGCGGTCGAAGGCATCATACTACTGTCTACGACCGGATCGGCACACCGAAGCTCCAACGTTCGAACCTTAGGAACCGGTCTCCGACCGATTACAATCCGGCACCCTCCCAGAGAAGGCGCCATGAATCAATCACAGGTTGTCGAGCCTTCTCTGCAGGGCTCCAAGCTGTGCGTTGGCCTAACCGGTTCCGACCGGCCAATTTGGACAAGTTTAATGGAACTCAAAATCCATTGGAATTTCTCGAAATCTATACCACCGCCATCAGAGCTGCTGGAGGCGATGAAAGTGTGATGGCCAACTATCTACCCACCGTGCTCGAAGGGTCTGCCCGGTCGTGGTTGTTGAACCAACCGGTTGGATCGATCTATACTTGGGAGCAACTCTGTGACCTTCTAATTGCAAATTTCGAGTGCGATGGCCATACAGGAAGGAGGATGATCTCCACCGAATCCGGCGAGGCTCGATGAGACTCTCGTCAATACATCAAGAGGTTCACCAGTTTAGCAATTCTATACCCGAGGTCGCAGAGTCATCTCGTTATTCAAAGCTTTCAAAAGCAGTGCGAGAAATCGGCGGTTCACGGAGGCATAGCAATGAACCCTCCAAGAACAACCGTTGAGCTTTTGACATGACCGACAAGTATGCCACCGCTAGCGAAGCAATCGAGTGGTCTTGAAACCATTGATCGGAAAGACAAGATTCTCGGCCGGCTGGACAAACCAGAGAAAAAGAATAAGAAGTCTCTCAAGAAGAAGAAGAACCACAGGTCCGACGACAAGGAGGTCCTAGCCATTCCTGAAAAATTCATGAAGGGTAAGAAGGACTACACCGGTCGAGGCAAGACGAAAGCTCCGACCGAGGGATTCCAGAAAAAGAAGAAGTGGTGTCCACTTCACCAGCAGGCAGGGCATGATCTACGCACCTGTCGAGTCTGGCAAAAGAAACTGGAAGATTATTATGCAGGTGAAGGACCATTTCTCGCAATACAAGAACCCGGAGAAACGAGCTCCAACAAGGACAAGGATGGCGACGAAGAGATGGAGTACCAGGATCCCCAACACACAGTCAACATGATTTTTGGAGGATCTTCTTCATACGAATCCAAACGTCATATGAAGGCCATGGAGCGGGAGGTCAACCTCGTCGAATCTCCGAGCATTATCAAGCAATCGAAGTGGTCGGACATCGCAATTTCCTTCAGCAAAGACGACTGCCCCATTCCTTCGACTCGACCAGATAGGTTCTCTATTGTTGTTGAACCAACCATTAATAATTGTAGGGTTAATCGAGTCTTAGTAGATGGAGGTAGTTCTTTGAATATATTATTTGCGGGAGCTTTAGAAGAAAAGCATGTCCCCATGTCAAAGGTGAAACCAGTGAAATATGCTTTTCATGGCATAGTTCCTGGCTCCACCGCTAAGCCGATAGGGTAAGTTTCCTTACCGGTTACGTTCGGGAGGCCCGATAACTTTCGAACGGAAAAAATTTCGTTTGATGAGGTAAACTTTGAATCCGCATACAACGGAATTCTTGGTCGACCAGCATTAGCAAAGTTCTTGATAGCCACGCATTACGGTTATCAAATTTTGAAAATGCCGGGGCCAAAGGGAGTCATCACTATTCGGGGAGATCGAAAAATGGCTTATGTATGTGACCGAAAATCCTTTGAACTGGACGATGAACTTCCGACCAGAGAGGCTAATCCATCTACCATGCAGGACAAGCACTCGAGACCGAAGGTGACACCCAAACCCTCCGACCAGTCAAAAGAGGTATCACTCGACAAAGGCGCTTCTCCGGACAGCGCCAAGTCACTACCTGGGCCAGAAAATGCTGGCCCACCTGCTCGCAAGGTTCTGGTCGGAGCAAGACTCGATCCTAAATAGGAAGAGTTGCTCGTCTCCTTCCTTCGAGCAAATCAGGACGTATTCGCCTAGCAGGCGTCCGATATGCCCGGAGTCCCCCGGGAGGTGATCGAGCACAGGCTATCTCTCCAGCCTAATAAGAAACCGATCAAGCAGAAGCTACGCTGCTTTGATCGGAAGAAGGCAATCGATCGAGATTGACAAGCTTCTCAAAGTGGGTTCATCCGTGAAGTCAACCACCCTCGGTGGCTCGCCAACCTGTAATGGTTAGCAAGAATAATGGGAAATGGCGAATGTGTATCAACTTCTACGATCTTAATAAAGCTTGTCCGAAGGATGATTTTCCCTTTCCACGCATTGATCAACTGGTAGATTCTACCTCTGGGTGCGAATTACTAAGTTTTCTAGATGCGTATTCGTGGTACCACCAGATTAGTATGTGTAAAGAGGATGAGGAAAACTTCCTTCATCACTCCATATGGCACTTATTGTTATGTTAAGATGCTATTTGGTCTCAAAAACGCTGGTGCAACTTTTCAAAGGTTGATGCAAAAAACCTTTAGTCGACAAATAGTTCGGAATCTAGAAGCTTACGTTGACGATCTGGTCGTAAAGACCACCAACGCTAGCAATCACATCTCTGACTTATAAGAAACTTTCAACAACTTGAGAAGGCATAACCTCAAGTTGAATCCGGAAAGGTGTGTGTTCGGAGTTTCTGCTGGAAAATTGCTCGGTTTCCTAGTCTCGGCTAGAGGTATTGAAGCAAATCCAGTAAAGATAGCAGCCATCGACCAGATGCGACCTCCGACCACGAAGAAGGAAGTCCAAAAGCTAACCGGCTGTATGGCAGCGCTAAGTCGTTTCATAGCAAGGTTAGGGGAAAAAGGGTTACCTTTCTTTAAACTTCTTCGAAAATATGGGAGTTTCGAGTGGACTAGAGAGGCAAACGATGCCTTTGAAGAACTTAAAAAGTACCTTACAAGTGCCCCAGTTTTAGTCTCTCCGAGACCGGGAGAAACACTGCTAATGTACGTGGTAGCAACACCACAAACAGTAAGCGGTGTACTGGTCGTAGAAAGGGATAACATCCAACGACCGGTTTATTACGTGTTTAAGTCTTACATGGACCAAAGCAAAGATACCCACAGTACAAAAGTTGCTCTATGGTCTCCTTATGTCTTCAAGGAAGCTAAGGCACTACTTTCGAGCCCACAAGGTGGTCGTCTGCGATGGATACCCCTTGGTCAAGTCCTTGGAAGCAGGAATCATCGGGGCCGAATAGCAAAATGGGCGGTTGAGCTAGGGGCGTTTGACCTCCATTTCATTTCACGAACAACAATAAAGTCCCAAGCAGTAGCAGAATTCATTGCCGAATGGACAAACCCTGAACCCACCCAAGGGCCCGAGTACGAACACCACGAGGAGTGGACAATGTACTTTGACGGTTCCTTGATGTTAAAAGGATCGGGGTTGGAGTGATCTGATATCCCTCTCATGGCGAACACATCAAGTACGCCATCCGATTAAATTTTCCTGCCACAAATAATGTGGCAAAATATGAAGGTTTATTGGCAGGACTCCGAGCAGCTTGTTCGCTCGGGATTCGCAGATTACTAGTGAAAGGCGATTCTCAACTAGTAGCGAATCAAGTAGGGAAGTAGTATCAATGCTCGAGTACCAAGATGTCATCTTATCTGGCGGAAGTATGGAAACTCGAAAAGCACTTTTTGGTTTTCGGATCAACATATTCCTAGAAAGGAAAACTTTCGGCAACCGGTTAGCATGGATGGCCTCCACGAGGTCAGCCGTCCCTTGGAGTTTTTCTCGAGCAACTCGATTCACCCTCGGTAGTCGAGCCTTCCGAGAACATACATGATTCTTCTGGATCGAACAAACCGATCAAAGGAACATGGATGCTCCACAGTCGTTGACGGTTGGCGCCGCACGATCAAGGTAGAGATTGGATGACATCGATCTACAATTATCTTGACATGACATAATTCCGAAGATGATGTAGAGGCGATCGTATATACGAAAAGCCAAATCATACACTCTAATCGAGCGTATCTTGTATAAGCGAGGATCTCATGGAGTGTTGATGAGATGCATATCTCAAGCGGATGGCATTAAGTTGTCAATCAAATCTATGAAGGAGTCTCTGGAGCACATCATTCCTCTGAGAATCTTGGTCGGTAAAGCCTTGAGCAAGGATACTCTTGCCAATCGCCTTCATGATGCAAAAGGACTTGTGACGGCGCGCACAATGTCGGTTTATAGCGGAACAAGTACATCACCAAGACAAGCCTTACAAACAATTCCTCTTTTTGGCCTTTTGCAACTTTGGGACCGGACATTCGGGACCTTTTCCAAGAGCACCCGGGGGCTTCGAATTCCTTTTCGTTATGATTGACACGTTTACAAAATGGATCGAGGCCGAGCCGGTTGTTAGAACAACAACCGAGGCCGCTAAGAGATTCCTCATGAAAAATGTGATCACACGATTTGGTGTACCCAACAGATAATCACGAGATAATGGCGCCAGCTTCTCTAGCAATCAATTTCAAAAATTTCGTGATGAACTTCGGTGTAAAAGTTCATTTTGCTTTGCTCATCCTCGAGCAATGGAGCGATTAAGCGAGCTAATGGTATCATTATGCAAGGGATCAAACGCCGAGTATTCGACCGCTTAATCAAGCGGTCGAGCTTGGGTTCAAGAACTCCGTTTGTATTATGGGCGTTCGAACCACGACCGATCGTGCGACCGTGAAACACCATTCTTTTTGGTTTACGGGGTGAAGCCATGCTTCCTCTAGAACTCAAAATTGGCTCTGCTTTCGGTCGATCGCTTTAACGAAAACGATCGGAATGAGCGAAGACTCGGCGATATCAGTTTCCTTGAAGAACGATTTAAACCAAGCTCTTATACGATCGGCGGCCTACCAACAAGCCATGCGAAGGTACCATAGTCGTAAGGTGCAACCTCGCAGACCTTCTTTGTAGGTGATCTGTTCTCGAGAAAATTCGAGAACCAAGCAAATCGCAATAAACTTTCCCCAAGTGGGAAGGTCCTTACTTGTGGTCGAAGTTACCCGACCGTGTTCCGTCGACTAGCTATATCTCGATGGGTAAATTTTGTCAAATTCTTGGAACATTGATCAATTGCGTAAGTTCTATGTTTAATTATTGTTTACTTTCTTTCAATTCTTTCAATTTCAATAAATTCATTTATTCTTTAAAAAATAAGTAACCTTGCTTATATATATGTACCTATAGGCTGGTCGTTCATGATTGTTAATTTAAACTGGTCGGAGAAGACACTTTTCTCTCCGATATTCTTTCAAAGGATCTCTGTTACTCTATGGCAACGACTTCTATGTCATACGCCGTATTGGTCCTAGTCGTGAGCATTTTTCCACGCGCGACAAAACTCTTTTCTTAAGGGAATATATGAGTAATCAGAGCATCATACAAATAACTTTTCATACTGAATGATATGCCTAAGATTATGAAGATTATATTTCATTATTTCAAGATTACTTTCTGCTCTTGTCCTCTTGGTCGGGACACGGAAAGCCTCCTAGTTGAAGTCTCTCCTTTTTCGCACGTGGTCCTGCCCACTGGAAGGAGCTTCCTAGTGACGGTTCTTTTCTTACGATCCTCGCTACCAGTCGGATAGAGAGCTTGAACACGTTTCACGAAATATGTTATATGGTTTCAGATCTAAGCATTCCTTCCGACCAGACTTTAGGATAATAGATATAAACAAGGTTCACTTATAATTTGTTGCATTCATTTTTGCATTTCTTCTTATGTTAAATAACAAGGTCTCTTATCCGACCATATATAACTTTTGATTGGTATTTCGATCATGACAAACAAAGATCTATAACTAGGCGAAGTCATAAAATCGGTTCCACCACAATGATTTCCTAGTATTACTACGATCAGTTTTGACTTCATATCGGCACATACATTCAAAATGATGGTTTCGACTTTCATTCTCTTTCTTGGCTATCTGCTTTTATAGTAAAGTTCTTCTACTATAAAGCAGTCGGGGGCTAGGAGGCGTATGGGAATTTTTTTTAAAAAGAGAGTCAAACAGGATAAACAAAGGCATTGTTAATGACATAAAAGGTAAGTTTTACACATATTCAATATTTTTACACTTTTTGCAAGAGCCTACTCTAGAAATATTCCCAGACTAATTACTGCTTGATGAGGATCCGACCTCCATCTCCTCTACTACTTTATCTCCGAGTGGCTTGAGTTCTTCCACGAACTTGGTCGCCTCCTCAGGTGGGCAGTTGAAGTCATCTTCAACAACTTGGAGATCAATGGAGGGGTCGGAAGCTTTCAGTTTTGCCAAAGCAAAACTAACTCCACTAGCAACGCCTGTTTTCATGGCCTGGGCATAGTTCTTCCGAGTAGTCTTGAGCAGAGTATTAAGATCCTCTAGAAGTTGACTCAAGTAGTTCATTTTTTCTATTGGATCTCTTAGGGTAGGCAGGCTTGATCCTGATCCCATATCAAAGATCATCTTGTTCAAAAATACAGTCTTTTCATCTAGACTTTGAACGAGAGCCGCCTCCTTGTCTTGCTCAAATTTCAGAGTCTTTTCTACTCTGTCCAAAACTTGTTTTTGCTCTGCAAGAGTAAAACAAGTGATAAGCACAAAAATAATTAGAGGAAGATAATAAGTCAAGTTTACGACCTATTACCTTCAATTTTCTTGTTAAGATCTTCCTTCTTTGGTCGTAGCCCGACGTCGACCGGTCCTTAACTTTGATTTCTTCTTCAAGCGGTATCTCGGCTTTCTCGGCTAGGATCTCTTCTTTTATTTTCTCCAAATCTATCAAATACGATAAGGGAGAATAATTAGCAAAGGGCGACGCATTGAAGAAAGAAAAAGGCTAAGGGGAAAGTTTTTACTTTCTAATTCGGAGTGTTTCTGCTCCAAGTCTTCAATCCGCTGGGTTAGTCCTCCGACCACAGCAAAATTCTCGACCATATGCTACTCAAATAGCATTTTCCTCTTTAAAAATTCTCTATAAAAGATTTTTTAGGAGAGATTATAAAACTGGTCGTAGATACTTACCCGGATCGCCAAATCATTATATCCGCCAAATATTGAATCAGGATGCATTTTGATTTGATGATCCGATATTTTTCCCCATGCCTCGTCAAGCTCCTTATCCTCGATGAATTGGGGGCGAAAAGGGAACTTGTCAGCTTGAGGAGAATTACCAACAATGGTCGGAACCTGTTGAGGGCCTTTAGGGGCATCTACCTCCGCAGAAGGAGTTAGAACCACCAATGGTTCCAACTCGACTATTGGCCCTGACGCCTGCTCGGGGGCTTCTCCGACCACTCTTTCCTCAGGAACTTTGTCTTGGGAAATGGTCTGGTCATGGACCTCTTCAAGTACCTGGTCCTTAGAAGGAGTCTAGTCGGAAACGACCGGAACACCAGAGGACCTATACCAAGCAAAGAAGGGAAGTTATAAAAAAAGGCATAAAATCATCAAGAAATTATTAGAGGTATGCGCTTATACGACCACTTTCATTTGAGCGTACCTAGTTAATTTCCGAGATTTGACTTTAAAACGCGGAAGAGTAAAATCTGTTCCGTCACTCTTCCTTTTCTTTTCTTCTGACCTTGCCGGTTCCGAACCGGCAGAATTGGCCAAATCCGTTGCATCATCCAATAGGATGTCAGAAGCAATGCCCTCGATCAGTTCGTCAAGGATTACGTCCTTGACCATCTAGTCGGACGGAGTGGTTTCACCAGCATCTAGACCAGTTGTTCCACTAACAAGCTGTCCGTTAAATCAACGACGGCTCGGGTTAGCGGCCTCGTAGTCGCAAGACCGGTGGCCTTCAGCCTTCTCCATCTAAACCAACAAATGAATTTGGTTAGGTGATGAAATCTTTTATCTAAACTACATATATATATTCTTATGAAATGTTATGTTACCTCGGGAGATTCATCCTCTTCCAGTGCATCTGGGCACGAATCGGTTGGAACAACGGTGGGATGTTTAGCCTCACCAGTTTGTGTGATTCGCAACCCGACCAACTACAAAAATAGAACATGATCAAAAATCTGATCAGAGAATATATATGCATGATAAAAGAGATTTTTGATTGTTTACCTTAAGCCTTGTTACTCTCTCTTCGACAGGAACTATGGCCAAGATCTCGTGGAATCCACCTTTTCTCGGGCTCCCTGCAGATCGGCTGATCCGTTCTCTAATTTCCTCAGGGGAAAGAGCTTTAAAAGAGAAGGAGAGAAAACAAAACATGAACAGGTTTTAAGGTAGTACATTAATCAAATAAAAATACTGGTCGGAGTTTATCTCAAAGACTTACCACCTCCTGAGATAGCTTCATCACGACCAATGGACCAAATCAAGGAGTGAGTCCGTAGCTTCAGTGGACTAATCTAGCGCTTAGTGAAATCCCTCACCACGTGCCAAGAGGTCAGGCCCTTGACTCGCAGGTCATAGATGGCATCCACCCATCGTCCGACCACTCCTGTCTTCTCCACGGTCTTTCTCCACTTGGGATTTTCATTTGCTCTCATCCCAGCGAAGTAGAGGCCATCATCCCTCGTAACCGTCATATAGAACCAGTTCTTCTTCCATGACGACCACGAGGACTTCGAGTACATATGAATGTACTCATTGGCCTTCCCGTCGTGAAGGCGCAATGTACATTCTCCGGGAGTATCCGTGGTTTTCCCCATCACTATTCGGTAGAAGTACCTGAAGAGCCTTAAACTTGGAGGCACTCCCAGGTATGCTTCACACAAATATGTGAAGATGCTGATGTTGGCGATGGAATTTGGAGCCAAATTCACCAATTCCACCCCCTAGAACTCAAGAACACGGAGAAGGAATTTGTGTACCGGCAATCTTAGCCCACATTCGATGTAGGCGAGGAAAACAGGGATTTCCTCATCTTCGCGGCTTGGAAAATGCTCTCCAAATGCCGATCTCTATTTGATCAAATTCTTGTCCGGAAGCATCCCAATCTTCTCCAAAGCTTCAAGCTTTTTCTTGCTTAATTCCGAAGGCAACCACTTTGTGATTTGCTCCGACATGATGAAAATCCTCAAAGATGAGTAGAGTTCGTAGGATATTTTTGTGGTCGGAAGAACAAGAAAAGAAGGATGAAATTTTTTTCTCGGCAAAGGAGATCAGAAAGGGGATCTGGAAGCATAAAAAATCCAAAAGGTCTAGTGATGGGGATTTTATAACCTCGGATCTTTAAATTACGATCGGAGGTTATCCATAAAAGTCCTAATGGCAAAAGCTTCTTTTTAAGCCTAATCTGACGAGGAACTCTTCAGCCCCCAAGGCAAGTTCTCAACTTTAAAATGAACACAAACCACCTCGAATGTCACGATATTAAATGAGGGTCTGCCCGATACAGATTCATCGGAAGAAGGCATTCGCACGACTTGTTCATTTAAAGTTCGGGGGCTAGCTGACGAGGATTAAAACCTCTATGTATTAATTTAAATACATAAAAGACCATATGTCTTCATGGTCATAATCCCTAAGGCTAACGACCTCACTGGTCGTAAGGATTCCAGAGGTTACATGATGGGTACCCTGGTCGGACTAGGTTTCGACCAGGTAGCTGCTCGGAAATGATATGAACAGGCACCCTTAACCGTATGATGAATGGAACACGTGCAAAACGTTCCATACCATACGAAGATATACAAGACACTGACGATAAACCACCTTGCGGTTAAGGTTCTCACAAGTACTTAACCGCCAGATAGTTAGTACATTGTTAACTACCTTAAACCTCCGACCAGTTGTAACGTTTCATCAGGGACGCCTTCTTCAGGAGTAACTGCCACCTCTTCGGGAGTTATTTAATAGTGGAACGCAGAAGACGAGGAGACATGCACACACAACAGCGAATAACAGAAGGCAACATAGAAGCCAAAGCAGTAGCATTCAATACACTCAGTGTAATTGGAGATAGTCCCTAGTCAAGTCTTGTAATCCCAGTTCATATTAATAAAGAGCAGCCCCCATTCTCTTCCAGGATACTTCACATCATTTTCCTTTTTTTATTTTCGTAAGATCGGCGATTCGATCGTCGATAGATACCATGTTATGAATATATTGTGTATATATTCAAGCGGGCCCAATGTACAATATATATAAAGAGTGCAAAGAGAGTTACCATATATAGATAAAAAAATAGAAAAGACAAATAAAGAAACAGAAAAGAATTCCTATTCTAACGACCACTGCTTCATCTTAAGCCGTAGTTCTGTACAGTCAAAATCATTTTTGGGCATGTATTCCAAGAACATAGATCTTACATGCTTTCTGAATACTGAAGTTAATAGTGATACTATATGTTTTTTATTGAATGCTCATGGATGACATATTGCCCTGAATCCAGGTGCAGTAATGTTCGCACCTATGGCAAATCCATATGACTCCAAGATGAAGGATGAGAGACGTGAACATAGGATAGATGATCAACTAAACGGAAACTGATGCACATTTTACCTCGGAGGTTTCCATCACTACTACCCCTCTTTTACCACCGAAGCTTACTTTCTGGAAAGTTACTTTCTGGAAAGCAAGGGCAGCCTGAGAGTTGGTTGTCACTGTCATTAGGGAAGAAGGTATTCTGTTATCAGTGTTATGTACTATCTTAAGGTGTCAATGCTAACTTGGGATGCTGCTTTGGAACATAGGGACCGGTACAGGCGGCGTGGCGCAGCAACGTGCCATGGGGGCACAGTGCAGAGGGGCTTCCGGTTTTGGTGGTGCGGAGGCGACGTGGCGCGTTTGAACGAGGGAGGCTGGCAAAGGGGAGCATCCGCGTATCACGTGTGCGAACGGGCCTCGTTCGTGGCAGGGGGAACGACGGAGGCGCGTTCGTGCGGTGGTCGCACGGATAAGGCCTTTTCATGTGTCAGATGTATGGTAGAGCGACGTGACGGCACGGGGACCGTCCAAACGTCAAACGTGCTATGGAGATGGAATCCGTACGCGGGGGAACGGTGGAGGATGCATGTCGGCCGCTGGCGCGTCCGTGGTATCATTTTTGGCAATACAACGTGTGATCAACTATTTTTGTACGTAATGACGCCAACAACGTCATTTAGGCCAAAAACACCAGAAAGTCATTGACAGACAGTCAAGAAGCACGATACACGAACATCTCAGGAGCGAGGAAAAAAACCCTGGTACAATTGTATTGTACATTTTTACGGTCTTAGGAAAGGTAGCGATCCAGTATTTCAGTGTCGTTCTCTCGTTGCCGTTTCTGAAAGGAACCAACAGTGAAATGCTTGCATCTCGATCGAGTAGAAGGCGACGGCGCGTCGAGGGCCGGTTTGTTAACCAAGGTAAACTTAGAAGGCAGGGAACGTCGGCCCTTCACTTCCTTTCGCTCCATCGATCCCCGCCGATAGATTAAAAGCAAGTGGGAGCTGCCGTGCGCTGGTCAGGAATTCTATGCTTGCGCCGGCATCGAAACTCGATGGAGCCCGTGGACGGGTAGTCGCGAGCAGGGAAAGGCAATTCCAATTGCACACGTACTAGCAAATTAAGGGCACGTTTCCGCGGATTCTAATGCGGATGCGGATAGCCGGCTTATCTTTCTATCGAATTTGGGGTGGAAAGTTCGAAGAAGAGGCGACATTATTCAGAGAAAGTCCTTCACAGTAGCATCAAAACAAATGGTACTCATTTTCAGTCACGACTCACAAGTCCTAGCTACACGTTATAGCGTTTAGGGTATGTCTGATAAGATGCATACCATTCTTGTCTATAACCCTCCACGTCACCAGTAGATGTAATCCAAAGACAAATTCATCTGATAATGCAGAACATTCGCCGTCTTTTTTGTTGTCTTTATAGAACACACAATCATTTAATGCTTTTCTTGTTTCTCGTCAGGATTGTAGACAGTATCTTTCTCTCTCTTTATTCTCTTTGATCCATATCAACAAAAATTCTACGTAACAGCGACTATAGACAGATAACATAAGCATATTGTATATTCTTTTAGTCAATTATTCATCATGATTGTCAGCCACGGAAACCGATCATCAAAGCCACTCTTGTTAGCGTCAGGTCGTGATCATCGATGCCAACTTTTGATAGGTAGTGCCCCATGGTACAAGTACCAATCAACAACTACGTGGGCTCAATCAATCAGTCAGTATCACATCATCAGAAATTAAGGAGCTGGAAACATTTGGCGTTACGCATTGAACCTCCCCGAGCACTTCAACCGCAGTCACCAAACCGCCCACTGCATTGGATCGTTGCCATTGGACCTCTGTTCAAAGGCTATTACTAGTTTACTACTAGCAGCTTGGCTGACCAGGGGCCAGGACTACCATCCTACTAGCTAGCTATACTAGGCTGTTCATGATGTGGTCTTAGGTTAGGCACTGAACAGAGTGCCATGTGAGGCCTTTATTGCTGTAGGGCGCGCACATGCTTCTGTTCTGTTTCGATGTGAAGTCACTTCCGAGCAGACCTGTCCAAATAAGCCCGGCCCGGCCCGGCCGGATACGGACCGATTAGATACGGGTTAACTAATTGGGTCCTATCGTACCGGCCCGTGGGTCGTGTCGTGCCGCTTATGGGTCAAGGTGCCGACTCAGTCACGGTATGACCGACATGGCTAACTAATCGGGCTGTGTCGTGTCGGCCCAGCACATTGGTCTCTCAAGCCATGTTGTACCAGCCTGGACACAATAAAGTCGTGCGTGTTATGCCGGACCCTACCATTGTTGCCACCACATCCGCACCCGGCCGCCGCCGTCGTCGTCACCTTCACGCCCAACCGTTGTTGCCATCTCCGCAACCGGTCGCCACCGCCGCCACCTCCCCCTCCTCCATCGTCGGTTGTGCCTGACCCGCACTGTGCATGCCGTGTCGAACCAGCCTGCTGAGGCGGGGTGCCGACCCAAGCATGACACACTCGGTTGAGCCGTGTTGGTCCAGCCCGAGTATAGTGTCATGTCGTGCCATGTCCGGACCAAACTAACAGTTTCGTATTTTGGGCTGGCCAGCCGGCACGGCCCATTTGGACAGCTCAGTTCTGATTCGTGGTTACAGTTGTGGTAACCCGAGGGAAGAAGGCATAAGTTGACCAACCGTCCGACGGTGGCATTCCATGCAAGCATAAGCATTCAGGCTCCGTAAATAGTAGAAAGTCGGGAACAGTGTAATGCAATTTATCTGACGGAACAAGCCCAACAGAAAAAGATACTGAGGTTGCTCACGCTGAACATTTCTTGAAGCATCAAATACCCGGAGGCTAGCGGTATGGTGAATATCTGACCAGATTGGCCTTTTTTTTTTATGTGTGCGTGTAACTACAGATTGGCAGACTAGCAGAAACGGCTGTCTAGAAAATGAACATTGTACCGGGACCTAAGGAGGAGAAGCGATGGCAGTACTGTTATCTAGTGCTGCTCATTTGTGTTCCTCAGGCTGTTAATGTTCCCAACCTCTTGAGTTTTGACTTTTGATTCACAGTTTCAACTTTCTCTCCTTTGCAGATTGAAGTTGCTCTGAAAATATTCTGAAAGGCGCTAAATTAGTACTCCCTCCATGTTTAAATATATGATGCCATGTAAGGTAATACATGACTACCGAGCGTCAAATAAATCTGAACGGAGGGAGTACAGCTGTGTAGACACACTCTGAACTAGTGCTTGCGCAGAAATAGCGCGGACAGACGGACTTCTGCAAAAGATCCCAAGTACAGGGATTAAATTTTGAAAAATCTACATCTATAGCACAACTTTGTGCTCGGTGCTAAAAAATATCACAAACAAAGCCTGGTTCCAACCAGTAGCATAGGACGCACGCAAATATCTCACTGTACCACTTTCGCCGACTCCCGTTACCCATTTTCGTTTAAATTAAAAAATTTACAACCTTTACCACGCGAGATGAGGAAAATACCCTCCGAAAATCACTTTGTTTCAGGAGTGGATTGTTCCACACTTGCTGCATTGCTGGCAGAACCGCTGCTCTTGGCGTACAGGCCGCTGTCTTCGTCGTGGCGGCCCCGTTGCAGGGCATGCGGCCTGGCCACGAGCAAGGCAGCTTCACGGCGTGGCTGTGCACCCGGCGGCCGCCCTCTCCGATGCACCATGCCTCCAACTCGTCGAACCATCAGGGGGTGGGCAAGCACAGCCGCGCGTCCGACTCCATCAACTGACAGCAGCCCGATCTCCCCGGCCCCATGGCACGGACGAACAGGCGCTCCACCGACGTGATCTCCTCCGTCTCCAGATCGAAGCGCGCGAGCTTCGCAAGCCCGCACGTCACATGCGTGCGCCAGCACACTGCTCCGTCGATGCACACGGGAGCGAAGTAGGTCGAACGCCTTCACGCCGCCGCTGCCCGGCGCGCGCGCCCTCCTTGCTGCCAGCGCTGGCCGGGCAAGCTGGACAAGGCCAACGGAGAAATCCTGGAGCTGTACCGCGGTGGAGGAGGAAGACGGCCCGGCGAAGGACAGCATGGTCGGACCGGAATCGGCCGTCGGCGCGAGCAGGAGGAAATCTTTGCTTCTCTCGCCGGCGACGCAGTCTATGGTCCGTGGGAGAGGAGGAGAACAGGGGGAGAAGGGCACTCGAGGGAGAAGAGGCATTTTGGTATTTTTTAGCTCTTTTACTGAAATATGGGTTGATCCTATTGTTTGGATTAATTATGATTTAATTATAGTACATTCGTTAGTATAAGTAGTATAATCGTAATTGCTCATGTCAGGATTATATACCCAAAGAGTAATATTTTCAACCCTACTTGAAAAAATCCACGATACTCTCACAAAAAATTATAAATATAAAGAAAAGTCTATTATACTTTTAATAAATCAACGATCAAATTTGATTTATACTACCACCATGTACTACTAGTGGAATATATCATAAAATTTCTCTTTTTTTAACCCCATCAGCCAAGTCGCCGAAAGTGGTATAATGAAAGTGTGGTATAGATGAGAGATCTGTGTCTCTCATGTGCTACTGGTTGGAAGCAGAATTTATTTGTGGTATTTTTTGTTGCTATATATGAAATTCTCTTAAAGTTTCGCAAGCTAAAAGTCAATTCACAGATGGATGAACACGCATGAAGTGAACGGTGTAATTCAAGAGGTAGCTAGGGAAGAGATCCAATTGCACTTTTAGATTACTGAAGCTAGCTGATCTGTCAGGACGTTAAGGTTTGGTTGGAACTAGGATTGAAGAACTTTTTTTTATTAATTAACTTTTTTTTAATTTTATTTTAAAATTAACTCTCGACGTACTTTATTTCCAATTCTGACCTCTTTGGTCACGCCACGGGTGGTGACGTGACAAAACAACACTGTTACACGCCATATTAAGTCACTTTTTGTCACGCCACTGGTTGTGACGTGACCAAATAACACTGTCACGCCACTTCCAACAGCGCGACAAGAGTTTAATACTCGTACTGCTGCCACACCTATAGAGCTTCATTTGAAGCTTCGACCTACAGACGGTGTACTCCTAACAGATCCTTCTCTTATCATCGGCTCGTTGGGGGCCTTGTCTATCTCACTGTCACCAGACCAGACATTGCTCATGTTGTTCATGTGCTTAGCCAGTTTGTCAGTGCTCCCACCTCAGTTTACTATGGTCATGTTCTTCGTGTGCTGAGATACTTGAGAGGAGCTGTGTCTAGACGTCTGTTTTATGCTAGTTCGAGTCAGCTCCAGTTTCACGCTTACTCTGACTCCACTTGGGCGAGTGATCCTGCTGATCGCTGATCTATCATCACTCAGATCTCTCTTGGTACTTCGCTCATTGCACGAAGTCCAAGAAGCGATCATGGTGTCACGCTCTAGTGCAGAGGCTGAGCTTCGAGCACTTGCCGCTACAACATCAGAGATCATTTGGTTTTGATGACTCTTGATTGATCTTGGTGTCCATTGTGACAATTCTACCCCTCTCTTTTGTGACAATACAAGTGTAATTCAAATTGCCAGTGATCCAGTCAAACATGAGCTGACAAAACACATTGGTGTTGATGCATCCTTCACACGATCTCATTGTCAGCAGTCGACCATCGCACTCAAGTATGTTCCCTCAGAGTTTCAAGTTGCAGATTTCTTCACTAAAGCTCAGACTCGAGAACATCATCGGCGTCATCTACTCAAACTCAGTGCATCAGATCGGTGTATAGTTGTGAATAGCAAAAACACCTCTCTCTATTATTCTAACACGTGCCACGGATGCGTGCAAGACTCGCCATTGCTCCACCGGAGCGCCCGGAGCTGGTGACATCGGAGACGCACCACGAGAGCCTCTGCCGCACGTATGATCGTCATAGTGCTTCGTGGCGTGACGACACCATAAGACATTTACAACCTCATGGACGACATTCGTACTATTCGTTAATGAACTTGTTACGTATGTCACCATAGTGGGAGTGGGCCCAGCGCGTCTATAGCGCATCGGAGGCCGCCATTCGCAGCCCAGATAGAACCCTGATGAGATATAAATTTTTTTGAAGCACATCTCGGCGGAGATGAAGAAGATAATAAAGAACTTGACATGTGGTCGTTCGACGGACGACGTCCTACGCATCGGGCACCAAGTGAGGGGGGCGTGCTCACCCGCTAGGTCACCATCACCTAGCGAGTCCCGCCGGCGTTGTAGCATTCCCCGTCAGTCATCCGCGGGCCAGATCGACGAGGAGATAAGTTATGTACAAATCTACATTGTGTTTTTTTGTTATACCTTATGTTGCACTAAAATCATGTCGTTCTCCCGCCGTAGGTCCGTTAGGATGATTCACTTCTACTGTCCGTGTTCGGTACACAGACTAGAGCTCCCCGTCGGTCATCTGCGTTGCACATCTGGGAGGTACGAGATTCGCAGTTCACGTCCTGAGTGTTTATTTGTACTAACATTGTTCTGTCTTGCAGCCTTCAATTGACCGTGGGGGTGACTGCCAGTTCACGACAACTGATGATGACGATACGGGCCTCCCAACGTATTAGGGAGCAAGACACGCGCGTCGTGGTGTGGGAATGGTAGATGTGGTTTGGCGCGTATCAGGCGTAGCTCCTCCGAGTTCGTTGTCCCATCAGACGCCCAAGGCCAGAGCTCATCTGGGTGGGTTAGCACCCCGTATGTCCAAGGACAGAGCTCATCCGTGTAATCGGAGTTCCAGGCATCGTACCCCGGGAGTGAATTTTTCGAGTCCGTCGCTCATGGCTTCTTCGGAGGTGTCCCCCAGGTCGGCATGACTCATCAGGACGATATGTACACTTATCAGACTCTGCTGAGCCAAACTCAGCCTACTGGTCTGTTGGGCCATGGGTAGGCTACGATAGCTACAAATTAAAATTTCTACCACGCAAACCAGGAAGCCAAACAAGTAGATGATCACAGATCGTTACCACCAGACGCGTAGAGCAGCAGAAGAAGGGTTGGAGCAGCCTGGTCCAACGTAGAGCGCATCGATGAAGTGGTCGTAGTCGATCGTCCAGCGTCCTCACGAGTCGATCGTCTCCCCAGCAACGTCAGTAGTTCCTTGTGAAGATCGCAGATCGTCCTCAAGCGCAACAGTCGCAGTAGCGCCTCTACGGTATCCACACGTCCAGGGAAGGAACAACCATGCGCAGGTGTGCTAGCACCAAGTTGCACGGTAGAGCTCTCAGGAAGATGGCGGCTAGGGTTTCGGTGGTGATTCACGCGTCCCTCCCAACAGCCTCATGCATCTCCTTATATAGTGCTCGTGACGGATCCTATCCGAACACGTTTGTCGAATCGTATTCGTACTGGTTTGTTCCAACCCGTTAAGTGTGTGACCCTATAGGTTCATGCGTAATCGGTTGTGACTCAGAAACCCTTTCCGATCACGAGTCGTAGCGGCTCCTAGCAGAACATAACGATTCCCGAATACACACAAATTATATCGGACGAACCTTAATGCAATATGATCTACGACCAGGTCCTCATCACTTACGACTGTGTCCTCATCACTTACGACGATTCAGATTTGGTCACGACCGACCAGTAATTCCTTACGACGTGTTACGACCACCTTAGACTACGTTCGACCGGCCTCGACTAGCTCAGATCTCCATACGACCAAATCCAGAATCGTCAACTAAGCGACTTACTCGTGTATACCCCTTTGCCTCACGATGTCCGGTTGAACTCCGGTGAGATGTTGTGTTATCCACGACTGCTCAATACTTTCTCGATCGAGTGTCTGATTACTTCACATGGTCGAACACTTCGACTACTAGTGGCATGGCCATGCACTTTCTTTATCGACCACAACGAGAGGCCCAGAGACATCTCTCTGTTATGTTAGGAGGGCAAATCCCATATCCGACCAAATACATTCCTCTGCATGTTTCATAGCATACCGAAAGCTACATTTATAACTATCCAATTCTGATTGTAGCGTTTGGCAACCCCTAAGAGTGCTATTACATATGTAGGAAACCATATCGATCTCGTGTCTAAGGATTATACATCAACATTGCTTGAGACCAACTAACGACACATAGAATCATAACAATCTCAATAATGTCTCAAGGTGGGTCTAATCCAACATCATGTTCTCTAACATGTGTCCATATTATTGGTTTGATATCTTCATATCCATGACCCGTGAAACATAGTCATCAACCAATACATATGCTAGTCTATTCATATGTGTCCTCATATGTTTCCGACCAGGGATCGTATAAGAATAATTATCGCAGAAATATAGAGTTTCACAATCAAGTCACATACTTGATAATCAATATTAACAATATTATTCTTAGAACAAGATAGCATTTTATCCAATATTATGAACATAAGGAAATATAATCATCTCTATGATTGCCTCTAGGGCATATTTCCAACATGGTCTACCTCCGCCCACTCAACGGTCTCCGTACCCCCTCCGAACCGACATGTAGCCTCTGGACTGTCTTACGTATCCCACGGGACATACTCGGCGCAAGACAAGGCTGCGCACGCGGACGCAGCCGTAGCAGGCAGAGAGCAGTAGCTCAAACGACTGAGCTATATTATGTCCCGTGTGTATGCGATTATGTTTGGGGATATTCGTATTCATAATTTGTTTTGTTATATTCGTACGCGTGTATATTGATATGCTCAATGGAGTTGCAATGCAAATTTACAGTGAACTTATCTATCTGCAAATTAAAACTGGTGTGTGTGTGTTTGTGAAAGCCTTTTTTCTTCTTTTTTTTTTTAAATACTTTCGAAGAGCTCGTGACTTGTGGTGCGGGAGTTCAGACTTCAGACATGGTCAGCAAGGAGACGGGTTTAGAAAGGCCAAAGCCCAGGAGCCCCAACAAACCCAAACAGAGAGCTCTCCGCCTAGCCCATCATCTGCTCCTTGTCCCGACCTAGCCGCCGCCCCCACCATGTACGGCGTCGGCGGCGGCGGCTTCAACGCGCCCTCCACGGCCTCTGGCCGGCGCCGCAATCAGGACGAGGAAGAGGAGGAGGAGGAGGAGGCAGGCGAGGGCCGTGTCCTCGAGGCGTGGGAGCGCGCGTACGCGGACGAGCGGTCGTGGGAGGCGCTGCAGGAGGACGAGTCGGGCCTCCTCCGCCCCATAGACACCAAGACGCTCGTCCACGCGCAGTACCGCCGCCGCCTCCTCCTCCGCTCCGCGGCCACCGCAGCAGCCTGCATCCAGAAGGGTCTCATCCGCTACCTCTACGTCGTCATCGACCTCTCCCGGGTTCGTTCCTTCGTGTCATCTCCTATTTGATCTCTTCCTTCGGTTGGTCACTCCGTCGAGCACCTGGTGAGCGTGTGTTTGTATGAGCCCGGGTTAGTTGCTTGGGATCCCTGGGATTGGCGAGCAATGCTGATCGTGCCGATCTCGATTTGTTTTGTCGAAAAACAATAGCTTGTGCCGAGAGTGATCTGGTGTTGTTGCCCATGGGCTGTCGATTTGGTTCCCGTACGATGTGGACTGAGGCAGGATTGGTGAAGTGATGACTGGTGAGCAGCTGAGCATTGAGCTAATGCTTTGGGTTGTTTCGTATGCTAGTAGTGTCACTGAGCATCTTGCGGTTCGTATGCATGTCTGCGTCCATAGCTGTGTTTCATTTTGTGTGTAGAAAGAACTAGGTACCCTAGACGGTCTCATTTGTGTCCTTTAGCCGTTTATTCCAGGTCAGAGTTTCTTCTCCATGTCAATGATCCGATGAGGGCTCGTGCATACCTGGCCAGCTTGCCTTCCTGCTTAGGTGTTCTGATTTTAATTCCACAGTGTGGGTGTTGTAATAGGTGGATATCAGGGCAATTACTGGAATCTAGCCATTGTTGATATGGCAATAATCAGGGCAGAATCAGAAACTAAATGAATGTGATGCCAATCATTTAATGGAAGGAAATTAGTCAACCAAAATTAAAGTCATATATAGTTTTTATTACAAATAATATATTTTGTATGATTTTACAATAATAATAGTTTGGCATTTTTTAAAAGGGAAATTTTGTTTTTGCCGGATGATGTCCTGATATTTATTAAAAAAAGGTCCGGCTTAATGGCAAAAACAAAATTTCCCCTTTTAAAAAAATCTGTGCTCAAGTGGGATTTAGACCCGGGACGCATGATATTGACATATTAAGCTTCCACCACCTCAACTAGAAAGCATAAGCACAGTTGTGTTAGATGCTTTGATTTTTGAAGATGACCATTAGAGGCCTGCTCATCTAAAATCCTGAGTTCCTGACATTCAACAGGGGCAGGAATAGGCAGGGGCGGAGCCAGCGCCGGCCCACGCCTCGGGCCGGCCCAGCATATGTGCCACCAAGCCTCAGATTTACACAGTAAATTTTTTCTTTTTAGCTGCAAGTTTTTGGCTGGGCCTCGGGCCATGGCCTGAGAGGCCCGAGGCCCAGCTCCGCCCCTGGGAATAGGGTTGCAGGAAAAGCAAGTAGTTCATCGATTATTGTTGCAAAATTGCTCTGTAGATCACCCCCGTATACAGGCACAAAAGCTATACTAATCTAGTAATCTTTCACATTAGCGGATAAATAGTGAAAGACAGGAATTCTATTAATTAGGCAAAGAAAATATGGTATACTAATTTTGTACAGATGCATACCCATTTCACATAATAGATGGTCCTACTCTTTGTACACAAGAATTTGTAATGGGGAGTTTGGGTTGAATTCCTGCACATGCAGGTCTCACGTGTAACATGCATGCAAGTTTCAGTTGTAACTAAGATTTTATATTAGCTAAATATTAATATATTTGTCAATTTTTTAAAGAGAGGTAGAGAACCATTCATTTTGTTTGGATCGCAACCAGTGAGTGGTTGTTCTCCATTGTTGAATTAAATAGCCTGCTCATGGATTTCTTTGTTACCTGTGCACTAGGACTTGTGAAAATAAGATTCTAGAACATACTGCGCTATGAGCCACCTAAAAATGGAATATCACAATTTAGACCCACCTCCCTCTAGGTTCGTGCTCATAGCAATTTTCTCTCAGGCTTAGTTGAAACTTAAGAGGAGTGTGAGGTTCTTCATTGTCAAGAGTCTGAAGAATAGTGTCTTGATTGATTGTGTCTTTTTTTTTATGCCATAAGAGAAGGGTGCTGTACTGCTCCAATATTACTTACCGTAGCGAGAAAAAGGTTTTCTGTTGGTTTGACAAAACTATATATGTTTTGTGCATGCATTTTATGGAAAATGTTCATTTTTTATATACTTTTTCTCTTCACCACCCTTTCCTTTGGTTGTTCCAGTGATAACCGGTAACCTTATATTTTGGCATCCATATACTGCCTATTTAATGATCGTGCTGCTCAAAATTGGTTGCTGGTAAATATTTTTCTTTGTTGGAAATTGTTGATACACTGTTCACAATTCTTCTGTTACTTCTTTGCATTCTCTTCTAATCACCTGTTCCCCTGGCTGTATTTTGATCATGTAGGCAGCTTCAGAGATGGATTATCGCCCTAGTCGAATGGCTGTTGTTGCAAAATGTGCCGAGGTGTTCATAAGGGAATTCTTTGACCAGAATCCCTTGAGCCATGTTGGGCTAGTGACGATTAAAGATGGCATTTGTCATCGACTTACAGACATGGGAGGGAGTCCAGAGTCACAGATTAAGGCATTGATGGTGAAGCTCGAGTGTTTTGGTGATTCATCTTTGCAGAATGCTCTGGAACTTGTCCATGGTTATTTAAACCAAATTCCTTCATATGGTCACAAGGAAGTATTAGTTTTGTACTCCGCCCTGAATACATGTGATCCTGGTGATATCATGGAGATAATAGAAAAATGCAAGAAATCCAAAATTAGATGCTCTGTTATTGGGCTTGCTGCAGAAATTTTCATTTGCAAATATCTCTGTGAAGAGACTGGAGGATCCTACACAGTTGCACTGGATGAGGTGCTAAAATATGCTTGTGCTTTTACCTTTTATTATTCAATTATTGTCAAGATGAATAATGTTTCCTTTCTTTTTGCAGTCCCATTTCAAGGAATTACTGCTGGAACATGCTCCTCCACCACCTGCAATTGCAGAGTATGCTGCAGCTAATTTGATTAAGATGGGTTTTCCGCAGAGGGGAGCAGAGGATCTTGTCTCCATCTGCTCTTGTCACAAGAAAATAAAGCCTGGGGCTGAAGGTTACATATGTCCTAGATGCAAAGTTAATGTATGCGAGCTTCCAACAGAGTGTCGAACTTGCGGTCTAACACTAGTGAGTTCTCCGCACCTGGCAAGGTCCTATCATCATCTTTTCCCTGTAGCGCCATTTGATGAGGTGTCCTCCGTGCACCCAAGTAAACTTGGTCAAAAGGGAGGGCAAAGTTGTTATGGCTGCCAGCAGAACCTTATTAACCCTGGTATGCTTAAACATATCAAAGCTCATATATGCTACTTTTTCATTATGATTCATCTTGATACGAGGAAATATCTTTAATGTCCTTGCATTTAGTAGCAATTATTATGTATATCTTGTGATACTTTTTATTTATTCTATTCATTATCATTTCCTAGTGAAGTGTGACCACTGGCTTTATTTCATTAACAAAACAAAGTGGCATAGCGCGAAGGGGAACATACCAAATGAGAACTAGCCTTAATTTCTTTCTGCAATTAAAGCAATCTGCTGTTAAAACATAGCTTAATTCTGCCGTTTTGAGAGCAAGCGAAGCCATTAGTTCCGATAGCAATTATGTGGGCATTACATTCGTCCCTTCTCAACTCATGCTTCTCTTTCCTGTGACTTTCTTTTACTGTTTTTTGTTTCTGTGTTATGCTGGTGTCTTATATGTTGCAATCACCAGGTTCATTGACTATTTCTTCAATATCCTTGCAGATAGCCAATCTAGTCTCCATGTTCGCTGTCCAAAATGCAACCAGCGCTTCTGCCTTGACTGTGATATTTACATCCATGAGAGCTTGCACAATTGCCCTGGTTGTGAGAGTCAACGCAATTTCTCTTCATAGAGATGCCATCGTGTGCATTGTTCAGGTGTTAGGGGCTGTTTGCTTTGCAGCCTGGCTGCTTTTTGCCTGGCCGGCAGTGGAACCTGGCTGCTGCCGGTTGGATGTTTGATTTGTTTCCTGCGTAACCTCCCAGGCCAGGCAGCAACGAATTCTCAGGCGTTCAAAACAAGCGACTGGCTCCAGACAGCTCTAATCCACCGTTTATAGTTTTGATCCAACGTTCTATTTTCTATTCACCAATTTCAGGCACAGACTTCTAACCAAACAACTCATCTTCAGGTTTGCCTGGCTAAGCAAAAATCATCTACTTTTCAGGCTATCTTCAGGCATCATTTTTTCTCAAGCATGAAATTCAGGGCACCAACCAAACAAGCCTTTAATCTTTTTCCGAGTCAAAAGAGAGCTATGCATATTGCAAGCTTTCTCGTACACTGACATTGACGACGATGCTGTTTGATGATTAAACAGTGTACAGATAATATAATGCCCGTCATCCTTTAGCTGACCCGTCTTGTTAGATTGGGTTAGCTAGTTAAGCTATTGATACCGAACAGAGGTCGAGGAGTTGAAAGTATGGCATTATGTTGAGACGAGACGTTAAAATTTTACAATGTGACTGGAAACTTTTAACTCTTGCCATTCTGAAGCAAGATATATTTGTCAGTATGGTGATGTGTACGAGCATAGGATTATTATTTGAGTGGGCTTCACTTCAGATGGCAATATACCTGAGCTCCTATCTGGAATTCTGGATGAGGCACAGTTAAGAGGCCAAAGCACGCACCCGCACCCTGCAGGTTGTTGCATTGCCTCTTGTCCTTAATTGCAGAGTTGTCAATGTAAGCAATTACCTCGCCTTCTTAACTGCAAAAATTGTCAATGTAAGAGAATACGGAGTCACTTCATTTTAGAAGTACCATATTTTTCAAAAAGAAAAAGAAAAAAAAAGAAAAGATGGAAGTACTATGCAAAACTAGTCGCGAGGCTGGAAAGAGCATGGTGTTGCTAAGCCGAGCTGGTGCTGATGCTTTTCCCTTCGCCATTCTTGACTTTTTGAAGGGGAGTCAACATAAAAGCGAGATTTGTAGTGCGGGCTTTTGCAGACGCAGTTTTTCAAAGGGATTGCTCCTTAGTCCTTGCACCTTTTCTGTGACGAGGAGTGGCCTCAAGTTCCTGTACATGCTATGATACAAGTTATTTTGGCTTCCAGAGACAAGTTGTCAACACCTTGTAAAGTGACTGGATGGCAACGTTACACGTAAGGTTGTCATAATCTCAATTCTAATCATATGGTACGATCCTACACCCAGATTGACCGGACTGATCTGATTCTACGGTAGAATCTTAATTTAGTAGAATTTTAATATTATTACAATTCTAACATTTTTTTGGCAGAATTGTGATAATTTTTTTTCCAACAGTCCTATCCGACTCTAATGATTTATTATAAATAATTATTTGGATATGTCCCTTTCATTGTAAATTTTTACTTCTTATTTATGCATATCTATTATAATTTGCATAAATAACAAACGATCTTTCCTTTACACTATATTTTAGTAAACAAAAGTTATAAAAGTACAGTTTTAAAATATAGAAGTGTCAAAATACAAGATAGATTAAAAAAATATTTATTTGATAGAATCAGATAGGATTTTAGATTCTACGTCGATCCTATGATTCGCTATTCTGCTAAACAACAACCTTAGTTACCTGTGCACCACAACTACTGCATGGTCCAGTTGGATCTTGGTAGCCCTAAGAAAAAGTTGGAGGGAATCAGCTTGGAGCGCATGCAGCCATGGAGGTAGAAATGGAATACATCACGATGTCGATGGCAGGAGTGCTTGCCATTGCCAGTGCTCGACGCGCGCTGTGCACTCCATGCAACCGAACTTTTTTTCGTGTGCCAAAAGTGTGCCGATCATGATCCCGTCCAACTATATGATGATGTGGTCCGGCACCGTGGGGCATCGATCGCATCGAGCTCGTGCAATGATACTGGCCTGGACTTTGCTTCGGCTTGGAGAGACAACGGCATGATTGCCATCATGCAATGCTGCTCCGGAGCTGCAGGTTCTGTTGCTACACAAAGGCAGTATGCTCGATCGATCTCCTCTCCTCTCCTCTCCTCCTTCAGGTCTTCAGGCTGGTCGCCTGATGCCAACCTGATGGAATGTTTTGTACGATCGACGATTTCCTTTAGCCACTGTGATGATCGGCCAAACACTCGACCGTCTCCCTTGCAAAACAGTAGCTGCGACAGCAGCTCCATGGCTGACGCCAGCACTCGATCTGCGAACCAACATTTTTTTTAATGGTGTAGTTGGTTAGAATTCAGAGCGTAGAGGTGGTTTTTCTTTGTATAAATTGACTAAAAGCTGGCCAAATTTATAAAATCAGATGCAGAAAGGTGTGGTTTCCCGGGACGCCCCTTTTTAAGCCGTAAGTTTACCAACAGGCCGGATTCGCTTTCTAGCACGAAAGTTCATGCTGCTTTACGGTAGAAATCTTCAGCATAAAAAGGCCTACTAGTTTATACACTTTGGAGCCATGCTCGCTTTGCAATTTGCAACACCCAACAGAAGCTCATCAATGTAGCAGGTGCAGTATCCTTTTCCGATCACATCAAACCACATCTCTAATTAACGCGATACGGTCCAGGTCTTTTCAGAGTATAATACGCGTGGATTTATTTGTTTTCTGCACAACAGTGCGGACGAGCTTTCAGTTCAGCTAATGGCGAGAAGAACAAATCATAATCTGGTATAAGCACAATAGAATTCAATATATAGCGCAGTCGGTGCATCTCGTGCGCCATTATGATATATTTTGTTCGTCGAGCTCAGCTCACTTAAGCACTGAAGGAGACAATCGAACGACTGTATTTTTTTTCGTGTAATGATACGGTTAGTTGTTCACCTACATGTACTTGTAATATCGGTGATGAAGCCCAACTTGCAGAGCATCCTACCTAGCTAGCTACCAACTCAACCAGCCGGAAATTTAAATCCCATTTATTTGGTCATTTCATTTCCTGAATCGACAGGATGACAACCTATTCTGCTACTGCTTCCGCCAGTGAATTTTTTATGTATTAATTAACCTTTTTTAATTTTATTTTAAAGTTAACTCTCGACGAACTTTATTCCTAATTCTAATCTCTTTGGTCACGTCACCACCCGTAACGTGACAAAATAACACTGTTACACCAGCTCGTATTTGAGCAAATTCTTGTCACGTCACGACCAGTGGCGTGACAGTGTTGTTTGGTCACGCCACGACCAGTGGTATGACAAAAAATGCTATTTAGCGGACTTATCCTATGGCGTGACAGTATTGGTGTCGTGACTAAAGGAGTCAGAATTGAAAATAAACTTTGCCGGGGGTTAACTTAAAAATAAATTTTTAAAAAAGGATTAATTAATAAAAAAGTTCTCCGTCAGTCAGTCGAATGCAGTGGCGGATGCAGGTGGTAATTGTGGGGTCAACTGACCCCACATGTTTTTGCAATATAGCCTTATTTCTATTGATAATTTCATATAAATCTATAAAATTCCTAAGATGTTAAAGTCATTGACCCCATAGGATATTTATCCTGGCTACGCCACTGATCGAATGTGACAAGAAACACCTTATACATCCTAATCCCCATTTTAATTTTTAGCCCGTTAGTACATGACAATACCATAATATACCTATTTAATACAATGAAATTTTAAAGGGAAAAGCAATTGAAATTACGTAGGATTCCTTTAAAGC
The DNA here is from genome assembly GCA_036346405.1 of Phyllostachys edulis. Classification (NCBI taxonomy): domain Eukaryota; kingdom Viridiplantae; phylum Streptophyta; class Magnoliopsida; order Poales; family Poaceae; genus Phyllostachys; species Phyllostachys edulis. The sequence continues at coordinate 27,857,374 of CM070551.1, forward strand.
ACGAGCAATTTGCCATGCGGCTATACAACTGTTAGATAACTAGTGGTTTCACTAAGATTGAAAGTACGCAGGTGTTTATCGGTGATCTTCTGGTCCATTGTTGTCGGATCACCTTGTACCGTAATACTACCTCGTTCTTTTACTTTTCAGACATCGACATAACCTCCGGTATACGGCTTTGACCACTATTTTTTTTTCTAATAATTTGTTAGTTAAAATTATAAAAAATGATAATGATGTGAAAGTATTTTTCATGACAAATCTACAAATATTATTTCTACATGACAAATCCATATACTTTAGAATATATTAGAGGTCAAAGTTTAAAAAAGTTGACTGCATGCCTTCTAATATGACGTGTAAAAAAGAACGGAGAAAGTATACATTTTTAACACAATGAATTTTGAAAAGGAAAAAAACAAGTGAAATTAGGTAGGATTCCTTTAAGCACAGGCAATTTGCCAGGCGGCCAGACAACTGTTACACTCTGGATAGCTAGCGATTCGCTAAAACAGTAAGCACGCGTACAACTACCATGTGATCTTTTGGCCCGTTACTATTGGATCGATATTTTTTTTAAATAATCTATTTTTTATTTAAAATTACAAAATTATACATGTAATTTTTTCACAAAATTATACTTCTTTCGCCGAACCGTTCGGCGACCGGCTCCAGTCGCCCAACAGCCAAGCGACACCAATACAGTAGCTGTACCGTTGGGCGACAGAGATGAAGTTGGCTAATGGTCGGACGACAGGTTCTCTCACCCAACCGGTAGGCGATTGCATCTCTATCGCCCAACGGTTCGACGACAGGAGGCTGGTTTTTTTATATTATTTAATCCTTTTTAAAAATATTTGAAAGTTAATCCTTCTCGAACTATCCATAACTGTAGGACCGGAAAGGCGACTAGAGGGGGAGGGAGTGAATAGGAGCTTAATCAATTTTTCTTTTAAGATTGGATTCAACATATATTTCACTTCAATAGCTATGAGAGCTATGAAGATCAATAGATAAGTACAGTGGAAGACTTATGCTGAATCCACTCCAAACCCCCAAAAGAAACGACTAAAAACACAAAAAATGTGCTGATGAACAGTGCCGGTTGTACCAGATGAACAGTGTCGGTCGTACCGTAATTCAAAACAACCGGATGAACAGTGCCGGTCGAACCGCGGTGAACAGTAAAAACATGCAAATGAATAGTAAACAGCCTAAAAACGAAATAAAAAATTGGCGTAACTTTTGATCCGCAACTCCAAACTTCACAAAACTTGAAACACACCTTCCTAAGGATGTCAAGAATCTATTCTATGCGACGATCGTGAAGATCCTTACCAAAATTCTGACCTTTTTCCGTTCGAACGAAGGTTGCTCCAAAAACTGAGTCAAAACCAAAATATGATTAAATACTTGCTCGTGGATGATTGATGATCAAGATGATCTTAGATGGTCTTCCACATGTCACAGCAAGTAAAATCAACACAAGAACTCAAGGAAAGGTCATCAAATCATCAAAAACACAAAATCATCAAAGAGGAAGAGTAAGAACAAGGATAAACTCATCTTTGAGAAACTTGTTTGGATTGATTCGAAATAGATAGATGTTTACAATCACTCCATCTTGAAAGACAAAGCTCAACCCAAGAGCATACAATCAAATCCACTCCCTAGAACCCTAACCTCTCCATATTTCTCTCCAAAACCCTAAGACACCAACTAGGGTTATGAAATGCAAGGGTTGAGGGCTGTTGGCCAGCACCCTCTCCTATTTATACTAGATGCTAGCATCTAGAGAATATTTCAATTTGGGCACCTGTTAAGCCCACACACAAACGGATTTAACTCACGCACGTATCTTAAAACGCCGTCATCATCTTCTCTTGATCTAAACCGCTTCTCCTTGCGTCGTATTGCGCCGCGGTTTAGTCAAAAGGTCACCAAGGCAGTATTTAGGTGAAATTATCAAAATACCCCTTCTCTATCCTTCTCCGAATACCGAGTCCAATCTTGGTGAAGCAATCGCCTGCTTTGCCACATGTAGGTTGATCAATGGCTCTCATCATGTCGGCAAGTCTCTCCCGTTCAGCTCCCGCCGAAACCACCATGGCACTTGCACCGACCCTCACGCCACTTGATCCAACCAGTCGCACCAAACTGCCCGTTCGGTCATCCTTGTCCATTCTGCGCCATGCTTGAGTCCATTGACCTCACCTGGCATCCTCGATCGTTCTGAACCTCAACTCTCCAAGCTTAGTCCCGATCATCCTCGCCGTTGACCGTCGTTGACTTCCAAGCAACCTGAACAACAATAGACCAAGAAATCGATTCCGGGAATAAGTTCTTCACAACTTGACCCACGTTAGTCAAAACATGCATCATGCAACACATATGCACTGAAGCTCATGAACTTGACCTATCCCAAAGCAAAATCTAAAAAATGGCCGACAATCACCACACAAACAAGATTACTACTAGCCATGTTACGGCAGTACTACTGTCTTCATGGTCGTCTGCAGCTCAATAACTGTGGTATACGCTTCTTGGAGAAACCCAAAATTCTCAAAAACATCTTCTCTAGAAAATACGTACTGCTCCAACCCGGTATTACCGCACCGCGGTACTACCGCCATTCAACTTAAGGTCGTGAGTAGTTACTGCAGTAGTACCAAGAACTTACTTGCTTGGTACTACCGATTATCCTGACACTTTGCTGAAACTTCAATTTTGACAAAACTTCAAAGCAATTGCCAATTGTCTCATCATCGCAAGATCATGAGTATATCCCCATGATATCCACAATCTCCCCCTTGATGAACACATTGACAACTTTCCAAAAATGTAAGTTTTGATGTTTGAAACGAAAAGAACTCACGATTTCGCGCAAAGGCACAGCTTGGTCTAAAGACAAGAGAATGCAATGAAAGTGACCAAGTTGGCTTTAGAAAGTATCAGTAAGTGAGATAAGACAGAGGATAGCAAGAAAGCTTCAAATTCCAGAGAAGAGTAAAAAATCTCACTTAAGGTCCATATGAAAGAACAATTGTTCAATTTGACCTTTGATCATTGTGAGGAACCAAGAAATGCAAATGAGATGCCCCCCTCACTATGATCATCCTGAAAATTTTATTTTCTCCCTACTTCTTCATTTTTACCATTTCTCCCCCTTTGACAATGGATTCATCAAGGTACATAGAAGAAGATAGAGCATGAATGACATGGAATGGCTGCAATTTATTCATTTTTAGCAAATGGAGCCATGAAAATTATCCAAAAGGACTCTACAAGTATTACACCAAGCCATATTATGTGAAGTAGCTATTTTATATCATGGCAAATCATATAAAGCAAAGCTAACACCAAATGAGCAATAATATGAGATTAAATGATCGTTTAGTATGACAAGGTGTTCAAGATCATAGTTTAGCCAAAGGTATCAAAAAATGAGTCAACCCATGTCAATAAACTAAATGGAACCAAGAAGCTATAAAAGAGTCAATTTAGAGCGCTATGAGTTCAATGTTGAATCAATTTGTTCAAGCACTTTGAAATTTAGCACATTTAGCACTTGCTAAAATTTATTTTTGGTTTTATCTTAGCAAAGCAAGTTCTGGACCAGGAGCCATCCACAACTGCCTCCTAAGCTTCAACCAATTCTCACAATTTATTTTCTTAGCCTTGTGCTAGATCTCAAGTCGTGCCGCAACCATCCCAAGCAAGAAGCTTAAGAGAGTGGTCTAGGTCATCCAAAACTCCCCCCTGAGTTCATGCCTAGTGCAATGGTAAGCCATCTCATGAGAAAGAATTGGTGAGATCTGTTTTTTCGCACAGAAGAGATCATTTTTCATTGGCTGACTTAGGAACTAGCATTGCTCAGTCTAAAACTCAAATTAGATTCAAGACTTAACTTAGCCTATTTGACATGGCATGAATCATGAGAGGATCACTACGGCAAAACTAGTCACCAGATCCAACAAGTCATGTTATAATTCAATTTTCTTACAATTAAAAGAGCTAGCATGGCAAAAGCTAAGCTACACATGAAAAGTTATGACAAATCTAGCAAACTAGCACAAGACATGGCAAGGTATAAAGCATGAAATTATGTCACATAAGGATAATAATCAAGGCTCCATGATCTTATATTACAATGCAAGTTGCTGATTTTAAAATGCAATATGGTACAATGAATGCAAAAGATCAAACTCCCTGTCAAAACAGGCCAAGAGGACTAAAAACCCCCAACTCTACCCGCAAAGAAGCAAAACGAGAAGAATCAAGAGCCTTAGTGAAAATATTCGCAACCTGCTGCTCAGACTCTACAAAGTGAAGCACAACATCACCCTTCTCTACATGGTCTCTAAGGAAATGATATCGAATGTCAATGTGCTTGGTCCTAGAGTGCTGCACTGGGTTTTTGGCAATGTTTATGGCACTAGTGTTGTCACAGAAAAGATGAACACTATCCAAAAACAACCCATAATCCCGCAGAGTAGACAAGATCTAGAGAACCTGAGAGCAACTACTGGCTGCAGCTACATACTCTGCCTCGGCAGTGGATTGTGCAACAGAGAACTGCTTCCTAGATGACCAAGAGATGAGAGAGGTGCCTAAGAAGTGACAAGTGTCAGAAGTACTCTTCCTATCCACTCTACACCCCGCAAAATTAGCATCAGAAAAAGCCAGAATAAAGAGAGCAGAATCAGAAGAATACCAGAGTCCAAAATCAAGAGTGTCCTAAAGGTACCTGAAGATACGACGCTCTGCTTGACGATGTGAGGAACAAGGGGAAGCCTGAAATCGAGCGCACATACACACACAACAAACTGTATGTCCGGTCTCGACGCCATGAGGTAGAGGAAAGAGCCGATCATGCTGTGGTACTCCTTCTGGTCCACGGGCTCTCCATCCTCATCAGGATCCAGCACGGTAGAAGTGGCAATGGGAGTAGACATTGGCTTGCTGCTTCCCATGTCGAAGCGCCAAAGAAAGTCCTTTGTGTACTTGCTTTGATAAATGAAGGTACCTTCTTTTAGTTGCTTGACTTGAAGGCCAAGGAAGAAAGTCAGCTCACCCATCATACTCATTTCGAATTCCCTGCTCATAGAATCTGAAAATCTAGATACCAAGGCATGAGAGGAACCACCGAATATGATGCCATCCACATAAATCTGAACCAGTAAAAAGTCACTGCCATGCCTGAGAGTGAACAAGGTTTTATCTACCATTCCTATTTTAAACTCATTCTTAATCAAGAAGCTCTTAAGCCTATCATACCAACCTCTAGGGGCTTGCTTCAATCCATACAAGGCTTTAGAGAGCTTAAACACATGGTTTGGGAACTTGTGATTTTCAAAACCAGGAGGTTGCTTGACAAAGACCTATTCTTATATGAAACCATTAAGGAAAGCACTCTTGACATCCATTTGAAAAAGCTTAAAACCCTTAGAAGATGCAAAAGCTAGCAAAATACGAATGGCTTCTAATCTAGCTACAGGAGCAAAGGTCTCTTCAAAGTCTAAGCCTTCTACCTGGGAATATCCTTGAGCTACAAGCCTAACCTTGTTGCGAACTACCAACCCATCCTCACTTTGCTTATTTTTGAAAATTCATTTTGTTCCAATTACATTGTGATTAGGTGGAGGTTCAACTAAGGTTCAGACTTGGTTTCTTTCAAAATTTTCAAGCTCTTCATGCATGGCATTAACCCAAGAGGAATCAGATAAAGCATAGGTGACATCTCGGGGTTCAAAAGACGCAACAAAAACAGAATGTGCATGAGAATCTGGAAAGATAAACCTGGAGCGAGTAACTCGTTCACGGAGATCCCCAATCATCTGCTTTGGTGGGTGTCGTCGCTGAATATGAAGAGGAGGTTCTAGTGCAGATGTGGCCTCTACCTCATGAGCTGTGGAGGTAGGAGTAGAGCCACTCGAAGCACCGGTGAAGGTGGGAAGAGGCTGCTCTCCTGAAGCTGGAGAAGTAGAAGCAGGCTCTCCAACCATCTCAGGAGTGCCTAGAGGATGGATTGGGTCCTCATCCTCAGAGTCGTCGTTGACGAAGATACTCTCTTGATCACTAAGGATCTGTGTACCAGGACTAGCCTCATCAAAAGTGACTTCACAAGTCTCAACAATTTTGTTAGTATCCAAATTAAATACACGATAGCCACGAGAATGAGCAGGGTATCCAAGGAAAATGCTATCATAACATCTAGATTCAAATTTATCCAAGTTGCCATGTTTAAGAATGAAGCATTTGCAACAAAAAATCTTGAAATGAGAGACTCTAGGCCTATGACCAAATCTAAGCTCGAAGGAAGTCTTGCCTATGACAAATCTTAAGAACACCCTATTGGACACATAGCAAGCAGTAGAGATTGCCTTAGCCCAAAATCTCCTAGGTGTGCTGTGTTCATCTAGCATGGTCCTAGCCATCTCTACAAGGGTTCTATTCTTCCTTTCTACAACCCCGTTTTGCTGGGGAACTCTAGGTGATGAGAACTTGTAGAGTCCTCTTGGATAATTTTCATGGCTCCCTTATCTAAAAATAAATAAATTGCAGCCATTCCATGTCTTTCATGCTCTATCTTATTCCATGCACCTTGATGAATCCATTATCAAAGGGGGAGAAATGGTAAAAATGGTAAAAACAAAAAAGTAGGGAGAAAAATGAAATTTTCAGGATGATCATAGTGAGGGGGGCATCTTATTTGCATTTCTTGGTTCATCACAATGATCAAAGGTCAAATTGAACAATTGTTCTTTCATATAGACCTTAAGTGAGATTTTTGACTATTCTCTGGAATTTGAAGCTTTCCTTAAGGTGCAGAGAATCTATATGTGAACCATATATAAGACCATCATTTTAACTGAGCGTAAATACATATATGGATTGAAAATCTTTTTGTGGATTGATAACCTTTGACACTTCAGCGTATATATCCTTCATAAACAACTGCACAATATTTCCAAGCCTTGCCCGAGAGGTGATACATGTTATTGGATGCCTTTATAATGAAGCTGGGAATAACACAGAAGAATTGAATGCGAAAAGACGAGGAGACTTAATGTTGCAAATTTAAATAGACTTTATAATGAACCTGGGAATAACACGATACATAGGGTTTGGTTACATGCATAAGAAACAGCATCATGCATGATGCAACAAACTGAAGTACTCCTACGATACATACGCGTCTTTTTGGAATAGAAATAGATTCGGCCTTCGACGAGGGACTAGTACAGAATGGCCCGACCTACTACATGGACCGGGGCCATTTTCCCTTCCTTACTAGTTCAGCGTTGAACTCCTCGCTGGCCTCTTTGGCCTTGGCCGCCATTTCCCTCTTTTTCTCGCGCTTCCTCTCGCGAGCCTTGCTCTCCCTGCGCCTGCATGCCTTGAGATGAGCTTTCGTCTCCCGACGTATGCGCTCGTTTTACATAAACATTACGTGCAACATACTATACATGTGCTATGACAGTACGTACATCAAATGAAAATTGGGTAGTAGCAGAACAGTTACATAAACAATACAAAGTACAGATGACAATGTACACTGATTTGCAATTTTGGTCCCACTTTGCACACTCGAAGAAGTGGCACCGCAAACCATGCCGGTGCCTACTCCTTAGCTAGTGCCTTGCATCGTCTGGCTGTGTGGCCCTCTTGGCCGCAGCGTCTACCCAATGCCCCGGCTTGCGCTTCGTCCATATCATTGGTAATACGACGACTTGCCGACGACCCTTACCACCCTTCAACATGTCAACATCCGAAATCCATGTCCTATTTGCAATATCCAAGGTGGCGAAGTTACCCACAATCCTGAACCCCTAAGCTTGCCAGTCCACGCCTGCGCCACCCTCTCCTTCAAGAAGTACTTGGACACAAAGTTCGAAGGGTCCATATGCACAATCCCGCATGTGGCGAGGACATGAGAACATGACTTGTTGTCGGGACCCAAAAATGCAATTCTGGACCCTCTGTGTATACTGCACTAGTCCAGAATCACGCTAGTGCACACAGTGGCAACATCAGTGAAATATCATTTCCATATACAAAGATGACTAATAAATAGGCAAATAACAATAAATATCAGAGTAAAGACCTTAAGGTCAAAGCTTACAATTATTGCCTCAGAAGGCGAAAAGCTCAAAGAAGCTGCAACAGAACGTAGCAGGATAACTTCAGTGAAGCCCATCCATATGACCACATGCAATCGGCTGGGGTAGCGCGACCTAGTTCTCCACAATCCTTGAAGTAGACCTTGTTGACTGACGACCCCTTCACTTCTGCTTGATTTATTAAAGCAAGCATGAGTACACAACCGTACTCGCAAGTCATACCAAAGAATGCAATGTATAGATGCAGGTTTATTCCAAAGGAATGGCTTCTGTGGTTCTTTTGTAGAAATGCAAGATTTGCAATTTGAATATGAATAATAGATTGAAAGCATAATTCAAAACAAATAGACAATAATAATTTAACAGTTATTTTCACAAAGACACAGCCTAAACAGGTTATTCACATAGCCATATGACTTAGGTCACACAGCTCCCTTCCTAAGGTTTTTATGAAAATCTACCCCTTGTGTGAAATCCCTGAGCATGTCTAGGACCGCGGACGCGGCTATTCGAATAGATTGATTTAACACTCTGCAGAGTTTGTACACTTTACCCACAAGATGCAATCAACTGGATCAGAGCTGATCACAACAAAACCTTTCAGAAACTTCATCTCAAACATTGATACTCCCAGTGAGCTTACAAACCGTCAGACAACCCCACACAGGAAGTCAGCCCAACACACACCGTTAGACAGAGAAGCGGCGAACCGTCCCGCAATGTGACTACTTGGTAGCACACCTCCACCCATGCAACACAGCCTAACATACTACCTGAATAATCAATGTCAAGAATCCATAACTTACTAAGTTAGGCCCGTCCCATCAGGCATGTGGTTGTACGAGAGGCTCGGTTCAATGGCGCACAAAGTTAAGTCCTTAAGTGACCAAGGCAAGACTTTCAAGTTGCTACAAATCCCTATGCACATAGGTTATTAAGCCCATGCACACAGATCCACCAAAAGTAGCACACAGTATCCACCACATGCCTTAGTCTAAATCCTACATGCCTCAGTCTAAATCCTTTCCCACCCTGTTGGTTAAGTGCAACATATGCCATCAATGAGTAATAGCACATAGTACACACAGTTTTACCACTTGGTTCCATAATCAATTAGTCAGGTTTATATTTGCAACTTACATGAGATGATGACTCGTAGCATGGCTAAGCAAACTAATCGCATCTAACCAACCCACGTTGGTGCTACGATAATACCAACTAAATAAACCAATCTAGGGTGAAAAAAGGTTATGACATAACAAATAGACAAGGTGGATATAACAAATGGGATTAATAACTACACCCAAAAGCATTTAAATAAATACTTAAAGTAAATGCAATAATTTGAATCAAAGTAATTTTAGAAAACTAGGATTCAACATGATCAAAGGTATAACTTGCCTTGCTATAGCAATGATGATCTTATTTAACTTTAATCTTCTACTTCCTTGATCTTCAGCTCCTTGTTCAGCACTTTTCGCAGTATCAACGTCTACTCGCAAACAAGCAAATAAACCAAATAAATAAATAACAGAGAGCAAACAAACTGCAAAAATTAAATAATAATCTCAGATAAATAGATCTAGAATTTAGATGAATTTAGGAATTTGAATAGATTCAATCGGAGTTCGGAATCAAAATATATGATTCTCGGAAGAATCACATGAAATGATGAAATTAAGAGAGAAAAGGATATTCAGAGAATATCCCTTCAAAATAAATAAATAAATAGAATTGGAGACTTACAAGAGGGGTCCACTGGTAAGTGAAAGAGGACAAGGGCAGTGGATGACATGTGGAACCAACTGGATAAAAAGACTTTTCAATAATTAAATTAATTCCCGAAAATAGGATTAGGGTTGACATGTGGGCCACTAGTCTATGGACTAGGTCTACGGAGATATGCTAGTCTATGGTGGACCAAGCTCATGGCTAGGGTTTGACCAAGAGTTGACTGACACGCGGGACCCGCATGTAAGGGAGAGAACTAATCTGGGGTTTTTAATCGGAAGGATGACATGTGAACTATTGGTCCATAGACCAAGTCCACGATCTAGGGTTTATGGTGCACAGTGGAACATGTGTATGAAATAGTGCTAACAGGGTGGGCCCTAGGGATCATAGAGTAGGTTCATGGCGAACCATGTCCACTCAGTTTAGTTTTATGGTTAGGGCTAGGGTGGTGCTTACATGGCGTCCACATGCGCATGGCTGTTGACACAAAGCTGAGGTGGCGGGCTGATGACTTGGCGAGGTGGGACCATGCTGATGTGGCCTAAAGGTGGTGGAGCACAAGGGCACGGCACCGACACAGGCACAGTGGCGCATGGCTCACGGTGGCGCTTGTCGAACCCGGGAGCGAAGGATCTCGAATTCTCTATGTTCATACACTAGTCCAGGATTTCTAGTGTACACAGTCAAACAAAAGTGATTATCAAAACATATCACACACTTTATTAATAATTATTCAGAGTTTATTACAAAAGAGGCTTACAAGCCAACAGTAAATAACACAGCGGAAGACGAAGAAGTAGTGAAATCCAGCTGATCTGCCACAGGCAATCGACTGGGGTAGCGGCCTAGTCGTCGAGATCCACACCGATGGTGAAGTCCTTCTCCTCTGAAATTTGTTTGCATAAAGCAAGTATGAGCACAACTACCGTGCTCGCAAGTTACACCCAATATGGAATTTAATGCATGCATAAGGTAAACAAATGACATTGGCAGGGTTATTTTGCGTAAAGTAGCAGTTTTAGTTTAAATAATCATATTAGATTGCAAGGCCATTTTCATACAGTAATTAAAATCATAATTGAAATGACAAATGTATATTGTGGATAACCTCCAAGAAAGGTGATGGATATCCTCCAATCACAATGGCTAACCGCCCAATTTTCCCACAGGACTAACCATCCTGAAAACATTTGTTGAAATCACTTTTAAAAACCAAAAACAAGTCTAACTCAAAGTGGCTTTGCTAGCATGTCCATGACCGCGGACGCGGCTATTCGAATAGTTTTCTACTCTGCAGAGTTTGTACAGCTTTACCCACACGAGATATTATACCCTTTGTGTCGGCCAATCCATGCTTCCTAAGGCGTGTGACAGAGCAAATATCACAAGGCCGTTACAATGATCTACCTCACAATACTCATGCCCGCTAAGGTTTCGCTTCCATTGGACTAACCATCCTCCTAAGCCCCTCATGCGCCATGTGGGACTCTTGTCTAACCAACACCCACTCATACAACATGGCACGAATATCTATGAGGTATCCCAAATTATTAAGCCAGGTCCTTCCCATACAGGACATGTGGTGGTACGTTTTGGCATAGCAAAGGAACGCTCAAAGGCCGGTCCTTAATTGACTTGGGCGTCTTTCCAATTAAACCACAGGCTTTAATCCTAACCAGATTAAACCTGTGCATAAACTCGCACCCACCTTTCATCCGTTACGCCCAAGTCCAAACCATCTTTATTTTATTTAGTAAAACCACCTTTACAATAACACTATGGTAAAACAATACCATAAGTTCAAGTTTAAACAAATTTGTAATGATTTGGCTTGGCTAAATCCTCCCAAAATCAAAATCATGGTTTGAGCATTTGCTAAGCATTTCCAAACAATTTATCTATGGTGACAAGGGATGACATTTCAATATTCAAAGTTGGCCATACAACAACAAATGGAATAACTAAGCATTTAAACAAGGTATTAAAATAATTGACTAAAAATATGCATGCAATAATAATTTTAAAAACTGAATTAAATAACTTTAACATAGTAGGTGCAACATGGTCAAAGTGTAACTTGCCTTGCTTGATTAAACGATGTTATCAAACGGCGTCGAAATCCGATCGTCCGAAGTCGTCGAAATCTATACGCGTAAACGATCCGAATTCAAATAATATTCAAATAAAATCCAAATAAAAATCCAAAAATTATAACATAAATACTGGAAGTAGAGAATGAATTTAGATGAATTTAGGAGGAAGAATCAACGGATTTGGTGTTCGTATGACAATGAACGAAATTGTAGAAGTTTAAATCTCAAAAAAATAAAAAGGGACGTATGTGCTTGCATGGCACTGTAGCTTGCCATGCAACATGAATAGTAACCAAGTGCATGGAGAGATGGCAACGCCGGGCGAGAGGAAAGGAGTGGCGGCCGACGAAGCACAAAAATGGAATCCCGAGAACTAGACGGACCCAATGGTGGTGGTCGCGTCATCGGCGGAGGTCCAGGTCTTGGCGCGCAAAATAGTGTCGGATGAATAGTAGCACCGATGAGCCGGGGGTGTTTCAGGGAAAAGGAAGGGAGCTCTGTGTAGAGCGTTGCGAGGCGAAACCAACGACGTAGACGATGTCGTCGGGGATCAACGACGCACCTAAACGCATTTATAGAATGTGGTTGGGCCGTTTGCGGAAATTTTTGCTTGTGGCGAGATTGAGGGCGAATTCTAGGAATATGAAGATAAAGCCGAGGGCACGCGCTATTACACGGTTGGCTCGGCGAGATGACCTTCGATGGTGACGCAGTCCGACGGAGAAGACCTTCGACGGGCGAACATCGGCGTTCCGGGCAAACGGAGTGAATTTAGCGAGTGAGGTTGGCGGCGATTTGAAGATGGAACCGCGGGGAACACAACGCTCACCCCGGTTGTCATGGAATGCGCATGGTCGGCCGTCGGCAAATGACGCCAGCAAAAATCGACCAAATAATAAACGGGAATTAAATTAAATCTAAAAATTATGAAATAAATACTAAAAATAGTAGATGAATTTAGATGAATTTAGGTGAAGGAATCAACGGATTTGGATTTTGCATGTGAGAGAACGGATTTTTGGAAGATTAAAAAGGACATGTGTAAAGGATGGTCATGACTAGATAAATTTTGGTACTGTGGATTGTCTTCAAGCTTCGGCCGCCGAATCAACAAGTATTAAGAAAAGAAAAATGGTGGCGCCGGCAGTGAGAGAAAGGGAGAGATGGCCGGCGAACAGCATAAATGGATTGCTCACCTTGCGACGAGGCCGTAGGAGGTGGCGGCGCGGCAAGGGGTGGTCGGTGGCGGCGGCGGCGAACACACGGCAGTGACGGCGGCACATGAGGAGGTGGCGCTCCGGCGATGACGACGGCGAGGGGAGGGGAGCACCGCGTAGAGGATGACGTCGCGAAGCCGGCGGTGGCGACGAGGGTGGAGGAGCTCCTTCGGCGGAGGCGCTAGAGGCGGCGGGGCGCTCGCGGCCGGCGGCGACAAAAACTCGAATTCCGGCGAGGAGGCCGGGGTGGAGAGATCGTGCGCGGAGACGTGGCGGCGGCGGTTGCGACGCGCGGGTGAACCGGGCGCGGAGAGAGGTGGAGAAAGTGGGGGTGAAGGCGGTTGTGTCAGCGGGTCGTGCGCTCGTGTGCGTGGCTCGCGGGAGCGGTTGGGGGCGGCCGTTTGCGAAGCTTCGCTGTGCAACAATGGCGGCCGAGCTGTTCGGTTAGGCTTGGGCAGAAAAGGGGAGAGAGGGAAGGGAGGAGAGGAGCGGCGCAGTCGGCGGTGGAGAGGCGGCGCGGTCGCTGGGTTGGCCGGTCGGCCGGCGAGGTGGGGAGGTGCGGCCAAGAGGACAGCAGTCGGCCATGGCTGCACACGGTTTGGAGAAAGAAAGACAGAAACTAACGTTCTGAAGGTAGAAGATGGAATGAGAGAGAAAAGGGGAGAGAGGGAAGGGAGGAGAGGAGCAGCGCAGTCGGCGGTGGAGAGGCGGCGCGGTCGCTGGGTTGGCCGGTCGGCCGGCGAGGTGGGGAGGTGCGGCCAAGAGGACAGCAGTCGGCCATGGCTGCACACGGTTTGGAGAAAGAAAGACAGAAACTAACGTTCTGAAGGTAGAAGATGGAATGAGAGAGAAAGGAGGGGATAAAAGAATTAATGGAATGCATATAGTAAGAAAGGAAGAAGGGAAGGCAAGGTAGTGCATCCTTGTGTGGCTTGGTGTTAAGCGTGCACATGTTGGAGCAAAAAAAATGATGGGTGACCCTACGGGAACTTGGCTCCATGTGGGTTGGGAAAATAATTTTTTTAATTTTTTTATTCGAAAATACTGTTCATCATGTACGGCTGGTCCGAACAGTTCCACGTGAGGGTTCGGACTGGCCGAACAGATTTTGTTTTTATTATTTTATTATTTTTATTTTCGGAATAAAGACTAACCAATTAATTAAATATTTTTAGAACATAGCAAATGGAGTCCAAAAATTCTAGAAAAATTCTCAAAAATTCCTAGAATTATTTTGGGCTTAATAAAATTATTTTTAACTTAAAGTTGGCTTTTGGTTTTGCAACTAAATTATTTTAGCTTTAAAATATTTAGGAAAAAGCTTTTAAAATCTCAGAAATTACAGAAATTAATAAATTTTTATTTTTCGAATTTAACTCAAATAAAACTTCAAAAACTTTAATAAATTTTTACTTTTGACTTTTAAAACTTCGAAATTCAAATAAAGCAATCAAACTCTTTCAAATTTCGAAAATCCAACAAAATAATAACTTTATTAATTTTATTTTGGTAAGAACTTTGGGATGTTACAATACACTATCTTGGCTCGCTAGAGCTATGGGTCACGGCGGTGCAAGGGGGTGACCAAAATGGAACGAGGAGGCGCAGGCGATCTCGATGACACGGGCATGGCGAGGGGACGGCGGCATCGCGCATGATGAGCCACGGAGCGGCGGCGCACGCACGGTCGTCGATGGTGATGACGCTGCGGCGTTGAACCGGGAGAAAGGAAGAGGGCACTGGATAGAGCGTTGAACGGCGGTCGCGATGGTGAGGTCCATGTCTTGGGAGATCACCGGAGAGGACGGATTTGGCCAGCGAAAGGTGGCGGACGGAGTTGACAAAGAAAAGGAAAACTCGGACTACAATGGATGAACACACGGAATTGAAGGTGGGGATGGATAGATCGGGAGGTAAGGCGCATGGTGACGCGATTGGATCTTGGAGGGCTTACCGGAGAAACGAGGGATGCAATGAAGGTGTTTTCAGTGCACGGGCACGGCCAGAGATGTTCAAGATGGAGTGCACGCCGGCGATGTAGGGCATGTGAGCTCCCGTGCGTGGCGGCAAGGCAAAGAGGATGGCGAGGCGGTCGCCATGACGTTGTCGCGGCGGCTCGGGGAACCTTGACGGTGGAGCTTGGCGACGGAGAGGCGCGCGTCGACTTTGAAGAAGAAGGACCCGGTGGCGATGTTTGGCGGCTCCTTGGCGGCGGTGACTAGGGCACCAAGGCGGCGGGTGAGGGCAGAGCGTAGGCGCACGAGGGCGGTGCTATTTATAGCTCCTTGGGAGGCGGGCTAGGGTTCGGCACGGATGCTAAGGGTGGCGGCGGCGCGAGTCCGGGTCGGACCCGACTGGAGTAGCGCGGTTGACCGTGTCACGCACGTGGTGCGCACGTGATAGGGCGGCGGCAGCTGCAGCTGACACGCGGGCCTGGGTGGAATTAGGGTTAGGCGGCGGACCGGCTGACACAAGGTGGGCTGAGCGGAAGGAGTTGGCGGCTCGTGGCGATCGGGCCAGATCAAGGTGGTCGGCTGGGCCAGACAGAAGGGAAAGGAAAGAATGGAATTGGGCCAAAAGAGATTTGAGCCCAAAACTAAATCTGAGATTTTAATTAGTTTTCTTTTTAGAAAATAGCCAAAAATACAAAAGGGCAAATAGAAAATAGCAAATGCACTCAGAAAAATTCTAGAAATTATATCCAAGCACATAAAAGCCAAATAAAATAGTTTTGATAATAGTTGATGTTGAGATTAATCATATTAAATTGTTTTTGATTTATGAAAGTCCCAATTAAGCTTTATTAATTCAAAGAAAATTGGTGAAATTTTCCAAGGACCTAAACTACTCAAAAGATTTTTGAAAAGCCAAATTTTAGGATGTTACATTTGTGTAAGAGCTTCAGCTTGTTGCACATATAGCTAGGTTCATTCACATGATCTCCAAGGCATACCTCGTGGGTGACAAGAGAATGAGTCGTTCCAAATCCGGCTCTATCTCGGAGGAGCACGTCGAAACGATGCTCCGTATTGCCCATCACGTACACCGTGTGCGACTGCCCCTTCTTTGTCTTCGCCTGTATGTATGCCGTAATCTTTGAGCAGTACGATGTTTGAGGGTTGGCGACATGAAGTGCGGCATTTGCATGCCTCTCCCTGAAATACCCGATTGTGCTGTGCAGAACACCTTCCACGATGGCGACGAGGGGCTAAGAACAAAGGCCCCTAAGAACCCAGTTGTACACCTCCGCAAGGTTAGTGGTCATTATGTTGTACCTTGCCTGTCCGTGTCGTGCAGCAGAGACCACTTGTCGAATGGCTTGGTCTCGATCCAGTGGGAGAAGCACTCGATGTTCCTCGAGGTCCTCCTCCTCAGACCAGCAGGTTCAGACTCTGCTCCCTGGTTCCTCTCATCCACGTGTTTCCTGCTGTGCTCATCCAGCAGTGCCCATAAAGTATCAAATTTGCGCTGCTGGTTCTACATAGCCAGTCTCTTGAATAGCTTCACCAACGGTTGCTTCGGGAACTTCTTGAAGAAGTTGTCCCCCATGTGGCGAATGCGCCATCTACTCCTTATATCCGGCCAAGCGAATGGCTCCTCGGGGTCTTGCTGAAGTTTTCTTATGGCCTTCAGCATCCCGGCGTGGCGATCATGGATCATGCACACACTAGGACGAGCTCCAACAACTCCTACCCTCACATGTTGAAGGAACCACAACCAGCTGTCGTAATTCTCACATTCGACGAATGTGATGGCCAACGACAGAATTTGATTATTCCCGTCAATGCCAATGGCCGTAAGGATATGCCCCTTGTATTTCTCGATCAAAAAGGTCCCGTCAACTGAGATCTCGGGCAGTATATGCCTAAAAGCCTCGATGCAGGCACTGAAAGCTACGAAGGCCCTATGCAATATCGCAAAACATCACGGATTTTTAGATGGCTTGTCCTTCATAGCAGTGTATGTGCCCAGGTTTTTCTCCTGCAGTACCCGAAGCATACGAGGAATGTTGTCGTACGCCGCCTCAAAAGACCCGAACCGTCTTTCCAAAGCCTTTTGCTTCGCACGCCACGCCTTCACATAGCTGATTTTGTACTTGAATTTCTTCTCAATAGCCACCATGATGTGCTTGGCCTCCATATCCTTCTTCTCCACTATCTCTCCATACATCAAATTGGCTATGAAGATCGATGTTAGGTTACGATGCCTTGGCAAAACACTGCTGAGCACGCAGGAGTGCGGCTCCACATTTGAGACAATCCAATGAGTCTCATACTTCAGTCTATGTGCGTGCACTCGCCAAGAACAACCGGCCTACTCGCACTTAATGGTGTACTGCTCCTGGCTAGATTTGACGACCCAAAACGTCCGCTGCATAGACATAGCCCACAGCTTAATAGCATCATGCAAGGATGTCTTATCAGCAAACATTGAGTGCAACCGAACCTCTGTGGCATGGTACTCCCACGATAATTCGTGCTCATCATGCGTAGCTACACCCTCGGCGTCAAACCTGTTCTATTCCTGGGGGATGGGAGCTCCGTCCTCATCGGAACTGTCCTCGTCGTCCTCCTGTACAGCTTCCTCTTCAGCTAAGGCCATCCGGTCATCGCTATCCATTTAACACACTATGCACTCCTTATGCTCTCCTTCATCAGCATGTCCTGTAGGCTCACCATGCGGTGACCGATCTTCCTTTCCTGCATCTACCGCGTCGGCCTCGTCACGACCAACATCCTCCGAACCCTTCGTAACACCAGCCTCCGGGTCCTCTTGTTCACCAACATGCTGGGCACCCGAGCTGCTCCTACCACCCAGATGATATCCGTCGCAGGGCCCTGTACAACTTCTTTTGGGCATGCTTGCACAAGCAGCACACACTCGTATCCACGGCGCCGACAACATTCTATAAAGCCCTTCCACACTACCGTGCGCATCAGTCTTCTCAACTCCCATCTAATGTCGGAGACCGGCTCCAAAGCCCTTGTATGACAACGCTGCACACCTCAAGGTCCAAGGAGAAGCTGCGAGTGAGCCAGTACATCACATCTGTGATTCGTGCATTCTCGCCGTCCGGGTGTACCAGAGTGGCTTGTGGAAAACTGCTCAAGTCAACACCGTACCGACCTTCACAAACGGTGCCATCACCGTAATGCACTTTCAATGTAGTGGGTACAGGCATGACTGATGTCTGCCTACAAATATTTCCAATATTGCAACTAGTCAGATCGCAACGCACGATATGCAAATACTACCACACTGTAATTTACATTTGTACAACCCTTCGCCTATCATGAACAACTACACTACAGCATGGTCAAGGCGTCATTCATTCCCTAAGGCAGAGGCCACAATGAACGTGCAGTACACTATTTGATTCAACCTGAAAACCGAGCTATTCCATACTAAGCATTGTCCGATTTTGACGCTAACTTGCAATCTGAAATGCTACAAGTGGCGTTCCACTCTTCTACAGAGCTATACCAATTATCTAAGTCAATTAGTCCACACTAATTAACATGTACTAATTAGTCCATACAAATAATTCATCCTCCTCATGCATACAACTGCAATACTTCTTACAAACAGCACTACTTCTCTCTCACGGACTACTTTTTTCTCTAACTAAAGTTTTCTACCGGTGCTACTTACATATAAATTAACAACATTCTGATTTTCTACTTTTTTTTCTCTAACTAAAATTTCCTACGGGTGCTACTTATACTACTATTTTAAATACACAAACTATTTACTTACTACAAAGAAATACACTACAAGATAAAAAATTTTACCTCACGGACGAATCTTTCCTCCTATTTTCTTCTCCCTCTCTTTTTTCCCTATTCTTTCCTCTCCTCTCCTCTCTTTCTTTCTTCCTTCCTATCGCTCGCCGGGGGGGGGGGTTGGAAATATGCCCTAGAGGCAACAATAGAGATGATTATATTTCATTATGTTCATAATATTTGATAATATGTTATCCTGTTCCTTGAATGAATAATTGGTTATGAAGATTAATAAGTATGTGACTTGTTGGTGAAGCTCTTTTAACTTATATGATGTCGTTCTAAATGACCCTGGTCGGATGTCAAAGGTCGGAACACTAGTGATTCTATCGACCAGCATATTGTATTGATTGATGACTATGTTTCACCGGTCATGGATATAGGGATATCGAATCAATAACGTGAACACATGTTAGAGAACATGGGGTTGGATAAGATCCACCTTGAGACACTATTGAGATTGTTATGATTCTATGTGTCGTTAGTTGGTCTCAAGCAATGATGATGTATAATCCTTAGACCTGAGATCGGCATGGTTTCTTACATATGTAATAACACTCTTAGGGGTTGCCAAACGCTACTCGTAACTGGGTAGTTATAAAAGTAGCTTTCGGGTATTCTATGAAACATGCAGAGAAATGTGACTGGTCGGATATGAGATTTGCCCCTCCTAACATAACATGAGAGATGTCTCTAGGCCTCTCGTTGTGGTCGGATAAAGTAAGTGCATGGCCATGCCACTAGTGGTCGAAGTGTTCGACCACGTGAAGTTATCCGACACTCGATCGAGAAAGTATTGAATAGTCCATGGATGACACAACATCTCACCTGGAGTTCAACCAGATATCGTGAGGCAAAGGGAGAATACATGAGTAGGTCGCTTAGTTCGATCAGTTACGAACTGATCGTATGGAGATGTGAGCTGGTTGTAGACTAGTCGAACGTAATCACAGAGTGGTCGTAACCTAGTCGTAAGGAGTTACGAACTGGTCGTGACCAAATATAAACTGGTCGTATAGAGATAGGACCTGGTCGTAGATCATATTGCAATAAGGTTCGTCCGATATAATTTGTGTGTATTCAGGAATCGTTATGTCCTGCTAGGTACCGCTAACGACTCATGGTCGGAAAGGTGTTTCCGAATCTCAACCGAATACGCATAAACCTAATGGGTCACACACTTAACGGGTTGGAACAAACCAGTACGGATACGATTCGTAAAACGTGTTCGGATAGGATCCGTCATGGGCACTATATAAGGAGATGCTTGAGGTTATTGGGAGCGGGACGAGTTAACGTGAGTTGCTCCACCGAAAACCCTAGCCGCCATCTTCCTGAGAGTTCTACCATGCGACTCGGTGCTAGCACACCGGCATATGGTTGTTCCTTCCCTAGACGTGTGGATACCGTAGAGGCACTACTGTGGTTGCTGTTGCGCTTGAGGATGATCTGCGATCTTCGTAAGGAACTACAAAGGTTGCTGGAGGAGACGATCGACTCGCGAGGACGCAGACGATTGACTACGACCACTGCATCGACGTGCTCGACGCTGGACGATTGACGATGACTACTACATCGATGCGCTCTACATTGGACCAGGCTACTCCAACTCTTCTTCCGCTGCTCTGCGTCTGGTGGTAACGATCTATGATTTTCTTGCTTGGATTCCTGATTTATGTGGTAGAATTTTTTTTGAATTGTTACTATCGTAGTCTACTTGTACCCTAACAGGGGAGAGGGCGAGTGGTGCGCCCTTTATATAAGCCATCCAATCGCCCAACCGTTCGGCGACTAGAGGCTGTTGTCGCCTAACGGTTCAGCGATAGATCCTACCGCCCAACAGTTGGGCGACTGCATTAATGTTGCCGAACGGTTCGGCGACCTCATTAATAATAAACGGCGCTGGTCATGGGCACTGGATCCAGTCGCCCAATGGTTCGGCGATAGATGTATAATTTTGTAAAAAGTAAATTGCAGGTATAATTTTGTAATTTCGAATAAAAAATGGATTATTTTTTTTTAAAAAATTCCTATTGGATCACCGTGCTCGCAAATAGAACTAGGGGTGTCAATAATTATCTTATTTATTTAGTCGATAGGATACAAATATGATTTAGATTTTTCTATTCGATTAACAATTTCTCCTATATTCGTATTTGTATTCGTATTCACATAAAAAGTGTGAATACGAATATGGTCTGGACTTTTGTCATCTGAAATATTATTTTATCGGCACTATTCGTATTCATATTCAAATTCGATAAAACAATATACAGATTTTATTGCAGTACGACTGATTAGTTGGATGTGTATTTTTAGTTTAATGTGAATTCATGTCTTTAGGTGAAATAGATAAACTAGAATGATTAAGTGTTCTATGCGCAGGGATAAAATATCGTAAATACATTGCAATTACATAAGTTACAAGCATATAATTGAGTATGTATTCGATTTGTATTCGTATTTGATATATTCAAATTCGTATTCTACGAATACCAATATAACAATACTACTGTTCGATTTGTATCGGATGAATGACACCCTGGATAGAACACTCGACAAAGACTAATCCTCACATGAAGTGTCGAACTAAGCCAACCCAGCCTACTGCTCCACTGCCAAGTGGCCCCCGTCACTGCCGTCTCTCCAAGAGTCCAAGTTAACCCGTTACTTAATTTAAACCCCTCTCGGCCCGTTGGTATTCCTTGTACGCTTCCTCGGTTCCTCCCGCCAGTCAAACGAAAAGAGAAGCCGCAGCCAAACTCTCCCCTTCCACTCCAATGTCGTGTCAGCTCCCCTCCAAAACCACACCGCCTCTTCCTTTCCTCCTCCTCTCCCCCTCTCTCCTGAGTCGTAGCCGCGTAGCGGTATAAGAGGAGCCCCGAGCCGAGCGCTTGGTTGGGAGTTGGGACTTGGGGTTCGCGGCAATGGAGGGCGCGTGGAGGAAGGCCAAGAGGGCGCTGGGCCTCCGCCTCTGCATGCACGTCCCCGCGGAGGGGGGCGGCGGTGCCGGCGAGCGGCGGCCGGCGCCGGGCGCGGGCTGTCGGAGTGAGGTGGCCGTTTCGGTGGCCGCGGGATCGGAGTCGGAGCCGAGCATGCCGGTGGCCGGCGCGGTCCGGAGGTCCAAGTTACGGGGCAGATCCTCCTCCAAGGTGAGGCCTTCTCTACGGAGCATTTCCGAATTCGGGTTTGTGTTTATGGTAATGATAAAATCCGGGTTTGGTTTTATAGTTTAATTGGGAATTGGGATGTGGTGGGAGCTCTGCATTTAGTGATTTAGATTTGAAATGCTTATTGGGTGTTAGCGCGGATTAGATGTGTATCAGTGCGAATTTTGGGTTCGCTTCGCCAGTTTAAGATTTAGATGTAAGATATTTGCATGCTTCTGGTATCCGATATTACTCGTTGCAAAGTCGCATCATTTTGTCATTTTTATGGGGGTTCTACAAATTTTAGTGTTTGCGGAAGAGAATAAGTGGGTGGAGATCCCCTTGAGTTGTTGCTTGTTTTGTGAGCCGCTTCCTAATTGTGCATCATTTTGCCTTGTTTTCCTGAACTGCTTTATATATTGTGCTAGCTGTGATCTGCTGTCCTTTAATATTTTTGTGTGTTAATAGTCAATATCTCTGTATTCCACTTGCCACCCCCGGACCCCGCGCCGGGGGGAAAGGAGAGGGAAAAGTTTGCTTCTTTGCTCATCACCTGCCCGTGGTGGTCACGTGTAGCAATCCCCACTCTTTCCTCCTACCACCAGCTTTCTTCCTTTACGGCAAATGTTCCAACTTGACAGCAGCTATCCATTATAATGAATGCAAATTGCTGAAATTATTCCTTATTTATTTACGTTTTTGTGGTGAATATGCCTTGACTGTAAACTGCGTGCTTCCACAAATAAAAATCTTCAGTACAACAGAAAATTTAAGTACTTTCCGAAGCATGTATTATCACACATTTAAGTTTGCCTTTTTTTTTTTCCTAATTTGATCGGGAGCACAGCCTGTGCCTCCGTTTAAGTTTGTTGCCTTTTTGTTAGGTATCATATTCTTATAGGCTATATCCTTTGGGTTGGTGAGTTTATTTTGCATGTGAAGTAGCTTTGACCATTTGCAAAACCAATGAACTTTGATCTGTGGGTTGAAATTTGTGTTGGCGATAATACATACAAAATGTACGATGAACTATATCAGTATAACAACATGTGGATGATCATTTTTTTCCTTTTGTCGGTTTGGCGGTTGGTGGCTAGGCGATGGTCAAAAGGTGTGCTTGGTTTATATTTTGGGCATTTCTTAATTTGTTGTTTTTTGGTAAATGTAGATGGACACCATTCAAAAGCGGAGTGCTAGTTTTGATGTTTGATTACCCTGTGTTTGGAATATATTTTGGTTTGTGATTTGACACGTGTGATTTGTTTTTTCTTTCTCTGTTTATCTTGTATGTAAGGAGATATTTGACTCTAAAATGACATTTGATTTGAGGCCAGATAAATGAAAATTTAAGACATATGTGTGGGATGAGGTTGGATAAATTAAATTTGACTGTAGGCTTGTGTATGAGTTGGTACTCAACATATGGCACATGGCTACTTCAATGGAGTCATTTTACCTTGTCCTTTGGTCAACTCATAAAGAGATAGGCCCATCTTCTTCTAAAAAAATAGGCCACTCTTTGGCTGTGCTTGCAATGATGTATTTGTGATATCAACTATATTCTCGTAAAGCTGAATAATTAGGATGCTTTACAATAATAACAATGAACCGTGATTTATATACTCCCTCCCGTCACAAATACACGTCGTTTTGGGATACGCGCAATCAAAATTTCAAAACTTTGATTATCGATATCTTTGTAAATACTTAGATTGGATACATGAAAATCATATGGATAGATTTGTCTCGAAAAGTATTTTTTATAATATTATAATTTTATTGGGTGCTATAACTATATTACAATAGAAATTAGTGGTCAAAGTTGTGTTTTGAGGACTATGTCAATGTCTAAAACGACATGTATTTGTGACTGGAGGGAGTATGTGTTGAACTCCAAAATTGTAAGCTAGATGAGCTAGATAAAGAGGCAAACTTTACATAGGTGCATGTGGTAGGAGCAATATACCCCATCCTACTCTTCATTAACATATACATGTGCCGTTCAAGAAGTTGTTTATTTCTGAATTATTTTAGTATAATTCAATTAAATTATATTGAATTCTTTTATTTTTGTATTTAAACAGAGGAAATGTGCAATATGCTTTGACTCTATGAGATCTGGCCATGGTCAAGCCCTGTTCACTGCAGAATGTTCTCATATGTTCCATTTTCACTGCATCTCATCTAATGTGAAACATGGAAATTATGTCTGCCCAGTTTGTCGGACAAAGTGGAAAGAGATACCCTTCAATCGCTCACTATCTTCTAACATTCCTCATGGAAGACTTGGAGTTAACCGAGCTCGATTGCCCCAACAAGATGCCTATATGGCACTTCTCCACCAAGTTCCAAACCGTCAGCGAGGAGTTCATCGCTTACGTACTTCTGAGCCAGCAGACTTCAATGATGATGAACCTTTGCAGCAGACAGAGGCTTTTGACAATCTTAATTTTAGATCTACTAAGACTGCAGAGATCAGCACATATCCAGAATTCTCAGCCATTCCACAGTCATCATCTCAAGATGGATTTTCTATCCTGATTCATCTGAAGGCCCCCAGTGCTAGCTTAGACCAGGTCACAGGCAGATCGGTCAATGAAAGCTCAATTAGATCTCCAAGTTGCCGTGCTCCTGTTGATCTTGTCACTGTTCTTGATGTTAGTGGCAGTATGGCAGGCTCCAAGCTAGCACTCCTAAAGCGAGCAATGGGTTTTGTTGTTCAACACCTTGGGCCATCCGACCGCCTTTCTGTAATTGCTTTCTCATCTCTTGCGAAGGTGTTCCACCTGTCACATTACGGCAAGACGGCGGCCTTGCGCAATTAACTCACTTGCTGCTGGTGGTGGTACAAACATTGCTGATGCACTAAAGAAAGCTATGAAGGTGATTGAGGACCGCAGTTATAAGAATTGATGCAGCGATATCATTCTTCATCGACGGCCAAAATACCTACAACGTTTCCTCAAATGTTCAAGGAGCCTCGGCATATTATAGGTCACTTGTTCCATCTTCTATTCTTAATGATGCATTCCATATGGTGCCTCTTCATGCTTTTGGATTTGGAGCAGACCATGATTCAGATTCATTGCATTCAATTGCTGAAGCTTCCGGTGGAACATTTTCCTTTATTGAGGATGAAGGTGTGATGCAAGATGCGTTTGCTCAATGTATTGGTGGGCTTCTTAGCGTTGTCGTGCAGGAGATGCAGCTTAGCATGGAATGTGTTCATCCTGGTGTTCAACTCTGTTCCATAAAATCTGGTAGCTATCCAAATAAGGTGGCAAGAGATGGACGGAACGGTTCAGTTGATATTGGTCATCTGTATGCTGATGAGGAGAGAGACATTTTGCTGTCTCTGAACATCCCGCAATGTTGTGAACAGACCTCACTATTAAAGGTTGCTTGTGCCTACAGAGATCCAGTAACAAATGAGACCATCAAGATTCAAGGTGACGAGGTAAAGATCAACAGGCTGACATCCACCATATCTGAGCCGGTGTCTATTGAGGTTGATCGTGAGAGGAACCGTATACAAGCTGCTGATTCTATTGAGTCTGCACGGGCTGCTGCCGAGAGGGGTGCTCTCTCTGAGGCCGTGACCGTTCTTGAGGATTGCCGGAGGATATTATCAGAGTCATTTGCATGGCAGAGTGGGGACCGTCTATCCATGGCCCTAGACGCAGAACTGAGGGAGATGCAAGAGAGGATGGCAAACCGTCAACTTTATGAGTCTTCAGGGAGGGCGTATATGCTATCTGGACTGAGTTCACATTCCTGGCAGAGAGCAACAACACGCGGAGACTCAACAGATAGCAGCACTGTTGTTTACTCCTATCAGACACCATCTATGGTTCAGATGTTGCAGCATTCCCAGAACCATTGCCCTTCTCCTCAGGCCACAAGGCCGGCCGGCCAGGTCACTCTTGGAGAAGCCCCAGGAAAGGTTGTTCACCATTATCATGGCAATCAAATGCTCTGACGATGCTGGAGGATTCATCTTAACTTTCATAATTCTTAGCTTGATTGTTGGTACATAGTACCTACCGATTATTCTGCTTATTTGACTATTTTAGTGAGTCGTAGTGGGTTTATACCAAAGATATTGAGGCGGGTAATGAGCACCGAATACATTCTGGGGTATACTCCTGTGGTGTGAAGGAATAAGATTTGGGAAGAGAGGTTGGAAATGTAGATAGTCTAATGTCCTAAAATTTCTTAATGGATGTTTCATTTTCATTTGATCGTTGGTGATGGTATTTCGTATTTGGTGTCAGTGTACTGAAAAATACTACATTCTCTTATCTACCGTGATAAGGCCACCGAAACTCAGGGGACGCTACAGAGGAAGCGAAATTCACAGGCCACAGCATTATGGGAGTTACATTGGTGCAGAGCAGGAAGCACAAGCGGCACGCCGTTACGTGGCTGAGGTGTTAAGAAACCGTCGCTGGCGAGTCCAGTTCGAGTAATTACCTCGTAGACAAGCGTAGAATTATAAGAATAATATAAGAACATAATAGTAGATTGAACACAGAGATACGAGAAGACTTCTGATCTCTTTATTGCTCTTCTGTAAAACTGTAGTACACTGGTTGGGGTCTCCCTCCTTTATATAGGTTACTGGAAGGATGAAGAGCCTATCGTGGGTCAGGACTGCCGGCCTAGGCCCGGTTTCTTAATACCCCCCTTTGGGTACTCATCCAACATGTTCATGTCTCATTAAAACTCCATAAAAATCCAGTGAAATTTTTTTGGAGAAAGAGTATACGAAAAATGTTCTGCTACGCAGCACGAATTGCCTCATCAAAAACTTTAGCCGAGAAACTTCAGGAAAACTCGTCAAGGGAAAAAGAGTACAATCCACCCAATTTCATTTAATCTCCAGGATTTATTCTTTGGGCACTCGATTTTCGTGATCAAGTTTCAATAATAAGTTCGTGAAGATCCCCTCCCTGAATTCTGCACTTCTTTTAAGTCTCATCATTCCAATTCTATATATACACCTTTCAAAACTAAATGCTGGAAGTGACTTAGTGAATAAATCTACCAGATTTTCACATGACTTAGTATGCAGTGCTTTAATTTCGTTCATCTTTTGCAATTCATGATCATAGAAGAACTTGGAGTTGATATGCTTTGTGAGTTGATTCTTCACATAACCCATCTGCACTTGTGCAACACAAGCCGCATTATCTTCATAAATAATAGTGGGAGTCTGTGAGGTATTCAATCCACATGATTGCTGGATGTGGTGAATTATCCGCCGAAGCCAAGAACATTCTCGTAAGGCCTCGTACAGTGCTATGATTTTCGAGTGGTTCGTCGAAGTTGATACAATACTTTGTTTAGACGATTTCTATGAAATTACAGTTCCACCACGCAAGAATACATAGCCTATTTGCAACTTAGCTGTATGCGGGCCTAACAGGTACCCGGCATCTGCATAGCCAATCATAGTTAGGTCTTGGTTCTTTCTGTAGAACAGACCAAGATCTTTGCTTCCTTAGAGGTATCGGAAGATGTCCTTTATTTCCTGCCAATACTTTTTGATAGGTTCTGCACTATACCTTGGTAGTAGGTTCACGGAAAATGCAATGTCCGGTCTAGTACAGTTTGCTAAATATATGAGTGCTCCTACTGCACTCAAGTATGGGAATTCTGATCCCAGGACTTCCTCTCCCTCTTCTCTAGGTTGGTACAGATCCTTATCTTGCTGCAAGGATCTTCCGACCATCGACACTTTCGAAAGATATGCCTTTTCAAAGCCGAACCTTTCTAACACTTTCTGAGTATAGGTTGACTGATGTACTAAAATCCCTTTAGGAGCATGCTCAAGATGCAAGCCTAGGCAATATTTGGTTTTACTCAAATCTTTCATTTCGAACTCCGACTAGTAAGAGTTTGCTTTCTTAATATCTTTCAGGGTCCCGATGATATTCAGATCATCTATATACACTGAGATTATACAAAATTCATCCTGGGATCGTCATTATAAATATACAGGACAATCTTCATTGTTCGTAGCCTTTCTTCTTGAGAAAGTCGCTATGATTATACCACATTCTCGCCGATTGCTTTAGTCCATACAAGGACTTTCTCGAAGTTGCACCTTCGACGGATTTCTATTTACTCTGTCTTGGTTCGGGACAGGGATACCTTCAGGTACCTTCATATAAATGTCCGAATTCAAATTTCCATAAAGGTATGCAGTTACCACATCCATTAATTTTATTTATAAATTTAGGTTTACTGCCATTGAGATTAAATATCTAAAGGTAGTTCCACCCATGACCGGGGAATAAGTTTCTTCATAATCAACTCCTGGTTGTTGAGTGAAACCCTGTGCAACAAATCTTGCTTTACGACTTACAACTTTATTGTTTTCATTTCTCTTTCGAACAAAGACCCATTTATGCCCTACGGGGTGCACATGGGGAGGCGTGCAGCTTATAGGCCTAAATATCACTCTTTTATTCAGAGTTAATAATTCTGCTTCTTTGCCTTCTTTTAATCTTCCCAATCTGATCTTTTTTTTACATTCAGCGAACGATGTAGGCTCTGGATCAAGATCGATGATTGTCGCAATTTTCTTTGCAAAATAAATGTCAACATTGACTGTTGTTCTATTTATAGATTCTTCCGTGATCACATAATGTATAGCTATTTCTTCATGGAGTGATTCTTCTAGTGCTTCTACTCGCTCACCGTCGCTTCCAATTGCGGGGGCAAGTCTCTTTAGTTTTTTTAGCTCCGACGTGTATGCACACGTCCATGCTGATGTCTCTCTCCGTGGGAATATTCAAATCCAGTATGCCTTTTACTGAAGGTTCCATACTGGTGCCAAGTCTCAGCTGGCTTCCCTTTTGGTTATGGAGAACTTCAGTGATCGGCTGTGTCAAGTCCTTCTTATCCTTTTTCGCCAGGCGTCCCCGGTTACTTGGGATTTGAGGGGCCGGAGTTCTCGTCCTTTTATTATGAGGTCTTTGGACGGAATTAGGGATACCTTCAAATTTTTTTGTTATTTCAACCATCTCTGGTGCAATGCGTATAGGCACATGCGACTTGATCATGCTTTTCAAATCACTAAAGTGGTCAGGCAGTTGATTCGTTAATACTTGCAAATCAATTATCTTCTGGACTTATCTATTTGCTTCACTAGTGCGCGGGTCATGTGCATGGATTCCCGTGGCTTGCCGCGTTATTTTTCGATATTTTTCATCAAGGGGTTGATTTCCCCCCTAATGATGGGAAACTATCCTCATCAAATATGCTATCAGCGAAGCGAGCTCTATTCAAATCTCTAGTCATAGGGTCCAGATACCTGATTATGGATGCTGTCTCATAACCAACGTATATCCCAAACTTTCAAAGAAGGCCCATTGCAATTCGCTACGGTGGTGGTATAAGTACATAAACCTTACAACCAAACCTGCGAAGATGAGAAATTTTCGGTGCTGATTCTTGCGCTAGTTGCATAAGTGAATGGATGTAATATGCCGATGGTCTAAAATTGATGAGAGTTGCTGCGTGCAGAACTGCGTGTTTCCAACATGTAGTTGGTAAATTATAATTATGCAAAAGCAGTCAGGCAATAAATTTAATTTGTTTAATTAATGCCTTTGCTAGTCCATTCTAGGTGTGGACATGTGGTACAGAATGCTCAACGATAATTCCCATTGCCATGCAATAATCATCAAATGCCTTTGAAGTAAATTCTCCGACGTTTTCCATTCTGATGGACTTCACATGATGACCAGGAAAATTATTCTTAATTTTAATTATCTGCGAGAGTAGCTTTGCAAAAGTGTGGTTTCTCGTAGACAATAAGCATACATGCGACCATTTTAAGGAAGCATCGATGAGCACTATAAAGTACCTAAATGGTCCTAACAGGGGCTGTATAGGACATACGGTCCAGGAATACAGGAATTTCATCTTTTACTTTCAGAGCAGAAGGTCTAGTAATTAATTTTCCGGTGGCACACGTGGGGCACACAAAATCTTCTTGATTCGGGAAATTCTTTACATTGATACTATGCCCCTGTGAATTGTTAATTATATTTCTCATCATCCTATGATCGGGGTAGCCTAATCTATCATGCTAGAGACAGAAAAGTTCATAGCTTCTAAAAGTGGTTTTCAAGATAGTATAGGCTGCAGCTGCCTTAATATTAGTGTAGCCCAGATTAATATGAAGAAAGTCATTCTAATACCCCTTTTCTATTTTCTTCATGCTTTGTAATGAGCAGGTATTTCTTACCATACTCTTCTTCTGTCTCTACGTGGAGACCGTTAGCGCGAATATCTTTAAAGCTTAAGAGAGTTCTAGTCGATTCTGGGTACAACTAGACTTCTTCAATGACCAATGTTGTGCCCATCAGGGGTATAATTGTGGCTCTCCCTGAGCCTATTATATAAGTATCGCTTTCTACAATTATCGTAAGACTACCACCATTCTTGCTGATTGACTGATTTTTTTTGTCTATCTTAAGATGGTATTCATTGTGCCGCTATCCGCTAAGCACACTTTCTCCATAGGGCGCCACACACGTTCTAATATATAAAGAATTTATTAATATGGGGTAGGAAGCAATCCACACATAAATAAAATACTCCAAAACAGAACATAACTTGCTATTATTAATATGGGAAAAAGCCTTACAAGACTATCATAAGAATTTAAAGCTTTGCTCTCCTAGAGCTTATAACCATTATTCAATAATTCAATGTTCTATCACAACCATAAACTGCAAATGACTATATATGTAAAAAAATCTAAGTGCAATGCGTGCACTAAATCAAATCAGCGAAATATGAAGAAACTTCTGCCTGAATCTGCTCCATGTCCATCTTCTCTTCTTCGGCAACTACAACTGTTGCTGCTGCGATGTCCAAAGAAGGTGTGATGGGGGCTGCTGTTGGGCTGTCCACATCCATGGGTGCAATCAATGACTGTGGATTCTCTATGCCTGCAATGGCGAGGTGTGCCTCATGCCGTCCTTTGCCCTTCTTCTTAGCCTTGAAAGCATCAATCACGTGATACGGCTCACGGCAAACACGTGACCAATGTTCCCATGTGCCATGGCCTTGCGGGACCAGTGCGGGCGCGGCTTGAGGCAGTGGTGCCATGGTCATGCGGGGCCGGCGCGGGCATGGCTCGAGGTGGCGGCACCTTGTGCGGGGCCGGAGGCGCGGAGCCCATGCGAAGGTCGCCGCTTCAAGCGTGGCTATGGCGCGAGGGGGCGGCGTCGTGCGGGAGGCAACCGGCCGGCGGGTCGTGTCTTGGAGGTCGCGGCTTCAAGCGTGGCTATGGCGCGAGGGTGCGCGGGGGTAGCGCGGGGAGGCTATTCAAGAATGCAGACGCGTCGTGGGCGTCTGAGGCTGTCATGGCGAGACCAACAAGAACGCTGTCGAACTGTCGCGACGCACTACCCACCCCTTTCCCCTTATTTTTTCTTCTTCTTTGCTTCGGGCATTGCTGTGGCCGTGCTGGCTTCATGGCCGCGTGGGTGGCGCTGACTTCGGGCAGTGGTGCGGAGGGGAGCCCTTGCGGGGCGGTGCCAGCCGGCAGTGGTGCAGCTCCAGGCCGGGGAGGGTCCGTTAGGGGGCAGCGTCGGCCGATTTTTTTTTCCGTACTGCACATGCAATTACTATTCATGAAATTTCTGTTCATGCAACCATCGATCGGTTTGGTCGGCGACTTCAAGTCGGCTCACAGTCAGTTAGAAAAGATTTGCAATCTACAGTGCAATCATCATATACTCTTTCATGCAATCTACTGATCGGCATTGTGTTAACGACTTCAAGTCGGCTCGCGGTAGATTAGAACGGATTTGCACCGTAGGACAAAACAATATAGAAAGCAACAATTGCGGAATTGAAAGCGATCTAGAAAAAACGATTTGATCTACGAGTGTCGTTCTTGATGATTACCTTTTCAATCCGTGTAGGCCGGAGAGCGTAGTTGTGCTGATAATGTGTTGAGTAACTGTCGCTGGCGAGTTTAGTCCGAGCGATTACCTCGTAGACAATCGTAGAATCGTAAGAACAATGCAAGAACATAATAGTAGATTGAAAACAGAGATATGAGGGGACTTCTGGCTTCTCTTTATTGCTTTTCTGTAAAATTATAGTACAATGGTTAGGGTCTCCACTCCTTTATATAGGCTACTGAAAGGATGAAAAGCCTATCATGGACCAGGACTACCGGCCTGGGCCCGGTTTGTTACGAGGAAGCAAAAATGAAAAAATTTGAAGCTAGCAGGTTCCTTACTATCCCGTACATCTTGCATCTTAATTTCCAAGCAGCACGTAGAAAGCCTGTTACCCGGTTAGTATATGTGACCGTGGGAAAACAACCTTTATCCAAAAAAAAGGAATTAACTATAAAAGAGAAATTTTACGGTACATTCTATTAGTAGTATATGGTGACAGTATAAATCAAATTGGATCATTGATTTATTAATGGCATAATAGACCTTTTTTTGTATTTATAACTTTTTCGTAAAGGTATTATGGACTTTTTCAACTATAGATGAAAATATTAACTCTTGTGTCATGCGATGCCCATATGTGCCATTACAATTATATCCCATGAGGATTCTACTACGTATACTGTCAGATATAGTATAACTAAATCCTAACTAAAACCATTGGATAAAAAATAGATGACTCGTATTGAATTGAGTGTACTGTAAAAGAGCTCACTGTGCAGCAATTACTGCTAGAAAACCTGCATTTAGCGGCAATTCCAGAACCTACAATATTTTATGGTGCCAGCCATAAGGATAATGAGTAGCACAACAGCGTGATCATCATGGCATGCCTGCCTATACCACATGGCTCGACATGTAGTCGAAATGCAATGCCTCATGAATCGGAGTAATCCCTTCCAAGAAGGGGAATTCTAGGTTACATTCGTCTCCGGTTGAAGACGAATTCTCTGGGTATGTGGTCGAACTTGTTACTGCAATGTGTTCGACCATGCCCCAGGTAGTCGAAACCGCACAGTGATGATTAATAGATGGCGATCGAGCCACGAAATCATGCCTTCTAGGACTTGACGAAGGAAAATGGCCACCCTTGGACAGGTTTGAGCGCTCAGAGGCAAGAGCCTCGCTGCGTTCAGTGTCTATCGCTGAGCGACACTGGTTGCGGTCGTTTGGACCCTTGCCCTATGAGGATTCTAACTCCCCATCTGGGCGTAGTGGTGCTAGTGAGAGCGTCCTCATGGAACGTCGGAGAGAAGGCGCCCTCCTGGAACGTGTTCGTGGCACGGTCCCCTGGGCCTGGTGAAGGATCCTTGGAGTAGGCATTGCCCTCAGATGAAAAGACACTATGCTAGTAGTCGTAGCATGCATCCATGTCGATTACTGCATAATCTGTGAGATCGAACCAATTCTTCTCATTTCACTTGTTTGTTATAGAGGCATCTGAGTAGAATCAAAGAAAATTGTCGTATTTCCCCACGGACGATGCCAATTGTCGATGAATCACTATCGATCTTACGAAACAAATGCTAGGGACACGGCTATTAAGATTATACAAGAAGATACACATCTTTTTTAGACAGGTTTAGGCCTTCTCCGGAGACAATAACAATCAGACAATAACAATCATACTCTCGTGTTTTTGTATTGAATGAGATTATAGAGTAAAACAAGCTACCGACACTAATTTTATTGGCTTCTCTTGTTGATCCTCTCTAGTGTGTCTGTCGATCATCTTCTCTCGTCTGTCTGCTGGCACCGCCCCTTATAAAGCATTTGAAAGGGTGACAGTTGTTGTGTTGTTAGGAGGCACATTGACAGTTGCTTGAATACACATGTTGATAATAGTTGTTGCCAGTGAGACACCTTCCTGCACGTTTGCCAAGTGGTTATTGTCATAGACAGAGAGAAGTACGTACGGTTATGCTAGAGATATCGTGCACGTGCATTAACTACTACACATAGTCGAACGTAGTGTACATGATCCCTAGTCAATAAGAGTCACATGTCTGTGGGATTTATCGACTATAAGGTGATCGTAAATTGACCTGGTCATAATAGACCTAACGACCATATGATGGTCGTAACCTGAACTGGTGCTAATCTTCCCTGGTTGTTGTAGGTATCATCGACCAGGGGGATATTCGAGTGCTATTCAAAATAACATTATCTGTAATAAATATTACAGATACACAGCTTCATCAATTGAGGATTATTCAATACTCATAAAAAATATCATGCCGAATATTAAAGTCTCTTCAAGAGTGAACTCGCACCGCATGTGCACCGCGTTAAGGAAGAGAACATACATATTATACTTGATTGACTAGAAGCAATTCATTGTTGTAATTTACCCCTATAGGCTTGTAACATCTTTAATTTTTTTCCTTTCTCTTTGTTGTTGTACATAAAACCTTTTTCCTCATACACACACACACACACACACAGTACAAGGCCTCCCCTACTGTTTATCGTAAAAAATAAAGATAATCCTACCTGGCTGACGTCTGATACAAATGTTCGTTTTCGGACGGTGCGTCTACTGTTGATATTTGATCCAAGCACCATGCCATCCCTTGGCGTGGTGCCAATCTGACTGATGTGATTCTGCGTGTACTGGTTTTGTGGCCGACAGGTGGGGCCAGGTGGGCGGTTTGGGTCGCCCGGCAAGCAAGAACGAAATGATAGTACCATAGTGTAATGCAATGGCTTCTCTCCAATACAACAAAAAGGTTAGCGTTTATGTTCAATTTTGTTGTTTTTTAAGTCAAAATTTTCAAGCACAGCAGGCACCGATTAACTTGACGAATTTGTCCACCACCATACGCTGCATCTCAGAGTTGAAGAAATGGAAATTCTAAAATGGAACACAAATTTTTCCTGGAATACCATTATTCTAAGATATTGTAACCGTTGTCCGGAAATGTTGCAAGTGTTGCATCTGTAGAAAAAAAAATGTTGCATCTGTAGAAAAAAAAAGTTGCATACTATTCACAGCGATGTTGCAATTTTTTCCAACGCGTTTTTTCCCCAGATGCTTTGTTTTTTGATTTGTGATGTTGCAACCGTTATCCGGGGATGTTGCAACTATTGTCCTAGGATGTTGCAACCGTTGTTCGAGAATATTGCAAGTGTTGTATCTATAGAAAAAATGTTGCATCTGTAAACAAAAATATTGCATACATATTATTCACGGCGATGTTGCAATTTTTTTCCAACACGTTTTTTTCCTTTAGATGCTTTGTTTTTTGATTTGTGATGTTGCAACTGTTATCCGGAGATGTTGCAACCGTTGTCCGGAGATGTTACAACCGTGTCCGGGGGATGTTGTATGCATGGCGTAATTATATATATATATATATATATATATATATATATATATATATATATATATATATATATATATATATATATATTTGTGTTCACGTTCTAGAGATCTATTATATTCTCGTGTGTTCGTCTCCCGTCCAGGCCATTAGCTAGATCTGGCCTTGAATTGTCCTATCAATGCAGCTAGCTCCAATCTATTAAAGGAAGGGACTGGAGCAGACCAAAGCAGCTAGCTATGCCTAGATGGATGAATGGAATGGCTATGGCATGGCATGGATCATATAAGTCATGTGTATCTCTAGCTCTAGCTAACCCAGCTAACTGTAGTGCAGCTACTGGCTAGGCGTAGGTGATGGCCTGATAAGGATCAGGATTATTTAGAAATGTTGTGATTGGGGGCGTACAACAAGAATCGTCTAATCGGATATACAAGCCTAGTGGTTCCCAAAAAATAATGCTTTGACATGAAAAATTGTTACTTATTTGTTTCGAAAGAGAGTTTTTTTACCCCTGTTTGTCGACTCAAAATTTGGACCTAGGTGCTAGGTTAAGAAGCACTTGGGAGTTGGGACTCGTAAATCCCCACCACCCAAGAAAATTTGAACTTGCAGATTCAAATTCTGATTTTTTTTTCAATACTGTAAAACTACCTGACGGTTCCTTTCTCACAAAATCACCCTTTTTAAAGACATGTTCTCATACTAGCTGATTGACAAACCACCGTGCTATGCTTCTAGTACTACAATCAAACTGTCACACTGGCGCTACGAAAAAAAATCCATCTAACAAAAATAGTACTACAGCTCCAGGAAAAATTCTTTAGCACCTCCTCCCGAACATCAAACAACATAAAAAAACATAATCATTAGGCGAGAATTTGAGTTGCAATATTTTTTTTCAACGAGTCGCAACATCTCAAAGAACAGGCTGTAACATTTTTTTAATGGACCGTAACATTTTTTTCAACGGGTCGCAACATCTTAAAAAATAATATGCAATATTTTTTTCAATGGGTCGCAATATTTTTTTAACGGGCCACAATATCTCAAAGAACAAAACCAGAAACACATTTAGGATCTACAAAATTTCCAATCAAACCGAAAATTTTTCATCCAGGCTGCAACAAATCAGGAAGAGGTGGACATACTATTTGCATATGCTCTCGAAGCTTGCTCCTGGAACTGGATCTATCCTCGTTTAATGGAACTGAACCAAGAAGCCAGACGAACCAAACCAGAGAAGCGAAGGCCTGGCCTACTGCTCGACGCGCAGCCGCATGCGCCTGCTGCTGCAGTCGGACGAGGTGGCCTCGCGGTGCGGGAGCTGCAACACGACCTGGCGACACTGCAGGTTTGGCATGGGTGGAGAGAGTGATGGGGAAAAGAAAGAGTGTGTGGTTGTGATAAGGAGAGAGAGAGAGAGTATCGTGTGTTTGTGTTTGGCAGAAACGAGATGTATGAAGGAGCCCAAGTTAGATGATGATCGGACAAGTTAGATGATGATCCGACGTGAAATGGGCTTAACAAGAAGATAACTACCCGGTGTAATCTTCACCTTTAATAGCGTAAGTACAAAACTTAAGAGACACAGAAATGTCTCCATACTCCACACATCTATGCGTCAGATCTCAAACGTGCCCTCCAGCTCAAGCTGCCCACCGGCAGCCTCCTCTTCCTCGTCGCCAACGTACAGGTACGGGTTCTTCTCCACAGGCTGGAAGTTGTAGAACACGAACACGTAGAAGGCCAGGCTCACAATCTCGACGGCGACGTTGACCACCCACTGGTACTTGTAGCTGAGCACGGCTGCGAAGGCCGACACGGCGATCCGTGTGAAGTAGAGGTATCCGACCACCACCAGGTAGAAGTGCTTGAACAGGGTGAGCTTCTGGAGGTTCCGCGCCGCCTTGCCGTCGGTCTTGGACGCCTCCCGCAGGTTGCGGATGGACCAGATGATGGGGAAGAACACCGCGCAGCAGCAGATGACGTCCACGAGCAGGAAGATCTGGTTCCACGCCAGCCAGTCCCGCCCCGCCGGCCCCGTCTCCCCGATCACCGCCGACGCGATGTTCTCGATCACTTGCAGGGGTATGATGATCATGAGCACGTTCTTCTCGCGCTCCTGCACGCACGGATACGCGAAAACGTACGAGTGTCATACGTGCGCGAAACTCTGTCTTGGCCTTGCTTGCACGTACGTACGTGTTAGCTATATATGATTGTTCGTTGCACGTACGGACCTGGAGGTATGGCTTTAAGAAGGACCAGCCGGTGCCGATGAGGATGATCACGGTGAAGAGGAGGATGCCCTTGAAGAAGCCGAACACGTAGAACGCGACGTCCCAGCCGTGCGGCGTGCCTGTGCTCTCCACGTACCACGAGTCCTCGGCGGCGCACGCAAGCTTCAGCGCCTTGAACAGCAGCAGCGCGCCCATCACGGCGTGGATGCGCTCGGCCGTCGCGCGTTGCGTGACGCACGCGTACACCCACGCCCCGAGGAACGCGAAGTACACGGCGGACGCGGCCGCGAAGATCCCCGGCAGCGGGAGCAGGCCGACGGGCAGATAGTCCCTGGCGCCGCCGGAGCGGCGGACGTTGTACATCTCCGTGCGCACGTCCATGGTGACTTCGACGCCGTCCTGGCAGCTGCTGAACAGCACCGTGTACTGGTCGGCGCTGTCGATGGTCACGGAGCCCTTGCCGTTGCCGTCGGGCGCGATGTCCTTGAGCCGGAAGAGCGGCAGGACGTACTTGCTCGTGAGCGGGCAGAAGGCGCCGCCGGAGTCCTCGGCGTACTCGGACTCGTTGTTGATCTTGAAGAAGAGGGAGTTGGAGATGAGGATGAAGCCCATGAGGCCCGGGTCCGCGGCCTGGAGCTGGGATCCCTCGGGCACCCTCCATGTGACACCGGCGACGGAGACTGCGGCGACGCCCCCGGGCTTGAAGCCGAACTCCTCGAACAGGATGACGGAGCGCGGGTCGGACACAATGGGCGTCGTCTTGATCTCGGCGCGTGCCACGGGGAGGAGGAGGGCGACGACGGCGAGGAAGGCGGATGCGGCCATGGAGTTTGTTACGTACATTTGGTTCGTGTCACGTCATGCATGTACGAGTGAGGAATAGTAGTGAAGAATTGTGGCGTGTGGCGTGTGCGAACGGAGAGAGGGAGGGACCCGTCGATTAGCGTGGCGTGTTTTAGGGATGGCCATGAGAGCCGGGAGAAGAGCGCATGAGTCAAACTCCCAGAACTACCAATTTTTTCCGCCCTTTCCGCCCTGTTTCGATGTATCATGTCACGATGATGATGCCAGAGATGAACGGATCACGGATGAATGCATTCGGAGGCCTTTCAGATGGGCCGGCCTGACCGTAATTTTGGTTTCAGTGCTTGTTGCAGATGCGTTCTTCTGCTTGGGCCCTGGAGATACATATTCTCCTGCAGTAAACAACAATTGCTCCACATGTGCTTTGCATCATGCAATGTTGCGTTCCCGAATTCAGTAGACATCAAACAACATCCGGGAATGGGAAGGACAGATTGGGGAGATTGGAAGGTAGAAGAGAAGGAGGAAGACGAGTTGTAGTGTTCTGTCTTTACATTTCATACCTTTCCCACGGATTCAAGCTACTATTTAAGAAAACGACAACAGCTTCTTGCCACTCACGATAGCTCTTTCAGCCGGCCCAAAGTTACATGGCCCATTCGTCAGATGCAAATGTTATACTGGGTTGGCGCTCCTGTTGCCCCTTCCTTCTCCTGCCTGAACGACTCACTCGCGCTGGTGTAGTAGGGGTCATGACATCCTCCCCCCCCTTCAGACCCAGTTTGTCCCCAAGCTGGCGCATGCGGAAAGCGAGATTGAAGATCATCAAGGTCCTCCTAGGTAGGTGTCGAAGTAGGAGTTCCCGACCATTACACTTGGACCTGAGTAGTCGACATTGCTCCCTTATCTCGGAGGCGCTGGTGCAACACCTTGATCGGAATGCGAAGATCGTCAGTAGAATTTGGAAGTTTAGGCTGTATCATACTCGAAGGCGGAACAATTCTCCTGAGTTGCGACACATGAATCACCGGGTGAATCGCCGTAGTAGATGGCAATATGAGTTTGTGCGCCACAGGTCCAATCTTCTTTTCAACCTGAAAAGGACCAAAGTAACAAAATGCTAACTTGTGGTTAGCTCTTACCGCTATTGAACTCTGGACATATGCCTAAAGCTTCAAATACACCCAATCATCCTCCTGAAATGCTTGGTCATATCTCTTTTTGTCTGCTTGCGCCTTCATGTGTTGGTTTGCTCGATTGAGGTGTTGCTTTAAAAGTTCTGTCGTTAGTTTGCGCTCCTTCAACCAAACTGACAAATAAGAGTTCTAACAAACTGAAGTATCTCGAATACCGAAATGCCTGGGTGTATAGCCATACAAGATCTCAAACGGGGATTTGCCCAAAGTGGAATGTAATGAGGTGTTGTACCAGTACTCTTATAAGGCCAACCAATGGAACCACTTAGTAGGGCATGCACGAACAAAACATCTCAAATAGGCTTCAACACATTGGTTGACACGCTTGGTTTGCCCATCCGTTTGCGGATGATACGCAGTGCTCATTCTTAACTGAGTTTGCGCTGCCCGAGATAACTCTTTCCACAACGAGCTCGTGAACACTCTATCCCTGTCTGATATAATAGATTGTGGCAACCCATGAAGTTTGAACACATGCTGCATGAATATTTGTGCTACTTGGAAAGATGTAAAAGGGTGTGCCATCGCTAAGAAGTGAGCATACTTAGAGAATTTGTCGACGACCACCATAATACAATTGAATCCAAACAGACCGTGGTAGTCCTTCGATAAAATCCATAGAAATAATCCGCCAAGCATGATCTAGAACCGGCAATGGCTGTAGTAGCCCTAGATATCGTACATGCTCCGCCTTCGCTTGTTTGCACATTGAACATTGTGCCACAAATTCTTGGACACTCCGTTTGATTCTGGGCCACGCAAACAACTTCCGAATCCAGTGATAAGTAACCTGGAACCCAGGATGCCCACTGATTGCACTAGAATGCAATGAAATCAAAATATTGTGCTGAACTGGTACATTGTTACCGACCCACACCCGATTTCCCAGCTTGAGTATGCCGTCACTTAATTGAAATTTGCCGGTACCATTCTCAGAGACAGTCAGGTCCTTCAACAATTTGCTAGTTTGTGGATCATGCTGATAACCACTTGTGATTGACTCCATCCAATCAGGCACCACCGTGGATATGGCTATCACTTCCTCATCCTTTCCCTTTTCTCTACGTGATAAAGCATCCGCGGCTCTATTAGCAGTGCTAGGGTTGTACACAATCCTGTACTGTAATCCTAACAGCTTGGTCATAACTTTTTGTTGCCATGAGGTAGTCAGACGCTGATCCCCAAGATGCGCGAGACTGCATTGATCTGTTCGAATCTTCGCCAGTCTGCAGGAAAGTTGGCCAGTGCTCGACAGCTAAAAGAATCGCCAATCCTTCTTTCTCGTATGTTGACAACCCTTGTGCCCGTTGTCCCAAGGACTTACTAAGATAAGCCACAGGGTGTTTGTTCTGCATTAGCACAACTTTGATCCCTTTATCTGATGCATCTGTTTCAACCACAAATTCTTGTGAAAAATCTAGCAAAGCTAAAACCTGAGCTGACATCAGAGCATCCTTCAAGGCTTGGAAGGCAGCCTCTTTGTCCAATGTCCAAACAAAGACAACATTCTTTTTGAGTAATTCGGTGAGTGGACAACTGATTATTCCGAAATTGCTAGCCCACCAGGCCTAAGAACCATCGCACCTGCTTAGCATTCTTTAGAACATGCCATTTCTTGACAGCTGAAATGTTTTTTGGATATGTAGCCACTCCCTCTTGACTGATGATATGTCCTACGTATGTCAACTGCCTTTGAGCAAATGCACACTTTGATTGTTTGATCTTCAGTCCATGTTGCCTCAGAGTTTCTAGCACCTGTCTTAGTTGAGTCACATGAGCTTCCAAGGTTTGACTATAAGCCAGGATATCATCGATAAAGACCAGCACTCCTCGGCGCAAATGCGACCCCAAAACGGTATTCATCAATCCCTGAAAGGTGGTTGGAGCACTGGTTAACCCGTATGGTATTACCTTGAATTCGTAGTGCCATTAATGCATTTTGAACGCTGTTTTATACTCACCTTCAGGCTTCATACATATTTGGTGGTATCCCGCTCGCAAATCCAGGCTAGTAAACCACTGTGAGCCGGCCAACTCGTCCAACAACTCCTCAATGATTGGCATGAGATAACGGTTCTTCACCGTGATGGCATTCAGATGTCGATAGTCAATACAAAAGCGCCACGTCCCATCTTTTTTGGGAATGAGCAGAATAGGTGAGGAAAAAGGGCTAGCACCACGCTGAATTATCCCTTGTCGAAGCATTTCCTCCACTTATTTTTCGATCTCATCCTTCTGGGCTGGGCGATATTGGTATGGTCATATGTTAATTGGCTGAGCTCCAGGTTGTAAGGGAATCGCATGATCAAATTCACGAAGCAGCGGTAGGCCCCGAGGTTCCTCAAACACATCTGCGAAACCTGACAAAAGACGGTGAAGAGTATATGACAACGGAAGTTGTTCAGTCTGAATCGAGCATAATTGGGCTCTGTCGTCAGGGATTAACAGCTCTGTCGGTATTGTCTTCGGCTCACTGCTAGGAAACTCTCCCTTCAAACCACGTAGGACCACCCGTTTACCCTGGTATAAGAAGGTTAGGATTTTCTTGCGCCAATGTACAATTATTGGACTGTGTTACTCCAGTCAGTCCATGCCCACAATAATATCATATCCACCAAGTTCCAAAACCTTCAGTGTTGTTCTGAATTTCACGCCTTGCACTTGCCAATGACAATCGGGGAATTCCTTTTCACTGGTCAGGATGCCCCCATCTGCGATCCTAACCTTAATCACCCTCAGCGGTTTTTGCCTCCCCTTTCAGCTTGTTTGCCAAAGCCTAACCAACAAAACTGTGGGTACTTCCTGAATCGATCAGGATTAGAACCTCAATTCCATGAACTATCCCTTTAAGCCTCATTATTTTCGGTGTGTTAGCACCCTTAACTATAGCTACTGAGATAGCCAAGACTTCTTCCCCTGACGAAACTCCATCTTCTGAAGGTGTAATTTCCAGACTGGGTTCCTGAATCAACTCCCACATCTCCTGAACCACATGAAGTTGTATAGTAGGTCCACAACGATGTTCCCAGTTCCATTTCTCACCACAAGTATGACACATGCCCTTAGCTCACCGGTACGCCCTGAGAGCGGATATTTTGTCGTCCGGTCCACTTGCTTGGGCGCCATCTACACCTCTTCTATCATCTGCTCGATTACCACTGCTGCCAGGTGGCCTTCCCGGTGTTACAGGTAATGGCAATGCAATACATGGGGTTGGTTGCTCCCCTGTCGCAAACTCAGGTTGGCGCATCTCGCGCCACATTGTTT
Organism: Phyllostachys edulis; assembly: GCA_036346405.1. NCBI lineage: Eukaryota > Viridiplantae > Streptophyta > Magnoliopsida > Poales > Poaceae > Phyllostachys > Phyllostachys edulis. The sequence goes on from CM070551.1 coordinate 27,900,298, forward strand.
CCAGAACTTCCTCTTGCAAACACGCTAGAGAGACCGTAGTATCCAAGTTCTTCGGCTGATGTAGAATCACTTTCCTTAATCCATCCGTGAATTGGGTCACAAAGAACATGTGATCCCAGGTATGATGCGCAAACAGATTATGCATTGACTCATTAAATTTCTTAGCGAACTCCGTGACTGTTCCACTTTGCTTGAGACGATTGAATTGATAAAGTTGTTGCTGAAACTCCTCCCGGCCAAAACGTAGACAGACTGCCTCTGTAAACTCTTCCCACCTTGTGCACACAGTAAGGGCTTGAGTGGAATGTAACCACAACACCACACTTCCCCCAAAATGCATTGCTGCAACACTAATCCATAAATCTGGTCGAGTGCCGCAAACCCAAAAATATACTTCACATCTCAGCTTCCATGCCTTAGGATTTTCTCCATCAAATTGGGGAAAATTCAACTTCGGCGGTGCTAGGTGATAGTGACGAGTTCCCTGAAAATGATTGCCTGATTCCCCCGCATCAACATGACACATAGGTAAGGGGTGTAAACCGTACATACCATTGCCGGAGGGTAGTTCCGGGGTGGAATCTTCCATTGCCCTTCCCCATTTTTGGGTCGCTGCGCTGATGCCATTTAGCCGATGACCGTATTCATCTTCTTCCTTTGGTTCCTTGGGCTTCAAATGCCCCGGAATCGGCAACAAGGGAGGCATCTCCGTCATCCTTGGTACTGGAGCCGCATCTCGAGCCATCTGCTTGACTTGATTCCACAGCTCTCCTACTTCGCCGCGCAGTTCATGAACCGATGCAGCCATCATCGGTTTCCATTCCTCTAGTTCTAGCACCACTGGCTTGATCTCCGCCATTGATTTCACCAATGTTTGCATGGTAACGCTTTGTGCTTGGATCGCCCTGGTGAGTGCTACTATTTCTTGCTCCATGTCCAACGATTTTCCTTGGGCTCGGGTTTGATACTTGGGTTTCTCCAGATTGATCTTGGCGCAAGGACCGATGCTCTGATACCAAATTGTTGCATTCCCGAATTCAATAGATATCAAACAACATCCGGGAATGGGAAGGAGAGATTGGGGAGATTGGAAGGTAGAAGAGAAGGAGGAAGACGAGTTGTATTGTTTTGTCTTTACATTTCATACTTTCCTAGGGACTCAAGCTACTATTTAAGAAAACGACAACAACTTCTTGCCCCTCACAATAGCTCCTTCAGCCGGCCCAGCTGGCCCAAAGTTACATGGCCCATTCGTCAGATGCAAATCTTGTATTGGGTTTGTGCTCCTGTTGCCCCTTCCTTCTCCCGCCTGAACGACTCACTCGCGCTGGTGTAGTAGGGGTCATGACATGTAAGTACTGCGTTTCCTCGGCCCATATATAGGTTGTAACTTTACGGGATGCATGCATGCTCAACAGTTTAAGATCGATCTCTCTCGACATGAAGATTCGGCTCCTCTTTACGCTAAGAGGATTAATAGACTCGTGGAGGGATCAGGCTGCTATGTACAAAATGGAACCGGTACCGTTAATTTGTTTTACATTTTCACATTACCTAGCTAGCCAGAATCCTATTTGCACGATGGCCCCAATAGAAATTGGTGCTCCTTAATTAGCATTAGAATGTCAACCCCATGAAGTTGTTTCCTTAGCTCCCCAAGGCCTAGATTCTTCTCAAGAGAAATATATCACCTTGTTTCCTTGATATAGCACTGTACATTCTCGAGTTTTGGGCAGAAATAACACTGTTGGCGTACGGAATAGTAAATCTAGCCTCCTCCGCACATCAAAAATAAAAATAGCACCACGGAGCCGCGCGGACATGACACCTAGAGCCACATCCAGCTCGTCAGTGCCCTGGGGGCAGACCTCCCGCCGTCCGTGTCCCTAAGCCGGACTCCTCATCCGTGGCCCCGAGGCAGATCCACACAGCAGGGGAGTCAATTAACTACCGCAGTTTTACCTTGCGCTTCTCAAAGAATTTTGCTCGATAAAATACGGGGCAAAAGTAGATGAGCAAAGGAGGAGCTGACCCAATCCTTTCATATGGGATAAGATAATACACCCATATACTCGATTTTTTTTTATATTAATTAATCCTTTTTTAAATTTTATTTTAAAGTTAACCCCCGGCGCACTTTATTTCCAATTTTGATCCCTTTGGTCATGCCACCACCCGTGGCATGACAAAACAACGCTGTCACGCCGGAGCATGCTCTTGTCACGCCACCACCCATGGCGTGACAGTATTGTTTGGTCATGCCACGACTAGTGGCGTGACCAAAAGTGCTATTTAGTGGACTTATCTTATAGCGTGACAGCGTTGGTTTGTCACGTCACGGGTGGTGGCGTGACCAAAGGGGTTAGAATTGGAAATAAATTACGCCGAGGGTTAACTTTAAAATAAAAATTTAAAAGGGGTTAATTAATAAAAAAGTTCCATATACTCCTAGTCCCATCTCTCCAGTTCTGCGCGTGCGTGTCCAAGCATGGCGAGCGCGACAGTGCAGGAGCAGCGGCATGCAACGGCTGCCAATTTTTTTCCTTCGCTTCCTCTATGGCTCAGTTCAGTCCTCAGAACATGGCCATGTTGCTTCTGCTACTTCATTGGAATTTGCTACCCTCTAGCTAGCTAGTCTGTATGTACGCACGAGCGGTTGTCTCTACCTGTATGTGACATTTGTACATGTGCTCAGTGAAGACAAATATAATCTTGTATTCTTGTGCAATCAAATTTATATATGAATAAAAACAAAGCAAAGAAAAAAAGAGAAATATAATGAAGATACATCGCTAATGGAAAATGCATCTCTAAAACTTATAAATATCAATCTGTACATCAAAATTATTAAAATTAGTGAGACAATAGCAAATAGTACTTAAATGATCATTAACATTCACACTGTATTCTTTGGTTGTGTTGTGGGAGTACTACATGAATTACTTATGAAATAATTATGCAAAGTTCATTTCTCCGTTATTGCAAACCTACGAAAAAAATGCTAATTAAGCACATACCACACTATATTCTAACACACAAACAAATTGCTAATTGAGTAACGAGTTCATACCAACGAAGACACAACAATTAAGTAGTCCACACATTAGATTTAGATCAAGTCCTCAGTCCTCAGCTCCTCTATTGTCTTCTACTCTTCTCCTCCGACAGCCCCCAGCTGCCAGAGGCCAAAACCTCCCTCGCCTCCTGGCTCCTCCCGTCCTCCGCTCCTCCTCCTCGGGATGGAGGCGGCTCCCGCCTCCTGGCCTCCGTCCTTGGCATCGGTGGCTCCCCTTCTCCCCCAAGCCTCGCCGCCTTGCCACCTCCCCCACCCCCTCAAGCCTCGCCACCTCGGCGACTCCCGACCTCGCCGCCACCCTCAAGCCTCACCACCTCGTCGTCGGTGCTTGACGGCTCCTGGCCTTCGGCCAGGTTCCCTCAAGTTCGCCAGGATCCAACGGCCACTCCCCTAGCCAGCTCCCTTCCCGGTGGCTCCCAGCCTGCCCCGCCTCCTCCAGCTACCAACGGCGCCACAGCGGCTCCCCTACCCCAACTCCCTAGTAACAACACAACAACCAGCTGCCATGGCCCTTGGGTGCGTGCCTTCTCTGGTCAAATCATCCTGACTAGAATTTTGGATTTTGTATTGTGGAAATTTGGGAACAGGAACATGAGCTGCAGTGGTGGGGATGTAGGGATGGATGTGAGGGAAATTGGGCCTTATGGGCTTCAACAAAGGCCCATGTTTCCTTTTTTTCCTCCTTCTGCAAAAATGGATGCGGCTCTGCCTAGAGGGCCCTCGACCATGGCTGTTGGTCGCGTAGATGTTGGTTGGGGCTGGCGTGGGAGGTGGGGGGGGGGGAGGGCAAGGTCCGACGCCGACAGAGGGTAGACTAAAACCCGATAAAGCCCACGCTGGAATGGCCCCTGCATGTGCTTAGTGCTCTTCTACTTTGACTACCAGTACTTATGCTCACCTTGTACCTTAAGCCTATATGTTTCATTGATTAATGGAACTTCACAAGTTTGTAGGCATTCATTGGGCATGCATTGAACCTGTTCCCCTATGTTTCTTCTTTAGAGTTGAGATGTCTAGACTTTAGAGTGTCTTGTGTGATTAGACGTGAGGTGCTGTTTACTTTGTCCCTCGTAAAAAAAACGTGCCTCTGTGTTTTGAACCAACCATGCAGCAAACTGGACTACTCCCAACGCTATTTAACGCATTCGTTACCAGATGGCTAGTCACATAAGTACCTCTTTTTCAAACAAGCACGTAAGGCCATACACAATGTGAGTGTTGTCAGATTCGTCACCTCGCTGTCACGTCACACAAGTGCTAGATTTGGTTCTCTCCTTTAGTGTTTAGGACATCCTCTCTTCAAGACAGAGCTCACAACTAAATAAAATATCATATCTTTTTTCTCACACCACGCTCCCTCTCTATTTCACTTACAAATAGGCTCATATTCTTTTTCTCCATAAGCTAGCACCAGAGCAAAAAGGAGCACCAGTTCTAGAAAAAAGAAACCAGCACATGCTTTTGCAGTGGTTAACACCCAAGCTTGGAGACAGTTCTAAAAGTTAGCACCGGTTATTTTAGCACATTGTATCTTTAGTGAGGATCTAATGATCCTCAATTAATTAAATTATTTATCTATATTTGTTATTATAGATAGTAGTAACTTCATGTTATTTATAAGGATATCCCGTATCATTAAGAAGGGAGAAGCTTAGCCGAGTGGTCGTAAATAATTTTACAACCACCCTATATGATCGTAAATACTTCCACGACTACCTAATGGTCACAAGATTTTCTATGACCACCTCATGGTCGTAAGCCATACTACGACCACCTTATAGTTGTAAGCCTTACTGTGATTAGGTTAACTACGACCACCCTATAGTCAACAAAGCCTACATACATGTGGGCCCAATCGATTAGAGACACTTATACGCTGTGTTTAATACACACAGTAGTTAATATGTGTTGTTATTCTCTGGGATAACTGCACGTATTAAGCCTCTGTCTCTGACATAACTGCAAGGCGACGTGGGAGGGTTATTCTCTGACAATAACTATCACCAGAACGTGCGCATTTCATCAAGCGGTGAGGCGTCTCTTAACATGGACAACTGCCACCCCTTTATGCGCTATATAAGGAGTAAAGTCGGTGGACAGAGGAGGATAAGAGGCGAATCGATAAGAAGCGAATCGATCAGAAGGGACAAGATCAACAAACAGAAGTCATTAAGCCCTAGTTCTAGTGATTTCTTCCCTGTTGTAAAGCATAGTCAATACAACAATATAGGAGTAGGGTTATTATTCTTTTAGGAGAAGGCCCGAACCTGTATTAATTTCCTGTGTCTTTTGTTGTGTGGATCTAGCTCAAGGAAAGTCCTCAGCATTCATTCGTAAAATCGATACTAAACCATCGACAGTTGGCACCGTCAGTGGGGATCTTCTGGCTTTTTCCTTTTCGACAAGTTATCTTCATTTTTCAACTCTGATGCTTTCATGGCAGGAGAATGGAATGAAGAGAATTGATTCGATTTGGCAGACTACACAAAAACTGGACATGGATGCCTGCTATGAGTACGAGCAGAGCATCATTTTGTCTGATGGCAACGCCATTTCCAGGGATCTTTCACCAGACCCAGGAGACCATGCCACATACAAGGTTGAGGAGGGATCTTTCTCCCCCACAACATTACTCCCGGATGAGAACCAGAGTCCTCAAAGGGCAATGGTCCATTCGACCAGAGTCAGGATTGCACCACGGTGAGTACAAAGCACGACGAGGGTTCCCCCTCCAAATGTTCAACCCCGTTTGAGGTCGTTCGATCTATCATGGGAAGTCCTAGAATCCATGATTCCAGGACTCAACCAACACCTGATAACTGTCACTCTTCGGTTACCCCCACGAGGTGCATATTCGAGCCCGCTTCTCCTGCAGATTCGACCACACCCTCGCAAGGTTTAACTTCAGTTGGAGACTGTTAGAACCCAGAATTCCCCTTCCTAGAGGGAATTGCTCCAAGTCGCGGGGCGTTATCTTTCTACTACTCCTCGAGTCAGGAGGACTCAGGCGCAAGTGGAGATAATATCACCTTGGAGGTCTTTGTCCTCCTCTCAGATCCTAATCTCTCTCTAAGAGGCAGGGCTAGGGATGCCTCCCATTGCACACTCCCTTCGGTCTCTCGTGGTGATGGCGAGGACACCTCTGGTGATGAACATGATCACCACCTTCATGAGCGTGGTTGAAATCCTAGAAATGATCGCTCTCCACTGAGGCATGCTCCGGTTGACGCAGATGTTGATGATCCTAAAACCATTTGGAGAAGAAGAATTGCTACTGAGATGACTTTACCTAGGCACATCTAATATTGGTCAGAGGAAGCTCAAGAATTTCAACGAATCAATGACCTGGTCGAAAATCCGACTCAAGAGTTTGGACAAGCGCTAGGCTACAACCTCTTCACTCAAGAGATCACACGAAGACTTTAGGACACGATGGTCAGGTTTGAGCGGACTCGACGACACCGTTCTAGTAGTCGTAGCGGGACAACTCATCGAGCGCCAGTCATTCAGATGACTCTTCTCATGGAGAATGACAAGTCAACAGGTCTGGTCGGTCTCCTAACCATGATTCTAGTTGGAGAAGAGTCCCATGAATAACTGGTGATCGACAAACTCCCAGGGGAAATCTGCAACAACAGATGGAGTACGAGGAGTATTACCCTCGTAGGGCTGAAACCTATGATAGGTTAGGTCCATTTACCACTGGGTATCGTCAAGTACGATCGCCTAGTGACATAAACTCTTCTTTCCTGTAAAGAAGGCATCATGATATTATTACCGAATGTTGGAAGTTTTTGCCTAACCTTCGAGCAGTTTGCTGGCCATCACGGTTGCGACCAGTGAATATAGAGAAGTTTGATGGATCATAAAATCACATCAAGTTTCTTCAAATTTATACCACCGATGTTCGAGCAGCAAGAGGAGGACAGCATGTCATAGCCAATTATCTTCTACTTTGCTCGAAGGATCAGCTCGATCGTGGCTGTTAAATCAGCTACAAGAGTTGATCTATTCGAGGCAGCATGTAACACCTCAACCCAACACAGAGCCTAGGATGCTACTAAACAAACTTACAGAATCATTTTACTTCAACTTACTAACACAATTTCAACAAGACATACAACAAAAAATGAATTAGTTCTAATCAACAAGAACTAGCACAAGCTACAAATAGACAAGTTAAGGAATACCACCAATCAATTAATAATAACCTAGACATGGATCTTGCTCTTTCTCAACCAATAACCGAACCAAACGATTAATGGTACACAATGAGAGTAGCTCTTTATCAAATAAATCTAAATTATCAATATTCATCAGAATTACGAGGGTGCAAGACTAATCAAGTCATTCAATTTATTCTATCAAATAGAATTAAATAAATCAATAACTGAGATTTAAAAGCATAAATTGAAACATCTACGATAAAACTTGGCTACCACGATTACAAGTAAATCAACCACCACGAAGGATGAACACAGTTTGAAAATAAAGGTAATAGCAAGAACATGTGGTTTTAGTTAAATAAGCTAATTTATTTGCCATGGGTGGTCATGTGTGAAGTCCATCAAAACTACCTCTTCCCATGCATGTCGCTGCCTCAAGAGGTACCTAAAATGAACATCAACAACAAGCGTGAGTGCACGACTCAGCAAAGTACAACAGTGACAATAGACAAAACATCACGATCAATTAATGAAGATATCAAATCCTCATATGAACAACAGCAAGGAGGCCATAAATAAAACTCTTATACTTGTATGCAATGCATATGTTAAGAATGCTCTTTCTTCCTTCTTTGTAATTACCGGTAATGCGCAGTAGTGCATCTGTCGATGCATACTCAAGCCTGTGCCCTCAGACACAGGGACCTCAAGCTCACACTCCACGAGTATGGGGATCCATGTCTGTCCAATACATGACGGGGATCTCATACCTGTCCAATGCATGATGGGGACCTCAAAAGAAACAATTCTTGGCTACCACGTAGTCCAAGATTCAGGAATGAATGCCATGATGCAAATGAACTTCATATTCTCAATCCAACATGAGAGAATAATATTCAGCGACAATATCATAGATAAAATTTCATAAGTAAATCATGGCAATTATCATGAATATAACATCACAATTCACTCTACACTGCTTGCACTTGCCTCAACTGTGAGACGGATGATGACGACAGGAGGACTCTATCCCCGGTTCTCACCACCACCTGGTATTCGTAAAGTATACAAAGAGCACCATTCAAATACGCACAGCATAGTAATAAAACAAAATGAAATCATTCGCTCCTATTCGCACACCAAAACTTTACCGATACATTCCCAAATCCCAATCTGTCCAAAGCAGACAACCACCAAAGGAAAGCCATAACTTTTGATTCAAAGCTCCGAAAACCATGAACCCAAGTTCTATGGAACCTACACACGCATACCTACAACTTCTCAGGTGATAGGAAGTTCACATTATTTCATCTAAGCCTTTGTTTTTTTATCTCCAAAGACAGTTCTGTCATTTTCGGTACTATCGACTTAGGAATTTCGTATCTTTTAATTGGTACAACCAAACCTACTGATCTAAGTCATTATAGAAACTACAGAGAAATAGATTCCTCAATAAATTTATTATAATTTTTCCTATTGTGCAACAAAGGTTGCTAACAGAGCAATCTTTCCCTACTGTCCCTAACAGAAGACAGAACTACAACAACAACTTCAAGATTTCATAACTTTCGTTCTAATTGTCCAACAAATATGAACTTAGACTTCCTGAAATCATTATAAAGTTATCTACATAATTCGTGGAGATGAACCCACCAGATTTGTCTATCTCTAGACCCTAATTCACAGAACTATGCTCACTGCCCGAATCTAGAGACTAAACAGGCACTCAGACTTGCAAAAATCATAACTAAATCGTTGTCCAACCAAAAATTACGAATTAATACTTTCCAAAAGGCCATCACAATTACCCACATCACTCTAGGAGATCCTAAATGTTGAATTCGCTTGTAACTAACTCAATCTTACGAAATAACAGAACTAGAGAAATACCGATATACAACAACAGGGTACTAATCTTACTACCGGTGACAAATCGCATATGAAAGATTTACAATATCTAATGGAGAACATAAATTTACCCACAAATTCTCCACTGGACCTCGCTGAAGCCCTCATGAAGATTTCCCATCTTCTACCTCTTCCTCTTCCTTCCCCTCCTGCTTCTTCCCAATGGCCGGCCACAACAGCAAGAAGGTGGCAGCTCTAGGAGACGACAATGGGGGAGGTGAGGTAGCAGGGGGTTTGGTTCTGGGAGGGGGTGGTGGTGGCACAAGGGAGAGAGGGGGGGGTGGTGGCGCAAGGGAGAAAGAGGGAGGACAGTGGCGGCCAAGGGGATTGAGGGAGGGGGGGGGGCTAGGGTTAGGGAAAGGGCGCCTCTCTTGATCCCACTAGAGGGCCAGCCCATGTAACATCCGCAAGTTAATTAATGAGATTTAGTATGCATCTTATCAGCATGCATGACATTTTGGAAACTTTTGCATATTTTTTTTTTGCACTTGAAAAATCTCAAACAAAGTTAAACCTACAACTTAAATCTAAACTCTAGGAGAAAACAAGAACAAAAACTCTTGTTCATCTTCAGGAAATAATTTATTCAAATAATATAATAATTATCATGAATTAATATAATTTGTCCCAAATTTTTGGAACTTATATTGACCCTTTGAACATTCAAACTCAAATCAATAACCTTTTCCAAGTTTGAATTTAAATTATTCAAATTAAATCTTGAACAGTGAAGTTTAAGATTTTATTTGAGTACTAGGATGTCCTAGGAATACCTCTGAATTATTTCAGAATTTTAGGAATTTTATTCCTATTTTTAAAGCCCCGGTCAAACCTTGTGAGTTTTGGTCAAGCTGAATTCAAAACTTGGGCTAGCACTGTTGGCCCGACCGCACCCTGGCTCGAACCCGATGCACCACCTCACTTGATCGGACCACTTAAACGCACTCGCATGCGTACCATCTGATCATGATCGGAGGGCTCAAACGCCACTCAAATCCTGCCCGTCTAATTTAGATCGAATGGCCCTTATTGATTGGGCCGATCAGACCAGTCTGAATGGCCACGCAATCCTGGCCGTCCATTTTAGATCATATGGTACACACAACAAAGCTCCCATCGCACCACTTGACTACGCCGCACCCATTCATCTTTTGGTCTCTACCAATAGGCCCCATCTTGGCCAGGTCATCTTCAACCTCGGGCGAGAACTCATGGCCACCCAGCGTCGCGCGAGGCTCTCTTCGCATCAAATCACATGTGAGCCACCGCCTCTCCCGACCACTCCTAGAGCTCCTCCTTGTAACGCCGCCTCCATTTCCATCTTCTTCCTGGGTTAAAACCCCCTCCTTGTCCACCAATTTCCCTCACTTCTCCTCTGTTGACTGAGGGGAGGGAAGCTTGCTCAATATCATCTTTTTGGTAAGACCCTTATCGAGAGATCCTTCAGCTTCTGTTCTCCTTGCCATTTTCGTTTGTGCTAATGCACGGTCTTGTTTTTGTTTGAAGCTCACGGGACACCATCGTGCCTTTGGAGCTTTCAAAGCGCGTACCAAGCAACCTCTTTTGGTCACCTTCATCTCTGGTGAGATCCTCTCCATCTCTTCCACGTCACTTTGTGCCTTAGGATCTAACTAAGTGTTCCCCTCAACTTATTGCTCGTTTGCTTCACAGGAGCTAGTGAAATTGGTGTTCTCCCTTTTGTTGGCCAAGAACCCTATTCGTCATCTTTTGTTAATCGGGTAAGCCATTTCCCGATTGCATGCATTGTCACCATCTTCTAGTCACCCTCAAACTTTCTCACCCCTTTGCTGCCATTGGTTTTGCCCAGGGCGACTCCTCCTCGTGAGCCACACCACTGCCACCGCCATTACCGTGGTCAATCACTCACAGAGCTTCTCCGGCCACTTCAACCCTCTGGTGAGCTCCTTGGTGTATGCCAGTGGCTCACTCATGCATTATTTTGCTCAATACACCACTGTAGCCTCGCATGCATGTTAAGCTGTAAGTAGCCACCGCTCGCCGTCGGCTAGCCACCATTTCAGACCCTCTCCATCGTCGCCACCACTACCTTTAGGTGCGCGCGGCTATGGTGATTCCATTCATACCTTTGGATCATGCCGCCATGGCCGGGAACGCCGGCGAGGCTCCGGTCATCACCGGGCCATTTTTGTCGGAACGCCTGACAATCCAGTAGCGTCATCATTAGGAATTAATGGTGACGATTAGCTTTTAATTGCGAGATCTTTGTCCGAAATTTCAGAGGTTAGCTGCGTATTACTTAGCCTTCAGAGAATGACTTGTGGACCCAAGCCACTTTAGCCCTGTGCTCTGTAGTTGTGCACAGCCCAAACACGCTAGGACCTTTTTCGACCGTCCGATTTAGAAGCAACCGTCCAGATTAAGTGGGCCGTTCGGACCGTCCGAACGGGCCATGAATCTGGACCGTTCGATGCGAAATGGACGATTAGGATCAATTGGGCCGTTTGGACCGTCTGAACGTGCAACAATTGCGGACCGTTGGATCTTAATCTAATGGCTCACACGCATGGTCCGATCGTCCCACTCGCACCGCGCCACTTTGATTCACTGCCAAGGCGGGCCCACTCGTCAGCGCACGTTTGAATCGGTAAACCATTTGAGAAATGGTGCTGTGTAGGGTCCCTCTGACAGAGACTGAGGCTAGCGTAGATCGCGGTAAGAAAAGTCAGAAAAACTTTAGGAAAATCGGAAACCATTAGTTTACACACTAAAAATGGTGTTAACTTCAAAAATGCATAACTAAATCTTTTTTAACTCCAAAAATAGTGAACCCAGTTTTGATAATTTTTGTTTTAACTTAACTTTATTTTAAAATAGGTTTCAAACTACTTACTATCACAGAAAATATATTTTGTAGAGAGTGATCCAAAACTTAGTTATTTTTGAACTAGAAAAGACTATTAACTTTGAAAATTCATAACTAATTCATAAAGACTCCAAATGAGGTAAACTCAGTTATTTTGGTCTTATAAAATTATTCTCTATTTTTCTATGTAATCTTTTTTCCCACTACTATTCTACAAATTTTCACCAAATAATTAAATTAAGATGAACAATAACCGATTGGATTTTTCTGGATTTTCCAGAAAAATCTGATTTTCAAACCTCTATAACTTTCACATACTAAGTCCAAATGGAATGAATCTTTAACCTAAATTCATATAAAATCATGATCTACTCGCTGTATAAGTTTCATGCATTTTCGAGCATTTTGAATTTTTGGCTTATTTGGTGTTAATTGCAATATCGTTCTTTCGATAGATTTCTCGACGATACGAGCGTATTTATGAGTGTAACCTGAGATTGAACAAGTGGTACAGCAAAGGTGCGAGCACCCTCCTCTTGATCATATTGCTCCTATTGAATTTAAAATGTTTTGTGTGGTTTTAGTCTCTCAATTGCATGCTATTTTGAAAAGTATGTTCATGGGTAGTTTAGTTGTATCCACTTGCTACATTGGCCCTCCTTTGAATGTTGATTACCCTTTTTACCTTGACTGATTAAGGATATATGTTATATAGGTTTGGTTGCTAATTTGTAGCATGTTGCTTAGCCATGCTAGTAGTTGTAGTCGAAAAACGGTTGATGGAGCTAGTCCATCGGCCAATGGATTGAATCTAATCTTGATGAAATTTGAGGATTATATGGATTTGATTATGTTGAAATTGAGGAAAATGTCTAGATCTTCGAATCTGATTTTTTATGAACTTGTTGGGTGGGTTGTTGTTGTTGTGTGTTGGACTTGGATGGGTGATAGGGTGATGAAGGGATGGTCTCGGATTCGCGTAGCCCCGTCTGGGTATTTGAGGACCGGTCTGTGGTGTGATGAACCAAGTCTTACGTACAACCACATGCCGGGATAATGGCGAAGGCTTGGCTTAATAATTTGTTGTGTGTTAGCTATCAAAACACAATTAGATTGGCAATTGTTGTTGTTTAGGTCTAATAGCTCTCTTGTCAATCTAGTGGGGGCATGTTATATTTTTATTTTCTTGCCCTTAAGGGTCTCTTGCATATGCCGGTTTGCTGCGCAAGGGACTTACTTACACAATGGGGTTCCCCGATGGTGCTAGGCGGCTTTTGTCTGCTATGGGGAATTAGGACATGACATTGTAACGGCCTCGTTATGATATCTCAGTCACACTCCTACGAAAGAGTGCATGGCGACTGTATGAGGTATTCATATCGTGTGGGGAAAGTTGTACACCTCTACAGAGTAACTAAATCTATTCGAATAGCCGTGTCCCCGGTTATGGACATCGCTTGTGGGAAAGCATGCACAGTTAGCTTATTGGAACTTTGGTTTGGGTTATGGTTGGAAATGTTATGTCATTATGTTAGTTTGTTTAGATCTGAAATGATATCTTGGACGCGAAGTTCGCGTGTTTATTTGTTATGGAATGAATTGTGTCACGAATGGGATATTCATGTGTTGATTATATTTGGAGATTATACTATTGTTGATCATTACTTACTGTTATAAAATGTTTTACAAATGATAATTTGAATCTATATTGTTTATCTAAATGCAAAACTTGCTTTATGCCGAAAATTGACTAGTGTAGTAGCCTTCCTTTGATACTTACATGCATCCTTATTTTTCTTGAAAAGTCTCGCGAGTACAACTTTATACTTTAACGGCTTTGTCCATTTGTTCAGGTGAGAACGATGGGCGCATCAGCTTTAACTCTAGTTGGTTGCTTGTGGGTTGTGGGCATGCCTACTCGGTTATTCCCTTTTTATTCTAAGTTTGTCTTCTACTGCAATTCATTATTTGATATTTATTTTCGGCCAATTGGCCCTCTTATGCCAACTTGTACTTAAAAGTTCTATTTGATGATGTTGTATCTATGATTCCATTATTCTTGTATATTGTGTATGGATGTGAATGCAATGTTGTGTTAGGATATGTGCTTGTTAGCCACTGATCCTTGGGAGCTAACATGAGACACATATCCGGGCACTCGGAATCGTTTTCGTCTTTTGTTAAGTATTACGCTTTTGGTGTAATCACTTAGCTTGAAACGGATCCGATCCCGGGGAGGCCTCATAGCCCACTTGGGCTAGGTTGCCTTGGGCCAAAAGCCCAAGGTCCGATCCCCCACAAAATTATAAAATTTTAACTTAATTCATTCTCTAAACATTAGTGCATTCACTAATGAATAATCGGGATATTACATAGCACCTCTGCGATCTACTACTAGCCAATTTTCAGGGCACCTACAACCGCCCAGGAAAGGAGGATGACCTGCACAGGATGCGACAAAATTCTCATGAGACCTTGCCCCAATTTATCAGATGTTTCAGTCAGGTTCGCTATTCAATTCCTGAAGTTTCCGACTCTTCTGTCATCAGAACATTCAAGCAGGGAGTCCACAATCGAAGGATCACAGAGGATATCGCTCTAAATCCTCTAGCTACCATTGCCGAGCTCTTCGAAATGGCCGACCATTATGCAACTGCTATAGAAGCGGTCGAATGAAATCGCACGATTGATTGTGACAATAAGGACATTCAAGGACCAAGTGAAGGCAGTAAGAAAAAAAGATAAAAATGCTAGAAAATACAAGAGCAAAACTAAAGGCCAAAAGCCTTAAGTCAAAAGCTCTAAGAAAGTCTTAGCCATGAGCGACAAAGAGCCTCGGAGCTCGAAACCATATCTCGATCGGATGAAAGGTAAAGGCCCCGAACGGAAGAACGACAAGCCTAGGTGGCATCCTTTCCATAAAAAGTAAAGACACTACCTCGCAATTGCCGAGTTTTTTAGCTAAAACTCGAGGATTACTACATCGGCAAAGGACCGCTTTCTACACTTTAAGAGGTGGGGCAAACAAGTGGTTGAAAATAGTCGGATGATGATGAGGAGGTGCCGTTTCAAGATCCAGAACACATACATCGATCACATCTATGGAGGATCTTGAGCATACGAGTTGAAACGACAGCTCAAAGCTGTCGAATGTGAGGTAAATTCCATAGACTCTCCTCTTATCAAGAAAGTACCGAAGTGGTTGGAAATCACCATCTGTTTTGAGAATGGTGACTATCCGAACCCTTCTACTCGACCAGGTCATTTTTCGATCGTGGTCGAGCCCGCCATCAACAACTGTCAAGTCAATCGTGTGTTAGTTGACAGTGCGAGTTCACTGAATATACTCTTTATGAGTGCCCTAGATGAGATGCAAGTTCCCAGGACAAAGATCAAGCTTATATGATACTCATTTCAAGGGATCGTTTTGGGGCCTTTGGCCAAACCCATTGGTCAGGTTTCTCTTTCTGTAACGTTTGGGTCATCTAACAATTTCAGGACAGAGAAAATCTCTTTTCATATGGTCGATTTCGACACGGGATATAATGTCATACTTGGTCGACCAACTCTTGCATTATTCCTAATGACTACTCATTACGGTTATCAATGTCATAAGATGTCGGGTCTCAAAGGAGTAATCACAGTTCGCTGTAATAAAAAAGATGGCGTTTACATGCGACTGCAAATCTCTCGAGATGGTTGGTCAAATACCAACTTCAGAGCAAGAAAGGGGCGACCTTCGACCAAGCATTCAAAGACTAAAGTTGCACCAAAGCTGAACAACCAGGTCAAAGAAATTCCACTGAATACAGGGGAACCTTCAAAGACTGTTCGCATCGGGGTCACTTCCGACCCTGCTTAGGAAGACCTCATCACCTTCCTCCAAGCAAACGCAGATGTCTTCACGTGGGAAGCATCCGACATGTCCAGAGTCTCTAGGGGGGTGATCAAGCATAGGCTAGCTCTACGGCCTGGGAAGAAACCCGTAAAACAAAAATTATGGAGATTCGCACCTGATCGACGAGATGCCATTAGATCTGAATTGGACACACTACTTAAAGCTGGATTTATAAGAGAAGTCGACCATCCAGAGTGGTTGTCTATCCATGTAATGGTTAGAAAATCTAATAGTAAGTGATGTATGTGTGTAGACTTTGCTAATCTTAATAAAGCTTCTCCAAAGGACGATTTTCCTATTCGTCGTATTGATCAGTTGGTTGATTCTACTGCTGGTTGTAAAATATTTAGTTTCCTATATGCATATTCTAGTTATCATCAGATAAAAAGTGCCTAGATGATGAAGAAAAGACCATATTTTTTACACCATTTGGAATATTTTGCTATGTCAAAATGTCATTTGATCTAAAAAATGCTGATGCTTGTTTTCAATGCTTAATTCAAAAGACCTTCCTTCCTCAACTAGCCCAATGTTTGCAAGCCTATGTTGATGATCTGGTCGTAAAAAACATCAAGTGCCTTAATCATATTTTCGACTTACAAGAAACATTCAACAACCTCAGAAAACACCATTTAAAACCCTATCTTGAGAAGTGTGTATTCGGAATCTCTTCAGGAAAGTTGCTTGGATTCCTTGTCTCTGCACGAGGAATTGAAGCAAACCGTGAAAAGATAAAAGCCATTAAACAAACGCGCCCTCCGACCACAAAGAAAAAAGGTCCAGAAGCTCACAGGATGCATGGCGGCTTTAAGTCGTTTCATCCCACGACTAGGAGAAAAAGGACTTCCTTTCTCTACATGAGGGTTTCGAGTGGTGAGAGGAGGCAAATATTTCCTTCGAATATGTCAAGAGTGTATCTTACGAGTGCTCCCGTTATGGTTTCTCCAAAATTAGAAGAGACTCTATTAGTATATTTAGCTGCTACGCCACAAGCAGTGAGCGCAGTGTTGGTAGCAGAATGTGAAAATGTTTAACGACCAGTTTACTACGTTAGTGAAGTTTTACACGGGCCTAAGGAGCGTTAACTTCAGATCCAAAAGCTTCTATATGCTCTCCTCATGTCTTTGAGGAAACTGAAGCATTATTTCTATGCACACAAGTTAATCGTGTCGTCTGTGTTTCCTTTAGGAGACGTCCAGCAGAATAGGAAAGCAGCGGGGCGCATGGCAAAATGGTCGGTTGAACTTAGGGAGTTTGACCTCTATTTCATGTCCCGAACGGCTATTAAATCCCAGATCTTAGCAGATGTTGTCGTCGAATGGAAAAATCCTGAACTTGTTCAGGGTCCCCAGTACGAATCCCACGACTAGTGGACAATGTACTTTGATGTGTCACTTGTGCTAAGTGGCTCAGGGGGCTGGGGTGGTCCTAATATCTCCTACAAGAGAAATATTAAAGTAAGCTATTCAATTAAATTTTCCTGCTACTAACAATGTGGCAGAATACGAATGTTTATTGGCTGGCATACGAGCAGCGAAAGCGCTTGGGATTCGACGACTAATCGTGAGAGGAGACTCTCAACTAGTTGTGAATCGGGTCAGAAAAGAGTACCAATGCTCTAATCCAATCATGTCTCAGTACTTATCGGAAGTCAAGAAGCTTGAAAAGCATTTTTTCGATTTCGAGGTACAATATGTCCCTCGAAAGGATAATTTTCTCGCTGACCAGATAGCTCGAATGGCTTCTTCCCGATCACCAATACCACAAGGAGACTTCTTAGAACAACTCCAGAGGTCGTCCCTGGTCGAAACACCAGAGACATCTCCTATTGAGTGAACCTCCCTAGAGTACGAAGATATCTGGATGAATCTAATCTACGAGTATCTTCAGAAGGGCACAGCACCCAACAACGATCTTGAGGCTGATCGTTTATCCCGTTAGGCCAAAATGTACACTTTGGTCAAAGGAGTCCTCTACAAGCGAGGTATTCAAGGGGTTCTCATGCGATGCATATCGCAGAAAGAATAATTAAATCTCCTTCAAGAAATACACGGAGGCACCTGTGGAACACATGCTTCTTACAGAACGTTGGTCGGAAAAACCTTTCGATAAGGTTTTTCTGGCCAACAACCCTGCATGATCCTAAAGAGCTTGTTAAAAAATCTGTACAATGCCAGTTTCATAGGCAAATACACCAACCGGCTCAAGCATTATAAACAACACCTCTTTCATAGCCTTTTGAAACCTGGGGTCTCGATATTCTAGGACCATTCCCAAAAGCACCAGGAGGTTTTGAGTTCCCTTTTGTAGCTATTGATACATTCACAAAATGGATTAAAGCCGAACCTGTGATTGGGATTAAAACAGAAGCAGCCAAGAAATTTGTGATGAAGAATGTGATCACTCGATTTGGGGTTCCAAGTCAAATTATTACATATAATGGTACACAATGTTCGAGTGCAAAATTCCAAGAATTTTGCGAAGAGTTGGGTACCAAGCTATGTTATGCCTTTGTCGCCCATCCACAAAACAATGGGGCAGTCTAAAGGGCAAATGGTCAAATTATGTAAGGAATTAAAACTCGAGTTTTCTACCAGCTTATAAAGCACTAGGGGGTTTGGGTAAAAGAATTACCCAAGCACTAGGGGGTTTGGGTAAAAGAATTACCCTCAACATTATAGGAAATTTGCACGACTGCTGGTCGGGCTACAGGCGGAACACCATTTTTTTTTAGTTTTTGGTGTTAAGGCTATGCTTCCACCTGAACTAAAGATTCGGTCGACAAGGGTCAAAAATTACAACAACTCTGGCCAAGAGCAACTTCGAGCTGATGACATCAACCTGCTCGAAGAAAAGAGGAATCATGCCTTAATCCGTTCGGCAGTCTACCAATAAGCCCTACGCAAATACTACGATCATAAGGTCTAACCTTGTAGCCTTGCTGTAGGTGACTTGGTATTGAAAAAGATTCAATCCCAGTCTAATTGGAACAAACTTTATCCTAAGTGGAAAGGTCCTTACACAGTGGTCGAAGTCATGCGGCCAGGTTCGGTACAACTAGCAATGGAAGATGACATAGTTCTTTCTAATTCATGGAACATTGATCAGCTACGCAAGTTTTATGTGTAACCTCTTACATTCCAAATAAAGTTTATGCTTTCTCCATTCTTTATTGTCTTAAACTTTTCATTGAGCAATGCTTCGATAATTTTTTGATCACTTTTTAAACACTTGGTTTTCTTTACACTGCTCGAAGGAGAGTAACATCACCTAGTCGAAGTCTTTCCTCTCTGCACGTCGTCCTGCCCACTAGAAGGAACTTTCTATTGTCGATCTGTTCCTAACTTTAGCTGCCAATACAAAGAAACTAGGTTCAACAAAATGTAGTAGAAATAATTCTAAAGCAAACTCTTTTTAATCATTAACTTAGTTTACTTCTTCATTACACGAATAATTTTCTAAATGCGGTAAGCTTTCATAATTGTTCGACTACTCTTAATACGCTCGATTTGATTAACCTGGTCAGAGGAAGTAACACCACCTAGTCAAAGTATTTTCTCTCCGCACGTGGCTCTGCCCACTAGAAGGAACTTCCTAGTGTTGAGCTGTTTTTAACTTTTGCTACCAATACAAGAAAATAGAGTTCAATAAGAAAGGTCGAACGAATTTTTAAGCATACTCGTTTTCTACTATTTACTTAGTTTACATAATTAAACTAAGCAAATAGTCGGTGCTAGGATAAAGTTATAAATTCAATTCTCATTTCTATTTTTTGTCTTATGAGTTATTGACTACTCGAAAAGACAATTTGTAGGAAAATGAAGATTTACATTCAAAAGCAAGAAATTGTTTTTACAATGCAGTTCCTATTACAAACTACTCTGATGAAGGAGATCCGATTTGCATCTCCTCCGAGACCTTCTTGCCAATCGGCTGCACTTCTTCGATCAGTTGTGCTGCCTCTACTTCACGGCAGTCGAAGTCAGCTTCGATTGGTTGAAGACTAAGATTACGGTCAAGAGCCTTAAGTTTTGAAAGAACAAAACTTATTGCACTTTCGATCGCCTGTCTTATCGAGTCAGCTTGATTGGTCTTCAGAGTTATCATCAACTCCTGCAGAGTTCTGGCTTGCTGTCCAATAGTGCTTGTACGGCCGACCACGGTGTCTTCAAGAGGAGTGACCTCCTTAGCACCGAGTCCACCGAGTACATTGTTAATGAGGGAAATATTGTTTTGAAGGTTGATCTTCGTAGCCTTCATTTCCTCTTGACCGCGAGTCAAAATTTTTTGAAGTCGTTTTATTTCTACTGCTTGCTCTAAAAATAGAGCACAACAGGTAAGAAAAACACTTCTTAAAGACTAGTAAAGAAAACTGGTCGTCGGTAAAGAATTCTTACATACTAAGCGAGAGTCAAGCTTCTTGAATTCGTCATCATGGGAGGAAGTTCCCATTTCACACTGCTTCTCCCATGCCTTTATGCTCTTATCTTTTTCTTTGGAGATACGGATAAGCTCGTTGATCACCAAGATCTTCAAATCGACATCGGTTTGAGGCTTTCCCATATTGACCTCTTTTTCTAAAAAAGAAAAGAAGTTAGAGAAAGAAAAGAAGGTTGTCAAAATGAACAATGTTAAGTGAAGTACTTACTGTTTATTTCATTATGTAGCTTGAAAGTTGCAAAATTAGCCTCCTGAAAGTTCTTCAGGAAGTCTTCTATTTCATCCTTTAGCTTTTGCGCTTGGGCTTTCGCATAGTTGAGTGCAATTGCCAAGGATCTTTTGTTGCTTTTTGACCTACAAAGGTTAAACTAAACATGAGTACTGAATGAGTGGTCGAAACAAAAAAAGACTACTTGTAACAGTAACATACCATCCCACTGCTTGTTGAAAGTTCGATATACGCTTTCTCGGTAACATCGATTACTGTGGTATTCACCAACAGTAGCAACTTGTTCGAGAGCTCTCTGAACAAAGAAATACACAGTGGGAAAAAAGAAGAAAAACTAAATATATAAATATTTGGTATCGAGTACTTACACTGATGGCTGATCGAGCAAAATGGGCTTACACCATCTCGGAGTCATGCAGTTCATAGAGCCTATTGACTTTGTCCCACCATATTCTTTGAAGACTCTTGTCGTCAAAGATATGTCCCTTATTTGGAATATCCTTAGGGTGTGGGACTGGGTCACGAGATCTAAACGAAGAGGACCCAATAGTTGGTGAACAAAAGAATTCGAGGGAAGAGGTCGAAAGAGTCTTCTTCTTCGTTGTTGACAGAAGAAGCGACTCCACCTTGAGGACCTCGAGGAATATCCTCCACAACCTCCTTCCTGGCACGGCGGTCGGAGCTCCCTGGTCCATCTTGACTGGTTGCTCCTAGTGATCGTAGGACCAAGTCCCTTGTATGATTATTGAGATTCTCAATGATTGGCTCGACAGCAGTAACCTCCTCCGTCGCCACATCAGGGATAGTGGTCGAATCTTCGACCTCTGTTGTTGTCTCTTCGACTGCAGGAGAAACCAATACTTCCACAGCCGTAGACAAAACAACGGCGGGCCTCTCATGGAAGCATCTCCGGGGCCGGGAGAAGCAAGACTAAAACAACAAGAAAAGGGGAAGACATGTCAAACTATGGAATTAAAAGGTAAATGCAATTTCTAAGTTTTTAATTTTACATACTGAAGAATCTAGACCCGCCATTATGTGTTAATGGAGTTTTGGTTATTAATGACAAATCTATTTGTGAAACTAACACTCTTATAGATATACCAATTGCCTAGTCTCAGCTTGGATATAAAGGTGAAAAATCAAATGAGGTATGCATTCCAAATGACAAATCCATTTGTGAGACTAACACTTCTATTGTTATACCATGTTTAGTCTCAGCTTGAATATAAAAAGAAAAATCCAAACAAGTATGCATTCATGATGATAAATCTATTTGTGAGACTAACTATTCTATTGCTATATCTCATGTTTAGTCTCAGTTGGATTTAAAGATCAAGAGGTATGCTTTCGACATCATATTCTTATATATTGTTGCATTCCTCAGATCCAAAATATAGGATGAACTCCACCGAAAGTCTAACTTGAATATGTGCATATGGTTCGATTACATATTGTGTATGCACACATTTAGGGGGAGTTCACTCTATGTTTTGTGGTTTCATTAGTATTGATCCATATTCCCTTTCCACATATATTAAGGATCATTACTTTGAAACATATCCTTGAGTATATATAACTTGTGTAGTTAATATATTCATATGAGTATATGAGACTTGTGTAGTTCATATACCCTTTGAGTATATTCAACTTGTGTAGTTCATATATACGTACTCATACCAATCTATTCAATTACTTGTAATTGAAGTAATTATCATCAATTACCAAAGAGGGAAAGATTGTGATATCTTGTCCCACCATTATGAGTTAATGGTATAGTGTGGTAATTAATGATAATCATATTGTGGAACTAACATTTTCCATGAGTTGGATAAGCAGGTTAGGTTCCATGATGATAAAGACTTTGAATGGCATCATGTGTTGATTGTCATTAAGTCAAGATTCGGAATAAAGGAAATCATCATGTGTTGATGATGTTCGAGTCAAGATCCCGAAGTGAAGAAGATCATCATGTGTTGATGATCATCAAGCCAAGTTCAAGAAAAGGATGTCATCATGTGTTGATGAGCATCATATCAGGATTCTTGAAGAAGAGGAAGTCATCATGTGTTGATGATGTTCAAAAAGAGAAGATGACCATGAGTTGATCATCAAGTCAAGTGAAGAACTCATCATATGTTGATGAGCATTCAAGTTAAGAACCCAGACTTAAAGTGAAGATGTGCGTCATCAAGCTTCAAGTGTTTGCTCAATGTAAAGGTATGACTAGCTAGGGCTAAGGATGTGTTCCTAATCTTTTACCAATCTTGGTGTTTGGATGGAAGACCGGATTGCTAGTATAGGTTACCGTACTATTAAGAGGGGCCTTGACTAGTAACTTGAGTTAGTCATGTGTTGATAGCTCGTTGTGCTTGCTCTAGCTCTCTTTAACATGTTGCCAATATTTACGAATATGTTTTGCAAATAGTTGTGGCTCATGGATAACCCTTGTAGCATGTGACTATAGTTTGCAAATGTGTTTTGCAAATAGTCTAGGTCCATGCACCTTATCCTTGTGGCATGATGCCATTTGTTTGCAAATGTGTTTTGCAAACAGTTGAGGCTCATGTTTGATCCTTGTAGCATGTGACTTTAGTTTGCAAATGTGTTTTGCAAATATCTTAAATCCATGTACATTTTAGTTGTGGCTTTGATTCTAAAAGTTGGCAAATGTGTTTTGCAACTTTTTGAGAATCTTACCTTCACGCTTTGTGTGCATTACGCATCAATTTGGCAAATGTTTTTTTGCAAATTGAGTTGAAGCGAATGCAATCTGTGTTTTCTCTGGAAAACGGTAGTACCGACATGTGTTGTGTGGAACTATCGCTGTGCGGTATGACCGGTGGTTCCTTGGTGGAACTACCGCAACCCTGTTGATCGTGTGTTGCTCTTAAGGTGCGGTAGCACCGGCGTGTACTAAGTGGTACGACCGCGATGCCGATCGGACTGTCCGAACGTTCCCTTGATCGAATGGTTTAAACCGTGGTCCGAACGGCCCAATCGATCTGAGCCGTCCACGTGTGAAGTCCGATCGGGCTGTGTGTTTGGTCGATTAGTGGAGTGGTAGTCTGCGGCGTGTGTGCGGAACTACCGCAGGCCGGTCGTTCCGAATCTTTAATGGCGGTACGTAATTTCTAGAGAAGCAACATTTTGGTTTCGGTTGCAAACCCTTGGAACGGTAGTACCGGACTTGTTGAGCGGTACGACCGATGATTGAAACTACCGCGTGTTGAACGGCGGTAGTACCGCTCCACCTTCTCAACGGCTAGTTTCGTAGCCGTTGTTGTGTGTCAAAGGTGGTGCGGTAGTACCGACCATTAGTTGGCGGTACTACCGCTCGAGCTGATTTTTCAGCAATTCGTCTCCCAACGGCTAGTTTGTGTGTGTGGGCTATAAATACCCACCTTGGCCAGCCTTGGGGAGGTTGCTGAAGTCCCATTCTATTCCTTTGAGCTAAGAGCAAGTTCTCTCCTCTCATATGTGCATGTGTTGCACTTAGTGAGCTTAGAGAGAAAACCCTAAGTGCATGTGTTGTCTTAGGTAGTGGATTGTGTATCCACTAAGCTTAGATACTTGATTAGTTCAAGTGAGAGTCTAAGACTTGTTACTCTTGGTGTTTGCCAACACCTAGACGGCGTGGAGGCATCGTGTATCGGTGATCTTCTCAAAGAAGCTTGTGAGAAGACCCGGGCGGTTTGTGAGTGGTGTGGTGCTCGCCATCTCCGAAGTGGAGGAAAGAGCAACCCTAGTGGAGCGAGGTGTTGGCTCATTTTGGAACCAGTCCAAGTGGTTGGACTTACCTCGGAGGTGTTGGCTTAATTTGTGAAGCCGGTCCAATTGGTTTGGGCTTATCTCAACGTGGATTAGGGGAGACCGGCAAGTCTCCGAACACCACGGTAAAACATCGACGTTTGCATTCTTGTGCTTTACATTGTGCATTTATATTCCTTGTATTAAATTGCTTACATATCTTTGTATGATTGCAGCTGTTTTCAATAGTATTATTGTTGTTGGTGCACTTAGTTGAACCTAGGTGATTTAGATTTTGATTGTGCAAAACCGTTTTGATATTAGTTTCCGCACTAGAAATCGGTTTTAGCCAAAAGAATTTTTAAAACCGCCTATTCACCCCCCTCTAGTCGGCCTCCTCGGTCTTACACATACCTTGGCTTCCAGGATATGATTTTGAATCCAGGAGAAACCTTTCCCAATAAGGACTTCTTCTTCTCTTCTTCAACTGCCTCAATTTTTGTGACTCCTTAAGCTTTTGGAAGGCTTTCAGTGTCACGAGCTTGAGAGGTCGGGGCTTCCTCGACCACATCTGGTCGTAGGTCTTGAGCGGGAGCTGTAGCTCCCTGCCCCTCTTTATGGTCAAAACCGGCTTCGACCACCTAAGGGATAGTGCTTGCCTCGACCACAGACTCTGCTGTTGTAGAGGCAGCCTTCACAAAAGACAAAAAACTTTTTCGGTGCTCCTTTTTCTATTTGCTTGAAAAGGCCATGAGAAGCAGAATATAAAAATATTTTGTTGTCATAGTAGAAGGGTATCTTAGTCTTGAGGGCTTTATGTTTAAGTTGATCAACCACACCTCTTTTCTCTGCAGCGATCACGTCTACAAAGAAGTGTCTGATGGGGGTGGTTGAAGGAAGGGTGGAACTCGAACTTCCATCCTCCTCATCGGCAATCTTCAGAAGGCGACGCCTTTTGGCCTGAGGAACTCTGTCTTCCTCTGATCCATCTTTGACAGCTTTTAATTTGACCTCTTGGTCGTCTTGACGGTCTGCCATGCCTACTTTCTACAAAAGTCATAAATCAAATGGTCGAATTTTATGACTACTGAACCCTAAAGACGAAATCAAAATTTGATTACCTTTAGGCATTCTTTCCTTTCTTCACCGATTACAACCGCCAGAATTCGAGGAGTTCCTGCCGTGGTCGTAGGAGCCTTATCACAAATGAGCTTGACTCAAGATCAATTTCCTTTTGTGAAAGATCTATGATTACAAAGATATAATCAACAATCATGCTCAAAATTAACAAAAGGAGCTAAGTTAAGTAATACTTTACCTTATTCATAATCTCTAGCCGGGTCAGTTGTTCCCGAGTACTTCCACATAGGATGTGCTTGATTCTTCAGAGCACTAATGCGGTGCGTGATGAAATATCTCACCACATGACATCCGGTCAGCCCCTCTTCCCTCAAATCCTTGATGGCTTGAATGTAGGGGGTGATCCGATCGAGGTCGCTTGGAGTCAAGTCCTAAGATGTACTCTTCTTTGCGGGCTTCCCTGTGAAGAAGAGGCTATCTTCCCTAGACACGGTCCAATAGAACCACTTCTTCCACCCTGGCCACGATGACGGGGTGAACATCTGAATATACTCCATCGACTTCCTGTCGTGGAGCTTCAAACCGCAGCTGCCTACGATTCCGCTTTGCTTGCTTAATCCGTAGTAGTACTGGAAGATATCAACATCTGGAAGAATTCCTAGGTAGGCTTCACACAGGTAAAGAAATACACTTAGCGTTGTGATGGAATTGGGAAACAAGTTCACCAATTCCACCACCCCAAAATGTTAGAGCACGACCATCAGAAAAGGGTGAACGGGCAGTCGAAAACCACATTCACAGTACGCCTGGAATACTGGAATGGTGTCTGTCTCACCCGAGGACCAATGCTGACCCTCAGCGTTGGTCCACTTCACCAAAGTGTTCCTTGGAATCTTCTCTGCTATGACCAAAGCTGTCATCTTCTCCACATCCATCTCGGATTTCTCCCACTTGCAAACGGTCTCGGCCATTTCTTCTGAGTGAGTTTGATTCGGATTTGGAAGAATTCAGAGAATGATTGCAAACTTGGTTAGCGGCGGAGAGAACAAGAGCTCAAGAACAGTTGAAGCAAGTGGAGAATGTAAAAACCCTAAGTCATGCCCTTGGTAAATTTTATAACTGCGGGTCTAAGTTAAAGATCATGGGAACTCAACAGTTACCACCCCTTCGGGAACCGCTCCCGATGGACAGATATGTGAGTCGGTTTGTATTCTTTAATCTGTCCATTTGGAAAAAGCAGTTTTGTCTTTTTAACTTAAGTAAAATTACCTTCTTGACCAAGTCAATTTCTAGTCATGAAATACCAGTCGAAAAGACTATGCTTCCGACCACTATTCCAGGACCTCTTTTCCAAGTAAGTTATTTTTACTTGAAGTTGGGGGGCTAGATTACGTAGATCTAATAATCCTCAATTATTTAAATTATTTATATGTAATTGTTATTATAGATAACAATATCTTCATGTTATTCGCAAGGATACCCTTTATCATTAATAAGGGAGCAGCTTAGCCGAGTGGTCGTAAACCATTTTACGACCACCCTATATGGTCGTAAATACTTCTACGACTACCTAGTGGTCGTAAGATTTCCTACGACCACCTCATGGTCGTAAATCTTACTACGATCACCTCATGATCGTAAGCTTTACTACGACTAGGTCAACTATGACCACCATATAATCAACAAAGCCTACATACATGTGGGCCCAATCGACTAGGGACACTTATGCGTCGTGTTTAATACACACAATAGTTAATATATGCTGTTATTCTCCAAGATAACTGCACATATTAAGCATCTGTCTCTGACATAACTGAAAGACGACATGGGAGGGTTATTCCCTGACAATAACTGTCACCAGAACATGTGTATTTCATCAAGCGGTGAGGCGCCTCTTCACAAGGAGTAAAGTCGGTGGACAGAGGAGGGTAAAAGGCAAATCGATCAAAAGCGACAAGATCAACAGACAGAAGTCATTAAGCCCTAGTTCTAGCGATTTCTTCCATATTGTAAAGCATAGTCAATACATCAACATAGGAATAAGGTTATTATTCTCTCAGGAGATGGCCTGAACCTATATAAATTTCTCATGTCTTTTTCTGTGTAGATCTAACTCAAGGAAAGTACTCAGCATTCATTCATAAGATCGATACTAAACTATCGAGAATCTCTTGCAACCAAAATATTTAAAATTTAAATGGTGTACTCTCGGGACGGAAAGATCTTATCTGGTCCATACCCGATGAGTACTATTACATCCTTTTGGATGACCGCTCTAGATTTACAGTGAAAAGATACAAGCCAAGCTAAAACGAAGGAGGCAAGCTATTCCGATAAAGTGTAGTGAGGAAATTACACATACCTTGGGCAGTACGCGCCCAAATCCCAATGGTCAAAAAGGCCAGCTGTGCGATGCAAGAAAAGCCCAAGGTAAAACCATGGTAGTTAAGGTAGTGTTTGGATGAGAGACTCGAGCGGTCCTGAACCGAACAGTTCGGGAAATTGTCGTATACACATGTTTGGTTGGTTGAGTTGAACCGATCCATCTAGGACCAAGTCGTTCGAGCGAAGCGAATATTCCACGCAGATGCTGATCCATGTCGTTCGATGAAAAACACTGAATCACGCGGTTCAGAACCTCAACGTCCACAGACACTGCGTGCGCTCACTCTCCTCGCGCTACACTGGACTTCCCCTTCGCAGTGCGCTCTTGGGCTACACCACCATCCCCTACCCTCTCATGCAGATCGTCAGCGCTACCCCACGTGGTTTAGCTTCTCCTCGTGAACCACGCAGCGTGCGTTCACTCTCCTCAACGTGCTGCGCTCATCTTGCCCCGCCATTCCCCTCCTCCACCGAGCGCAAAAGCATGGTGAGCTTTGGCCACCCTCGTCGGGGTCATTGCCTACGTCTCGGTGTCCTCAACCTTGCGCTCACCTCCCCCTTCTCTCTCCAAAGCCGAAGCATCGAGGACACGCCCCTTCTCTCTTTCGTCCAGCAACACCCCATCCGCGACTGCCGCCCCTACACGCCATTTTGGCCAACAAGGTGATTCCCTTCCCGAGCTACTCGCGTCAAAATATGTTCTAGTCCCTCCTCCATCTTTTCTCCCCAACTAATTTAGGGTTTCCTTGACCACAGCTTGCCGATGGCCTTATCTTCCCCGTGTGCGGCTAAAACCGCCGTCATAGTCGCCCTACTCCCTCTGGCGAGTCCTAGGTCAATCCTTCACCACTAGAGCACCACCCACAACCTTCCCCCAACACCCTCTTGGTCTCTCTCCCCCCGTACTAGCGTCGCTCCGCCAAGCCACCCGCGCTACCTTGGGCTCACACCACCAGCCTGCTACATCTCACCGCCACCGTTGACGTCTCCGACCGGTTCCCCGCACATCATCAATGCCCGTGTGTAACCCCCTATCTTTCCTTCCTTCCCTCTAGCGCCGCCGCCCTGTTCCTCCCCTAGCTTCGGCCGTCGCACATCGCCGCGCGCCCTCCCAGGTGCTTGCGCGGCTAGGACGCCACCACTGATGGGTTCGCCTCGGCCTCCCCGTTCTATTTTGCCCACCCATGGTCGCCGCTGAAGCCCCCTCACCGGCGTGTGTGCCACTCAAGCCGACCTGGCGCCTCCTCTGTTTTGGCTTCTGAGACAGAAGAGAAGACACTGCAACTTCCCTTTGAACACCCTATGACAGTGGGCCCACCCCAAATGAGTGATTCCAAATGAAAGAGAAGAAAAGGATGGAAGAAAAAGGGGAAAGGAGAAAAATAAAAATAAAAATAAAAAATAAAAGAGAATAAAATAAAATATAGATTTTATCTCACCGAACCAACCTCATCCTCTCAACAAAACACAATCTCGTACCATCCCATACAACCAACCAAACACAATCGTGTATCATCCCATACAACCAACCAAACAGACTAACTGTACCATCCCACACAGGACGATTCCATCCTACCTGTACTATCTCATCCCATTCAACCTTGTCCCACCAACCAAACACACCCTAATTGACTCCCCTACGGATCTGCCCCAGGGCACGGACACGATGAGGAGGTCCGGCTCTCAGGGCACCGACACGGACGAGAGGAGGTCCTGCTCTAGGGCACGGATGAGCCGACTCTGGTCCGTAGGGGCACGGACAAGGCATTCCGGCCTCCTGTGGCGCGGACTAGGCCAAGTATTGCGTCCCTGTGGTTTAACGGTGTTATTTTTATTTTTCATACGTGAGGGAGACTAAATTTGCTATTTCGCACATCAAAAATAATATTTTAACAAAAACTCTACATTCTGAATCCCTATCATGAAATCGGATGCCTCTCTTTTATGTTAAGAATGGATGCAGTTGGTTACACCATAGCTATTTAAAGACGCAAAAACCGAGAAGTTGCAGGACGATCAAATCCTCTAAAATTTAAGGAGAATGCTATCCAGCCATAACTTTTAACCACGTAAAACTGATGTCACACAGTTTAGACTAGCAACCAGTAGGTAAATTTTAAATATAAGTAATAGAGATAATAACCATCAATGACAACATTTTTGTAATACAGACACATATGCAGCGACCTACAAAGTTTATTTTCTTTCTTTCCAATCATGTAATGATCACAAATTAAGTTATGTATAATTCAAAACATAGATTTAGTTAAGGATACCGAACACATGCATAACAGTGGGCTGAAGGTCGTACACAAAGGCACAATGTATTCCCACTGGGTTTATCTACGGTTAGCAACTTGATTTCAACACAAAGAAAGTTGTTCAAAGCACGTAATTGATGTACACTACTACAAAACATGTTATACTGGACGCACCGTCTGTGTTATAATTATCACATACGATTGTTAATAAAAACCGTCTGTGATATGTAGCGATGGCTAGAACCGTCTGTAATACTTAATTATCACAGACGATTTGTAAAAATAACCGTCTGTGATAAAGAATAACCGTATGTGATAATCGCATATGTCACAGACGGTTATTGTTAAAAACCGTCTGTGAATTATGTATGTGATAATCGCATACGTCACAGACGGTTATTGTTAAAAACCGTCTGTAAATTATCACAGACGGTTCTAAAAAATAACCTTATATGAATTACATACAGTTCCATAATAGAACCGTCTGTGATATCCCTTTATTAGTAGGGAATCACTAGGGTTTGCGCCCTTATTCTTGTCACTCGCCCGTTCGACTATCCAGAGCCACTTTCGCCTGTTCCCCTCTCCACCCAAGCGCTACCGCCACCGCCCGAAGCCTCCTCCACGCCGGAGCCACACCGCTCGGCCTCCTCCTCCACGCCGGTTCTTCATGTTGGCTTCGATTGCCATCACTCTGTGAGTTGTCTCTGTTTTACAGAAGTGCTTTACTTTGCATATATTTGTATTGTGCAAGTGATTGTATATCTCTGGTATTGGGATAAATTGCAAAGTAAAATTGATGGGTCCGATTGAATTGCTCAATAAGGATAATGTCTTATACTGAAATTGTTTAAATAGCTAGTATAGTGTTGAGCTCTATATTTGAGTAGCTTACTACTGTCATTTGGTATATAAGTTGATTCATTTTGTTACTTTCGGTTGTAGTCAAGTACTCTGAATCATTCTGTTCAGTGAATTGATTAGCAATTAATCAGTTATTTGATTGCTTTATTGTTGGCCAAAAACTTTTAAGCTGAACTTTGATTCTGTGAATCTTATGCTCTAGGAGTCATTCACTGTTCTGTTGGCTAATTTGAGTATTGGTTCACTTTGGTTATATATATGTGTGTGCTAAATTGGCTTCAAATTATGTATTTTATTTGATTCATGCACTAAGAGATATAGTAGTGGGTTTTGTGGGCTCGGTTAAACTGCTTAGTGATGATATTAGTCTAATACTGAAACTGATAGGATCTCTATTTCAGTTTTTGAGCTCTAAAGGTTTGCTTGCTACTGTCATAGTATCTCTGTTTATTCTGTTCTTTCTGTAATACTCAATCTGATCATTCTAAATAGTTGTGCTGCTGGTTCTTTTGTTAACCGAATGGCTTAATGAAGAAATCTATGTTTTCTGTGAGTTCATTAGTAATCCGTTGGCTTATAGATTGAAGTAATGAATTCTGTGATCATTTTTATGGTCTTCTGTAAATAACAGTAGTGGTTTTTGAGTTTCTTTGGTGATCTGTTGCTGACAGAAAGTATAAGTTTGAACCTTTTGTGTCTTGTGCCACTAGCCTTTCTGATCTTGTGTATTTGTGAACTCTAATTAGTGAAGAGTATAGACTAAAAGGCTGTGATATCCAAGATTATATCTTGTGTAACTAGCCTTCCTGATCTTGTGTATTTGTGATCAATTGATACAAAGAGTGATCATTTTTCTGTTAATTGTGTAGAGTTCAATTTGTGATCTTTTGATCTACTGTTTAAACTGGAAGTTCTTTTTGTGGTCTTTATCAGTTGGGTTATATTGACAGTTTAGTAAAATTTGTTTAGAGCTCAAGAATTGACACTTTTGTCATGATCATTTAATGAAGAGTATAGACTAATTTTGAGGAGGCAGAGATTAAATTTTTCTGCAACTCTACTTCTGAGAGTAATTATAAATTCACTCAAATCATTGACATGTGTGCTGTGATGGCCAAGATTTTGTCTTGTGCATCTAGCCGTCCGAAAGCAATCATTAATATTTTAAATCTAAGCTTTATGTTGATTTCTTTTGTATACATGATGATTGTATTGAACATATTATTCTTTATGCGGGATATTATGTTATTAGTTTATTGGTTAGGTAACTTCTATTTGTTTATATAGTTAATCTGTTTAAAAGGCAAATTTAGTTCATTGGTTGGGTGACTTCTATTTTTTATGTATAAAATATGTTTCCAAGGGAAATTATCTTCGAAAATACCTAGTGGATATCAACTTGCAATCCATTTTATTTAAACTTTGAATTCTGAAATTTTAGTTCATTGCGTATGTAACTCATATAGATATCAAGTAAGCGAGATGACGTTCGCACCATCTTCGCCGCCGTCATTGATGTCGCCGAATGCATTTAGATCTCCGAGGAAAGTGGTACGTAAGCGAGATGACAGAGGAATATTGAAATTGCATACGGGCCGAATGACCATCACAAAGGTTAGTACCTCTGGGGTCCCTCTGAGTCCCAAGAAAGCAGCGGCAAAATTCTGGACCATCTGTGGGATACTTCGAAGGGAACGGGTCCCCATCACCACACTAAGCTGGAAGTTTCTGACGGACGTAGAGAGAGGCCAGTTGTGGACTGATATTTCAAGCTCGTTCACTATCCCAGAAGTAGACCAGGCACGCGTGGAACGACAGGCGTTGCTAGCAATAGAACACGCGTGGAGAACCTTCAAGAGCACGCTTGTCACGAAGTATGTGAACACGGGTCAGACGTCGTTCACGAAGTACAAATTTTTATCGCGGGATATATGGGACGCCTTTGTGCAGATGAAGACGACAGCCGAATTTCAGGAGCAAGGTGCGGCGCACAAGGCTCTCTAGGCACAAAACACTCACTCCCACAAACTCAGCACCGTTGGGTACGTGGGTAAAACCACGCAATGGATGGTGGAGGACGAGAACGCAACCAGGTCATTTGCTAGGATCACAGACGAGCGCGTCCGAAGCTGGTTAAGAGCGAGGGCATCAACCACGTCTTCGGGCGGCACCTCTTTCACAAACCTGATAGACGAGGAAGTGTCCCAACGTCTCGTAAATATGTCGAACTACCTAGTTGTTAATAAGTTCATAACTCCATAGTGTCTAAAATAACATGATAGGCTCTTGCAGCACACATTGACTACCGAATCTTCCTAAGGCTCATTTGAAGCAATTAGGGAGAAGGATATACTATCTACGACCCTAGGAAACAAGGAGCACCCGGGTCGCACCCGGAAATCACGTAGGTCGTTCGGCGCCTATGTTGCCGAGGGAGGGACACAAAAGGAATCGAGCGCCAAACTGCAACACAGGACGCGATTTCCGGTACGCACTACAACACAATAATCATATATCACACTTCGTAATAATACTTCTCGAATTGACTATACTTATATATGTAATTCTATTTTTGCAGTGCCACCAGCAAAAACAAGATCACCTATGTGCATTCTACGTTTGCCGTCATATGCAGCAAATCATGAATACTAAGACGAATGATCCAGAGATTTGTCAATCTCGCAATAATTATTTTCCAATTATAAATTTAAATATATATGCTTACTACTTTACTCTAGCTAGCGACAGAGCCTGATACTCGATTTAGATGCATTGGTTATGACCAAAATCTCGGAGGTTCGAGGGATGCTCTGCAGCTTCATCAAGACAGAGATCATTAACGTCAGCGGAGAGTTTCACTCCGTCGACATCGCTGAACGACCATCAAACAATTGATTCAATTGTAATTCACTTTGAGTAGTTGTAATTCAATTGTAACTCTAGCGACAATACTTGAACATATTCTTTTGTAATTGATTTTGAGTTGTAAATGATCACTTTGAGTTGTCAACAATTGATTCATCTGTTTTCTGCTTGCTTATTTTCAGAGGGCATGGCTACCGATTCCTGAGGCTAGCTGAGAATCAGAAAAAATTTAGTTAGGTATAACGAACAATCACATGCGGTTTTATCGTATAAACCGTCTGTGGAGGCCTACTATCACAGACGGTTTCCACCAACATCCGTCTGTGATATCCGATGGAAACCCATCGATATCACGGATGGATGTTGGTGGAAACCGTCTGTGATAGTAGGCCTTCACAGACGGTTTCAACAAAAAACCTCTGTGTTGTGACTTATCACAGACTGCTAAAAAATTGTTTGTGATAACCGTCTGTTATCATAGACACATGTTCAAAAATCGTCTATGATGACGATTTAGAATCATCTGTGATAACCCACTGTTTAGTAGTACCATGGATTGTGGAGAGAAGGAAACGTGTAAACATACAGGAGACCGAATGACCAACCTAGTGAGTACGGAGTACCTATCGAGCAAGTGCAATTTACCTTTGCCATGAGCTGTAAAGCATCTCACGCGAGACCATTTAGTGCCTTGTTTTAGTATTCCCCTCACAGGATTTGCCGGATGTGACTGTTTGCTAGTGTAATTGATTAGTAAACTTTGTGTAGGAACCGTATCTTGATTTCTACTTTTGGCTCCCAATGAGCTAGCTTGGAGTCTAAACGTACCACCAAATACACCTGGCTTTTCGGTTTAATAAACAAAAGCTTTCAGAGCCTTCCAGATCGCAAAGTACAGCAACAGAAAGAAACATCTAGACGACTACATCGTCATACTACTATCTGTAATGGATGGATGCTTCATTTCACGGCACACTATTAACTTAACCCTTACAGCCACATCAGGCGAGGAATTTACTAACCAGGGCACGAATAGGATCCAGCCAACATGCCCGAGTAAACGACATGCAAACAAACAGCAGATCGATCGCTAAAGCAACACGCCCGGCCGTAACAGGTACCGCAAGCCTAGCTAGCTCAATTAGCTAGTAATATATAGCTCTGAAAATAATTAACGATTATATGTGTGGCTTTATGCGCGCGGTGGCGATTAAATAAGGCGGTGCCAGTGGTCCTGCCGGGCGCGCGTCGCGCGGTGGCAACCTGTCGCCGGCGTGGTGCGCCAAAGTCACCGCACCCACGCGTAAAGACGGCGATTCGCGCATAAAATAACCCCTCCGATCCGCCCCTCGCTGGCCCGCCGTACGTACGTGCTTGCCCGAAATAGTAGCCACATTGTTTTACGGGCGCGGGCGCTAGCTTTGGACGTCGCCGCTGCCGCGGGAACCGACGATCGAAAAGAAAAGCTGATGCGCGCGAGCGCGAGGGCGAGTGGCGCGGCGCGATAGGCCGATCGAGTGGGCGTCCATCCACGCAACAGCGCAGCGCACCCACCACTAATTGGTGGCGGTGGCAGCGACAGCTGCAGCAGCGCGCGCGCGGGCTACAAGGACGTGTAGGGTTTGTTAATTATGCGGGGTGTGTTGTGCTGATGCGCGCGGTGATGCTTTGGTTAATTGGTTTGGTCGTTGGGTGATGTGAGATATCGATCCAGCCGGAGGGTTCGAGGAGGAGCCAAGG
This sequence comes from Phyllostachys edulis, assembly GCA_036346405.1. Classification (NCBI taxonomy): domain Eukaryota; kingdom Viridiplantae; phylum Streptophyta; class Magnoliopsida; order Poales; family Poaceae; genus Phyllostachys; species Phyllostachys edulis. Next base: position 27,935,805 of record CM070551.1, read on the forward strand.
AGACATGGGAGCTACGGCCTACGGCTCTATGCTGCGCGGAAGAGCGGAGCAGGGGGAGGTACGTGGAGGGGAGGGCAGGGGACCGTACCAATACTTAAACCCGGAGATCTACTGATCTACTTAATTAGTATAAGCTCGTCATTCTTTGGTACTGGATGCATGTCACGACGAGGAGGATATCTCTCGAAGCGGTAAGCTAGGGCGGCAATGGATATTGGGTTTTACTCCCTTGATTCCAATGTAAGTAGTTTTAGACTTGAGCACACGAATAAGAAGATGGATGAATGACCATTTTACTCTCAACTCATTCCCATGTTAATGCGCAATCAATGCTGTGTACCAACTCTCTCCTTCTCGTTAGGGTATGTACAATGGTATAGACAACTGCTGTCTATAGCAACTCTCTATATCATCTATAGATAATACTAAAGATAGCTCATACAATGGTATATACATTAGCTGTCTTTTTATTTGTCTTTATAGAACACACAATATTTTAATGCTTTTCTTGTTTCTGGTGCTATAGTCGGCTACAGGGTTGTAGACAGCATCTTTCTCTCTCTTCATGCTCTTTTATCCACGTCAGCAAAAATTCTACATGACAGTGACTATAGACGACTAACATAAGCCTATTATACATGCTCTTAGCAATGGACAGCATGCAAATACTCTCACCAGTTTTTATTGATGGACTACCACATTACTGCACTAGTTATTGGAGTCGGAGCTGGTGAACAAGGCATAAAAATACTAGAAATGAGAAATCTTGCTCTCTTCGTTCTGCAATATAAGTTGCTTCTCTTGAAAAGTATTGTCCGACAATATAAGTCCATTGAGGGAATCAAACTGTATTTATTGCAATATTTTCATTATATACCCCTACTTTAATGCATGAAAAAAATGGTTAAGTAGTTGTAGTGCACATTTGAATAGGGGTGTGTATGATTCAATGATACTATTTTTTTCTTATATTTGGTGTTTTCTTGGTTTGTGCGTATAATGAGTTTGGACTTATATCATGGGGACTGAGAGAGTATCATTTAATTAGAGTTTGGTGGGAGTAGACATGGGGAATGGAGACATGGGAAAAAAACTCATTTAGTCATGAAATTAAGTAAGGGTCAAATAGGAGCAAAGAGGTAAAAGTGCCTAGAAATCGCTGAATGACTTATATTTAGAGAAAAATAAAGAATGCTAAAACAATCTACATTTGCAATCCCTCTAGTTAAGTTCACACGCAATGTAATTCCAAGGAAGCAACTAGAGTTCGGACGTACAATGGGCTTTCCATCGTACACTCTAACGTAACATCTGTACATAACGTTTGCAACAAAATTAATCCATGTGTCCAACAAAATGCACAAATAATAAATACAATGGCAAGAAAAAATTGAAAAAAAAAAATCAAATTCTCACCGAAAATGCATGAAACCATCAGTATAGAACATAGTTGCGCTTTTAAAAACTAGTTCAAATATCCCAAACAAACAAATTATGGTGTTACGACATTGCAACATTCGAAAATAACAGTGGAAACATTTGAAAATAACAGTGGAAACATCCGAAAATAATTGTTGTAACATTTTTAGAACAAATATGCAACAATCAAATGGTGAAAGGTCTGCAAAAAAAAGTTTACTCTTGTGCAACAAATCAAAAACATCATTGCAATAAAAAATACATCTTGCTACAACATTTGATGCAACAACATCGCAACAAAAAAAAACACTCTATACAACATTTCGAGCCAACTGTTGCAACAAATTGAACAAACGTTTGCAACAAATCGTACCCGGATGAGGCACCCCAATGGTGACGAGTAGCAACGGCACATCATCGAGGGAGTTACTGCAGCATCATCGAGGAGCCCGCGACGGTGGAGCTTAGGGGCTGCTCATATAGGAGATATGGGGGAGAAAGGAGTCACGAGGCAGTACTACAAAACAGGCTATACTAGACGCCTCATCACGAGCGGTTCCAAACCATCTGTGATACGTAATTATCACAGACGGTTCTTAATAATAACATTCTATGATAATCGCATACATCACATATGGTTATTGTTAAAAACCGTCTGTGAATTATCACAAACGGTTCTCAAGAAGAACCATCTGTGACAGTGCACACGTCACAAACGGTTCTTAATAAGAACCGTCTGTGATATGCAGCCATTATATACCTAGCCTTCCTGACAGACAGCCCTGCCCTTGACGCCTCCACCCTCTTCCCGTTTGAGCCGCCACCCCTGCTGCCTCCTCCCCATTGCACCACCTTAGAGAGGAGAAGGAAGGGAAGGAAGGAGACAGGGAGGAGAAGGAAAGGAGGAAGCTAAAGAGAGGAGAAGGGAAGGAGGAAGCTAGGGATGAGAAGGAGAGGAGGAAGAAAGCGGAATGATCTCGCGGGATATTTGGGATTTTTCGTCATGAGCTCCGAAGGTAACGATCTGTAACCCTTTATATTTGTCCTAGGTTAATCGCTAATTAATTTTAGTATTTTCAGTCAATGGGAAGGGTACTTGCGGTTTATTAATCTAATTACGTGCGTAGCGTAGATGGACCGAAACTGGATGTACGATGAGAACCATATGAGTGACAAGTACATTAATGGCATGTCTGCTTTTAGAAAAGCCACCGAGCACGATATGTTGAAGACTGGGATATAATTTATGTATTATCCATGCATTGATTGCGGTAATATGAAGATGTTTAACAACCCAACGCAGATCGAAGCGCACTTGATTTGAAGGGGTTTTAAAAAGGGGTATACATGTTAGACCAGCCACGGTGAAGAGCAGATTATACAGGAAGTTAATAATAACGACATCGCTGAGGAAATCAACAATATGCCGGATGTGGACTGTGCTTTTGATGAGGATAGGTTGGACGATGACAATCTGGATCAGATGTTACACGATGCAGAAGGAAACTACAGTGAGAGAGAGTTTGATAAATTCGAGGGCTTAATGGAGGACTCGGGGAAATCTTTGTTTCCTGGCTGTAAGCTAGAATACACAAAGTTGTCATCCGTACTTGAACTGCTGAAATTGAAGGCAAGTAATGGTTGGTCCGACAAGAGTTTCACGGCGTTGTTAGGTCTCCTAGCGGACAACCTTCCGGAGGGAAACGTGTTGCCCAGCACCACCTACCAATCCAAGAAGGTTCTTTGACCATTGGGAATAGAAGTAGAAAGAATACATGCATGTCCGCACGATTGTATCCTCTACCGTAAAGAGTATGCAGACATGCATGTATGTCCCATGTGCAAAGCATCCCGATACAAGCGTAAGAATCCTGCTAAGGTGAAGCAAGGACCTCTTGCTAAGGTGTTGTGGTATATGTTGGTAATACCACGTTTGAAGCGTTAATTTGCGAACTGAAAGGAGGCAAGATTGCTGTGTTGGCACTTGGAGGAGCGTAAGAAAGATAGAAAGCTAAGACACCTTCTTGATTACGCGATGAGAAAACTTCGATCGAGCTTGAAGAGTTCGGTCTGAATCGAGGAACATAAGGTTAGGGTTGAGTACAGATGGAATTAATTCTTTCGGTAACATCAGCAGCTGACATAGCACCTGGCCCGTAAATCTATTTGTGTATAATCTTCCTCCTTAGTTGTGCATGAAGCGGAAGTACATTTTGATGTCACTACTTATCCAAGGATCGAAGCAACCTGGAAACAATATTTATGTGTACCTAGCACCATTGCTAGAAGATCTTGTGACACTATAGAATGAAGGGGTACAAGTATAGGATGCGTACAAACGAGAGAACTTCACTTTACGTGCCATGTTGTTCTGCACCATCAATAAATTTTCTGCCCTTGGTAACCTGTCGGGGTTCAGTACAAAAGGATCGAAAGCTTGTCTGCATTGCTTAGATGGTACCGAGAGTGTATGGTTAAACAACTCGTGTAAAACTGTGTACACGCGTCACCGAACGTTCCTTCCAGGATTTACCCATACCGCAAGATGAAGAAACAATTCGACGGAAATAAGTAAGATGGTTCAGATCCAAGGGCTTTTAGAGGGAAAGAGGTCTATGATATGGTTAAGGATATCGATGTTGTGCTTGGAAAGAGACGTAAATTGAGGACCCGTCAGAAGAACATATGGAAGAAGCAGTCAATTTTTTGGGACTTTCCTTATTGGGAGCACTTAGAAGTTCGTCACTAGATCGATGTCATGCGCGTGGAGAAAAATATATGTGATAGCTTGATTGGTCTCTTACTGAACATTAGTGGCAAAACAAATGATAGTGTCAACGCACGGTGTGACTTGGTTGATATGAACATAAGGACCGAGCTAGCATCGAAAGAGACCGATAAAGGCCGAACGTACCTTCCCCCAGCTTACTACACTCTGTCCAAGGCTAAGAGAACTAAACTATGCCAGAGCTTGCATGGCGTGAAAGTTCCTTCCGGTTACTCCGCCAGCATTAAGAAACTTGTTTCTATGGAAGATTTGAAATTAATTGGTATGAAGTCTCATGATTATCATGTGCTGATGACACAAATGCTTCCTGTTGCAATTAGGATTATCTTGCCGAATAAGGTCCGAGTGGCAATCTTAAGGTTGTGTTATTTCTTTAACTCAATTGCACAGAAGGTCATCGATCTTGAAGGACTAGATGCTATGCAGGCCGAGGTGGTGACGACTCTATGTCATCGTGAGATGTATTTTCCTACATCATTTTTTGATATCATGGTCCATCTCATTGTTCACCTTGTGAAAGAGATAAAGATATGCGGCCCTGTGTTCCTACGTCATATGTACTCGTTCGAGAAGTACATGGAAATTTTCAAGTCCTACATACGGAATCGATCTCAACCGGAGGCCAGCGTCATCGAAGGTTATGCAACCGAAGAGGTCATTGAGTTCTATGTTGACTACATGGCTCAGGCTGAACCGATAGGTGTGCCTCTATCTCGTCATGAGGGGAGACTGGATGGTGTCGGGACCATCAGAAGGAAAGCAATCACTCCCGATCTAGATACGTACGCTCAAGCCTATTTCACGGTCTTGCAACACATGACCCAAGTGTCCCTGTACATTGACGAGCACAAAGACATAGTACGCCAACAGAATCCAGACCGGTCAATGTGGACTTGCCATGTGTTATGGACTTGTAGTTTATTCTATAACATGAGACATGATCTCTGTTTTCTACTTTTGGTTATTATTTCACTGTCAATGTGGACTTGGCATGTGTTATGGACTTGTAATCTCTTATTTTGATGTCAATGTGGAATTGTCATGTGTTAATGTGTTATGGATTTGTCATCTCTGATTTTGCTATCAATGTGGACTTCATTGTAATGTGGAATGGTAATATTATGCACTTGTACAATTTATTTGTCTCATGTCCTAATATGTCAAATATGATGGACTTAATGTCTCCCTGCTCTTGTATGGCTTATAAAGGTTCATGTGCTCTCATGCCAAATTATGGATTTCTATTGTTATGAACTAGTATGCTATAGAATACTTGTTGCACATATCTTTGAATTTTCTTTTTAATTTGGCCCTGTGCTAGCCGAAAAACATAGTAGCTATAGAATGAACTATCACATAGTAGATACGGTGGCATATCATAGACGATTCTATTATGGGACCGTTTGTGATAAGTAATCACAGACGGTCCCATAATAGAACCGTCTATGATATCCCTTTATTTGTAGGGAACCACTAGTGTTTGCGCCCTTATTCTCCTCACTTGCCTGTTCGACTACCCCAGAGCCACTCCGCCTGTTACCCTCCCCACCCAAGCGCCGCCGCTGCCCGAAGCCTCCTCCTCCACGCCGGAGCCACGTCGCTCAGCCACCTCCTCCACGCCACTCGATGAACTCTTGATCTTCTTCGGTTGTGCTCATCTAGTTGGATTCCTTCTTGTGCCATACTTTGTGTGGGTACTCGAAGGAATATTGGTGGGTTCAATTGGAGTTCTTGAGGTCATTTTTGTCTTGGCCTGAGGTGGAAGAAGCTTTCGGATTTGATTCTTGTGGTGCTCGGTGGTTTTGAATATCGCCGGCTCTGTAAGTATCTCTTTGTTCCAATTGCAGTTCACTTTGATTATATATGTGTGTGCTGGATTGGCTTCAAATTTTGAATTTGATTTGACTCATACATTGAAAGATGTAGCAAAGTGAATTATGTAGGCTTGATCTAATGCTCTGCGATGTTATGGTCTAATACTGAAATTGATAGGATATCTAATTCAGCTTTGAGGTCTAAAAGAGGTTTGCTTACTGCTGTCATATTATGTAAATAAGTTCTTGTACTTCTGTAGTGCTTAAAATGATCTCTTGAACTGTTATCCTGCTAATTCTCCTATCAGCCGAAAGCTTTTAGCTGAATCTGAGTTTTATGTGAATTCATTAAAAGTTTGGCGGCTTATATCTTGAAGTATTGAATAAAGTGAGCCTAGTTTATAGTCTTCTGTAAACTGCAGTAGTGGATTTTGTGATTATTGATGATCATTGACTGTCAGAAAGTAATATTTTGAACTTCTTATGCATGTAATTAATTTGTCAGACAAGTAAATCATTAATTAGAGCTCAAACTTCGAATTCTAGTTTTCTTATCCAATTTGTGAAGAGTATAGACTAAAGGGCCGAGATAACAAAGATTAATTCCTTTGCAACTTGCCTTCTGAGAGCACTCATCAACATCTTATATCTTAGCTTTATGTTGATTTTTGATGCTCTAATGGTGTATGTGAAGGGCTACGGGTAGGCTACACTAGCGCAAATTAATAAAAATTCTACCCGTAAGCCAAGATCACTGCAGTTATAGATCACGGTCTTACCACTAGACGCGCAGGTGCGGAATTGATGCAGCACGTCGGGGCAGAGTAGTCGTACTAAGTTGATGCAGCACGTCGGGGTAGAGTAGTCGTACTACTTCCTCGTCCTCGTCGCGGCGTCCACGTCTGACTCCTCTCTTGCGGTTCGTCCAAACGCTACTGATCTGGCGCCTCAAAGGTATCCACACGCACGGGAGGAAGCGGCGCCGCCGGACTACTAGATCGCGTGGCGACTAGGGCGTGGGAGGGTGGCGGCGAGGTTTGAGGATGTCACGAAAAACTCATCACCAATCACATGCGCCTTGCCCTCCTTTTATAGACGTCCTTACAATGGGCTTCTACTAATAGAGGCCCATTAGGACCCAATGCCCAGTCTAATTCGGATCCAATCCGAATTAGGCTTCAGCCCCTTAAGTGTGTGACCCTATAGGTTCACGTATGTTTAGACATGACGCGAGTATACATACTTGGTCAATAGTTGGTAGCGGCCTCTAGCAAGACGTGCCAACTCCTAAACGTACACAAAGATCATATCGGACGAACCATCACAACGTTATGTACATGCCAATCCCTTTGCCTCACGATATTCGGTCGAGCTCCAAGCTGACCACTCTATCTCGATCCTATGATCCGGAATCCCTTACTAGGTTAACTCTTAACCTTAAGTAGCATGGCCATGCATTTCTGGATCCGATCACTCGAGGGGCCCAGAGATATCTCTCTCAGGTAGAGAGGGGCAAATCCCATCTCGACTGACCATGCCTCGCAAAGATGCTTCATGACAAACCCGAAAGCTACCTTTATAACTACCCGATTCACGAGTAGCGTTTGATAGCCCCTAAGTAGGTCGATTCACATCTCAAGTACATGCACAATCTCGTGTCTAAGGACAAAGGCGTACACATTGTGTAGAGAGAACCATAAGTATAATTGTTATGTCTCATGTTGGGTCGGTCCAACCCCATGTTCTAAACATGTGTCCACATTATTGGTTTGACATCTCCATGTCTATGACTTGTGAAACATGGTCATCAACCGATACATGTGCTAATCCATCATTCACGTGTGTCCTCACATGAACTCCGACTAGGGACAACTTTAGAATAACCATATAAGTAAAGAGTTTCACAAACAAGTCACATACTTGTTAATCAACACAAAGGTAATATTCAAGGAACATTTATTAAATCATGGATACAATGAAATATCATCATCTCTATGATTGCCTCTAGGGCATATCTCCAACAGTATGTATTAAGCATATTATTCTCTTTAGATTACTTGAAAGAATTACATGAATACATGTTATTTTGGTCATTTAAATTTTGGTTGAATTATGCTGTAATGTCAGTTAGTTTTGATAATCCTAACTGCCAATATGGAGGTGGCAATGTTGTTTTCCCCCCTTTTCCTTTTTGCACATGTTTCAAGTGCAGTTTTCTATTGTTGGTTGGTCTATTGGTTTGAAGTGTTTACTTTCTTGGGTTTGTATCTCTTGTATCTTTTTTCTATTTTAGTGAAGAGATATTGACATGTGTGTTGTGAAGGCCAAGATTTTGTCTTGTGTGCATCTAGCCGTCTGAGAGCAATCATTAATCTTTTAAATCTTAGCTTTATGCTGATTTCTTTTGTATACATGATGATTGTATTGAGCATATTATTCTTTATGCGGGATATTATGTTTTTAGTTCATTGGTTGGGTAACTTCTATTTGGCCAAGGGAAATTTTAGTTTATTGTGTATGTAACTCATATAGGTAGCAAGTAAGCGAGATGGCGTACGCACCGTCTTTGCCGCTGTCATCGACGTCGCCGAATGCATGCGGAATATCGAAATTGCATGCGGGCCGAATGACCATCACGGAGGTCAGTACCTCTAGAGCCTCTCTGAGTCCCAAGAAAGCAGAGGCAAAATTCTGGACCATCTGTGGAATATTTGGAAGGGAAAGGGTCCCCATCACCACACCAAGCTAGAAGTCTCTAACGGACGTAGAGAGAGGTCAGCTGTGAACTGATATTTTAAGCTTGTTCACTATCCCAGAAGTAGACTAGGCACGCGTGGAACGGCAGGCGTTGCTCGCGATGGGATACGCGTGGAGGACCTTCAAGAGCACGCTTGTCACGAAGTATGTGAACACGGGTCGGACGTCATTCACAAAGTGCAAATTCTTGTCATGGGATATATGGGTCACCTTTGTGCGAATGAAGATGACGGCCGAATTTCTAGAGCAAAGTGCGGCGCACAAGGCTCTTGAGGCACAAAACACTCACCCCCACAAACTCGGCACCGCTGGGTATGCAGGTAAAACCACGTAATGGACGGCGGAGGACGAGAATGCAACCGGGTCATTTGCTAGGATCACAGACGAGCGCGCCCGAAGCTGGTTAAGAGCGAGGGCATCAGCCACGTCTTCGGGCGGCATCTCTTTCACAAACCCAACAGACGATTAAGTGTACCAACGTTTAGTAAATATGTCGAACTACCTAGTTGTTAATAAGTCCAAAACTTCATAGTGTCTAAAATAACATGATGACCTCTTGCAGCACGCATTGACTGCCGAATCTTCCTAAGACTTCTTCGAGGTAGTCAGGGAGAAGGATATACTATCTACAGCCCTTAGAAACAAGAAGCATCTAGGTCGGACGCGAGGCCATGGGGTTTACGTATCTGGGAGTGAGGGATTGCCAAATGACTCCGAGAACTATAGGAGTAGGAAGAGATCTAAGGCCGAGCACGAGAAACAGTTGGTAGAGATATTTACTGCAAAATTTTAAGGACAAATAACAAGATTACAGGATCAAATAAATCAACTCCTCAACCAATCGCAAGCTGCCCTCGTTATTTTGGGAGCCAGTCCTCCTCAACATCGGAGTAGCGTCATGTCCATGAAAAATTCTGAACATGACGATGTTCAATTACCTATCGACGATATCAAGGTAATGTACATCTCTGGAATGCTATAAAGATTGACCTATAGGATGGCTTAGCTAATTGTGTATCATTTTGTAGGAGCCAATACCCTGCAAGCTCCAAGTGAGGCTGGTTGGGTCCATTTCTATTGAGGCTAGGCGGGGGATGGCGTATCCATGCTAGGGTGGGACAGCACTGCACGATGCCTAGCTGACGCAGGGTTACGCCAGGGTCCAGGTGGACATGGTACATGACCATTTCATTGCCGTCACGCTAGAGATTCGCTCGAACGAAGACATTAGAACACTAGGGGATGCCATGTACACTTTTATCCAATGACCCAAGAAGGACATCGCCCTGGATCCTGCAATGCCGCGATCTCGACACAACCATGCATCTCCAACAGGACCCTCGATGACTCCACGTCATACTTCGCTTCAGAAGGCTGCCTAATCAGTTCCCGTGTAGAAGATGTCGAAGGAACAAGAAAAACGTGTCGCCGTATCGGGTCCCGAGTCGTCTCATGGGAAGATGTGTAGCGGGCAAGTCGTTAAGGCCAAATCGAAATCGAAAAACATTAAGGCGTCTCCCAAGCCTGGAACATATTCCCTCGGAAATCCGTTGGCCCTCGAACACAGTATTAGCCCACGCTGGAATAGGTTGCTAGTGTTTGTATGTCTGGTACATGCAGAAGACCAAAAAGAAGGGGTGCAACACTGGAATCACCGTCAGATACACGAAGAAGTATTTCTTCCACGAGCCGGGCCACTTCGTCGCGGGCTTCGATGACTTATTTGACCTATTCAACCTCAATGCCCTCGACGCCTCACTTCTACGATGTTGGACACTGTAAGAGTGTACAATCAAGTTCTACATTCACGTAATACTGATAAATATCACAAGTCATTGCTTATGTATAGATACATGATAAAAAAATACCTGGCAATAGCTAGAACCGGTGGGTTTCTTCGACCCACACTTGGTCTCTGAGCAATGCATCACCGAAGACACATCCTACATTGTGAAATACAAAACGACGGGATTGCTTGCTCAGGACGACAAGGACTACATACGGTTATCCTACAACTAGAAGTAAGTGCTTCACTACTTGCTATACAAATTTTATTTGTACTTTATACACAGCACGAACTAAGGTTTAATGACTATAGCGACATACATGAGTAGGTTCCACTGGATCCTTTTAGTCATTGTACCAAAGAGGAATAAGGTAATATACATTGATTGCCTACTCAACAAAAATCATGACTTCACCCTTTTGCAAGAAATACTCGACAGGTATGCTCATTTCCTCCATACATAACTTTACTGTAGTATTCCTTCGTTTGACATGGCTGAGGATAAAATTTTAGAATCACGTACGTCGTTCAGCACCTATGTTGCCGAGGGAGGGACACATAAGGAATCGAGTGCCAAACTGCAACACAAGACGCGGTTTTAGGTACGCACTATAACACAATAATAATATATCACACTTTTCATAATAATGTGTCTCGAACTGACTATATTTATATATGTAATTTTATTTTTGTAGTGCCACTAGCAAAAACAAGATCACTTATGTGCATTCTACGTTTGCCGTCATATACAACTAATCATGAGTGCTAAGATGAATGATCTAGAGGTATGTCAATCTCGCAATAATTATTTCCTAATTTTATATATATATATATATATATATATATATATATATATATATATATATATATATATATATATATATATATATATATATATATATATATATATATATATATATATATATATATATATATATATACTACTTTACTCACTAGCTTACATGGCACGATACTCGATTTAGATGCATTGGTTATGACCGAAATCTCGGAGGTTCGAGGATACTCTGCAGCTTCATAAATATGGAGATCATTAACGCCAGCAGAGAGTTTCACTCCGTCGACACCGCTGAACGACCTTCAAACAATTGATTCAATTGTAATTCACTTTGAGTAGTTATAATTCAATTGTAACTCTAGCGATAATACTTGAACATATTCTTTTGTAATTGATTTTCAGTTGTAAATGATCACTTTGAGTTGTCAACAATTGATTCATCTGTGATTTATATGTTTTCTACTTGCTTGTTTCCAGAGGGTATGACTAGCAATTCCTAAGACTAGCCAAAAATCAGAAAAAATTTAGTTAGGTATAACGGATTATCACAGACGGTTTTATCGTATAACCGTCTGTGAAGGCCGACTGTCACAGACGGTTTCCACCAACAACCGTCTGTGATATATCGGATATCACAGACGGTTATGTCTCCAATCACAGACGGGTTGTAAATAGAACCGTCTGTGATATCCTACATATCATAGACGGTTGTTGGTGGAAACCGTCTGTGATAGTAGGCCTTCATAGACGGTTTCAATAAAAAATCATCTGTGTTGTAACTTATCACAAACAGCTCAAAAATCGTCTGTGATAACCGCCTGTTATCACAGACACATAAATTCAGACGGTTCAAAAACCGTATGTGATGACGGTTTGGAGCCGTCTGTGATGACCCTCTCTGTAGTAGTGAGGGGATTATTTTGGGGAGGAAGGTCAGGAGATGGGAGTGGACAAGGGGATCTGAGGGGGGAGGTATCTGGAGACACGAAGTGGAATGAGAGTCTGGGAGGAAGGGAGGAGGAAGAGGATAAAGGATGAGAGGAGGTGGTGGTGCCAAGAAGAGGACAGCGATGACCACGAGTTGGAGCAGCGCCGGTTGCTAGACGACTGTGCCCACCAGTCCACCACCATGCACTACCACACAGAGGGTCATCACAGACAGTTCTAAACCCTCATCACAGATGGTTTCTGAACCGTCTGATTTATTATGTCTGTGATAATAGGCGATTATCACAGACGATTTTTGAGTCGTCTGTGATAAGTTACAACACAAACGGTTCGTATAAATAACCGTCTGTGAACGTCAACTATCATAGACGGCTTTGACCACGAAACCATCTGTGATATGTCAGCCATCACAGATGGTTGTGTTTATCAAGCAAGAATATAGTGAAGTAGACTAGGAATAGTGCGACCTATTCTTAAATTGGAGCAAACTACCAAGCTAGATCTAAATCTAGATCTAAACCTAGCTATCATCTCTCTTGATTATAATGCATATAATTAGAAACAAATATTAACCTTAGATCACCAAGAATAAATAGATCTGCAAGCACACTTGCAAATTTGTCGTATAGTTTCACCAAACGCCCCAAAGCCGGCCGCCGCATTCAAACCCTAGCTCACTGTAGACAGATCTGTCGGGATAGGTTGGGTATTTAATAACAGAGTACATATCACAGACACTTCCAACCACAAACTGTCTATGATACAAAATTATCACAGACGGTTTGGATTAAAAACCGTCTGTGACGTCTGTAATTATCACAGACGGTGCTTGTTAAGAACCATTTGTGAATTATCACAGACGGTTCAAATTAAAAACCGTCTGTGACATCTGTAATTATCACAAACGGTTCTTGTTAAGAACCGTCTGTGCATTAAAAACTGTCTGTGATAATTATGTATCACAGACGGTTCTAGCCATCGCTAGTAACATAGATGTTTGCGCTTGTAAAACCGTCCATGATAATTACAACATTGATGGATTTTGGGGAACTGTCTGTGATGAGACGTCTAGTATATCCTTCTCTGTAGTAGTGAATAGTGTTAGCCGCTCTGCTGCTATTGCCTGCTTTGCCTAATGGGTTGAGGACTTGTCTGGAAATAGGGATTAGGTGGAAAAGGTGATAGACGAAGATAGGTGAGTCTATATAAACAACGGACAATTGATGTGCTGTCCGTTTGGGGACCGAAGCATTACCCTGATTCCAAAGTTGCCCTCCGGTAATTAATTAGCGGGCGGCGATCCTGGACTGGACTCATGTAATTAAAGATACATGTCATATGGGATAAACACGACGAGGGAATCAAATCTAGTGCTCGATCCCATGCCGTTGGGCTCCCTTGACCGATAGTCCATGTATGCTTGGGCGGACCTCCGTTGGCCCAGTGCCCCACTCAATATTTAAATTACACTTAGATCCCTTATGTTTTATAGAAAAAAAACTTATTATTTATACAATTTAGAAATGCAGTGCCCCGCTCATAATTTTTGGCTAGATATGCATGTCGCGCGATTGAGTCATTGTACACGTGTTGCATGCAGAGGCGACTCCAGACCTCGGCTGGTTAGGAAATAGATTGAGATCTAAAACCCATAAAAATCTATTAGAACTCAACAAACATTCGAACTCAGCCTAAGAAGAGCCAGCTCAGCCCAAACTTGCCTTAGGTCTCCACCCCTTATTGCTTATACCCTTCGGCTTTGAATATATGACTTTAATAAAAAGACAAACACACTACAGGACGTTAAATAAATAAATTCGGATGGAGTACATGCTATAGACTTACTTACATCACGTGGGTTAGATCGATTCCTCCTCCTCCTCCTCTCTATATCGTGGTTAATTAGGTCGATTTCGATCTTACTTAATTAGGTTTCGAATGCAATGTCTTCCGCAAATCAAACGCGTAATGTGTTGAACCGTGCTGCCGAACAAACTTGCGTATTTACCATCTCCCTGCAGAGTGTTGCAGGAAGTGATCGTCATAGTATATATGTGTGTCAAATCGTCCATAAATTGACCAGTCGCTAATTAAGCTCCCTCTTTCAGTCTTTCTCCCCTGCCACTAAGTTCCAGTCTAAAGTGCGTACGCGTCCCTGCCACTATACAGTGTGGTTTGACTCGAGTCATCGCTCAGGAACACGGCAAACGCGTACGAGATAGGTCCTACGTTTAGCGGCCAGTCATGCTAGACACCCGATGGACCTGATCGATCCATAGATCAGGATCGCAAGTACCATTAATGTTGCAAATAATGTATAAGAAAATAGGAACGAGGAACACAGTTTATTTTTTTTGAAAAACTCTTTCGGAGAAAACAGTACGCACAAAAGCAATATCACTATATGAGATGATGTTTACAATGAAACTTTTTTCTCTACCCTATAGACTACATTGATATATTTATATATAGTGGTACATAAAAGACTATGTGGAAGAGTACAACTATGAGTTGAATTAGAAAACTCAATTCGTATCACACTCAAACTTAATAATTAATGTAATGAGTACTAGACTACTCAAACTTAACAATTAATGTAATGAGTACTAGACTACTAGCTAGCAAACTTAACAATTAATGTAATGTGTATTAGACTACTAGCTAGCTAATGGTTATCGATATATACGTACACTTGGACAAAGCTAGCCTCGTGTGATTTGTGTCGTTTTCTAGATGGCGATAGAAGACTATCGGATCTCGGAGTGGATAACGAGCTGGCTCGGCTCGGCTCAGTCGAGCTCGTTAAGGAATTCAGCTCGGCTCGTTAAGCAAACAAGTAGAATAGCCAACTCGGCTCGACTCGGCCAAACAGCTTGACTCGGCTCATTAGGCCCGTTATTAACAATTCAACTAGTGCGTTGTTTGAGCGACCGTGGTGAGTGAGTCGGGTAAACATGCGTGAGTGCCCAAGTCACCTTCTCCAAGTAGAGCACGCGCGACGGTCGTGCTGGTCACCACCAGAACCATGTTCCCATGCACATGCCTGCGCATACAAGACACGAGGCTCACAAAAATGGCCACACCCAAGTCACCAATTAAACAAAAGCTTATCGATTTCAAGTACCTCTTCAGCAGGTCGGGATCGTCGAGGAGGCCGAAGCCGATGTAGATCGGGTAGCTCTGGTCACCGAGGTCGACGTCGACGACCATGGAGACCCTGGATGCCGGCGACAGCTGCATCACGGGGGCAGCGCTGCGATGACGCTGCTTTGGAGGGCCCTCGTTGGGGAAGCACAGAGAGGAGGGCATGAGGAGTGAGACGACGAGGGAGGGAGGCTGCAGCGGCCGAAGCTGCGTGGGGGCGGCGAGTGGAGATAGCTGTGCAAGAGGAGGACGCGACAGCGGCGAGAAGGGAGGAGGATGCGGCCGCCATGGGGTGGTGGATTTGGGAAACAGATATGTCCGGTTGGTCCTGTTTTAGTTGTGGTGGGCTGACGCTTGTGTGGGCTTCTGGGCTTGTTAGATTGGGCTATAAATTAAACGAGCTAAACGAGTTACTCACGAGCTGGCTCGAACTCGGCTCGTTAACTTAACGAGTAGAAATGTCACCTCGGCTTGGTTCATTTATGTTCCGAGTTTGAGTCGAGTCGAGCCGAGTGTTAAACTTTTTTTCCCACCCCTAATCAGATCGATCGATTAGCTAGTGATTTTTTTGCGTTGATTTGCGCCCAAGAAAGGTAGCACATATATCCTTTGTAACCGCTTGCCAGTTCTCAGAACATATTGTTGGAACAAAACCCGAAGAGACACGCTCGCTCGGCAGAAAAACAATCCAAGATGAAGCAGGCGCTCGCGTATACTAGAAGCAAATCGATGAAGCACACGCATACGAGACGAGAACGCTCTGGAAAAGTCGAGTTGCATGCAACGATGTACAGCAGTCCTTTTCTTTCATTGCTTCAACTCATATTGCTTCTTCACGTTACTCCAACTCACGCAGTATACAAGCCTTATAAAGGCTGCTCACACGACGATTCAATGTCATACTCGGATACGGGCAGACGTGAATACGTACTCGGCCAGCGAAGCTGACTCAGATACGGACGCATGTAGACACTAAAACCTAAACTTAGAAACTAACTCATAAAGATTATCTAACAATCACTCCCTAATCTTTGTGTACGTACTTAAATTTCGTGTGCTGCCAGTTGGACTCAACTTCAACATGGCTCCCACACACTCGGTCGAAGATGGTGGTACAACTCGAACACATCTTGGACTCTGCCAGTTGGACTCGACTTCAACTTGGCTCACACTTACTTGTCCGGAGACGGTGGTACAACTTGAACACGTCTTGGACTCTTACTCATTGAGGCAATCGGTCTCAACTACGACTTGCACCCTAACTCGTACTCGAACTTCAAGTTGGTCACGACTTCAACTTGAGTAACACACGAACTCGACTCAGGACGGCGAACACATCTTCTCAACGTCCCTCGCCTTCGCCTTTCGATGATCGGCACCAAGATGCATCGTCTTCAACATCTTCCACACAGCTTTGGCCGTCTCCTTTTCGGCCAGTAGGAAGAGCGTCGACGTTGTCTCGTCACCGGTGACACCACTCCCGAAGAACGCGACATAATCTTGGGCACAAATAAAAAACTCAGTCTCCTCCTCGTCACGGAGCCATATGCACCGTACAATGCATCGGTCTTGCCGCATCGCCATGCCGCTGGCTCCACATGGCCACTGGCTCCTCCTGCCTCCGACCACGGCCCCGCATGGCCGAAACGGCTACCGAAGCGCCGGCCGCCCGCGCCGCCCGAAGAGCCGACCGCCCGCATGCGCCCATGCTCGCTGCCGTGCTCGCCGCCGCCCCTCGCGAAGCCGAAGCTCCGCCAGCGTTCGAGGCGTAGCGCCAGCATTGCCGACGCCCGACCGAGCCGAAGCGCGCGCCCACCGCACCACACGGCTCATATATCCTTCGCCATGGCTCAGCCGGCCGCCACGCGCCCTCGGACGCCGTCGCACCCGCCGCCACACCGTATATGCCACTCCGGGAGTCGAGATCACCCCTCCCGGGGCAGCAGGTAGGGTTTTGAACCTAGAGCTCTGATACCAATTGTTGGAACAAAACCCGAAGAGACACGCTCGCTCGGCAGAAAAACGATCCAAGATGAAGCAGGCGCTCGCGTATACTAGAAGCAAATCGATGAAGCACACGCATACGAGACGAGAACGCTCTGGAAAACTCAAGTTGCATGCAACGATGTACAGCAGTCCTTTTCTTTCATTGCTTCAACTCATATTGCTTCTTCACGTTACTCCAACTCACGCAGTATACAAGCCTTATAAAGGCTGCTCACACGACGACTCAATGTCATACTCGGATACGGGCAGACGTGAATACGTACTCGACCAGTGAAGCTGACTCGAATACGGACGCATGCAGACACTAAAACCTAAACTTAGAAACTAACTCACAAAGATTATCTAACACATATTGAAGCGACCAGGTGATAAGAATGCCAGAAAGCGACCAGGTGATGAGAATGCCAGAATTTCTGCATTTGCTGTTATACATGGTCGTCAGCCCAGGATTAGTTTAGTTCACTTATGCGTCGGAAAGTGCACGATCACTACAAGTACAATCGCCATCGAAGAGGTATTGCACGAGATGAACTCCCACTTGTAGTAAACGTAGTTGTCCACGCAGCAACTTTATAAAGCCCGCGAAGATAAGTTTTGCAGAGTATTTCGGGTCATTTAGGCTTGTGCTAAATTTTGCTTTGCCAATTCTGCCAACCTTTTGGCATTAATTTACTGAAATTTGGAATTTTCCAAGTGACAAAAGAGGAGTGAGATGCTAGCTAATCTGTATGATGGTGTGTCACTACTAAGCAGACTAAGCTTTACAATATTTTCAATAGTATAGTAGCTTGTCTAGTTCTAAATTAGACCCTCAATTTTCTCTAAAATATGGCTCATTATGAGAGATCAAGTACTGAAGCACATGATTCTAAGGCACACTTTACTTGGATTACTTCCAAAGCACCCCCACCTGCATGCCCCAAGTTCCTGGCCGCTTCTGGTAAGAAACACGCGGTAACTCACCGCACGACGCCGAGCTAGTAGAAGAAAAAAGGAAAGGGTAACGAAAAATTTACCGTGGGCATTTTCGGAAATCTCCACGGTAGTGGTCTAGCGGAGCTGGAATTCCCCTGACAACGACGTGGCCTTTGGCGACACAGAATAGATCTAGCTTCTGCCCCATATATACGCGGCAGCGACTCACTCGCTACATGGCCGTAGATAGCTTCGCTCTGTCCTACCAGCGCAAATATCTCGAAGAAAAGAGAAAAAACAGCAGCCGTTTTGAGGCAAAAACGAAGCTCTCTTTCTGCTAAAGCAGATCGAGGAGCTGAAGAGTGCGCCAATGGCGGAAGGGCAGTTCGCATGGGGAAGGCAAGACGACGGGTGGAGGAAAGGGCCGTGGACCAGCCAGGAGGACAAGCTGCTCATCGAGCATGTGAGGCAGCACGGCGAAGGGAGGTGGAATTCTGTCTCGAAACTTACAGGTACTAATTAAATGAGATAATGAATCATGAACACAAGCCATGAACAGATTTAATCTTCAACTAGATTTTTTGTTTTACTTTTCTGAGACGTTTTGCTTGATTTTCTCGCAAGCTCAAGCCTTTTTTTAGTGGCCATTTCTAGCTTGCATTAAAGAAGAATCGACGAGCACACACGCCAAGTACTAGCATTCGAACGCAGACGGGCGGGGGCCAACGCCCCCCCTTGCCAACCGAGCTGTGCTCGGTTCTCAGCGCAAGCCTTTTTCACCAACCGGTTTGCAGCTTGCAAGTTGCGAGTTCCAAATGATTTGAGTTTGCAAGTTGCACGGGTGTCAACCAGTCAGTGGTGTACTCTAGTCTTTAGGACTGCAGTTAGGATCTTCAAGCGGCAACTTGCAGCTCAACTAAGCAGGATATGATTCTATCATGTACGGCATTCTTGCATGCGTCTAATTAACGCGCGCGTGTGTGTTTGTCTAAGATCGATTCTCTCATCTTACACTAAAAATTCTTCTCTTGATCTCCCCTTCGTGCTCTATAATTTGTGCCACTGTTGTTGCTCGCACTGAGCTTGCATGTAAGCCGGTAACATCTGGCCCCTATATCAATTGGGAAGATGCAGCCATGCTGATCATGAGTTCATGACTCATGAGTATAGGGAAGTCCTGTTGAGTTTTCACGCACCAACCAATTGACCCAATTGACTTCAGACATGTATGAGTTGATGCGACCTTTCCGGAGCACTATAATTAAGTGTGTCCCATGGGTGTACTAGATCCCGATTCGTGCGTCCACGTTGCTGAGTTGGTCAAGTCTAGACATCAAAGGGGGACGCTAAAGTATAATTAGAATCGCTGATGCTTTCCGACAAACTTGTTTTTTTGAGTGAGTTGATTAGCGCATGAAAAGTACTCAACACTTACGTACTTCAGATTAAGCAAAAGTAATCAACAACGGGGTGTAAATACACCAGGTGTGTGTGTGTGTGTGATGAGTCGATTTTTCATCCACTGAGTCAACATCCAACAACTAAAGTACGCCATCTCCAAGCAGGCTAGAAAAATTGGCATGTCCCTAACAAAAAAAATAAATGAGGCGTCTGATAATTAGCAAAACCGATCATCAATATATGATGGTACTGTACATATGTGTCGAGCGAGGTTATATTTATGTAGTACTGCGCATGCATGGATGGCTACATGTCTGAGATCCATTTCCCATTTGGCCTTTTTTGTTGTGGCTGCTGCAGGGCTGAAGAGAAGCGGCAAGAGTTGCAGGCTGCGGTGGGTTAACTACCTGAGGCCTGATCTAAAGAGAGGCAAGATCACACCCCAAGAGGAGAGCATCATAGTCCAGCTCCATGCCTTGTGGGGAAACAGGTAACATACGGATCATTCTATTGTCTTCTGCTAAACACGAAACAAACCTAGTTTCAATTGCCGTACTAAACGTCGGCCACATGTATGTAGGTGGTCGACGATCGCACGCAGCCTCCCGGGCAGGACGGACAACGAGATCAAGAACTACTGGAGGACGCACTTCAAGAAGGGCAAATCGTCCAAGAATATCGAGCGCGCGAGGGCGCGGTTCCTGAAGCAGCGCCGGGAGATGCAGAGCCAGCAGCAGCTGCTGGGGCAGGGCAAGGACGTCGAGCAACTGCGCGGCGGCGCGCGCGCGGCCGGCACCGTCGAGGACAACCACGGCATGGGCGATGTGGGCGCGGCGCCGACGCTGGCCGGCCACGAGGACGTCCTGATCATGCAGGACGCCATGGACTTCATGTGCCCCATGTCCTGCGTCCTCCTCCACGGCGGCGGCGGCGGCGGCGGCGGCAGCTGCTGCGCGTCGACGAGCGAGGAGTACGGCTCGAGCGAGGAGGACGGCGCCACGTGGGGGAGCCTGTGGAACCTGGAAGATGTGGTCGATGACATCGACGGTGGGGCGTGCACGCTGTGGTAGATTCCCTCCCCATGTTCTAGCTTGCTCGCTGCATGCCTCCTAGCTACTAGCACTGCAGAGAGAGAGAGAGATACGAGTACTTGTGGTGCTGATGGAAAAGGATGGAACAACAACTATCGTACGTCCACTTTGCAGTAGCCTGAGTTGATGACACGTTGAAGCTCTGGAGCACTATTTAAAGGGGAAATGGAGGATGTTTTCCTGGCTAGCGTGCTAGTTCTCCCACCCTGCTAAAAAGTTAAGGAAATACATGTGAGGGTGTTAAAATTGGTTCTCGTGGTGATAACAATTGTCCAACTCCATATTGTTACCAATTATCGAGTCTGAATAACATGTGATTACTATTGAAGTATGAGTATATCGTCCACTTTAATTTAACAAATTATTATGCTTCTAGGCAAACCAATTGGTGTATGAAAATCAATTGTTAAATTTGCGGGGTTGTCTATTTGTAACATGGAATTTTCTTAAATATAAGTCATATTTTTATCCATGGAATCAACGTTCAATTGTATGACATATCAATGTTCATACAAATTCAATGGTCACAAAAAATGATTAAGACTCAGGAGCAAAAAAATCAAGCAACTCGCAGATAGCAAAAACGTAAATATGCATGCTGTCCGACCAAGATTAATATCTAACCTAGCTAGCATAGCATGCATGCCAAGATCTGTTCAAGGAACGTTTTCCATTGCCATACTGACGCAACGGGAGAGGGTTTCATCGAAGACACCTGTGCGACGGGTTGATTCCTCTTTTTCTCGTCCCCACTACTCGGCATCTAATTCGGAAAAGACCGTGACACAGCAGGGCGCACTAGGTACTGTGTTAGTTTTGATACCATGAATGTCATGGGATATGTTCATGATTTTAAAATGATGATATAATTGTTAATAGTAGTGAGCACAGAAGATCCATAACCATTAGTTGCACTCATGGATGTGGACAATACAGTGGCAGCCCTCATCACCACTCCTTTGGATATCGCAGTGGCCGCAACCGTAGTTGCCTAATAGGAGAAGATCGTCATAGAGCAGATTCAGGTAGAAATTTCTACATACTTCGCTGATTCAATCTGGTACACGTATTGCACTTAGATCTTTTTACAGTCACTTATAGTTTATGATTGTGATGGAACTTTGAATAATGGTTGTAACCTCTAGGAGAGCAAAGCATTAAATTCTTATGATGAGTCTTGTAAGGCTTATTTCCTGTATTTATAATAGCAAATTATGTTCTGATATTTGAAGTATTAGAACACGTGTGGCGTCCTATGGAGGAAGAATACCATCTTGAAAGAGACGAAATCCTTTCAGTCGATCAGCAAGAATGCTAGTAGTTTTACGACAATTGCAGGCAGCGATGCTTGTATAATAGGCTCAAGAAGGGCCATAATTATACTCCCGATAGGCACAACTTTGGCCATTAAAGAAGCCTTGTTGTACCCAGAATCGACTAGAACTCTCAAGGATATTCATGCTAACGGTTTCCACATAGAGACTGAAGAAGAGTATGGTAAGGAATACCTGCTCATTATAAAGCGTAAAGAAAGTGAAAAAGTGGTATTACAATAACTTTCTTCATATGAAACTAGGCTATACTACACTAATATTAAGGCACATGCGGCTTATACTACCCTGCAAACCGTATTTAGAAACTCTGAACTTTTCTATCTCTAGCATGATAGAATATGCCACCCATGTCTTAGGATGATGAAAAATATAATTAATAATTCGCAGGGGTATAATATCGATGTAAATAATTTTCTGAATCAGGAAGATTTTGTGTGCCCCGCATGTGCCACTGGAAAATTAATTACTAGACCTTCTGCTCTAAAAGTGAAGGATGAAACCCATTCATTCCTGGACCGTATCCAGAGATACATTTGCGGACCTATACAGCCCATGTCAAGACCATTTAGGTATTTTATGGTGCTCATCGATTCTCAAAATGGTCATACGTATGTTTATTGTCTACGAGAAACCACGCTTATGCAAATCTAATCTCGCAGATAATTAAAATTAAGAATAATTTCCTAATCATCATGTGAAGTCCACCAGAATGGACAATGCTAGAGAATTTACTTCAAAGACATTTAATGATTATTACATGAAATAGGAATTAAAGTTGAGCATTTCGTACCGCATGTCCACACTCATAATGGACTACTAGATTTTGCAGAATTGTAATTTATCAACTACATATTGAGGACACGCAGTCCTGCACGCAGCAACTCTCTATAATTTTAGACCACTAGCATATAACATCCATTCACCTATGCAACTAGCGCAAGGGTCAGCATAGAAAATTTCTCATCTTCGCAGATTTGGTTGCAAAGTTTGTGTACCTATACCACCACCGCAGTGGATTGCAATGGGCCTTCTCCAAAAGTCTGGGATATACGTTGGTTATGGACCCTATGAGTACTAGAGATTTGCATACTGCCCGATTTGCTAATAGTATATTAGATGATGATAGTTTCCCGTCATCAGGGGGAGGAAATCAACCCCTTGATGAAAAATATCGGGAAATAACATGGCAAGCTACGGGAATCTATGCACATGGCCCGCACACTAGTGAAGCAAATAGAGCAGTCTAGAAGACAATTGAAGTCCAAAATATAAGAGAAGTCCAGAAGATAATTGAAGTTCAGAAGATAATTGATTTGCAAGCATTAGCAAATCAACTGTCTAACCACTTTAGTGATTTGAAGAGCATGACCAAGTCGGATGTGCCTGCACACAATGCACCGGAGAGGGTTGAAATACCGAAGAAAGAATAAGGTATCTCTAATCCTGTCCTAAGGCCTCAGAAAAGGACGAGAACTTTGGCCCCCTTGAATCCCAAGTAACCGAGGACGCCTAGTGAAAAATCATAAGAAGGACTTGACACAGCCGATCACCAAAGTTTCCCCATAACTAGAAGGGGAGCCAGTTGAGACCTGGCACCAGTATGGAACCTTCAGGAAAGACATATTGGATTTGAAGATTCCCATGGAGGAAGACATTAGTATGGATGTGTGCGCACACATCGGAGCTGAAAAACTAAAGGGACTTGCCCCCGTAATTGGAAGCAGTGGTAAGCAAGGAGAAGCATTAGAAGAATTGCCCCATGAAGAAATAGCTATAAACTATGTGACTACGGGATAATCTATGAATAGGACAACAGCCAATGTCGATATTTACTTTGCAAAAAAAATTGCCACAACCATCGATCTTGATTCAGAGCCTGCATCACTCGCTGAATGTAAAAAAAGTTTAGATTGGGAAGATTGGAAGAAAGCAATAGAAACTAAATTATTCTCTCTAAATAAAAGAGATGTGTTTGGGCCTGTAAGCCGCATGCCTCTCCATGTGCACCCCGTAGGGCATAAGTGGGTATTTGTTCAAAAGATAAATAAAAATAAGCAAGACTCGTTGCACAAGATTTCACTCAACGTCCAAGAGTTGATTATGAAGAAACCTATTTCCCAGTCATGGGTGAAACTACCTTTAGATATTTAATCTCGATGGTAGTAAACTTGAATTTAGAAATGAAATTGATGGATGTGGTAACTGCATACCTTTGTGGAAATTTGGATTCGGACATTTATATGAAGATACCTAAATGTATCTATATCCCGAACTAAGACAGAGCAAATAGAAATCTGTATAGTGTGACTCAGAAAGTCATTGTACGGACTTAAGCAATCAGGTAGGATATGGTATAATCGCTTGAAGCGACTTTCTATTTAAGAAAGGCTACATAAACAATGAGAATTATCCCTGTGTATTTATAAGACGATCCCAGGATGGATTTTGTATAATCTCAGTGTATGTACATGATCTGAATATCATCAGAACCCTGGAAGGTATTAAGAAAGCAAGCTCTTACCTGGAGTCGGAGTTCGAAATGAAAGATTTGGATAAAATAAAATATTGCCTAGGCTTGCAGCTTGAGCATGCTCCTAAAGGGATATTAGTGCATCGGTCAACCTACACTCGAAAGGTATTAGAAAGGTTTGGCTTTAAAAAAATGCACACCCTTCGAAAGTGCTAATGGTCGGGAGATCTTTGCAGCAAGACAAAGATCCCTACAGACCTAGAGAAGAGGGGGAGGAAGTCTTGGGATCGGAATTCCCATACTTGAGCACAGCAGGAGCACTCATGTATTTAGCAAACTGTACTAGACCGGACATTGCATTTGTCGTGAACCTATTAGCAAGGTATAGTACAGAGCCTATCAAAAGGCATTGGTAGGGAACAAAGGACATCTTTCGATACCTCCAAGGAAGCAAAGACTCTGGTCTGTTCTATAGAAAGAACTAAGACATGTCTATGAATGGCTATGCAGATGCCGGGTACCTGTCGGACCCGCATACAGCCAAGTCGCAAGCATGCTATGTATTCTTATATGGTAGAACTGCAATTTCATAGAAATTGTCTAAGCAAAGTCTTGTATCAACTTCGACGAACCACTCGAAAATCATAGCACTTTATGAGACCTCACGAGAATGTGCCTGGCTTCGGCAGGTGATTCACCACATCCAGCAGTTGTGTGGATTGAATACCGCGCAAACCCCCACTATCATCTATGAAAATAATACAGCTTATGTTGCACAAGTGCAGATGGGTTAAGTGAAGAATCCTCTCACAAAGCATATCAACTCTAAGTTCTTCTATGCTTATGAATAGCAAAAGATGGAAAAAAAATAAAATACTGCATATTAAGTTATGTGAAAATCTTACAGATTTATTCACTAAGTTACTTCAAGTGTCTAGTTTTGAAAGATGCATACGTGGAATTGAAATGATGAGACTTAAAGAAGTACAGAATTCAGGGGGGAATCTTCATGAACTCATTATTGAAACTTGATCACGAAGATCGAGTACCCCAAGTGTAAATCCTGGAGATTAAATGAAATTGGGTGGATTATACTCGTTTCCCTTGATGAGTTTTCCTGATGTTTCTCGGCTAAGGTTTTTAATGAGGCAATTCGTACAACGCAGCAGAACGTGTATTATGTGCTCTTTCTCCAAATTTTTCCCACTGAGTTTTTATGGAATTTTGACGAGGCATGAACATGTGAGGATAGGTACCCAAGGGGGAGTGTTGGGAAACCATGAGTTTGGTCCAGCAGCCGGCCCATTGGTGGGCGTCCCATCCAAAACCCTAGCAAGATCTGTAGACTATAAATAAGGGGTGCTAGTCATTGTAAAAGACTGATCATGAAAAGAGAAATAAAGAAAAGTAAGAAGACCCCCGATATCTCTGTGTTCAATCTACTATTTGTGCTTGCATTGTTCTGTGTTATTCAACTTCTGTCTACAAGGTGATCGCTTAGACTAGACTGTCAGCAACGGTTCCTCAACACTTTAGCTCCATCTGATTGTCCTATCAGTTTATAATGAAGAATTTATGTAAGCTTGCTGAACTCATGGGATTCTTGCCATAACTGATCTTAATTACTGCCAATCTGGGTTTTAATCATTAGCTTGTATGGTTGTAATCAACGATAAGCACGCACCAAGCTGTGCGGACATGTGAACTTGATCTTAACAACCACGTACCAAGCATCCAAGGCAAATAAGATCAGATTAATACGATTCTAAAAAAAAGTTCAGAATAATATGTACTAGCGTATTACACACTTCAAAATGTTACACTGACCCATCAGCGTACTGGAGATGATGGGCTCGACGGCAATCTTGTCGAATGCCTTGCGCAGGATGGATTAAAAGTGCTGGATTCCAAGGCTGCATGCACTAATTTCTCTCAACTAATTAATTAACCATTTAGCTCATCAGTCCCCGGGGGCCGCGTCTGCGCGCAAGAAAATTTATTTCCCGACTGCATGCATGCATGGAGTTTCCTGTGCTGTAACTACCCACTAACAAAAGGAAAGGGGTATTAACTTTTTTTTCCCACGTCATGGCTGCATGCAAAAGTTCCCAAGCCCCTGTTGTGCTCAGTCAAGTCTGATAACCAACCACTATAAAAAAAAGTCAAACAAATGACAGAAGAGAGAAGGGAGAAAGAGACACCTGCACGTCCTGCACAACCTGCACTTGCACGATGGAGTCCATGTCCCCACGTCCACAGACAGCATGCAAGAATCAGCCTGCAGTGAACTGCCATCTCATCCTTTCTCAACTACTTAAATATTAGAGTTGGTGATAGTGTGTCCTCTCACACTCTTCTATATCCGTTAGATCTATGAGTGTTCCACCGACGGCCAGATCTCATTTCGCCGCAGATAACCCACGCACCGCCCCCACCACCCACCTCCCGGCTCCCACGCCCCACGCTCCACCTACCTCCCACGCATGCGCTGCCCTTCATCCCTCTCCTCCATTGTCTCTCTCCTTGCGCTCCTCCTCCTCTTCCCCTCTCTTCCCTCTGTTGCGCTGACGCCTTGTCCTCCTCCCTCTTCCCCCGCACCCGACGCCACCGGTCTCCATCGCTTCGACGAAATCCATTAGGCAGGGGCTACGGTAGATGATGGAGGCGAAGGGGACGACGGCGTAATGATGCCATCGGCAAAAAAGGCCACTAGCGAGCCCCACAACGCCCTCGCCTAACTGGCCTCTCCCGCCACCAAGACTAGACCTCGCCTCGCCTCCTCCTGTCGTCATTGGCCCCGTCGCCGAACCTCTCCCTTCCCTGCGGACTCGAACCGGGGGATGGTGGCGGCTCCGAAGGTCCCCTCCTATGCCATTCGGTCATGTCGAGGTCAGCATCCGCGGCAACCCGCCATACCTCAACGTCCGTCCGTGGTTTCCCCTCTCTTCCGATTCGATTTCGCTTGAGCTCGTGCTAAAATATTTGAGATTTTCTTTGGTTCTGTCTGTGTGTTTGGGGGATTTGATTTTTTTGGTGGTTTTGCAGCACGACCTGACTCACCCGGTGAAAACCGATTCCTCGTTTTGGATGATAGGTATGGCGCGATTCTCTCATAGCCTGCAATTGTTGATCTTGACATTGTTTCATTTTCTATGGGATACTGTGGCCTGGACTATGGAGTTTATAAGTGCAGTTCTTTGTGGTGTCAACATGCTGCCTAATTGTGTGTGGTATGTAGATTATTAATTTTGGTAGCTTGGCTTGTTTATCATTTTGGAGATATGCATTTGTCTATACTCGCAGCAGCATGGGTTTATGTATCGATTCATCTGGGATGTTTGACATCAGGAATTGTGGTGTGCATTTTTATTCATCCGTAGTAGCTATTTGCCCTTAGAACTGTCAAATTCATTTGGTGCCCAACAAATTCAATGTAGCGGTAGTTTGTTTATGAATGTGCCTTCTCCTACTTTTGGTAATATAGTCGAGATTCCTTTTGTCTTTGGAGCTTTTTTGCTCTTTTGTCGACAAATGCTTGGTATAGTTGGTTGGTTTTAGTTTTTGCTTGGGTTATTGCGTAAGTAGAAAGCGGTCGTAGCCTATTTGGCAAATCTTCTATGAGCTTTTACTAGATTTATCTCACTTCGTGATAGTGCATTTAATGGTATAGGAAAACACTTTTTTCCTCATCAATTTCCAAAACATGCTAGATTTAGTCACAAGACTGCTCATTCATGTGGTTTTTTTGGATGGTCATTAATTTGTGTGTTGTCATAAACCGATAATATAAAATTGAATGATATAATATTGATATGTAAGGATATGCTAGCAAGGATTACTGGTTTAGCAGTCACTCATGAGGTTTAGCATTAAGGGGATTTCTATATTCTGACATTTAAGTCATTATCACCTTATGCTGCTCTATTATTTTTATCATGGACAATGGTGATCACAATACAGAGGATGGTGAAATGCATATCACACTACAAAAAAGAGAAAAGGGGGGAAACATGGTCATCTCCAATACAACGACATGGTAGCTTAGATCCGCATGCTGCTAACCAAGAACAAAAATGGCTTATGCTGCAAAGGTTTCAAGAAGAGGTATAACCAATTTGTCATATAGTTTCCTTGCTGATTGTTGTGCATTCCTTTTTCTTTGTACTCAATCACGCGTCACTTTGGATGATAGTACATTTGAATAGTTATTTTCTCAATTCTACACCTTTTTGTCAAGATATGCTGGATAATGTTTGCACGACACACTATTTCCTCTCCTTCAGTGACAATTATGCTCATTGCAAATGTCCAGAAATAAATATATTGACATGTTTTGCTAGCAAGAAGAGAATATACATTATTGCTACTTCGATATTTGGTTGTATTCAAGGCATAGTCTACTTTTTTCTTTCGCAAGAGTTCATATCTTTCATCTGGAAAATATTTGCACATCTGTGATTTTAAACTCTTTTGATATTGTATATTTATTCAATTGGCAATATTATCCATCGTTTGTATGTGTATTTCCCTGTAATTGAAAGATTCATACTTTGTTGGCGATGGCAACTACCTCGTAACGCCTTAAAAGGCGAAATTTCAAAGCTATAAACAACTTTTGCGTGTTGTTCCCAATGCGATGAGTAAGTTCTATCGCCTTGGTCATTTAGTTGTTTTCCTTTTTTCTGTATATATACGTTTGAGATCCTTAATGACAACTTCACTGGGCAAGATTCAATTTTGTTAATTTTGATCTTATTTAGAGCATGTTTATTACTAATTTAACGCTACATCTTTTGCATGCTAGCTTCATATGTTAGTGATGTTATGCTATTTGCCCCTTGTTGCATGTTCACTTGTTGAATTTCATTACCTAAAAAAAGGAATGCTTTTTTTATACTAAGTGATATTATGTAATGTCACCTGAATTTTTGTTGGCTGGTTTGTAACAATATGCTCCCAAATTGAAATGATGCAATGGAGCTTAGTTATAAGAAGGGCTGTGCATTGTTGGACAAGGAGTCTTTCCCTCTTACCAACAATAATCTTACCGAGAAGGTATTCTTTTGTAACATCTCATAAAAATTGATGGATGAGTAAATTCTATGAGCTATTTGTTGCACAATAGGGATGCGAAGTATTAGTAAGGTGTAGCTATGGATATATCTTGTCGGCTTTTATTTCACCAAGCCAACATAAATTTTTGATGGGAAATTACATTTTCTCAAGCTTGAATTCTCTCGAGTCTCTTTTTCCTAATCAATGGCTTTTATTAGGTTAAGAAGCTCAAAGTGTAACAAACTACAAAGAATTCAATTTGAATGATCATCTACATTTTTATGTGCTCCATTGTGCCAAAATTATTTTTTCAAAGATCATGTTCAACAAGGTTTCTTGTAGCAGAAAGTAGGAGCAACCATTCGTTGAAAAGAAAGGTGTGCTTTCCGTGTTAGTAATAGTTAGTTCAAGAGCTTTCATGTCATGACGATGCCATAATGTAGCACTCATACTTTAGGTTAATTTTAAAATTTATTTATTTTGTTTACTTCTTATTTTAGCTGGATCACATTTGCTTTCATTTTGGACCACCACCTAATCTGTTAATTCTTTTGTTTATGGATGAACTTTCTTAGAAGAGACGAGCATGTGTAGTAAGCAATGGTTATCTAGAAAATGCATATACTGTTCATTGCTTCTTTTTAGCTCTGGATTAGTTTTTTTTAAAAAACTTATTTTGTATTAAAGCAAAGCCATTCATGGTCTAGACTATTCACTAGAGTAGTTTGAATTCACAACTTCTTAATAAAACTCCTGAACACCTAATGACAGCTATTTGTTTTGTAAATCCTTCAGCTTCAAAAGCTAAGTGATATACAAAGCCAACCCGAGTCATAGCTCAAGTTCATAATAGAGGCATGGTTACAGACATCGTTCTCTTCATTAATGTTCAAGTCATCATGTGTCGCTAGCTCCTTGTTTAGTTCTCTTGTTCACCAATATCTCATCCCGAGTATGATCTCATTTTGCATATTGTTGAGTGTATGAGGGTATTGAAGTGGACTTACGCTTATGGTTATTACCTTCCGAGCATGAACATGCCAAAAGGCGCTTCTTGAATATCTGCAAGGTTTACACTTTTCCTCATCAGAGATTACATTTCTAAGTATCTGTCGCTGGGTTTCTTTTTGGTGTTACTTATTCAGTGAAGCGTAATCAGTTTGGAACGCCTTCATTAATGTGTCGAGAAAGAACTTCAGATCTACCTTGAAGCGCATCGCCCATGTAAAGATTTCAATGACTTTCGTACAAAATTGGCTGGATTGACCAGGTAATGATAAATCATACTGTATTTGTACTTTTGGATTAGTGTTGTGTTTCTCCAACTGTTGTCATCATCCATAATCATGAACGGATGTTCAACAGTATTTGTCATAAGTTTTAAAGATACTGGTTTCTGTAGTGTAATAAAGTGACTTTTCGCCCTTTGTGCAACATCACAAATCTTGCAACTGACGGTTTTGTTTTCCTTAATTTAGTAATTTGTCATGCCATTGGTACATTTTTTTCACTCATCTTCACTTGACATTTTTTACCATTTAACAGTGTAACTCGGAATTATTTCGAAAATCTTGTCCGTGCTTTGCAGTCTGGATTAAATGATGTTGGACCTCATAGCGACAATGGTGCATGCAAAGAAGGTTGTAAGTTCAAAGAGCCTTGGCGGTAAGAGTAAGAGTGGCAAGAACAAGGCACTGCATCGCCTCCAAGTCGTGGCTCAACCCGTGGTATGGATGATGGCAACATTTGGGCATGCGATCAAGATATCGCTTGCAAACCCTAGATCTTATAGAATCGCCAGTTTAGAGCATCGCACTCTGGTTGTCATTTGAATGGAGTACTTTTGTAAAGTGTTACCAGTATAATTCATAGCCATATCAGAGCTGTCTTTGATTTCATAGAGCGAGTAATTGGTACTTAAAAGTTTTCATTGATGGGCTCTTTCAAAGTTTTGTTTGTGGATAGTACTTGAATGATGTTCTTATAATAAGGTCTCATGACATGACTTATTTCATTTAAATGGAATGCTAATCTTGATTGCAATATTTTCTGATTAGAGACATATATAGTGAATGCAAATTAAGCAGTCTTTTCAGGATGGTCTTGGATATAGTATTTGTATTGTTGCCCACCTTCCCAAGTGTTTTTTTTGCTTGGGTTAAGATTATCTCCTCTTCGATTACTTATCTCGTGCTCTAACGGGCATGTTATATATAACTTTGTTGGTGATTTTTGTTGGATAGTACCATTATTAGTTCTCCTAAGTTACTTCATTTATTAATTGTTTGTGTAAAATAACGATGGTGTTACCTTCGTTGCACATTAGACTTTTCCTCTATGTCTTAGTTTCATGGTGTTTTGGCATCCTTTTTTAAAACATGATAATTGGGTTGGAATCTATACTCTTAAGGTTCATCGGTTGCGCTTATGTAGTAAATGATGCATACTTGTTGGTAATGGCATCCTTATTCGTATTTCGTAACCTTATTGTTCTTGCAACGCTTCCTCGCTTTCTTCCTCCGCATTCTTTACGAGATCCGAAGTGCATCGCAATATGAACTATCGATCATATCGCATGTCAAAACCTAATTAGTCGATACTTTCTTTGTTGACTGTTCATTACATTTCAAGGTTTGAAAACCCGTGGAGTAAATGTTCTGTAGAAATTCTAGCTCATTATTGTAGTATTAGTTACGAGTCCTTCAAGAAACTATACTTTTTCTTGCTCATTTCTGTTTGGGGAGAACTTAAGCTTCCACTGGTTAATATTTACATATATTACTTACACACAACTCATTTATCACATTACAACTTTTGGCGGTCCATCCATTCATTGTGTATGATGAATTTTAGCTTAGTTCTATCGAGATTGAGAGGATCTGCAACAAAGTAAATGATGCCATTCTTGAAACAACAGCCATTGGGGTTCCATCTCTTGTGATTGGCGATGGATTTGGTTTCTTGACATGGTTAAGATATACTTGCTCAATCGATATGCTCATTGATATTATTTGTTCTTCGGATCGAATTGACATTTTTTCTTTTTTGTTGTCACTTACGCTACAAGTGTAATCAGGTACTAAAGGTCTTAGTTGTATAACATTAAGACTCTAAACATATGGTTGCTTAAACGCTACTGAGTGCAACAAAAATTTCAGATATTGATTAGGTTTTTATTCGGTGATATAAGCTTAAGTCCCGCATCCGACATATCATAACAATTGTTTCTTGTGTACTTGCATATTATGATGTATGATTGCTCTCACTTGTTCTCTTTGTTAGGCATAATCGTCTTTGATGGTGACATGACTATATACATATCAATGCAAGAAAAGTTTCCTTTTTCTAATGAGAAAAGAGCTCTTTGTGATATTGTTCGCTTCTAATGCTCTCAAGCCTTATTTGACATATGGACTACTTGCAATAAGGAACAATATACTTCATTTAACATTATATGATTACATATTCAAGTGAATAATATGTTTGAGACACAGTTAGTGGCTTAGTGCTCATTGCACAAAAAATATTGGTGTAAAATATGAGTTTCTGTTGCAACGCACGGGCATATGACTAGTTCTCTATAAATAGGAAGCAAAGGTACAGAGAAGAGAATTTTTTATTAATTAACATTTTTTTGAATTTTATTTTAAAGTTAACCCCGGCGTACTTTATTTCCAATTCTGGCCCCTTTGGTCACGCCACCACCCGTGACATGATAAAATAACACTGTCACGTCAACCCATTTCTTATCAAACTCTTGTCGCGCCATTGAAAGTGGCGTGACAGTGTTATTTGGTCACGCCACAACCAGTGGTGTGACAAAAAGTGCTATTTTGGGGACTTAATCTGGCGCGTGACAGTGTTGTTTTGTCACGCCACCACCCATGGTGTGACCAAAGGGGTCAGAATTGGAAATAAAGTGCGTTGGGGGTTAACTTTAAAATAAAATTCAAAAAAAGGTTAATTAATAAAAAAAAGTTCCAAAGAAGAAGACTTTTGGGGCAGACATTTGAGACAGAAGAGGAAGAAAATTTCAGCAAACACTTGAGAGAATAAAAAGAGAGAGAGTCAAGCCGCGCAAAGAAGGTAAGATGTTCGCTTCTTCTTTTCGCCTTTAAGTTCGATCATCGCGATACAAACCAAGGAGCTCTCTTCGTCCTACCCTCTTCCTTTTTTTGTTTTTGCCCTCTTAGGATCGGCCCCGTTAGTGGATACAAACCAAGAACGGGCGCTCAAATCCTCGTTTCTTAGGTTCGGTCCCTATGCATGGATACAAATCATGGTTGGGTATGAAGACCTCATCTTCTCAGTTCGGTCCCGTTAAATGATACAAGCCAAGAACGAAGGCTCAAAACCTCGTTCCTTAGGCTCGGTACCTACGCATGGATACAAGCCAAGGGTGAGAAGCAAAAAGATCTCATTTCTTAGGTTCAGTCCCTTAAAACGGATACGGATCATGAGCAGGTGTATGCTGCAAAAATAATGTGCGGTGGAAAATCGCTAAATAACAAAACATCATACTTCGGTTACTCTCGCACATGGGTTCCAAATTAGTGAATACCATGTCATGGGTAGTAACATGGACCAAACAAATAATAAATTATATCCAACTACATTCTGCACATGGGCTTCATTTTAGTGAGTACCATGTCATGATTTAGTAGTCCGGGTGAAAATAATATAAAGATATAATACAACCTTCGTCTCGGTTGCGCTCGCACACGGGTTCCATATTCGCGAATACCATGTCATAGGTAGTAACAAGGACTAAACAAATAATAAATTATACCCGACTACATTCTGCACATGGGCTC
Organism: Phyllostachys edulis; assembly: GCA_036346405.1. Classification (NCBI taxonomy): domain Eukaryota; kingdom Viridiplantae; phylum Streptophyta; class Magnoliopsida; order Poales; family Poaceae; genus Phyllostachys; species Phyllostachys edulis. The sequence continues at coordinate 27,970,344 of CM070551.1, forward strand.
CATATTAGTGAGTACCATGTTATGATTTCATAGTCCGCATAAAAATGAAATAGTGAAAATATTCATATTGTTTAAGCTTTGCATATGGGTTCCATATTTGTGAATACCATGTCATGAGTGATAACAAAGTCATAACAAAAATAAATAAATCACGTGTCTCGATTACGCTACGTGCACAAAATCTATGTCACGCTACTAGTAACACAGACATTAAGAACAACCTCCGCTTCGGTTACGCTACATGCAAGCCCTCAACATTTACGAGCACTATGCAATGTTAGTAGTAATACAGGTGAAAGTAAAAAAAATACAATGTGCATTAATCATGCAGCGTGCATAGTTTCTATAAAATTAATACTATGTTGTGCTATTAAAAATAATATCAATCGAATTAAACCTCCCTGAGAGATAAATAATTTTCGTCTCATTTACACTTTGCACATGGGTTCTTTATTCGTGAATTCCATGTCATAAGTAGTAATATGGACGCGACAAAAAGGAATAAACCATGTGTCTCATTTACGCTACATGCACAAAATATGTACCATGCTAGTAGTAACATAGACATTAAAAATAACATTTGCTTTGGTTACGCTGCATGCAAGCGCTCAATATTGACGAGCACTATGCAATGCTAGTAGTAATACAAGGCGGTGTAAAAATGAAATTATGAAATAAAATGAACTAAGTGCATAGTTTCTCTAAAAATGATACTAAGTCTCATTAAAGAAAAAATAATAATAAAATGAATACAATTAAAATACCCCCGAACAAGCATCCATCAGTGACATCCAGAAAACTTTTTCTTTTATATTTTGTAATGGTCTATGTTGTAATCTTTATGTTGAAATTCTTAATCAGGGGTTTTCTCGCAAGAGACATAATTAACATAATTTTTATGTAAATGTACGAATTCTGGAAGTAATGTACCTGCAATCTTTGATTTTCTTTGTCTCATTTTCACATAAAAATTTATTAACCTGTCTCTAATGACACAGAGGCGGGTTCACACCTGTTTTCCCATCACCTAATTCTGGCACACCCAGTGGGACATACTTTTCCCCTCTTCTTTGAATTACAACATATGATATTTTAAATTAACCATGTCGCTGATATATGTGCATGTATACAAGAAAACTAACATATGGTTTTCTTTGTGTAAAGGAATGGCGGAGTGAGTCCAACAATTCGTCACATTGCACTTTGGCTCACTATGGTTGGATGTGTCGGTGGGGCCTTTTCAGGCTACTAGCAGCGCAAGTTCGCTGCAAACCACGGCTGCGTCACAGGCCATGGAAAACCACGAGAATGAAGTGAGTTCTGCACGTCAAGATGGGTTTGTTCCTGTCCTGTCCAAGGCAGCCAAGAGGAGGATGAGGGCAACAATAAATGCATCAAGGGACACCTCACATGATCAGCAAAAACAGTTGGTAGCTTCTGAGAATGTTGGCTCAAGTGCTTGTTTTTTCTGTCTAGAACGTAAGCGAGAAATAAAGGATATTTTAGAAGCATTTAGAGTTAAGTATGATAAGCTTAAGGGTAAAATTGAGTCTGCATGTTGTATTAATTGTGAAGCCCTCAAGCTTCAAGTTGTTATTCATAAGGAGAAACATGCTAGATCTATTAAGGCTAAAACTTGTGAATCATGTCCGATACTTGAAAAAGAAAATGCTTATCTCAAGGATACATTAGAAAATTTTCTAAGGGTAAGATACACTTGAACATGATTTTTGACAAGTCCAAAACTCCTTATGGGAAGCAAGGGCTAGGATACAAATTTGATCAAGACAAGTCCAAGCTAAATCTCATTCAAGTCTTGGAAGATGGCTTAGTTGAGTTCAAAATCCAGCCTGCAAAAAATCTTTTTAAATCTGCAGGTTTTACCCAACCATCTTTTGAGTCAAAAGGTACATCTCCCAATGGTACCAAGTACTATTGCACCTATTGCAAGAAGGATGGGCATTTGCTTAAGTTTTGTTGGTGTAGGTTAAAAAATGTTAGGAAAAATCTTGCTAGACTTTCATCTCATCAACCTAGAGCATTTATGAGACATGGTTATCTAGAGAAAAGGAAACCTGGACTATGATTTGTTTCACATACTCATCATCATCATCATATTCCTAGACATGATGCATCTTATGTTCTTGTAACCATTGCTCGTGATAGAACCTCAAGTAGAATCAAGGTTAGCAAATTTTCTTCACATGCTTCTGGTAGACGTGTGTCTCAGTACTGGGTTTCCAAGTCCTGTTTAACTAACCCCAACATTAAGACACATCGATCTTCTGTACCTTGATTTCTAAGATTGCCACGGAAGGGGGAGGAACACGTGGCTCGACGACTCCGGGTATTCACGCCATATGACCAGAGACTCAAGATGGTTCACCTCTTTCACACGGACGACGGGTGATGACTTCATCACCTTTGGAGATGATACACAAGGGCGGATTGAAGGATGGGATCGATCAGGGTGAACGACAAGTTCATCCTAAAGGATGTCGATCTTGTGGACAAGTTAAGGAATAACTTGCTCTCTTTCTCATAATTTCTTGCTGATGGCTATGATATTAGATTTAAGAAAAATGCATGTCGTGTGCTTGATTCAGTTGGTGAGCTTGTCTTTGGGATTTCTAGAGTTGGTTGGATCTTTGGAGATGACTTTTCTGAATCTCTTGCTAGGTTTCTCAAATATTTGATTGCATCTTTTTCTAAGTTCTGGCTCTGGCACCGTTGTTTGGGGTACATTGGTTTTGATCATCTGACGCGAGTTAGCGACCTTGATCTCATAAGAGGTTTGAGCAAACTCAAAGCCATCAAGGATGTTGTATGTGCGCCCTATAGGCATGGCAAGCAAGTAGCCGCTTCACACCCGTCATTAACTATGGTCATGACCGACGAACCAGGATAGTTGCTTCACATGGATACTATTGGTCTTGCTAGGGTTTGGTCAGCCAGTGGCAAATGGTACATTCTTGTCATAGTCGATGATTTCTCGAGATATTCTTATGTGTTCTTTCTTGCTTTGAAGGATGAAGCTTTTAACCATTTTCATGATCTTGTTCTTCAGTTGGCTTCTTAACTCCTTGGTGCCTTGAAAGCGATCCGCAGTGGCAATGACACGGAGTTCAAAAATACCTCATTTGCCACTTTCTGTGCTGAGCGTGGTGTTGAGCATCAATCCTCATCTCCACATGTTCCTCAACAAAATGGCGTGGTGGAAAGGAAGAACAGGACCTTGGTCGAGATGACCAGGACGATGCTAGATGAGTATAGTGCTATGAGGAGGTTCTGGGTCGAAGCTATTGCTACAACTTATCATATTGCCAACCATGTCTTCTTGAGACTGTCTTTGGGCAAGACATCATATGAGCTTCGGTTTGGGAGAAAGCCCTCAGTTTCTCATTTTTCGAGTTTTTGAAGCCAAGTGTTTCATTCTCAAAACAGGAAATCTGGATAAATTTGAGTCTAGGACTTTTGATGGTTTATTTCTGGGTTATCCTGCATATTCGAGGCATTTTCGGGTTCTTAATCTTGAAAATAACGTGATCATGGAGACGTGCAATGTCATCTTTGATGAGACTAACTCTAGAGCTAGATCAGACATTTCAGGTGACTCACAGGCAACAAAGAGCATCTTTGTAGAGGAAGATGAAGACAAAGCTGATGATTGTCTCCCGCCTATTGCTGCTACTGTTCCTGATCCAGTTAAAGAACCTGCTTCCACTACTTCACCTTCAGTTGAGGATCCTGCTATATCTTCATCATCAGCAGTACCTGCGGAGGTCGAAGAGGTGCTATCTCCCCTAGGTGCTCCACTTCACATTCAGAGGCGCCATCCTCCGAATCAGATGAATGATCATCTTCATGAGCGAGTCACTCGCTCTAGGTATCACGATCCGAGTTTCTACTCACATTCTGCATTTGTTGCTTCCTTTGAACCACGTGATATATCACATGCATTATATGATGCTAGTTGTGTCAATGTCATGCACGAGGAGTTAGATAACTTTAATAGGAACAAGGCCTGGAATCTAGTAGAGCCTCCTAGTGGTCATAATATGATAAGAACCTATTGGGTGTTCAAAAATAAACAAAGTGAGGATGGCTCTGTGGTTAGAAACAAGCATAGATTGGTAGCTAAGGGTTTCAGCCAAGTTGAGGGGTTAGATTTCGATGAGACCTTCACTCATGTTGCTAGATTAGAGGTCATTCATATTCTGCTTGCATTTGCTGCATCTAAGGACTTTAGGCTATATTAGATGGATGTCAAGAGTATATTTCTGAATGAGCAAGTAGAGGATGAAATATATGTTAGACAACCCCCGGGCTTTGAGGATCCCAAACATCCATATCACATCTTCAAGCTATCCAAAGCCTTGTATGGTCTTAAGTAAGCCCATAGAGCTTGGTATGATAGGCTTAAGAGCTTCTTGCTTAAGAATAATTTTGAGATGGGTAAGGTAGACAAGACTCTATTCATTCTTAGGCATGGCAATGACTTCCTGCTTGCTCAGATTTTTATAGATTATATTATCTTCGGTGGTTCTTCTCATGCTCTCGTTTCTAGTTTTTCTGAGACCATGTACAGGGAATTTGAGATGAGTATCATGGGAGAGCTCAACTACTTTCTGGAGCTTCAAATCAAGCAATACAAGGAAGATATCTTCATCCATCAAACGAAGTACACCAAAGATCTACTCAAGTGCTTTGAGATAGCCGGTTGCAAGCTGATCGTCACTCCCATGGTGACTTCGACTACTTTGGATCTAGATGAAGAAGGAGAATTCGTGGATCAGGTGAATACCGCAGCATGATCGGCTCCCACCTCTACCTGATCCACTTCACATGTGTAGCTTAGTATTTGCTTGATGAGCTAGAACTTTAAGACAACTTGAACTAAAAATTTTAATTTGTGGATCATTTAGCTAGTTGCACAATTAGTGATCCTTTTGTGGCACTTGCTATGTCTAAAATTACTTTGTTAGCTCTTGAATCTAGGATTGAACATCAATTGAGCCTCTAGTTCCTTTGTGAACATAAAATTGCTCTTGTGCAAAATGAAAAACCAAGTTTTATGGTTCTCATGTGATTAAATTATGTCAAACAATTCTCACGAGACTACATGTCAAAGACATGAACTTAGAGATAGTTTGATGATCCGGACAATCTCATAGGGACTGCTTGTCAAACTTGACATGAACCTCAAGATTTGTCACCCCGGTTGAAGCTTAGGAAGAGTTTGTGGATGGCTCCTAGTTCAGGATCTTCTTCACTAAGATAGACCTTTAATCAACTTCAACATGTGTTATTCATTGCAAATAAAAACTGTTGTAAAAATTGGGTGATTGGGGCACTTTGAGCAAAATGATTTACTTTGGACTTTTAGTCTCTAGAATGGTCTTTGTTAGCTTCTTGATCTCGCATCGACATTCTGACATGGTCATTATCACTCTAGGATCCCTTTTGATGAACTTGCTAATTTTGAAAGTTTGCTTAACTTGTGGACAATTCATCGCTTACGGGGATATGCTCATCATCTTAGGATGATGATACAATTGGCAATGATGATGAGGGTTTGTCGAAACACGTAATTTTCGACAAATTTCAAAAACTGTCATACTTCAGGCGGTTTGATCGGCCATGGTAGTGGTCTAACCGCCATCCTCGGCGATCGACCGTACGGTAAGTTAGGAGCCAAAGACCGATGATCGAGACCGGTCATGAGGGGCGGTCTGACCAGCCAAAATTTTCAGTTGAATTTTGGGTCGGGCCAAAAATAGAGGGTGTATGCAAGAGAGATTATTCTTCTTCACTTGGTCTCATAATTTTTGGAGCTTCGAGTCAAAACTTATGTTCATTTTAAATTTCTAGAGAGGTTTCGGATTTCCAAAGAGAAAAATCTAGCTAAGTCAATGTACTGGCGGTCAGACCGGCCAGGATACGGTTAGACCGGCCATGGGTGGCGATCTGAATGATTTTGCCATGTTCGCTGGCCGATAAGGCAGCGATGTTTGTGGGTTAGGTCAAATTCATAGTTTTCAGTACATATGTGTTGCATGATGCATGTTTTGACTAATGTGGGTTAGGTCGATTTCTTGATCTATTGTTGTGCAGGAAGATTAGAGGTCAACGGCAAGGATGATTAGGATTAGGCTTGGAGAGCCGAGGTTTAGAATGATCGAGAATGCCGAGTGAAGTCATTGGACTCAACCACAGCTCAAAATGGATTAGGCTTGGAGAGCCGAGGTTCAGAACGATCAAGAATGTCGGGTGAAGTCATTAGACTCAACCACAGCTCAAAATGGACAAGGGTGATGCAAAACGGTGCAAGGATGGGCGGTTTAGGTCAAGTCAAGATAAAGATCACGAAGATACAGATACGGGAAGCCCGGTTCATCATCTGCTTTAAGAAGTGTACGTGCGTTGTGTGGGCTTAACGGGTGCCCGTTAGGGTCTTCTCTCTAAACCTAACCTCTGCTATAAAAGGAAATGTCTAGATGTGGAGTTCCCAGGTCCTTCCAAGAGAAAAACCCTAATTTGTGATTTGGGGATTTTGGAGTGGTTGGGGCTAGGGTTTGTGAGATGAATTGATTGTGTGCTCAAGTGTTGAACTTTTATCCTCCATGGTGGAGTGGCTGTAAATCAATATCTAGCTCAAATCAATCTAAGCAAGATTTCTTCAAGATGAGTCTCCTCTTGTTGTTGCTCTCTCTTTGGTGACTTTTGGAATTTTGGTGATCCTTTGGTTTTCCTGTAGTTTTTTTGCTGTGATCTTGCTTGTTGTGACATATGAGAATCCATTTAGGATCATCTTGATCACCATCTACCCACAAGCAAGTTTTAGGATCAAAGTTTGACTTTTCTTGGTTATTGTGCCCTCCTTCATTCATCTAAGAAATTCATGAAACTTTGGTCTTGATCTTCCCAATCATCGATTGGAATAGGTTCCTGACCTTCTTGATGAGTTGTGGTTGAAATTTGAGGGGATTTGGATCACCGAATCAAAAGTTGAGTCAATTTATGATTTTAAAATCGTGTTGATTTTATTGTTCATCATGCTAGAGGTCATACCGCCCCCTAGGAGAGGTCTGACCAGTTTGCCCTCAGTCTGACCGCCCATCCTGAGAGGTCTGACAGCCCAACTCACCTTGCTTTGAGTTTTCTGTGATTTTGGTTGTTGTGCTTCGGTGTTTCAATTTGATTCAATACAAGACTTCCGTTATACCTGTACTTTCAATCTTCATATATAGCCCATATGGTTATTGGAGTAAGAATAAAGTTGAATCAGATCTAGGTGACAAAGAAGTATTGCTTCTGTTCACCCCCTCTAGTCGTTGTTTCAGTCCAACAGATACTTTGTCCTTTACTAACCTGAAAGGTGAACGTACATCTCATGTCATCACACGATGTGTATTGGATCTGTGCGTGCAGTGTCGTCCTGCACGATCGATGAAGTAGGTGTCATGGACAGCACGGCCTACAGGCCTTGCAATATACTGATACAGGGGTGCATTCAAATTTCAACCTTGAAGGCCTGGCCCAGGGCCAGTCTCATGCTCGAAAACTAGTCGGCCCGGTTCAAAGGATAAAAACCATACTTTCACTTCACAAAGTATTTGTTGATGGTTTAGTATCGATCTTATGAATGAATGTTAAGGACTCTTCTAGAGCGAAACCATACAAAAAAGGACATGAAAATTTTATACAGGCTTAGGTCTTCTCATGAGAGAACAACAACTCTACTCATGTGTTGTTGTATTGATTGTGTTCACAACATAGAGGAAGTCAATAAAACTAGGGTTTGATGACTTTTGTCTCTCGTTGTGCTTGTCGAATCCCTTGATCATCTTCTCTTTATATAGCGCATGAAGGAGCGGTAGTTGTCCACGTCAAGAGGCACCTTGTCTTTTAATGCAATGCACACGTTTAAGGGTTGATATTGTCAGAGATATATCCCCACACATCGCATTGCGATTATGTCAGAGATAGATGTTTAATACGTGCGGTTATCTCAGGAATAACGTCACATATTAACTACTACGTATATTAAACACAACACACAAATGTCCCTAGTCGATTGGGTTCATATGTCTATAGGCTTTATCGATCATAGGGTGGTCATAGCTGACCTGGTTGTAGTAAGACTTATGACCATGAGGGCATTGTAGTAGGACTTATGACCAATAGGTGATCGTAGAAGAACTTACGATCATGAGGTGATTGTAGTAGGACTTACGACTATACAGGGTGGTCGTAGAATAGCTTACGACCACTAAGTGTGTATGATCTCCCTCATTGTTAATATTGAGGGGTACCTTTGAAGGTTGTATAAGCGACATTATTATCTATAATAATAAATATTACAGATAAATAACCTAATTAATCATGGATTATTAGATCCTCGTCAGTATTGTACTGCCTAATGTGGTAAACTGGTAACTCGAGTTATAAATCTAAGAGTCAAGAAAAGAAATGTGCACCAACATAGAGTACTACTGTTAGAGCATCTCCAATGCAAGAGCTGCTTAAGAAGATGCTGAGAAAAAAGTACAGCAGATAACCAAGTATTTATCTAAGAGCCTAACCCTCAAATGCAAGCATTCTTCTTAGTTAGTTCTCTTTGCAAGGGATGAATGGACGGTTACTAGCAAAGCAATTTCCAAGCATCGATTCCTAGCCAAGCAACGATTCCACTTTTCAAGCACCTATAGTTGTCTTATGTGGCAAAGAAAACCGGAATTTCCCTCTAAGCACCCCTCTTATGTGGCAAAGAAAACTGGAATTTCCCTCTAAGCACCCCTCTAAGGGCATGTACAGTAGGGTGGCATCAGCCGTCTATAATCCTTGTCGTGTAAGATTTTTTATGATATGGATGAGAGAGAAGGGGGAGAGAGGTAGAAGTTGTCTGCCATGCAACAGACGGTCTATAATACCCTTATAGACATTATTTTTGTTGTTGTATCAATGTCGTCTATAACCCACATGTTTTGTGGCCTCATTTTGTGGGGGTCATATATAGACAACTTAGAGACAACCCATTGTATAAGTTGTCTTTAGTTTTTGGGAATTGATATGGTCCTTACATCCGATTCCAGTGTCTTCGTGCATATGGCTAACACGTGTCGTTGTCAACCCACTCACTCCTTATCCATTCCTACTACCCATCCCCTCTACTACTACGCTGCTTCTTTCTCATCTACTTCTTCACTTAACACCTTTCTCCTCAAAATACCTTCATCCTCTCTCTCCCATCTCCAGATTCCCCCAAAGCTGCATGACCGCCCGGGGCCTGCTGCTGACGGCGACATCCTTGGCGAGGTGCCTCGGCCAGCTCCCCGTCGCCCGCAGCTCCTTCGCGCTCGGCTTCGTCAACATCACCAGCTACTCCATGCTCTCTGGCCTCGCTAGAGGCATGGATCCCATCTACAGCCAGGCGTTTTGCTCCGATCACACGAACCTCCTCCGTGCCACACTCTGGAGCACCGTTGTGCTTCTCTTGGTTGCGTCTGTCGCGATCCGCATGCTCTAGGTGGCCAGGAAGCGGTGGCCGTGTGATCGGGGGTTGAAAATTTTGTTTGCGGGTGTATGATTGTTGCTTCATTGAACTTTTTTGATATGTTGTGACTCGTTGAAAAAATATTGCGGCCCTCGAAAAAAAATATTGCATACTGTTATTTGAGATGTTGCGACCTACTGAAAAAAATGTTGTGACCTGATGAAAAAAAAATTGCGACTGTCAAAAAGATGTTGCATCCTGTTCACGGTGATGTTGCAAGATTTTTTTTTAATGTGTCCTTTGTTTTGATTCTGAGATTTTTGATATATTACACACGCTCTGCATTTTTGTTGTGTCTAGGACATGACTATGTAGGCATTCGGGTGTACGACGCTAGCGCTCAGATCGTACATCTGAGCGCTAGCTGCATATGGCTGCAGTCAAACAGATTTTAAGGTATGTAAAAGGTACGTACAACCTTGGTTGCCATTACACAAAGACTAGCAGTGGAAGATTGAAGCTCGCTGGTTATAGTGACAGTGACTTGACCGAGGACTTGAATGGCAGAAAAAGCACAACAGGGGTAATGTTCTACCTTGGATCAAATCTGGTGACATGGAATTCACAAAAACAGAGAGTGGTGAAGTTATTGTCATGCGAGGCTAAATATATCACAGCCACCACGGCTTCATGTCAAGGAATCTGGTTGTGCCGTCTGCTTGGAAATTTGATGGATGTTGAACCTGAAGTTCAAGGTTGACAACAAATCAGCAATATCTCTTAGCAAGAATACAGTGCATCATGAAAGAAGCAAGCATATTTATACTAGGTATCATTTTATTCGTGAGTGCATAGAGCAAAGGAAGATTGAAGTTGAGCATGTCACTTCAGAAGAACAAATGACAGACATCCTTACAAAACCGCTTGGGCGGATCAAGTTTCTGGAGATGTCGAAGAAGATTGGAATGCATGAGGTGAATAAGGGTAAACAAGATTAAGGGGGGAAATGTTAGATGATTAATCTTGTTTTACCATTTCCTGCATCAGTTTGTGTTTTGTCAGTATTTCTCTAGTTTATTGTCACATATGATAGAGTTGTTTTTGTTAGTCTTTTACTTAGTCAAGCATGAGAATCGGTCAGAATCCGATCGTGTGAGTTAGTGGCCTTAGTGTCTACATTGTAGGAGTGGTTTTACTCATTCTATTGCTTATCGCTTCTTACGCCTGAATAAAAGAAGGATCTGAAAAAGGGTACTGAACACTGTCGGCAAAACTATGTTTCTTCTCTCTGTTGTCAACTCTACTTTGTTCAGAGAAAAGTCATTTTCTCTGGATCATTGTGGTTCATTGAATCCTTGATCTTCCAGTATGTGTGCGTGTGTACTGCAATTCCCTAGAGCTTTCATTTGGTATCATAGCAATAGGTGCAGTACATGCCAAACTACATGCCGCGTTCAAGTTCGCTCAGGAGTGGTGTCTCCAGCGACGGGGGTGTGCAGAAGGCATCGGCACGGGAGGGAAGCGTCTCCCTCCAGTACCTTATGCTCACGAGGAGAAACTACACGGCATGGCGGTGAAGATGAAAGTCTGCATGCGCGCGCAAGTCGTCTGGGACGCAGTTGAGGAGAAGGAGGTGGCCGACGAGAGGAAGGATCAAATGGCGCTCGCCGCCATCTTTCAAGCAGTGCCGGAAGACATGCTCCTACTCTTGGCAGAAAAAGAGACCGCCTATGAAGCCTGGAGCACCCTGAATACCATGCACCTCGGTGCAGATTGTGTCATGAAGGCGCGAGTACAGAATTTGTAGAGTGAATTCGACAATCTGCGTATGAAGGATGACGAATCGATTGACGACTTCGCTATGCGGTTGACATCCATTGTCAACACGATCCGTGGATTGGGGGTCAAAATGGAGGAGTCTTATGTGGTAAGGAAATTCCTCCGTGCTGTTCCTAGAAGGTTTGCTCCTATTATCTGCACTCTTGAGCAGTTTGGGGACCTAGAGGCGATGTCGATCGAAGAATTGATCGGCCGCTTGAAGACACATGAAGATTGAGCTCGTCGCTATGGCAGTGGCGATGAAGATCAGCTCCTCCTTACACGCACTGAATGGAAAGCCAAAGAAAAGGAAGCTACTGAGGGGTCTTCTTCTTCAAAATCCACTCAAGGGCGCGGCAAGTCTGCATGGCGTGGACGCAAATATGGTCGTGGCCACAGAGTGGACGCGGCGACGCCAACCACGACGGTGACCGCAGCAATGGCGAAAAGAAGTTCGACAAAAAGAAGGTAAAATATTTCAACTACAGTAAGTTTGGACATTTTGCATCGAAATATCGTTCAAAGAAAAAGAAGGAGGTTGCACACATTGTTGAGAAGGATGAAGATGAATCTGCTCTCTTGATGGCAGAATTCTATGGGCTGTTCCAGAGCACAGAAAATGCAGAGTTAAAGGTAATGCTCAATGAAGAGATAGTTCATCTTGATGAAATATCTGAAGCCAAGAAAGATCATCAGAAGTGGTATCTCAACACTGGTGCGAGTAATCACATGACGGGTAACAGGGAAAGATTCACTAAACTTGACACATCAATCTCTGCAAAAGTAAAATTTGGAGATGGGTCTTCGATGGAGATTTGTGGAAGGGGAAATATATTATTTGAATGTCGCAATGGTTCACACCGTGCACTTTCATATGTATATTATATACCTCAATTGAGGAGCAGCATTATTAGCTTGGGGTAGCTGGAGCAAAATGGCTGTAGGATTGTGCTTGAAAAAGGCCATCTACTGGTGTATGATCAGCAAGGTGGTTTGCTAGCGAAGGTGACAAGGTCAAAGAACCGGTTGTATACTCTGCCCCTCAAGTTGGTTGAGCTTGTTTGCTTGCTGTCTAGAATGGATAATGATGCTTGGGTATGGCATGCAAGGTATGGACATTTAAATTTTCATGCTTTGCATAACTTAGCCAGTAAAGGAATGGTGGAAGGTTTGCCTGTGAATGATCATGTGGACCAAGTGTGCAATGGATGTCTTGTTGGTAAACAAAAAAGAACACCATTCCCCTCTAAAGCAGCTTTTTGGGCAAGTTCACCACTGCAGTTATTGCACGTTGATCTATGTGGACCAATCACACCAACTACAGCAGGAGGTAACAACTATTTTCTGCTATTGGTAGATGATTACAGCAGGTTCATGGGGCTTGTACTCTTGAAGAACAAGTGGGAAGCACTCACAGCAATTGACAAGATCAAGATTGATCCTGAACCGGAAACTAGTTCAAAACTGAAAGCAATTAGAACTAACAGGGGAGGCGAATTCACATCAGGGGAATTCAGGGAGTACTATGATCAATATGGAGTACATCACTACCTTACTACACCTTACTCTCCTCAGCAAAATGGGGTTGTGGAGAGGAGGAATCAGACGGTGCTTGGGATGGCTCGTATTCTTCTCAAGAGTAAGGGAGTTCCCGGGGAATTTTGGGGAGAAGCAGTCACAACTGTCGTTTATTTGCTCAATCAAGCGCCCACTAAGAGTGTGAAGGAAATGATACCATATGAAGCCTGGTTCCAGTAAAAACCAAAGGTTCAACACCTGAGAACCTTCAGATGCTTGGGGCATGTGAAGTTAGTTCGCCCAGACTTGAAGAAACTATCTGACCGAAGCTCAATAATGGTGCTGATGGGTTGTGAAAAGGGTACCAAGGCATACCGACTATACGATCCCCTCAAGAGAAAAATCACAGTCTCTAGAGATGTTGTGTTTGAAGAGAATAGAGGATGGGAATGGAATACTGATTCAGGAAATGCATCACAAGTCAGTAGCGATTCATTTACTGTTTATTATCCAACAAGTGAGGACACTGTGCCTCTTACTGACTGTGCGCCCTCAAACTCGCAGTTCAATGGTAGTTCTCATAATTCCTCATCGGGACCAGTACTCACTGAAGAGCAGCGAAGCCAAAGGCAAACGTTGCCTGAAACTGCGACAGATCATGCAGTAGGAAGCCCAATAACTCCAGTTGGCAGCAGCTCGGACTCCTCACTATCAACACCTAATGCAAATTCAGTCTCTACTGAACAGCGACAGAAATATCGCGAGCTCAAAGATTTATATGAAGAGACTGAACCGATTCAGCTGAATCCAGAAGAACTTGGAGTATGCTTGTTGAGCTCTGAAGAACTGGCTACATTCATTGAAGCGCAGAGGTCTCTGTGCTGGAAGAATGCCTTGGATGAAGAGATGGACTCAATTTGAGGAAATCACACATGGGAGCTTGTGGAGAAACCTACATTAGCAAAGCCAATCGGATTGAAGTTGCCCAAAGGGTATGTGCAACGTCAAGGAATTGACTATGATGTGGTGTTTGCACCTGTTGCACGCTTGGAAACAATTCGGTTGATTGTTGCACTAGCTGTTGAAGAATCTTGGGAAATCCATCACATGGATGTAAAGTCAGCCTTCTTGAATGGAGAATTAGCAGATGTGGTTTATGTCTGTCAACCACCAGGGTTCGAAGAAAAGGGTGAGGAACACAAAGTACTTAAGCTTCATAAGGCCTTGTATCTAGGGTTATTGTCTTTCTATCTTGGAATTGAAGTATCTAAAGCAAGTTCAGGTATAACATTGTTGCAATCAAATTATGCTTTGAACATTCTTGAGAAAACAGGAATGGAAGATTGCAACCCTTGTCAAACACCTATGGAGGCTAGGGTAAAACTCAGCAAGTTGGGAGATGAACCGAAGGTAGATGCAACATGATACAGGAGTATTGTGGGAAGCTTAAGGTATCTAGTCAATACCAGGGCTGATTTGGCTTTCTCTGTGGGAGTTGTGAGTAGGTTCATAGAGGCTCCAAGTACGCTGCATATGGCTGTAGTCAAATAGATTTTAAGGTATGTAAAAGGTACTTACAACCTTTGTTGCCATTACACAAAGACTGGCAGTGGAAGATCGAAGCTCACTGGTTACAGTGACAGTGACTTGGCTAGAGACTTGAATGACAGAAAAAGCACAATAGGGGTAGTGTTCTACCTTGGATCAAATCTGGTGACATGGAATTCACAAAAACAGAGAGTGGTGGCGTTATCATCATGTGAGACTGAATATATCGCAACCACCACGGCTTCATGTTCAAGGAATCTAGTTGTGTCGTCTGCTTGGAAATTTGATGGATGTTGAACCTGAAGTGGTAACTCTCGAGGTTGACAATAAATCAGCAATATCTCTTAGCAAGAATCCAGTGCATCATGAAAGAAGAAAACATATTGATAGTAGGTATCATTTTATTCATGAGTGCGTAGAGCAAAGGAAGATTGAAGTTGAGCATGTCACTTCAGAAGAACAGATGGCAGACATCCTTACAAAACCGCTTGGGCGGATCAAGTTTCTGGAGATGCAGAAGAAGATTGGAATGCATGAGGTGAATAAGGGTAAACAAGATTAAGGGGGCAAATGATAGATGATTAATCTTGCTTTACCATTTCCTGCATCCGTTTGTGTTTTGTCAGTATTTCTCTAGTTTACTGTCACATATGACAGAGTTGTTTTTGTCAGTCTTTTACTTAGTCAAGCATGAGAATCGGTCAGAATCCGATCGTGTGAGTTAGTGGCCTTAGTGCCTGCATTGTAGGAGTGGTTTTACTCATTCTGTTGCTTATCGCTTCTTACGCTTGAATAAAAGAAGGATCTGAAAACGGGTACTGGACACTGTCGGCAAAACTGTGTTTCTTCTCTCTGTTGTCAACTCTGCTTTGTTCAGAGAAAAGTCATTTTCTCTGGATCATTGTGGTTCACTGAATCCTTGATCTTCCAGTATGTGTGCGTGTGTATTTGCAGTTCCCTGGAGCTTTCATGCCGATCACGAAGCAAGCGGCGGAGGCCATGGCTGCGTCCTCCAGCGTCCGCGAGGAGGAGACCGACGACGGTGGGTTGTCATCCCCATCGTCCCCACCGCAGCTAAATCACAGGGCAAGTCACCCAGGCCACCGTGTAGGCCTTCCTCCATGGCGATGGCTATAGCTTCCGACCAACCGTTCGACCCCACTCCGGACGACATCGTCGGCCGGTACCTGCCCTTGCGCCGAGCCCTGTGATGTGACGATCTGCCCGGGCAGATCCATGAAGCTGACGTCTACAGTGCGCACCCCGCCTTCCTCGCCGCCGTCTACCCGGCGGCTAACTACCCGTTCGAGTGGTTCTTCTTCGTGTGCTGCGGACAGTGCCCCGCGAACAGTGCCCCAGGGCCGATGTAGGGCCGTCCCCAGCGTGTACCGCCTTGCTAGCGAGGCGAAGCACCTCGGCGGCAACGCGTACTGCCACACCTCCTGGTACTACGAGGACACGACCGAGGTGATATCGACCTCGACGAAGGAGACCGAGTAGCGCATGGACGAGTACAGAGCCTGCAGCTCTGACGGTCCCGGAGCCGGGGTTTTCAACATGGTGGTCTGCAAAGTCTACCCGTTGTGCGGTGGGGTCATCCACGAGAGGCTCGGCGTCGACCGCGCAGTGCTCGCCTCACGTCGTCATGCAGGCGCGGACGTGTGTTGGAGTTCACCGACGCGCCGCCGGCGATGAACGAGAAACGCACGCAAACTGGAACGCAGGAGACACAGAGAATTTTTGTGCTGCGGGAGCGGCAGCGTTTTCAGTTGTATTCATCGAACTATAAAGAGAAATTGACAACTTACAGCCGGCCATTTCGGCAGCCATGCGCGGCATGATCTCCACGATCCCATGCCGCACGACGCGCTCTGAGCACACACACCCACAACCGGTGGTCGTGATCCTTATTACACGGCATTAGCTAAATTAAGAAAAAAAACAGGAAACTAAACTTAGAGATAGACGATGACGTGCAGCTGGATTACTTCAACATTCTCCCCCTTAAGCCTGCGCGCGTTCATCACCAACCCTGACGCCGATGTCAGTGCACAACTTCTGAAATTGCACACGTCCCAACGCCTTGGTCAGAATGTCCGCCAATTGACGTTCCGTTGCTACATAGCTGACAGCAATTCTACCTTCTTCAACGCACTCTCGGATGAAATGGTAGCGGACATCAATATGCTTGCTCCGTTCATGAAACACTGGATTCCTGCTCAGAGCAATAGCGGACTGATTATCAACCAGAAGCTCTGGCGCCTTGCACTCGACTCCAGTTAGATCGGTTATGAGCCGGGTGAACCAAATTCCTTGACATGCTGCAGTGGTCATGGCAATGTACTCTGCCTCGCAAGACGACAGTGCTACAACCTTCTGCTTTGAGGATTGCCACGTGACCGGGTTCCCTCCAAAGAAGAAAAGAACTCCACTGGTACTCTTCCTGGAGTCAAGGTCACCGGCCATATCTGCATCACTGAAACCAGACAGCTTCGGCTCCCCCTCACTCTGCCTGGTGTAAAAGAGCCCTTTGCCCTGAGTACCGGCTACATATCTCAGGACTCGTTTCACTGCCATCAGGTGATCTTCATGTGGCTCCTCCATGAATCGACCAAGGTACCCAACGACAAAAGCAAGATCCGGCCGAGTGTGCAGAAGATACCTGAGGCCACCAATGATTCTCCTGTACTCAGTTGCATTCACAGGCTTGCTAGCACTCAATTTGGTCAACTTCAGGCGATTCTCCATGGGAATCTTGCTAGGATTCTGGATGCCATTCCACATCGTTCTAGCAACTTCTTGGCGTAGCCAGACTGACACAAAACAATTCCTCCGGAACTCTGCTGAACTTCAATTCCAAGATAATATGATAGCAAACCAAGATCACTCATTTTGAACTTGCTTTTCATTTCCTCCTTGAACTTCTTGATGTCTTCTCTGCTACTGCCGGTAATGATCAGATCGTCGACATAAACTCCCACGATCAATCTTCTCCCAGCTTGGCTCCTGGTGTAGACCCCATGCTCTGCACTGCTCCTCTGGAAACCAAGCGACGCCATGGTGCTGTCAAGCTTGGCATTCCAGGCCCTGGGTGCCTGGCGAAGTCCGTAAAGCGCCTTGTGCAAACGCAGTACCTTGTTCTCGCTGCCGTCGACGATGAATCCCGGAGGTTGCGCGACGTAGACTTGCTCCTTGAGCTCACCGTTGAGGAATGCGCTTTTGACGTCCATGTGATGGACCTCCCACTTCTCGTGCGCCGCTAGTGCCAGCATGACGCGCACCGACTCCAGGCGAGCCACCGGCGCGAACACCTCATCATAATCGATTCCGGCGCGCTGCACGTAGCCCTTTGCCACCAGGCGCGCCTTGTGCCGCACTACCTTGCCGTTCTCGTCGCGCTTGATCTTGAACACCCATTTGAGCCCAATTGCTCGATGCCCGGCAGGGAGCGCAGCTAGCTCCCAGGTGTTATTCTCCACGATTGCCTTCATTTCTTCCCGCATTGCCTGCCTCCAGCAAGCTTCTTGTTCAGCATCTTCAAAGGACGCTGGTTCATCAGCTACTGTCGAGTGTAGCTCCTCGATGAGAGCCCGGCGCGCCAGCCCTGGCGGCGTCGCCGGCCCAATTAGTTCATTGATGTTGCGGTACTTGAGTGGGGCGTCATCGTGATCAGCATCAAGGTTCTCTCCTTCGTCCAGCACTTCTTCTTCTTCATCCCCTGCAATGAGTGTCGATCTTGGGGCGAGAGCCGTGACGGTGTTCTTCTCGGAATCTTGGAGCAGGATCACCTCCTCCAGGCTCGACGATTGTCTCAATCGTGTGCTCGAACTCGAACAAAGTGAAACCGTCCTCCGGCTTGTCTGCAGCGTCCTCCCAACGCCACTGAGCTGCCTCATCAAAGACGACATCGCGCGAAATCAGGACCTTCTTGGACACCGGATCATAGCACCTGTAAGCTTTGGAGCCGCCTTCATAACCGATGAAGATTGCTGGAGTGCTACGGTCGTCGAGCTTCTTCAACTTCGGCCGATTGTTCTTGACATGTGCAACGCAACCAAATGTGCGAAAGTAATGGACTGCTGGGAGCTCACCATGCCACACTTCGTAAGGAGTTTTACCATCCACAGCTCGCGTCATGGTGCGATTCAGAATGTACACAGCAGTGGACACAGCTTCTCCCCAGAAGTATCCTGGAATTTTCTTCGCCTTCAACATGCACCGGGCCATTGCAACCACGCTCTGGTTCCTGCGCTCGACCACTCCGTTCTGCTGAGGAGAGTAGGGCGCAGTCAGCTGGCGCTCAACACCGCGCTCTGCACAGTAGCGCCCGAATTCAACTGACGTGAACTCCCCCCCACGATCGGTGCGGAGAACCTTCAGCTTCTTTCCTGTTTCCACCTCGACAGCAGCTTGGAAATTCTTGATCTCCGACGATGCCTGATCCTTGCTTGACAACAACCGGATCCACATATAGCGACTCAAATCATCAACCAAGAGCAAGAAGTATTTGTTACCGCTGGGTGTCACTGGCGAGATTGGACCACAGAGGTCCCCATGAACCAGATCAAGGATGTTGTCAGCTCTGCGACGCGCTTCGGCCGGGAATGACGCACGGCGTTGCTTCCCGACGAGACAACCGTCACACACTTGATCAACTTGCTCCAGGTGCGGTAGGCCACGAACCATCCCTTCAGTTGCCATCTTCCGCAGCGACTTGAAGCTCGTGTGCCCAAACCTGGCGTGCCAGCGCCAGGCGTCTTCAGTGCAGTGGGCGGCGAGGCAGACTGGACGGCCGACGTTGAGGTCGAGGTGGTATAGCCGAGTCGTGGATCGCGGCACCTTGGCGAGCAGCTTGCCGTCGCGCTCGACGATCCGCAGTAGGCCACCGTCGATGTCAATCCGGCATCCCGACTCGTCCAGCTGACCTATGCTTATGATGTTGGTCTTGAGCCGCGGAATGTAATAGACGCCGGTCAATGTGCGGTGCTCACCATTCTTGCACAGGAAGATGATGGTACCACGACCTTCAATCGCGACGACGGAGCCGTCGCCGAAACGGACTGAACCCGTAACGCCGATGTCCATCTCCGCAAACGCCGCCCTGGCGCCAGTCATGTGGTTAGTGGCTCCGGTATCCAGCACCCAACGATGGCGACTGAGGTCGTGGTCGTCCGGTGGCCCCAGAGGAGCGACCACCTTCTGCTCGTTGAGCTCAACATGGTGGGACGGCTGCCGGTGTTCTGTTTGCGTCGCGAGTGAGAGAAACGGAGGCACAGGCGGCTTCTCATTTGAATTCGAAATGACCGCTGGGGGCGGCGAGGAGTCCTCTTCCTCCTCGCCTTGGGCCACATGGGCCTCTTCCTCGCGCTTCTTCTTCCTGCACTCGCGAGCCCAATGGCCCACTTTGCCACAGTAGTTACACTTGTCGTTACGGCCCGCCTTACCACCCGAATTTGATTTCGGTTCGCGCGAGTCGCCGTTTCGCCCGCGCCATCTGCCTTTTCCGCCGCCTCCTCCGCCGCGCTTCCCGCCGGAGCTGGAGCTGCCTTCACGGATCTTCAGCCGAGCCATCCACTCCTCCTCCGTGAGAAGAAGGCTCCCGCTCGATTCTTTGGCGGGCTGAGATGTCGACTTTTTCCTCTGCTCGACGGCTCTCAGGCGGCCGGTCGCTTCTTCGATGGTGACGGTGTCGAGGTCCAGCAGAGTCTCGATTGAGATGGCCACCTGCTCCAGGTACTCAGGGACCGTATGCAGCAGCTTCTTGACCATCTCTTTCTCGGAGATTGGATCCCCAAGCACCCTGAGCTCGTTCGCCAGAGTGGCGATTCGATGCGACAGGTCCTCAACCGACTCACCGGACTTCCATGAAATCTCGGCGAAATCACGACGGAGCTTCTCGACGTTGGCCTCCTTCACCCTCTCGACGCCGACACGCAGGGTCCGGATCGACTCCCACGCTTCCCGTGCGGACGTCTTGACGGCGAGCCCGGCGTGCATCTCCGTCGGCACTGCGCGGAGTATCGCACCCAGCGCCTTCCGATCGTCGCTGATCCGCTCGGCGCCGAACTCGATGATGTCCCACAGCTCCGTCGCCTGGAGGTTCACCTTCATCACGAGTGACCACTCGGTATAGTTGGTGCGGGTGAGCATCGGCCATGCGAGACCCTGCGTCGACTTCTCGACGACGCGCTCGACGACGACCTCACGTGCGCCTCCTCGGTGGCGGCGGGAATCGAGACGGTGAACGACGGTGAGCCGCGGTACGCAGAGAGAAGGGTTCTCTCGAACCCGACCAGGAGTCGACATGGCGCCCTGTCCCTGGAACGTACTTGCTCTGATACCAAATGTTGGAGTTCACCGACGCGCCGCCGGCGATGAACGAGAAACGCACGCAAACTGGAACGCAGGAGACACAGAGAATTTTTGTGTCGCGGAGCGCGGCGTTTTGATTGTATTCATCGAACTATAAAGAGAAATTGACAACTTCTGACCGCCATTTAAACGACCATGCGCGGCATGATCTCCACGATCCCATGCCGCACGACGCGCTCTGAGCACACACACCCACAACCGGTGGTCGTGATCCTTATTACACGGCATTAGCTAAATTAAGAAAAAAAAACAGGAAACTAAACTTAGAGATAGACGATGACGTGCAGCTGGATTACTTCAACAACGTGAAGCCACGCGTGCTTGTCCAGCTCTACCTCGCCGGCGTCAACCTGGGGGACCCGCGCCGATGCCACATGCACCATGCGATCGACGTCTGCGCCGGGCACCCGGCAGTGCTCATGACGGTGTTCCTGACTGCCAACGACTAGTGCAAGTGGTTTTTGTCGTCGGCGCGGTGCCGCAAATCGGACGAAACGGGCTGCAACCGCGAGGGCGGGGCGAGGGGTCGACGTCTTGCGGTCTTGCGATTGTAGCGTCGCGGATGGCAAGCGCAGGCAAGTGGGTTGCTGCCAGTGACGGATCTAGGATTTTACCACACCTCAGGCTAAATTCCAATAGTATAATATCTTAGAACTAGTGCCAATTTATACAAATACATCATTAGCATGAAACTTTAGCTCAGTGCTTCAACATAAAACATAATAAGAACAAACATGATAAAACATAAATAATATAGCATCATAGAGATACAATTTGAGTACCTAATCAGTAGTCAGACAAGAACCAAAATCTACAAAGACAACATAAAAAAGTGAATCAAACAGATGTATGATTAAATACAATGAACATGAAGTTTACATTTGTAAGAAGCTAACTTACCACTAGCGTGAGATAACTGTATCCCTAATTCCTAAATAAGAAATGCAAAACTTTAGGATTACAACAAGTAACCATGCTTTTAGATACTAAACATACCATGCAAGTTACAAAAGGCATGCTAATCGCTTACCACATCAAATATGTAATGAGATCACAAAATTTAAGCACGAATGAATGAGAGCAATGATGCAATTGAAGATTACGAAATGGCATAGTAACCATCACCAATTGTCATTGTAATTTTGCAATGCAAGTGCAATAATTGTCCCCGTTATCTTGTTTTCATAATTTCATTTGAAGTTGGATTGAGAACTAAGTTTGCCCAATATACTCTGGTAGACTCAAACACTATTAGGGGTTCCTGCACGAAAGAAACAGTTAGCATCACAGCTGACTCACCAATACATGATTTGCCAGGTAGGAGCATATGTCTTACCATTGTCTTCTAGGTGCGCTCTCTTTACCATGACCTTTGATCTCTGAAAACTTAAAAGCAATCATCCATTTCAACATAGTTGTGTGAGAACTGAGAAGTGGATAATGTGTTTCAATATCACATAGGTTGTAGATTATAGACTTACAGCAAGCAATTCATCAAGACCTTCCATCATAGGCGGATCCAAGCTACTCAGCTCTGCAAGAACCACCATAAACTATCTAGTTCATATACCCACACACACATAAACTCACAGAACAAAAAGGGAAAACAAATGTAGATCAGTTTACCTTCGCACTTCACTGTCCTGCGTGATCTCATTCCCTGCTTGCGCCAGAGACACAAGCTGTAGTTTGCAATTTGGAATAGACCCAAACAATCAGCAATGCACAAGCGCATCCGCATCTTTCCTTACCAATGGCACAAGCTACGATTGATGCATACACACGACACGGGAGGAGGAAAAAGGAATGGAGCAGACCTACATCACCGTGACGAACTCGCCAAAGCCGAGGTACCCCTGCCACTTGGACTCAGCGATCGCCCAGACCTTGGATCCCCACGGATTTGCCAAAACGCAAAGGGTTTAGACTCTATCAACCAAGCAGCAGCGACACTCGAGGGACCCGAGGACTTGGGTAGTGGCGGCAGGTGCCTGGCTCACCTGCTTGAGGTCGGCGCAGGAGAGGGTAGACATGGTGAAGAACTTGGTGGTGTTGGGCGTCGGCGCCCATGACTCGGTCGTCCCCACCTACAGCGAGGCCACCGGAGAAGGAACTAAGCATCAAACAAGGTTCTGGGTTTTGCGGTGGCGCAGACAGGAACGAGACAACCAACCTGGGTCGGCCAGGGAGAGCATCTACGGTGGCGGCAAATCACACAATCTCCATCCCTGATCTCCCTCGTTGCGGCGCTCGAGTGCTCGGCGGTGGCCGCAACTGATTACGGATTTGGGGGCGTGAGGCTGAGTGGGCTTGACCGGAAGTGGGGGAGGCGGGGCCTCGGACTAGGCTAGTCACCAGTCTCGAGCTAGGCTACTTATACATATTTTTTAGGTCTATATATGGTGAAATTTACTTAGCAAATTTTTTTAGGCTACGGGCTATAGCTTACCTAGCCCGAGACCCAGATCCATCCCTGGTTACCGCCGCGTGTTCTGGTACCGGGAGGACGACGCGTCGGGCTATAGCTTACCTAGCCTGAGACCCAGATCCACCCATGGTTACCGCCGCGTGTTCTGGTACCGGGAGGATGACACGACGGTGAGGCAGGTGTCACGGACGGAGTGGTGGATGGAGGAATACAGGTTCGGGCTGGACTTCCCGTACATGGAGCTGCTCGCGGCCAAGGTGTGCAGCAGTAAAGACGAAGAGCTAGTGGTGTACAAGGTGTACCTGAAAATGGTGGCGGTGGTAGCACGCTTGATTTGGTGCACAGTTGTAAAGTCAATTCAGTCCTTTTGAGTGTTTACATTCCAGTGATGTTTTGTACCAAGAATTGTTCTGCATATTCTGATATATCTGTTGCATTTTGGCTTCTCGGATTGTATATATCGAGAAGAACGACAATCATTTGGGGGGCCAAACACTGTGATACGACAATTGGTGTCCTGATCTTTCGATGAGATGGATAATTCGATTTGAGGAGACGACTCTCATGATTCAGCTACCAATCGTACACAACCAATATACTCGGCAATCACTGAACCAACTCCAAAATTGTTATCGACCTTGCTAGAAGCACGACCGACCTGACCACGATGGTATGTTCCTGCAAGCAATCAAAAAACAAGTAAGAACACGATAGATAAGCAGTCTGAAATTGCGAATAGGAATTTAGATTTGTATTGAAAAGTGGGGTTCTGAAAAACAATGTCACTATTGAACTCGTTGAATAAGAGGACAAAATATAAAGTAGCAAAACTAAACTTCAATCTAACAAAACCCAAGGAGACGAGAGGGGTGGCAGCTCCTATATGAGGAGGTGCGGCCAAGGTGGGTGCCCTAGGTACTGTTCATGTGTGAATAGTAACCACGTGAACAGTAAGGGCTGCCTAGGGTGGTCGTCCACCAGATGGCCCAAGTCGTCGGTCAATACATTACATAACCCGTGGGCCAATAATAGATAGGCCAACAATAGGTGAAGCATCATCATAGCATGTAGACGTAGTACGACCCAGTGAAGTAGAAGTAGCTCAGCCCAATTGGAGTTGGAGTTGGATCAGTTAGAGGCCCAATTGGTAAATATAGAATTGAAGTAGCCGAAAGTCCAATTGGAGAAGATGTGATTGTAGTAGAGGACGCAGTGCAGCGTGTCGAAGTAGTGGTTGCATCCTTAGGGTTGATGTCCTTATCACACTGTTAGCACGAAGATAATTTGATTGATGTATAAGGAGTTTCACATGGAGACTGAACAGTTACTCCAGGATACTAGATAACAACAAGTTCTGAACTAGGATGCTAGGCAGTAGCAAGTTCTGAACTTGCCAAACGTCCACCTTTTTTATTTAGGGAAATTTCGATAAACGCCACTGCTAATCGACCGTATCAAAGAAATGCCACCACTAATTTCAAAATTCGAAGGATGCCACTAGAAAGCTCGGAACATCCTACAAATGCCATTACAAAGCCTTTTTTCCATTTTCCATCAAATAAAATACTGTGCTTACCTGTGTATTTTTGTATGGACACAAATGCCCTTGTTTCGCGTGACATAGAGAAGCTCCCAAGTCCGGTCCGATCCATTCCCACCATCATCTTCTACCTCGGCTCCCACCTACCTGATCCCCTTCCATCCCCTGCCTCTGTGCACCGACATGGAACCCTAGCTCATGCACCATCCCGCCGTGGCCCACAACCCCCACCCTTGGCAGCCCATCCCGCCGCCGCCAATCGCAACCCGCACCCTCATCTTCTACTTCAGCTCCCTTCAAAGCATGCCATGGAACCCTAGCTCCTGCGCCATCCCGCCGTGGCCCGCAACCCCCACCCTCAGCAGCCCATCCTGCCGCCGCCAATTGCAACTTGCACCCTCCGCCGCCATCTCTTAGCTCTCTGCCGCTATCTCTTTGCCATCTCGCCGCCGCCGCCTTAGGAAGTGGAAGGAAGATAGATGTGCCTCTCCCTCCCAGGTCCCCATTGTGGTAAGTAACTTGAACTCGATCCAGTACCTAGCCTGGTAGCGCATTTGGAGTTCTTATTTCCTCACTTGAACTCAATCCAGTAGTGCATTTGGAGTTCTTATTTCATCTTTTTTCTGAATAGGATTGATCCAAATAACGCGTTTACAGTAGACATTAAAGTTGAAGCCTTTTGTTCCAAAGAACCGGATGGTAGGAAATTGTACACCAAGGGCAGAACAGTTAATTGGGTCCTCGAATCCAATCGTTTCACCATGCAATCGCTCATGGTGTCCTTATCTAGTGAAGTTTCCTGGGGCGAATCACAGACTCCCACTGTGTGGTACTTTGACAGAAAAAAGGGGGAGGATGTTAGGCTTGTGTCTGACTCTTAGGTTCCTAGTATGTTTGAAATGTATAGGGATGATAGGCATTTTGAACTTATAGTAGCAGTATTCAACCATGGCATAGCACTGACATATGGTGGTGAGGCACAGTTGAACAACGATTCAGATAATCTTAGTCAAACCAATTTGAATGCAACTTGTCCTGCAAATGCAAGCCTAACTCCACATTGTGAGAACTCTCATGTAATTGGTAGTAAGAGCACTAACAACATTGAAGCCCAGCCACCTGATGATCCATGTGATGATCCAGATGAGTACGTAGGTGTCGATGATGAGCACATGTATGATGTTCCTTTTAATGCGGCAGTACAGCAGAATGATATAACTGATGAGGCTAATGACGTTCTTCCTGTTGAAGCTGAAATAAATGATGATGTTGACTGCGAGGTAGTCGTAGCATATGATCGTGAGAACCCTAACATATAAGAGAAGGCTATGTTTCCTGATATGGTTACCTTTAGGAAAGCGATTAGACACTATGCTGTCAAGACAGGTTTTGAGCTTGGTAATGTAAGGACTGACACTACAAGATTCATAGCGAAGTGTAAAGCTGAAAACTGTAACTGGCGCATACATGCTTCTAGTCTCCTGGATAGGCGTACTATAATGGTATGCGGCCCTTCGTATACCTACTTTTGTGAATGACCTATTATCTGTTTGTGTTTCTCTTCTAACTTTGTTTGTGTTTTACCTTGTGCAGATCAAGAAGCTTCCCTTTGTGCATAAGTGTTCAACTACCAAGCTTTTAGACGGTAAGATGGCTACTCAGGGCTGGGTTGCGGATGGACTTGGGGACTGGTTGAAGGCCAACCCAACTGCTAGTGCTAAAGAAGCTCAAAGCAATCTACAAGGAGATTATAGCATCAAGCTAAGGTATTCCAAGGCTTGGGCAGGCATGAGACTAGCTCTCGATCACATCCATGGTAAGTACGAAGAGAGCTTTCAGATGTTGTTCAATTTCAAAGCTGAGCTAGAGGAAAAGTCTCCTAGTAGTATAGTGGAGATTGATCTAAAGAAGCACGCCAATAAGATGTGTTTCCGTAGAGTCTTTGTTGCAATGAAGCCGTGTATAGATGGTTTTCTAACTAGGTGTAGACCTTACATTGGAATGGACTCAACTCACCTCCATGGTAGGTACAAGGGCCAATTGGCATCTGCTACATCCATAGATGGTCACAACTGGTTGTTCTATGTGGCTTATGATGTTTTTGAATCATAGTCTACTAAAAACTAGGAATGGTACATAAGGCAGTTGCATAGAGCCATAGGTTCCCCACCAGGGCTTGTCATATCTAGTGATGCATGCAAGGGATTGGAGACTTACATTTACTCTTGTTTTCGAGAGTGAACATAGAGAATGCATGTGACACTTGTACTCAAACTTCATGAAAAAGTTCCATGACCCAGTGTTTGTGGATAACTTGTACCCAGCTGCAAGGGCATACACTGAAGATAGGTTCAAGTTCCACATGGGAAATATATATGGAGCAAGCCCCAAAGCTATAAAGTACCTAGAGATACACCATCTGCGTATCTGGTATAGGTGTGGATTCTCTGAGGCTAGCAAAGTGGATTATGTCAATAACAATATTTCAGAAAGTTTCAACAAACAGATAAAACCATTTAAAGGCTTGAATGTCAATGAGCTTGTTGATAGTATCAGGGAAATGGTTATGACTAAGTTTAGCATCCGAAGAGTCATTGGTAGGAATTTGGAGACTTCCATCCTACCATCTGTGCTAAAGGATTTGAATGCTAAGAGTAGGTTGTTAAGGAATATCAATATCTCCAGAAGCGATGATCTTATTGCTAAAGTCACTTTGCTGGAGAATGAACCCAATCCAAGAAGGTGCACTGTAGACCTTAACAAGCAAGAATATTCTTGCAGGCAGTGGCAGGTGTCTGGCTGGCCTTGTATGCATGCTATTGCTTCCATTTGCCACATGAGGGGATGTAAGATAGAGTCATATGTGCATGACTACTATTACATTGCAAAATTGAGGCGACATATCTTTGGTGTTATACCCCCTATGACTGATAAATCCACCTGGAAAAAAGTGGATTTGGGATTCGTAGTACACCCACCTAAACAAAGGAAGCAAGCTGGTAGGCCAAGAAAGGTTAGGATTAGGGGATGTCTTGAGCCTAGCAGAAGAAGGGTTATGTGCAGAAGGTGTAAGCAATTTGGACACTGGGAAAGGAATTGCAAGCTTCCACCTCCTACTAAAGAAGAGGGTGCTGCAGATGACAATCAAGAACTACAACAGAGAAAGAGGTATTGTCACTTGCAAGCTTCCACCGTTTGACCTTGTTTCATTCTTGTTTTTGTGCTGTCACTTGCAAGCTTCCATCTTTTGACCTTGTTTCATTTGTTTGGGATGTACTGTCACTTGTATTGTGTGCTTACACTTGTACTACATACTTATTTCAGGAAAAGAACATCCCCTAAGAAGGGTCCATCTGCAACTAGCAAAAAGGCATCCCCTAATAAGGGTCTATCTACAACTAGCACAACGACATCCCCTAAGAAGGGTCCATCTGCAACTAGCAAAAAGATTGCTAAGAAGTCGAAGGATCCATCTACAGCTAGCAAAAAGACATCCCCTAAGAAGGGTCCATCAAAGGGGAAGAAGTTGTCAGACATGATTGTTTAGCTTTTTCCTGGTTTTGTATGATGAAGTGTTGAACCAGGTTATGTATGGTTAAGTGTCGAACCGGGTTATGTATCGTTAAGTGTCAAACCGGTTTATGTATGGTTAACTTCAACCGGGTTATATATGCCCTTTTGTCTGCCCTGTTTCCATAACCATGTAGTCAAATTGTTGTTGCTATGATCATCCGAGTTATATGCCCTTTGCTTGTCCTGTTTCCAGAATCAGTGCGTGTTGTTGTGCATTTTGTTGGCTTATATGTGTTTCTAGAATTGTTGTTGTGCCATGTTTCTAGCTGTTAGACTATACTACAGCTTTGTCATGGAGTATGACATTCATACTATGCTGGACACTGCTACACTTGCAGCTACACTTTTTTGTTATCTACATGATTCGGTTCAAACTGAGGTCAACTTATATGGTGGACAAGGACAATTTTGCATTGTACTATGTTGTAAGAACACATGCCCTTCTATCACTAATATGCTAATAATATAGGGATTTAGTTTTGTAAGCATAGGGTATGGTGGTGGTGCTTACGATTTTTTTTGTTATTTGATTACATTAATCTAGAACTGCTCTTACCAGTGCTCTAGATCACTATTTCCTTTTTGATTTTCTGGACATTGGTAGCTGTGTTTGTTCCTTCTGGAGGCTTTCAGATTGGTAACTTTTGGTGTTGAATTGATAAAATGATACTGACACTTCATCTAGTAGTAAGTGTTGTGTTATGTTGATCTTCGTGGCTCATTAAGTACATCTGTAAGTTTCTTTTGGTTGAAATGCCAAATACACAACAAATATGAATAATCAAGATGAATTCTCACCATGGATAATCTAGATGACACACTGGAACAAAATGGAACATAATAGCAGATTGTAACATCAAGCATTTGTCATTTCATTCCAGAATAGCAGATTGTAACATCAAGCATTTGTCATTTTATTCCAGAATAGCAGATTGTACATACAAGTAAAGAAAATATGCATATTACAATGCAAGCATGTGACCCTACTAGCTTATCATCACAACCCCTTCTATACTCTTTGAAATATTCAATGACAGTAGTCATCTGAGCATTTTGCTTCTTCATTTCACACACAAGTTGAACCAGCTCGTAATTCTGCTCCTTCATTTCACAGAGAATTGTTTCTTGTTGTAAATTATGCTCCTTCAGCTGGCACACAACACTACTCAGCCTATCCTTTTCTGCCACAAAAGACTTATGTCCATCCGAAGCTTCATTCTCCATGGAAATTGCGCACATCTCTTTCAAGTATTGCTCATAAGCACACTCGCACTTGAAAAACGAACACTTAGGATCATTCTGCCATCACAAATAGGAAGAACACAAATAGGAGACTTATACCGCCGCTCTAAAACAAATAAAATAGGTGAAAAACACTAGATACCTTCACATAAATACACCCAAGATCATTGTACTTACTGGAATATTATTCTTGCACTTGTAAAATATTCTCCCTGGATTCGAGACCGTATAGCTACGCAACTTGATTTCGGGGATCTTGCAGGATGGTTACGCGACGAGTGGAAGCTCTTTGCCTTCTATATGACTGGAGCTTGAGAATGATGACTTCATAGAACTCCCTACTACCATGTGCATTACCATAGATTGAGAATTGGGGCCGCTCGGTGTGCAGGTCGGACAACAAGGACAAGGATGGAAACTGGAGAAAAAGGATGGGAACCAGCGGAGAAGAGTGCAAACAGGAGGAGGACGCAGGCGCAGAGGGTGGAGCCGTCGGGATGGCGCAGGCGGCCGGAACTAGGGTTCCAAGCCCCGGAGGAGAAGAGTGCGAACGGGAGGAGAACGCAGTCGTGGAGGGTAGAGCCGTCGGGATGGCACAGGCGGCCAGAACTAGGGTTCCAAGCCCCGGAGGAGAAGAGTGCGAACAGAAGGAGGACGCGGGTGTGGAGGGTGGAGCCATCAGGATGGTACGGGCGACCGAATCTAGGGTTCCAAGCCAGCGCACAGAGGAAGGGGATGGAAGGGGATCGAGTAGGTGGGAGCCGAGGTAGAAGATGATGGTGGGAATGGATCGGACCGGACTTGGGAGCTTCTCTATGTCACGCGAAGCAAGGGCATTTGTGTCCATACGAAAATACACCAGCAAGCACAGTGTTTTATTTGATGAAAAATGGGAAAAAGGCTCTGTAATGGCATTTGTAGGATGTTCCGATCTTTCCAGTAGCATCCTTTGAATTTTGAAATGAGCGGTGGCATTTCTCTGATACGGCCGGTTAGCAGTGACGTTTATCGAAATTTTCCTTTTATTTATTTCATAACACGGGACTACTCTCAGGTCGAACTAAGCAGTGCTAGTTGTCTTCGCAATAGAACTGGCGATTGCTCCAGCCTCAGTCAGCAGAGGCACCAGCTTCCCTCCATTGTTCAATGCCACTGTATCTGCCCCAAAAAACAATGACATGTCAGTCAGGTAACCTCAGAGATATCCAATCGCGAGCAAGCAAGCGCTTGTATAACAAAGTTTGGCATTTAAAGTACTAGGTGGTCAGTAATTCGGTATTCAAACTCAAAGAAGCATAGTAATGTCAGTGTTAAATAGTAGTAGAGGGCAAAACGGCTCACCATCACAGCCACCGATGTGTTTCCCATTGATGAAGACATTTGGAACAATACTTTGTCCAGTCCATTCAGCAAGAACGACTGCTGCTCGGATCCATCGCCTTCATAAAAGATAAAATAGATTAGTTCACTAATAGTTTCTCCCAAATCCCATGATGATTATTACTAGGCAGAGACAACATCTGAACTAGGAAGCGATCGGGACTTTGGACATGTTAAATGTTCATCATGAAATTCGTCTTAAAAAAATGTTTATCATGCGTGTACCAGGGCTTAAAAAACCGATTTGTGATTTTAGGGGGAGGGGAGCGATAATCGGAAAATTTCAGCCAAATTTTTCAAATCAAAATTTGAATTTTTCCTAAGTTAAAATGGAAAAACTAAAAAAATAATGTGGTTTTGAGGGTTTAAACCCCATACCTCCTTCTAGGCTAAGAACCGTACCACCATACTACATGCACACATTAGCATAGACACGGTTTCAAATTTCTTTTATATTAGGCAAAATTTATTCAAAACCGATTTTTTTTGTTGGTTTGGATTTCTTAGGGGGTGGCTGGTATGACCGATTTTTGGCTGGTTTTTTGAACTGTGGCGTGTACAACAATGGCTCGACAGCAGATGAATAGTGCTTTGCACTTTGAAGCACAGTGTTTCGACGCGGAAGAATATGTTTTGCTCACAGTAAATAAACAAGATTAGCAACAAATCTAAGGTTCTGATGACAGCACTGAAATTGACAACGACTCGTGATTTGTTGCTTGCCACCTTCAGTGTTTCTCTAGTGCCTAACTAAGAAATATAATCGTCTAAAAGGCTAAGATCCCGCCACTTTATGAGCTTACTTTAAAACAAATTCATGGTGCCACATTGCCGTAGTGGTGATGCCATATTAAAATCCCTCAAATCTGTAAGCTCTTAAACTCAGTCTGTACTCTATTTCGATAAAACAGTACAACAGAATCATTCCAACACAGGCAATTTCGTCAAAAGAAAATCCAACACAGCCAAAATAGGGTATTGCGATATCACCAATTGGTACTACCATCCTGCAGCATCCAGTCTACTTAGGATTTCATAAGTGAACAGCGAAAAGAAAAACCAAAGGTAAGTGCACTCACTTTCCACATCCAACTCAATAGCCTCGAAACTTGCTCCTAGCTGCGCGAACAACTGTTTCACACGGCTGCAGAAAGAGCGGTAAGGCCTGTTTGGTTTACGACCCCGGGTGGTCATACCAAAATTTTGGTAATGTCAAAACTCAGGTAATGCCAAAATCTGGATAAAAAAATATTGTTTGGATCGTAGCCGTGCCAATTCACGGGTAATGCTGAAATTGATGTGTTTGGATTGTAACCATACCAAATTTTGCTTTTTTGTCCCATATGACACGTGGGTCCTGCAGATAGCCCAAGAATCAGAGTTAGCTATGAAACAAGATCAACTTCCAAAGATCAAAACCAAACAAAAGAATTCTAGAACAAGACACGAAAGCATTGGGCATCAAATATGTATTCCAATTGTAGCTTCTTAACATGGAGAAGCGTGGAAACAAAACCTCATTCTTCCATCGTAGCATGTTGGTAAGTTCTACACCAGAATAGTAAAAGGGCTAATTCCTTATATGCCACCGAAAGTTGGCCTCATCCCTTATATGCCACTCACTGTGTCATTGAGATGTGGGCCCTGACCCCACATGTCAATGATACAATTAGGGATTGAGGCCAAATTTCAGTGGCATATAAGGAATTAATCCATAGTAAAAACAACGGTGCCATCAAATATTTAGGGGACAACAAAACCTAGGTGATCTAGAAAAAAAACTTCCCAATAATCCCATAAAATTTTCCAATCCCTTACAGAGTTTTAGAATTTTACGCTCTTATACCATCCAATGTTCCAAACAAGCCAATAGGATGGATACAAATTCTAAATTCCTAATTCGATTTTCAAGAATATGTCCGACTCATGTGGAGAGGGAGGCCCCCCCTCCCTTTTCATTTCTCGAGAACCAATCTTTGCAAGTTTAGTAGTATTTGTTCTCCTAAGAATAGTTTAGTAGCGCTTGTTCATGGCAGGAGCGATCAATACAAGAGAGAGAGAGAGAGAGAGAGAGAGAGAGAGAGAGAGCGGGGGGGAGAGAGAGAGGCCTAAAGACGACAACGGGAGCGGAGGCAACGATCTTGTTGGCCTTTGCGAGCGCCATCGCCCTGGATTTTGGGTTGGATGAAGAGGAGACGATCACCATCTCTACCTCTGACGCCTCGTATTTAAAGCGGGAGGAGGACAAGGAGCGGCAGGGGTGGGGCGGGATGGAAATTTGCTGGGCCTCACTCGCCATCGGCCGTTAATTTTCCTCGATCAATTCGAATGGACGGATGATGGTCGTGTCTATCAGACGACTGCCTCTGGCACGTCTCCCGGCCCACTCACAAGTTAAGGACTCGTGCAAATCTCTAAGATCTTAACCATTTTTGTACTAGGAAAAAAATTGATGGAAGAGGGTCTCGCACACTTAACCATTTTTGTACTAGTAGTACTAGCAAAACAATTGATGGGAGAGGCCTCGCGCAATGCTCTATCCCTTTCAGCAGTTTATTCTGTTGATGCAAGAAGAATCAACGGTATGGAACCTTACGTGAGACCCTTCTCCAACAAATTTTCTTCGGTGGTACTAAAACCAAAACCTTAATCAGTGCTCGTCAATGACATCAGGGCGGTCAGGCACTATGCGGCGGGCGTTGACCAGCTTGCGGTGGGAAATTTTGTTACTACAGGGTCTGTTTGGTTTGGAGCCTTGCTTGGCCAAACCAAATTTTGGTATTGCCCATACATTTTGGCTACCATTTTTTTGCTGCCAACTATTGGTATTACTAAGGAAAAAATTGGTAATGCCCCGGTCTAATGAAGCCCACACCTGGCGATTTTCGGGTGATGTTTGTGGCCGCCCGCGTTTTGGCAAGTCCCGTAGCCGAGCACGTTGTCACACCGCCATAGGTTAAGGGTCCCCTTTCTTTCCTCCTCTCCTCTCACAGTGCGTAACTCCGGCGTCTTCTCCCCGTCCCTCGCAGCTCGTGTGCTTGTCCTCTCCTCCCAGCTCGCTTGCTCCTCCTCTACCCTTCTCTCCACAGCCACACCTCTGTTTGCCTCCTCCCCTGGTTCGGGCACAACTCCTGTGGATCTGGGGTTGAGATTTGTGTGGAATCGGGTAGGGATCGGTGATTTCTGGGTGGATTTGGGGGGAAATCAGTAGGGGGTCTGGGATTAGTCTGTGGATTTGGGCGAAATCGGTTATTGATTTGTGCGTTTTCTCGGCTGATTTGGCACTTGAGGTTAGTTCATTTCATCCCTTCCATTCGACTTGTATCTGTCGACCGATTTCTTTGTTGATTGTTCTGCCTCTCATGTTAATTATGGTCTTGTTGCATGATCTTCCTGGAGCTACACCTCCCTACTTCTCCTCTCCCGCTGTATCAACAGACGTCCCCTGGTCGTCGACGCCCCTGCTTGGGTGGAATTGGTTCGGGATTTCGGATTTCTCTGCAGATTTTAGCACGTCCGGTACATCAGGTAAGTCCACCATTGGTCCACTCTCGTGATACTCTTTCTCTGGTTTCCTAGCTTGTAATGTTATTGATTGAGCGTGTGATCAATTAGATTGTTCTTCTTGTCGTCTGATTTGGAGCATTAGCTTTGTAAGCATGTTCGTTGGGTGGTATACACCAACCTGATGTTGATTAAGTCTTTGCCGATTGCTATAATGTCATTTACCCTCATGTCGTCGCTTTGCATTTTTTCTTCCTTGTCAGTTCAACTAATGCATGTCATCCATATACCACATACAGATGGACAACAATCAACTACAATACCTTTATTGCTACATATGGAGGCAGAAGGCACTAGTGGTTCTTGTTCTTATGTTGGTTCTTTGGTGGCGGGACAAAGATGGTAGGAGGCGTAGAGGCAGAGGAGCGAAGTATGGGCCACTAGTCAATAGGGATGTTTGGAGGACCAACGAACTAATTAGGTTGATCGACACCTCACATAGGACATGTATTCATCAATTGAGGATGTGTCGAGCTGTGTTCTACAAGCTATGTGCTCGCCTTAGAGACAATCGACTACTAGCTGCCACATTTCATGTTTCAGTAGAGGAGCAAGTTGCAATGTTTCTTAAGATGGTTGGACAACATCATACAAACTCTTCTGTAGGATTTTCCTTGTGGCGATCTGGTGAGACAGTGAGTAGGTACTTTAATGTCATCCTGCATGCCATGGGTGAGTTAGCTTGTGAACTGATCTATGTGAGATCTATCGACACACATGTTAAGATCACTAGCAACCCAAACAGATTTTATCCATACTTTGAGGTAACAGTCATTAGTACATTACAATAGTGCAGATTCTAGTGGAGTTAACTATATGTAATATTTGACATGTGCTCTATTTTTGTACATAGGGATGTATAGGGGCACTAGATGGCACCCACATCAGGGCATGTGTGCCCTGCTACAATGGTGGATAGGTTTAGAGGCCGCAAGTCATACCCTACACAAAATGTATTAGCAGTTGTTGACTTTGACCTTCGGTTCACTTATGTCCTAGCAGGCTGGGAGGGATCTGCTCATGATTCTCTTGTGTTGCACGATGCCCTCTCTAGTCCAAATGGCCTTAAAATACCTAAAAGTATTTAGACATATCCCTACAATTCGTAGCTAGTCTTACTACAATAAGTTTACATTAGGGCCTACCTTAACATGGTTGTAGGGAAATTTTATTTGGCTGATGCTGGGTATGCTACGAGGCCGGGTATACTGCCGCCCTATCGTGGTGTTCGCTATCACCTACAAGAGTTCCTCGGCCCCCAAGACCCAAAATGTCCAAAAGAGCTATTCAACCATCGACATTCCTCACTTCGGACAACAGTTGAGCGAGCATTTGGTACTCTCAAGAATCGTTTCAAGATTCTTAGTAACAAGCCGTTCATACCCCTTAAATCACAAGCGAAGGTGGTTGTTGCCTGTTGCGCCCTTAATAATTGGATATTGGAGAATGGACCTGATGAGTTGGTATTTGATGAGGCTACGTGGTATTCACACCTACCAAGGAGCAGCAATCGTGTCTCCGACCGAGAGCCTGATGTACGCGAGTGGGCTGCCAAGCATGATTCACTAGCGTAGCAAATGTGGAATGATAGACCGAGTGTCCCTAACAATGAGACTATGGACAGCGAGAGCATTGCTAGTTCCATGGATTATTAATTGGACCTACCTCTTGTAATAAATGTGCTATTATAACTAGAGTACTGTACTATATTTAATGTGTCCCCTTTATCTATTCAAATGAATAAGCACTGATTATCTTATACCATTACTTCCTGTATTTGCTGATTACATCTCCTACTTGCTGATTACTTCTTGTACATGCTTATTACATCTCCTACTTGTTGATTACTTCTTGTATATGCTTATTAAATCTCCTACTTGCTGATTACTTCTTGTACATGCTTATTACATCTTGTACATGCTTATTAGAGTAACATCATGGGTAAGCAAAAGGAGGTTGTCAAGAGCGAGGATGCGAAACCCACCACCTTCAAGTGGAAGAAACAACACCACCTTCAGTGCGCAGAGGCTTTGAATGGTAAATTTGGAATTGGAGCCACTAGAAACCAAGTCGATCGGCACTTTAGGTCATGCAAGGAGAAATGGAATTGGATACATACAACTATGGGGAAAAGTGGCTTTGGTTTTGATGCAGCAGCATACAAATTCAACATCGATCCTTCAGAGAAGGACCCAAAAAAACTTGGTGTAAGTTCTTCTACTACAACTACGCATTCATCCATAAGCACTATGAAACTACACTGTATTGATCTCCTTACTTTCCTTGTTTCATATGACAGACAATGAAATACAACTACCTCACAAGGCCAATCAAGTTCTTCCATCTGTTGGAAGAGTTATTTGTGGACTCAGCCCAAGCTGATGGTTCACTTGCTCTTGACCAGTCAACTGTCAATGTTGCAAGTGACAATGCTGGCAACAGGAGCGTGAAGGAGCTGGAGGGCTAGGTCCAAAGATCCCAGTAGAACCTCATATAGTCATTTGATGATTTAACGGCAATAAATAATTATTAATTCATGATATGACTCAAATTAAAGAGATCATGTAACGTCCCGTTTTCAGGCGTAAATAGTATTTACTAATTTGGTTTTCGGTTTTCGATCGTATGTCAAATTATCAAGTATTTTTTTCAAAAACTTCTAGCTTCTTTTAAGCACGGGTTTGTGTTTCAAATATCCTTGATTTCGGAAATTCAAATTCATTTTTGTCAACACAACTATTTTATGATTATTAAATCCAAAATGAAGGGGTGATTTCTGTTTTGTCAATTTATTTGCCCTTGTTATGTTTCTAGACATGTGAAATATGTCTAGATATCATGAAGAATGCGTGGAGCCCTGCATGCTTTCCTTCTAAATTCTCTTCTTGTACATATGTTCTCTTTGTAATCATAAAATGGCTTACGGTAGGGTTCTTCCCTGCCGATTCCCCCCTCAAAATAACTGTAAAGGAAAAGTACTTATGTAACGTCCTCAAAATAATTAAGTTGGATTATCTAGGCATATCATGTGCTATGTGTGTAAATTATGTGTGAATGTAAAACTTTGGTGGTTGTAATAAGGTTTGACCCGAAGTTTGCAAATTTTCAATTTGAAATCAAGCTTTGTTTTGATTCCAGAATTTTTTTTTGATTAAAAATAGTTGGAAATAATTTATTCAAATACTAGATTATTTTTAATGAATTAAAATTATTTTTCACAAATTTTTAGAAATTATGTTGA
This sequence comes from Phyllostachys edulis, assembly GCA_036346405.1. Taxonomy (NCBI): domain Eukaryota; kingdom Viridiplantae; phylum Streptophyta; class Magnoliopsida; order Poales; family Poaceae; genus Phyllostachys; species Phyllostachys edulis. The sequence continues at coordinate 28,008,064 of CM070551.1, forward strand.
CCTCATCAAAATCCAAACCTTTTCTCTATTACAGTTTTGAAAATAATTTAGTTCTGACAAATTTTAGTATGAAAAGTACTTAAAATTATTTTTCCTAAGACCTATTTGATTCTCAAAACATCCACAAAAAATTGCAGAATTTTTCAATTTTATCTTCTATTTTATCTTGGTCGGTCAATTCTACTGTTAGTTGGTCAAACCGAAATTAGATCTAAACCCAGCCCTAGCTCCAACCGGACTCATTCTAACCTGGCTAGACCAAACCATCTTACCTCTCTGCGGCTGACTAGCGGGCCCAGCTGGTCAGACTCACCTTCTCACCACGCCTTGGGTTCAAACCAGGTCCTCCTCACGCCAATTTTCGTGCGGACCGTCCGATGCAGATCACACGGCTCATAGCGTTTGGGCCGTTCGGACCATCCGAACTCGCCAACGTATCTGGACCACCCAAAGCTGATCGGACGGTTCACATTGCATGTGCTGTTCGAACGGTCCGAACATCCCAACGCATCTGGACCGTTCATTATTGATCGAAGGGCTCACGTCGCTTGTGTCGTTTGGACCGACCGAGCAAGCACTATTCCACTTGGTTTGATCCAACCAGCTCGCACGCGCCGCATTTCCTTCTCTGGCTGACTCGTGGGCCCCCTTTGTCAGCAACACCTTCTTCTTCGACGAGATCGCCGCGCGCGGTGGCGCTCTGCATGTGGCCATGGCCGCGTGGCACATTGTCACTCCGGTGAGTAAATCATTATGTTTTCATGTCCGTTAGGATCGCCACCTCTTGTGGAGTCTACCACCGAGTTTAATTGGATTTTGATGCTTCTTTGAGGGAACACGGCTCATTCTTCTCCAACAATGGTGAAGCGCCGCCGTCAACCATTCAAGCCCTTTGAGCCTCAACGACGACATCAACTGGTGCGTCACGTTCTAGGCGACACGAGGATCTCGTTGCACGCATTCCCGAAGCACCTCGACCACCGTAGCGCCCTCTCCTCGTTCGCCACCTTTTCGGCTCCGCCTTCGACCACGGGGAGCTCGCTGTCGTCAATTTCTGGACTCCTCGTCCCCGTCATCGAATTTGCAAGGTCATCCCGCAGCTGGTGAAGCCAATCTCGAGTCCGGAGCGCCACCACTGCGCCGAATCACTTGCACGGCACGGGAGCTCCGTCCAACCGCCGGCGTGTGTAAACCTAAACCTTTAGCAGTTAAGTGATTTCACTACTGTGCTTATGACTTGTAGGTCCCACCCAGTAAAACTTGTGTTAGAACCTTAAGTGAAAGCCAGTTAAAACCTCTTAGTGATTGCGACTTTGTAAAATATGTAACAGATTCTTTTGAACTCCTTTTAACTGAAAATTTCACCTAAAAATGTTAATTTACTTCCTGTGTGAATTGTATGCCAAGTGCACCGTCTATGTTATCGAATTGTGATTGAATATATTGATGATTGCTTTTAACATGATTTAATCATTAGCATTTGTAGTTTTGTAGTAGCATGAGTTAAGGCGTGCAGTGCGGTGTCACCTATACTATTCGGTTCTTCATTGTGGATTCGATCATGTGCCAAAATGAAAGTGTATACATGAGAAGTGATGAATCTGCTTGTAGAACCCTTGATGGACAAAACATAGTGTTTAGATTTTGCAAATCAATTTCTGTTTAACCGTATACTGCTTTAAGTATCTAGTCATAGACTCATAATATTGATTCAATTGAGTTATTTGAAAGAGGCCCATTGTCATGTTTGAAATCTCGTGTTAGTTTCTGACTCTCTTCTTGTTTGACCATAGGCAATCCCCTGCGCTCAAGCGATATCAAAGGTTATCAATCTATGGCACGAATGTATACTAGGCTAGCTGCCATGCCAAAGAAAGGTTGATTGCAAGGGTGCAAAAGTGAACATGCGCCAGGCCAGTGGCATGGCTTATTCATGTATTACTCCTCAGTTGTCAGGTGTAACTCTTGCTGTCTCATTATGAACTTGTGATACTTGTTTTCTTACCTGATTTGTCATGTGTGTGTACATTCTAGGGATAAAAGGAATAAAACATTTCGAATGCTTGATTTATAATGTAATAAATCCAACTTGGGATTTGGTACCATAAATCTAACACAGTATCCTCAATTCAATTACTTGTCCTGTATACTGTCAGCTGCTCAAATCTCCATACGCCTATGCATTAAGCCTTACAGTCAGTTACCCAGCACAGCCGAGTAGTCATTTTCAGGAACACACGGAATGTACACAAACTGACAAAAGGTATGCATGATTATGTGAGAGGAGGTAACCTCACCTCTTGATCGGTAGAGTTAGCAGATTCTATCTTGGCTCCAATCCAAACAATAGACAATAACTTTACCAAAGTTTGGCAGATCTATTTGGCTCCAAACCAAACAACAGGGAAGAACATTACCAAACTTTGCCAATCTATTTTGGCTTTAATCCAAACACTCCAGTTTTACCAAATTTTTTGGTAATACCTAAGTTTTGGTAACACCAAAATTTGGTAAGGCTTCTATTGGCTATCATCCAAACAGGCCCTACATCACTCTGTATAAACACGAGAGACGGGACCGAACCATCACTGTTTCCCGTCTAAAACATAGTACGCATTTGGTACAGTGCAATAATGTAATGTTTACCGTATACAAATGCATGGGTCAATTGAGTCCCGACACAATAATACCGTATGGAATATATAAAGGGCTACGATTAGCGGAGCATGAACAGATGTACTCCTAGCAACTCAAGCACACATTCAGAGAAATATACCAGCTCTCGTATGAGGCGAAGATGCAGATAGAATTGTGAAGAAAAAAACATGGATGAAAGGCCGAACCAGTGTATTGAACTCAACGTAACTCTGAATTCACTGGCCCATGGACCATTAGTAGTTACCCAACCACGATGAGGCTGACTGGCTGAAGGGGAAAAAATTGCATAGCAGATTATTAACACGATGAAATGGTACGTTGTAACAAAAAAAAATTGACTACACAACTGAACGGGATCCTCCATCTCATCATTTCAATCAAAATGTGTGACGAATGCACAACCAAAGTGAACTTGGTCCACCCAATTCAACGCTATGGAGAAATTACAATGCAGCTGCTATCTGAATCTTTTCTCGCAGTTGCTGAGCGACAGCATCAATGAATTTCTCGGTGCTCAGGTAAAACTCCCTTGTTACCCTAGCAACAGCAATAGGGAGAAAACAGAATGTTATGCTTATGCAAACACCAGATAAGGTAAAACAGCGCAGCGGAGGCAACAGGCCAATGACAGCAAGCACGGATGTTAAACAGATTGACCTAACGCACGGATCAGAAAGACAAGGATGCAGCGAACAGAACTAAAATCAAGCAATGAAAAGGCATAGCTTCTACGTCAAGAAAATAGTAGGATTCTAGGAAATGGCATAATCTCTCTTTTTCTCATAGGAGGAAATGGTGTCATCAACACCATGGATATCTATTAGCTACATCAAGGAGGATTGCGTCCCTCATCCATGGACTAACTAGAATAAAACATAATGCTACTCCAAACTTCAGGAATACTGGCAGAGAGCCGGAGATGGATCAGCAGTTATATGAAACAGGGGAGCAATAATAATCATTATTCTCATCTCTGTTGCTTGCAAATTCAGAATTGGGCATCTTTAAGCACTTGGCCACAATTATTGCTTTTAACTACCATGTTAATAGAATCGCGTGAGCTAGTGAAAGTGTTATTATGCAGAAGATTCTGGTCTTAAAAATCATGCTGAAGAACAAGCACTTGAAATTTCCAATCCTTCCTAATAAAAATATTTGGTCAGCTAATGCCTTTGCAACAACAAATAATTTCATGTTTACGTTAGTCTCTAAATATCATCAATACAAAAGCTACAATCATTTTAGCTGACTATTATTGTCACTGTGAGATAATGTCTATTTATGACTATGATAATATCCCTGTGCTTCCGGATCAATGAGTTTCCAAGAAATGATATCGCCAAAGTTTCTGAATTACCATTAAAAAACTGAACACATAGACATAAGTCAGCTTACTTGGGGCCATGGATAAGAAGTGCGAGATCCTTTGTCATTTTCCCAGATTCAACTGTTTCAACACATGCAGATTCAAGCTTCTGTGTGAAGTCCAGCAGCCTACCGTTGTTATCCAGCTTTGCTCTAAACAGAGAAAGAGCCAGGTATTACATAAGCAGGTACAAAAGTATGTAACTCTTTGGATTGATTATGAGCAAAAGAAAAGGGGAGAAGATTTTAACAGATCTTCTAATTTATTAATGTGTAAAATTCATCATCTACACCAACTATTGTGATTACCTATGTTCTAGTCCACGAGTCCAAGCAAATATAGAAGCAATGCTATTGGTACTTGTCTCCTGTCCCTTCTGATGTAGCCTGAAATGTCTAGTGACAGTCCCATGAGCAGCCTCAGCCTCTAATGTTTTCCCATCAGAAGATAACTGTAGAAGAGAACCTGCTTAATTAGCGATCAAATATAATACAATACATTCTACAGGAGAGCAAAAGGAATGACATGATGTACCAGAACAGATGCCATCAAACCCAGGGAACCAAAACCTGAAACAAGCAGCCATTAAGAAAAACAGATCAAGTAAGAAACATGAACAGGAGAAAATTTCATACTGAGAAACATGAATACGAAAAAAAAAATCATAGTACTAAGAAGCGTACTGCCTAATATAACCATGCAGTATTATGGAAGCCATAACTCAATAATGGTGGTACATTGCAACATCAGGAAGAAAAACTATTCAAACCTTGGGCAAGAAAGTCACTCTGAACATCTCCATCGTAGTTTTTGCACGCCCAGACATATCCACCATCGCTTTTCACAGCATATGCCACCATGTCATCAATCAACCGGTGCTCATACCTGCATGCATCATGTAAATAATGTTTGTAGTTTAAGCAGAATTTTAGTGATCAAAATCTGGTATAAATTAGCACAGACCATATTGAGTTTTCCTCAAACTTGTCCTTCCATTTCCCTTCATATACCTCCTGAAAGATGTCCTTGAACCTATGATCATTTCAAATTTGCACATGTCAAGTTTGGACTGGTCTATGACAATATGATTAGCTGCAATATAATACTTTTAAAAGGGTCATCAGAGCAACAAAAAAAAACACTCGTACTGTACGAAAACAGATCTGCACATCCAAACAACCTTGTCCCTAAGCCTAAACAACTTCTTCAGGGGAAAATTATAAGGAGAAATATGCAGCAGTGTACACTGAGGATTCGTGTTAAGAGAGTAGCATTGCATTCTTTCCATTTGATTAGAATAATCACTTCGACTACAAATAATGCCTCATCAGAAATTCAGAACACAGCAATGAAGGCCCTCGGCTACTTGTCAGCTAATGCCAAACAAAATGTTGGTTCATTCACAGTTCAGAGAGTAGGATGAAACTATGTATACATTTACAGAAGCATCAGAGCAGGGTTGGTACTTAGTAGTTTTGTCGCAACAAAAGAGTGCTTAATGACTGTGATACAGAATAAAAACATACTGCAAATAATGGCAATTCCAGATACCTGCCATCGTATTTTTTTAGTATTGTATTCTTCGTGCTAAGATAAAGAGGCCATTTTCTGGAAAGTGCCATTGCCATCGATGACTCAGCAAAAGCCCTAATAGACTAAAAAGAGAGCAGAAGTTAGCATAGCACTCAAGAGAAGAAGAGGGCAATGAACTCTATTAATTTGTACCTCATCCACATTATACATTGATAACGCCACACCAGGCCCTTTAAAATCATAAACATTTAGCTCCACCGGCGCAGCTCCATCAGGGACTGATTTTCAGTACCAAAGAAAGGAACAGATGAACAAAATTACAACATCAGCTTTACACTTAATAGAACGTTAAATAAATAGCGGTCAAATGGAGCTCACCAAAAACCATCTTAAGCTTTCCTGGACCATCAATAATTGTATCGGTAGCTCGATACTGATCTCCAAATGCATGCCTTCCTATGCAAATGGGCTTCTTCCAACCTATGAAACAAATATACTTTAATCCGGCAAGTGGCAACTTTATAACTTGTTCTCGTAACCATATTTTAATATTTCTTTACCAGGAAGAATCCGTGGAATATTTCTACACAAGATGGGCTCGCGGAAAACAGTTCCTGCATGCCACAGTGGCCGAATGTGGAAAGGCAGAATTAGTTATCATGATCCAGAATATTTCATATAATATTGCAGTATGATACATTATTATGTGTTTCTCATGATTACTAATTCTGTATTAAAATTGATTAATAATTTTCATATTATAATTACTTGCGATAACCTATGGAAATATCGTATAATATTCCGCGTTTAGAAAGTTAGTGTGATATATCAGAAACAAATCAAGTTCGATAGTCGCTTGTAACATTTCCAAAACATCAATAAGTCAACCAAAATTCCCAATGTTATACTATATTACATATTCTGACATGCCTTTCCTTAACAGAAATTACAAATCTATCCTGCAAACCTAACATGTGTTGGTTGTCTGTCAATTTAATTCCAGATTATTTCATACAGTAATTAAAAGACTAAAGGCATCTCAAAGAGTTAAACAATAAACCATTTAGAATATTCCTGATGGTGCCATTAGGGCTCCTCCACATTGACTTGAGTTTGAACTCTTTGACTCTTGTTTCATCTGCATATAAACATAGAAAGAAGGAAAACATATGAATCCAACAAAAACTTGTTCAAATTGATGTAACTAGTGCAACCAAAAAAATAGATCTCGTCAATTTATTTTCAGGTACAATTACATAGTTCAAAAAAAGGTGACAGATATTTATGGTATGACAGTTGACAGAAGGGCAGGAATCTTGAGTGGATGAAAGACTTATTAACAGCTTGGATAATCCAAATAATTATTTAAAAACTGGGGCATATTTATGTTGTTTCTTCTTGCAATTTATAGAGTACATTTGTCAATAGATTGTCGCTTACACAGAACACATCTGATTGTTACTGCACCATAAAAAATAGCATGCAAATCATGTGAGCAACATTCTAATAATCTTTTGAGCTAATCTAAGCAAGCTGATTAGGAAAGAAAATAATACAAAGGACTACTAATGTCCCAAATACAAGTAAAAAAATTACACTTAGGTATGCATATGCATGTGTCAGAAGCGCATGTCCATTAAAAAGGAACATTGACAAAATAAAATATAAACACTAGGCAAAAGTACCAAATTGAGTCATGAAATGCATGCACCTTAATGCCAAAAAAATAGAATCAAACATGGGAAATAAAAGTTTAACGGACTCTACCAGGAGTAATCGTAGCACACTTAACAGCAACGTTATACCTGTTGAGAGCACAAAAAAGATATCACTGCACATGAGGAAAGAATGTAAAAACCGACTTTTCAAATAAAATGCCATCATAATAAAACTTCAAAGCCAAAATTGGAGCAACAATTAAATGCAAAGAGAGGTGTACAAAAGGTGAAGTATAATTTCGAGATGAAACTATGATTTACCATCACAGTAGAAGAATTAACAGTTTTACCATTTAGTTAATGAACAAAATCTACAGCGATTGTGTATTTGCATTGGTGCAGTGGTGCTAGATACCACCACTTACACCAGGTGTATAAACTAGCGATGAGTGATGCAGTTCTGCTTTAACAATAATAGTGCGGCAGAAAGCTACATGTCATAAGTTCTTCCATCACACAATGAAGTATGTGGAGACCAAAAACAACCAAGTTTCTTGCGCAAAGCCAAAAAGCAAATAAGGCCCACCATTGAGTAAGGTGCAGAGCACTAAAGATCTAGTTTCATAGATACTTCATGGAAATTATCAGGAAAATGAAACATTAGAACCTATTGTTAGACATGAAACAGGAAATAAAGAACACAAAATCCAGCACCTTGCTGTTAAGGGGCACCATCATCTTAAATGAGAGTATGTGACTTTGCTATCATGCGCAATATCGATATCCTGAGAACAATGTATACATGGACACTCTCAACTCAACCAAGTTAGATGCCCAATTGAAAGGAGATGCCCTTTACTGCCATGAATACCAACACTAGGTCACGTTCAGTTTTAGGCCTTTAGCATAGTACAATGGGAGCGTGTAAGCCTGTAAGGTCATCTAACTTTGACTTCTGAGCGTGCAGAGCAGCAGAGGTCCAATGATTCGATCGCATCGAATGCCTGGCTTGACCTTGAGTGAACCATGTCCGTGGAATATGAGATGGATGCGGGCAAACTTGATATTCAACTATCGAAAGTGATCAATTTGTATCCATACTCGTCACTTTTAGCTACCAAATGACATCTCCAAAAGGCAAAATCTAATATAGGAATGCCGAATGCATTATGCACATGCTTCATCCAAAATGCTACGCCAATCAAGTCACTGACACGAAGGGTTCCGATCGAATTGGTCGCAATCGTGACCGTGAACGGGACAAGGAAATCAATCTACTTACTTCAATGTAGCCTCGGCACTCTCGACGGTTACATTGTCATCGGTGGCGTCCCGGTTGAGCAACCCAAGGTCGAAGTACTTGACATCCAGCTCCAGGTACGGGAAGATGAGCTGCACGCAACAACTCGCATCACCAAAGTATCAAACTAGCTACGAATCCCAACACAAACAAAGGCAAACGCACAATTCCTCACCTTATCCTTTATCATCTTCCATATGACCCGCGCCATCTCGTCACCTGAAAACCACACAAGTCAGTCGCACACTATACCCTCAGGATGGCGAGGAAAGGGAGAGGCGTAACGACGAGGCAACAAACCGTCCATCTCGACGACGGGGTTGTGGACCTTGATGCGGTGCTGGTCGGCCACCGCGGCGGCGGCGGCGGCATAGCAGCGGAGCGAAGCGCCGCGGAACGCGCGGCCACCCGGGGCGGGGAGGCGAGCGAGCGGGGAGGGGAGGCGGCAGCGGGCGGTGAGGGCGGCGGGGTTTAAGAGGAGGGATTTGGTCGCGGCGGAGCCAGAGAGGGGAGCCATGGCGGGGATGAGGCAGCGGGGCAGGAGCAGGTGGCGCATAATCCCACCCACGAGGGCGAGTGGGGCACCGCACCACGGGTGGGGTCGCGGCACGGAGGTGGCGGCGCCGCGGCGGGCGAGACTCGAGAGGACTGGAGTGTAGGTGGCAAGTGGGCGGCCTCGGTTGAGCCGGACGAGAGAAAAAGGGTTCGGGTCGGGCACGAGTTCCGCTGGGTTTTGGACGAAAGTTTATTTAGGAAAGAACCGTGCCCGGTTTGTGGTGTTCGTGCTTGTTGTCGCTCGGCTCGGGGTCGGCTCGGTGGTGCAGGCCGTGCCGGCGTGCAGCAACAGCAAGCGGCATACAGATTACAGAATGAAATGAAAAGCACCGGCCTGGTTGAAAGTCAGATCGCTGAGACAGCGACTCAAAACTTAGACGCATCAGTGACTCGGTATAGGCACAACAGCATCCAGTATAGGCAGTTCAATCATGAGCACAATTGAGCAACAAGTTCAATGCCATCTGTACTCGAAACAAAGCGACGGTTCATGAACTTGCCACGCCATTCACGTGAATACATGATGGTTAAGCGTCTAAATTTCGACAGACAAGTGAGTTTCACACAAACCAGAAGTTGGACAACGCAGAGACAGTCAGACAGCAGTCCTGGGCGAAACTACATGCTAAACCCACAGGATTGATAAGTGGCAAAACTGTCACGTTCCAACATCCAGATACAGGTAATACAGAGAGTGAATCGATTGCAGGCCGGGATTAGAGAAATCAAGACTGGGAAGGGGAAGAATCAGAGTTCAGACTAGGAGGAAGAACAAGCATAGGTTGGGAACGAGAAGACCGGAAGGGAGAAGAGGGCAACGCCTTCGTTGAGTTCCTGTTCGATGCCTTCTTTCCAACTAATGGGGTGTTTATATAATTCTCATCATTGCCTTGTGCTTCAACGACCCATTTGGGCTGGTCCAACAGCCCACATGCAGCCTGCCGAAGAGAACGAGCCAATGACATTTTCCTCTCTTTGAAATTTGGCTTGCCTCCTAGGCGCTACAGTGAAAGACTTGAGAATGAACTCAACACCATTGGGATCTCATGGTAGAGGAAGAACCTCAGTGCCCAACATGAATTGAACGTAGCCACCACCATTGCGGAATTTTCCAGAGCTTGCCCAAGTCTTATAATTTACCATACCAAACTCTTGGAGGATCATATTTTGCCCGCCATTCTTGAACACTCCGTTTTGATTTATATGAACAGCCCAAAGCTGCTTTTTACTCTTTTGCAGGTACGCCATAGCATTACTCCATAGTATGGAAGTGTTGCTCTCTAGTTGCCTCCTAGAAACTGGCCACCAGGATGCTTGGATGTCATCAATTCAAGTCACGAGTTCACTAGTCACTACCGCGCTTCTGCTGCTCTGATATGGGAAGGTGAAGGAGCTGCACACCTGAAGCATTTGAGCCCATCCCAAGAACCTGAACAACCAGCCACCCTTCTAGAGTGCAGCAATTAATCTTGGCTTCATATGAATCATCTCTAGCGAGAGTCATCTGCACACACAATGAACCTAAACTAGAGAGAGCACCCCTTGATCAATGATGCAGTCGTCCAGCTGAGAAAACATCACCATGAGAACCTTGGGGACAGTTCTGCTAGCACTTCCATGGATTGCTTGCAACCTAAAGTTCTCTAACACAAAACCTCTCACCATGGCCTTTAAATTCAGATTCACCAACAAGGGAATTAGTGGTGACCAGAGTTGTACCAGATATATTGACTTCAATGGAGAATTGGAGATGCCACTTTCCTGTAGGGTTCCTTTCTCGATGGTCACACATCTGGAAGTGGAGTCCCTTTCCTTTAATGCTATCTGATTTTGCCTTGCTAAGTTCCTTGTTAACTTGGAGTTGGAAAGGATGGCTACTTCATCAAGGATAGGGACTTTCATTCCTCTAACATGTAGATGATAAATAGTAAGTGTGTGCGTGCAAACCTCTTGACAATGTTTGTTTCTCCATTTCCTTAACTGCAACAGTCCCAGCATCTAGAAGGGCCCTCATATCACATTGTTGTAGCCAGTGTTGTGAAAAAACAGTCGGAACGGCCGATTAGGCAAAAACGTCACATGTACACGAATTGGAGCATTTAACATTTGCCAACACAAAATCAGCTGCATTGTCTTATTAGTCGGCTGTTTCCAAATAATCACCTGCATAATCCATTTAATTGACCAAATTAACCCCATTAGCCTGTGGTTACAACCAGTCCAATAGCATCCCAAGTTAGAAACCTCATATACTCAAGAAACATCTTGTTGCTTGCATCTAGGCTCCAGTGCAGAGCCGGCCCTTTGACTTCCCGTGCGACCGCCCCACTCCAACTTTAGCGTTTGTCTCTACCAAATCCTCTCCCAATCTCTCCAATTTCTTGATCTCCTTTTGCTCCTTAGTTGAAATTTCCATCAAACGTGAAGTCCTAGAGTCCAAAAAGACAACATCGGCTGCTTCTATGTCTTGGATCTTTGATACATACGAGTCTTTGTTCCAAGAAATTAGAAAATGGAAACTATGGTGGTTATTTGTTTGGATAAAGATGCAGGTGATCCTTAGTTTCTTGATCGTAATCAATAGTTTCTTTGTTGCCTCTACTAGTACTACTACCTCCACCTATGTTCATATTTGCTTAGATGTACACGTGCTCACTTGATCACATCATTAAGAAAAATTAGTTTTGAGTGTCGTAGTGGACAAGGTTGCAAGCTAATGTGTGTTTGAGACTTGGCCATTTGCATTAAACCATGTTTGGAACGCGAGAATGTCTCTCTATTCGTATGGGAATTAAATTGCTTTCTACAAAATTCATACGAATTTTTTTGCGTACCAAACAGGCCCCCTATTTTGTCACGTTAGTTTTATGGCTTTAATTCAATGCTTTGTTTGTTGGTTATTTTCTTGAAGTAATGTCACATTTTAATCATGCTATACCTTAGTTGATTTGTTACAGTAGAGATGGCTGGTTCAAGCTCTCAATCTAACCCGTCGACCTCGGCAAATCAAGGGGGGTTCCTTCATATCCCGCCAAACACGGTAGACCCAGCTTGGGAGCACATCTGTCTTACTAAAAAGAACGGTACCCAATCACTGAAGTGCATGTTGTGCAACAAATATTGGAATGCAGGCATCTCTCGTATGAAGAAGCATCTGGCAGGCATAAAAGGTGACATCCAACCTTATAATGCAGCCACACCCAATAAAGAAGCAATTTCGAGACCAGCAAAACATACAAAATGGTTGTCGCACAGAGCATCGTTCAGTCGTGGCTACAAATCTGCACTACCAACAATTAATGAAAGTGAGAATGACAAGGAGTTGGTTGCCTCTGAGGAGGATTTCCTTTCTTCCGATGAGCCTAAGACCGAAGTGTCTGGTGGTGATGTTGTGCTTGACGATGATTCAAAGTAACTGATTCTCTCTTGGTTGTGGGTCATTTTGTGTACTTACATTTAAAACTTAGTTTTTTTTATCATCGTCTCGTCAGTGTGTTAAATTAGTCTAGTCTATGTGACAATGCATGCTTTTAATCTATTACCTAAACTCATTGCAGGTCATACTTTGGTGCAGAACTATAATAGTCTGTCGATCAACCATGTTATCTTTTGAGTTAGTAATGAAGTTATCATGTACAATTGGAGGGTGGTACAAGTTTCTTTGATAGCATTTACAATATAATGCGTTCAAATATCTCTGAAACTAGCGTTATCATTGAATATATACATATATTAGTGTGAACGCCAAATTGTCTGCATAATTCCGATTAATCGTCTGTATTCCGATTAATCACTTAGCGGTACCTTGTCCGTCCGAATACCGTATTCCGTTATTTACAACACTAGTTGCAGTGCTTCCACCTTAATTAAATCCAGGCCAATCCCACTCGACATATAACAAACACATTTGCCAAACTCTAGGAACACCCTGAAATTACCAAAGCTCCAAACAATGCACAGAGATTCCCTGGGCTGCACTTGTTGCCATCAAGATATTGACAGAGCTACCATACCCATAGACTATATTCAACATACCTCGAGTTTGAGCTGTAAGCTTCACCTCACCACACTTCTGTTGTTCTTCACTAACCACCCTCACACTGTTAAAGGAAAAGATAGAGCACATCGCCTTAGTAGAATTTTTAACAGGCCAAAATCCTTCTCCTGGAATCAACATTCTTCCAGGAACAGGTGGTGGCCATGAGGGCATCCGTTTCACTCCGCCTCGATAGCACTAGAATGACAGCCATGATGTTGGCCATAGTTCCACTCCACTGCCCACAATGTCCACTTGCGCAGGCGGTGGTGAAGAATCTAGACCCGCCATTATGAGTTAATAGAGTATTTTAGTGATTAATGATAAATCTATATGTGAGACTAACGCTTCTATTGATATACCTATTGTGTAGTCTTATTTGGATGAAAAGGTAAAAATCATGGAGGTATGCACTCGACATCATATTCTTATATCTTGTTGCATTTCTCGGATCCAAAATATAGGTTGAACTCCACTAAAAGTCTAACTTGAATGTATGCATATGTTTTTATTACACATTCGTATATGCACACATTTAGGGGGAGTTCACTCTATGTTTTGTGGATTCATTAGTATTGATCCATATTTATTTATCCACATATATTTGGGATCTCTAAGTTGAAACACATCCATTGAGCATATAAAACTTGTGTAGTTCATATATACTCATATGTCTTTATATTCAATTATTTGCAATTGTGATGGTTGTCATCAATTACCAAAGAGGGAAAGATTAGAGTATCTTGACCCACCATTGTGAGTTAATGGTATGTTGTAGTAATTAATGGCAATCACGTTTTGGGACTAACATTTTTCATGAGTTGGTGAAATAGGTTGAGTCCTATGATGATGAAGACTTTGGATGGCATCATGAGTTGATTGTCATCAAGTCAAGGCTTAAAAAGAGGATGCATCATATGTTGATGCATATCAAGATCTCAAAGAGAAAATGATCATGAGTTGATCATCAAGTCAAGAGAAGACACATCATGTGTTGATGGAGAGCAAGTGAGGAAAAGCATCATGTGTTGATGCATATCAAGATCTCAAAGAGGAGATGATCATGAGTTGATCATCAAGTTAAGAGAAGACAGATCATGTGTTGATGGAGGGCACGTGAAGAAGATCATCATACGTTGACGATATTCAAGTCAAGATTCGAGATGAAGGATGTCATCATATGTTAATGAGCATCAAGACAAGATCCCGAAGTGAAGAAGATCATCATGTGTTAATGATATTCAAGTCAACAACCCAGACTTGAAGTGAAGATGTGCATCATCAAGCTTCAAGAGGGTGTGCAAGGCAAAGGTATGACTAGCTAGGGCTAATAATGTGTTCCTAGTCTTTTACCGGTTTTGGTGTTTGGTTGGAAACCAGTTTGCTAGTATAGGTTGCCGTACTATTAAGAGAGGTCTTGACTAGTGGCTTGAGTTTGTCATGTGTTAATAGCTTGTTGTGCTTGCTCTAGCTCTCGTTAGCATGTTGCCAATATTTGCAAATGTGTTTTGCAAATAGTCGAGACTCATGTATAATCCTTGTAGCATGTGACTTTAGTTTGCGAATGTGTTTTGCAAATAGTTTAAGTCCATGTACTTATTCCTTGTGACATTGATTCTAAAAGTCGGCAAATGTGTTTTGCAACTTGTTGAGAATCTTACCTTTAACCCTTGTTTGCATCGCGTATCAATTAGCAAATATGTTTTGCAAATTGAGTTGAAGCGAAAGCCAACTATGCTTTTATCAGAAAAGTTGATAGTACCGATGTTCTCTTGGTGGTACTACCGCACAGTGGTATGACCGGAAAGTTGGTGCGGTACTACCGCAACCCGGTCAGACCGAACCTTAGTTGGCGGTACGTGTTTTGCAGAGAGACACCTTTTGAGCATGTTTTGCTCTCCTGGAAGGCGGTAGTACCGGGGTTCATTTGGCAGAACTTCCGCATTGCAGTACAACCGCATATTCTGAGTGGAACTACCGCACACCAGAAGTTCCAAAACTTAGTTGGCGGTACATGTTCTCCAGAGAGGGTTAGTGTTGGACCTCTAAGAGAAGCGGTAGTACCGCCCTATATGAATGGAACTACCGGAGAACGGAACTACCGCACCGCTTTCTCAATGGCTAGTTCAGAGGCTTTTATAGCTGTTACTATGCAGTTGGTGGAAGTGTGGTAGTACCGGCCGATGAACAACGGTACTACCGCTCGTGTTGTTTTTTTCAGAATCTTTCCTCCAACGGCTAGTTTTTGTATGTAGGCTATAAATACCCACCTTGGCCGGTTGTGGGTAAGGTTGCAAGTGCCATATTCATTCCCTTGGGCAAAGAGCAAGCCCTCTCCTCTCTTTTGTGCATGTGTTTCACTTAGTGAGCTTAGAGAGCAAACCCTAAGTGCATGTGTTGCATTAGGTAGTGGATCGTGTATCCACTTGAACTTAGACACTTGATTTGTTTAAGTGTGCATCTTCGACTTGTTACTCTTGATGTTTGCCAACATCTAGACAGCTTGGAGGAGTTGCGTTGGTGATCTTCTCAAAGAAGGTTGTGAGAAGACCCGGGTGGTTGTGAGTGGTTTGGTGCTCGCCATCTCCGGAGTGGAGGAAGAGCAATCCCGAGTGGATCGAGGTGTTGGTTCGTATTGGAGCCGGTCCAAGTGGTTGGACTTACCTCGAAGGTGTTGGCTTAATTCGTGGAGCTGGTCCAATTAGTTTGGGCTTACCTCAACGTGGATTAGGGGAGACCGGCAAGTCTCCGAACACCACAGTAAAACATCATCGTGTCTTCGTGGTTTACCTTCTTGTTCTTTACTATATTGCAATTTACATTCCTTGTATCAAATTGGTTATATGTCTTTGTATGATTGCTATCATTATCAATAGTCTTATATTGTTGGTGCACTTAGTCGAAACTAGTTGATTTAGGTTTTAATTGTGCAAAACCGAATTGTTGTTAGCTTCCGCATTAGAAATTGGTTTTTGCCAAAGAAGTTTTTAAAACCGCCTATTGAAGAATCTAGACCCACCATTATGCGTTAATGGAGTATTTTGGTGATTAATGACAAATCTATTTGTGAGACTAACACTTTCATTGATATACTTATTGCTTAGTCTAAGTTGGATAAAAAGGTGAAAATCAAATAGGTATGCATGCGACATCATATTCCTATATCATGTTGCATTCCTCGGATCCAGAATATAGGTTGAACTCCACTAATAGTGTAACTTTGAATATGTGCATATGATTCTCATTACACATTCGTGTATGCACACATCTAGGGAGAGTTCACTCTATGTTTAATGGTTTCATTAGTATCGATCAATATTCCTTTTATCCACAAATATTAAGGATCTTTACTTTGAAACAAATCATATGAGTATACAAAACTTATGTAGTTTATATATACTCATATTTATCTACATTTAATTACTTGCAATTATGATGGTTGTCATCAATTACCAAAAAGAGAAAGATTGGAGTATCTTATCCCACTATTATGAGTTAATGGTATGTTGTGGTAACTAATGACAATCATATTGTGGGACTAATGTTTTTCCATGAGTTGGATGAATAGGTTATGTCCCGTGATAAAAGAGACTTCGGATGGCATCATGAGTTGATCGTCATCAAGTCAAGGTTCAAGAAGAGGATGCATCATGTGTTGATGCATATCAAGATCTCGAAGAGGAGATGATCATGAGTT
The DNA here is from genome assembly GCA_036346405.1 of Phyllostachys edulis. Lineage (NCBI taxonomy): Eukaryota > Viridiplantae > Streptophyta > Magnoliopsida > Poales > Poaceae > Phyllostachys > Phyllostachys edulis. Next base: position 28,024,867 of record CM070551.1, read on the forward strand.
GATCATCAAGTCAAGAGAAGACCCATCATGTGTTGATAGAGGTCAAGTAAAGGATGCATCATGGGTTGATGCATGTCAAAGACGATGACCCGGACTTGAAGTAAAGATGTGCGTCATCAAGGTTCAAGTGTTTGTGCAAGGCAAAGGTATGACTAACTAGGGCTAAGGATTTGTTCCTAGTATTTTACCGGTCTTGGTGTTTGGATGGAAGACCGGATTGTAGTATAGGTTGCTGTACTATTAAGAGGGGTCTTGATTAGTAGCTTGAGTTAGTCATATGTTGATAGCTCATTGTGCTTGCTCTAGCTCTTGTTAGCATGCTACCGATATTTGCGAATGTGTTTTGCAAATAGTTGTGGCTTATGCATAATCCTTGTAGCATGTGACTTTAGTTTGCGAATGTGTTTTGCAAACGGGTTAAGTCCATGTACCTTAATTCATTGTGGCGTTGATTCTAAAAGTCGGCAAATGTGTTTTGCAACTTGTTGAAAATCTAGCATTTATCCCTTGTGTGCATCTTGCTTCAATTGGCAAATGTATTTTCAAAATTGAGTTGATGCAATGAACAAAAACTGTTTTCAGCTTTGATGGCAGCGGGCGGTCTGACCGCCCATATCAGCCGGTCTGACCGCCATAGATTGAGCGGTCTGACCGGTCCCCTGATACCGCAAGCTTTTGTGCGATAGTACCGCCCCATAAGAAACGGTACTACCGAAGAGCGGTAGTATCGAAGTTTTTGCGGTATGTTTATTCCAAGGAGGGTGTTTTTGTTGAATGCCCTTGGTTTCCTTCGAGCGGTCTGACCGCAGGCCTTTGGGCGATCTGACCGGTCTGAGCGGTCTGACCGGCCATTAGTTGGCGGTCAGACTGGCAGTGAGTCCAACGGCTAGTTTTATAGCCGTTGGTGCTGGGACGGTCTGACCGACCATTAGTTGGCGGTTAGACCGGTTTTTCCCTGATTCTCTGGAATCTTTCCCCCAACGGCTAGTTTTTGTGTGTGGGCTATAAATACCCACCTTGGCAGGTTGTGGGAGAGCTGCTGGTGCCATATTCATTTCTATTGAGCTAAGAGCAAGCCCTCTACACTCTTTTGTGCATGTGTTACACTTAGTGAGCTTTGAGAGGCAAACCCTAATTGCATGTGTTGCATTGGGTAGTGGATTGTATATCCACTTGAGCTTAGACACTTGATTAGTTCAAGTGAAAGTCTTCGACTTGTTACTCTTGGTGTTTGCTGACACCTAAACGGCGTGGAGGCGTCGTGGTCAGGTGATCTTCTCAAGAAGCTTGTGAGAAGGCTCGACGTTTGTAAGTGGCTTGGTGCTCGCCATCTCCGGAGTGGAGGAAGAGCAACCCCTAGTGGATCGAGGTGTTGGTTCTTGTTGGAACCGGTCCAAGTGATTGGACTTACCTCGGAGGTGTTTGGCTTAATTCGTGGAGCCGGTCCAATTGATTTTGGGCTTACCTCAACATGGATTAGGAGAGACAGGAAAGTCTCTGATCACCATGGTAAAACATCGTTGTGTCATCATGGTTTGCATTCTTGTACTTTACTATTGCAATTTACATTCCCTATATTAAATGCTTACTTGTATGTGTATGATTGCTATCTTTTATATAGTCTCATATTGTTGGTGCACTCAGTAAAGACTAGTTGATTTAGGCTTTAATTGTGCAAAACCGAATTGATTGATAATTCCGCATAAAACTCAGTTTTAGCCTAAGAAGTTTTTAAAACCATCTATTCACCCCCCCCTCTAGTCGGCCTCCTTGATCTTACACCTATTCACCCCCCTCTAGTCGGGCTCCTCGATCTTATAGGTGGCCACGGTTTCCTAAACTCCATAGCACCACACAAGTCACCCAAGCGTACGAGGAGACTTGTGTGACATGCTGCTCTATCTACCACGGTAATGTGTGCAGTGGAGGACTTGTCAAGGTAGGAAGTTAGTGAGGACGAGGTCGCTAGTGGAGAAGCCATAGGAGATGCCATCAGCGCCGAGCATTTTGTCGAACACCTTGCATGCACCCAATTGACAACTGAATAGCTTGGGGACGTGCTCGTCGCCTAAGTCGATAGAGTTGACAACGGCCCCGCTCGGTGTGGAGGTGGGGTTGCTCGAGTCAGCACCAGCTGGGATGGTGTCCTGTTGCACGACCACGACTAGCTGGGGGTTGGCGAGGGCGTCAATGATGATGATGCCACCGGCATCAAGCACCACGGTGAGTGGTGGTGCAGGGTCTAGATAAGACCCAGTAGGAGCAAAGACGGCTGACGCTTGTCCGTGGACAAGCCTCGGAGTCGATGTTGGTGTGCGGGGGCATTTCCTCAAGAAGTTGATGCTCGGTGCAGACTTGAGAGTCACCATGCCATGGGGTCGCGTCGATAGGAACGATGGGGTTGGCGCCGCCAATGTCGAGCATTGCAGCGGTCCATATTGGAGTTGGAGCAGCGGCGGGTGTTGTAAAATTAGTGATTTTAGTAAATATTTATAAATAATTCCAGCAACAATTATGAATATAAAAATATATTTCCAACAGCATTTAAACGACAGAAATAACATACAACTAAAGAGTTTAGCATGGAATCTTATCAAGTCAATTAAACAGGAGAATATGCTTAAAACATAAAACATATGAACAATTAAAATCAGCATAATGCTCAGATTTAATTGTTTATTTATTGCTCTCAGATGTCGGGCTGCTCAAAATGAAATCTTGGCCTCCTCGCCACTTTTCTCAAGAATTTTCACTAATTAGATATGAAAAAATAAATCAGACTTTGAGCTGAAATGAAAGCCTTACAAGAATTGAATTATCTCAGAGTCACAGGCAGCACTAAGCACTTTTGGCCAACAAAGAAAACAGTATACTAGAGTGCAGAACTGAAATCACAATTCATCACTTATCTTTCTTTCTTTCAGCCAACAGAGGAACAAGTATGTCACAGTGAAATTAAAATTAATACTAATCAGTTTCAGTTAAACGAGAGGCAACCAAACCACAAAAAAGTAATAGAGCTATGACAATAGAAATGAATCAACAACAGTATGCAATCAACAAGCTCAAGTCTGATTTAGCGTTGTCAATCCAATTTCACAAGTGATACTAATCCTCATCGAGCATTAATCCGAGCCCACAATTTCACTAAGAAATATCTCCCAGTGTTAGTTACAAACAAATCAATCACAGTTTGATATTTCTATTAGCACAGCGCATAGGCAAAGTGATATGAAAAATGGAAAACAACGATACTCACGATGCGGATGGCACTCAAAGCCACCGAGTAGTAAACTGGACAAGGCACGCGAATTGCGCTGTCTCAGAAAACCAATCGTCCCGCTGTGTCATGAATACCAGACGAGGTTGACGGAGATATAATATCAATCTTCGTAATTCGGGACACACTGTAAGAACGAGGAGGCCGACTAGAGGGGGGTGAATATGCATTTTAAAACTTCTTTGGCTAAAACCGATTTCTAATGCGGAAGCTAATACAAATACGGTTTTGCACAATTAAAGCCTAAAACAACTAGGTTCAACTAAGTGCACCAACAACAAGTCTAATGATAAATATAACAATCAAGCATAGACCTGTAAGCAATTCAATTCTAACAAAGATAATAGCACAAGGTAATGAATAACTAGGCAATCATACACAAGGAATAAGCAATTTAATTCTAGGAATATAAATTTCACAAAGTAAAACAAGCATTCATACACAATAAATGTAAATGCAATAGTGAGGCAAAAGAGATCACACCACAAAGACACGTTGATGTTTTACCGTGGTGTTCGGAGACTTGCCGGTCTCCCCTAATCCATGTTGAGGCAAGCCCAAACCAATTGGATTGGCTCCACGAATTGAGCACCCGCCTCCGAGGTAAGTCCAACCACTTGGACCGGTTTCAAACCAAACCAACACCTCGCTCCACTAAGGTTGCTCATTCCTCCACTCCGGAGATGACGAGCACCACACCACTCACAAATCGCTCGGGTCTTCTCACGAGCTTCTTTGAGAAGAACACCGACGCCACCACGCTGTCTAGGTGTCGGCAAACACCAAGAGTAACAAGTCTACAACTCTCACTTGAACTAATCAAGTGTCAAAACTCAATGGATACTAAATCCACCACCTAATGCAACACATGCACTAGGATTTGCCTCTCAAAGCTCAACAAGTGCAACACATGCACAAATGAGAGTAGAGGGCTTGCTCTTTGCTCAAGGAACTGTCTAGGGGTACCAGCAACTTTCCCACACACGGCCCAGGTGGGTATTTATAGTCCACACACAAAAACTAGCCGTTGTGGAAAAGTCTGCTGAAAAATCAGCACATGCGGTACGATCGCACTTCCTCCAACGGTTATAAAACTAACCGTTAGGCACCGGTGCGGTACGACCGCCAACAAACATGCGGTACTACCGCTTGGTCCGGTCGTACCGCTCAAGGAGTGAGGTACTACCGATTCTCAAGAGAGTCGCCGAACCAAAATACACCGGTACTGTTTTATTTGAACCGCCAACTGGAAATCGGAACAACCGATGTGTGGTCATACCGCACCAAAATCTGGTTGAACCGCAGTGCGGTTGTACCGCCCATAACACGTCGGTACAACCGATTTTCCTGAGAAAAACAACAGTTTGCATCCAAAACAAATTCAATTGCAAAACATATTTGACAATTGACAAGTGATACAAACAATGGTTCAAAGGTAAGATTCTCAACAAGTTGCAAAACACATTTGCCAACTTTTAGAATCACACCACAAATTGCACTCCACTTCAACTCAGTTTGCAAAACACATTTGCCACCAAATTGACGCGTGATGCAAACAAGGATTCACGTGAGATTCTCAATAAGTTGCAAAACACATTTGCCAACTTATAGAATCACACTACAAGGAATAAGGTACATGAACTTACACCATTTGCAAAACACATTCGCAAACCAAAGCCACATGCTACAAGGATTATCCACGAGCCACAACTATTTGCAAAACACATTCGCAAATATTGGCAACATGTTAAGGTGAGCTAGAGCAAACACAATGAGCTATCAACACATGACTAATTCAAGCTACTAGTTAAGACCCCTCTTAATAGTACGGCAACCTATACTAGCAATCCGGTCTCCCAACCAAACACCGAGACCGGTAAAAGACTAGAAACACATCCTTTGCCCTAGCTAGTCATACCTTTGCCTTGCGCAACCACTTGAAGCTTGATGACGCACATCTTCACTTCAAGTCCGGGTCCTTGACTTGAATACTCATCAACACATGATGAGTTCTTCACTTGACCTTCATCAACACATGATGAAGCTTTGCTTCGGGATCTTAACTTGATGCTCATCAACACATGATGACATCCTTCACTTGATCTCCATCAACACATAATGAGCCTTCTCTTTGACTTGATGATCAACTCATGATCATCTCCTCTTCTAGAACTTGACATGCATCAACACATGATGCATCCTTTACTTCAAGCTCTTGATCTTCAATATCATTAACACATGATGATTTCCTCTTCTTCAAGAATTTTGACTTGATGATCAACTCATGATCATCTCCTTTTCTTGAACATCATCGACACACGATGATTTCCTTCACTTGACTTCCATCAACACATGATGAAACTCTTCTTGACTTGATGACAATCCTCACATGATGTCATCCCAAGTCTTCATTATCATGGAACATATCCTGCTTATCCAACTCATGGAAAAAGCTAGTTCCACAATATGATTATCATTAATTACCACATCATACCATTAACCCATAATGGTGGGACAAGATATCACAATCTTTCCCTCTTTGGTAATTGATGATAATCACTTTAATAACAAAAAAAATTGAATGTAGATTGGTATAAGTATATAAGCACTACACAAGTTGTATATACTCATATGAATATATATAACTACACAAGTTATATATAATCAAAGGATATATGAGCACACATGTCTCATATACACACATGAATATATTAACTTCACAAGTTATATATATTCAAGGATATGTTTCAAAGTAAAGATCCCAAATATAAGTGGACAAAGGAATATGGATCAATACTAATGAAACCTCAAAATATAGAATAAACTCACCCTACATGTGTGCATACATGAATGTGTAATGGAAACATATGCACATATTCAAGATAACCTTTTGGTGGAGTTCAACCTATATTTTAGATCCGAGGAATGCAACAATATATAAGAACTATGAAGTCAAATGCATACCTCTTTTGTTCTTTATATCCAAACGAGACTAATCATGGGATAAGGCAAATAGAAGCGTTAGTCTCACAAATAGATTTATCATTATGAATGCATACCTGTTTGGATTTTCCTTTTGTTTATCCAACGAATTGGATTTGTCATTAATCACATGCATGCCTTCATGGTTTTCACCTTTATATCCAAATAAGACTGTTTGGATTTTCCTTTTGTTTATTCAACGAATTGGATTTGTCATTAATCACATGCATACCTTCATGGTTTTCACCTTTATCCAAATAAGACTACACAATATGTATATCAATAAAAGTGTTAGTCTCACAATTAGATTTATCATTAATCACCAAAACTCCATTAACACATAATGGTAGGTCTAGATCCTTCACACACCGAAAGACGAAGCCAAGGTATAGGAGATGCCACACAAGAACAACATAAGTACACCGGCCAGAAGCACCTGAGAAAACCATGCACCAGAAAAACCAAAGTCTTTCTTCCTCACCGAAGTCAAGCCAGAGCCAACCGGATCAAACCTCTAAGATGTGCAAGCACCAATTTCCCGAACAGTAGACCCATGAGGAGAGGGCACAAGGGGAAAACCAGCGGGATGCGCACAGAGGATGGTCCAGATCTAACCACTGACGGTGTCGGTTCAACCACGGCGGCTCGAGAGTTCCAAGACCCCAAAACCAAAGACCAAAACAGAGATGAAGAAGAACTATCAAAAGGGGAGAATCATTGGATTTCGAGTGCCAAAAAGAAGAGAAGGGGGCGACCTTTTGAAGAGGAGAACCGGTGCGCTCGATGCAAGATGGCGACAAGCAGGCGCTCGGAGAGCCCAGCCTCCTCCGCCACGCCGCCGCAAGAGCCTCGGTGAATCTTGCCTGAGAGAGAGAGATGGGGTTGGAGACAAAGTCTCCAACCTTATCTCTTCATCTCTCCAACCGACGGGTGGGCCCCATTACCAAATAGCCCTCAAAATATCCAACAGGATGTTGACTCGCCGGTGTCACGGTTGAGACACACCGTCGAACACCTGGTGGGTGTCGAGGTGTCAAACTTAGTGGTGGAGATCGGCATTGGTGAGGAGACAGACGAATGCTCCACAGGCACCGGGACGACCATTGATGCGCCTGTCGTCAGCTGGGACAAGGCCGCGACGCTTTTGTCTCCAGCGTTGGTGTTGAGACCCGACGTCGAAAGCCTGGTGTGCGTCTCGGTGGTGATGTTGTCATATGCGTTTGGAGCAACAGCGATCATGACGGGTACCTCGTTGATGGCGGAAAAGGTGGTGGTCGAGCCTGTGGTGCCAACCAGCAAAGTGGTGAACGCAGCTAGGGATGAAACCGCCTTGTCCAGGGTCCTCCCCAACTCATCCAGCGTGCTCTCATGTCTAGGGCATTCGTCAACTTGACTAATAGCTCCTTGCACCGCTCCTCCTCAGCGACGCCCATGGCCATCTCAGTGCGGGGAACCATAGGATCGAGAGCTCTGATACCATATTGTAATGTTCCAACATCCATATACAAGTAATACAAAGGAAGTGAAGCAATTGGAGATCGGAATTAGAGAACTCAAGACTAGGAAGGGGAAGAATCAGAGTTCAGACTGGGAGGAAGAACAAGCATAGGTAGGAAACAAGAAGACCAGAAGGGGGAAGAGGCCAATGCCTTCATTGAGTTCTTGTTTGATGCCTTTTTTCAGCTGATGAGAAGTCTCAATGTTAGATGTCTTCTTTCCAGCTGATGGGATGTTTATATAATGCACATCATTGCCTTGTGCTTCAAGGACCCATTTGGCCCATATGCTCAACCAGCCCATTGGTCCAACAGCCCACATACAGCCTGTCGAAGAGAACGAGCCCATGACAAACACTTCCACGGACAGTAAAGATTTCCTAATTGATCACAATGACAACATACGTATGAGCAGCTCGATCCAAGATCGGCTAACATCGAACAGACATATCATACCAAGTAGTACCGACAAAGGTATATATTATTAACAATGTATGAATGAGGCTGAGCCTTCGTCGGAAAATCACTCCACTCCAGTAGGGTGTGTTATTTCACGGCACACGACACTACATGAGCAATAAGTAAAGTACAGCATCTATTCTGTGCCTAATTCTCAAATTCAGAAAACCTGGAGATCACAAGGATTCTATACAATGATTTCTTCAATGGGAGGACATTGAAAAATAGCACCCAAGCACAGTACTACGAAAACTGATAGCACGATTGTACAGTTAGCAATGACTTGATGGCCGACGTGAGATGTGTGGGACAGCTTCACCGCCTGAAGTGCTGCAAACAGAGATTTTTCAATCAGATATTAGCAAATATGGTAACACCATTACGATGATATTACACATTGTAACACACTAAGCAAAACTTCTGGTGTAACTCTTACATCATCATGGCCACGAGCATCCCTCCATTGCTCTGATAGCTCCTCCCTCACTTCTTTAGCTGAAAGGCAGAAAAATAATCAGTTTACTAGTACAAATAAGGTATTGCAATCACAACCATAGTAATTAAGAAGGTAACACCCAAATGACAAAACACAAAGTTGAAGTGAAACTGGCACTGCAACACAACAATGTATCATTCCAACAGAAAACATGTCGTGATGTACTCCATTTTCATATCATACAAACACAAAGATGTACTCCGGGACATGATGAAATACATAATGGAGAAAGGGGTGCCAATTTATCCCAATAAATTACTATTAAGGGCATAGTTAATGAACAACAGAATGACTTTGCGCATAGATGTTAAGTGCTACAAAGGCTGCGGATGCTACCTTTGGAAGAGAGATTCTCAAGAGTCCTGTTGGTCTTCACGGCAAACCTCTGAAAGGCACGACTGCAAAATAACAGATGGCTCACTATGAGAAATTAACAGCACTGAAACAAAGAATACAACAAAATCCACCAAAAGTTGAAACCCAGAAAAATGTGGTATCAAGACAATAACAAGTATATCATTTCATGAGAAACTGGTAGAACCATTACAGGTCTGTAAGGACTCATCACCATTGCCACGAACAAATAATTTCAAATCTAACCATCAGTTACAACGTCCAAACGGCACACCGAACCAATAACCAAAGCATTAAAATCCAAATAATTCTACAACTCAGTCCCTTAGATGTTCTTTGAATCAAGCAATCATATCCGCAAGAATCATTACAGGTCTGTATGGACTCATCACCGTTGCCATGAAATAACACATCGCTACACATCAAACCATAACACACAAACAGCACACCTATCCAATTAGCCCAAAACACTGTAATTCAAGGATCTGTCTATATCTCAGTAAAAAAATGACTAATTTAATCCACAAAATCGGTCTTTTTTGGACCATTGGAGTAGATCCAGATCTAGATCCAACGGTCCATACCCCCCACCTCACGTTCTATGCAAATCCAACCTCCTCCTGACTCCCCCGCCGCCCCGCCGGCGAACCTCTCTCCCCTCCCGCTGTCGTCCCCCCGCCGCTCAGCTCCATCACCCCACCCCACCCTTCTTCCCCGTCTCCGGTGGTTAGCCGCCGGATCCGTCACCGCCTCCTAATATTCTCTTGATCTTGTCTTCTCCGCCAACCTCCACCGCCTGCCGCCCTCCCCCAAGCCCCCGGTCGCCGGAGCCACCACTGCCTTGCCACCGGTCCTCCGCCGCTGCGGCCTCCCCCTAAGTTCGGGGGTTCCGATGAACCCGAACCCTAACAGGTGAACCCCCAAACCCTAACTCGCCGCCGCCGCCGCCAGAGAAGATAACCTCGCCAGCCGGAGCTCGAATCTTCAAGCAAAAAACACACTACAGTTTTTTAGCAATTCCGTTCAAATAAACCTACAGCTCAGTCCCTTAGATGTTCTTTGAATCAAGCGATCATACCCGCAAGAATCATTACAGGTCTTTTAGAGCTCATCAGTCAATGGACACAAATCGAAAAAAATTCTCTACGCAAAACAAAGATTAAGCATGCAAGAACAATTTTTAAAAGTATCATCATGTATGTAAGAGCCGTGCTGCGCCCTGCTTCACGGGAAATCTCCGAGGGCGCAAGAAAAAGGGCAAGCCCACGATACAACAAGATGATGTGGCTTCAAGGGAACGAGTCCGCTGGGAACCGACCAGGAGGCTGATCCTCCCAAGGACCAGATGACGAAGCGTAACAATCGCATCAAATCAAATCAAGAACGAACTCGCGCGGCAAGTGAATGGATAGATCTGAAGAGAGGGGAAGGGAGGAAGGGAGACAGAGGGGGGTATACTTGTTGGCGAGGCCCTCGACGAGGAACTCGTTGACGACGTAGCTGAAAACCCTCCCGAAGAGGTTGCCGCCGGCCATGTTGGAGGCGGAGGAGAGGAAGCTTCCAGAGAGAGGTCAGGGTAGGGTAGGTTTTTTTAGGCCATGGCCATGGCGGCGCGCTGTAACTTGATGCTCGGTTGGGCCGAGAGGACTAGGAGTTACGTGGACTTCGTAAATGGGCCTTTCACCCATGTGCCTTAGGATGGCTTGTTTTCGATCATTCCATTTACTAATTTCAAAATCGGTTCATATACTAGTTCTTAAAAAAAGTTTCATATACTTCCTAGATATATTAATCAATTTGAACGAACTGAACCGACTGCCGTCTCAAAAAAAAGAGAGAGAATAGAACCAACTACTTATAAAAAATAATACCTGAGAAGTACTAAATTAAATTTTAAGTTATCTCTAGCGCCGAAGGCAGTGGAAGGCACAGGAGGACGAGACAGAGGGCCATCGGAAACGAGCCTCGCAGACACTAGCGAGGCAGCATGGGAGCGGGGAGGTGGCTAGGGTTCATGCATGCGTGAGGGGCGGGGGAGTTTTATGGACTTAATGTGAGCATCTACAATTGTTTGTTTCTTAGCTAGTTTCTAAGAGGAGAGAGAGGATACTCAATCTAATAAAAAGAAATAAGCTTTCTAATGAATTATTTCGTGAGCTTGTATCTAAGACTTTAATTGCTACAAGTGTGCATAATTCTTGATGATCAACAATGAAGTACAACTTTAATTGCTACGAGTTTTTAGGTAATAAGCAAGTCTCCAACAGAGTATTTTGTTGTTTTTTGTGTCTTGGTATCAACAACTTGTTTGTTTCTTTATCTAGTAAAGGTATGTACAATGGTACAGACAGCAGCTGTCTATAGCAACTCTCTATGTCACCTGTAGACAGCACTAAAGACAACTCATACAATGGTACAGACAGCTGCTATCTTTTTAGTTGTCTTCATAGAACACACAATCATTTAATGCTTTTCTTGTTTCTCGTGATACAGTCAACTACAGGATTGTAGACAGTATCTTTCTCTCTCTTTATTCTCTTTTATCCACGTCAGCAAAAATCCTACGTGGCAGCGACTATAGACGGCTGACATAAACCCACTGTACATGCTCTAACAAACTCACCTTCTCTTCTTATAATCTTTTCTTCACATTATCTAAATGCTAATGTGTTTATCCCTTAATAACAAGTAACATGGATTATTGTAGATGCTCTCCCTTTCACCGTATTCTCCTTGGGAGGCTAAAACCTGGAGTGGCCTATGTGGCACCATAAGTACCATGTGACCCCTGACTTCACGAGTGTCACTGGTCAGTAAAAATCACACATTTCGATCTCTACCTTGCATTGCATGCATGCATGATGCACGGCGATCTACCTCGGAAAAAGTCCACCGGAAGCCCCGGGGTGCAGCGCGGAGATGAGCTCTGATCTCCTTCAAATCAGTAACCGCATCTAACTCTCCCTTCCCTACTGCCAAGAACCAGTAAAAGCAGTTGCATTTCTTCCTCTAACTGATCACTCGGCAGTCGACACTCATCAGTAATCACTACTCGATCCACGACTCACACCTCTCTTCTCAGTTTCTCACCACCACGTAAATACGTAACTATAATCTGAAGAAAGCTGCGCAGCGACGGCACTGACGCACTGCCACACTGATCAGTGATCGCTGATCACTAGTACCTAACAATGGCCGGGTGGAGGAAGGCGTGGCTGTCAGTGCTGGACCGGGGCGGCGGCGGCGGCGGGGGCAGCGGCGGTTCCCTCCTCGGCCTCCTCTCCCCGTCCTCCTCTTCTTCCTCCCTCACCAACTACAAGCGAGGCGGCGCCGGCGGTAAGTACTACAACGGCGGCCACTTAAGCAGCAAGGCGGTGCTGATCTGCTTCTCCGTCGCTCTGGTGCTCGCCTTCTTCTACGTCTCCGTCACCAGCGGCCACACCGCCGACGGCTCCTTCGCCTCCCCGACGGCGTCGTCTTCATCCGGCGCCCTACTGTCGTGGCTCTCGTCAAACTCGTCGACGCCGGCGTTGCCAAGGAAGTCTCTTCCGCCCCACCCTCCCATTGCTCCTACAGTGAGTAGCACCGGCACGGCTCAGCAGAGCAATGCCCGCAACGCGACCATGCGGCCGCGTCGAGTGCAGAGCAATGCGGAGGACTCCGGACAGCCGGCACCGGTGCCGGAGCAAACGGCCAAAGCGCAGGGTTCTCCCCAGAACGCCGGAAACACCACCGTCGGTTCCGACGGGGAGCCCGTCAGCAACGGCACGACGGCACAAGAACTGCAAGAGGAAACTGTAATGCCCATGCCGCGGTGGCGGAGAGCTGACGGCGCGAATTCCTCCCACAACGCCATCCTCGGCGCTCCCGGTGAGCCGATGGACTCTGATGGCGCCACCGGCAATTCTACCGACATGGGGAGTTCGAACCAAGAAGATAGAAACAGGAACGCCACCATTGACAATGTACTACTCAACTCGGCACAGCAAGTTGCAACTATATCATCAACACCGGAGCGAAAGGAGGACAAGCACAGGCACAGGAGAGCGGCCATCAGGTACAAGCAGCCGATCAGGCGGCGAAAAGAGATCTTCCGCCCGGCGCAGGAAGGAGCTGCCGAGCACAGCAACGGCGGCACGGCCGGCGTGAACACCAGCATGGCCGTCGGGCCTGGCAACAACCGCATCGTCTGGACGTCGGGCGTGCAAAACCAGGTTTCTTTCGCCAAGTGCGATGTGTTCAATGGGGGTTGGGTGAGGGACGAGAGCTACCCGTTCTACCCGCCGGGGTCGTGCTCTCACATAGACGACGACTTCAACTGCCACAAGAACGGCCGGCCGGACAGCGGCTTCCTCAAGTGGAGGTGGCAACCGCACGGCTGCGACATTCCCAGGTGCGTTTCTGAACTTCGCTTACGTAATGAGTTTCTGATCATTGAAATTTGCAAATGTTCAATAAACGGACAGCCTTACACTCTGATCAAAACTTCTCTTATTTCGCCAGGCTGAGTGCGATTGATTTTCTGGAGAGGCTGAGAGACCAGAGGATCATATTTGTCGGCGATTCGCTGAACCGCAACATGTGGGAGTCTCTGGTCTGCATTCTTCGCCAGGGTGTTAGGAACAAGAAGAGTATATATGAAGCGTCCGGGAGGAACCAGTTCAAAACCAGAGGATACTACTCCTTCAAATTCAGGGTATGGGCCGCCTCACTGAATAACAGCTCTGAATTTTGTCTTCCGTTCAAAAAACAAAACTCTGAATTTTGTCGATTTTGTAACTCAATGTTACTTCGTTGCAGGACTACAATTGCTCTGTTGATTTCATAAGATCAATATTTCTGGTCAAGGAGCTGATCAGTGAGAGCAAAAGCGGTGCTGTGGACAGAAAGCTGAGATTGGATGAGCTAGACGGAGCAACTCCGGCGTACCGGACTGCTGACATCGTCGTCTTCAACACCGGCCACTGGTGGACTCACTCAAAAACATCAAGAGGGTATATCACATTTCCCCCTGAAATTATATATGAAAATTGATACCAATTGGTGAAGTATTTTTGTCCACAGGCTGAACTATTATCAAGAAGGCAACCATGTGTACCCCAGCCTTGAGGTGACGGATGCATTCAAGAAAGCTCTAACCACATGGGCTAGATGGGTTGACAAGAACATTGACTCAAGAAGAACTCAGGTTGTATTCAGAGGATATTCCCTAGCACATTTCAGGTAAGAGATTGCCGCTACGCTGTAAGATCATTGGCATATCTTCTTCTTCATCTCATGATCCATTTCGCCGCAGGGGAGGGCAGTGGAACTCAGGAGGGAAATGCCACAGGGAGACCGAGCCAATCTTTAACCAGACATACCTTACCGCGTACCCTGAGAAAATGAGGATCCTGGAGCAGGTTCTGAGGCAGATGAAGACCCCTGTGATATACCTCAACATCAGCACGCTCACCGATTACCGGAAAGACGGTCACCCGTCGGTGTACCGGGTGTGGTACAACACAGAGGAGGAACGGATGGCGGCGGTGACAAAGCAGGACTGCAGCCACTGGTGCTTGCCGGGTGTGCCGGATACGTGGAATGAACTGTTGTATGCTTCGCTGCTCCAAGCAGGCATAGGTTCCTGGAGATTATGATATGATGGTTACAGAAATTGGGCTTCGTCTTCTCACATTCCAAGGAACAGACAAAAACTAGAAGTAATTCGTGAAGTTTTGATCTGTAATCAGAGGTGGATATTATCGCAGGAAATCCTTCAGTGATTTAGACTCAGTTAGCAGCTAATAATCACCATAAGACAGCAAAATTTTAGATTTTTTTCCCGGTAGTTCATGTACATATGAGATCTCAATAACTGATGTAACACGTGAAAATGGATAATGGAAGTTGAGAATTCATAGCACAGGATAATCCTCACGTATTTATATTATATGGTAACCTCCTGTATCTACGCATGGATTTGATTAGTAGCTCATAAAGTTTTCAAATCATTCTACTGGAGCAGCTGATTCAAAACAAATGAAGATCATCGCTATTTCAGACAAAACTAAGAAAAAGTTTACAGAATGATATTATCATTTCAAAAAATTGAGAAGTTTAATGCGTCAAATAAGTATTTGTTATACCTTCCCTAACTCGTAGCGTAGCGTCTAACACATGCTCCAAGATCACAGTACTTCACTAGCCGCTTTTACAATTTGTACACTGCAAGAAAATTCTTAGGCGAAGTCTAAGGTTCCAACCTTCAGGAGTCGGTAAAATACAGGCATGAGTCATGATAGGTATGTTCTTCTGTTCCGGACACTGCTGCAAAGTAGTACTTGGTTGCGCCACAAGCCCACAACTCATCTTCTCTCAGTAAATCATTCAGGACTTGTACAGAAGATATGCTGAACTCTCCCAGACAGCCAAAAGGGAAGACCTCTTATTACTTCTCTCTTCTCTTTTCAGTTTAAAACTAATTGACATCTTTCAGACAATTGTTTTTTATATCACAAAAAAAACTAGAAATTTCTGCCTCGGTGGAAACATACGGCTTAGTTACCAACAACAATAACGTGTAGAAACCAATTGGAATGGCTTCATCAAAATAATACACAATATAAAACATTTTTTATGGCAGCACTGATAGCTATAGGATTAACATGTTTGCAATAGAACAAGACAGAATTCAAATGATATGTGGCTTATTTTCCACTCCCATAATAAACAAATTTGTTTGAAAGTAACAGTACAACCAGCTGCTAACCGGTAAAAGGATATCGAAGACAATCGAATGAGACAACATAAAGCATTTTTGCTAGATAAACTTCAGCCATTTATAGTAGCGTGTTTCCATAGTACACAACATTGACTCAGCAATGAAGGGTTCATGGATTCATCACACACAGAGATTTCTGATTATTTGGCTTCCACCTGATACAACTGGAAGAGGGGGAAGGAAAAAAAAGAGGGTGGACTCCTGCTGGAGTTCACCATTGCCGTTTTGTGACTTGCCGATTTGTGCGTACCTCAGCCGACCACCTGGGAGGCCAGGAAAGGCACCACAAAACTTAAGCGCTTCTTGAGGAGGAGCTCAGCTATTGTACTCCATCCTCATTCCGCATCTGCTCTCAAGAGCCATGTAGATGCTCAAGCCATGCATCTTCCATATTCCGTAGGGGCTGTGAACATGAGGGGGGAAGGGCTGCTTTATATCTTGTTGAGGCTGCTGATGTCTGCAGGTACTTGTCCAGGCAAATCTATCGCAAGAACCGAAAATCTGCATGGTGGCATTTTAAATTGGCCAGCGTAGCATGCTTTAGTGGAGAAAGGACAATGAAAGTAAACTAAAGTTTACTGTGTTAAGTGCACATTTGCTGGAATTCACACCAATGCTGTTCTTGCCTCACCGGACGTCAATTCCAACTATATTCCTTCTCTAGAGAAATTCCCATTCCACTTCCAAGCCCAGCGTTATCCAAAGTATTTTACTCAAGAGAACAATGCTAAACATGTATTGTATAATAAGCAGGAGGAGAGACATGAGCGGGGAGCCTCTCCCGAATGATAGGTGGTTGCTCGCGTTAGGAGCGGCAACCCATTTTTTAATCTTTTTTTGTAACCTTATATGACACGATTTTCTCTCTTTAATGCAATAGCGGCACTCTCGCCGTTTCCTCTAAAAAAATAATAAGCAGGACATTTGCAAAAGCTACTGCAGAAGCTGAGATCTACATCTAGTTCCTAGGGCATTTATACACGTAAACTTCGTGAGTGTCTCTTTCACAACATACAAATTTTACTTCGTTATCTCTGCCATTTGTTATTTGATTTCCACTCATTGTTTCATTGACATTTTCCCTTTTAGTTTATCTATTAGCACCTCTTAACCAATTGTCAGTTATGTGTCTCATAATAAAGAAATGTCAGTTCTGTATGTATAAATATAATAAATTCCTCACCAACTTGGTGCTTAAACCTAACTAAGTGATCTTTATCAACAAAATGAAGTTCAGCAACTGATAATGTTGGACTGAATCTACTAATGAACAAGAGAGGGAAAAAAATGAGGCAGACTTTACAAAAAGCTGAAGCAGCACTCTCCACCTTTAGAGCTACGCCTTTTAGAATGTGGAGCTAGAGCAATGTGGCCTTCCTGTTCAGCCACTAGCTCATGCTTATCCAAAGCGTTGCATTTCCTAATCCTGGAGTGTAAAGTAGAAAGCCCCTCCATCTACTTAAATCATCTCCCATTCCGATGCTCTTAAAATTGATAAGATCACAAGATATCAGTTTCAAGTAAGATTAGCATTAAGCCCCAACTGAACCATCCTTAAATATACAGAAATAACTACAAAAAAATCAACTATGTATAGTTAGTGGATGAGTGTTTTCCACTAGACAGGAAATCACTACCACCAATCGTGGAGTTCCACTGTTCCACTAAAGTGGGATTTAATCGTTGGGCGCAATCAAGTGGACCACTCCAACGGATTTTCAAGCACCCATTAGGAATTACTTTTGATTTATTAAAATTCCGTTAAAAGTAAAAATATTTATGTGGTATCTCAAAAGAGGGATTGTGTTAACTAAAGACAACTTGCTTAAAAGGAATTGGAGAGGAAGCTCAAAGTGTTGTTTATGTATTAAAAAGGAAACAATTCAACATCTTTTATTTGAGTGTCCCTTTGCACGTCTTGCTTGGTGGGTTGTGCAATGTACATTTAATTTAGTTCCTCCAGTGAGCATGGCTAATATGTTTGGGAATTGGTTAAATGGGATTCCATAAGTATTAAAATCACAACTCCTGGTGTGAGTTAGTGCATTATGTTAGTCTATTTGGTTAGTCGAAATGATGTTGTTTTTGACAACAAGAATATAACTAATCCTTTGCAGGTTATCTTATTGAGTGGATATTGGCTGAATGCCTGGGCAAACCTGCAGAAACCAGTTCAGAAGGAATCCATGTTGGAGGGAAGCCAAAAGTTAGAGTTTGTGACGAAGTAACTCATCAATTTTCATGGGTGGAGGCTTAGTCATAGGATTCGCAATCAATGAATTGAAGTTTTAATTGTCTTCTGGTTGTAAGGCTTCATGCCGTTTTTGGATGTTGGGATTTGTGTTACTCTAGTTTCTTAATAAATTAAGCTATGTGCATCTTTGATGTAGACAACAGAGGAAATTTTTCTCTTCTATTATCTGAAAAGCGGACCACTCCAACGGAATTTCTGGACCTTGGTTCTTTTAATAGATGGCTGAGGCATGAAGATAATGAGTACCCTCTCAGAAATGGACCCAATCAGTAACATCGTAGACAGGAACCAAGGCTCAAGGTTCCCAACCATAGTGATTGGTTGGTTACCATTGGTAATTGAAGATGTCATACCTGGTTGATTTTATGAAAGCCAGACGATTCAGGCAATAGGTACTAGAATTCTGTTTTTAACCCAAGTTACTTTAGTTAATGAACACTTCTACATTCTAACCAAATACCAATCCTTACTGAGTTATGTATGTTATGAATAGTAACTTATATTACTAGCGGGCTAAAAGGCCAGTATATATATACAAAGTACAGGAGGTGAATATGCAAATAACCCCTCATAACAATGAGGAATAACACACTATACATATATCTCTAACACCCCCTCAAACTCATGGTAGATCAACAACACTGAGTTTAGAGAGGTAGAAACTGTGCTGTGCTTGAGTCTAGGCCTTCGTGAAGAAATCCGCTATCTGAAGCTCTGAAGGCACATACTGAAGAGCAATCACCTGATCATGCACACAAGACCTCATAAAGGAAGCATCAACACCAATATGTTTGGTGAGCTCATACTTCACAGGGTCACGGGCAATACTGATAGCACCTGTACTGTCTGACAAGAGAGGAGTCGATGTAGTGACAGAAACACCAAAATCCTCAAGTAACCACCGTAGCCAAGTAATCTCTACTGTCAAGAGAGCCATAGCTCGCAACTCAGCCTCTACACTCGAACGGGACACTGCAGTCTGTTTCTTCATCTTCCAGGCAATGATAGAACCACCAACAAAAACACGATGGCAGAGATAGACCGCGATCGGAGGATCGCCGCCCAAGTAGCATCCGAATAAGCTGAAGTCATAACAGTGGAGTGTGGAAAGAAGAGATGGCGAGAGATAGTCCCACGAAGGTATTGTGAAACTCAAAGAAGGTGGCTGTAGTGGACCTGAGTAGGAGCAGAGACGAATTGACTCAGAATGTGGACTGGATAAGTGATATCCGGACGAGTAACAGTAAGGTAGATAAGACTCCCAACAAGATGATGATAGCGAGTCGGATCAAAAAGAGGCTCGCCATCAGAGGGCCGGAGGTGAACATTGGGCTCGGGAGTCTCAACAGTACGCTGATCAGTAAGAGAGGCGCGATCAAGAAGACCCTGAATATACTTCTTGTCGGTGTTTTAGAACCGAACTTACGTAAAGATTGTTTGATTCGGGGGGTCTCCTAGAATGGAATCACTCAGAGAGATTGACACGGGGATTTTTATACAGGTTCAGGCCTTCTCCGGAGAGAATAACAACCCTACTCCTGTGTGTGTATGGTATTGAGTGTATTCTGAACAATCAGGGGAAAAACTAAGACTATTACAGATAGTACTGGTATTCCTGATGGCCCGATTCATCCCCCTTTCCTTCTCTGATTGCCGTCTTTATATAGTACGTGAAGGAGCGGCAGTTTCTCCAGGTGAAGCGGCGCCTCATCACATCCTGTAACGGACACACGTTGGTAGTAATCACCGGCGTATTAACTCCTCCACGTCGCCTAACAGCAATATACCAGAGATAATGGAGCATTACGTGCTATTACTTTGCAGAGTAACAAATATGATGATGATTTGAATCCCTTAATCAATTGGGCCCACTTGTCTGTAGGTTTAATTGATCATAAGGTGGTCGTAGCTAACCTAGTCGTAGAAGAACTTACGACCATGAGGTAGTCGTAGCAAGACTTACGACTATTGGGGTAGTCGTAGCATAACTTACGACTATGGGGGTGGTCGTAGAAGAACTTACGACCACCCAGTAGGCTCTTCCCTTATAACATTAAGGGGTATACTCAGGGACCATATAACGTCATATTTATCTATAATAAGAATTATAGATAAAAGATAAAATGAGGATTATTATATCCTCGTCACTTCTCTTGGGACATAAAGAAACCATCTGGAGTGGAAGTAACCTCAATCCCAATGAAGTAACGAAGAGGACCAAGATCTGACATAAGGAACTGCTCACTAAGATGAGCCTTGACAAAGGCAATGTACTCAGAATCACCTCCGGTAATGATCATATCATCAACATACAGAAGAAGAAGAGTCCGACCACGAGACGAAGTGTGGACAAAGAGCGCAGGATCATGATCACTAGCTGAAAAGGCAGCAACAGTGTCCACAGAGGAGAAATGTTCAAACCAAGCACGAGGGGCTTGCTTAAGGCCATAGAGAGAGCGACGAAAGCGACAGACCATGCCCTCAGGAATAGAATACCCAGGTGGCGGATGCATGTAGACCTCCTCACGCAACTCACCATTAAGAAAGACATTCTTGACATCAAGCTGAGAAACAGACCAGTGGCGAACAAACGCCACCGAAAGAAGAGTGCGGATAGTGGTCATGTGGGCCACAGGAACAAAAGTCTCGTCATAGTCACGACCATGCTCTTGCTGGAAGCCACGAGCAACAAGACGCGCCTTATAGCGCTCAAGAGAGCCATCAGAGCGAGTTTTAATCTTATAGTCTCACTTACACGTGATGGGACAAGAGTGAGATGGAAAAGGAACAAGATCCCAAGTACCAGAACGCTCGAGGGCAGCAATCTCCTCGACCGTGGCATGCTGCCACTCAGGGTGAGTAACAGCATCCTGGTAGGAGACAGGCTCATGAGTAGCTGCACCAGCAAAACCAAAACGGGCAGGGGGGCCGAATCGACTAGCGATCGCGGAGAGCGTAGCGAGGAGAAGATAACCCATCAGGGGAAGATGGAGCATCAGGAGAAGATGGAACATCAAGAGAAGATGGCTCATCTGGAAGATCCTCAATACGAGGTCGACGAGTGTAGAAGAGAGGGGGAAAAGGGCCCGTAGTGGGAGGAGCCTGAGGAGCCGTAGGAGACGAAGCAGGCGGCGACAACAGCGAAGAGGCCACAGGAGGAATCTGTGGAGACTCAGTGGGACGGGTGGACGAGGGCAAGACAGATATAGGTGTATCTGGAAAGGTAAAAAAGACAGAGACTCCACAAAGGAAGTCAAAGGAGAGGCAGGACGTGGGTAGAAGGGATGAGACTCGTCAAAAGTCACATCTCGAGAAATCCGCATCCGTCGACCAACAGGATCCCAGCACCAATAGCCCTTGTGCTCGGCACTGTATCCCTAAAAGACACACTCAACAGACTGAGCAGTCAATTTGGTGCGTTCTCGAGGGGTGAGGAGAACATAGCAAACGTAGCCAAAAAGACGAATGGCAGAGTAGTCAGGAAGAAGACCACAGAGACGCTCAACAGAGATCGCACCCTAAAGAGCAGAAGAAGGCTGGATGTTGACGAGGTAGGTGGCAGTGGAAACAGCCTCGGCCCAAAAGTGAGGTGGAATAGAGGCGACAATCATTAGTGCACGAGCCGTCTCAAGGAGGTAATGATGCTTGCGCTCAGCGACACCATTCTGAGCATAAGCACCAGGACAAGAGAACTGAGTGAGAGTGCCCTGCTCAGCAAGGAAGCTGCGCAGGTAACGAGAGAGGTACTCACCAGCAGAGTCAGCACGAAAGACACGAATAGGAGTGGAGAACTATGTGCGAACCATAGTGGCAAATTATTTATAGATAGACAAGGCCTCACTACAAGAAGACACGAAATATATCCAAGTGTGTCGAGAGAAATCATCTATAAATATGATATAATATCGATGACCCCCTTTCGAAACGAAGGGAGCCGGACCCCAAACATCTAAATGAACAAGATCAAATGGACGCTGAGACACTAACTCACTATGAGGATAAGGAAGCTGAATCTGTTTACCTAACTTACAGCCCTGACAATCTAAAGACACGTCTCCTGAGACAAACCCCAAAAGACCACGACGAACTAAAGACAACAGACAAGATCCACACAGATGATCAAGACGGTGATGCCACTGCTGGAAAGAGTCGATAGACGGAATGGCAGAAGCGGAGAGACTGGCGGCCACGGTGATAGCGGAAGGAAGGTGAAGGCAGTCAAGCTCCCAGAGACGTTGTGAGTCAAGGCACCGAGGGCCAGAACCAACCAGAGCTCCCGTGTGACGGTTCTGAACACAACAAGAGTCAGAGTTGAGAATGACCCGACAACCAAGGTCGATGTCGCTTGTGAGAAAGAAGTCGCATGGTAAGACGAGGAACATAAGCAATGTAGGAACATGAAAAGATGAGTTGCTAAGAGGTCCTCGACCAGAGACAGAAAGAGAGGTACCATCAGCAGTAAGAACACTAACAGGAGAATCAAGAGGTGTAATGAAAGACAGAGTGGAAGAATAAGAAGTCATATGAAAAGATGCTCCAGAATCAAGAATCCACGGGGAGGTATCATTTGTGTAGGGGTGGTTTCAGTAGTGCAGAAGAGTCGATGAGAGAACTGTCGAGGAGAACTGAAGCGGCAAGCAGGCGTCGAAGTCTGGCTATCTCCTGCTCAGTGAGAGAAACTGCTAAAGGAGTCGATGCAGACATCGATGTAGAAGCACCAGTGCTAGTGCTAGTACAAGAACGGCGTGAAAGATGCCACTGCTTCTTATAGTACTTGGACTCAATGTGGCTGACCTTGTCACAGTAGGAGCAGTGAGGACGGCCACCGCCAGATGAAGGGCGGACACCACCACCTGTGGCAGCCGCTGGAGGAGGCAGGGTGCTAAAGCGTGGAAGCGATCGGTGTAGCGGTGGACGGCGGCGAGCATGGAGGGAGTGGCATCGAGCCGGCACCACTCAAAGTAGTCTCCTCTGCGCGTATCTCGGTAAGAGCCTCGGAGAGTGACACGAGGGTGGCGTCGCGAGAGCTAAACACGCCTCTGCTCGAACTTCGGGGCGAAAGCGAGTAAGGAATTCGTAGACACGCTGAAACTCCGGTCAAGCCGCATACAACCAGCGGCCGACAGACGGGAGCGGCGGCCAATGAATGCGAAGAGAGTCCGGTGACGGCGAGCAATGAGCTCTAAGCGTAAAAAGCGTCAACAGTAGCATCACCCTGCTGAAGAGAGTGCTCCTAGCGGACCACGGATAGGTAGAGGGCATCACCAGAGGGCTCGTAGCGCTGACAAAGGTGAGTCCACATCTAGAAAGCCGAAGGGAGTCCCACAACCTCAGAAGAGAACTGAGGTTGGACACTGGCGATGAAGACAGCGGCAACCCGAGCATCGTCATCGTACCACTGAGTGTAGGCGGTCAGTCGATCCTTGTAGGAATCCAGAGCCTCTTGGTAGGCAGAGGCAGCCTCATCATCAACAAGGCGAGCGGCCTCAGCAGCAGCCTTGTCGGCTGTCGTGGGCAACGCGACAGGCGTAGGCTCCGTCGGAGGAGTAGGGCAAGGCGGGCAGGTGACATCGCCAGAAAGGACACCCCAGAGACAAAGACCACGCATGTGGATGCGCATGTGAGACACGAAGTCGGTGTAATTAACACCATCGAGGACCACCGGGCAGCGAGGGATAGAAACAGTACCCATTGGTAGGTGGCGCTGGACGGCGCGACGACCAAGGCAACGAAGTCTAACAGGCGACACTAGACGGCGCGGCGGTTAGAGCGATGTTTTTTTCACTTACGGGCTGGTGGCTCAATTAAGCAGCACGCGGCCCACAACGAATCGCACGAGTCGAGAGCGAGGGAGCAGCGCGCACGGGGGGGACTAGGGTTCCCCCCTTGCGGCGACGGCGGTAGCGGTAGCAGCCCCGGCGACGGCGGCAAGCTGGGCTCGAGGTGGCGGGTGGCGGCGGCGGTGCGGGTGGCCCAAGCGCCGGCGGTGGCGCTGCAAGAGCGGCGGCGGCTCACGGTGGCGCGGTGGATCGGCGACACGCGGCGACCGTCAATGGGCGGCGGCCGATCCGTCGAAGAGCGACCGAGTAGCGATGGTGATAGCGTCGAGAGAAGTTGAAGACACCAGCGGCGCGGCGGCGTCCCCGATCCGACGCTGCTTTCGGCGGCGAAAGCACCGACGGTGATGACGTCCGGAGGCGGCGACGACGAAGCGGCGGCGTCCGGGCGGCGACGACCAAAGGGCACACGGAGGCGGCGCGGCGGGTCCAACGAGGCAAGTGGTGGCGCCAGAGGGGGAAGGGAAGCCGACGGTGGTGGCTAGGGCAGGGGAGGACGAGTTGTGCGTTCGGAAGAGGAAAACCTAATAGGCTCTGATACCATGTTATGAAAAGCAACTTGTATTATCAGGGGGCTAAAGGGCCAGTATATATATGCAAAGTACATGAGGTGAATATGCAAATAACCCCTCATGACAATGAGGAATAACACACTATACATATATCTCTAACAATGTACTACTCATGCATACAAGGACCTTACCGAGTTTGCAGTCACTTTGCACTATCATTTGGCAAAAGAGAGAAAATATCAACAATCATGCATTCCATCAAGTTTTGCCAGAAACCAATGAAATTTTCAGCCAGTTTGTGCCTGAATAGATGGCTGTCAAGTGTCAACTCATAGCAGAAATGTTTCTTAGCCGGTAGAGGACCAATTATTGTTGGCAATTGACCAGAACATGTACTAGCCATCGAGCAGTAAAGGGTGCATTTGGATGGAGGGATGGGACGGTCCTGTACTGAATGGTTCGAGAAATAGGTAGATTTAGCTGTTTGGTTCAATGGATCGGATCGTTTGGTTCAGGATCAGATGGTTCCATGGCGAAGCATATTCTCAAAAGATGCTGCACCGTGTGGTTCGATCCAATTTCCCGAACCACGCGGTTCACTCTCCTCTCCCCCGCTGCGCTCACTCTCTCCCCCGCTGTGCTCGCTCTTCTCCACCCCGCTGTCTGCTCCGTCGCTCCCCCGCTGCACTCGTTGTTCTTGCCCCCCACCCCACTGTCTCCCCCGCTGCGCTCCTCTCTTCTCGCCCCGCCGCTGCCCCTCCCCCCCCTCTCACAGATCTGGCCCGACCGCCGCCCGCATCACCCCTGTGAACATCATCTCCCCCCCCCACAGAACCCTGTCGGCTGCCTCGCCTCCCATGGTGTGGATTTGACGTAGAAGGACGCCCCTTCTTCCTCCCCTCCCGGATCTGGCCCGGCTTCTTCCGCCTCCTTTCCCGGATCTGACCCGACGGCTCCTTCTTCCTCCCCGGTGTTATTCTCATCTCGGTAATCGAAGGTATGGATCCAAATGCGCGTCTCTCTAATCCTCCTCTCCTCCCCCGTCGCCGTCCTCTCTCGTCCTCCTCCCTTCTCCGGTGCCGGCACCGTCCAAGCCCCTCTCCTCCCGAGCCACCGCTGCCGCCTCCCTCCATCTCCCGAGCCACCGCCGCCTCCTCCATCCACCTCCCGAGCCACCGCCACCTCCTCCATCCACCTCCCGAGCCGCCGCCGCCCTCCCCCTCCTCCTCCTTTGTGCTACATGGATGAATGGATGGTACTACTGAAGATTACCATTGTTTGCCATTGTTTGGGTATGATATGTGGATGAATGGATGATACTACTCAAGATTGGTAGAACACTAGGGATTTGCATTGCACACTGGAACAATTCATGCATTCAATTGATGTTTGTTTATCAGTTGGGCATTGAGCATCCACTTGTTCATCTAGCTTGTTGTTCAATGTCTTGTATATGACTATCCTATTTCGTGAATTTGATTTTCTTGTATGTAATTTGATTATCCTATCTTGTATCATTTGCTAACCTGATAGCACATAAGACATTCATTTGTACATTGACTAACTGATGTTTGATTGTTGGATAGTCAACAAAATAGAAAACTGGAATTTTTGTATGTAGTGCATGCTGAATTACAATGTATGGCAATGATTCATGATAGTTTTATCCTGAGCCGATTGATTATGGTATTGCTGAATTACAATGGATATGTTCAGATCTGTATGCATCTTGATTTGAGTGTGTATGGTTCATATCCTCAAATTGTAGTCATTAGTGCTAATTATATATGTCACTCATGAATTGTAGATGGACAACAGGAAGCTCAAAAGGAGAAAGATGTTGCATATTGGTTCTGCTACATACGTGGTTGCTTGCATGATAGTTTTGTTTGTACGGTCTAGACTAAGGAATATGAGAGACTGTATTACATATGGCCCAATCGAGGAAAGGGATAGGATTAAAATTGATTATCTGAATACCAAAATTTGGAAGAATGAGACAACCTGTACCAACACAATTAGGCTTAAGAGAGCTCCTTTCTTTCGATTGTGTGAAGTTTTGAGAGAGCGTTCTTTGCTCCGTGACACCATACATGTATGTGTTGAGGAGCAAGTGGCCATGTTCCTGAACACAATTGGCCATAACCTCATAAATAGGCTAGTTGGAACCAATTTTACTCGGTCAGGTGAAACAGTTAGTCGATATTTTGGACTTGTCTTACATGCCTTAGGTGAGCTACGAAATGAGCTTATTAGGCCACCTTCTTTGGAGACCCCAAGGAAAATTGTAGGAAACCCAAGATAGGATCCATTCTTTAAGGTATGATAGCTAACAAGTATACCTTAGAGAATTTTGGGGGACATCGGTGGGTTACTATTTTTTTCTGTTTGTTGACCAAATAGGATTGCATTAGAGCCATTGATGGCTACGGAGCCAAACCTGGGTTCATCCCACCTTTCCGCGGTGTGAGGTACTAATTGAATGAGTGGGGGAACAATCCTCCCCTTAATGAAAAGGAATTGTTCAATCTTAGGCACTCCTCTCTACGAGTGAGCATAGAGCGCGCCTTTGGATCACTCAAGAGGAGGTTCAAAGTCCTTGATGATGCCACTCCATGCTTCCCCTTCTCAACTCAAGTTGATGTCGTCATAGCCTCCTGCATCCTGCACAGTTGGGTTCTGTCTCAAGGAAGTGACCATTTCGTTGTACCCGAGGCTTCTTGGACACCAAACCCTCGTAGGGCAGCAAGGGAACAAGCAATTGACCATAGATCCACGGTTGACCAGAGGTAGACTATGGCCAATGAAATGTGGGAGGGTCTTCATAACTGCGAAAACCATTGAATATGTAATGCGAACCTCTTATGTAAACCTATTATTTGTGATGAATTGTATGCGAACCTCTCATGTAAACCTATTATTTGTGATTGCTTGATTTTACTTGCTGCACACTGCTAGAGTATGCAAAGGGAGCAAATGACCCTATTGGTACAGATGTTAACGAAATATTAGATGATGACACACCGAAGGCTCCAACAGAGGACAAAGGTAAAAGAGCTGTTGGACATGGTCGTGCCGAAGAGGTGACAATGTCCACCACATGTGGAGGTGACACATCGGCAAGTAAACCACCGAAGAGGGCCAAGATATCTACTGATGATGGTATGTGTGCTGTCATGACCACCGGCATAGAAAGACTTGCTAAAGCTATTGAGAAGGCCGGTACTGCAGAAACTGATGTTCCTGAAGACCTTTGGGACAATATGATGGATCTTCCGGGATTTGAGGAAGCACATCTCGCCCACTACTATGCTCTTTTGTGTGAGAATGTTTCTCTTGCCTGGGCATTCAACAAGTTGAGCTTCTCAAATAAGCTAGTTTGGGTTGCTAGGTACATCATTAACAATAATCTGTGAGCTAGCATTGTTATGTTGGAGTAGGACTTATTTTGTAGTACCTATCTAAGTGGGTGTAATCCTATTTATGTGGTTGTAATGACTTATTCCTGTGTTTGGACAAGTAAACCTAGCAATGTATTTTATTTGCAATGTATGATAAAGCACTAGTTCCTTTTGTTGTAACTGTGGTCATATAACTATTTCATTTGCTGACAACATTCTATAGCAATTGCACAACATAGTATGGTGCAGCTTGTGGTAAGTTCTTTTTGATAATCTTAACAAAATGTTGTATTTTTTCAGTACCAATTCTTTGTCATGTATTTTTAATTCAGAAAAGGAATGCTCATATTCTCAAAACTGAAGTACAACCTTTGTTTGATTGTAATAAAGTTTGCCTGAAATTTCAAATTTTCACTTGTTTTCCATCTTTTATTTGAATCTAGAATATTTGTGTGAGTAAAAGTTGTTAGAAATAATTTAATCAAATACTAGATTATTTATCTTGAATTATTATTATTTTTAACAATTTTTTAGAAATTATTTTGATCTCACCAAATTTCAAACCTTTTCACTAATTCAGTTTTGAAAATAATTTATTTATGACAAATTTTAGTTTGAAAAGTTCTTAAAAATATTCTTCGTAAGACCTAGTTGATTCTCAGAACCTCCTCAAAAATTTAAAGAATTTTTCAAAATTTTCTTCTATTTTAAATCGGCCGGTCAAACTCTTTGCCTTTTCGGTCAAAACCCTTTTAAACCCTAACCCAAACTCAAACCGACCGGACTCGTTCTGACTTGGTCCAACCCAACCCCATCGCACCGCCTCATCGCGCCGTTTCTTTTGGGACGTTCGATGCGGATCGAACGGCTCACATGCGTTGGGACGTTCGGACGGTCCGAACGTCCCAACACATCTGGGCCGTTCATTTTTTATCGTAGGGCTCGCGTCGCATCCGAGTGTGGTTCACACCGCCTCATCGTGCCGTTTCTTTTGAGACATCCGATGCAGATCGAATGGCTCACATGCGTTGGGACGTTCGGACGGTCCGAACGTCCCAACGCATCTGGGCCGTTCATTTTTTATCGTAGGGCTCGCGTCGCACCCGAGTCTAGTTCGCCCCGCCTCATCGCGCCGTTTCTTTTGGGACGTTCGATGCAGATCGAATGGCTCACATGCGTTGGGACATTCGGACGGTCCGAACGTCCCAACGCATCTGGGTCGTTCATTTTTTATCGTAGGGCTCGCGTCGCCAACAGTGGTAGCCTAAGTTTTCAAAACAATTGACCAAGAAACAAAAGGGTTTGACCAAGGCTTTAAAAATAGGAATAAAATTCCTAAAATTTTGAAATAAATCAGAGGGGTTCCTGGGACATCCTAGGACTCAATTAAAATCTTAAACTTCACTGCTCAAGATTTAATTTGAATAATTCAAATTCAAACTTAGAATAGGTCTTTCATTTGAGTTTGAATTTTCTGAGGGTCAAATTAAGTTCCAAAATTTTGGGAAAAATTATATTAATACATGATAATTATTATAGTATTTCAATAAATTATTTCCAGAAGATGAACAAGAGTTTTTGTTCTTGTTTTCTTTTGGAACTTATAATTGAGTTGTAGGTTTAAACTTTATTTGAGATTTTCCAAGTGCAATAAAATATGAAAAATTTTCCAAAAAGTCATGCATAGATTCAATTTGGTGCTTGATCAGTTTTACGACCTAATTGAGGTTGGTAAGGTGTACTTGATATCTAGAGGATCAGTGAAACTTGCTCAGAAGTAGTTTACAATGACTATGAAGTAACTCGAGATGTCTCAACATGTATAGTCGTCAAATGTTGTCAATTATCGTCAAATGTCGTTAAATATTGTCAATTATCGTCAAATATCATCAATTATCGTCAAATGTCGTCAAATATCGTCAAATGTTGTCAAATAATATTGTCAAATGTTGTCAATTATGTCAAATGTCGTCAATTATCGTCAAATGTCGTCAAATATTGTTAAATTTCGAAAGTTCAAATAAATTCCTTGCCTCCAATTCGGCTTGGCAAAAAATATAACAATTACTCCCTCCGTATTTATTTAATTGACGTCCTATAGCTCATCTCTCTACTAGTCAACGTCAATTATATAAATCTGGAGGGCGTAATTGTTTGCAAAACTATTTTCAAACTTGAATTTAAATTCAAATCAATTTCTAAACTCAATTCTCACAATTGTAGGAGGTGAACTCACCACCTCTAGTGAGAGGGTTATCATATCCAACTTCATCCACCAAACCAAACAACATCTTGAACCATCCAGAATCATCCTATACAACCAACCAAACAAAACTCTGTATTATCCCATACAACTAACCAAACAAATTGATTGTACTATCACATATAGGACAATCTCATCCCACCCATACCATCTCATCTCATTCAACCGCATCCTACAAACCAAACGCACCCAAAAAGTCTGGACTCTGGATTTGCTTAAGATACACTAGGAGGACCTTCCAATCCTCCCTTTTTTTCTTAGAGGACTTTGAATCCTTCTTGGCCATGCAGGATCCATGTTTGAGTAACTACATTTGCTAAATTCGTACAAGTTTTCCTTTTTAAAAAAAAAGTGGCAGCTTCTACCTTGGTATGGTATGTGTGTGTTTGATAATTTTCATCAGTACATAGCAAAACAAGCGCACATAAATTCACATTCCCCAAAGAGCGCCTTTTTTCTACATCTGCAGGATGACCTAGATGCATGTGGTGCAAGTGCTACATTCCTTTATGTACGATTCAATCTTGAACCATGAATGCTGTTGGTTGGCCTTTGAATAACCTATAGTAGCAACTAGCAACGAGTTGGTCTAAAAAAACAGGAACTAAAAAGGAAAAGTCATGCACCACAAGGTCCACACTGCTTCTAAAAGGAGCTTCAAAAGCACTTCATATAGAACTCAGAACAGAGTATCATGTTCAGGATCAAAGCACTATTCCTGCAAGAAATACAAAACATCACCACAAAAGGTTTCTATAGCCAACAGGGAGTAACACAAAAAAGATCTATTAAATTACACAGCCTATATTTACTTAAAAAGTTAAATTTTCAGCAAAATAATGAAACATAATATATGTTATTTCTTACCAGATTAATTCTTAAAATTAGGTGTAGCCGTGTAGGGGTGACCCCCTTCACGTTAAAGAATCTCCAGTGAGTAGCCAGTCATGATGAAACCGAATAAGGCCATGATAAAAGCAACTGAACTCTGGAAACTCAACTATATTGTCAATCAATACGGCAGTCCTGCCAAAGATGAGTAGGATCAAATTAGAGATATTACTTCAGGCAGTAACCCAAATTCTCCACAATGAAAATTCAAGCCATAGCTTCTCACATAGCCCCTTAGGTTTTGGGTCAGGAAGCTACAATATTTCAGATAAACAAGCACATCCGTAACTACAAGATTTATGGAAACATCACAGCCAAGGATCCAAAAACCGGAACTGGAACAAAAACCGTTCGGAGACCGTTATCCTGTACCGGCCGGTAACCGGAAATCCCGGAAAAAAAACCGCTCGAAATTCAACTACTGAGATTTGAATTTGGGATCTAAATGCCGGGATTTTGAATTTGAATTCGAAGAATTCCGACCGGTTTTTTGGATCCTGGTTCCCACTGGGAATTCCAGTAACCGGCAGGATTTTGATCCTTGATCACAGCACAGTTTTAAGCAACAGTATAATCATCAATAAGTGCATTATGGAGATCCTCTTCAAGTTTCCTTGTGCAAATCCGGTAGGATGAATTCAACAAAATACTATAAAGCTCAACAGAAGGTTAGTTTAATATATCCACTGCACTTCCAGCTAAGAAAGCTAATCCTAGCAGCAAAACTAAACCAGCCAGTATAACTCATTGTAATACAAAAAAAATCAAGTTCCTTTGGTAATTAAACAAACCCCTTGCCAGCAATACAGTGAATCACAGAAACCAACAGATTCATAACCTAAACCTAGTTCCAAATTCCAAAATTTATCAATCAACATCTGATATCTTCTGGTTTCCTTTTTTATATATGATGTTTGTGCACGAGAAATGGTAAATTGGTAACGAGAGAACTGGGCATTGTATACAGCACCCAAAGAATATTCATGCTCTTTTACTATTGTACGCTCATAGTTCATTTTTCCAAACTACAGCCAAATGCAACATTTCGGAAATAATAAGTATAGTCAGTGCGACAAATACTCAAGAATGACGAACTAAGAAGCTGGTACAAGTGCAATCCACATCACAAGTAACAAAAACGGATGGTAATCCTATAAAAAACAAGCTTGTGGTGTCAGATTAGTCCCCAACCATAACGATTGTGGTTATAAGTGATAGCAGGCATTTGGTGGCTGGTGTGTTCATTCTATTGAAGAACACTTTGGCTCTAATGTAATGAGCACTTCTTTGTCATCAGAAGGAAATATCACAAAGATATCTAAAGTCGCTGTTGTCATGTGCTGGAATTACAATTCACGTGCCTAAACAGTACCATGGTACTGTAGCAATGGGCTTAGGAAGGGATCACTTCCTCAATAAGAATATCTATTTCCCTAAATAGTTGATTAGTTTCTTTGTATAGGGGTTAGTTAATTAGAAAGGTTATCTATTAGTTAGGAAGGTCGTCTATTAGTTAGAAATATCATCATTTAGATTGATTTTATCCATAATTGTTAGAAGATCCCTCTATATAAGGAGGTCTATTGTAATCATTGGCATTAAGCAATAATATGAATTAGTCTCAAAGCTCTCAAGTCCCTCTTCCTAATCTAGATACTTTCTATCCCAGCAAGGCGCCCTCTCCTCTAAGCATCGTTCTACCTCTAACCGTCACCGTCGATCTCCTTTCCATGGTGTTTATCCCTTGTAATGTATTAGGTAATTGGTATCAGAGCTACTCACCATGGTTTCCGATGCCAAGTGTCCTTTTGCTGCCTACTCTTTCATGGCGAAGGAGAAGACAGCGGCAGAGGAGATGAAGGCAAGGCGGACTGTAGCATTGCTAGAGGCTACAACGGTGGAGGCACAACCATGCACGCCTTACGCCTTCTTCCAATACGGGGGACATGGCCTTTTCAAGCAGCGCGTCATTTTTTATATGGAGGCGGCACTGGTTCTCCCAAAGCCCACGCACATGGTGCAAGCGGCAAGGTGTGATGATGACTGTGCTAGAGGAGGCAGTTGCAAAGCTAAAACTGCCAACGGCGGCGCGACCTCAACCCCCAAGGGCAACAGAGTTGTCAGGACCCGGATTTCCTAATCCAGAACCCTCTGTATTTATGCACTAGTCTCTGGATCAGTAGCTAGTGCATACAGTTCATCGTTGATAACAAGTTCAAATCATGAATAGCACAAAAGTAACGACAAGATACCGGCCTTAAGGCCACTTATTACAAAGAGATCAAAAGACCTTGAGTCTTACAGCAACGGAAATAGCAAAAGTCAAACTCCGAGTGATGGCCCATCAAACTACCCACCGGCATTCAACTGGGGAGCGCAACCTAGTACTCCAGATGTCCTTCGTTGTACCCACAGGCGTAGTAGTCGTAGTCGTCCTCAGCATCATTGAAGGCTTCTAAGATTTGTTTTGAGTGTAGCATGTGAGTACATAAAGTACTCCGCGAGTCTTGGGAAACATGCATATGTATAGCTTTAACAATTGGGCTTATAGGGTTCTTTTGCACAAAGCAATATTTTATATTTCAAACATTTTATACAAAGCACATTTGTCCAAAAGATAGTTTCCATAAGTAAATAAATAAATAGATTAATCGCATCCACCAGAGAAGGTTCTAGCTACCTGAATATCTACCCGGGAGTCACAACCGCTCCCGGTTCCCAAGGTTTACTCTTTTGAAATCAAGTGAAAATGCACCTTGCCCGCTCTTGACCGTGGGCACAGCTATTCGAATAGTTTTACACTCTGCAGAGGTTGTACAGCTTGACCCACACGACATAATTAGCTCATAATGTCAGCCATAACACGCTTCCTTAGGTGTGCGACTAAGCGATTATCACAAGGCCTTTACAATACTTTATCCTCACATTAGCTCGCCCGATGAGCTTGACCCCAGGTCGTGGAGGTTCATTTACCATTGACTCGGAGCTCACCATTATAGGGGATAACATGCCCGAACGTGGAGGTTCATTTACCATCGTCCAATGCAAGCCCCAACAGACATGGAGGTTCATTTACCATGCTACACGACCCAAAATATGGAAGTTCATTTACCATAATCAAGAGACACCTATAACTACAGCCTACGAGCTTAATGCTTGGACTCAGTAAATTAGTCAGCCAGGTCCTCCCCACTCTTGACATGTGGTTGTACGATATTGCTCAGTTTGGATAGTCACAAGCGTCGGTCCTTAGTACGACTTGGGCGAAACTTACCACATTCCCAGTTCTCATGCTTTAGCTGCACCCGCCTGATCTTACCACCCGCCCAAGTCTAAAACAAGTTTTCACCATTTTATTTTAATTTCTAAATACTGACATTACCTAATGTCATACATTTCAAAAAGGATTTGCATAAAAGGTAATAAGGGTTTCCTCCCAATGGATGATCCAAACTGGTAAGCATTTCTAAGCAATTCTACCGTGTTTAACTATTCCACAAGATTGTAATCAATATCGTGAATTTGCTATGCTAAGGTGACAATGGATTAGGATAGAAATATCAAGGAAGACATTAACAAATTTTAGGTTTAACTAACAATCCTACCAATTGAACTCATCATTTTATGTGAAATAGCAATGCATAATACTTTTTTAAAACTAAAAATAGTATTTAAAAATCATAGGTACAAAATGGTCAAAGGAGACTCACCTTCGTCGATGGTTGGGGTCACGGTGTCTGATGGATCCAACTTGACTTCGGTAGCGTCGAACTCTACACGCGCGAAACGAGACAAATAAATAACAGTAAATCAAATAAAATCCAAAAATTACAAAATAAATACTGAAAGAAAGATAATGAATTTAGACGAATTTAGGAACAAGAATCGGTAGAATCATAGTTTGTATGGAAGAGAACGAACGTCCGGAAGATAGCGATCACATGAAATGATAGGAATAGAACAAGAGGAATATTCTTGGAATCTTATTTTTGTTGCAATTTTGAATTAATGGAGAGGCTTCCAGCTGGGCCCCATATGTAAGTGAGTGAGAGAGGAGGAATGAGCATATAGTGTATAGCTGAGGGGGGGTCCACCTCTCATTGATAATATATATAACTAGTTATATCTTAATTAAAATACCATTGGGCCTACGGCTGAATGACAAGCTGAAGCTAACCATCAAGAACTAACCACTTAACTAACCAGTAGTGTTACTAATTATTGTACAGCTCCTATGTGTAATGACACACTAATTAACTTAACTTATTAAGTAGTTATAATTATTTTTAGCAATGGCCTATGGTTCACAGCCATCCAGAAACCTACATACCAAAGATTCCTACTGGTTTTTGGTCCCTTATACTTCAATGATTTTGATACACTAATTATTTAGTTAACAATCTAAATACTGGGTTTAGACTCCAAATTCACCTACTAATTAACCCACTTATGATTACTTAACTAGAACCCTTTGGTGGGGCCACTGTCATAGAGGCACACATACAACCTGATGGACTGAGAGAGATGGGGCCCCACCTGTCATACCTACATACAAGCGAGATGTCCACACAGAGAAGGCTGAGCAGAGAGGAAGGCAGAGCTGGGGAGGTTTGGGCGTGCTCAGGGCGGCGTTGGCGGAAGAGGCAGCGGCGGTGGCCACAGATGGGCAAACAGGACCCGGTGGGAGGCGACCGAGGCAATGGTGGCCTTTACTCGGCGGCACCGAGGGGAGTTAGCGGCAGGTGTCTGTGGCCGGGTGCAGGGGAGGAACAAGGCGGCAGCGCTAGAGTGAAAGGGGGTGGATTGGAGGGGAGCACGAGCAAAAAGGAGGCTAGAGGAACTTACCGGAGTGGTTGGAGTGGGCGGATGGGCTCCGAGTCGGGCCCACGGCAAGAGCCTCCTGCGACGCGACGGCCTCGACGTGGGGGCAGCGGCGGGGCGGCGAAGAGCACAAGACGAAGACGATCGAAGGGAGGCGATGCTCCGGTGGTAGGGGATTGAAAAGAAGTTTTTCGGAGAAGGCAATGGTGGCGGTGGTGGCGGTTTGGAGGCGGTGATGGCCGGAATTGGAGACTGTTAGAATTAATCTTGTAACAAAGTCAAGTCCGAGATGTGTTCGAGTTGTATCACCGTCTCTAGTCATGAGCGCGTGCGACGCAAAACGAAGCCGTGTCCATTTGCCGTGCAAATCCGTTCCATGTGTACGTGTCATGTTTCAGGCGTGCGTATTAAGGCGTGGCCGATAGCACATTAGCTATTACTTTGCTAGTTGGTTGTGGCACGTTTGCATGCAACAAGCTGTTTTAGTTTGTTAGGCTGTTAGCTGTTAATTGTCTTGCATGTAATCAGTTAATAGCTATCTTCTCTTGGTTAGTTGGTTGGATGTAATCTATATATATTAAAGAAGTCAGAAAGGAAGCCCGAGAGCGGCAAACAAAAAACTTCATCGTCTCTCCTGTTGTCTCTCCAACTTTGTGTTCCCGTGCATGCGTCCATGTGATAGCATGCGTGTGTGTGTGATCTCCGGTATGTTTATGTGTTTTTGCTAGTCTTCTTCGGCTTGGTTCCAACAAGTGGTATCAGAGCTCCAGATTCGAAGCTGCTGCCCCGAAAGAGGTGATCTCGACTACCGGGGTGGCATATACGGCGTGGCGACGAGAGCGCGGCGCATCACGGCGAAGGGTGGGCTCTGTAGTCTTGCGACAAAGTGCGACGAGTAGATCCGGCGACACATCTGGCGCGGCAATGACGCAGCGCCGCGATGGGCGTGGCGGCTCAATGCGGTGAGACCGACGCACTGCACGATGCATACAGCTCCGTGACGAGGAGGAGCCTACACGTCGGTAGAACGCAAGATGAGTTACGCGTTGCCAAGGTGAAAGCGTTGTGCTGGTACTAGGCGGTTGCGGTGCCATATTTGTGTGTGCGTCCATGGAGTTGAGCCCAGGACGTTGGGGAGATGTGTTCACCGTCCTGAGTCAAGTCCGTTGAGTTGAGTCCGGGACGTTGAGGAGGTGTGTTCGCCGTCCTAAGTTGAGTCCGGGGAGTTGAGTCCAGGACGTTGAGGAGATGTGTTCGTCATCCTGTGTCGAGTATCAGTTGGGCAAGTCGTAGTTGAGACCGACTGCCTCAACAAGTTAGAGCTAGTTGGTGTTACAAGATTAAGGGGGTGTTTGTTAGAATTAATCGTGTAACAGAGTCAAGTCCAAGATGTGTTCGAGTTGTGTCACCGTCTCTAGTAATGAGCGCGTGCGACGCAAAACGAAGCCGTGTTCATTTGCCGTACAAATCCGTTCCATGTGTACGTGTCACGTTTCAGGCGTGCGTATTAAGGCGTGGCCGGTAGCACATTAGCTATTAGTTTTCTAGTTGGTTTGGCACGTTTGCATGCAACAAGCTGTTTTAGTTTGTTAGGCTATTAGCTGTTAATTGTCTTGCATGTAATCAGTCAATAGCTATCTTCTCTCGGTTAGTTGGTTGGATGTAATCTATATATATTAAAGAAGTCAGAAAGGAAGCCCGAGAGCGGCAAACAAAAAACTTCATCGTCTCTCTTGTTGTCTCTCCTACTTTGTGTTCCCGTGCATGCATCCATGTGATAGCATGCGTGTATGTGTGATCTCCGGTATGTTCATGTGTTTTTGCTAGTCTTCTTTGGCTTGGTTCCAACAGAGAAGAGGGCAACGCGTTACGCTCCTCATGAGAGGACCTCCAATTGATTGGGGGGGAGGCTCACCGTGGGCTAGGACATCTTTGTGATCACGGTGGTTTGGGGAGGAGTTATTTGGATCGCCGGACGACGGCAATGCGGCGTTAGCGGCCGGAAGCGAAGGACGTGTGGCTTGAGCCCGGCTCAAGCTTGAGGAGGGAGGTGCAGTGAAGGGGAAGGGAGGAAGAGAGTGGCAGCAGGAGGGGCCCGGGGATGGCTTTATAAGCAAGGGGCGGAGCGCGCGATGGTGGCCGGCGGCATGGGTTGTTGATGTTGATGGGCAGAGGCAACGGCGCCATGGTGTTGGCATCTTGCGTGTCTTTGCATGTAAGCGCGTGGCGGCGATGGCGACGACGCGATGCACTTTCGGTGCGATAGGCGATAGTAGCGATAGCGTGGCGAGGCGGACCGCGCAACCTCTGAGCGAAGCGCCCGGTCTGGCGTCGATGGGCGAAACAAGCGGCATAAGCGGGAAGCGGTCTGTGGCGTAAAACAATGGCGCGGGCATGGGCGCACACACGGGCGCGAGGCGATGTCAGAGGTGTGGGCGACAGGCGCTTCGGGGTTGTGATGTCAGGGCTTTGGCGACGCGTGGAGCATGCAAGGGCGGCGTGGCGTTGAGCTCGGGAGGCATGGGCGCATGGGCTGGCAGCCAGGAGAAGGAGGTAGAAAGAGAGAGTGATGGTAAGGCTGCCCTCTGGTTCGCTGGAGAAAAACGTGCGGCTGCGCCTGTATTTGACCGAGAGGAATGCTGTTGGTTCGGTTGGAACTGATGGTTCACGTGGTTTGGCCAGAGGAACAGCAAGAAGGAAAAGAAAAGAATTTTCGCAAAGTATTGGTATTGCAAATCTTGATTTTCGAATTTTGGCGAAGAATTAGAACTAAGATGATCAATTGTGAATTTGAATGTTTGATCAGGATTGAAAATATATGCACAAACTCCAATTGAAACCCAAATAATAATTTAAATTTAATTTTTTCGAAAACGGCCGAATTCGGGATGTTACAAGAGTTTTCCCCACCAACAACGACGCTTGCACCAACATGGCGATGTGTGCGTGTCGGCGCAAGCAGAGCTCAAGCGAGTGATGACTCATCGGTGAAGGCAAAAAACTCAAGGCGGCGGCGTTGCAGCCTGGAGCTCTAGCGGCTGCAGAACCATCCAAGGGAACGCTGGAGGTTCCCATGGTGAAACCCTATCAAAGGGTGAGTTGGTACTTGGGCCGGTATGATGGGTCGCATCGACAGTCGGGCTTCCACTTCAAGTGTATGGAGACGGCAATCTTCAAGGCATCGGCATACTCTAGCACTTCTTGTCTGTATGCCCTTGCTACAAGATACATGTTGGCAAAAACATTACCATAGAACTTATTTATGAAAAATTGCATTAAGTGCCTGAAGCATTCCCTTTGCTCACAATGTGGAGATACCTCCTTGACTTCATTCTCTAGTCCCTTACTTGCATCACTACATAATGCCAGCAAAGGAGGTTCACCAATTGCTCTCTTCAACTGCTTCATGAACCAAGTTCAATTCTCTAGTGTCTCATACTCAATGAAGCCAAATGCCACTGGAAACATTCAATTATGTCCATCTAATGCAGTCACTCCAGCTAGCTGCCCATCTCACATGCCATTCAATGTTGTAGTGCTCAGGTATGGTCTGCATCCAGCCTGAAACCCTTCAATGCATGGGTTCAAAACAAGAAAAAAATCTATGGAAGTACATATTCCCATTGACAGTCTTTGTGTATATCTCCACTACACTACTAGGAGACCTCAACTCTATCTCTGCCTTGAAGTTGTAAAGCATGCGAAAGCTATCATCCCAATTCCCATACAGCATGTCAAGAGCTCTCTGTCTCCCTGCCCAGGCTATTGGATATGTGAGAGTCACATTATATTCATCTTATAGCCTACCATGCAATTCTTTCGCACCAACATTTGGCTCCTTCCTCGTGATTCCAACTGCCCTATCTGCAATCCAACCTTATGATGTCATGCTAGTTTTCACTCTACTTGACTACTTGTAGATACACAATTGTGATCATCTACCATCTTGCTGACCTGCATGACAAAAATACTACATTTAGTAACATATCCTAAATAAAGTATCCCAGTAAATTATACTAAATTAGCAAGATTAAAGTTAGTACCCTGACATTTCTTTTATCTGGCATCAAAACAGCTACTATTCTCCTGGCCATTCTTCACCTTTGCATGAACCTCTGAACCTTGTTGGATCTGATTTGCCTATGTCAAGATCAAATTCTTCATTTATTGCATATTGCCTAATAGCCATCCTGAAGTCTTTCATGGTAGGGAATGTGCATCCCACTACCATCCTTGGTCTATCCCTATCATACAAACAGTGCCTCTCCTCAGGATTTATGTCATCCACTGGGATTTTAGCCCGAACAGCATCCTCTTGCAGCTGATTGATTGATGGTTGCACACCAGAGTTGCAGCATTGTCAGATCTAGTCTGCCTCTTCTTGTTAGCAATGTCATCCTCATATCGTAGTCCTAGCAGTTGATACATCACATCATCTTCCATTGCCACATCTCTGTCATCCTCATCTGCTGATTCATGAATGTGAAGGGTTGACCAATCCAACCTGCCATCTGATGTCGAGGCATTGTTTGGTACCTCCTCTGTATATGCTTCATTTGCATTGTGTGCTGGATTGGAGGTGACTGCTGCATTTGGGAGATTTGGGCTGTGACATTGTCATAACTAAATCAGTGGAATCATGCTGGCTCTCATTCAGTCTCGATCTACATTCACTCCTTATCTTGTCAACAATTTCAACATAGAATGGCACAAATTTGACTCTCCATCGTGCCAAAAAAAAAATCACACAACTTAATTGCATTCTAAATCAGCAACTCCTTTTCACTGTCCCTGTGCACGCACCACAACTGCACATCTTGACAGCTACCCCATATGATCCTCTCACCCAACTGTTGCGAGAACTTTTCAGGCGTATACCTACTAGAGTCAACAATCCATTCAAAGCTCTGGCACTCAAATCTCTTCGTGCTACCATCCAGATGCCTAGCGGCATACGGGCCAAATATCACAGATATACTAAACGCTCTTTCGGGATCAATCCTACTCGAAAGGGGAAAAATAGAACCACAATTTCGGCCAACTACTTTGTTCGTACTTTCTTCGAATCACAATCAAAAGCGACCAAAAAAACATAGAAACAACTAACCCGACAGGGATGTCCTTCGAAACCATGTCGCGCTTGGCCGCCGACGCGCACGAGTGGGTCAACCAGCATCCATCAACTAACCGCGGGAAGCTCCTCCACCGCAGAACACTACCGGAGTTCGAGGGCCGTCCTCTACTCACCTTGGCCGCCGGCGTGCACGAGTGGGAGTGGAGCTAGGGCTTCGTGATGGAGTGGACTGCGTAGGAGTGGCAGCGAACATGAGGAAACGAGTCACGTGAAGTCATTTGATCCAGTTGTGCCAGATAGTTGGACCGGTGGCATTTCAGTAACTTCACGTTGCCAAAAAAATAAAAAAGGAGATAAAATAGCAAAAATGTCAAAAGTTTGATTGAAATTTCTATGAAACAACAAATAACGAATTACATTCTACATAACGGTAAAACGTACAACGCTATTCTATTGTGTGGCAAATTATTAGTTGTCCTGTAATAATAACCTATCCTAATCATGCTGCGAGGGCGAGCAAACCAACACCGTTGAGATGACCACCTTAACCACGGCGATTTCCTTGGCCGCCGCAACGACCTGCCCCACCGATCGTCGACAACACCGCCGCAGCTCCATCGTCGTGCGCTGCTCGTCCACAGACGACGAGCGGCAGGCCCTCTTCAGTCGCATCGCCCCCGTCTACGATCATGTCCGTACCCCTGCTCTCCTCCCCCCTTGCCGCTCACGAAGTAAGTAGTGGAGATACTTGCAATGTAACATTAACGACTACACAGTGTTGTGTTTCTTTTAGCTCAACGACGTGCTCAGCCTGGGGCAGCACCGAACGTGGAAGCGCATCTGCGTCTCTTGGTCCAGGTACATTACATCACTAGTGGGAACTGATTTTTTTTTATATATAAAAGGTTTGCACCCCCCATTTCCCATTAAAGGAAACAATATT
Organism: Phyllostachys edulis; assembly: GCA_036346405.1. Taxonomy (NCBI): domain Eukaryota; kingdom Viridiplantae; phylum Streptophyta; class Magnoliopsida; order Poales; family Poaceae; genus Phyllostachys; species Phyllostachys edulis. The sequence goes on from CM070551.1 coordinate 28,066,693, forward strand.
ACAAGAGTTTAGAAGACAACACATACTATATACAGGACTGTAAACCGAAAAGCAGGCATTGAAAGCTTAGGGTAATTAAACGTTTTGAGAGAAGATCAGACAGCCTCTAAACACAAAACAAAGGTTCAGTGGGACTGATAGTAATGCGAATTGAAAAGACTTTTTTTTACAATTGGTTGACGCAAAAGTTTCTTCTTTTGAGTTAGGGCGAAGAGAGGTGAAACAAACCAAAATTTTCAAGTTTTCAAAATTTTTGGAAGTTTTCAGTTTCAATTCAAAACCTTCCCAAATTTGGCAAACTTCCTCTCCTTCCCGCTTTCCCTTCTCGGCTTTTTGCTTCCCTCACCCGGTGGCGTCTTCTCTTCCCCGTGCACCACCCCCCCCCCTCTCATCCTCCCAGGTCGTCACCTCACCTCCGTCATCCTCGCCAGCACCGCCACCTCCCACGTCGCCTTCAATGCGGCACGCCTCTCCACTGCCACCTCGCCACCACCTTGCCCCCTTCCGACGTCTTCCACCATTGTCCAACCACGCGTGGCCGCACACGTCGCCGCTCCCTGCTCCCCGCCGCCTTCGCCCTGGCTATAAAAGCCCACCCTCCGGCTTACCATCTTCATCATCCCCAGCTCCAACACCTCTCCTTGCCCTTCCGTCACCGAAGCCGATCGGATTTCGAGCTCCCGCCGCCGCTCCCCTTTTCTTCCCCATCGAGCCCGTGAGGTGATTCCAACCTCCCCGTCCCTTCCTCTCCCATCCAGCACCCCAACACCACCTCCTCCCCTCCCCGACACCTTCCCCGACCACCTTCGGCCTCAACTCCGCCGGAGCTTCACCGACGCCGCCATTCCCCTTCACCACCACCACCCCACAAACCATCGCCAAAGCCCCTCAACCCGCGTGAAAACCCCAAAGGGAGGAGCTCGTACCTCAATGAAGCTCTCCATACCACTCCCCTTCACAGCTGATTGCCACCGCCGCCGGCTCTTCACCTCCCTCCCTCCACTCGTAAGCGCTGAAGAGGCGCTTTGGCCTTCGGCTAAGCGCCTCAAAGGCCTTTAAGGCCTGGCCAAATGGGCCATGGGCTGCATAGTAAATGGGTCAGCCATTTACTGTTCAAAACAATCCGGTTGTTACTGTTCATCGCGCAATAGGTCGTTTACTGTTCACCAAAAACCGAAAACCGAAAACTGTTCATTTTTCATCCGAAAACAGTAAACCCTAGTTACTATTCACATTTTCCAAAAATACATAGTAAACTTGATACTATTCCTTAACCGAAAACAGAGATTCATTTGCTGTTCATGAACCTTTTTCATACATAAATAGTTAATTTATCACTATTCACTACCCCACACTTTTTCGCCCGAAACCCTAATTTGACACTTTATATCCATTTCAACCGTTTCGAGCCTGTGAATTCATTTCTCGACACCATTTAGCCAAGTGAAGCTCCAAATAAATCCCTCCCACTCCACACCACCTTCCTTTATGTTTCTTTTTAAATTTATTTACTTGCATGTTGTTCCCAGCTCATTCCTTGTCGAACCGGATTTTATTTAGTTTATTTTATTTCTTATCGCGCTAGGTCACGACTTCAATGACCAGACTCCAGAAGACGCAGGACAAGACCAGTATCTAGAAGGCTTTGTGCAAGGGGGCAAGTCGCATTCCTTGATCATTTTGAACCCACATTTCATGTATTCATATTATTACTTCCATTCTTGTATTTGTGCCAATTACTTTAAATACTGAAATAATACTTTTGAATGCCATGATAATTAGATAAATCTTATTACCCCATAGACAAACCCACCTAGCACTTGTAGGCCATATTCACCTTGAAAAGGTTAAAATCATTTGTAAGCCATATTCACCTTGACAAGTTCACATAAAATATTAGATGTAATAGTAGCTTTGTCACACAGTGTGTTTATAAAATCATTAAAAGAGTATTGACTGTTCGCCAATGGTTTTTGAGGTGAGTTGAGGGTTGGGTCCAAGAAGTTGGACAACGCAATAGACTTGTGGAAAAGTGAGTCGAAGGTGAGGCCTGGAGGATGGACAACCACATGGTGGTGTTGGTCCATCGTCTTACTGTGAGACAAGTAAAGACAAGAACCTTGTGCCAAGTAACCGACACATAAAACAGCTCAACCACAGGTGTGGTCATTACTCCTTGGCTTAATACACTGCTCTTCCAATTGAATATCTACAGTATCGAGAATGGGACAGGAGTGGGCCGGTAAGGGACACTCGTTGGTCTACACAATGGTAGGTGCCGTCAGCATAGGGGTGCGAGATCGACTGTGGCCGGTGGAGTCTCTCGAGGGCTGTATGGTCCATAGACCTACCGGGTAGAGGCTAAAAAGGATGAGCAGTAAAAAGGCCTTGTTATTTCAGCTCAGTCGCACGCTAACGTGTTGCGTGTCTATGATCTGACAGTATGAGTTTGAGATATCTTGTGGGTAAAGTTGGGCAACTCTGCATAGTGTGTATTTAAAGGTATTCGAATACGCCGTGCTTCCGGTTAATGAAGCTGTGTTAATGGGTGATTCCAATACAGCAGCATAAGTAGAGTTTTTGAGATGTTAAGTTGGTAATTGAGTTTGTTGAGAAACCCCTGATGCTATATTTATTATTGTTATACTGTTTTATAAACTGCTTTAAAATCAAATGCATCCACATGTGCTTGATATGGTAAAACCCTAACCATCAATTGAACTCCTTGAATGTAATTATTTAGCTTTTTCATGTGGCTTGTTGAGTACGGTAGTAGTACTCATTCTTACAATATCCGCAAATCATCTACAGTGGAAACCTAGGAAAATACAGAGGATCTTATTGAGCAGGATTTTGGTGGACCCACAGATGGCAATGACTACTATTATTAGGTGTCGACCACGCTCAAGCGTGCCTGTGGTTTGAAGTTCTTTTGTCTTGTATTATATTAACTTTGGACTTAGATGCCCGTGTCAGATTAAAACTGGTTGTTAAGCCTTAATAGTATATAATAAAAGTATGATTTTTGTAGTAATCGGAAGATTGCTTGAAATGTTGCTTATTTTGCAACTGCACATTCTAAACGGTTATGAAGAATTTAACAGTCCTAGATTTTAAGGGCGTTACAAGAGGGGATCGGGTTCTTGATCTGTGCTGCGGGAGCAGGGACTTGGCGTTCCCTCTCCGAAGGTCGGCATAGATGGAGAGGTTGGTGACTTGGTGTTGTAATGTCGGGTTCGCTTCAGCGTTCAGACTTCAGAATGGGCCGCTGAATCTTATGGCCCATTCTCTCAAATGCCACAGGTGAGGGTGTCGATTTCTCAAGGCAGCAATTGTAGACTGCTGCTGACCATCGGGACCAGCGCTGGAAGCCTTGCTACAAGAACATCAAGACAGCATCATCAATGTGAGAGCTTGCAGATTAAGAACTTCCTGTGATGTGTAGCTTTGTGAGAACGTGCCAGTGGTTTGATCAAGTGAACAGCTTAAGTGCTTGGCTAACACATGCCTGCGTCTGACTTCTGCGGTTGCAGATGGATCGAGGGTAATGCACTTGATTTACCTTTCACAGACTGCTACTTTGATGCTGTTATGGTTGGTTATGGATTGCGCAATGTGGTTGACAAATCGAAAGCCATGCGAGAGATTTTTAGGGGTACTAAAACCAGGTTGGGTATGTTATGAATATTGTGTCTGTATTCAAGAGAGTTAATTGGGTAATATATATAGAGATGTATAAAAGGAGTTTTTATACACAGATAAGGAAATACAAAAGAGTCCTATTCTAACACCCCCCCCCTCTCAAACTTATGGTGGATCACACACACTGAGTTTGGAAAGAAAATACAAATGTTGTGCCCTAGTCTGTGGCTTCGTGAAGAAGTCAGCAACATGTAACTCTAATGACACAAGCTGTAAAGCAAGTACTCCCTTCTGCACCTGTAAGCGAGTGTATGAAGTATCCACACCAATGTGCTTGGTGAGCTCATGCTTCACTAGATCCCGAGCAATACTGATAGCACCTGTACTGTCAGACAAAAGAGTCGTAGGTCCCATCACAGGCACTCTAAAATCTGCAAGTAGCCACCTCAACCAAGTAACATCTGTTGTCACTGCTGCCATAGCTCTCAACTCAGCCTCTGCACTCGAACGGGAAAATGCAGCCCGCTTCTTAGTCTTCCAGGCAATCAGGGAGGGGTCAAGAAAAACACAGTAAGCAGAAAGAGAACGACAATTAGAAGGATCACTAGCCCAGGTCACATCGGAGTACGCTTGAAGCTATAGTGAGGTAGAGCTAGGAAAAAAACAAACGACGAGAGATAGTCCCACGCAAGTAGCGAAGAACACGAAGAAGGTGACTGTAGTGAAGATGGGTGGGACGAGCCATGAACTGACTCAAGATATGAACAACATAAGTAATATCAGGACGAGTGCTCACAAGATACACCAAACTCCCAACAAGATGGCGATCTGAGTAGGATCCTCAAGAAGATCACCATCGATTAGTGCAATTGTAGGGATAACTCCATGGGAGTCTCGGCGATCTGAGTGTCGGTCGACCGGACCGATCAAGAAGATCCTGGACATACCTGCTGGGAGAGGTAGTATCCCTCGGGCATGGAAGGACCTCAATCCCAAGGAAATGCGTAAGAGAACCAAGATCGATCATCAAAAGCGCTCATCGAGATGCTTCTTCACATACGTGATGAATGAGGAACCATCACCGATGATGAGCATATCATTAACATATCTGAAGAAGCGATGTCCTACCGAGATGAGACATGGACAAAAGCGGGATCATGAGAACGGCGATGAAACCAAGCGGCGGTAATCAGCGAGGTAAAAGCGCAAAACCGGGCACAAGGAGCTGTTTGAGGCCATAAAAAGCACGGCAAAACAGCAGGCGTGCCCGCGGGAACAAAATACACGGTGGTGACGCATGTAGACCTCCTCATGCAAAACACCATTAAGAAAAGCATTCTTAACATCGGTGAGAGATAGACCACCGTGAGCGAAAGTAACCGCAACAAGAGTCACGAGCGGTGGTCATGTGGACAACAGGACAAAAGTCTCATCGTAGTCACGGTATACTCTGCTTTGAAAGCCACGAGCCTAAGACAAGCCTTATGGCGCTCGATAGTACCTTCAGACTAGGTCTTAATCTTGTACACCCACTTGCACGTGATCGGACGAGCATGCACAGGTATCGGTACAATATCCCAAGTCTCTGTATGTCGAAGAGCATCAAGCTCCTCTGCCATAGCGAGCTGCCACTCAGAATGAGGAGCAGCCTCATGATAAGAACTAGGCTTAGTGACAGAGAGAGCATGAGCTATCGGAGCAAATCCAAGATGATCAGGAGGTCGAAGGGATGTTCGGTCACGAAGGACGTAACGAGGAGTATCATCCGAAAGATCAGATGTGGGTGTTGGCAAGATACCAGGAGAGGAGACTGGTGAAGGATAAGGGCGCCTGGAATAGTGGACACCAGAGAAACAAGATGGTGGTGCTGCAGGAACAAGAGGCGGTGCTGCAAGAGGCAGCACCGGAGGCGGAGGTATAGAAGGAACCACTGGAGATAGACCAGGGGAAGACAACCATGAAATCGACTCAACGGTGGAGACAGGAGGGGTCGAATCTCGATAGAAGAAAGGTCAAGATTTGTGAAAGACAACGTCTCGTGAAATTCTGATCCGTCGAGCAGAAGGATCCCAGCAACGATAACCCTTATTCTTAGAACTATAACCAAGAAACACGCACTCAACTGACTGGGTCGATAGTTTAGTGCATTCACGAGGCTGCAGCAGAACAAAATAACAACAGCCAAAAACACGAAGGTGAGTGTACTAGGGGGCTCGAGAGTAGAGACATTCTATAGGACTGACACTCTGAAGAGCAGTGGAAGGCTGCATATTGATGAGATATGCAGCCGTAGAAACAGCCTTAGCCCAGAACTGTGGTGGAATGTGAGAAGCAAGGTGAAGAGTGTGGGTAGTCTCAATCAGATGACGATGTTTGCACTCAGCAACCTCATTCTGAGCATGGGCACCAGGACAAGAAGACTGGTAAAGAGTGCCCTGTTTAGAAAGAAACTGTCCAAAAGCGTCGAGCAAGACTACTTGACAAAATCACGATGAAAATGCGGATGGGAGAATCAAACTAAGTACGAACCATCGTTGCAAAGCTACGATAGATCGCAAGAAACTGACCACGATTAGACATAGGAAAAATCCATGTAAAATGAGAATAATCATCAATGAAGATCACATAAAGTTTATGCCCGCCTTTAGAAATAATAGGCGTAGGTCCCCATATATCTGAATGAACTAAGTCAAAAGGACGAGAAGACAATGACTCACTAGAATGATAAGGAAGGCATAGGTTGCTTCCCCGCTTACAACCTCGACAAAACATGGTCGTGTCATGATAACCGTCCAAGAACATCCTGACGAACTAATGAAGAAAGACGGGACCCACACAAGTGACCTAAACGGTGATGCCACCATGCAAAAATACCAGAGGTGGTGGCAGCAGTGGCGGTAGAAGGAGACGTAGAGGTAACAGGAGCAACTGAAGTGGACGGAAGGTGGTGGCGATAAAGGATGTAGAGACCCTGATGATCCCTCTGACACTGCTAGTCCCAAATCTGTCCCATGCATCGATCTGGATGAAACAGTGTGAGAGTCAAAACCAACCCTCTGGTAGAGATCGGTGGTGACCCACCAAGAGAAACTGCATGGTAAGCTGGGGAACATGGAAAACAGCTGGAACAAAAAAGTCAGTGGACAAAAGAGTGCCCTGACAGCTGACAGACAGAGGAGTACCGTCAATTGTCTGAACAAAGATAGGAAAAATAGGAGGTCCTACTGAAGTGAGGGATGTGGAGTCCGATGTCATGTGAAAATAGGCATCAGAATCCAGAACCCAAGAAATAGCTGGAGGAGACGTCTGAGCTAGGCGGTAGAACTTCTTTGAAATGTGAGAGAAGCTGCTAAAGTAGAGCTTGATGAATCTAGCTGAGCAGAGTCACCTCGCCGAGAAGGTCTGACGTCTTTGATGCATCCTCCCGTCGAGGAAGGGCCTCCCTGCCCCCCCCCCTTTGGATCGTCTAGCTCCATGTGCCTTGTTCTGCTTTTTCCGCACTACACAACGCTGGTAGTCGTGCCTAAAGTTATTGCAATAATTGCACTGAACCCTAGTTGGTGCAAAAACAGAGCCGAAACAAACACCTGAGTAGAGACTGTAGTCAAAGCAGAAACCGTCGGTGCAGTCGAAGAAGAAGGGGGTAGCAAGCACAGTCGGAACAAACTGTGCTGCTAACCCGCGGTGAAGCTCCTCAGCACGAAGCGTTGAAAGAGCCTCGGTAACTATCGGTCGTGGTGAACGGTTCAGCAGTTGAGTCCTGACAGGCTCAAACTCTAGGCAAAGACGGCAGACGAAGTCATAAAGGCGAAGGTGATCACGATCTGCCTTTTGCACTTGATGACACTCCTGGTAGAGCGGAGAAGCTAGCTCGTCCAGCTGGTGCCAAAGACTGGCCAGGGCTCGGAAAAAGTCGTCGATGGAGGAGTCCTTCTGGCGAAGCGTCTCCAACTCACGCTGAAGCGAAAAGAACTGAACGTCGCTGCTCTGCTGGTATCTTTCGCGCAAATACTCCCAGATCTGACTAGTGGCACGCAGATCAACAATATCTAGCTAGATGAAGTCGTCGACGCTGACCACCAGAATGGCTCGAACACGAGCATCATCAGCACACCAGTGCTCAAAAACATCTATGGCATACTGAAAGGCCTCATCAGCAGCATCAGCGGTCTCTGCCTCCTTCTTGGTGGCCTCATCTTCTACAGGAGATGCAGAATTGGGCTGTCTAGGAGGAGACTGAACCGGCGACGGCGGACAAGATCGGGCACCAGTAACATATCCCCAGAGGTGGAGACCATCGAGCGTGATCTCCATGAGTGAAGACCACAACCTGTAGTTCGTCTCATTAAGCTTTGTTCTCGAGAATGAGATCATAGTTGATGGAACAGAAACCATCGGTAGACGGCGCGGTGGTTAGAGCGATGTACTGGTTTTTTTTGTTGTTTTTTTAGCTCGGTAAGGTTTCCCTGCGGCGAGCGGCTGCGATAAGCGGCTGGCCGAAGCGATGGCGGCGAGGATAACCGGCGGGCGGTCCCTAAGCAGCGCGGAGCGGCAACCGTTCGAGGCGATAAGCGGCGGCAGCGAACTTCGCGGGCGACGGACCGTGTGAAAGCGGCAACATCGAAGCGCGTCGTCGAAGCGCGTCGAGTGGGCTTAGGCGACACGATGACCATGGCGGCGGCGTCGGGCGAGCTTCGGCGACCGTCGCGAGCGGCAATGGCGTTAGGCGGACAGCGGCAAATGGCAGCGATGTCGAGGCGAGCTCGAACGCAGCGCGAATGGCTACCATCTGGCAGCGATGGCGTCGGGATGGCGGCGGAAGGAGCTAAGTTAGAACCTTGTTCTGATACCATGTTATGAATATTGTGTGTGTATTCAAGATGACCCAATGAGCAATATATATAGGGATGTACAAAGAGAGTTTTCATACATAGATAAAGAAATACAAAAGTGTCCTATTCTAACAGGGTACAGGTTTCAAGTTTCGTTACAGTTCAGCGCGTTTATAGTTCGGCTTAAATTTTCAGAACTTGGTTTTACTGGACTGCAGGATCAAGAGCATCTATTCTAGATTTTAACAAGAGTTCATCATTTTTCACGACATCATTCCAGGTAAAATGTCAGCCCATCTTGGATATATTGTACAACGTACAGATGAATTTGGTCTGTGTTCAATTTCCCTGACAAAGATTAATTCTTCGTTATTCCCCCATGACATTCTTGCAAAATCGTATATGGTCGTATGTTGACTTCCTGTCCCATTTAAGACTTTGAAGTTGGTACTATAATCCTCTCAATAACCAAATTGGTGTTTTTTTTCCTTCTTGGCAGAGTTGGGTGATTGATAATGTTGTGGTTTCTTTAGCTAGTGGCTACGGGGAAATAAATTTTCTAGGGAGGGTCTGGCTCTGATACCAATTGTTAGCATTGCCGGCTCATACAAATAGCCTAGACAAAAAATGCACATAAACAGAAGACACTATCTTTTTTGTGTTGCTTAACTTAGCCAACCTTTTCTATTTTCTTCTCATTTTATACATCAAGAAAACACTCTACGTTACAAGCATGATGTGCTATTACGCCACTAATAACACCAGCACTAAACTCCACGTTGTCGTTACTTCAGCATTGATAACGCCGGCACTTGTCGGACCCGGATTCCGAGAATCCAAATCATCTGTGAAAACATTGTGCTATTCCCTGGATCAGTAGCTAGCACTTCACAGTACACATTCTTGAATCATTCATACAAAGCGCGAACAAAACAAATATATTACAACACAGGTAACATAGACCTCATCGGGTCGAGTTTTACAAAAGGGCGCACAAAGCCAAATAGATTACATTACAAAAGACGACTATATCTCTGGCGAAGCAAAAAGGAAGGTGGGGCTCATCTCACACGGGCAAGCAAGCAGGGGTGACACATGTACAGACAGATATTAACCAAGAATGGATAATATCGGTTGTGCTTGATATATGAGTCTACTTAGATGGGCGAGATCTAAACTCTGAGCTATTCTACTCCTCGTCGTATCCTTGTCCATCGTCTTACGGCCCATCGTAGTAGGCATAGTCTCCTTCATCTTCGTTATCTAAAGGGTGGGGAGAAAGCGAGAATGAGCACTACTACTAGTGCTTTCATGAGCCAACACACAAATGCAATTATATATATGCAAGGCTTAACAAGGATGGCTCGGGTTCTTTTATTTGCGAAAGCAAGTTTTGCAATATTATAGTTACAAATCCTATGACTTAGCATTTTTAACAAATTGCAATTTTTATAAAGAGAGTAATGTGCAATAATTAATAACAATGAGAGGTTACTTCCACCTTCATGCTTATTTTGATTAAGGTTACATCCACCTTATTAACAACAACTGGGTACATCCACCGGGAAAAACCAAATTGAGGGCTAGGTGAGCACCACATTTTATACCACCCACAAAGTTTTGAAATAGAACTAACTCAAGTTAAGTTCCCATGTCATGCTTTTGACCGTAAACACAATTTGTTTAAGCAGTTTCATACTCTGCGAGATAGCACACTTTACCCACAAGAGACAATTAACTTCGTTGCCTACACAATTCCTTAGTTGTGTAGTTGAGAGGTTGTCACAATAACGTTCGACTTATCTACGCCCTACGTCATTTCGCACATATAGGGTTCGCCCATAATGTTGGCGCAGATGTTTTACCTCGGCGGCGGCATAGCGGTGCTATACCTCGGACCGGCAAAACGTCACCCTCCTCTTGGTGTCCCATTCAAGCAGAATGAATCCACTTGGCTCCCCATTTATCCGCCCGGTGAAATGGCATCAAGGTTCAATAAATCTACTAAGCTAAGTCATAAGTTTTTCTCTGAGACTTGTGGTTGCACTTGTTTAACACGGAGGTCATGACCCGATTAAGTCCTTAGGGTTATCTGGGCGGTTCATTCCACAACCCAATCATTCTCGTGCTCCCGGAGCACCAACCGCCTCACCATCTGCCCAGATAGAGCTAGCATTTTTAGGGTTTTTGAGGAGTAAACCAAATGATTTTCTCGCCTTAATCAATGGACCACCAATGACTACCCAAAACATTTTATGTTTGAAGACATGATGATTGGGGTATTTAATACCCCGGTACTTGAGCAAGGCTAGCATGTCGCTCAAGTACACCCTATAACTAGTATTACCATATACTTACTAGGGTGACAATGAATAATGGATTCAAGTTATCAAGGATGGCATATTAATTAATTAATCGTCAAGTAGGTGTTTAACTACCTTAAGCTTTAACATATATTTGAGTACGAAATTAAAGCATGCAATTTATTAATTTAAAAGAATATAATTTGCATAAAATGTAAGAGCAACATGATCAAAGTATTGACTCGCCTTGGTTAGAGGCAAGGTGATCGTGATAGTCTTGGTCTTGATCAACTTGAGGATCTCCGGTGTCTTCGAATCCTAAACGGGCGAATTACCGGAAAAAGGCACAACGGCAAATAGAGCAAGTAAATACAAAAGAAAACACAAATGAACTCCAAATTAATCAAGTCCTATGCCATTAGCAAGATCTTGATTTAACGATTTTTTAGAAATTTAAATCATAATTTTTGGAGTTATAACGGAGGAAATACGAATTATTGAAGCTTAAATGGAAAAGAAAAAGAGAGAGAGGGGGGCTTCGGTCCATGGAACAGTGCATGGGCCGGGTCCGTGCACGCAGGAGGAGGCCGGTCCATGGCACGATGGCCTGGCAGGCCAGGCTGGCGATGAAAGGGGAGGTGGGCGGCTTGCTCACTGTGGTCACGGGGCCACAGGCGGTGAGCAAAGGAAGCTTAAGACATCTTTAACACTAATGATGGCAGCAATTAAAGGACCCATGATTAATTAGTGGCTTAATGCCTTGCCATTAAGGCTTGGAGATTAGCGCAAGGGCTCTGTCCGAACGAGCCACACGCGGGGAGCTCTCAGGCACGCACGACCTCGGCTCACCGCCGGCAAGAGAGGGAGCGGCGGCGCCGGGCGTGGGCATGGCGGGGGAGCCCTCGGCGAGTGGTCTGGTGATGATGAAGGCGGCGGGAGAGGAGCCTGTGGCGGCGGCAGGTGGGGGGCTGAAGGCAAGGCAACCCGCAGTGGAGGCGGCTCGGTGATTCCTAAGCGCAAGTGAGTGAGACACGGGCAAGAGGAGGTGAAGGGCTCACCAAGCCAACAATGGCGGCCGGAGGTGGGCGGTGGGTGAGATCGGCAACCGAAGAACTCGGCCGGTCGAGGAAAAGCCAAATTCAGTCCTCTTTGAACCAAACCGAAATTACATTAGGGAAATGCTCAATGGGGTCCAAGGCACATGGTGGCGCCAAGAGGGGGAAGGAGCTTCCTTTGGGCGGAGAATGGCCGACGAAGCGCGGCCGGGCGAGGAGGCGGTTTTGAGGTGGAGCTTACTGTTCTCGAGGCGGCGTGGGAAGCTCTGGAGGGAGAAGGGGCTTTATAGTGCCACAGGCGAGAGGGGTTCAACGGGATGGGCGGGAGGTCAAAGCGAGGCGGCGGCGGTCGCGGGCATCCGGCGGCATGGGCGCGTCTGAGCACGGGAGGACAAAGCGAGGTGAGCAGGGCGGCGCAGTGCTCGGCCGGCGTGGGCATAGCGCAGCGCTAGCGCGCTTGCGCTTGCCGCGGTTGGTCCTGGCGAGGCAGCGATGGCCCATGGTGGCCGGGTCTCGCCGCGGTCCGGCGGCGAAGCGTGGCGGCGTCTGGCTTGACTTGGCGACTTGGCGGCGAGAGCGGCGATGAGCCGCTTGCGCCGAGAACTCGGGTCGTCGCTGCGGTGCAGACGAGCTCGAGTCTCAGTCGAGGACGCGGCGTGTGGCGCAGAAGGCGGCGACATGGGCGAGTGGCGAGGCGAAGCGAGCTAGTGGCCATTTCTTTGCCCGGAAGCAGTGGCGGCGGGATAAGGCGGCTGCAGCGTGAAGAGCAGTGTGGTGGCCAGCTGCGGCTCGGCTCAAAGTGGTGGTGGTGCTGAGAGGATGGGGAGGCTGAATGCTGGCGCAGGGAGAGAAGCGAGTTGCGCCACAGTTCTTTGCTTTCGGTTCGAACCTGAGGGCGGGGAGTTACTCACTCTTGGCGTGACGCCGAAAGAGGAGAAGACCTCGGGGCTGCAGTGGCGGGAGAGATGGGCCGGGAGGAGAAGGGTGGCGGGTGGCAGAGCGAACTGGAGAGACAAGGTGAGCCCAAGAAAAGAAGGAGAAGATTCAAATCAGTTGGCGGAGATTCAAAACAGAGGAGAAAATCTCCAACCCGCGAAATTGAATTTCAAACGTTTCAAATGTTACATTTGAAACACAGACCGAGAGAGAACGAAGGTTTTTGAAAATAGCTGATACTTGAATTACAGCGAAGAACGAAATGGAAATCTATTTACTATTCATCCGTCCGAAAACGGATGTTACAGCACTAAACTCCAGCGCCACATGCCGTTAACAGTTTCTAGTGACTAAACGTCTCATGCCACATGCAAACTTTTCTAGCGACTAATGATGCTGTTACATGCGAATACCAATTAAGTTAAGATTATAGCTAACGGCTACGGACTCACTGAAGAGTACAAGTACTTGAAAAGTTCGATATCACAGTATCTAACAGGTTTGCACGTATGGTTCCTTATATCACATCATCAAGTAAAAGAAAACTGTACATAAGAATGAAAGTAATGTATCTCTAAACTTACATGTCATTCTTATAGCACACCTATATCAACAGACATCTCAACTTGTCCTGATAGGGGTACAATAGGACACCATCTGTTTTCTTCACACACAAAGCCACAGCATTATATAGATTTATTTTGTTATGAAACAAAAAGGTGCATTCTTCTGTTCCAAACAATGCAGTGGTTAGTGCCATTTCATCAGTGACCGACGTTTATCACTCTCCTGTAATTATATCTAGCTTGTGTTTTTCTTATGTCCTGTGTAGGTGAAGAGTTGGAGAAGTAAGCCAAAGAAGCTGGGTTTTCTGCCGCCAAGCACTATGAACTTGGTGGAGGGCTCATGAGGAACCTAGTCGCAACTCGCTGAGTAGAATTGTAGCGAGGAAACTCGATCTGTAGCTTTATCTGAATTTCCTTAGCTGGTTCGATTCCTCTTACTCTATATTTTCTGAATATCATGTTTTCCCGATCCCATATGGAATCAATACAATAATCGTGCTCTGAACTTCCCAGCTGTATCTTTGTCCAGTTTGAAGAAGAAAACAACACGCGAAGGACCTGAAAACCAGAAAACGTATAACCTGCCGTCCGCGGCGCAGGAGCCGTTCAATGAAAATCAGACGCCTGAGATGAAGGCCAGCATTGTTCATACCGGCGTGCTGTTCTGCGACATGGGAGATATCTGACTGTAAATCTGATAAATAAAAAAAAGCACCCGCTCATCCGATCGGTGATCGGGAGGCATGGAAGCGGGTGAGAATTCCAGCCCCCCAGAGAGTTTTTCCATGAGACGCATTGCTCTGAATGCGGCATCATCTGCCCTCCATTAAATCGGTCCCATCACGACAGATCAGATCTACACTGGTATTTATCCACAGTGCTTTTTATCAGTGGTCAACCGTCAACCTTACCTACTTCGCTGCGGAGTGGTATAAGTGTATGTATTGCCGAGCTCAACGAACGGGCCACAAAAATATTTGCAATAAATTCTCGGCACCAACTAGTATGATAGTATCAAACTTCACAAGCTACTAATACAACGAATTCTTGGAACTGATCGAGCAGAAATCCACTGTCTAAAGTTGGCAATTAACCACTAGACCCCTGCCAGACAATTTGGAGGAAACAAACATAATCCACTGTAGGCTTAATTCGCCATCATTACTTTCACCTGAACCAGAAAAAGAAGGAAGAAATTGACACCAAAACTTCTTAACCAGCAGCTCCTCCAGGCACATACAGAGCCGTTTCTCCTCAACTAAGAACAAGTAGCACAGCTATATGGTATGGATGTCTACAGTAAGGATGACAGTTTTGAGCCCTCTCTAGCCCCTCTTGTCCATGGCCAGGATGGTGCTGATGTTCATGGGGCTGATGTGGTCGGTCGAGCCGTGCATGAACTGCGCGACGATGATCCGGTTGGCCCGCTCCGTCGGGTGGAAGGCGTCCCAGTACGCGTACACGTCCCGGTTCGCGCACACGTTCGACGCCGGCGTGCACAGCCCGATCCCGTTGTACGGCCCCTGCCCGCAGCACGCCACCTTCGCCGTCACGAACCCTGCAACCACGGCCACTTCACCGATCTGCTCGACCGAAACAGCTAGCTCACGACTACATGCATGTACGAAGTTCTTACTGAGCAATGGCTGACAGATGGTCCCGGCACTCACGAGGCGCCACTATGTCAGCCGTTCTTGGTAAGGGTTTCGTGAAACATTTCGTACACGTTGATTTATGGAGTGTATTACCGTAGTCCCGTGGGTTGAACACGAAGTCGAAGCTGATTTTGTTGGTGTTGGCGGCGATGAAGGCGTCGTGGCCGAGCTCGCCGTTGAGCTCGTTGAGCATCCGCACGAGCTGCGGGTTGAAGAGGTCGGTGGCCTGCGTCAGGTCGGGCGCGCACGAGCCGTCGAGGCTGTGGAGGGCCAGCTCCGCCGGGACGCAGCCGAGCAACCCCGTGCCGGTGACGATCACGCGCCGGGCCCCGAGCTCGTACAGCCTCTGCATGCATGCGGTTTTTGCTTTTAAGACAGGGAAGCGATACAGTTGAGAGCCGGTCCCCCTACCTTCATAGCCTACAGCTGAATCGCAGAAACGAAACATATACAGAAGCTGCACGAGCGCGACCCGTTCTCCCATGTGGCGGGAGTAAATACAGCGCAACCACCTCATGGGTACACCAGTAAATGTAATAACACACCGGGACTCGGAGTGTTTGGCTGATTTTGCCACTTTATTATTCGTAATAGCAAAATTAGTCTTTGTGAGTACGAAATTGTAAAAATAGTACTACGGAAGGTTAGACAGATGTCATGTGTCACATGCAGTGTTTCTTGACCACGGCACGAGGAAGGCACTGCGGTAAGAGACACCGAGCGTAATGTCGCAGTCCGTGGCAGCGGAGATGCTGCACTCTCAGAGACCACGACAGAAAGCGCTCCCAGTCCGCAGAACACACATGCGTGCGAGGCTACTAGTGCTTCGACCAGCTGCTCCCACGTTTGAGAAGTGCGGTATGTGTCCTCTCCCATCATGCCATACTGCTACCCTCTTGCTGCGGTCCAAAAACGCTACTAGTTATACGCACCTACCTTGTCTTCCGCAATGTTATTCTGGCAATTTTGTAGAAGCAATGCTACTTTTGTTATTTTGGATCAAAAGTACCCCAATTCAGAAGAAATAAAAACTCAGTTTCGTACTTACGTACCCTTCGCATTGACTGCCTCCAGCTGGTTTTCACTGTGGAAATTAGAGCAGCTTTGTACAGTGTGCCGTGTAGGACTGTTTGGCCCAGATTCAAATCCTTAACGTTGCAAAGAAAATAGTAGACGACAACAGGACTATAACATTACGACGATCTAAGCCATCCGACGCAGAAAGAATGAACTAGTCACTGCTACAGTATCTATACATCGTCAACTACAGCTCTTTGCTACAGTACAGCGCCTCGTGCGATTATATTCTCCGCTTTATTGAATGGCTGCGAACCAATATTATGACATCATAGAGCATGATATTGCTATGTAATATCATAGGATGCACGCTTGGCCCTATCAATTGCCTGTGCAGTGTGGCAGGTGACAGCATGCATGCATCAAGACGAAGCTGAGGCCTAGTACCAACCCATGGTAAAAAGTTTGGTTCTACTCCTACTTGAATTTTTTTTGGTTGGAAGCTCGCTCGTTTAGGCATATTGTCATTGATGGACCCCATGGATCATAAATGTAAAGGAATGTAGATCTGCAGCACAGAGATCTGGTACGAAGACGTACGTACTCGTTTTTCTTTCAATGCTAGCTAGCTACGTGTATTGAAAATCTTTCACTTTGGAAAAATGCTATGCGTGGAGCATTTTGTATTGCTGGTTAAAAGATGTTGCTAAGGTTTGCACTTGGAGTTTGTATAGCTCTTAATTTAATGACGCGAAAGTTAGCATAGTTTCCTGATGAAATTGAGTAGTTTCTTATCCAATGGATGAATTGCATTATGAATGAAAGTGACCTTACTAACACCGTTGGCTGGAAGCGTGAGGTAAATTGTATAACTGTATTTGGATTCTTGCTTCAACAGGGAAGATATCAGACTGTTACTGAAACTGTGTTCTAGAAAGAAAAGAAAACATTGTTACTGAAACTGGTCGTGAATGAATGGATTCTGTCATCTTTCATGGACTAACTCTTACCAGAACAGTCTAGTACTTATGTTGGTATAGAGAAACTACAGGCTGTGTCAGTTTTTTTTTTCTTTTTTTTTTGCAGAACATACTACCCAAAGAGACTCCGCTAAGAAGTGTTCACCTGCACTGTTTATCTCCTATTTCGAATACCAACAGTCAACCTAGAGACCCATCGATCTCTTTGTGCTACTGTTTTAGCCAGCATGCATGGTGAATTTCTTTCTCTTGTTTTCTGTAAGTGAGGCGTACTACTCATGTTTGTTTGATTGTGCTAAAATTATTTTTGGTTAGCATAAATCTTGGCCTATTTGGATAGGGGATTTTTTTTTACATAATTGCAAATTATTGCTTGAAGCAAGAATTGGGAAGCAAAACTTACCGTGAGGATTTTCTTGTACTCGGAGATGAGGTAGGGGACGTAATCTTGGATCGCAAACTGTTGGGACCGGACGGAGTAGGGCACCAGGTAGTAGTTGTTGACGAAGTCGTTGCCGCCGAGCGTGATGAGCACGAGCGCCTGTTTCACGAGGCCCCTCGCCGCGTCGTCGCCGATGAACGCCGCCAGCTTCTGCTGGTAGTCCTGGAAGTTCTGCAGCTGCTGCCCGATCCTAATTATGTTCACCTGCAGATGCACGACACGGAACAGAGCCCACAGAACACAGTATCACTAACAATTAAGATGACTTCATATAAGCAGGAAGTGGAATGGAGGCACGTATATATGGAGCTTACAAATTGTATGCCTGTGTCGTTGAGGATGCCGACGCCGGCCGATGCGAAGTTGGCGCCGATGCGTAGGTTCTCGCCGCGGAGCTCGGGGCTCAGGTACGGCAGCGCAGGTTGAGATCCGAGGTACTCACCTAATCAAGGCGCGCCAATGCAATGTCAGGAACTACTCTCTCTGTGCATAGCGTTTGTGTACGTGCTTGACAAATTATGTGCAGTCTGAAAAGATTGGGGTAAAGCTAAGCCAGCAAGGGGCGTCAGGGCGTAACTGATGATGTCGGGGATGTTGAACCCATTGGAGAACCTGCCCGTGGGCATGCGCGTGGGGAAGTCGATGCCGTAGGGCGGCGCGTCCGCGCGCGCCGTCGTCATGAGGTAGTTGTTGTTGCCGTTGTCGACGAGGGAGTCGCCGAACACGAAGAAGGCGCGCGCCGCGGATGCCGCCGGCGCGGCCCCGAGGAGCGCCGCCGCCACCGCCACGAGGGCGGACACGAGGTGACCGACCAAAGAAGCGCCCATCGCGGCGAGAGAGACACTGGGACGTACGTCGATGAGAGAGACGAGTCCAGCGGCTGCGACTTCGCAACAATGGCAAGGCGTGGACACGGGAAGGTGGCGGTGTCTCTCCCCGCTCTCTTATAGAGGCCTGATGTGAGGAACCGAACAAGTAACCTGAGCTAATCAAAGTTAACACAGTAATTAGCGGTAGTTAGCAGTAGAATAAAAGTCAATTAAACAGAGACGAAACACAATCTTAGGCTGGTATTGAGCACACCGCCAAACCAATCATACAGGATATATCCTCAGGAATTCATCAACGCGAATGACAACGTGAATTACTAACTCAAAAATAAAGCATCGTTATAATCTCAAAATCTTTTACAAGAATCTATTACAAGCATAAGGCAAATACTCATACAAACTCTGGAGTAATTACAAGAATTATTTACAGCAGATCTAAACAATAATATTACAGCTCGGGTAAATGTACAAAAGGAGAATTACAATAGATGATTAAATTACAAACTAAAGTCTCGCATTGCATGTCGCAGAAGCCTCCCTTGCACCTTTGTCCATATATCGCCAAACCCGTCGAACCTTTCCTCAACCCACAATTCGATCATTTGCCGAAAACACTAAAAATGATTAGCAAGCCAAATCGAGAGCAATAAATAGAAGTTAGAGTATAGAAGGTTGCCGTCAGATCTTACGAAGCTCAGCCGGATTCTCATACCAACCTAAGTCAGACGGCACCTTGATCATCAAGATACCCAAGCTAACCTAGGTCAATCAGCACCGTTCACTTACGTGGGTTTTATCATTCGGCGTTTATTAAAACCCAACACCCACGTTTACGAGTATAGCAGCCGAAACACCCTTTGGACCATGGCCTAATAATAGTATGTGAGAGCTTAATGGATAAGGGCAATGGGCAAAGGAAAAAGTCATTGCCCTTCACAGCCAGATGCAATCCCCCTGTATAAAGCCTCCTTTCCCTCACTGCTACTCACAAAGCCACACATAAAGCCACCCCCATCCCACTTCTTCTCAGCCGAAAGGCAAGCAGCCCCAAGAACACCTCAAGGCCAGCAAGAACCCAAGTCAACACAAAGCATTGCCACCATTCACAACCACACCCACCAAGAGCACAAGGAGGAAGACAAGCAGCGAGGCCAGGAAGGAGAAACAACTACAGGTGGCCACCACTCTAGGAAGGGGCAACAACAGAGCCACCTCAAGCCGACCACCAGTCCAGACAACAAACTAAGGCAGCAAGGTAGCTCATATCTCTTCCCAATAGGATCAACACCTTTCACCAAGCACATGAACCATCCATAATCACACAGAACATTCATCCATGAGCATCACAGAACCAGGGAAGAAAAAGGGCCGAGAGGGTAAAAGGGAAAATGAGAGGTACCTCAGTGAGCCATGTTAGTCCATCTCCTACCCCATCACCATGCTTGTTCAACTAACACCACAAATCAAAGTAAGCAACTAAAGTTAGTGCAGTGAAAATCAAAGTAAAGAAAATGGGGAGGAACCAAGCCCAGGACTGGGCTACCACCCCCAAGACAGGCAGTGACACACAACCACAAGGGTGCGGGCTAGGAACTGAGCCAGGGTCGAGGGCCGCACTAGGCCAGGCCGGAGGCCTAGGTACCAAGGCGGCAAGGGGAAGGTGGCACGCTGGCAGAGGCGGTGGTTGGAGGCTGAGCCGGCGGCATGGTGGCCGACGGCGCAAAGCACGGCCGAGCCGGGCCAGAGGAGTCACACGACTCAGTAGCGCTGTGAGAGAGCTAGGAGCGAGCCGAGGCGAAGCGGCAGCCTTCGAGCAAGCCGAGGGCATATAGCCGGCAAAGCCATAAGCAACGGCTAAGGAGAGGCGCGTGGGCCAAGAGCACCAGGGGAAGCGGGCCGTCGTCAGCGGCGGCAGCGGCTTTGAGCGGCATATCTGTCAGTGAAAGGCCAGAGAGTGGAGGAGGCGGCACCTGGTGGCGCAGGGGGAGAACGAGAGACGGCCAGAGGCCCCAAGGAGCCATGAGCAAGAACCCCAGGAGAGAGAGAGAGATGAGAAAATGGGGGAAGAGAAGAACTTGTGGCTTGGGTTCATTCGGCTGAAGGAGTTGTAAAAAAATGATGTTAACTAGAAAGGTGATTAGATTAAAAATAAACTAAGAAGAGAGAGAGAGAGAGAGAGAGAGAGATCTTATAAAATAGAAAGAACACATTCATGGCATACATGCAAATTTCGGACGAACCGCCATAACAATGGATTTTAAACTCTGTACAGATGAATAACAGTAGATAGACCGGTCTAAAATAAAAATAGGAAAAGATGTAAAATACTAATCTGTGACCTTTTTAAAATAAATAAATCGTCGTAGAACCCAATAAATTAAACAATAATCGGCAGTGTTAAAAATAATTTTGCCTTGATTAATTAATTAAAATAAACAACCCAGTGTCTATTTAGAAAAATAAATAAATACGTACGCAATTAAATAAAATCCATTAGGCGTATTTGCGCGAGTAAAATTTACTAAACATAATTGCGTACGAATGCGGGTAGTAAAGATATTTTTGTTTGTTAAAATGCGAGTCTTGGCAACCTCAACCCTAGAGCGAATAGACCATAGAACGACCGCAGTTGGGGGTGCTAACTTAGCGGGGGCCTGAAAAATGTTATTAAACTAAAATAGGCTAACAAAATGAAATCCACTTACTTATGTACGCATAATATCAACCAAAATGAAGTAAGTATGTATTTATTTATTTATTATTCGCGCTGCCTCATAATTACAGAGGATGAAACCAAGCAGATCGGAGTAGCTGATCCGGAATTCTTCGACGCTGATCTTTTCTCTGACTACAAAGGCAAGCTATTTTCTTGAACATAAATATAGTTATATTAAATGTAAACCATATATTGATGTATCATATATGTATTGCATTAAAACTATGTCTCAAAATCAAATCGAATAAATCATATAAAGATGAAAGAGATGAGAAAGATGAAAGAGATGGGAAAAGAGAATTATATAGCTGGTAAAGGGGGCCATGGCCGGAAAGAGATGAGGCAAGAGGTGGGATCCTTTACATATGGATAGTATATAAGGACCAACGAAACTCTTACTCCGATATGAGGCCGTATTTAAGTGCCAACCATTTTTCCATTTCGGTGGGCAGAAAATACTACCTTGTTACGTAATTATTCTCTCCACATCAGGTAAGTAATATGTGTGAGTGTGATGGAGGAACCCAAAACCGGTAGGAGAAGACGGGAAGTGGGGGATCCAAGGCGCTATAGCGCTAAGGTGGAGTGTTGGGAGCAGGATAGAAGCTGCCACAACCAACATTGCTGGAACTTGGTGGATGACAAGGTCGGCATCGACGGAAAGTAATGGGTAGAGAAAAACAATCATGTAACCTGGAAAATATTTTGTATTCTGATCTCGAACCCACATCAAAGGAAAATGCAGGGAACCCAGTTCACAGAGAGTTCAGAGTGGCTATGGGTAAAGTGGTACAAAGCCTGGACAGTGCTAAATAAAATCATGAATTCATGCTAGTCTCCTGGATTGGAGTCTATGGGAACCACTGGGGTCTATCTTCTCTCCAAGTGACAAGTGGTCTTTTCAGTACTAAAATCTTCCACTTAACATTTTAAGGAGTTATTTATTTTCAGAAAAGAGATGATATAGAAAATGTGATAATGAACAGAGATGAGTCATACAGCGCATCTTTTGCTATTAATGCTTGATGAGTACATTAGTACTCAACCTTGTTATTATCCTCCTTTGTTAAATCCTAGTCTAACTGGGAATTATCTCGAGTGGGACGAAGGTCACGCAGGTGCAGATGAGACTGTAGGAGTTCAGGACCCTTACTACGAGGAGCAGGACGAGGTGGACGCCCTATTTGGCACGTGGGACAAGTAGACAACCCGTGGAGAATGGCAGGCAAGCAAGGGGACTTAGTCCCATTTTGCAGTTGTAAATTACTACTTGTAATGTAAGACCATAGCCTTGTGTGGCTAACTGTTGTAATAAAAAATAATTTCTATCTTATTGTTCTGCTGTGTCAACTCTGGTAAGCCTTACTATTTGTTGGAGCGGTGTCCTACTGGACAGATAAATAGTAATCCGTGTGCTTAAGTATGATTACCCTCCGGGGTAATGACACGGGGCGCTACAGCTGGTATCAGAGCAATCGGTTTGGGCCACGCTAATAAAATAGAAATTGCTGCAAAACATAAGTATGCTTTCTCACTTGCTATATTGCACTAAGTACTTGTTAATCCTTGTCTCCATGTCAATTTCTATTCTAGTCTTGTCTCAAAAGTACTATGTTAAAAAACTTATTTTCCTTAATGTGACACCAATACTAACATAGCACCATCCCTTTTGCGGGATGACTAGGTTCCGTATCCCGTCCGAGAGAGTGCAGGGGGAGCACGTGCTGATACTAGGGAGACTGCTGCACCACTTGGGGGCACCTTTCCCCGAGTACTTCCAGGAGGTCCAAGCTGGGGAAGGTGCACCATTGATCGGAGTCATAATCACGGGGATTTCCCTGAACCCAAACTACTATTATGAGTGTGTACAGGAGTGGCATTCCTCATACAATTATGTCACCCTACAGGAGGTAGCCCATAAGGCTATCCTCACCCTTAGATCTCACTTTAGTGACCAGATGAGGGATTCACAGTTCGGGGAGATACCACCTATAGCCCCAGGGAGTTTTGGGAGACAGTTTGGTCCCAGCCATACCTCCAGCTACCCTTGCCCACCACTCTCCCCAGCCACCGTAGCAGTGCAGCACGAGACCACCGGCACCATGATATTAGCTAGCACCATGCTTTATAACACCACCCGAGGAGCCTTAGCTAGAGCTGAGGAGAGCTCTGACTTCTAGCGACAGCAGTTCCATGCCTCATAGGCTCTCCAAGAGACCCGCCATACCCCTACCCCAGATGCTCCTCCACACCACCCCACCATTGACCCAGGGCCTAGTTCTCATAGAGCTCCACCCACAACTCCACCACCAGATTGTAACGTCCCGATTTTCTGAGCTTTTTTGAAAATTTTCAAAATAAAAATAACCATTTGATTTTGTTGAAGTTCTAAAGCTTAACTTGAGATTTTGGAATTTGAGGTGTTTAAAATGACTTAATCAAACTTCAATTAATTCAAATTTGGTTTGTTTTGAGTTCGTTGGAGTTCTTTGGTGTTGAATTCCCCTTCTTTGTTCATTCCACCTCCCTATCATTTGGACCTCCCTCTCTGTCCAGACCTCCCTCTCGTTTGGACCTCTCTCTCTGTCCAGACCTCCCTCTCATTTGGACCTCTCTCTCTGTCTAGACCTCCCTCTCGTTTAGACCTCTCTCTCATTTGGACCTCCCCCTCAGCCCAAACCTCCCTCCCGTTGGACCTCCCCCTCAGCTCAGACCTCCTGGGTGGTCCTGGGAGACCCCCTAGGTGGTCCCGGACAACCACCCCTTTGGTAACGACCACCCCTTGGGTCACGACCTCCCCTTTGGTTGACCACCTTCTCAAGCTTTGTCTACCCCACCTGTTAGTCCTACTCACCTTCTTCCTTCTTCCGTCACGTCGCTACTGACGCAGATATCCTAGCGCATTAAATGATTTGTGTCGCATTAAATGTTATTGCTTCTGCAGTACCCGTTCCCCCTTTTGTCCCCTCCCCTACCTGCCCCCATCTCCTCCTTCACCTACCCTTGAACTCGTGTGCCTCTGAGTCTCTCAGTGACTCTCCCCATTTTCCCTGGCTATAAAAGCCTGAGCAACTCTCCTTCATCTCCTTTTTCCTCACCCAAACTCTCTTGCTCTCGCCAGTTTCTCCGTGCTTGAAGTTTCGCCTCCATCCGCTGGAGCCTGCGTCGTCGCATTCTCCTCAAGACCTCCTCCTCAGGACCTCCCTCGACCTCAGTTGGACCTCCTCCTAAGAGCCCGTTCCTAATTCCTCTTAATTCAGAATCCTTCTTTTGGTTCTAGTTTGGTAGTCTTTGATTTTTGTTTGGTTTTATTGTATTTATTTGGCTTCTTTTCGCACGTGTAGATTCCGGCTTCTCTGAAGAGCTCTTGGACCCGACGACCTCTACCGAAGAATCTCAACTCTTCATCGAAGGCAAGTCGTACACCTTTGATCGTGTCGTACCCAGTTTGCAATATTATATTGTTTTATATCAACATGCATGGCTATTTGTATAAAAATGGTTTAGGAGATAGCTAAATACCTACTTGACAGTACGACTCATTGAATACTTGTGTTTGACATGTTGACATATACCCTTGGACACAATAGGTTGGGTAATCTTAGTTGGACCTCTTTGTGATACCAACATGGGTGCGTGTATTGCTTAGACCTGCTTTGGTTATGCGATGTCCCTCGATCACATGACTCAATGATGATGAATTTGACTTAATGATATATGGAATTGTGGTGCGACCACCGTTGTTAAAATCTGTTGTGCCATGACTAGGGTGGTCATTTGGCCGGGTTGAACCCAAAATGTTTTATACTCGGGCGATTGATTGTGCAGTAAAGGGGGTGTAGAAAGCACATTGGGATGTGGTTGTCTCGTCTGAGTAGTCCCTAAGGACTTAACCTTGCAAGCCATTGATCTAGGTCATACCGTGCAACCACAAGTCCATAATGGGGTGGACCTAGCCAATTAATTAGCAATACTTTGAGTCGGTTCTATTTAGATTGGAAATGGCGCAAGAGGGGGGCAGGAAAGCGAATCCTTAGCGAGCAGAACCGAGTCAAAGCGGAGCTTTGTAAAGGCCTTGTCACGTGCTCTAGCCTGCTTACCTAAGGTAGTGAGAAGGGACATCGACGGGTGCCAAACAAACTAGAGAATTCATGTTTTGTGGGTAAAGTTGTACAACCTCTGCAGAGTGTAAAACTATTCAAATAGCTGTGTCCCCGGTTATGGACAATGCCTGGTGATTTCACGCGAGGGATAGATTTTTCTAAAAAATATGGTCATGGTTGGTTCCGGGTGGTCTGGGTAGTGAGCAGGGTGTTCACGAGTGGTCTGGGAAGTGGACAGGGTGTCCACGAGTTGTTTCAAAGAAAACTTGACTACTTACGTATTAGTCTTTCAACTTGTGCTTTGCAATCTACTTATTGTATTTCCAGTAAATTCTGCTTTCTGCAAAGTAACCATAAAGCTATCCTTGTCAAGCCGGGCATGAATACTATTTGCATACATTTCCCTACGACTTGCTGAGTACATTCAAAGTACTCACGGCTTATGCCCTCTGGTTGATCAGTCGCTGAAGAGGACCCAGGGTGCTCCGACCTCTTTCAAGAGGAGGTCTTCAAAGACCAGGCATGCTAAGAGACGTTCTCCACTCGATTGCCTGTGGGCATGTCGAATGGCTTCCTCGCGAGTTTTGCTTTCCGCTGTAAGCTCTTTTGTTGTAAGCCCTGTGCGGCAGACCTCTGTAAAAATCTTGACCATAAGGTCTTTTGCTTTTATTAATATTGATTTGTCTGCTTCGTCTATAGTTTGTTGTATGGTTTTGATTACATCGGTGTTAAAATTGTGCGGACTAGTTATTGATCATGGGACTGGTCCAGAGTGCACAGAGAGTCTCGGGATTGCTACCCCAGGTCCTGACACAGATCCACCCCACTACTACGCAGCTGCATGTAAGGACCTGGGATTAACACTCCTAAATCCTCTGTGTATTACTGAACTAATCCCATGATCAGTGGCTAGCTCACACAGTAAACAAATATGGTAACATCCATAATCACAAAGCTTTATTGATAAATAACTGAGTTGATTACCAGAAAGGCTTACAAGCCTATAAATAAGAACACAGCGAAAGACGAAGAAAGTGTAGTAGAGCCCAGCTAATCTGTCACAGGCAATCGACTAGGGTAGCGACCTAGTCGTCGAGATCTTCACAATTGTAAAGTCCTTCTCCTCTGAACAACATTTTATTAAGCAAGAGTGAGCACAAACAACTGTGACCCGCAAGTTACACCCAATAACAAAATTATAATGCATGCAGCGATATATCAAAGGTAGGCTTATATGGCTGTTTTGCATAAAGCGACATTTTCCAGTTAAATATTCATACTAAGTTCTAAAGCAGTTTACTTTATGGCTAAAATTTATTTTCTAATATCAAGTTTTATAGTCAGATAACATTCACATAAGAGTGGTGAAGGATACCCTCCTATCACATGGCTACCTACCCAATTCCCATTTGGATAAACCATCCAAAACTGTTTGATAATGCATTTTTTAAATCAAAAACCAAGGTCTAACTTTGAGTGTCTTTGCTAGCATGTCCATGACCGTGGACACGGCTATTCGAATAGTTTTACACTCTGCAAAGGTTGTACAGCTTTACCCACAAGAGATAATTACTCATAATGTCCGCTCACACACTTCCGAAGGTGTGCGACTAAGTTATTATCACAAGGCCTTTACAATGCACCATCCCACTGTAGTCCTGCCTCGCTAAGGTTTCGCTTCCTTTGGATAGAAACCCACTGGATTTAAGCCCCCTCTTGCGCCATATGGGAATACATAAAAGTAGATCATAAAGACACCCACGCAACCGGATGGCACAACAACTGTGAGATGATACAAATTATTTTGTCAAGTCCTGCCCACACAGTACATGTGATAGTACAATGAGGCTTAGCAAGGTGTGGCTCGAAAACCGATCCTTAATTGACTTGGGCGACTTCCAATAAAACCCTGGGCCTCGATCATATAAATGAATCGATCTCATGCATGAACATGCACCCATCTAACATCCATTTCGCCTAAGTCCAAACCAATTTTCATTTTGTTTAACAAGTCAAATCATTTTATAAATTTCTATAGTAAATACAATACCATAGAATCATTTTCAAATCATAGTTGAACTTTTGGCAAAAGTTCCCCAAATCAAGATTTTTGGTCTAACCTTTGACTCAGCAAAGTTTTCCAACATGTTCTAGTCGTACTAGTGTATCGACCAGATTTTCCACTAAGGCGACAACGGAATGACAACTTCAATTTCAACATTGGTTGTACAACGGTAACGAAATTAACTAGTAATTTAAAACAGGAATTTAAATTACTTGAATATAAATAAGCATGCAACAATAGCTTAAAACATAATTTAGATAATTTTAAATACTGAGCTCAAATATGATCAAATGATGTAACTTGCCTTGCTCAATTAGTTGTTGTTCAGAAGCGACGTAGAAATCTGGTTCTCCGAAGTCGTCGAAATCTACACGTGAAAATAAGCCAAATTCAAATAAAATTCAAATAGACTCCAAATTGAGTACTTCTAGTACAGATAGCTAGATCTTGCTTTAAGATAAATTTAGAAATTTGAGTCACTCGAATCGGAGCTCGAACCAAGAAGAATGGGCTCTCGAAAATTTTGAAATCACATGGTCAGAAGGAAGTTCGACTACAGGACGTGGTCGAAAGAGGTTCGACTACAGGACGAAAGGAGGTTCGACTACATCCTGAAACGACAGCGTGGCGAAGTGAAGCGGAGTGGAAGCTACGGGGATAACGGCAACCGCGTTTCGGCGACACTTTCAACCAAAAAGCAAGTGCACTAGCTACTGGAGGTGACTAGGGCCATACCGGAGTGGAGAGGGGTCAAGGAGCTCGTCGGTGATGGTCCGGCGATATGAACCCAAGGTAGCAACAGTGCTTCAATGCAGAGGAGGTAGCCTGAGAGAAAAAAAGAGACAATGGAAGGTCGGAGAGCACTAGTGACAGTCTAAGATGCTCAGAGATGGAGTAATTTGGAAATATCTCACTGGAGGTGATGAGCTGGTGGAAATGTCCCTTTCGGCTGGAGATGAAGACGAAGCTCAAATCCGAAAGCTCCTGAGGACCAAAACCAAATCCGTTTAGGGGATAGGTTCTTTGTGTCCTGGAACATGAAATGACATGGGTAGAGAGGAAGGAGCTTCACGATGGCGGCCGTAACGACGACGAGGCGTGGCGGCCAGAAACTCGAGGCTCGGGGCTTCGGGCAAACTACAGCAACAGGAGCGAGAGAGGGGGGAGTTGGGTGGGGAAAAGAGATGAAGGTGGGCTGCTCAGGCTCTTTATAGCCTGGAGGAGAGGGGGAGAGTCGTTGAGAGACTCGGAGGGGTGCGGTGCTGGTGCGTCGGGGACGCGACGGTCATGGGATGAGGCGAAAGGAGAGGGCGCTGGAGTCAAGAGGAGCAGGTACGGGGAAAGATGGGTAATTAATGCATACGTCGCTGAGGGAAAAAGAGGCAGGATTCGGGCTGGGGCGATGACTTTCGTCGCGGCTGTGACGCACGCGAGTGCTGGCGGCATGGGCAAGTTGTAGGATCAAGGATAACCGACTAGAGAGGAGTGAATAGGAGGTTTTTAAATTTGTTAGCAAATTAACAATTTAACCCAGTTATGATTTATCTCTAAACTAGATACAATTCTAGCTAAGCAATTTAATACAAGATAAATACTAGAGTTGTAAATGCAGAATAAGCAAAGACAAGAATTAACCGCAATAGAGACAATGATGTTTTCTCATGGTATTGAAGACTTGTTGGTCTTCACTAGTCCACGTTGAGGAAGCTTGAACAAATCAAGCCAGCTCCACGAATTAAGCCTTCCCTCGATCACTATTGGTTGTTCTTCCTCCGCTCCGGAGATGGTGAACACCAAAAAACTCACAATCTTGGCACCGGACCTCTTCACAATCTTCTTGAAGAGATCACCGTGCTCCCCACCACCAAGCCGTCTAGGAGTTTGGCAAAACTCCAAGAGTAATAAATCAATGACATTCGCTGGATGGCACTCAAGTGCAAATGGATCAACTAGAATGAATAAATGCATTTGAATGAACTCAACCACCTCACAATCAATGCACAAGTGTGTTCTAGGTGTTGAGAGGATGCACAAGGCTCTAAGAATGTTAAATGAAGTGTTGCATCCTGTCCTAGAGCAGGTGGAGGGGTATTTACAACCCCCACAACCAAATCCAACCGTTATGAGAGAACCCCCAACTTTTTAGTGAAATGCGGTATTACCGCCAACCAAGGTGCGGTACTACCGCATTCCACCAACCACTCTATAACGGCTACAACAGGAGCATTAACTGCCTCTGACATAGCCGTTTTAAACACGGCGTGGCACTACCGCCAACTAGCATGCGGTCATACCGCTAAGCTCGGTCGTATCGCTCACAAGGGCGGTACTACCGTTTCACAAAAGATCCAAAAAAAGGTGCTCTCTGGAAAATACATACCGCTTCATTTTCCGGAAGTACCGTAGAGCGGTAGTACTGTTTAAACAACGGCGGTACTACCGTTCCAAGGGTTTTGCAATTTCAACCAAAATGGAGTCTCTCTGGATTTTACGTACCGTCAACTAGAAAACGGAATGACTGTGTTGCGGTCATACCGCTCACAAGGGTGGTCGTACCGCTCAACAAATAAGTTGACATGCACGTTTGAACTGCACACGTGCACGATCCGGATTAATTGGGTCGTTCGGACCACACTTATAAACCACACGATCATGTGCTGTTTAGACGGTCCGAACGGCACATGGTAGTTCCACCAACTAAAAAATGGAATGAACACAATACGGTAGTACCGCACCAAAGGCCGGTCATACCGCATTAACAACCAGTTGGCTGTGACGATCAGACCAGTTACGTGGACGGCCCAGATTGATTGGGCTGTTCGGACCACTCGTTTAAACCACACGATCATGTCACTTTCAGACAGTCCGAACGGCACACGGTAATACCGCCAACGGATGCACGGTCGTACCGCAAAGCGGTAGTTCCGCCAGTTAACCTCTGGCACTACCGTTTGTGCTAACAATTGCACAGAGAGCTTTTAAATTCAAATTCAAATGAATGCATGATCCTAAATTGATCCAAATGACACAAGAACATGCTGTCAAGCTACTAGTCATGATCCCTCTTAATAGGACGGCATTTATCCTAAAATCCAGTCTTCCAACCATTTCTCCTAAGATCGATAAAATACAAAAAGGATCCTAGACTACTTGTACTTTATCTTTTATCCAAAAGATCTTCATGTTGTCCTTTAGCATGCTTCTTCAAGTCATCAAACTCACCAATGGGACTTAACCTTGTAAATACTCAATAAACATGTTAATCTCATATTCACATATTATCATTAATTACCAAAACCATTTTTAGGGGCCTAGATGCTTTCAATCTCCCCCTTTTTGGTAATTGATGACAACACAACTAATATGTGAGAAAGATTGTTTTGAATATACTAATTGTTGTGAGACAAGTGTATATTCTTTTGATGACTTAACAACAAAATAATTCTTGCAATGAGCTAATACTGAGTTTTGAGAATTATTTTCTTGTTAAAGCCAAGGTAAAGAAAGCTCCCCCTAAACATATGCATATAAATGATAGAGAATCTTTGCAAGCACATGTAGAGATTTTTAGAAATGTTGGCGGAGTTTCTTTTGCTTCTTTTGAACTTAAGGAAAATGCAATAATATATAATGACCAAAATAAAGATTGCATTTTAAGATAATAACATAATCATAATATTAATCAAGTTCAACAAGATAACAACCATAATAAGGTTTAAACTATTACAAGCATTCATCCATAACAAGTTCAACAATAACAAAACACACAAAACACATAGAGTATATTATAATAACTTGCTCCCTCTAAATCTTTCTTCTCTTCTACTTCTTCTACTTCTCCCCCTTTGGCATCAAAGTACCAAAAAACATCTCAAACTGCTGGATCTTGAGGAGGAAGAGGAGCTAGATCTTGAGGAGCTGAAGCTTGAGGAACAGGAGCTGGATCAGCTGGGGCTAAAGGAGCTGTAGCAGAGGCCAAAGAAGGACCAGCTGGAGTAGAGGAAGCCCTTGGAAGAGGAGGACAACGAGTGTAGCGCTGAGGAGTAGCCAACAACTTCTCCATAGCATCAACACTTTCTGACAAAGCAGCTAGCCTGTTGTGAGTCTCATTTTGAAATTCTAGCTGTGCTGTCCTCATCTCCTATTGTGTGACCTTAACTTGTAGCAGATTATTGAGGATCAACTGTTGATTTTGGAGAATCTATGCAAGTGTCACCTGATCTTGAGCACCACCTGCAGCTGCCTCCTCTGGAGCATCCTCTTCTTGCTCACCTCGCTGAATTGGAGGACCTTCCCGAGGCTTGTATGGCTTGTAAGGAGAACCCAAACCTCCATGGTACTCAAACTTACTTAAGATCAAAGCCATAATGTAGGGAGCATGGTAAATCCTTTTGACCCTATTGTTCTTTGAGTTAACTATGCCCCTAAGAATGACTTCCACCACATCAAATTTTCTTCCATTCATGATGTTGTCAATGATATTCCAAACATGTCCTCTCACTGCATCAAAGTTTCCACTCTTTGGAAAGAAAGTATGATTAATAATTCTATTAATCAAACTAGGAATTGGCTTGAGACCATGTATCTTCCCTGGGGTATACTTGACATCTAGATCATAAAAATTTGTCCAAGTAGGAGCAAGCAATGCAGGATTGTCATAGAGCTTGTCCCAAGTGCCAGATGGTGTTCTTAAAACACGCTCAAAATCTTCCTTAGTGCACTCCACACATCTGGTCACTGTCATCCATTTCATTGTTGAAAGATCTGGAGACACATGGACAGTGGCATAGAATTGTCTTATGTTCTCCTCATCGTAATTATTCCTTAGAGCTATGAGATCATGAAGACCAACAAGCTGAAACAACTGGTATACTCCATTATACTTGTCCAAAGAGTTGATGTGCTCTCACTTGATCCATTTATGATCTGCAAATTTTCTGTGAGGTCCGTACAGTTGATCATAGACTTGCTCTTGAAATTTTATGTGGAATCTCGGATTGATGGAGTTTGAAGAGAAGAGATACTGATTTATATGACGCTTGATGGCAAACTGATCAGCTGAAATCATCCTTAGATCATCCTGAGGCTCTTCTGGCTCTCCCATTTCCTCATCTGATCCTGCTAGATCTTCTGATGTGTTTGATTCTGTTTTAGATTCAGCTTGAGACGAATCTTCCTCATTTTCTAGTTCAACAATTGCTGGACCCTTCCTCTGCTTGTAACTTGCCTTTTGTCGCGCTTCAAGCTTCTTGACTTGAATGAGGTCGCCAAGGTCGGACGAGGAGGATCGACCTCTACAGTACCAACGGACTTGCGAGTGGTACCTCTGGTCCTTGGCATCTTCAAGCGGAGAGGATAGGTTACAAAGAGTTCAAAAAATCAAACAAAATAGAATTAATTTGAATGGAATGTCATTTTGATCTGTCAGGATAATCGGTAGTGCCGCCGTTCTTGGTAGACGATCATTCTTGATATCTACCGCTCTACCACAACAATGAGAATATTGCGATCGTCACGCTCTACAAATGCAGAGAACCGCATTTCCAAACTGAGTTCTAGGGCATGAATTTCAATGAAATTTATGATGTTTCTTTTGGATTGAATCCATGGAATAGATGTATGAACATCATAAAACATCACATTTTTCTTTTACCCAACTAGAACATCAAATAATCATTCACATTTTAAATTAATCCTAAAATGTGACCTAGGGTTCCAAAACTAGGTAAAACAAAGATCAAAAGGGGTTTTACCTTGAAGATTGAAGGAGATGAACACTAGTGATGCAAGGAATCAACAAGGAATGAAGAATCACCGAAGAAATTTGTGGAAATGCGAAGGGGATTTGAGGTTCTTCGGGTTGGAGAGAGAGAGGCCAAGGAGAATATGAGACGGTGAGAGGTGCGGTCGATCCGTTTCGGAAGTAAAACGGGCACAAAGAAGAAACCGCACGACAGTTAATGCCAATTACGAACCAACACGGTAGTACCGCTTCTTTACCGTCGGTAATACCGCACTGCGGTCATACCGTGGTTATAATGCCGATTATGCCTTTAGATCGTCGATCCGCTTAACAACCGCTTAG
This sequence comes from Phyllostachys edulis, assembly GCA_036346405.1. Lineage (NCBI taxonomy): Eukaryota > Viridiplantae > Streptophyta > Magnoliopsida > Poales > Poaceae > Phyllostachys > Phyllostachys edulis. The sequence continues at coordinate 28,099,920 of CM070551.1, forward strand.
AAGTTCCGATTTTTCTGGAACTTTAGGATTTGACTCTGGATTTTGAGAATTATGCAAATGATTCTTAGTTTTGCACACAAATGAATATCATTTAGGATCATTATGCATTGAATAGACTAATGTCTATCTAAGAACATAATTTTTATGAACATAATAATCTTTAATAATTGTTTTGAAAATATTTTCAGAAAAGGTTTTAAATAACACCAAATGAAGCAAAATACATGAGACAAGGGTTCAACCAACATTTGAATAGTCTATGACATTTAATTCATTCCTCAATTTGCAAAAGCGGCCTTCATCTAATGGTTTGGTGAAAATATCCGCTAATTGGTCTTCGGTTCGGATGTGGCTAATTTCAATATCTCCCTTACTCACATGATCTCTTAAGAAATAGTGGCGAATATCTATATGTTTGGTTCTTCAGTGTTGGACGGGATTATTTGCTATTTTCACAGCACTATCATTATCACACAAAAGAGCCATTTTATCAAATTTAATTCCATAATCCATCAAAGTTTGCCTCATCCATAGCAATTGAGCACAACACCTTCCCATGAAACATATTCGCTTCCGGCGATGGATAATCTTCATGAGTTTTGTTTCTTGGATGACCATGATACTAAAGATCTTCCTAAGAATTGACAACTACCCGAGGTGTTTTTTCTATCCACTTTACAACCCGCATAATCGGAATCCGAATATCCAACTAAATCAAATTTAGCACCTTTGGGGAACCATAGGCCAATGCTAGAGGAATGCTTTAAATATCTTAGTATTCTTTTTACAGCCATCAAATGGCACTCTTTTGGAGTTGTTTGAAAACGTGCACACATGCAAACACTAAACATAATATCGGGCCTAGATGCGGTAAGATAAATCAAGCTACCAATCATAGATCTATAAACTTTTAAATCTACTGGTTTACCTCCCTCATTTAGGTCAAGATGACCGTTAGTTGCCATTGGAGTCTTGATGGGTTTTGCATCCTCTATGCCAAATTTCTTGATCAAATCTTTTGCATACTTTGTTTGGCTCACGAAGGTCCCATCTTTGAGTTGCTTGATTTGAAGTCCAAGGAAATGGCTCAATTCTCTAATCATGGATATTTGAAATTCCCTAGACGTCATATCACCAAATTCTTTGCAAAAATCTTGATTAGTAGACCCAAAAATAATATCATCAACATAAATTTGACACACAAATAAATCATCATCTAAAACTTTAGTAAATAGAGTTGAATCAATTTTCCCGATTTTGAATCCTTTTGAGACTAGAAAATCGCTAAGGCCTTTTTGCAAAGACCACCCTCGGTGGGTCTTTTTCATTAAAACCACCCTTCAGGGGCGCGTCCTCCCCTTGAGGCCGCAACCTCTTCTATCTCGTCCTTCAACCGCGACCTCCCCTTGGTCTAACCACCTACTCCGAGTGTTGACTGGCCCCACCGGTCAGCCTCGCTCACCTCCTTTTTCCCCTTGATCGCGGCGCTGATCTCGCTGGAGTTCCCCGGAGATGCACTCGCCGGAGTCTTCGTGCATTAAATGTGTTGTATCACATTAAATCTTTGCCTCACCGTTTGCCCTCCCGCTAGACCCGCCAGATCTCCGGCCACCTACCGCACACGCCCGAGTATCCCCGTCTGTTGCTCACCTACCTTGTACTCGCATGTGCCTTGGAACTCCCAGCAGCTCTGGCTATTTAAGCTTGGGCAGCCCTGCATCTTTACCTTTTTCCTCATTTTCAATTCTCTTGCTCATCTGACCAGCTCTTGGGCCTCCTCCCAAGCTGTTGGTTCTTCTCGAGCAGTTCTTGGACCTCCTCCAAAGCTCTCTGAACCTCCCTCCTTAGCTTCGGACCTCCTCCAGCAAGCTCCTTGGACCTCCTCCTGATCACCTAGCCTCTCTGTTGGTTTTACTTCGAAGTTTCATTGGAGTTTCTTTTGATCTTATTTGAGCTTTATTTGAGTTGTTCTGTTTTCACCCGTGTAGATTATGAAGGCACGGAAGAGCCCGAGTCCTTTGAGGAAGAAGAAGACACTCAAGCCCTTGAGTAAGGCAAGTTACACCCTTGACCATGTTGCACCCATTACTTTAAATTACATATGTTTGTTTCAAATGTTACTGCATGCCTACTTTTACGCAACTATTTCAACACCTGCTTTTAAGTTCATAGCTATGCCTAAATCCTTTGTATGGCCCATGTTGACGTTGACTCCACTCCGTTGTCACCCTAGATAAAACTTGGTTGATGCGATAGTGTGAACCAGGATCAATTGAAAACATTTTGCTCAGACATGCTTAGACCCAAAAGCTTCTGATTTGGGAAATTTTACTATCTAAGACCAACTACTGATTTAAATGCTTAGCCATGACATTGGGTTGTCATGGAGAGTTGAAAATGTGTTTGAAAAGAAAAGAAAAGGAAAGGAAAATGGATTTGGACTTGGGCGAATCTGGATGTTTGGCTGGTGTATGTCTATGCACGGGGATCGTGTGATTCGATGCCCTAGGGTTGAGGAAGTCACCCAAGTCAGTTAAGGACCGGTTTACGAGCAACACCGTGTAACAACATGTCCTCAGTATGGGGAGAAGGACCTGGTCAACTAATTTGCAAAGTTCCATCATGGTTGATCCTGTTTGTACATGGGCGGTCTTTCATGGCTATTTCTTTTGACAAAGGGGGACACCCGTTAACCCGGTGGGTTTCTATCCAATGGGGGGGTTTGCGAAACCTTAATGAGGGTGGACTGCAGTGGAACAATGCATTGTAAAGGCCTTGTCATGAGCTCTAGACCACTTACCTTCGGTAGTGAGTGGTGGCATTGCCGGTCGCCAAACAAACTAGAGAAATTATGTCATGTGGGTAAAGTGTACAACCTCTGCAGAGTGTAAAACTATTCGAATAGCCGTGTCCACGGTCATGGACGTGCTAGCAAAGCCTCTCACAGTTAGATGTTGTTTTTGTTTTCAAAAAGGACTTGATAAACTGGTTTTGGGATTTCTATCCCATGGGTTTTGGCAGGGAGCCTTGTGACAGGAGGGTATCCTTCACCATCTTGATGATGAATGTTATCCAACTGAAAACTGAGATTTACAAAATGAATTTTAGATATTGTTAACTGCCTTGGAACTTAGTATATGTATTTGAAGTAAACTTGGCTTTACGCAAATCAACCATATTAAGCCTTCCTTTGATATATCCATTATGCATGTCATTCTGTTATTTAATGGGTGTAACTTGCGAGCACGGTTGTTGTGCTCATTCTTGCTTGATTTGATAATTGAGCAGGAGAGGACTTCTTTGATGAAGAAGAGGACCAGATCAACTAGGCAGCGCCCTCCAACCGTTTGCCTGTGGTGAAATGGGTGGACTTGTTCTTTTGCTTTTGCTGTATATTTTGTTATCGCTGGCCTTTAGGCCGAACCTTGTAATCAACCCTTTTGTTGTAAATAAAGTTTGCGTGGATGTATGCTACCACTATTGTTTGCTGTGTGAGCTAGCCACTGATCTTTGGGACTAGTTCGGAAATACGGAGGGCTTGGGGTTTTTTTTCCAAGTCTTACGACCTCCTCGGGTTTGGTCTTCCGACCTCCCTCAAGTTGGGTCGTAGCACTTGGGGACGTCCCGGGTCCTAAGACCTCCTCGGGTCGAGGCTCCAGACCTCCAGGTGGTCCTGCCGAACCTCCTAGGTGGTCCTGGAGGTTCTCTCGAGGGATCTTGCGGGACTTCTTGGGAGGTCCTGGTGGACTTTCCTAGAGGTCTTGAAGGACCTCTCGGGTGCCCCAGGTCAGGTCGTTACAAAAGTGGTATCAGAGCATCTTGACTGTAGGACGAAGCCTAGTAGAATGGTCGTTAGAAGAAAGTTCAAAATTCGGTTTTACAAAACAAGAGAAATATATTGTTCTCCTCTTATCTGGGTCGTCTTTCTATCCTTATCTCCTTTGTATCCTTTCTTACCTTATTCTCTCTTACCTTTTGCTTTCCTCACCAGTTTATAAAGTTAATTGGATCCTCTTTCCTTGGAATCTCTATATGTGGTGTTCAAGACCTCCTGTCTTGGAGTTATCTTGGCACGTAGTCGCGCAAGGACCTCCCAGTTCGTGGTCAAGAGTGATAGTCTTTTTGCGAAGACCACCTTCTGAGTCTCTTGCAAAGACCACCTCTTGTGGCCACGACCTCTCCACTCGCAGCCCTGAGGGCAGTGAGCCGTGAGTAGAACGTGTTTGAGCTTTTGAGTTGGTTGTTCTTTCTGGTTTGGTTGTTTCACCTCTCCCCTTAGCTCCCTTTCTCTTGCTCTTTCCTAATCTCCAAAGATCTGGCAGATGGTGACAACCCGTGGTAGCGGCAGCACTGGCAGTCAGGGCAGAGCAGTTGGAAGTGATCCAGAGGCTCCTCTTCCGCAGCCACCACCTCCTCCAACTGAAGCGCCAGATTGGAATCAAATGATGGTAAATCAAGCTCATTTGATTAACTTGCTGGCTCAGTCCATCAACAACACCCAGAATCTCCAAGCAGCCGCAGCAGCTCAACCACCAGTGTATGCTCCACCTCCTCCAAGGGCCAACATTTAGGAGTTTATGAGGCTGGGGCCACCCACTTTCTCCAGTAGCACTGAGCCATTGGAGGCTGATGATTGGCTCAGAGCAGTAAGCAGGAAGTTAGATATGATTCAGTGTACAGATCGTGAGAGGGTCTTGTTTGCACAGAAGAGATCCACTGATAAGATTCTTATTGATCGATGGCACATGATTCACGTTCTTCAGTTGCACAATCTTCCCCGAAGTAAACTTCAGATCGACCGTGCCAACACCATGAACAGTGGCATGTGACCCGTTCCCCATTAGAACGGCTGGATCCCGAGTGGCCTGGTAAGAAGAGAACAATGAAATATCAGCACACACATGTATATTAGCACCAGTGTCTATCCACCAATTGGTAGATTGACATACGGAAAGAACAGTAGGTAAATTACCATACCATGTCGTTCCCGTCTCAGTAGTACCAATAACAATATTAGCAGACTTGAAATTCTGCCCTTGCTGATTCTTCCCACCCTTGCGTTGGTTGTAATCCTTAGCTCAATGACCAAGTTTGCCACACACAAAGCAAAGGCCATCCTTTGTGTTCTTCTTCTTCTTCTTGAAGCTTGTTGTTTGTGCACTCTTGTTCTTGCCTTTGAACTTTTGAGTTTGGCCATTCTTCTTCTGCACCACATTGGCACTAGAATGTTCCTCATTACCTCTAGTGTATGTATCTTTTGCCCTCTTCTTCTCTTCAACATCAAGAGACCCAATGAGATTTTCAACAGAAAACTCTTGTCTCTTGTGTTTCAGAGAAGTAGAAAAATTCCTCCAAGAAGGAGGAAGCTTGGCAATAATGCCTCCCGCGATAAATTTGTCCGGTAACACACACTTGAAGTACTCAAGTTCTGTGGCCATAGATTGTATCTCATGAACCTGTTCAACTACAGAACGGCTATCAACCATTCTATAGTCATGATATTGCTCCATGAGATACAATTCACTACCTCCATCCGAAACCCCAAATTTGGCTTCGAGTGCATCCCACTTCTCTTTTCCAGTTTTAATCACCATGTATGCATCGACTAACTTCTCACCAAGAACACTAACCACGGCACCTTTAAAAAGGTTATCAGTAGCCTCGAACGCTTGCTCCTGTTCAGGAGTAAGTGTTCCTTTAGGCTTGCCGTTTGCCACATGGAAAACGTTCATGACAGTTAGCCAAAGCACCATCTTGGTGTGCCACCTCTTATAATTCGCACCATCGAATTGAGAGGGTTTGAGCGGCGAAGAAAGCCGATTGACGAAAAATCTTGAGGACCTAAATGGCGACAGAGGGGGTGAATGTCGCTCTCTTTAAAATCGCCCAGAAAACGTGACACTAATTTTTTTTGTTTTTAATAAGAAGCAAAACAAAGTAATTCACAGAGAGTTAATTCTGCTGAAACACAGAACGCATGTGACACTAAAAATTCAGCATAAATCGAGACCAACCAATAAAAATTCAACCGAAAATACATTGTTTAATCTGCATGCAAAATGGTTGAAAATCAGCAAAAAGAAAACGATCAGAAAGCAGCTTGCCGCCAGGATGAAATCGCTCTCATGCATCAACAAACTACAAGCCGCCAGGACTACAATTTTTGATTGCAATCGCAAGCCACCACCAAGCAGACTCCTAATTATCACCCAGCGCACCCCATTCAAGTCACAGATCCAAAGCAATATAAAACTCAAAACTAGCACAAAGAAAGAGCACTAGAAACAAAAAAAAACCAAAAATTCAATCGGTTCATTGATGGCGACCAAGAATTAACATCAAAGCAGATTTTTTTTTTTTTGAATTCTACCAACAAATGACAGAGCAAAAGCTTCAAGATTACAAACCGAGTTCTGGCGAATTAATTTCTTCTTTGAGCTCGCCTCTGACGACAAACAATAGATAGATTTTCGATTTTCAAAAGCATCAATGAGCGAACACTTCAACGCATAAACAAAACAACAACAAATTCACAAAAGATGACAGTAAAAATTGCATTTCTTCCGCGACGACACACGGGTGCAAGAACCCAAATCGGCCAGATCACCACATGCAAAGACAGGAGGAAATTAAAACCAAAACAAAAAAAAATGAGACCGACAAGCAAACAAGTCAAGACTCATCTGGCAAGCCGCCACCTCCAGATTTTTCCCGGCGGCGCTACTCAATCCTAAATCGCAACAAAAGAAACAAAGACACACGCTTTCTATGCAGAGGAGAAATAGGGCGCCATCACAGTCACGATTTTTACCAGACGCACAGGCCGCCACACTCAGCAGAATAAACAATTTGATGGCAGCAGATTTAACATCAAACATCACTGAACCAAGCCAACAGACATGCAAGAAGAGAACTGAACGAACGTCTCACAAGCATAAAGAAAAAGGCCAGCAATCAGACACTTCAAATCAAAACCAAGTACTCAAACCAAGTCAAGAACTGCTTATATGCAAGCAAGAAAGCAGCCAAGATAAACAAACACCATCTCATATTGATCTAAAGGAAGAGAGATACATGATTGATATAAGAGGAATGATTACAAGCATTCAACTCATCCTCTCCCACTCCCAAAACATCAAGAACACTCACCAACTTGAAGAAAAGGAAGGGACAAGCAGGGAACAACCCTCAACAACTAAAGTCTAAAGCCAAAACAAACTCCAAAGCCTCTTTTGACTAAAGGAAACCCTAAAAATCATTGAAGTGTTCAGTTTGGGCAGCAGCCCCTCCATCCTATTTATAGCCCATGGTTAACGGGTCTCCACCCGTTCGCCCGCTAAATCAACGGAGCCGCTCCGCTTGTGCGACCTTGCGAAATTCCGTTTAAGCCCTTCGCACCTTCCGGGAAGCTTCCTCGCTCCTTGTCTCGCACGCCTCGCAACCACCTCGAGTCCACGTCGTCTTCGACACATCCCGACCGTTCTGACCTCAGCGCCACCTGCACCTAGTCCGGTCCACCGTGTCTCGCCACGACTCCACCCGATGTCCTGCAGTCACACAGACAAGAAACACATCAAATAGCACCGCTCGATACATGAAGGCGTAAATACCAACATACTTACCATGACAAAATCCAAACTTGTCGAATCAAAGAATATGCATCCTAATCCCATACGACCAAGTTTGACCAAACCGACCGAGCTCAAGCACCACATAGCGACATAGTCCAAACCACCCAAACCAAACTCGACTTCCTAAACCTATGTCAATTACTCATCACACACACGGGACGACCTCCACATGGTCTCTCAATCTCCCCCTTGATGAGTATATTGACAAACTCCGAAAAAGCGCAAAGTTGAGTTTGAGTTTGAAGAATCCAACAAGGTCCAAAGAAGAAGAGTGAAACTAATGACCATGTCGACAGGAGGAACACTAGAGCAACAACTAAAAGAGCAAATTGTTCTCCAAAGCTCTAAAATGATCCCAACTAACTTTTTCTTCTCTATTCTCCCCCTTTTGGCAATAAACACATCAAGAATGCTCAAGAGAGAATATGACATGTCAATGGATGAAATGGCTGAAATTTGATTATTCTTAGCAGTTAGAGCCATGAGAATTATCCAATATGACCATAATGTAATACACCAAGCCATAACTCAATAAAAAGGCTAGCTAGATCATGACAGGATATGTATAAGCTAGCTAGAACACATAGATGACAATCTGAAAATGAGGTACATTATGTGAGCAAGTCAAGTCATCAATGAGCAAAGTCTCGCTAGAGATATCCAAGGATGATGCAGGCCATGTCAATAAGCTAAGCGGAACTAAGAAGCTTAAATTGAGACCAAATAGAGTGCTATGCTCAAGATCGAAACATTGGTTAAAGTACATGATACTTTGTGTGGCTTTAAGCACATTGAACACATGAAACATATTTTCTTTTGAAATTCATGGTGGTTTCCAACCAGATTTTTGTTTTATCATGTGCTAGGTCTCAAGCCTTATGCGACTACTCCAAGCGAGAAGCTTAAGAAGATAGTCTAGGTCACCCAAAACTCCCCCTAAGTTCATGCCAAGTGCAATGGCAAGCCGTCTCATAGGAGAGAATTGGTGAGATCAGTTTTTTCGCACAAAAGAGATCTTTTTTTTTAACAAGTTGTACTAACTCATGCATCATCAAGAGACTAAAACAGCTCTTCCTAAGGCTCAATATAGATTCATCACTCTACCTAGCCTATTTGACATGGCATGAATCATAAAAAGATAGCTCAAGAAAGACTAATCTCGAGTGCTAACATGACAAGTTTTAGTTTAAGTTGAGCAATTTTAATTAACTTATCATGGCAAAAGCTAGGCTACACATATGAAGTCATGATAAATCTAGCAAATAAGCACAAGTCATGGCAAGGTGTAAAGCATTGTAAACATGTCATAGCAGGATAATAATCAAGGCTCAATGTAGTTATATTACAATGCGTAATGCTAGAAATGCGTAAGATCCAGCTCCCCTCAACATTAGATGCAACTTTTAGTTCAAGTTGAGTTAAGTCAATATTAAGCTCGAAGCTCCCAAATGAACTCCCTTGAACCAAAACAATAAATCGAGAAGTCGCAAAGAAAACATAAAACAATGATCCTTAAAGCATAGATAAGATATAGAGGATACTATGGCTCGATCGACTCTCATCTACCCCATATGACTCTAGGACTATCAACCGCCCACTTAACACACCTAGGAGCAAACACGCACTGCCTGTCCGAGGGTGGCCCAACCTCGCTAGAACCTACAAGAAGTGAGTGAGCTCAACCTAGTGAGATAAGTAATACTAATAAGCAAGATCCTAGAATCACAAGATAAGAGCAAAAATCTAAACAACTAGACAAAAAAGCACTCTAATCTATGCTAGGAGGACTAACCCCAAATGCACCCAAAATGCAATGCAACAAAGAAGGAGCAAAAGCATAAATAATATAGTAGAGCAAGAAACCCAAAGCTCCCCTCACTACAAATCCATAAGGACAAACCACCCCAAGCTCTCCCATGAGTGAAAACCTCGAACTATCCAATGGCTTGGTGAAAATGTCAGCCAACTGGTGGTCACTCTCCACAAACTGGAGCACTATGTCGCCCTTCTCTACATGGTCTCTAAGGAAGTGGAAGCGGATATCGATGTGCTTGGTCCGGGAATGCTGCACTGGGTTCTTGGCAATGTTAATCGCAGAAGTGTTATCACAAAAGAGTGGAACACTGTCGATAACTAACCCAAAGTCCCGCAGGGTCGAAGTCATCCAGAGCACTTGGCTACAGCAACTGGCTGCAGCAACGTACTCGGCCTCTGCGGTGGACTGTGCAACACCGGACTGCTTCCTCGAAGACCAGGAAACAAGAGAAGTGCCAAGAAATTGGCAGTCTTGGAAGTGCTCTTCCTATCTATCCTCTGACCCGAAGAAAGTCGCATCCGAGAAGGCTCTCAAGGAAAGACAGATGAGGAAGAGTACCGATACCATAGTCAATGGTAGCTCGCAGTATCGAAGATGCGCTTCACCACTTTGGCGGTGAGAAACGCGAGGAGAAGCTCAAAACGAGCGCACAAACACACGTAAAAATGTATGTCCGGTCTCGAGGCGTTGAGGTACAAGAGGAGCCAATCATGCCGCGAAACTCCTTTTGATCAACTCGTTCGCCATCCTCATCTGGATCAAGATAGGTCAGAGAAGCCATGGGAGTCGACACAGCTTACCATCACTCATGTCGGCGCTTTGAGGAGATCACGAGTATACTTGCCCCGATGCAAGAAAGTACCTCCCGAGTCTCGCTTGATCTGGAAACCAAGGAAGAAGCTCAACTCGCCCATCATGCTCATCTCAAACTCGAGCTCATAACATCGGAGAACCGAGAAACAAGAGTATGAGAAGAGCCACCAAAGATGATATCATCCACATAAATGGACGAGTAGAAAGTCACCGCCATGCTGCGAATGAACAAGGTCTTGTCAACTTTACCCATTTCAAACCCATGACTCAACAAGTAGGACTTAAGCCTCTCATACCAAGCTCGGGAGCCTCTTAGTCCATACAACATGGAAAGCTTGAAGACATGGTTAGGGTATTTGGGGTTCTCGAAACACGAGGTCAGTTTGACGAGACTTCCTCCTCAATAAGGCCATTGAGGAAGGCACTCTTCACGTCCATCTGTAAAGCTTGAAACCCTTAGAAGCCGCAAAGGCAAGCATGATTCTAATGGCTTCAAGTCGAGCTCTGAGGGCAAAGGTCTCCTCAAGTCTAGACCTCAACACAGGAAAACCCCCGAGCTACCAATCTAGCCTTGTTTCGATGATTACCCCATCCTCACTCTGCTTGTTCTTGAACACCCACTTGGTTCCAATGATATTGTGGCCTCGTGGGGGCTCAACAAGCGACTGCACCTTGTTTCTCTCAAAGTTCTCTAATTCCTCATGCATGGCATTGACCCAAGACTCATCGAAAAGGGCGTGACAAACATCCTTGGGCTCAAAGGAGGCAACAAAGGCGTAATGGAGATGAAATGAGAAAAGCTGGACTTAGAGCGTGTGACACGCTCAAAAGGTCTCCAATCATCCGCTCTGAAGGATGCCTTTTCCGGATATGTCTGGGAGGTCCCGGATGAGAAGAAGAAGTGGCCTCTACCTCGTGTGCAGACGAGGCGGGGAGCAGAGCCACTAGCTCCGGAAGGCAGGGTCGATCATCTTGAGGTGCCGTGGAAGAAGGCATCTCAAGGGAAGGAAGAGGAGCCGGATCGTAAACAACCATCGTCTCCTCGCCCTCATCATCCACAAAGATAGTCTCGGACCGCTCTAAAGAACTCGAGATATCTGGCCTAGTCCCTGACCGCCTCGTCAAAGGTCACCTCACGAGTGTTTCTACCATTCTCGCTAGACTCGCAGCCTGCACTCTATAAGCCCGCCAAGAAGTCGAGTAGCCTAGAAAGATACCGCCACAGAACGTGACTCGAACTTATCTAGGTTCCCGGACTTCAAAATAAAGCACTTGCAACCAAACACACGAAAATGAGAGACGCTGGCTTTCGCCCGTATCTCACTCATAAGAAGTGCGGTGTAGGAGTGCCCAAGAAAACTCGATTCAAACATGGCACGCGGTCGCAATGGCCTCAAATTTCAAAACTTCCTCGGTGTAGAGTACTCATCAAGCATCGCCCGCCATCTCGACTAAGGTACGGTTCTTCCTCTCCACAACGCCATTTTGCCGAGGGACGATGGAGAAGAGAACGGTGCTCTACACTGCCTCACCGCAGAACTCTCAAAGTAGGAATTCTTGAACTCCGTGCCATTGTCATCATGGATCGCTCAGAAGGCACCGGGAGCTCAACAGAAAAGCCTACTAAAAAGACCTCGGAAATGTGTAAATGTCTCTGCCCTTCGAGGCTAAGAAAACACCCAAGAGTACCTCGAGAAGTCATCGACCACAACAAGAACATACCACTTCCTCCTGCCGATCAAGACTCGAGCCGTCCAATGTGTCCATGTGGAGCAAATGTCTCTCATCGGTCATAGTAATCGTGGACCGAGGATGAGAAGCGGCAACCATCTTGCCGCGTCTTGGGATGGAGTGCAAACAAGATCTTTGACCATCTTGAGTTTCGCGGACCACTTAATGAGATCATGGTCGCTAACTTTCGGGTCAAATGGTCAAATCCAATATGACCAAGTCTCCTATGCCGAAAAGAGAGATCGCGGGACTCGAAGCAACCAAACACCGGAGAGGATCACCGGAAGAATCGAAAAATCAGCACGAAAGATCCTCCCATAACGAGAAATCCCGCAAACCGGACTACCCAAGAATCAAGAATTTTGCAATTGTTTTTCTTAAAGCTCACCTCGAAACCGCTATCGGAAGTCGAGAAACCGAAAGCGATTGTACCGCAGCTTACTAACCAAGGCAACATCCTTAAGAATAAAAGAAGCATTAATACGACAAGACCTTTGGCGATGACGCGCCCAGACGAAGCGTCTCCGAAGGTGATCGCCTCATCACCGGAGCGCGGGCTAGGAAGAGAACCAACGGAGTCTCCGGTCATATATGACGAGAACAACCGAGTCTACAAGCCAAACCTTCTCCTTCCCTACCCGGCGAACTCCGAGTCAAACAGAGTAAAGTCTCAAGATCGATAAATCAACAATGATTTTGGCACCCAATCTCGAGTAACACGCCGAAAGCGATGAAGTAGTCAAACCCGACCGACCTCTATCTACCCTACGCTCTCTGTCACTCACAGCAGAAGGTCTAAGAGCGCCGAAGTCGTTCTTTGAGTCCGATCGCTACGGCGGAGCGAGTCGAGCACCGCAACAGATCGAACACGCCATGGTAGCTATCTCGATGGGGAAAACGAGATCTACCCTCAGACGGCGGAAGTCACGATCGAAAGCAAAGATGAGAACGAAAATCGAAAACTCGGAAAAACCAAGTCCTCGATCGCACAAACCCATCGAAGAAACAAGCCTAGACCTCGTGTTGGTCTTAGGTGCACTCAAGGTCCGGGGTCGACTCGAATGCGCCTAAGAGACTCAACATGGTCTCTACGCACGATCTTGGCGCGCTGAAGCATCGACGATCGTGTGTCCATCCTTCCGATGAAGGTGCAAGTGATACTTTACCTTCTGAGAGGTAGAAGCAGCATGTGAAATTACCTTACTGTCAGAAATCCCCTGGACATAGCCCGCTGACTTGAAATGGACTTTCTCAGTCCTTGGCTCAGTCTCGATCACACCTGGTGCTATGGGTCTGAGCACGGCAGGTGGATGCTTCCTCATGTCCTCAAGGAAGTCATATCCTAGACCCTGATTAAATCTGCAGATCTTAGATTGGTCTAGAATAAGATTGAGCTTCTTCTTGCCTCCTACAAATCTCTCGAGAGTGTTCATAAGGTACTGACACTCCCGAAAGAGAGAGGTGCAAGAAGAGCAGGGGGAAGAAGAGACAGCAGAAGGTAAGGGAGCAAAAGAAGAAGAACCAGCAACAGAGGGAAGAATGGCTTGTGCACGCACAGCCGACTCAAGGGACAATCCCATCTTGCTAGCCGCTTGGTTCACGCTGCTAAGCTGCCTCATCCTTACCACGGGGCTTCTCCCCTTCTCCACAATCATATTGCAAGCACAAGTGACTTCTCTAGAAGGTCCTTAGTTAGCTTCACACATTTCTCATCCAAAGCAATCAAGTCGATTTTAGTTTTTACACTTAATGCATGGTGAGCTAACAGGTCCTTAGAAGCAAACTTAGTCATCTTCCTTTCATGATCAATCATATCTTGAAACTGTTTGGAGACGACCTCAAGTTCAAGAAGCTAACTTAGGACAGTTCAAGCATGAAACAATCGGCCAAGTAAAGAAGCTTGTAGTTCAAGAATTTTATGATCTCGCCTGCTTTAAGTTCATCTTCAAGTTATTGCAATTCTCACAAGACTCAGGCGCAGATCAAGAAGCATGGCATAAGATCCTCTAGCAAAGAATGTCCTTACCCTCACATGAGGTGGGAGAAGTAGTCTCATCAAGAATAAGTAGGGTAATGACCATCCTACTCAACTCTAACTCAAAGAAGCGCACTAACATTCTCCACCTTAACACTCTCAAGTTCGGAGGACACACTATCATGTGAGGTCCTTATCTTCTCCATATCAACCAAAGAAAGCGAGCATGTATCACAATCATCACTAGAAGGGCGGATGTAAGAGCAATAATCTCTAGTGACACTATCTATTTCCTTCTCTAACTCAAAGACACCTAGCCTTAGCTTTAGCATGAAAACCTCCTAGCTTAAGAAAAGCATGATTAAGCTGTTCAGAGGTGGGATCTACCTCGTCCGAAGTCGAGTACTGTTCATTGTCACCGAAGTTCGCCCTCGAGGGCCATGAAGCACATGGGAGAAGTCGCCGCCGCCATCCTTGGGCTCTTGGTCACCCGTCCCGTCATCGCCGCTCCATCCTTCCACCTCGCCGAGGTCGAGGTCGTCGAAAGCGTGAGGACGCTGTGGAAGAGCTTCTTGGCTTTGCCAAAGTTGCGAACTTCTTCTTGTTTGGGCGTCCGAGTGGAGGCTTCTTGTTGCGGTACTTGTCGGTGTAGTCGTTCTTGCCCGAACCGCCGTAGTCGTTTTGCCCTTCTCCGGCTTAGGGCGGTTGCTCGGATGTGGTTGGGGCCACCACACTCAAGCAAATCACGTGTCCTCCCTCTTCGTCCCTCCTCCTCTTGTAAGCATGAGAAAACTTCCGAGCTAGGAGGGCGCTTGCTCATCCTCGAGTGCTTTAACGATCATCGATTCGCCACAGAGAGCGACAAGGAGAAACCACAAGAAGAATCAAGAAAGCCCTAAGAAGAAACGGATTGGTGACTAAGGCCATCGATCAGGACTTCGACCGACGAGAGACAACGCTAATCTCGTGAGTCTTGAGGCGCGAGTACTGCCAGCGCCAAGAGTCGGTCGAGAGAGGTCTGTCGTGTCTTTGATGGTGGTCACTTTCATCTCCCAAACACGCAGACGAGTGCCGTGAGCATCGGACGAGCATTGTCCGAGTCGGGTATGTGAGACCGACCGCTCGGAGGTTGCTCAAGATCTTGTGAAAACGCATGGCACTCATCTAGGGACTCACCAAAGAAGCATCTCAAATTTGTTGTATTCTCGCTTGAACCGGTCCTGCCGAACCGCCTTGATCTGGGTGGTGCCCTCATGGTATCGCCGAGGGTCACCCAGATATCGTAAGCGACGACAGTGAGATATGCTTGGTCAAACTCACTACGACTCAAACCCGGATGATGATGTTCCTTGCCTTTGCATTCGCCTCAACATCAACCATGTTCCGGCATTGATGTTCTCATCGGCAGAACAATAATCGAACCTTGACCTTTCGCCAGATGGCATACCCCGGCCTGGATGTATGTCTCCATTCGGCTCTTCCGAAGGGTAATCGATGCCATCAAAAACAAAGCGACTTGGTCGAGTACTTGTCCATCGCCATTTTCTTGAGACCGGTTAAGATCTATTGAAAAGAGCTAACCGCTCGATACCAATTGTAGGACCGAAATGGCGACAGAGGGGGTGAATGTCGCTCTCTTTAAAATCGCCCCCGAGAAAACGTACACTAATTTTTTTGTTTTTAATAAGAAGCAAAACAAAGTAATTCACAGAGAGTTAATTCTGCTGAAACACGAACGCATGTGACACTAAAAAATTCAGCATAAATCGAGAGACCAGCAAGAAAAATTCAACCGAAAATACCATTGTTTAATCTGCATGCAAAATGGTTGAAAATCAGCAAAAAAAAACGATCAGTAGCAGCTTGCCGCCAGGATGAAATCGCCTCATGCATCAACAAACTACAAGTCGCGGGACTACAATTTTTGATTGCAATCGCAAGCCACCACCAAAGAGCTCCTAATTATCACCTAGGCGCACCCCATTCAAGTCACGATCCAAAGCAATATAAAACTCAAAACTAGCACAAAGAAAGAGCACTAGAAACAAAAAAAAACCAAAAATTCAATCGGCTCATTGATGGCAACGGTAATTAACATCAAAGCAGATTTTTTTTTCTTTTGAATTCTACCAACACCGCCAGAGCAAAAGCTTCAAGATTACAAACCGAGTTCACAAGTTTAATTAATTTCTTCTTTGAGCTCGCCTCTGACGCAACAATAGATCGATTTTCAGGAAACAAGCATCAATGAGCGTACACTTCAACGCATAAACAAAACAACAACAAACTTCACAAAAGATGACAGTAAAAATTGCAAATTCGCCGACACGACACACGGGTGCAAAGAACCCAAATCGCCAGATCACCACATGCAAAGACAGGAGGAAATTAAAACCAAAACAAAAAACAAAGAGACCGACAAGCAAAGAAGTCAAGACTCATACGGCGCCGCCACCTCCAGATTTTTCCCAGCAAATACTACTCAATCCTAAATCGCAACAAAGAAACAAAGAAGACACGCTTATGCAGAGGAGAAATAGGGCGCCACACAATCCACGATTTTACCAGACGACAAAGCCGCCACACTCAAGCAGAATAAACAATTTGATGGCGCAGATTTAACATCAAACATCATCGAACCAAGCCAACAGACATGCAAGAAGAGAACTGAACGAACGCCTCACAAGCATAAAGAAAAAGGCCAAGAATCGACACTTCAAATCAAAACCAAGTACTCAAACTAAGTCAAGAACTCGCTTATATGCAAGCAAGAAAGCGACCAAGATAAACAAACACCATCTCATATTGATCTAAAGGAAGAGAGATACATGATTGATATAAGAGGAATGATTACAAGCATTCAACTCATCCTCTCCCACTCCCAAAACATCAAGAACACTCAGCCAACTTGAAGAAAAGGAAGGGGACAAGCAGGGAACAACCCTCAACAACTAAAGTCTAAAGCCAAAACAAACTCCAAAGCCTCTTTTGACTAAAGGAAACCCTAAAAATCATTGAAGTGTTCAGTTTGGGCAGCAGCCCCTCCATCCTATTTATAGCCCATGGTTAACGGGTCTCCACCCCGTTACGCCCGCTAAATCCAACGGAGCCCGCTCCCGCTTGTGCAGCCTTGCGAAATTCCCGTTTCGCCCCTTCTGCACCTTCCGGGAAGCTTCCTCGCTCCTTGTCTCGCACGCCTCGCAACCACCTCGAGTCCACGCTGCCTTGACACATCCCGACCGCTTCGACCTCGGCGCCACTGCACCTAGTCCGGTCCACCGTGTCTCGCCACGACTCCACCCGATGTCCCGCAATACACGCATAAGAAACACATCAAATAGCACCGCCGATACATGAAGGCGTAAATACCAACATACTTACCATGACAAAATCCAAACTTGTCGAATCAAAGAATATGCATCCTAATCCCATACGACCAAGTTTGACCAAACCGACTGAGCCTGTTGCACCACGCAACGACATAGTCCAAACCACCCAAACCAAACTCGACTTCCTAAACCTATGTCAATTACTCATCACACACACGGGACGACCTCCACATGGTCTCTCAAATGCCTATGCCTATAATAAGGTTTTTGGATTGTTGAGTATATAAGCATTTTTCGAAGTTCTTTAATCCAGAAATTTGCTAGATAAAACATAGAAAATACTCTAGCTATTTTCACAAAGCAGGTAACTAAGAACACTATAGTTATACCAGATTCTAGAAGAACAGAAGCTAGCATTCCTATCTCGGTGTTCAAGACAACAACAGATAGTAAAGCAAACCAAGTAACAAAAGAGATATAGGCATAACCAGATTCAGTGGAAGAAGAAGATGCAGTAGTGTTCTTTATGAGGACGTCGTTCGTCATGACGTAGTGGTAGTAGTCGTGCAGTTGGTGTAGAACGTAGCAGAGAATTGTAGTCGCGTAGTTGATGTAGACGTAGCGTGAAAGCAATACGCTAACGCCCCCCAAACCTTATTCATCCTCGCCGTGCAAGCCTTCGAGGATGAGAGTTCCGAGGCTCGCTTCTCCGGTCTTGGCCAGACACGCTCGGCGGGATGGAGATCGCCAGAGACAACAACAAAGGTCAGGAATTTCAGACAGTGGAAGCAACTGTAAAGCGTAACTATGTTCCTTTTATAGCCAAAAACTCAGAGTCCAAAGGCCAACAGTCACCATCAAGGACCAGAACTATGTTCTTTTTAATGGCCAAAAACAAAATCGTGCCTGCACCTGACACGCCTGCGTATGCATGGCTCGGCTTGGCTCGGCTCAGCGAGCAAGCGCACGCGTGTATTGGCTCTCTCCAATTCCACAAGAAGGGCTACCACGTTCCACCTTATAAACTGGTGTAACTCCCCTTCATCTGTCCATGTGGGACTAAACAGTTTGGCACATGCACATGGACCTTTGAGATTTACCAGGAATTAATTAGAATATAATATTTGGGTCTAGTCCGTATTAATTCCAACACGGGGGTGGGGAGGGGTGGCACGGTGGCTGTTTAGGGAGAGAGGGGGAAGAAAAAATGAGTTAGCTATTAGGGTTTGTACGAAGCTAAAAGTAACCTTACGGTCCAAAATGTATCTGATTTTCTAAGAAGAAACAGGAACATGATGTCCACGCGTACCCTTAAACCTAAATCAATCAATTAAAAGCAGATCGATGATCGATCGCGCGAGAGAGCCTGGCCTAGCAGGCTAGCATCAGCGCAGTGCAGCTCTGCGCGCCACATGGGACATGGCCTCAGATCATGTGCAACTGTGCGTACTTCAAAGCCGGCACAGAAATCGAATCTCTCACGAAAGGCTTTTGGTCTTTCAGATGATGCAGGCCAGCCCAGGGTATCAACGTCAGTGTCTACGCTGAATTTTGATTTGTTTCTCATGGAGTTGTCGTGACTTGGTGTCTTTAGGGAGAGGAAAAATGTTTGCAATCATGAGTGAGAGTGGCATCTTAGGATGCAGATTAAGTGGCATCATCTATGTGGTTTTAATCAGCTGCTACCGGAAAGCAAGACACTAGGACATGGAGCATGAGCAGCTTGACCAGGAATCCGATAAGAGAACTACTCCGTAATTAAAATCGGAATTAATGGCAATTTAGTTCCGAGATGAAGAGTAGTAGTGTATCCAATGTTACTGAACCATCATCTTTTGTAGAGTTACCAAAGTAGGAGCAAAAAATAATTGGAAGATTTCTACCAGCTACTCAATGCAAGTTAGCTTTCTTGCCCAAGTAGTCTTTCCACTTTCTTCAGCACAAACTACAAAGTGAAATATCGCAAGTCACTTTCATGGATTCCACTCTGAAGTTTACAACACGCCAAGCATTTTCATCCTTCACTTCCATCAGAAAAAGCTTTTGATATGGTCATAATGTTGTATTTTGAGGACTATTTGGTAATTTCTCGATTAGATAAAAGAATAAATGGAAAAAGGAAATAAAAAAAGGAGTGGGGCCCACCTATCGGTGAGAAGAAGTGGATGAGATAAGGTTATCTCATCGAGCGTAGCTGGGCCGACTCTCTCTCGAGCGGACAAATATAGAGGTGTAAGCGACTTTGTCTTGCGCACGGCCATTATTCGCCACCACGCTGCTCCTCCTTCTTCTTCTTAAGGCGGCTCCTTCCTCTCTTTTCTTCACCTGAAATCAATGAGCAATTCCCCTTTTTGGTTCTTCTTCTTTCCCGATTTGGCTTCGAATTTTGGGGCTTTGAGAGCCGCTGCGCCGCCATGGTTGGACCTGGTGCCGTCAACGGTGAGGGCTGGCTTCTCCTCCTTGCGCACCCCTGTTCCTCTCTTGCATGCCCTTCTCGCGCCGATTGGAGGTGAACCGGCCGTCTTTGGCTTCATCTTGTGTGGAAGAAGGTCTTCGGTTTTTGTGTTTGGTGCTTCGTGGGTTCATTCGGCCAATACATCTTGATTGGCTTTTGTGCAGCATTCTCCGTACCTCGACTTCGCATACTGGTGTGTCCCAGTTTATTAATTGGCATTGTATCTCCGTCAACCTCGCCCATTCTTCGTGGCACAGCGGAGCGATTGGTTTTTTGAGACAACACATTTCTCGTTCCTTGCCCAGTTCTACTCGATGGCTTCGAGTGCCATCCGCACCGTGAGTTTGATCTTTTTCAGTTTTGCATTACTTTGCTAAGTGTGTCGTGCTAGTTGAATTACATTTGTGTTATTGCCTAGCACTGGGAGACTTTGCTTAGTGATGTTATGGGCTCTATTAATGCTCGATGATGAATTGATGTTAAATCGAGATTGAATGTGACAATTGAGTATATATTGGTCTTGAGCTAGGAGATTACTTATTGTTTTCTATTGTCCAGTGCAATTGGTTCATTCGGTTATATGCTTGTTGTCCGCTATGATTCATTCAGTCACACTTTCTATTTACTGTGATTCATTCGGTTATGTCTTCAGGTCACTGTGATCCATTTTTTCGGTCACTATTATACATTATTGTCAATTGATATATTGAGAATTAAAGTCAATTGCTTGCTGTCTAGTAGACCTGTTCATGGGCGGCCGACCACGGCCCTACTCCGAGCCCTAAGACTGCTCTGGGTCGAGCTTGGGGCGAAAACCGTACGATAAAGCCCAAATTTACCAAATCCCTAAAATCAATTTTAAAAGCGGAAATCTATCTATTTAATGCTGAAAATGAATTAAATATTAGTTTTTTATTCCAAAAGAAGATTAAAATAATACTTTTAATCGGAAAATCATGTTTTGGTAGGTGCTCAGCTCATCGATTTTTGGTCGCTTGAAGCCCAAATTAGCCCTAAGATTTGAACAGGCCTATTGTCCAGTGAAGTCAGAATTGATGATTTGCATAAACATGACTGATTAGCCTAGCAAGATTTTATTTTGAGCTCAAAGCCTAATTTATTTTAAAGTGATTGTCATATTCAATTTGTGATTTAATTTTTGACACAAGTGTCGTGAGGGCCAAGACTGCATCTTGTGCAACTCGATATCTGATAGCAATAAATAAATATTTAAATCTGAGCATTATGCTTATTTTGTATGTTTTCGAGTCCTATCTTTTAAGCATATTATCTTATTTATTTGATATGAATATATTACATGTTTTTATGTCGTTGCTGTCATTTATATGCCGCTAGAATTATTTCAGAATATTTACTAAAACCGCTAATTTTACGGTATGTAATTCAGTCGTGATACATGTACTGGTCACTTCCGCTTAATTACCAAACTGATCGAACCCGTATCTAAAAGAGGTACGTATAAATTTCCATCCAAATACGTAGCTTAGCTGAAGATACCATACACGAAGCTACCCCGTATAGTGCTGTATATCTAGACAACCGACGCCCGGTTTTTCATTTATTGTACTGCTGTACTGCGATAACGTAGCAGGGACATGTGAAATTCATTACGCGGTGGGGTATAAATTTTCAATGAGTGGCACCACCCTCCCTGCTACCACGGCAGCGCATACAGTGGCACGCCGAGATAAAATCTTGAGGTATGAAAAGACTTGCCGACCATGAGGAGTGATCCGGCCGACTCGTTGTACGCTCCCGCATCCTTGTCTTCTGCAGATTGTACAAAGCCTTGCAGGCGTCTTCCAGAGAAGTATTTTTTGCAGTTGCAGAGTACATGTTTTGTGCGCGCGCTTACTGTCCACAATGCATTAATTCACAGCTGTTGCATGCCTCTCTGAGCTAGGAGGAAGTGTTTCTCTCCTCTCTTTTTCAGGCCGGCGAGAACAGGGGGGAAAAAAAGAGTAAACAGGTTCTTTCGTGGAGGACTTCTTTCCTTCGGTACAGTAGGTGCCTTGAGTTCCATACCAGCACAGAATAAAGCAACAAACCTTCCTCCAAATTTATGAATGTCTGAACATGAAAGTCGTTTCTGCACCGATCGAGGAACAGAACGGCCTGCACTAGCAGCAGCTTCTTGAGCAGCCAAGGTGAGTAACATACTAACATCCATTGCAATCTGCAAATGCAGAACCTTTACCGAAACGGGACAGGTTAAAACCGGCCGCTGATCTAGCTACCTACCACCCGTAAAGCCTGAGGCCAGCATTTACTCATACGTCCCCCATTGGCAGTAACAGCTATCTGTACGTACGTACGTCGGAGAGGCGGTCGATTGGGCAGCAGCTGCGTGCAGCTGACAAGATGTACCGTTGCCTCGCGATCTCTACCTGGCAGCGCGGATCGGTCTGCAGGGGCAAGTGTTGGGCTGCAGTGTCGTGTCATAGATCAATGGATGCAGAGATGAAATTAAGTTACTGTACGTCTCGCCGTGGAGGCGTAGAAGATTCCAATCTTCTCCACCGATATGCTGCGACTGTATGAACAGTGCGTGGCTCGGCTCGTCTAGATCCAGCAGTTCTAGGAGCTGGCTCACGCATGTGCAGTTTGATCTGCGTCACTGTGTCAACTCGGCATGGTGTTTTTTTTTCGGGACCGGATTAAACGACATTGCAGAGCTTTATCACTGGCAGGTGGTAACTGCTTTGTGCAGCAAGGCCAACAAGCACTTGGGTTTTCCGTGGGTTTTGCAACTCCGAATCTTTGCCAAGTTCAGTCAGTCATACTCCATTGCTAGGATACATAATAGCCGTACTGCAACTGAAAAACTGCAACCAGTGAGGCCAATCGCTTGCTACCGAACGCCTCACAGATTTGATCATTTGAGTTTCGAGAGGCTTCTGCTGGCCGCAGGCCGCAGCCATGTCCTCTCACGTTGGGCCTCCGGCCGCGAGTTTAGCGTGCAGCGAGGCTGCTTGCCCACGGTGGCCAGCGGGCTGCCTCACCGTTCGGCCTTGGGCCGTGGCGGTTGTTGAGTTGGGCGGCGGCGCCACTGCGCTGGCCGAAGGGTAGGATTACGGGGCCCATCTCTTGTGCCGTTAAGCCGAACGAGGGTGATCTCGGGCCGTACGGGATGCAATAAGTGGGCCATGGGGCTAGGGCGTTAGGCTTGTCTGCACATTTGTGCTCATGGGCTGACCTAATACGCCCATGATTAGCTACTCTTTCTGATTCGGTATTTTTAACTGAAAATACAAAAAAAAAAGAAGCCTGAAACAGATAAGCAAGCAAGTGAGCATTGGCGCTGAAACTCTAGCATGCATAAGTATGAAATAAATTAAAATCAAGAGATGATAAGTTACCTGGCATTGCTTTGTGCTCATGCGAGCAACAACGCAACATCATAGTCAGAGCCCACTGTATAGATAGTACGGGCATCTCTAATCTTGAGGATCCCATTTCATCTCTACTTAGACTAGATCTTGATGCGCGCAGCAGCTGTCTGCACTGTACCTTACTCTCTTTTGTTGTTGCGATTGAGGACTCAGCAAAACTGCCCGCCTTCGTTTCCAACACCCTCCCTGGCTCACATGCATTCTCGCAGAGTCGCAGTCAGCAGCTTATGATGGCATCATGTCGCTCCCCTGTTCTGTTTGTCTATCCAGTGTACAGGCATATTCAGTCTCAGCAAGAATCCGTTTCGGACAAAGAAAAAGGTTTGTGCAAGAAAATTGTGCTGGTCTAACTTGTTAGTACTAGAAACATTATGAGAAACGAAGCAATCGGTGTGCTTCACTCCTTGTCGTACTAGTAACGTCCCAGACCAACCCAGCCTTTGCAATAGCATTGGGCATTGCGTCCTATCCACTTTGTTGCCTTTTCGTATGAGACCGCAGAGAAGCTTTATCGGGATTGATCCCTGAATAGTGGCTGTAGCTACACTGGTCCGATAAGCGCAATGGACACCGAGATCCAAGAACAACAGCAGCATGTGTGCCTCTCCAGACTCCAGGCTAGTCCAGACTGTGACCTCGTGGGGTTAAAGCAAGTAAAAGGCATGGATGGATGGATGGCGTGCAGCAGCACGAGTGCCCCACTGTTAGCAAAAGCGGGCTGATAAAGGCACCGGAAAAGCCGAAAGCTGGCGGTTTTTTTCGGTGGGCTTTTTTTCGAGGCCGGAAGCTGTCGAGGGACAACTTCCCGCGGTTTTTCACGACCTGTTCCGATAAGCAAAAGCGAGCTAATAAAGGCACTAGGAAAAGCCGAAAGTTGGCGGTTTTTTCCGTGGCTTTTTCCGAGGCCGAAAGCCGTCGAGGGGCAGCTTTCCGCGGCTTTTCACGACCCCTGTTCCGACTTTATCCCCAAAGTTAGGGGTAATTACCCGCAAATGCCACGCAACAAAACCCTCGCCAGCCGACCCAAACCCTAACCCTAGCCGCCGCTTTGCCTGCTCCTCCCCTCCTCCTCGTCCTGGCCGCCTCGGTTACCCTCCGACGACTCGAGCTGTCACGACCTCGCCTCGACCTTCGCCAACCGGATCAGGCGCCTCAAACCCAAGCCACCACCGCTGTCCTCAACGTCGGCCTCCTCCCTTGAGCCATCGCCACGAACTCCTCCGACACTGCTGCCATCGAAGCCGCCCCTAGCCACCTACCTTTGTTTGTTTAAATTTCTTTTTTTCTGATGTAAATTAATTATTATTGTAATAATTATTTATTGTAATGATTGTGTTAATTACGGTAGTTGTCATAAAATGTCGTCAATTGTTGTTAATTGTCGTTAAACAACATCAAACAAACCATCATTTGCCTCGGGTCCATTTCAGACATTTCTCTCAGAAGCTCCAGCCAACCGACCTAAAAGATAGACATACAAATACTAAATCTCTTTAGTTCAGCCGTGCAACCGTACAGCCTTTCAGCCCAACCGAAAGTTGTTTTTCATCAAAGATACAGCCGTGCTAAGTAGGCCAAAAAAACAAGATGGTGAGCTCCTGTCATGGCTTCCAGCCTTCAGTCGATAGATTATGGGTTAATTTCTTATTTGCTATTAGAAGTTAACTGGCTCCCCAAAATGCCATCGTTAAACTGCTTATCATTTTTTGCCACTCGTTCTCAACTGCTCTCTCTTTTTTTGTCACTCCCGTCAATTGACTGTGAACTTGGCCGTTGACTTGACCATGAAAAGACAATTTTGCCCCTATACCCGCGCTCCCTTGAAGCATTGGTAAGCACCGATCGAAAAGATGTTTTTCAGTTTCGCTCACCGAAAGATGAGAACTTCAAGCAACGATGGTTTAAGTGTAACTGAGCAATGGTTTTTATGGAGAAAAACTCGGTTGTTAGGGCATTGGTTCCTCGCAATGTAAAACGTGTATGCTCTGAGATAAGTTCCTGGTCAGGGAGTCCTGCCTTGCTGGCTCGGTGTGAGATGATCTGACATCATGTCCTGGGCTCACTTGCATCAATGCAGCGCAGCTATCTGGGGCACGATAAATGATCTATAGCTGGCTAGCCGCCTGGAATTCGTAAGCTCTGCGTACAATTCCTTGGCTGTGTTTCGGGAAGCAAAGGTGAATAAAGGCGGCGTGGCCAGGGCTCACGAGAGGATTAGTTGAGGTGTAACATCACCGTAGTTGTTGCGAGTGCTGAGTGCATCCTATAGTTGTCATTGCTATAGGCGGCTCGTGCAAACAAAGTCACTCGCTGCAGACGACACACATCAGCAACATACTGAAGTATACAAGATTACAAGTACACTCCGAACTGAAATTAGTATTTCCGACCCGGCTTAATTTGTGAGGGCCATGTGTCTTCCGGATGAATCTTGTTACAGATATGTTAAAGATATTGGTAGGAATCCTTTTTTATTTACTTATTTGATTTTTGTATTATCTCATCTGTATATGACATGCACCTCTTGTACATACTATATGTATTGTCCATTGTGCCTCTTCAATGCACACACAATATTCATAACATGATATCAGAACAAAGGTTAGGGTTAAGCTTTTACGTTACTGTAATAGTCACTTTTCTTTTAGCCGCCGCCCTAAGCTTCGAAGGTTGTCGCGCTTCTTCTGCGCCGCTGTCGTCTTGAGTTTCGATCTGCGCTGTCATGCTTCCACCTATTCCTATTCAGCTTGATTTGACAGCTCTTTCTATTCATGTCGGTTTCATCATCTTCTTTGCCGTGTTGCTGCGGTCGACTTTCTCAGCTCTGCACCTTGTGTTTTATGGGCTGTTGCACGACCCTGGATGAGAGAAGATATTTTGATACTCGGCATATTTTTCAATAGCTGCATGCTACGACGACATTACCAAGACTCGGACTTTAGATTTGTCTATATTTTAGTGTCAACCCTTTTCAAATGCAATGCTATTGCATATGTCTTGCATTTGAGGATGAGTGTTAGAGATAGAGATAGGAATCCTTTTATATTTTCTTATCTGCTTTTTGTATCGTCTTATCTATATATGGTATACATTCTTTGTATATACTACATATATTGCTCATTAGACCTCTTCAATACACACAATATTCATAACAAATACGAGGACTGAACATAACACCACCTATATGATCTGAAAAAACGTTGAAGGTGACGCATGAGCTCACAAGCCGCGACACTCATGTTTCCGCGTAGATTTTTGGATTAATATACTAGTGTATCATAGTATCATGGCCATGGCACTCCAGTTCGAAATGATGCTTGCTCTCAAATGGATCAAAGCGAAGGAGACAAGGAGGCCATCACGGTAAGAAATGATTTGGCATGGATTGCGACTTTCTGTCTTGTCTTGTATGTTACGGGTACATTTGGATTGTAGTAGTAGTCTCATATTACCGTGAGGCCATAACCTACCTATATGAACGGGGAAAAAACTACTGAGTTCAAACAAAACATTCTACTGCATAAAATATGACCATATTTTAACGTGCTTCCAAAATTCGAAACAATTTTGTAGGAACCCTGCTATCACATGACGCTCTTTTCCGACTTGCTCTGGCCCCACGCGAAACAAGGAGCAAAAAGTCTTCCAAGTTTAGTTCAACACCAGGCTTGTAAGAGTACGTTGTCATGCGTATCAACTCCTTTTTGTACCGTACTCTACTTTTGATGTCTCTACTAACGCTAAGAATTGTCACGTCAGATATACCCTAACTTTATATTTTTCTCCTCTAGTGTTTAATACCTCACTCTCCCTTCAAGATGAGTCCCACGGTAGATTAAATAATTAAACCCTCTCCTCCCTTATCCTCTCTATCCTCTCCCCACGAGATTTTCTCGTCAGTCGCCCCCTTCCTCTCTCTTTCGACCCCGCCCCCTCCTCCCTCCCTCCACGTCCGCCCCATCCTTTCTCACTCCTCGCTCGCCTCCCCACCCAACACCGGCCTCCCCTACCTCCTCCCTCTGCACCACATATGCCCCGTCTCCCCTTTGCGTTGGCCGCCCCTACCCCCGCTTTTGCTACTTCCTCGAGTTCGATTTTTGTCGGCGGTGCGAGCATGGCGACAGATGTCGCCGGATCTGAAGGTGGCGGTAGGCACGGCTTCCTCAAGCTCAACTCGCGACGATGGGGCATGGCTTCCTTGAGCTCGATCCGATGGCGCATAGTTGATGCGACAGCCATGGAGCGGATGTTGCTCGATCTGGAGACAGCGACGGGCATGGTGATGTCGGGCGACGGCGGCAGCCTCGGTGGGGCGACGGCGACAGCCTCGGCGAGACCTCCCCTCCTGGTGCGAGCAAGAAGACAATTGTAACAGCCCCAAAATTCGGGACGGTTAAACCCATCACAACCGCTTAGGATGTACAGTTGTGAAGCAAGTGACATTTCAAACAAGCTTCCGATTACAATAAAAACTAGACTTTTCTTATATAAGATTAAGGCTTAACAGTTGGTTTTAACCTGACACGGGCATCCAAGCCCAAAGTTAATATATTACATAACAAAAGAACTTCCAAACCACAGACACGCTTGAGTGTGGTCGAGACCTAATAACAGTAATCGCTGCCATCTAGGGGTCCACCAAAATCCGGCTCATAAGGATCCTTTGTATTTTCCCATGTTTCCTCTGTATATGATATTGCAAGATTGAGTACATAACCGTACCAAGCAAGTCATATGGAAAAACTAAATAATTACATGCAAGGAGTTCAATGCATTGGTATGGTTTTACCTTATCAGACATATGTAGATGCATTTTGAGTTTAAAGCAGTTTAACTTTTAAAACAGTAAAACAATAATAAAAATAACATTAGGGGTTTCTCAACACTTGCAAACACCAACTTAACATCTGTAGAATCCTACCTATGCCTCATGTACTGGAATCACTCATAAACACAGCTTCATTAACCGGAAAGCACAGCATGTTCGAATACATTTGATTATACTATGTAGAGTTTCCCAACTTTACCCACAAGATACCTCAATCTCGTACTGTTAGATCATAAACACGCAACACGTTAGCAAGCGACTAAGCCGAGATAACAAAGTCTTTTCACTGCTCAACCTTTCTAGCCTCTACCTGGTAGGTCTTAATCCATATAGCCCTCGGGAGACCACCTGCCAACAGTGGAATGCGCACTCCGGTGATCTGATGGGTCTATACCATTATGTAGACCAGTGAGTGTCCCTACAAGCCTACTCCTGTCCCACCTCAATTCCTTCTACTCTATCACACAAGAGCAGTCGACGTCATGTATATATTCAATTAGAAGAGCAGTGTACTAAGCTAGAGAGTAATGACCACACCTGTGGTTGAGCGATTTTTGTGTGTGATACTTGGCACAAGGTTTTTGTCCTTACTTGTCTTCAGTGGGGAGATGAACCATCACCAACTCGTGGCTGTCCACCTACTTGATCTCACATTTGACTCACTTTTATTAAGTCTATTGGGTTGTCCAACTTCCTGGTTTCAATACTCAACTCTCCACTAAAACCATTGGCGAAATGCCAAAACTGCTTTTCAGGATTTATAAACACATTTGTGTGACAAAGCAACTTATATAGCTATTATTTTATGTAAACTTGTCAAGGTGAATATGGCCCACAAGAGTTAGGTGGGTTTGTTTGTGGGGTAACATGATTTATCTGCTCATCATGACATTCAAAAGTATTATTTCAATATTTAAAGTAATTAGCACAAATACGATAATGAAAGTAATAATATAAATACATGAAATATAGACTCAAAATGATCAAAGGAATGCGACTTGCCTCCTTGCACAAAGTCTTCTAATACTTCGTATTGTTCGGTGTCTTCCGGAGCTTGGTCATCGAAGTCATGACCTAACGCAGAAAAGAATAAAATAAACAAAATAAAAGTCCGGCTCGACAAGGAATAAGCTAGGAACAACATGCAAGTAAAGAAATTCGAAAAGAAACATAAAGAAAGGTGGTGTGGGATGGTGAAGATTTATTTTGTGCTTAATTTGATTGAACGGAGTTGAGATTTGGATTCATGAGCTCGAAACGGTCTAAATGAGTATAAAATTTCAAATTAGGGTTTCGGGGGTGAAATAGGTTCGAACGATGAATAGCATTGATTTTACTATTCATGTACGAAAAATGGCTTATGAGTGACGATCGTGTTTACCGTTTTTCGACTGTGAACAGTAATGACATTGATGAACAGTTGCGCCCGTGAAATAGCAAATGAACAGTGACATGCCGAAAGGGGTGAACAGTAATGACCAGGTCCTAAATAGTGTTGGGCTAAGCCCAAAACCTTAGGTGGGCCGTCAGCCCATTGACCAGGCCTTTTGACCCATTGCTGGGTGCGACTTGAGCCGTGCGGTTGAAGGCCAGTGCGCAGACCTGAGCCGAGAGGAAGCAAGCCAGCGACGCTCCGACGGCTTTGGTGGGTGGCGGCGGGACCAGGTGGTGCGAGAAGCATCCACGAGCCAAGGGGGTCCATTTTGGGGCTTTGGACGGGTGGTGGAGATTCGGAAATGGGGTGGCGACGGTGGGGGAACGATGGCGACGGCGATTGGGCGGTGCTCCAGCCGAATGGAGTGGCGCATGAGCATCAGTGAGTAGAGAGGAGCTCAGGGGTGGTGGTGTTGGTGCTTGGGGAGGTCCGAGGCGCATTGGCGACAATGGGCATGGGTGGTGTGGTGGGGATGCATGGTGCCGGCGAGCTCTGGCGAGATTGGGGGATGGGGATGGTGGGGGAAAGTTGCGGGAGGGCAAGGTTGAGCTTGCTGTGGGATCAATTTGGTGGTTGGGTGGATAGAGGCGGCGAATTGGTGTCGGCCTCGCCGAGTAAGAAGAACAGTGGCAGCGGGATTCTTTGAAATTGCCGGGGCTGGGGATGAAGAAGAGTGTGAGGGATGTGTTATGGTGGAAGATGATGGTGGAGGCACTCATGAGGGTGGCTTTTATAGCCTGGGGAGAGGCGGTAGCAGTAGGCGCGGCATGGTTGGTTGCGTGGGGTAATGTAACGTGGTTGGGCGGCCATGAGTGGCGCTCAAGCAAGGTGGCAAGGTGGCGACTTGTGAGGACGGAGACGATGGCGTGGGGGAGGTGACTCACGGGGAAGAAGAGGGCAGCGCCTGGGAGAAGGTGGTGTTTTTGGGGGAGAAAAATGGGAAGGCTGGAATGGGAAAGCGGGAAAAGGGAGGGAATGCCGAATTGGGAAAGAAATCCGAAAACAGGTCGAAAATTCAAAAGGTTTCGAAATTTGGCAAATTTTGGGTTGTTTCAACAACCACATTGTTTGGATTGATATCAGAACCACGCTTAAAAACGGTGCCCGTTTTTACTTTAATGTGTGGTACCCATACCAAAAGAGAGAAGACTTGGGCCCTGTTTGTTTCGGCTTCGGCTTTTCAGTCGAAAAAGCCGAAAGCCGAAACAAACAGGTTGGCTTTTCGAAGCGGCTTTCTCGGAAGGCACTTTCTACGTGCACGTTATGAAGCTCAAAGCCAAAAGCCACCGACGACCAGCTTCCGCGGCTTCCCACCACCCCCCTTCCGCATTTGCCTCTCGACTTGCTAGTTATTTACCTGCTTTTTGCCATTCCACAAAACACCGCTCAAGACAGCCAAGGCCTCCTCCCCACTCACGTGGTCGCGCCTCCCCACTCACGCCAGAACCCTAGCGGCTCCTCCCGATCAAGGCTTTCCTCGGCCGCCGCTCCACGCCACGCCTTCGCCAAGGCTTGCTCTCCACCACGCTTGCCTCCACGCCGCCCCTCCGCCTGTCTCACACCCTCCCAGATCGCAAGATCTCCCCGACCTCCTCTCGCCTCCCCGTCGCCTCCTCTCGATAAGCGCCTCCTCGGCCTCCACCTGGCGAATCCGGCCTCCACGGCGCGCTCATGACCCGACCATCTCCAAAGAAGAAGCCCGCCTTGCCTCCTTCCTCGATCCAAGGTACAACCTCCTCGTCCCACGCCGGCCCCAACCTTCTCCTCGCCGACGCCTCCAAGCTGTCCCGACGTTTGTGTGCTTGGTATCCAAGATTTGTGTGCTTGATAGCTTCATGCTTGTTTTGTAGTACTGCTATCTTATAAAAATGTAGTAGCTTGATGCTTGTTTTGCAACTGAGATGTTTTGTGCCATAGCCATCCAAAAATTGAATTCAATTGTAGATGTTCATATGAAGAACATCCCAATTAAGCTCAGCCTTTCTCAAGCCCAACTTGATATGCATTGGTCTAAGCTTGACAAAGTCATCCAACCGGGCTAACCTAGCTTAGGCCTGAGCATAGATTTTGGATAACAATCACTTGACAACTAAATTTAGTTATTCGCATTCGTTTGATGCTTGATGTGGTACAGAGGTTGAGCTCATACAGTTCATATTAGGCTTCAGATAAGAGTTCTGCTTGCGAACACGCCCAATATTGCATTTCGAACTTCAGTGTGGTGCCCAAACTGCAGAAGCACCACTCCATCTAGAATCTGATGACCTCTTTTAGTTGCCATTGTCTGAATGAAAACACTGAAGAAAAATGAAGTGTTCATTGACATCTGCGTGGAAGAGGTGCTTGCAAACAATAGACCCATGCAATGTTTGAATAACAAATGGTATCAGAACCTTATGACCAAGTTCAAATAACGCACTAATAAAGAGTACAGCCGTAAGCAATTAAAGAACCATTGGGATAGCTTGAAAAGGGACTATTCCAATTGGAAGACATTGAAGCTCTAAGCATCGGGGTTAGGCATCGATCCTAAGATTGGATCCATTGAGGCAAGTGATCAGTGGTGGGCTGAATAGATTAAGGTATGCAATCTTTAGTGTTGTTGCATGTGTATTTGAATTCAATTGTTCAAACGGTTTCATGGATTCTTGCATTTCTTTAATCGCAGGCCATGTCACAATGTAGCAAGTTCAGGAAAGCACCCCTGCAGCATGAGGACAGGCCTGACATCATTTTTGATGGTGCAAGTTGTACGAGTGAATCCTCTCTTGTCTCTGGAGCACATGGTGCAGCCCATGTCAATCTTGAGGATGATGAGGGTGAGGGTGATGAGCCTCAGGGTGAGGAGGGAACCACTTCACCGAAGAAGTCAGTCCATGTGGACAAGGGCAAGAAGAGAGTTGGCCATGGCTCACCAAATGGGAAGAAGCCGAAGAAGATTTTGCTCGTGCATAGAGGAATGAAGATTACATGGACGGGGATATGTCCACTAACCATAGTGCACATAATGTTACAAGTGCTATGGATGATGTTGACATGATCGACCTCCGCGACGCTATCGCAACGGCTTTGGTAGCATGACGATAGGATAGATGGAAGATATATGTAGCATTTTATAGTTTGCAATGACTATGAAGTAACTCTGGATGCCTCAACATCTATAGAAATTTGTCGTTAAATGTTGTTAAATATTGTTAAATGTCGTCAAATATCGTCAAATGTTGTTAAATGATGTTAATTGCGTTAAACGGGATTAAACAAGTCATTAATTGCATTAAACGGGATCAAACAAATCATTACTATTATCAGGAACATTTCAGTCATTTTATATCTTGAAAGCTACAACCAATCTACCTAAAAGCTAGACAATCAAACACTAAATCAGGAAAACATAGTCGTTCAGCCCACATCCAGAAAAGCACGAACGAAACAAACCGGGCATTGGAATCGGCTGAAAACACTGGAGACGCTCTAAGCATCTGCGTTCGTGTCTCTCTGCACTCTAACGCTGCCCCCTCCCTTCCCCTCCCTCAGATCCGACCACTCCCCCTCGCCTCGCCGCCCGCCTCCGGGGCACGGAGCCCTAGCCTTACCAGCTCTGTAGTGGATTCACCGGAGCCCGCGCGCGGAAATGGAGGCGGCGCTGGAGGCGGCGCGCGCCAAGGACACCAAGGAGCGGCTGGCCGGGGTGGAGCGGTTGCACGAGGCGCTGGAGGCGGCGGCGCGGCGGGGGCTCACGGCGGCGGAGGTCACGGCGCTCGTGGACACCTGCATGGATCTGACGCGGGACGCCAACTTCCGCGTCGCGCAGGGCGGGCTGCAGGCGCTCTCCGCCGCCGCCGTGGTCGCTGGGGACCACTTTAAGATCCACCTGAACGCCCTCGTCCCCGCCGCCGTCGAGCGCCTCGGCGACGGCAAGCAGCCCGTCCGCGAGGCCGCGCGGCAGCTCCTCATCACCCTCATGGAGGTCCACTCCCTTCATCTGTGATCTCGTTTGTTAGTTAATCTTTTCGGCGGGAATGTGTGTACTTGGAAGTTGGCTCGAGTTGCAACCAGGAGCACATTTTAGATTCAGGGATTGTTTTGGGTAGTTCGGGTGGGGGCATTGGAGACGTGGAGTTGCAGAGCTGAGCTGAAGTGAGAAATCTTAAGTTCTATTTGGCGCATCATAATGGATTGATGAGCGCCATATCATAATTGATCAACTGACTTAACTTTTGCGGGACTTGTTTGCCCTTGAACCCGATTACTGTTCCAAGTTGCTCCAGGTGCAAATATAAAATTTGGGATTCAAGTACAGAAGGAGTCCCTGTTGGCTAGAAGCGAAAGGCTGGAGGTAGTGGCGAAGTAAATTTTAAACATTCATGTGTGGCGGCTTAGTCACAGGATTTGTAATGACTGTGTTTAATTTTCAGTCGTTGTTACCTTGTAAGGTTTTAAGCCACTTTTACCGGCTTTGATTACTTTGGTGTTTTAACTTTTTAATAAAATGGGTTGTGTCCATCCTTGATGTAGAGGTCGGGAGAGTTTTTTCTCTTCCATTATCTAAAAAAAACTGCTTCCTCGTATGCGGTTTGGTGTTGCCTCGTCTGTTTTGGGATAAGATGATTTACAGTCAAATACACTGCTGGTTGACATGTAAAGATTGCTCTTTTGTGGTGTTGAAATACATAACGTGCCTAGGTGCTGTGAATTTCATTACATTTTCTGAATGCTGTGATATTTGCAATGTAAACTGTGTTACTTGTCAGTGTTGATTTGCACAACGCTAATTTACGATTATTACACAATATTTACACGTCTACTTTCATATCGTAGTGTCAAGACAAAACACATTTGCATTGTTATCAATTTCTCATATATTGATATTATTAGCAGGTGATATTTTGATTTTATCCATATCTCAGGTTTCTTCACCAACAATCATTGTCGAAAGAGCTGGAAGTTATGCATGGGCTCATAAGAGTTGGAGGGTTCGGGAAGAGTTTTTATGTACAGTGGCAACTGCAGTTACGCTTTTTGCTTCTACAGAGCTCCCCTTGCAACGAGTTTTGCTATCACCTGTAAGTCTAGGCTTCGAGATGATTATTATTTTACTTTTTTTTGTGCATAGCTCCAACTTTATTTCATTCCATAGATAGATATGCTAAGATTTTCTGGCTTTACAGGTCTTGCAATTGATGAATGATTCAAACCAAAGCGTTAGAGAAGCTGCTATCTCGTGTATTGAGGTTAGCTGACTTCATCCCATATATACCTGCTTCAGCTGATGCTTCTCACTTTTCCCCCACTCATGTTCCTTTTGATTTCTATTTGACTGTTTGTTCAACATTTCTCTTTTAACACCTTCATCTTGTTCAACTTTTCTTTTTTGGCATCTTCATCTTGTTCAACTTTTCAGTAGTTCCATCCCATTTTTGCAAGCTGGAGAGGCTGAATCTTTCCTTTACAACTTCCAGTTGCTTTCCTTTAATCCCTTGTACTTAGTTTCATCAATTTTTGTTTGTTTTATGTATTACCGTTCTGCTTTTGTTTAACTAGTTTGTCCCATGTTTTGAAGCTGGTGGTTTGACTAGTAGCAATTGGTCACACTGATTAATTAGGGCCTGTACCCGTTATCTAGGTGTAAAATTATATGGTTATCCTAATATCAGTATTTTCACTACAGGAGATGTACAAGCACATGGGATCTCAGTTCCATGAAGAGTTGCAGCGCCATAATCTGCCTCCATACATGGTAATATGTTTGGCCATCTAGTTGTTTATGACAGCTGTCCTTACTTGTTAGAAGTTCCTTTTAATATTGTAGTACCACTCTTAGTAATTTTGGTTATTTTGGACTAGAAGTCCCATAGTACTTTAGATGATTGAACTCTTGCATGTCCCATGTTTTTAAAGGTATGCAGAGCAGCACACCTAGATTACCTTAATTTGTATTGTTTAATGTATGCAGCTAAAAGAAATAAATTCAAGGCTGGATAAAATAGAACCAAAGGTTTCCTCATCTGATGGTACTGTAATGCATTATAAGGTTGTGGAATCCAGATCTATTAGTGCTAATCCGAAAAGAGGCAGCCCGAGGACAAAAAGCATACCGAGGGAAAGTACATTATTTGGAGGTAAGTTCTATATTTTCTGCCAAAAGTTCGCACATAAGCATTTGAATATATTTGCATTCAACTGTAGGGGAAAGCCTGGACATTATTTCTTCATAACTGCAATTTGTTAAGGCAAATCTAGGTACTGGTTAGGCACCGAGGGATATCCTTCTTTTTCTTGGTGTGTATCTGGGTTTACATTTGCAAATGCCCCAAATGCTTTCACCATGTCATGATAATAGGGTGTAGTCACCCACGAAAGAGGCCTCATTATCCAAACAGCACCAAGCAGCCTTATGTTGCTGATCCCGTACTCGCAGTTCTGAACTTTGTCAACACTCAACAAAACTGAAATCCAGTTTTTGAGTTACAGTTACAGCATGGGTACTAACAGTGAAATATAATTGTACTGCATAGAACTAACGCGTTTCACAGATATTATGACTAGATGAGTTTATAGACCAGATAGGATTTTCTCAATCCATTGGTATGATATGGCAAGACAATAGTGGGACATAGCACACATTGTTTTTAAGATTACACAAGGACCACTGCATTACACTGTTATGATATTATGTTAAGATAATTTCCTTCAAAACATACAGTAGATTCTTAATTTGAAAATCTAGTGGCAGTCGCTAACTTGCTATACAGGCCATAGGGTATACTGCATGTTTATGACATGCATGTCAGTCCTTATGAAATTATGTTTGGAAATAATCCTTATATAATGCTCGTGAATTCATGATCTAAAAGTAATCATGAATACTACGTCATTTGAAGATCCATTTCATGTATTGAGATGCATGCGTTTCTTATTCAGGTCAAGTGTTCCTATATATATTTTCCCTTCATTTTTGTATCTTCTTACTTTTGCTCAATATATAAATTATAATCCTGAGGCCTCTTGTTGAGCTGCCTTGCCTGAAACTTGTATCGAGTATGTGGTCTATCACAATAAATTGTTATTTTCTGAGAAGTTAGTGGAGTTCTGGTGATATCAGATCTATTATAATTTGCATCTCAAGTTATGGTTTGATATGTGTTTTCTGATAGTTGCCAGCTGCCACACCTACAGCATGTTTCTCATGTACTGTAATTTATTGTCATTTACAGGTGACACGGATATAACAGAAAAACCAGTGGAACCAGTAAGAGTTCACTCAGAGAAAGAATTACTTCGGGAGTTTGAGAAGATTGCAGCCACCCTTGTTCCAGAAAAGGACTGGTCTCTACGAATTGCTGCTATGCAAAGGATTGAAGCCCTGGTCTATGGAGGTTGATGTTCTACACTATATCCTACCCTCCTAGAGAATGCTTTATGCAATTATGCTACTTGATAATTACCTCTGTAGAGAAGATTTTGCCATATGTCTTGGCTGTGCAGCTTAGAAAATGTTTTTCTGACCAGAAAAGGGGCGTCGTTGCTAGGAAAAGTTTCATTGTTAACGAATTTTGTTGACAATATGAATCTGACCTAATTGATTTCAAGTTCTTGAAATATGCAGTGAAGTGAAATAAACGGAACTTCCATTAGAAAATCTATGGACTATCCTTAATTAGTAACATCCTTTTGCATAGTAATATTGGTTGAAAGAAAAGAGCTATTCATGGTGCAATTTGCAGTTTTGAGGGTGTAACCTACTATTTTGAAAGGCCTTCTTCATTATACATATGGGGAAATTTGAGAAATTTGTCACTCTGAACCTTCATCTGTCATTCGTTGTTAATAAATTACTCCTTACTGTTGTATGCTTAGTTTAAAAAGGTTTTGTTTCTGTTTGTCAGGTGCTATTGATTATCCATCATTTCTTATGCTCTTGAAGCAGCTGGTTCCTCCATTGTCTACTCAGCTGTCTGATCGACGGTCTAGCATTGTAAAACAGGTATTCTTGTTTACCTATTAATCCTTCTTTTGATAAGTGCATAATTGATTATTTCCAAAAATGTTCTATTTCCCTATTTTGTTGCCCAAGATGGGTCGAATACTTGACAGAATGAACTTCTTCAAGACAAGAACTTCCTCACACTCTTGTTTTTATGCCCAGTCATGTCATCTACTTAATGTACTATCCAAAGAACTTCTTGGTGACTTTGAGCCATGCGCTGAACTATTTATTCCGGTAATTGTACAAGCATTTTCCTATTCTTCCTTGTATTGTTTCAATAAACCTAACATATTTGCGAAATTTTCAGATGCTTTTTAAGCTTGTTGTCATAACTGTGCTTGTCATTGCCGAATCTGCAGACACCTGCATAAAAACTGTAAGAAAGTTATATACTTTTCCAATATATTGGTACTTCATGGATACCATTTATTCCTCTCTTTGCTGACATGGAATATCTTGCAGATCCTGCGGAATTGCAAGGTTTCACGAATTCTTCCTCGCATAGCTGACACAGCAAAGAATGATCGAAGTGCTGTCCTACGTGCTAGGTACGTGTGTTTCATGTTGTCCAGCGTTCATGTGTCTTCAAGCCAATCAAACTTACTTTCTACTGTGCTAGGTGCTGTGAATATGCGCTTCTAATATTGGAGTATTGGGCCGATGCCCCGGAAATACAACGTTCAGCTGATTTGTACGAAGACCTAATAAAGTGCTGTGTAGCAGATGCAATGAGTGAGGTAGGATCTGTTTGCTGACCTATGGTGCATACCATTTACATTTTAAAAACTGAGGCAGTTATATAAAAATTATTCAATATTTCACAGCACAACACGCGCACACGCACACACTTCTCTCTGTGCATGGCATGCTAGGTTGCGCTCTGTTTGCAAATATGCATATGAAACAATTGAATCCAATTGGAAATATTTTGGTTTGCTGGGGATGACAATGAAAAATACGTGTTGCTTTCTGTTCATAATATGAATAGAGATACAGTAATCTGATGCTCAGAAATCAGTTAAATTATGAGGGTTCCTACTTCATACGAAATGGCTGTTAGATATGTAGATAGTGTAGGGTGTTCTTTGCATAATTGTAAACTATGTACATGTTATATATTGGTCTCTTGGCTCATTAGAATGCATACAAACCTCATTCCATCATGGTAACAGGGCAAGTTTAGGGTTTATTACCGCCGCCGCCGCCACCCGAGCCCTCCTCTCCTCTGTTTCCGCCACCATCGCCTCTTCCCCTGTCGCCCAAGCCGGCCTCTGCGTCCTTGAGGTGGTCTCTGCGTCCAGTCCCCGTGTTGGAGCCACCATCACGGATCTTGCGCCACTTGTCTTTGGATCCAGCCTCACTGCGGGATCTCGCCTCCCAGCCGGATCTGCGCCTGCTCAACCCTAACGCCTCGCCCGACCTCTGCGTCCCGTCGAATCCAACGCCGAGCCGCGGCCGCGGATCCGTGTCTTCTTGCCGGATCTTGCCTCCCATTGTGACTTGTGCCCAAGCCGCTTTGGTGTGGTCGCCGACTTGCTGCGACTCCCGCCTTGCTGAGGCTCGCGCCCGAGCGTCGCCAGCCGCCGCCTCCGCCGTCGCCAGTCCCCGATGCTCTGCTTGAAGCCACCAAATCTTGTGAAAACAGAGCAGAGCTTTGTTTTTGAAGCCACCTGTCCTCTCTGGTGTTTTGATGCCATCGTAGTCATCAGCTTCTCTGGCCTCTCTATCTGGTCAGGTCATCCTTGATGGTTTCTACTGGCAGCTCCTTCGCCATCTTGCTCCCTCTAGTTCGGTTCGATGGGACGAACTTCCGGGAGTGGGTTGTTCACCTAAGGATAGGGGTGGATAACGAGCTGACTCAGCTCGGCTCGTTAAGGCTCGTTAAGATAACGAGCTCGGCTCGGCTCGGCTCATTAAGATAACGAGCAGAAAACCAGGCTCGGATTGGCTCGTTTGAAAACTCGAACTCGACTCGTTAAGCTCGTTAACATGAATCAGTGTAAATTATCTTTCCAGGCTTCCAGCTGGGCTCATTTTAACAGTGTCAAAGGGGAAATCATTATCTGTGATTCATCAAACCATAACTAACAAGTTTTCTCAATTTTTTTCACATTTTACACTCAACCATCCGACTCGGCAAATAGGGGTTCATATATTTACATGTATAAAAATTATATCATGGCCACATCAAGACATCACCTTCAATAAATAGAGCGATTAAAGACCTGTCTTGCACAAAAGCAAATAAGAGCAAAGGTTTCTAATCATACACTAAACTTGTTTTTCCATCACATCGATTCTCGAGTCAAGCGAGCATCCAGGGCATTCAATCAAGCGAGCATCCAGGGCATTCAAAGGTTTCTAATCATACACCAACCTAATGCCCCACCAAACTATCAAAGGTTTCTAATCATACACTAAACTTGTTTTTCCATCACACCGATTCTCGAGTCAAGCGAGCATCTAGGGCATTCAATCAAGCGAGCATCCAGCATTCAATCAAAGTGACACAACAAGTTCACAATCACCGCAATTCACTCTAGTCTCTAGATCAATAAACATGCATACAAAGCAAGCGCAAGAGTGTCACCGCAGTTAAAGGTTCATAAGTGATACATAGTTGATTCAAAACATAGTGGCGGATGACAAGTTCACAATCACCGCCATTCATCGGAGCATGCCCAGAGGCAGAGCGACCACCACTCACCAATGGGCAAAGAATGGGCAG
Source organism: Phyllostachys edulis (assembly GCA_036346405.1). Lineage (NCBI taxonomy): Eukaryota > Viridiplantae > Streptophyta > Magnoliopsida > Poales > Poaceae > Phyllostachys > Phyllostachys edulis. The sequence continues at coordinate 28,140,061 of CM070551.1, forward strand.
AAGAGGGTCGAGACGGACCGACCGAGCAGAGGAGGGCGAACCGCCAAGAGGGCGGAGAGAGAGAGGCCATGGCCAAGCGAGGCAGCGCAAGAGTGAGAGGCCATGGCCAGGGTGGTGGTGGAGGTGGAGGCAAGGCCGTGATCGTCTGGATCGCATGGCCAGCAGCAAGTGGCGGGAGGTGGGGCAATGGTCTGGAGGTGAGCGGCGGTGGGCGGTGGAGGAGGCCATGGGGTCAGGCCGTGGCCGGGCGAGCTGGAGAGGCAGGAGGTGGCGGAGGTGGGGTCTGGCCATGGCCAACCGGGAGGCGGCGGCGGGTCCAAAGAAGACAGGAAGGAGTCAAGGAGATGGAAGGTGAGGACGACTTAGGGTTGAGCCTTGACTTGACTTGCCTGAGCGAAAGCGGGCCTGCGGCATCGGGCGGGTTGGGTGCCTGGGTCTGATGCTAACGAGCCCTAACGAGTTGCTCGGAGCCAGCTCGGCTCGGCTCGTTAACAAAACAAGCTTTTTTGCCGGCTCGGCTCGTTAAGGGACTGAGTTCGAGCCGAGTCGAGCCGAGCCCTTAACGAGCCGAGCTGGCTCGCGAGTTTCGAGCTTTTTTTCCACCCCTACCTAAGGATCCACCTCAACAGCCAGTGTCTCTATGATCATCTCACCACCAAGCCTCTGTCGCCTCGCCTCTACACCGCTAGTTCTCGCCTCGCCCCCTCTCAAGTGCGGATCAGGCGGCCAGAGGCGCCAATCTTGCGCACTAGAGGAGGCCCTAGAGCTCCACTAGTCTGAGCTGCACGCTTACGAGCGATGACTGTACGCCGAGGCTCGTGCTACCGCTATTCTGGTGGGTAGCATGCTCGTGACCATCTCTATGGATGTGGCGGAGCTGCCGATGACACAACTTATGTGGGAGCATCTCCGAGCTCACTACCAGCCAATGAGTGATGCTATGTATCTCTCGATCAAGCGCCAGACGATTCTCTTGACAAAGAACTCGATGCCATCGTGGATGACTTCTACCAAGAATGCGAGGTATGGCGTCAACATGACTCTCTTGGGTCGGATGTCTGCGGACTGTCCTGCTTGTGCTCATACTGCACCAGAGACTCACCGTCTCTACGACTTCCTGACGCGCCTTCGGCCTGAGTTCGAGACTCTGCGTGCTGAGCTCCTGACTCGCCACCCGCGCCCGAGCTTGGTGGAGGCCCTCACGGGTGTACGTGCTGAGGAGACTCATCACCGTGGCGTGGCTCAGGTGCAGTTTGTCTTGTTTGCTTCAGCACCTGCTCCTTCGCCGGTTTCTTCAACACCAACTGTGATCCCTCCTCCAGCTCTCTCGGTGGTTGTTTGCTTATCGCGGGTCTCCATCGCACCTCTTCGTCGCTGTGGATTTGCCACAGATATCGATCGCTATAAGCGGAGGAGGGACCAGGGTCGTCGGGGTGGACGTCCCCCAAAGGGCTCTGGAGGTTCCTCTCACTCAGGAGCTGGCGCCTCTCGCCAGGGCTCCTCCGCTGACGCCACCCAGCAACTCCTTTCACCGCTTCAGCGCCTCGGTGTCGGCTTGTCCTCAGACTCATCGGGTTCTACTTGTCTAGCTCTTGCTTTTCAGCAGTCTTCCTTGCCCCGCCTCCTCCCTCGTCAGGTATCTTGTCTCCGTGGATATTGGACTTTGGTGCTTCCTTTCACATGACACCAGATTCTACTCACCTGCTGGTGAGTATCTATCTGCTGCTTTGCGTCGCTTTATCGCTGAGCAGGGTACTCTTCCTTAGTACTCCTATCCTGGTGCTCACGCTCAGAACGGTGTCTCTGAGCGTAAGCATCGTCATCTGCTTGAGACCGCTCGCACTCTCATACTTGCTTCTTCTGTACCCCTCACTTCTGGGCCGAGGTTGTTTCTACTGTTGCTTTTCTCATCAACCTGCAAAATTTCACTGCTTTGTGGGGTTCTATTCCTGTCGAGCGCCTCCATGGTCAAGCCCCGAGTCTGATCACCTTCGCAGCTTTACTTTGTGTATGTTTAAATCCTTCCACCTCGTGAGCGCACTGTCGATCGCTCGGTCGATTGAGTGTGTTTTCCTTAGCTCTGATCTTGAGCATAAGGGTTATCGTTACTCGACCTGTTGCTTCACGGATGAGGATTTCTCGGGATGTCACTTTCGACGAGTCCCGACCTTACTACCCTCGTTCCCTCACAGTCAGGTCAGATTCTCCTGTTGAGTCGATCTCCTTTCTGACCTTTCCCGACTCTCCACTTTCCCCTACTGTCTCGTTTTCTCCTCTACCTTCTTTGCCTTCCTCTCCTCCGGCTGCACCTGTCTGCCTCTGTCGGAGTTTCCTTCCCGCTCTTTTGTTGAGGTTCCACCTTTTCCTCTACACTCCTCTCGCCGTCCTCGGCTTACTCCTTCCCCTGTTAAGCCTTTGTCTTTGCTTGGTCCTGTTCCCAGTTCTCCTCCGTCCTTGCTGCGTCCAGCTTCGCCTTCTCCTCCCAAATACGATCTTCGTAATCGTCACACTGTTAGGCCGCCTGAGCACTATGGCTTTGCAGCCGCTGCTCTTTCTGAGCCTACGACCTACTGTGAGGCTGTTGTTCACCCTGAGTGGCAGCTCGCGATGTCTGAGGAGATTACTGCTTTGGAGCGTACTGGCACTTGGGATCTTGTGCCCCTACCTGCGCGTGTCACTCCCAGCACGTGCAAGTGGGTATACAAGATCAAGACCCGTTTGGATGGTTCCCTTGAGTGCTACAAGGCTCGTCTTGTGGCGCGTAGTTTTCAGTAGGAGCATAGTCGTGACTACGATGAGACATTCACTCCTGTTGGTCACATGGCCACTATTTGCACTCTCCTTGTCGTGGCCTCTGTTCGACAGTGGCCCACCTCTCAGTTGGACGTCAAGAACGCCTTTCTCAATGGCAAGCTGCGTGAGGTCTACATGCAGCCGCCTCCTGGGTATTATGTCCCTGATGCTATGGTTTGTCGCCTTCGTCGTTCTCTCTATGGGCTTAAACAAGCTACTCGTGCTTGGTTTGACCGCTTCTCCTCTGTTGGCACTGCTGCTGGCTTCTCCGCCAGTGATCACGACCTTGCCCTTTTTTTACACACCTCTCCTCGGGGTCGGACGCTCCTCCTCTATGTGGATGATATGATCAGTACTAGAGATGACTCTCAGTATATTGCCTGTGTGAAGGAACGTCTCAGTTAGCAGTTTTTGATGTTCGATTTGGGTCCTCTTTGTTACTTCCTTGGGATAGAGATCACTTCTACGCTCGAGGGCTTTTATCTCTCCTAGGAGAAGTACATTCAGGATATCCTTACTCGTGCTTGTCTCATTGATCAGCGCGTGGTGGATACTCCGATGGTGCTTGGTGTTCACCTTCAGCCTACAGATGGTGAGCCTCTTGATGATCCCACTCGCTACCGCCATCTTGTCGGGAGCCCCGTCTACCTTGGAATCACTCGCCTTGATATCTTTCACCCAGTTCGCATTTTGAGTCAGTTCGTCTCTGCTCCCACTCAGCTTCACTACACTCATCTTCTTCGTGCTTTGCGATATCTTCGCGGGACCATCACTCGTCACCTTCTTTCCTTGCTCCAGTTCTTTGTAGCTTCAAGCGTACTCTGATGCGACCTGGGCTAACGATCATTTTGATCGCTGGTCTCTTTCTACTTATTGTATTTTTTTTTGTTCCTCCTTGATTTCCTGGAAGATCAAAAAGCAGACTGCAGTTCCCGTTCGAGCACTGAGGCTGAGTTGAGAGCCATGGCGTCGTCGACAGCTGAGATCACCTGGCTTCGGTGGCCACTTGAGGATTTCGGTGTTTCCGCTTTTGCACCGACTCCTCTTTTATCAGATAGTACTGGTGCAATCAGTATTGCTCGAGATTCTGTGAAGCATGAGCTCACTAAACACATTGGAGTGAATGCCTCGTACATGCGATCGCAGGTACAAGACCACGTTATTGATCTTCAGTATGTGCCTTCGGAGCTTCAGTTAGTAGATTTATTCACCAAGGCACAGACTAGAGTTCAGCATAGATTCTACCTTTCCAAGCTTAGTGTTGTTGATCCATCATGAGTTTGAAGGGGGTGTTAGATATGTAGATAGTGTAGGGTGTTCTTTGCATAATTGTAAACCCTGTACATGTTATATATTGACCTCTTGGCCTATTGGAATGCATACAAACCTCATTCCAACAATGGCTGTCGGTTTTTTTTCTCTCCCACCACCCTCATATGTCACCAAAAAGAGTTGCGGAGATAACTATGTAGTAAATGAAAAGCCGTGGAGAGAATAGTGTGGCAAATGACAAGTCCATATTCTGAGTTCATGCTTTACATAGTTAATAGATGCTGTTTTACCTGCTTATTGGTTATTTGAGGATGTAATTGTTAAAATTACAAATACCTTTTGAGTTTTCTGTGCTACTGCTATTGTGAAAGCATCAACTTTTTTGGGATCATTGTGGTTCGGTCCATATTCATTTTGATTACTTTTGTGTTTCATGTTACCTTTGCAACTCTAGGTCCGTGCAGCTGCAAGAACTTGCTATAGAATGTTTGCAAAGACGTGGCCTGAACGCTTACGTCGGCTTTTCATGTCATTCGATCCTGCTATACAGAGGGTACGCCATTCTTCTTTTCCTCTTGTGTTTTTTACCTCTTACAATCTTTTTTTCAGAGAAACACACCCCTAATTGAAATGTGTAATTGGAAATAATGCAGATAATAAATGATGAAGATGGTGGTGTGCACAAACGGTATGCTTCTCCCTCTCTGCGTGAGAGGGTTGTGCAGCCTTCTCGTGCTTCATGTAATGCAAGTAGTACACATATACCTGGATATGGCACTTCAGCTATTGTTGCAATGGACAAGAGTGCGGCTATTTCTTCAGATTCATCTCTTTCATCAAGCAACGTTCGTCTATCACAATCAAAGACAGTCGGCAGAAGTTCTGAAAGAAGCCTAGAGAGTGTGCTTAACTCAAGCAAAGAAAAGGTTTCTGCCATTGAAAGTTTGCTGAAAGGTGTAAGCATATCAGATAGGCAAAATTTCTCAGTTGCACGCTCAACAAGTTTGGATCTTGGTATTCTTTAAACCGCTTAGTTGTAAATTGCTATTAAGAAACTTGACACTCTTTCATAGTGTATTTCTTAGTCATTTACTGACAGCTTTTTTATTTGTACCTTTTCTATTATACTATAGAAACCTCAGTTTCTTATTTCCTTTTAATCCTAGTGCAGGAGTTGACCCTCCATCGTCTCGTGATCCTCCTGTTCCGCTTGCAGCACCAGCTTCAAATCATCTGTCCTTGCAGAACTCAGCACTGTTGGATTCATCCCTTCCTAGCATCACAGGTGCTAGTACACGAAATGGAGGTTCCCGCTTATTGGATACAATGACAACACAGTTGGCCACCAAAGAGCGATCGAGATCACCATATTTGAGTAATCTGTCATCTGAGTCCATGTCAGGCTTATCACTGCCTTATTTGAGAAGATCTTCGGAGAGGCTTCAAGACGGAGGCCGCATGGACGAGAGTAGTGATATCCGGTCAACTAGGCGATTTCCTCAAATGCACATGGAGAAAAACTATGTTGATATGCCTTACAGGGATGCCACTCACAGAGATTCACATAATAGCCATGTCCCGAATTTCCAGAGACCTCTTCTAAGGAAGCAAGTAATGTCAAGGGCTTCCGCAAGTGGCAGGCACAGCTTTGATGATAGCCAAGTACCGTCTGGTGATGTGTCTGGATATACAGATGCTCTGGCCTCTCTAAATGATGCACTTTCTGAGGGTCTGAGTCCTAGTTCAGACTGGGTAGCAAGAGTCTCAGCTTTCGATTTTATTCGTAATTTAGTGCAACAAGGTCAGAAAGGTATTCAAGAAATTACTCAAAATTTGGAAAAGGTCATGAAGCTGTTTTTCCGTCATTTGGATGATCCTCATCATAAGGTTGCACAAGCAGCTTTCTCTACGCTTGCAGAGATTATTCCAGCTTGCAAGAAGCCATTTGAGAGTTACGTTGAAAGAATTTTGCCATATGTTTTTTCCCGGCTTATTGATCCAAAAGAGTTGGTAAAAAAACCATGTTCGTCGACCCTGGAGATCGTTGGTCGAACATATGCTATTGATATGTTGCTACCCGCCCTAGTACGCTCACTAGATGAACAGAGGTCCCCAAAGGCAAAATTGGCTGTTCTTGAATTTGCAAATAAATCGTTCAGCAAGTACACTGTAGATTCTGAAGGTTATAGTAATAGCGGCTTCCTTAAACTATGGCTTTCAAAATTGGCACCTTTAGTAAATGAAAAGAATGCAAAATTGAAGGAGGCGTCTATTTCTGGTATCATATCTGTTTATTCTCACTTTGACTCTACAGCTGTGCTAAACTTTATTCTAAGTTTATCAGTTGAAGAGCAAAACCTCTTGAGGCGAGCCCTGAAGCAATACACACCCCGTATCGAGGTTGATCTGGTGAACTACTTGCAGAGCAAGAAAGAGCGTCCCCGCCCGAAATCCTATGACCAGGCAGATTTTGTAACTTCTTCCGAAGATGGCTATGCACTTACATCAAAGAAGAGCTATCCTTTTGGGCGGTATTCTTCTAGTTCCCTTGACGCTGAAGGGGGGAAGAAGATGAGTACAGTGCAAGAGTCCACACTGCATATTTTCCCTATGGGCCGAACAACTTCTGATACGAGCATAGATCATACTAATCAAAGCTTGGAACCGGCTACAGGAACTGAAGTTTTTTTAAATAGAAGTAGAGAATCAAAGAACAATACTAGTTCAGTTGCGGAAGCTGCTCGTTCTTGGACAAACTATACTGAGAAAACTGATGCCTCCATAGATGGTGAAACTGCTATCAGTATTCCTCGTTTAGATTTGAGCCGGCTTCTCACCTCTGATGGGCATAATGCTGTTGGTTCAACTACTGAAGAAAGCGTTCAAGAGGGAGATATGGTTGTAAATCTTAGTTCTATAAAGACCAGCCTACATGCGGACAACGGGCTGAGCATACCACAACTTCTTCATCAGGTACTAATGAAAAATTCTTTCACTGTCATTGATTGTGTACTAATGTTGCTGTTGTGTTTTTCTTCTTCCCTAAAGTCTATGTCAAGTACTGTAATATATTTTTCTCAACATTTTAGATAAGCATTGATACCGAAGTTTCAAGCTTGGAAAAGCAAGATGCATTACAACAGTTGGTTAAAGCTTCCCTTGATAATGACAGCTCCATCTGGTCAAAGGTTTGCAACCTGATTATCTTACAAAATGTTTCTTATGTTAACCCCTTCCCCCTTCCCCCTTCCTTTTCCTTTTCTTAGTTTTGTGATTTTGTCTGTTCTCCTGGACCATATTTTGTTAAAGTTCATGATTAAATCTTTGCATTTTTACAGTTTTGATTGTAGCTTAGATCTCTAAAGGCAATGTTTGCTTGTAAAACTAAGAGTTTTTTTTAATTCATTTGCTATGTAAAAGCAATTTGGGTTAGGTGAAGTATCCGGTTAATCTCCATACTGGCAGATCTAGTTCTGTTCTACAAAGTACAAACCCATCTGTCCAATACTCCAATTGCTTGTTTGCCAACGGAGTTTGGTCTCTTGTCAAAAGCAGCAATTTCTTTTTTCCTCCCTAACAATAAAGGAAGAAACCTCAGTTATAGCTCAAAGCTTGGAGCCAAGCAAACCTTCCTCCTTTGTGTGCTTAGCAACAGGTAGCTCTGCAATGGCTGAGACTTGGTGGACAGATCTGGTTAATTTACCATTGCAGGAGAGTGATGAATGCCTTATATGTTGTGAGGGTGGCACAAAGAGAGAAGAGAAGAGAGTAATATGGATATGAAGGAACTGTTTGGTTGCCTGTGTGAACTCATCTTTACTTGGATTGGTGTAGGATGGGTCTCTCGGATCATGGGATATTGTCTGTGATGGTTGATGTGAAAAGGGGTTTAAGTGGACGGCATTGTCATGCAATTCTAGAATGCCCATTATGTGCATTCATGTTATTGCACATTTACACAGAATGGCCGAAAAGTTGACACTTCACTGGACCTTGATCGGCTATTGCTGGAGTCTCTGGATCTCGGCAGCTTGTCTGGTTATGGAACTACAGAATGGAGGTTTGCAGGCCTCAACTAGTCTAACTTGGACCTTGCCATAAGTCGCGTGACTTCAGCTGATCACTGCTGAGGGGCTGAACATCATCCTACTTATCTTGACCTTCATTTGGTCTGTTTGGCAACGACCCATTCAGCTATCCAAACAAGTTGATTTGCAGACATTTATTCAAGGACGATCTGTCTATTGCACCAATCCATCCTAGAAGAGTTGCTATGAGAAATCAAAATGCCTGGTTTTGAACAAGATTGTGTTTTTTTTTTCTAAGGCAATACTTTGCTAGTGAAACCTGAAGAGAGAGAAAAATGAATGGCAGGGTTGCGTTTCGACTATCTTTAATTTTTTATGCTCAGTTACACATGCAAGTGCCACAAGAGCATATTACGTTACTTTTTCCTAGTTCACTATTTTCTTTTCTTTTCTCTCTTTTCATAGCTGTATGAAATCACTATTTTATGATGATTTGTTGTACTGGAGGTGTTAAATTATATAGATTACATATAAGACCAGCTAGACTCGAAAAGGTTCAATATGTATATTTGCATTCTAATGCCAGCCCTTTGATTTTCAAACAGTACTTCAATCAAATCTTAACGGCTGTGCTTGAGGTGCTGGATGACTCTGATTCATCTACGAGAGAGCTTGCTCTATCTTTAATTGCGGAGATGCTCAACAATCAGGTCTGGTATCCACTGTTTGTGCACATGAACGACATTAGATTAGTTAATTGACTCCTTTTTTTATTACCAATGATTATTTTGCTCTCAGAAGGATGCTATGGAAGAATCTATTGAGATTGTTCTTGAAAAACTCCTGCATGTGACCAAAGATGTGGTGGCAAAGGTATACCTGCCTTCATTTTCCTCATTATACCTGTATACTTGTTCTTTCTTTGTGTTAATATTCCTTATGGCTGTGCAGCTTTCAAATGAGGCAAACCAATGCTTAAATGTTCTGTTGGCAAAATATGATCCTTTCAGATGTCTTGCTGTATGTACAAATCATTTCTCTTACATATCACTGCGACCTCCGGTTCTACTTAGTTTAATTGACTATACTTTGATTTTCATGGTCTTTGGTTCTACTACAGGTTGTAGTACCTCTATTGGTCAGTGATGATGAAAAGACACTTGTTGTGTGTATCAACTGTTTGACAAAGGTATCTCATATATGCAGCCTTTTTTTCCTGATTACTATCCGAGCATTTCCCACTAGCTTTGAATGGCATAACATAAACTTCATGGTGATTTAATGAAGAACTACCTATGTTATGTACATCTTTGATTTTGTGCAGAGCGCATCAGTTGATAATAAATTTAATCTCCGCTGAATGCTGAGGTGACAACATTGCTTAGTTTTACGTGGACTCCACATTGTCTGTCCTACCAGTTATCTTTGCTGCACCAAAAACCAATACAGTTATTTCATTTTAGGTTTTCTAGTCACTTGTGTCAGTGTCATTTCCAGTTCATAACCCTATTGCAATCATTGCTTGGGAGCTTTGGCCGCTACTGATGTTAAGCTGATCGCGAACAATCTGAACTTGTCATAACCCATTATCATGAATACCAAATCCAAATGCTATATTGCCAAATCAACCAACAATACAAGTGTTTGGGGATACAATTGGAGAGAATAGAGTAGGGATTGGGGATGGAGCCAATAGATCGGGATGAGGAAGAATGGGGACTGGGAAGCAGCAAGGAGAAGGAGGAGCGGAAGCAGCAGTAGAGAATGGGGAAGACTGGTTGCCTGGTTCAGTTTCTTGGATGCCCTCCTCATTGCTGTTGCTGCTCCTTTTGTACTGCTTCATCTTGGACTTGCTTGGGCCACGACTTGGACAATTGGAAGCCTTGGCTCATGGCCCAGCCCAACCTGATGTCATACATAGGATGAATACTGACAGATAGTTTTCTCCATGAGAACTGAGTGATAACTCAGTGGCTCGGTGCATCAGCAATCATTGCTCAATCCAAGCAGGCCGGTCTGTAACATACCTCCCTCCTTGAAATGCGGCTTGCCCCCAAGCTGCTATAATTAAATGCAAGCAGATGAACTCGATGCCACCGGGATCCCATAGCACTTGTAAATGTTTGTCATGAACAGGTGTAGAGCATGAAGAAATCTGGCCAACCACAACAATATCCGCTTCAAGCACTCTGCCATTCTTTAGCTTAACTGCAGTGACGTCACCAATAGGATCAGCATCAAAACCTAGTTGAGATGGTTGTGAAGCCTGGACAGGATTGGCAACCCGTGCAGACTCAATACAATCAGCCAAATGAGCTTCAAACTTCTCATCTAGAAGTATGTTGCTTGACTTGATGTCACGGTGGAGTATGTTCGGTCGGCATGACAAGTGCAGGTATGCCAGACCTGTTGCTGCTCCTTTTGCTATCTGAAGCCTTCTTTTCCAGCTTAATCTAGATGGACCATCAGACTTTTCGTGAAGCCAGTGATCTAGGCTGCCATTCTTCATGTAAGAGTAGATCAAGAGCTTATCACTGCCAATCCTGCAGTAACCTTGAAGAAGCACAAGATTAGGGTGTTGAGCTTTTGATAAAGTCTCCACCTCTGCTTTGAACTCACACTTCATCTGACCAAAATCACCTGATAGTCTTTTGATGGCGATTGTTGCTCCATCTGGTAGTGTTGCCTTGTACACTAGACCAAAACCACCACAGCCAATGATGTTATCCTGATCAAAGTTGTTTGTAGATTTCAAGGTGTCACTGTGAAATCCATCCTTGAACATTCTGTCAATTAAGGAGGTGTATGTATGCACACTAGGCAAGTACCCACACTTAGTCATCTGCAGAAATACCTCCTGAGCATTATCAATTTTTCCAACTTTGCAAAAGCCATCTATCAGAGCATCATATACAATGTGATTGGGCTCACAGCCAGCCGATAACATAGCATCTAGCAATTCATGAGCATCAGCCACCTTGTGAGCTTTGCACAAACCATCTATGAGTGCACCATAGGTTACAACATTAGGAGCAATGGTGTCTGACTTGCAGAGGCCATCAATTAGTGCACTGTAGGTAATGCCATTTGAACGACAGCCAGCATCAACCATTCTGTGGAAAATGTCATTAGCCAGAAGTAGCTGCTTAGCTTTCAGGTAAGCATGAAGCAATGCAGTATATGTTACTACATTTGGGGAGCAGCTCACACTCCTCATCTCATCAAACCAGCTCTGGGCTTGTTCAATTAAACCAGCCTTACAAAAGCTATCAATCAAAATTGTGTACGTGTACACATCAGGATTAACACCGGCCTTCTTCATCTCTTGAAACAAAAGGAAAGCTTTTTCTACCTTCTTAGCCTGACACAGAAAAGTGATCACCTTAGAGTATGTGCTTGTATCAGGAACAAAACCTTTCCTCGTCATCTCCTTAATGATCTGAAATGCCTTGTCGAACTTCCCCACACCACAAAGGCACCGAGCTTCCTCCCATAGGGACAACTCGCTGGTCTTGCCCTCCATCACTCCAGCTTTGGAAGTAATTTCATCAAACACCTTGGTGGGTTGCTTGATGTCGAGCTTGATGGTGTGCTTGAGCTCAGTGTCAAGGACATCTCCCTGTGCAGCATTATCCTCCTTGACATCCGAGACCTTGACTTCACAACCAGAGCTGCCATGCTTGCTCCTCATGGCCCAATGCACCGGGCGACGAGTGATGCGCACCCGTGACACCCACTTGACGAACCGATGGTACTTTGCCTCACTCTCCGTCTTCCTAGGCATTCCGACGAACACCTTGCATGCACCAAAGTTCTTTGAGTCTTGATTTGCGCTGAATGAAGTGGTGTCCATGGCCACGAGGGTGGCCAAGGGCATGGTCGAAGCGAAGAATAGGGTCGATCTTGCGCTTTGCTTCTCGGCATCGTGGTTGAGACATGGCATCAAACACTTGCCGGCATCACTGGGTCTTTGTTGGTGGGGAGCGGTTGCACGATCGGAGGTCCAACCAACAGCAGTTGTCATAGATGCAGCGGCCATGACAGGCATCTCGAGCTCACACCGCATCATGACTGGACCGGAACAAGACGAGCGCCATAGTACGATCTGCCACCTCGAGATCGCACACCACCTCAGCACCATATGCATCAAAGACTTGGTGAAGCACCTCCTCAGTCACCGGGTAGAACACCTGGCTCACCGTGACCCGAAGACCCCTTCCAGTGTTCGCCTCTTGATGGCCTGGCATTTCCTCAAACACCCGGCGTGCACTGACAAGGTTGGTGTCCATGGTGGTGTCTGCCGTCGGCACAGGCGTAGATGGGGATGCGGCTTCCATCCTGGCGAGGAGCTATTGCAGCATCTGCTGCACCCTCGCGTCGCGTCTCTGTGGTCGCCATGGCCTCCTGAGCACAAGCAGAGAGCGGGGCGGGAGGCTCTGATACCATATTGTCATAACCCATCATCATGAATACTAAATCCGAATGCTATATGCCAAATCAACCAACAATACAAGTGTTTGGGGATACAATTGGAGAGAATAGAGTAGGGATTGGGGAAGGAGCCAATAGATCGGGATGAGGAAGAATGGGAACTGGGAAGCAGCAAGGAGAAGGAGGAGCGGAAGCAGCAGTAGAGAATGGGGAAGACTGGTTGCCTGGTTCAGTTTCTTGGATGCCCTCCTCATTGCTGTTGCTGCTCCTTTTGTACTGCTTCATCTTGGACTTGCTTGGGCCACGACTTGGACAATTGGAAGCCTTGGCTCATGGCCCAGCCCAACCTGATGTCATACATAGGATGAATACTGACAGATAGTTTTCTCCATGAGAACTGAGTGATAACTCAGTGGCTCGGTGCATCAGCAATCATTGCTCAATCCAAGCAGGCCGGTCTGTAACAGAACTGTTGTAGCGTTCAACACTATAGTTTACTGGATTGTAGATACCCCTCGCTTGAATTTCTTTGGCTTGTGATTTGAGTATATATGGCACTCGGTTGAGTGTATATCACAACCAAGGATCAAAATCCTGGTACCGGAGAGAATACCGCCCGACAGCCGTTTTCCGTTACCAGCCGGTAACAGGAAAAACCGGAAAAAAAAACCACTCAAAATTCGACTGCTGAGATTTGAATTTGGGATCTAACCACTGGGATTTTGAATTTAAAATATTCTGGCCGGTTTTTTGGATCTCAGTTCCCACCGGGAATTCCGGTAACCGCCGGGATATTGATCATTGATCACAACTACTGATTGGAGGCCAATGAACTAATCATGATTTTGAAAATCATGTATGTTAGTTGAAAATCAACTTAAAACTCTTCATGTTAGTAGAGTGGTTCTGGCTTATTAGAAATGAATAAATTAAGCACGTCTTGCCATTGTTGACTGTTGGTTTCTTCTGATTATCTTGCAGCTTGTTGGGCGCCTTTCCCAGGAGGAATTGATGAATCAATTGCCAACATTTTTGCCAGCACTGTTTGACGCTTTTAGTAACCAAAGCCCAGATGTTCGAAAGGTGGGTACTACTGTACTATAAATATTTCTTATGGTAGAATTACTTTCTGTAAATTTTCACAGGGGCACTCTATTTCTCTTAAGTTTTTGAGCTATGAGGGTTTTGTAAAGGTAGGCATTGTAGAAGCCATGGTCCATGGTTCATGTTCCAGTTGGATTATGGAGTATGGGCATTCAGCCTGTGAGTGGAATAGGAACAGGGAAAGAAGGGCAGGTGGAATGGTATCCTGGCAGGATACATTACATTAGGAATACCAGTATACCACTTCAATATTCCCATTTCCTATGGTTCCTGAATATGAAGTCACTTAGAAAACTATTATATATGCTGCCTGGAGATAACACTGGTTCCATCAGTGCCTGATGCATGATTGCATTCTAGGTGTCACTTTGCGCTTGCCAACTGAAATGTGTTCATGATGATATGTGATCTCTTCTGCTGATCTGGAACATCCCAGAAAACCATTATATATGCTGCCTGGAGATAATATTGGTTCCATCAGTGCCTGATGCATGATTGCATTCTAGATGTCACTTTGCACTTGACAACTGAAATATGTTCATGATAATATGTGATATCTTATGCTGATCTGGAACATCCCAAGTCCTAGATTATGAACTAAATATGAAAATGAAGATTAGTATAAAACTGATTCTGGATGAATTTGTTATGTTTTTCCCTAGTTTTATGTACTTTCTATATTTTTTATGTGTTTACATTCTAGTTGATTCTACGTGCATGCATTCTAGCTGATCCAATGAAGCTTGTATAAAACTGCCATATCTAGTTGTTCACAACTATTTCATATTTATTCTTTTGGATTAACAATCAGTCCTCTGTTGATATGTAGGGTCCTAGCTTAAGAACTTAGGATACATTATTATAGGCATAGCACCTCATATTAATGTGGATATACACGGACATATTCTTTTGCCATGTTTCCCTGGAAATGCCTGCCTATGATTCTTTGTGAGTTTGCTTTCTAGTTATTTTATGTGCTGCAGCACTGCAGCAGCCACATGCCACTCTTTACAACTGATATATGTCATCCCCTAGATTAACCTCTCAATATCCCATGACCTTGCTGACTGGCATTTTCATCTACTTTGAATCAATTCCTAATGCATTATGCTGACTGGCATTTTCATCTACTTTGAATCAATTCCTAATGCATTATCACAGTTATTCATATCTGATATTATTTACACATTTTTAGACTGTTGTATTCTGCTTGGTGGATATCTACATCATGCTTGGGAAAGCATTTGTTCCATATTTGGAAGGGCTTAGCAGCACGCAGCTACGCCTAGTAACTATCTACGCAAATCGGATTTCGCAGGCAAGGTCTGGCGCCCCAATTGACGCTAACCAGTGAGGTGTAACATCATGTTATCATTTGTGGTCTATATGAATATTTGTTTGGCAGGGCTAGGATTTTTTTTTGGGTTTCATTTGTTTGTGTATGTGTATAGTATAAACAAACGCCTCCCTTGTATTGGGAGCTCCTGTCGTTTTTTTCTTTGTGTGATTATGTATTCCCTCTTCTTTTTTTCCTCGTGTGATTATGTATTCCCTCTTTTTTTTTCCTTGTTCTTTTTTGTCAGCACGGGGAGATTGTTAATGAGTGTTGTCTTCTTGGACCACTTAGTACTTACACTGTACAAAGAAAGGAAAGTGTAGCTTCATGGGAAGACTTGTCAAATTTCTTTTGACCCATTTTCCCTTCTGGATGATGGTGGCACAATAAGACACATCCATTCTGATGGAATTGTTTGTCGTGAATCCTCATTTGTCAACCTGATTCTTCCAAGTTTTTTTTTTAATTCTGCCTTGCTTATCGGGTGTGGGGTCACCTGGAAAATTCCGCTTATGTGCTGGGAGTTTTTGACAACATGCTTTACGAATTCTTAGACCAAAAATGTATACGTCGTCTTAAACTGTTGAACACTGTTAAACTTTACGACTTTTGTACTTGAGTTGTGGCTGACATGTAAGTGACGATCCTCTGTCAGCAGACTCAGCACAGTGGGTGCTGCCAAAACAACTTGGACAAAAACGTTAAATTATTTATTTACAACGAGTAATTAGATTTCCATGCAACGTCAAAACCGCAGACTATTCAGGTTAGGGGCTCAGTCACGGAGGCTGTTGAATGGTGAAGTCGGACCCTGCCTACCAAGTTTCTTCCCATCAGCGCTGTTGAATGGTGAAGTCAGACCCTGCCTACCAAGTTTCTTCCCATCAGCGCTTACTGGTCCTTACGGGACCCTGGGGTCTTCATAAGGTAGCCCGACTCACCGGCCCCGCCCTTATATATGCACGTCAGTAGATGCAAATACGATTACAGGTGTGCCATTTCCAGGCTCAAGAGCGCAGCATCAACTAGCTAGCTAGGTGCTCGGTGCTCCTACAATGGCCGCGTCCCTGGCTTTCACGGCGCGCCGAGGCGAGGTCCAGCTCGTCGCGCCGGCTGGACCGACACCGCGCGAGCTCAAGAAGCTCTCCGATATCGACGACCAGGACAGCCTCCGGTTCTACCGATCCGCCATCTACTTCTACCGGGGTTGCCCATCGCCCGCCGGCCGCGATGACCCGGCCAGGGTCATCCGTGACGCGCTGGCCGCGGCGCTCGTGCACTACTACCCCATCGCCGGGCGGCTCCGCGAGCTGCCCGGTAGGAAGCTCGTGGTGGACTGCACCGGGGAGGGGGTCTCGTTCATCGAGGCCGATGCCGACGTCGCGCTGGACGAGTTCGGCGACACGCTGTGCCCGCCGATCCCTTGCGCCGGCGAGCTCCTGTGCTTGCCGGAGAGCAACTCTGCCGTCGTCGTCGACCGGCCACTACTCTACGTTCAGGTAAGGCATGGGCGCATGGATGCATGGACTTGTGTGTTGTTAGGCTTGAAGAAATGGCGGTGCTTATTGAACAGTTTGTGTTTTTTGTACTACGTGACATGCACCGATGATGGCACATGAAGGTGACTACGTTGAGGTGTGGAGGCTTCGTGTTCGGCATCCAGATCTGCCACAGCCTCATGGACGCGGTGGGAATCACGCGGTTCTTGCAAGCCGTCGGCGAGCTCGCGCGTGGCATGGAGGCGCCCAGCGTGCGGCCGGTGTGGGCGAGGAAGCTCCTTGATGCGCGCGATCCCCCGCGTGCCACGTACCACCACCCCGAATACGAGGTCGTGGTCGACGCGGCCAACGATAAGCTCCGTCCGGGCGACAAGCTCGTGCACCGGGCGTTCCTCTTCGGCCGCGAGGAGATCTCCTCGCTGCGGGAGCAGCTCCCGCCGCGACTGAGGTCCCGGTGCTCGCGGTTCCTGCTCCTGTCAGCGTTCACGTGGCGCTGCCGCACCGTGGCGCTCGGGTACGAGCCCAGCGACGAAGTGCGGTTCATGTTCGTCGTGAATGCCCGCGGGAAGCACCACCCGCCGCTCCCCGTGGGGTTCTATGGGAACGCGCCACGTTCGCGCGGGCGCGACGACGGCCGGCGAAGCTCTGCTTAGGCCCGGCCAGCGGTGGAGCCGATCGTGGCGCTGGCGCGCGGTCACGGCGACGACTTCGCTGATCGGTGGCCGACGCGCTTCGTCTTTGGCGGCGCGCGTTTCACGACGGCAGCGGACGTACTCGGTGACCGATCCGACGGTCGGCCGCACGAGTGGACCTCGGCGGGCCGGCGGTGTTCGGCGGGCCCGCCACGACGACGCTGGCCACGTTCCACATCCCTACGAGGGCGGGGATCACCGTGCCGATGTGCTCGCCGCCACGCGCCATGGAGAGGTTCGCATCCCACGCGCTGCGGGCTCATGGCGCGCGCGCACGCGCTTCGCTTGCGTGTCGTTCCGTTCCGTCTTGCGCGGGCGCGGCCATGGCCATCCAAGATGTAACGCGAGCATTCCGGTGGTTCAATCTAGAGCGTTTTTTTAAGACCATCAGGCAGTGCCTATCTATTATCTTAACTAATAAAAGAAAGAGTTTATCCCGTGTAACGGGAGGATCGTCTCACTCCTACATACGTAAAAAAACCAATGAAACACTTGTGTGCACTGGGATCACCGTGTCAGCCACGACGCGTCCCTAACATGGCCACTCCTCGCATCTGCACCATCGCTGCCTCGCTCTTCTTCCTCTGATTCCACGGCCTACCTCCTCGATGCCTCGCCTCGCCATCGCCGCAGAACCACCTCGCCATCGGCCGGCCAAGCGTCGTCCCGCCTCTCAAGACTTGCTGAGCCCTACACGTCGCATTCCCCTTCTCCCTCCCGCTCTCGCCCTAGGCTCCGTCGCTCCACCCACTCCCCCGCCCCCTATCTTCTCCCTCACCCTCCCATCTCGTGCAAAGATTGTATTTCCGTTGCAACGCACGGGTACTCTGCTAGTTATCTTATTAAAGCAGAGAAAAAAAAAGCAACCGCGTTCGCTCTCAAGGGCTAGAATCACCACGCTAATCGGTGAAAAAAGAGGAAGATCTAAACTATTGATTGTGGTTGGTCCAGATTATAATGACCTAGATTTAAAAAAAGAGTCAATGTCAAGTACAATAAAACTAAAATTCGGAATACAAAATAAAATTAGCAATTTTATTTTCATACTAATTCCTAAGTAAAATATTTCATGTCGGGCACAATAAAACTAAAATTGAATAAAAATAAAATTAGCAATTTTATTTCCATACAAATACCTAAGTAAAATCCCTAAATAATTATAGTTTAGAATAAAAATAAATAAAATTGACAATTAGATTTGTATACAAAATCCATCCAAGAAATAATCAAATTCAAATAAAAACAAAACAAAATTATTAATTTGATTTTAATGCTAATTCTAAAGTAAAATCTCTAAATAATCGTAATTCAAAAAAATTTAAGTAAAATAGCAATTGGATTCATATATGAATTCCCAAAAGAAAAAACAACAACCTGAAATTTAGAATAATTTTTTTAAAATATTTTGAATTGGATTTCCATACGATTTCCAAGTAAAATCCCAAAATAACTAAAATTCGAATAACATAAATAAATGTAATAATTTGATTTGAATACAAACTGCAATAAAAATAATCAAACGTTGAACAAAAATAAAAATTGTAACGAGGATAACACAAATAGTGTCGGCGGATGGACAAAAGAAGCCACCACATTCACTCATAAGGGCTAGAAATTCTCATGTTAATCAGAGGAAAACGAGAAAGATCTACATCATTCATCATGGTGGGTCCATATTACAAAGGTCTAGATTAAAAGTAGTATGTGTCAAGTAAAATAAAACTAAAATTCGAATAAAAATAAAATAAAATAAGCAATTTTATTTCCATACTAATTACTAAGTAAAATCTCTAAATGATTATAATTTGGAATAAAAATAAAACAAAAATTGGCAATTAGGTTTGTATACAAAATTGAACCAAAAAGTAATTGAAATTCTAAATAAAAATAAATTTTTTAGCAATTTGATTTCGATACAAATTCCAAGGTAAAATCCTTAAATAATTGTACAAAATAAAAATTAGCAAATGGATTTGTATACAAATTCTAAGGAAAATAAAAGAAAATTTGCAATTTGACTTCCAGACGAATTCCAAAGTAAAATCCCAAATAATTAAAATGCGGAATAAAATAAATAAAATTAGCAATTTGATTTGTATACAAACTACAATAAAAATAACTGAAATTTTGAATAAAAATAAAGTTATAACGAGGATAGTACAAATGGTGTTGGAAGAGATCACGAAATAGTACAATGACATCGATCTGTCCTGCATGAAGACATTGATCCACAGGAAAGCAAAGAGTCGAGGCGGCGATGACGGAGATGAGGAAAATATCATGTTGCTCACCTTAGCTATTCAATGAGGATAATGTCATGCTGCTTGCCGAGGCTATTGAAGAGAAAGTCAGAATCGAATAAGCCAAGGGCCGCGATGACAAGTGGTGAGCGTCGACGTTGTTGAAGAAGTCAGTGGCTGAAGAAGCTTGATGATAGGGAAGGCCTGACAGAGAGGAGATAAAGTTTTACATTGAAGACGAGTTATGGACGATATGGGGTCCATTGGGTAGCTAGGAGAGCGTGCCATTGCCGGTGAGAAGCACGGCATCACCGACGATGGCGAGAAGATTCTCTATATTGTTAGATAACGACTAACATAGACACGCCAATATAAGTGAAGATGGGAGGTAGCCACAATTAGTGAGGAAGTTACAACGTTGAGTTGTCCAACGTCGAAGAAGAAGAGCGATCGACACGGGAGAAGAGGACATCGAGCACGTATAACATCGTGCATGTGTATATACATGCATGCATTTGTACGAATAGAAGCAGAGGAGCAAAAAAGCTCGGAGTAGATATGGCACAACCGTAGAGAATAGGATCAAGGCCACCGGAGAGAGCATGACGGGTGTCCCTAGCAAGATCGGCGATGGTTGCATATGTATGAGTGTTGATGTGCAACAATCAACAATAAACAATAATTAGAGAGGAGTAGCTAGAAGATAACTATGTGGTACAGTATTGCTTTAGAAGGGGTAGCAGTTGAGAGGGATCGATCAAGAATTGAGCTTATAGTTGGAGGTTGAAGCAGAAAAGTTGGGGCAACGGGAAGAGATAAAAGACATACGGTTCGTTGAAGGATCTGGCGTGTGAGTGAATATAAGTTCAAGGTAGGTTGCCCATGGTGTATCGATATATGTGTGAGGAAGGTGCTTTAATATAATGTAAACTAATAAGATAATTTGGCGCAGACATAATTAACATATTGCTAGCTTGAGATTAAATAGAGGTAGAAGTGCATACATACATTTTGGAAAAGTGTAACTAATGGAAGAAGAATACGAGGATGCAGGTATATGATCAATGCATGATGGAGAGTGGTTATGTTTCTAAGAACCCCCAACAACTTATTATGCTCAGTGATTTTCTTCCATTAAAGCTCATACTTCGATTATGTTTCTCAAGTTGTATTTTCCTTCAAGCTTCTATTGTCATTTTCAATATTTATGATGTCTTAAAATATAAATAGCCTAAAACATATGTAAATATATTTTTAGGCATATAAGTTATATAATTTGATACTATAAATTTTGAAATAAATCTAGCCGTGAAAATACGCGGGCCACCCTGCTAGTTATATTAATAAACCAGGAATAAACAGAGAAAATAAAAACAGACACCCGCCCCAACGGGGAACAACACAGATGGGATGGAATCCCTCTGAAACACCTGGCTAAGCAATCTAGCATCCAGGCTAGAGACAATCAGCCACTAGCACGACATCGAAACACCGACCATCTCTCACACACCCAAGACACACACCATAGCCAAGGGAAGGCCAACGCCCCGACGACCTAACACATTGAATCTCCAAACTGGTTATCAAGTTAGACATGCAGAGGATCACCATCACACAATGCTTAAGAGATAATAATATAAGCAATGGCATGGAGACCCACAGCTCCACCTCTACTGAAGAACCACAGCAAGCACCCCAAACTGACAAGATGAGCAGATTCAGAGTGTATTGGGCGAGGGAAGTTGGCCCTCCACTCGACGATGATGGTGGATGGTGCGCAAAAGAAGTCGGCAGGTCCCAATCCTCTCCTCTTCCCATGGAGACGCCTATGGTGGCCTGCCTCTGGGTCCGGACCAGTTGCTACACAATGAAGATGTTGCTGAATTAAATTTGTCAGCATAGCCCAATCTTGCAACCATTGTTCGAGTTCTGGAGCAGAACTGTTATCACCACTGAGTATTCCAAAATGTCGAGGTGGATGACCATAGAGGACTTCAAAAGGTGTTTTGCCCAAGGCTGAGTGATAAGTAGTGTTATACCAAAATTCAGCTTGTGGCGACCATTGAGCTCATTTGGTAGGGCAAGCTTGCACCATACATTGCAAATAGGTTTCCAAACATTGATTTAAGCGCTCAGTCTGGCCGTCGGTTTGCGGGTGGTAAGATGAGCTCATATTCAACTTTGTATCTGTGAGTTTGAACAATTCTTGCCATAAGACACTAGTGAATACTTTATCTCTATCGGATATGATGACTTTGTGGCAATCCATGTAGTTTATATATGTTGGAGATGAAAGTTTGTGCAACTATCCATGCTGTGAATGGATGGGCAAGAGGCAGAAAATGACCATATTTGGAAAACTTGTCAATACTACCAGAATAGTGTCGAAATTCTTGGATTTAGGTAATCCTTCAATAAAGTCCAAGGTGATCATATTCCAGGCTTGGTTGGGAACTGGCAAAGGGTGAAGCAAGCCTGGTACCTTGCTATGTTCTGATTTGGCCTGTTGACAAATTGTACAAGTTGATACAAATTGCTTAATATCCTTCTTCATGCTTGGCCATGAAAATAATGCTTTGATCTTATGATAAGTGGCAGTGATTCCACTGTGACCTCCCAACCCACTGTCATGTAATGCAAGCAGAACTGCCTGGTGAGCTTCAGTGTGATTGCCCAAATAGATTCAGCCCTTATACTTGATGACACCATCTTGTAGCACAAATCCATCAACATTGGATCCAATTAAAGACAATTCGGCCAACAATGATTTGGTAGTAGTGTCCTTCTGGTAACATTCTATCACAATTTCTAGCCACCGTGGTCTGCTAGTGGACATTGCAGTAAGTTCTGGCACTTCTTTCCTAGACAATGCATCTGCTGCTTTATTGTCTAACCCTTTCTTAAACACAATCTTGTACTGCAAACCCAGAAGTTTCAGGAAGGCCTTGTGTTGCATGTCTTGTGTCAGTCTTTGCTCTCCTAAGTGCAACAGACTCTTATGATCCGTGGCAATGGTGAATTCACCATGTTGTAAATAGGATTTCCACTTTTCAACTACCATAAGGATAGCTAAACACTCTTTTTCATAAGTAGACAGTCCTTTAGCTTTTGGACCTAGAGCTTTGCTGAGATATGCAATAGGGTGACTGTCGACGATCGAGTCGCCGATCTTATGATATGAAATAGAGGAAAATGACACAAATCTCCTAGGAGATAATGGGGCCGCTCTTTATTGATATGAACTGGATTTAAAGGGGTGCTTACGACCAGGCTGGGGACTAATCCTAATTACACTGAATATGATGCTTACTAACCAATCAGACTTAAAGCACAAATCTAAGACTGATTGCTTTACTCTTAATCTGATGCTGCTGTCTTGCTTGTCTCAGATCACCCTTTTGTCTTCTGCGCTCCACCCTTAAATAACTTCCGAAGAGGTGGCAGTTACTCCTCGAGAATGCGTCCCTTGTGAAGCGTCGCGACTGGTCGGAGCAAGGCGACAGTTGATAATGTATCAACTACTCTGTGGTTGAGCATCTGTGAAACACTCAACCGTATGGTGGTTGTTGTCAGTGTATTAGCATTATGTAATGTTGCATGGTATGGAATATACAGCACGTGTTCCATTCATCACACGGTAAAGAATATACCTGGAGTTATATCTAGTTACCAGTTCATAACCTTTCCGAGCAGCTACCTGGTCGGAGCCTAGGCACAGGACCTTGTCCGACCAGGGTACCCATTATGTAACCTCTGGAATCCTTACGACCAGTGAGGTCGTTAGCCTTAGGGGTTATGACCATGAAGATGTATGGTCTTTTCTTATGTATTAAAGTAATACACAGAGGTTTTAATCCTCGTCAGTGACCTCTTTGCATGAGTACAGCTCCTATGCCCACATCACTTGCATCGGTTTCTAGTACAAATTCCTTAGTGAAATCAGGTAATGCTAAGACTAGAGATTGTATCAATGCTTGTTTTATAGCCTCAAAAGCTTCATGCTCTTTTACTGTCCAGAGATAAACTGTGTTCTTCTTTAGTAATTCAGTCAATGTCTTGCTAATAATTCCATAGATGCGAATGAATTTTCTGTAATATCCTGACAGGCTGAGGAATCCTCTAAGTTGTTTGACATTCTGTGGAGGAGGCCAATTATGTACAGCTTGTATCTTGGAAGGATCGGTTGCCACACCTTGAGCACTAATGATATGACCCAAATATTTAAGTCGAGGCTGGGCAAATGAGCACTTAGACTGCTTGATGAACAACTGATTTGTAAATAGCATCTTGAATACTTGTTGCAAGTGTTGTAAATGATCCTCCAAGGATTTGTTGTAGACAAGTATGTCATCAACAAAAATCAATACAAACTTCCTGATAACCTGCGAGAAAATTGTATTCATTGCAGCTTGAAATGTAGCCGGTGCGTTTGTGAGACCAAAAGGCATAACTCTAAACTCCCAATGCCCATGGTATGTCTTGAATGCTGTTTTTAATTCATCTTCTTCCATCAGTCTTATTTGATGATACCCGGCTCTCAAGTCTAGCTTAGTAAACCAACTGGCTCCATGTAATTCATCTAGGAGTTCATCAATAACTGGTAATGGATACTTATTTTTGACTGTAGCAGCATTTAATTGTCTGTAGTCAACACAAAAACGCCAAGTTCCATCCTTTTTCTTTACCAAAATTACTGGAGAAGCAAATGGGCTTGAGCTGGATTTTATGACTCCTTGGTGCAGCATTTGTTTGACTTGCTTTTCTATTTCATCCTTTTGTTTGAGAGCATACCTATAAGGCCTAATGTTGATGGGATTCGCTCCTCGCAGCAATGCAATTGAATGATCAAAAGATCTGTGAGGTGGCAAATCCTTTGGTTCTTGAAAGAGGGTAGCATACTCCTGCAGCAAGGCTTGTACCTCTGATGGTACCACTTCTGGTGCTTGTTCATCTTCAATTGCCATTAATTGCACCAATTGAACTAGACCTCCTATTTTAACTAAGCCTTGATGCTTTTTGGCTGAAATCTTATGACAAGTAGTAGTGATATCCTTCACACCATGAAGTGTGATTTGCATGCCCTTGTGGACAAAAGATAGCTCCTTCCTGCACCAATGGATCCACATGGGACCTTGCTCCTCTAACCATTACATGCCCAAAATCATTTCAGTAGTCTGACATCGGTTACAAATGTGTGTCCTTGAGTCCACCATGTGAGCCCTCTGATTTGTTGCTCACTGCATATCCTGCCCCCATCAGCCAGAGCAACCTGCACTATATCTGCTTGTTGTGTAGGATGTTTTAGTATCTTCACTAATGAAATTGCCTGAGCTGCCCGAGTCAATCAATACCAGCACCTCTTGGTTAATGATTGATCCTTGTAGCCTGATGGTTCTTCGGCCTTGTAATCCCATTGCCGCGTCATGAGAAATACTCATCAAAATTTCTTCTTCGCTGCTCTTACTGTCCACCTCACAACCTTTTGTGCTTTCTCCTTGAAGTAGCATAACATCCAGAAGTTCTTCCAGAACATGCAGTGGCACACTTGTAGGATCAAGGATAACCGACTAGAGGGGGGTGAATAGGAGGTTTTTAAAATTTTAACAATTTAACAATTTTAGCCAATTAATAACTTAGTCTAAACAAGTTATATTTCTAGCTAAGCAAATCGATCACAATAAACAAGCTAGAAATATAAATGCGGAAAGTAAACACTAGAGATAACCACAAAGACACGACGATGTTTTTTCCGTGGTATCGAAGATTTGTCGGTCTTCACTAGTCCACGTTGAGAAAGCTTGACATCTCAAGCCGGCTCCACGAATTAAGCCTTCCCTCAATTCACTATGGTTGTTCTTCCTCCGCTCCAGAGATGGTGAACACCAAACCACTCACAAGGTTGCACCGGGCCTCTTCACAATCTTCTTTGAAGAGATCACCGTGCTTCACCGCCAAGCCGTCTAGGAGTGCGGCAACACTCCAAGAGTAATAGACCAATGGTCTTCACTTGACGACACTCAAGTACAAATGGATCAACTAGGAGTATGAATGCACTTGAATGAATCTTAACAAGCTCACAATGAATGCACAAGAGTGTTTTTTAGTGTTGAGTGAATGCAAAGGCTCTCAAGGCTCTAGAGATGTTAAATGGGCACTAGCAGCCTGTACAAGAGCAGTTGGGGGGGTATTTATAGCCCCCACCAACAATTATGACCGTTGGGGACGAAACCCCAACTTCTCAGAGAAAATCGGAACGACCGCAGGCATCCGGGTGGTACGACCGCACTTCTGACTGAGCTCGGTCAACGGCTAGAACAGATACTAAAAAAGAACAAACTAGCCGTTGGACACCCCAGTCGGAACGACTGCAGGCAAACAAGCGGTACGTCCGATTTGCCCCAGTCGTACCGTTTCTACGAGTGGTACAACCGTTTGTAGGGTTTCACGATTTGCTGAAGATTACAAGCGTTCTGGAATTTTTGTACCGCCACATAAAAAACGGAATGACCGTAGGCCGGTACAACCGTTCCCTAGCGCCGAACGTCCGATTTCCAAAATGAGTTTTTAAGTAGATTTACACTTGTTCTGTTTTTATTGAACCGCCTCACAAATTTCGGTATGACCGCACATCGGTATGAGCGATTGTCACGGGCGGTACGACCGATTTCCATGAGTGATTCTGAGGCAAATTGCATCGCTTCTGGTTTTCTTGAATCGCTAACTAAAATTCGGAATGACCGCCATACGGTACGACCGTTCAAGGAGCCGGTCGTTCCGCTTGAGCATTTAGGTGGCTGTTCTCTTCAAAATGAGGTACTACCGCCAAGTAAAGTCCTATCATATCACACTGCTGTACAACCGCAATTATAATCTAGCAGTACTACCGATTTTGGATGTAGCACTTAATACTTTTCAATTCAATTTCAAGTTTAAATTCAAATGCATGCATGATCCTAAATTGATCCATATGGCACAAGAACATGCTATCAAGCTACTAGCCATGATCCTCTTAATAGTACAGCGTTTATCCTATAATCTGTCTTCCATCCAAAACTCCTAAGACCCAGTAAAATAGAAAAAGGAACCTAGACTATTTGTACCTTGTCTTTGAGCCAAGAGATCTTCGTGTAGTCCATTTGCATGCCCCTTTGCATCAATATGTTCACCAATGGGATTTAACCTTGTAAATACTCAATAAACACGTTAATCCCATATTCACATATTATCATTAATTACCAAAAAAAATTTTAGGGGCCTAGATGCTTTCAATCTCCCCTTTTTTGGTAATTGATGACAACAATAATAATATGTGAGAAAGATTGGTTTGAATATACTATAATTGTATATTCTTTTGATGGCTTAACAATAAAACAATTCCTGCAATAAGCACAAATGAATGAAAGAGAATTATTTTCTTGTTAAGTCTCATTTAAAGAAAGCTCCCCCTAAACATGTGCATATTAAAGGGTAGAAAATATTGCAAGCACATGAGGAAATTTTGATAAATTTGGGTGGAGTTTCTTTAGCATATTTGAACTTGAGGAAATGCAATAGTAAGATATGACAATAATTGAAATTGCATTTGAGATAGTAACATGAACATAACAGCATCCAACAAGTTCAACATGATAAAAGACGCAAAATTAAACTATTACAAGCACCTAGGTAGCACATATAAGTCCAACATTACATAATAAATCCAACATAGAGCCTAACACATATAAGTCCATATATAATAGCAAAAGCTTGCGCTTGCTCCCCCTAAAGCTATGTCTTCTCACTTCTCTCCCCCTTTGGCATCAAGGTACCAAAAACAACTCAACCGATGGGATCCTTAGGAGGAGGGACGAGGTCCTGTGAAGCCGGGTCCTGTGCTGGAGCAGGAGCTGTTGCTGGAGCTGGATCCTGAGACTCTGGAGCTGGAGGAGCGGAGTCCTGAGAAGCGGTGGTCTGCTCTGGAGGAGGAGCTGAAGACGGATCCTGAGAAACTGAAGTAATAGGTGCCGGATCTGAAGATGCTAACTCTGTAGTTGGGGCTGGATCCTAAGTCACTATCTCAGTGGCTGGTGCTGGAGGAGTGGAGACCGGAGCTGGCGCTGATATGGGAGCAATAGGAGCCAAGCGGCAGAGCCTCGAGTTCTTGGCACTACACCGGAGCTAGAGGAGGTACGGGTGGCACAGAGGATGTCCTAGAAGGAGGAGGGTGACGAGAGTAACACTGAGGAGTCCTCAAAATCCCCTCTAAGTCAGTCATGCTCTCCATTAGTGCAGACATTCTGTTATGAGACTCATCGAAGAAATCATTCTGAGTTTGCTCCATCTCAAGTAATCTGCCTCGAGTCTCATTCTGAAATTCACATTGTTCAAATTTTGATTTCTTGCAAAGAGCTAAGAATGAGTTGCTGATTTTGAAGAATCTGCGCAAAAGTGCTATCAACAGGAACATCAGCAGCAGTAGCAATAGCAAGAGCCTCACCGCATCATCCTCGAGACTATCACGACGTGGAGGAAGACCGCCGTGGCTGTGAGGACTTGTGAACAGATCCTAATCCACCATGATACTCAATTTTCTTTGTTATCCATGCCATGATGTATGGAGCATAATAAATCCTTTTAATCTGTCATTTTTAGAGGAAACTATGCCCTCAAGTATCACATCCACAACATCAAATTTGATCCCCCTCATAATATTATCAATAATATTCCATGCGTGACCATGGATTGCATCAAAGTTACCACTTTTGGGGTAGAAGGTATGGTTAATAATCCTGTTGATCATACTAGGAATTGGTCTTAGTCCAGTGATTGTGCCTAACTTATTTTTGACAGAAGAATCATAGTAATCAGACCAAGCAGGACACAATAAAACAGGCCTTTCAAAAACTTTATCCTAAGTTCCAGACTGAACCCTCAAAACTTGCTCAAACTCTTCCTTAGTGCTCTCCACATACCTAGTAGCTGATATCCATCTGATAGATTTCAAGTCGGGAGAGACATGCACTGTGGCATAGAACTGTCTGATAAGCTTGTTGTCATAGTTCTGTTTCAGTGCAACAAGGTCATGAAGACCTACTTGAAGAAAAAGCTGATAAATACCACTGTAATTATCCAAAGTATTTAAATGAGTCCACTTGATCCATTTATGATCTGCGAATTTTCTGTTAGGACCATACAGCTGCTCATATACTTGCTCTTGGAAGACAGTGTGAAAACCAGAGTGTACACTGTCTGATTTTAAGAGATATTGATTTACATGTCTTTTGATGGCATAATCATCTGCTGACAGGAGGCGTAAATCAATTGGAGACGCTGGAGGATCTCCCAAATTATCAAAAGTACCTTCTGGAGAAGTTGGTTCTGACTGAGTCTCATCATCAGAATAATATTCCTCACTTTCTTCTGTTTCAGATGCTGGTGCTGGCCCTTTCCCTTTGCCATGCACAACCTTCTGGCGAATGGAGCGAGATTGCTGCACAGGTGCTGCCGGACGTCAACGTTGAGGTTGTTGCGCTGGAGCGACAGAGGATTGCGGAGACGACTGTCCTCTAGGTGGTCTATGGGATTTCCTCGTCACAACCCTCATCCTAGGCATCTTGAGATCGGGAGGAGTTGAACCCTGGAGAGGCTGGCAACACGAAGGAATCAAAGAAGTCGAGATTTTTGAGTGGATTAGGAGATGAGTTGAGTCGCACGAGTTTGAGTGTGAGAGAGAGAGCGAAGGAAAGGAAATGGATCGGGGGGGCGGATGAACCGCTTCAAAACAGTTAAGGTAAAGGAAATAGTAACTGCTGGGAGGGAGAGGAAGGGGAAATGGGAGTAGGAGTTGCAGCTAGGGGCCCGTCAACGACGTCGGCGAGGGGGAACACCGGCAAGAGGGGCTTTGGAGGTGCGGGCTGGGTTGCCTCCTAAGTCACAGTTCAACTGTATCGGATAGGATGAGATTGGAGTGCTGCTGCGATGTTCGTGTCTTTTGCCTTCTATTTTCTCCTCAGTCTATCTAATAATTTGTGCAAATTATACTAGTTGACTAGTTGTTGCATGGATTGTCTCCTGACCACCGGCATGTCGGTCACCGCCAAAGCGTGATGGCGCCCACGTCGGCCTCGGTGACGACATAGATCGGCTCACCCACCCCGGAGTGGACGATCTCCTCGCCCAGCTGAAGGACACCGCCTACGACGCTGAAGACCTTACGGACGAGCTCGTCGCCCACAAGAAGTTGGCAAGTGAGCGTCCCTTTCCTTCGGTGCGTAGTTTTTTGTGCGAACTTATCACCAGCACGACGGATAGGGCGAGAAATATGAGGGCTCGGCTCGAGTACCTGTCCGCCTCCGCCGAGCTGGAGCATGCCACAGCTATACCAGACGCTCTTGGCAAGCCAGTATCGTCGCGACTCGCGTTCCGGGAGACAAGCTTGTTCGTCGGGAGGCCCATTGTTCTTGGCAAGGATAGGGAGCGCGAGGAGGTGGTCCGTCTACTTTTGAATTCAGAATGGTTTTATAATTCTCGCGGTGACAGCAGCAACGCGAAGCGGCGATAGAAGCGCGAGGGCGTGGCAGTCTTAGCTGTTCTCGGCATGGGTGGCATAGGGAAGACTACTCTGGCGCAGGTCGTGTATAATGATTAGAGGGTGCAAGTGTTGGAGTTTATGGACTTGCCTAAATAATAATATTTATAAATTATAGAAAATCTCAAAGAACCACTCATGTATAGTAGAAGGTGAGAAGTTTAGAACCATATTGCTAGTCTAGGTGGGAGGAGACTAACTTATAAAGTAGAGTTTCTATTACCTAGTTGAAGCAAGCAAAGGAAGAACACACACGCTCGCTAGCCTCGCCACACCACCGCCATCGCCACGATTTAGAAACTAGGCTAGCTTTTATGGCACGCATGAAACCGAATGTTTGAATTACACTAATACCTTTGTACGGTGTTGTTTGCCTAATCCATCTATGTGCCAGTGTGCACTATCGTGGGGAGAGCAATGTCTCTGAAATCAGCGTCACTCGTGATCTTGCACAGGTTGGGGCAAATAAGGTTTTGGGAAGCGTTCGCGCAACTACTCACGACTTCCTTCGTCATCTGTTGCGCGTCGTCTTCTTTGCATTCGACTTTACCGCAACTTTCACCGGAACGATTCTCTGTAAGTCGTAGTGATCTCTCTTGACATGGCTAGGCTTTGCTTCCTAGAGATTAGTCATGTGATGTTGATGATTCCTACTCCTGTTAGTAGTGTTCTATTTCTAGGCTTTGCCTTGTTGGCGCATATATATGAGATAGGTGTATTTGAATTGATGATCGTACTACTATTTGTAGTTGCAAATTGTCGGGACCCGGATTTGTACATATGAAACCCTCTGTGTATTCTGAACTAGTCCCAGATCAGCAGCTAGCTCACACATGAAACATCAATGAAATACCATCCATTTATCGATTTAACTAAAAAGATCTCAAAATAACAAGTAGTAATAATAACTGGACCTTATGGTCAACGTTTACTTAACTTATCACGCAGGGCTAAAGAAACAAATAAACTCTTGCAGCGGGACGAGAAACTTGGAAAGACCAATCAACATGCCCACAGACAATCGAGTGGAGAACACATCCTATTTCACAAAGCCTTCACAAAACTCCTCTTCTTCATAGAACGCTTGAGCAGCTTGATATTCTTCAACTTAGCAGCAAAGTTTAAAGCCGTGAGTACATAAAGTAATCAACAAGTCGTAGAGCACAACATGCTATTAATATTTATGCAAGGCTTGAACAAATAAATAGTTGTATGGTTCTTTTGCAGAAAGCAAGTATTGTTAGTAAATACAGTAAATAGATTGAAATGCGTAATTGAAAAGAATAGTAAGTAAATAAACAAATGCTTTGAAATAACCGATGAACCTCCCGTTCACTTCCCAACCAAACCGCCGAGTGAATATCCCATCCACCATGTGAACATCACATTCACTAGTGAATCACCCATTCACCTTCCGACACATTTTTATAAAGAAACTCTATCTCTCGTGTGAAATCCTCGAGCATATCCATGACCGCGGACACGGCTGTTTAAATAATTTTAACTTTACCCACAAGCGATAAATCAACTTATAATGTTCGATCACACATTTTTGTAGGTGCGCGACTAAGTGATTATCACAAGGCCTTTACAAAGCTCCTTCATAACTCAGTTCTGCCCGCTAAGGTTTTAGCACTGAATATCATCAAGACCAAACAGGGTCCTCCACTTGCGACATTGTGAATATCCATCCCGGAATTCACGCTTCCAAAAACAGAACTAGAATTGAAACATTGATAATTAATTAGCTAGATTCATCCCATACTGGACAAGTGGTTGTACGATATGACCCAGTTCAATGGCACACAAGGTTAAGTCCTTGACAAGTTACTCAGGTGAGACTACCTCATCTAAAATAATGTGCCACACGCATCCCCTTTACTATATGATCACTCGCTTGAGCATAAATCATTTTATTCACACAAACAAATGACAATCCCCGCCATGGCACACAATATCATAATAGCGGTATCACACCACAATCGACACAACGGTGACATCACACCATAGTTGCACAACAATGGCATCGCACCATAATTCCATATATCATTAAGTCAAATTCAACATTATTGAACAAGTGATCATGAACCCATCATAGCTAAGCATGGCTAAGCATCTCTACGATAACCCATGTTAATGATACAAATATGTCCAACTAAAATTAACCATCATATGCTGACAAATGATTCATGGTATTCAAATAATCAAAGTGACAAATAGCTTATTAGCTACTCCCAAAAGCAGTTAATATAAAGATAGCATGCAATTTGATATAAAACAATATAATTTTGAAATCATAGGTTCAATATGATCAAAAGACTATGAATTTCCATGGCTTTGCTCAGTTACCACACTTGGATCTTCAAAGCTTGCTCCTGCTCCTTGAAACAGATCGTCTATCGAGAGAGAAAACAACAAACGAAGCACAAATAAATCCAAAATAAAATCTAAAAATAGAAAATACAACTCTAAAAGGAGATCGGTTTTATATGAATTTAGGAATTTGAACAGACTAAATCAGAGTTCAGACGGAGAACAACGGACTCTCAGAAGATTTACCGAAAAGAAAAGACAGAGAGAAAAGAATATTCAGGGAATATTCCTTCGGCAGAAAAGAAAAAAGGAAAGGAAAAAAGAAAAGGAACTGACAGGTGGGGTCGCGTTGAGAGAGAGAGAGAGAGAGAGAGAGGCTTACACGTGGGGCCTACATGTAAGAGAGGGGAAGGAAGGGAGCTACAGGGAACCGAAGTAGAGGAGGAGCTCTGGCAGCTCGGGCATGCTGCGACGGCGGTGGGCGGCGGCTAGGGAACTCCGGCGAAGGGAAAAAATGGGTTGCCGAGGTGGTAGGGATGCTACAGGAGGTGGCAGCACGGCGACGGCGACGGCGATTTATTTACGGAAGGAGAGGCTACGGCCAATGATTTAAAATCCATGTTGGCGGTGCCCAAAGATGAGGCAAGCATGGGAACGGCGGCGGCGCAAGGAACGCGGAGGGCACCTTAGAGCGCCCGGAGGGTGGTCGGAGCGGTGGTGAGATGGAGGTGGCTGGCAACGAAGAAGAAGGGTGGCACCGGCATTGCACAGTGATGAAGAGAACAAGAGAGAGGTGGGGATCGGAGGAGGACACACGGGAACAAGGCGTGACACGCACGGGAGGGTGAGAGAGCTCACCGGCGAGAAGATTGGGGACGGTGTCGGTGGCCGGTTTTGGGCAGGACAAGGGCGGCGGCTACTCGGTGATGCTCGAGCGAAGGATATGGGAGCACAATGTAGAACGCAGACTCGCTAACTCAAATGTGAAGACAACAAGGTCAGAGAGGCTTCGACGGTGGCAGAACGGGCCAGGCCGGGAAAGAAAAATTAAATGGGTCGAAAGAAAGGGTTTCAGCCCGAAAGGAAAATCCGAAAATTAATTTTTTTTCTTCCGAATTTAGGAAATTAGATTAAATAAAACCGAGCTAAAATAAAATAGCAAATAAATTCAAAAAATTCCTAGAAAATTCTTTGGAACTCAAGGAACCCAAATAAACAACCTTTAATTTAATTAAAGTTTAAATTATTCACATTAAAATCATATTGATTTCTAAAAATTCAAATTAAGTTTTTACCGATTTTATTATTAAATGCTTCAAATAAACTCTAAAATTTGGGATGTTACACAAATATGTCTAGTATATATGTTGTTTTAGAAATTTAAATAATCACAATAGTGCTATATTTCCTAACAGCAAGACCACTTCCACTTGAGGATGTTGGTCTGCCTACCGGAATCGATGGACGTGGCACGGGCGATGAAGGAGATCATAGAGTGTGCGACCAAGGGGGTGGCGGCGCAACCGGCTTGTCTAGCCAATTTGGACTCGCTTCACGACATTGTCAGGGATTTGATGAAGTCCAAGAGGTTCTGTATAGTCCTTTATAATGCCTGGTGTGAGGATACACAAGAGTGGCAAACACTCTTTGCGCCACTGAAGTATGGGCATCCTAGAAGCGTCTTCTTGGTGACCAGTCGCTCTTGCACAGTTGCTGATGTAGCCGGAGCGGCGGAGCTGGTATGTCTAAATGGCTCACTGGATGAGGCTTATTGGGAGCTCTTCAAGCAATATGCATTCGATGATGAGGACCTTACAGGCCATCCTGAATTAGTGATCATTGGCAATAAGATTGCCCACAAGCTCAAGGGATCCCCTCTTGCTGCCAAGATTGTCAGCGGGATGCTAAGCTCTGACATTAGCACAAAGCATTGGAGCACGGTCATGACCATTGGGTTGTGGGAGCTTGACCAAGGTGCTAAAGACATTCTCCCGGAGCTCCGACTGAGCTATCAGTACCTCCCAGCACACCTCGAGCGATGCTTCACGTTTTGTGTGGTATTTTTCAGAATGACATGCCTTCCAGAAGGAAATTCTGATTGATATGTGGATTCCAGAGAATAATCATAGCGGTCTTGCGATACAAATGTGTTGGATATACTAGAGTTATTAGAGATATTAAAGTTTAGATAAGAGTCCAAGTCTTGTGTGAGTCTAAGAGTTCGAGTCAGATTGTAATCTTTAGCACTACAAATAAAGGGTGTGGGTCCTAAGGGGCACATACAATTATTCCCGAAATTCTACATGGTATCATAGCGAATCCGTTGAAAGCATCTAGGTTCCTAAAAATTGTTTTGGTAATTAATGACAATATGCGAATATGAGATTAACATGTTTATTGAGTATTTACAAGGTTAAGTCCCATTGGTAAGTTTGATAACTTGGAGATGCATGCTAAAGGACAACATGAAGATCAATATGGCTCAAAGACAAGGTACAAGTAGTCTAGGATCCTTTTTATGTTTTACCGGTCTTAGGAGAAATGGTTGGAAGACCGGATTTTAGGTTAAAATGTTGTACTATTAAGAGGGATAATGACTAGTAGCTTGATAGCATATTCTTGTGCCATTTGAATCAATTTAGGATCATGCGTCCATTTGAATTTGTTTTGGAAAAGCTAACTGTGAAATTAACAGGACAATCGGTAGTACCGGTGACTACATGGCGGAACTACCGTATAGCGGTATGACCGCATATCCTTTGGCGGTACTACCGGTGAATGTTCAGACCGTCTGAACTGATCAAATCGTGCGGTTAAGACCTGTGGTCCGAACGGCCAATTGAATATGAGCCGTCCATGTAATCAGGCCGATCGGGCAAAGCTGATCTGGTTGCTTAGCGGTACGACCGGCTCGTGGTGTGGTACTACCGCAACCCGGTCATTCTGATTTTAAGTTGGCGGTACGTTATTTCCAGAGAAACTCCAATTCGGTTTTATTTGCAAACCCTGGGAACGGTAGTACCGCCGTTGTTCAAGCGGTACTACCACACTTCGGTAAGTCCGAAAATTGGAGCGGTACGTATTTACCAGAGAGCACCCATTTTGGTTTTTTAAGAAATGGTAGTACCGCCCTTTGTGAGCGGTACGACCGGCCTCAGCGGTAGTACCGCATGATAGTTGGCGGTAGTACCGCGCCGCGTTTAAAACGGCTATGTCAGAGAGAGTTAATGTTTCTGTTATAGCTGTTACGGAGTGGTAGTACCGCACCTTGGTTGGCGGTAGTACCGTATTTCGCTGAAAAGTTGGGATTTCTCTTCCAATAGTCATATTTGTTATGGGAGGTTATAAATACCCCTCCACCTGCTCAAGGACAAAGTGCTAGACCACATTTAACATCCTTAGAGCCTTGAGAATTCTCTCAACACCTCAAATACACTTGTGCATTGATTGTGAGGTAGTTGAGCCAATTCAAGTGCATTCATACTAGATTGATCCATTGCACTTGAGTGCCGTTAAGCGAAGATCATTGGTTTATTACTCTTGGTGTTTGCCAAACACCTAGATGGCTTGACGGTGGTTGCACGGTGATCTCTTCAAGAAGATTGTGACGAGGCCCGGTGCCAAGATTGTGAGTGGTTTGGTGTTCACCATCTCCGGAGCAGAGGAAGAACAACCACTAGTGATCGAGGGAAGGCTTAATTCGTGGAGCCGGCTTGATCCGTTCAAGCTTTCTCAACGTGGACTAGTGAAAACCGGCAAGTCTTTGATACCACGGGAAAAACATCGTAGTCTCATTTGTGGTTATTTCTTGTCTTTACTAATTCCGCATTTACAATTCTAGCATTTATTTTGTGTTAAATTGCTTAGCTAGAATTGTATCTAGTTTAGACCTAGTTTATAATTGGCTTAAATTGTTAATTAGTCAAAAAGTTTAAAAAACCTCCTATTCACCCCCTCTAGTCGGTTATCCTTGATCCTACATCCATCCCAAACCATAACCCAAGCAAACCCTTACCTTGTAACCGTCTTCATCGTCGTCGCTCCCCAGTCGATCCGCCAGTCGTCGTTGCCTCGTCTCACGTGGTCATTCGCGACCGCGTTGCACAGGAGCGGACCGTGGCCGACAGGGTTGTGTGTAGGCGAACCAAGGGCGACGACCGGCGGTGCAGGCGGATCCCACGGATACAAGCATTAACGGAGGGAACAAGGAGTTGGGGAAGTTGGCGGTCCCGAGCAGTGCTTGATCCTGTGGAGGAGGAGAGCTGACATCGGTGGCGAGCGTAGAGAGTGGTGGGCGTTCGATTGAGGTGGAGGCGCACTAACCAGTGAAGTTGAGGAAGGCGGTGTGCCAGCTTAGGCAGAGGAGGAAGCATGAGATTGGTGGCATGTAGAGGCAACAGATTTTGCAACGAATAGGAGTCCAGGTGGAAGACTCTGGCTTGGGCAGGTTTGACCGAAGTGGTGGAGGCGCGTCTACTAGTGATAATGAGGAGGGCAATGGCTTGCGGAAGCGATGCTGGCAAGCGCAGTGGAGGAGATCAAGGGGTGGCTTGCGTGGAGATAGCAGGAGGAGCCAGGATCCGACGTATCCGAGCCGGCTTGACCAGAGGGAGGTGAGAGGAAGAGAGGAGGTGATTGGAGGAAGAAGGAGCATGCGGGAGGAAGAAGGAAGATGCGGGAGGAAGAAGGGTCAAGCAGACCCAGCCGTGGGGGTCGGCGTTGGAGGAGGGGAGAAGGGGATCTTGAGGTGATGGAGGCTGTGGAGGTGAAGGAGGCGAGGCTGCTCGTGGGTCGGCTAGGAGGACAGGGGAGGAAGAAAGAGGGGAGAGGTGTGTGAGGAGGACAGACGTCAGGAGGAAGAAAAGGGGAAAAGGAAAGGGAACATAAAAAAAGGAAGAAAAGGAAAAGAAAGGAAAAGAAAGGGAAAAGGGAAAAGGGAAAAGGGAAGAAAAGGAGAAGAAAAGGGAAAAAAGGGAATGCGAAGAAAAAAAAGGGGGATCTGGTGATCTTGTGTGGGTGGGTCCAGTATGGAGGATCCTGTGTGGTGATCTGGTGTGGTGTCGGTGTGGATCTCAGATCCGATGTGGGTGTGTGGAGGATCTGATCCGGTGTGGAGGATCCGACGTAGTGGTGTGGAGGATCTGATCTGGTGTGGGTGCTTCGAGAGTGGAGGATCTTCTGATCTGGTGGGGAGGACATAATTAAGTGTGGAAGTGTGATGATCTTATCCAATGTGGGGGATCTAATCTGTCGTGGATCCAAATCAGTGGAGGATCTGGTGTGATTGAGGGGGATGATTGTTTAGGTGGTGCTTTGGTGGTTGTGGTGGAATTGGTGTCGTGTGGTGGTGTTGGTATGAGTGTCAGAGATAGTGTTGCAGGAGATGTCCAAAAGAGGATTAGGACTGGAGTCAGATGTAATGGTCTGTGACAGAGGTAGAGAGGTGGTAGAGGCTAAGACTGAGGGCGTGTGGGCAGAGTGGTGGAGGTCGGCGTGGCTGGGGGCATGAGAGTAGAAGAAGATGAGGTTGAAGTTGGGGCAGCTGGTAGATGGTGCAGATGGATATTGTGATGTCCCTAGTAGTATTGGTGGTGAGCAACTTTTGGTCTTTGTAATGATATTGGCTATAGAGTCGATGGATGATAGATTCTAGTAATGATATTGCAATATGTAACAAGATGGACATGACTGTTATCTCATGCCCATCTTAAGGGGGAGTCTTGAAGATATTAGAATTATTAGAGATGTTAATGTTTAGATAAGAGTTCAAGTCTTGTGTGAGTCTAAGAGTCCGAATCGGATTGTAATCTTTAACACTATAAATAAAGGGTGTGGGTCCTAAGGGGCACACAATTATTCTCAAAATTCTACAAAATGCTTGAAAGAATTGCTCAACGGGTCCTTTTTTCAGCAACATATGTTCAACGCCTTTTCCTATGTGATGCATGACTTGATGTCTGATCTAACATGATTGCTCTCCATGGATCATGGATGAATGCTTTTGTCTGGCTGATGAGAAATGCCATCAGAAAATCCCTTCTACTGTTCGCCATCTATCAGTGTGTACCAAGTATCTTGAACTGAGCAAGTTTGTTGAATTGGGTAGATACACGATGTTGCAATCACTTTTGATTTTCAGTGTGTTTGGCAAGAATTGAGTTATTTACTCAATAATTTGTTCAACAAACTGAGTAATATCCACTTGCTAGTGCAACGGGAGTGTGTGATCAAAGAGCTCCCAAGGAATGTTGGCAATTTGAAACTTCTCCGGTATTTTGATCTCCCTTACATGAAGATCCGATGGTTGCTTGATTCAATTTGCCAACTTAGCAATCTGCAAGTTCTGAATGTGCAGAACGTCCCACTGGAGTACCATCCCAGGCAGTGGCGGATCTAGGATTTGATCACGCCTCGGGCTAAATTATAATAGGCTAACATCTTAAAACTAACGCTAATTTCTACCCACACCAAGAAATAACAAAAAAAATAAGCCATAAATGCTTCATTGACATGAAATTTTACTAAACATGCTTCAGCATAAAATATAATAAGAAAAACATGGCAAAACATAAATAATATAACATCTTAGAGATACAAATTGAGTACCTAAATAACAAAAATTTCATCCGTAACCTAGCCCACCATTTCTTCGTCAATAGTTGGACAAGTACTAGAACCTACAAAGACAACATAAAAAAAATCAAAAGAGGTATGGTTAAATACAAAGAACATGAAGTTTAGATTTGTAATAACCTAACTATAACAGCCGAATTTTTTTCCAGTTGAAAATAAAACTTAATTATTTTCTTGGAATTTTATGAATTTTTAAAACCTTTCCCTAATTATTTTAAAGCCAAAATAAATTATTTATAAAAATTAAATAATAA
The DNA here is from genome assembly GCA_036346405.1 of Phyllostachys edulis. Lineage (NCBI taxonomy): Eukaryota > Viridiplantae > Streptophyta > Magnoliopsida > Poales > Poaceae > Phyllostachys > Phyllostachys edulis. The sequence continues at coordinate 28,179,223 of CM070551.1, forward strand.
TTATGAGTTGAAACTATTTTATTTTAGTCCAAAATGACTCAGGAAATTTCTGTGAATTTTTCCATAATTTTTGGACTTTATTTGCTATATTCTAAAACCTAAATGAATTAACTGAATTATTTAGATCGCTAAATCATTTAAAAATACAGGAACAGTACTTGGGCCGAATCTCCTCGGCCCGTCACTATTTTTCCCTCTCGCTTCCACACGGGCCCGCATCGTCAGTCTCCTCTCCCTCTCACTCTCTCACTCGGCCCCACCTGTCATCCCCGTCCTCACGCCTTTGTCTACCTCTCGCCGGGCCAGAACGCTGCCATTTTCGCTCGGTTGCACGTGTTAATGCGTCTGTTTCTACTCGTGAACGTGTGCATTAGTACCCAACCTGCACTCATAGCGCTCGTTTCTCATTCCTTAAACCTCTCTTTAATCGCTTTTACTTCGCCGCCGCACCGGCTTAAGGACCTCATTCACGTCCCCGCCGCTTTAGTGACCCTCTTGGCCTATAAAAGGCACCCTCGGCACCGTAATATTTCCCCGCAACCACAACCCACAACCATTTCATCTCTAGTGCTCTAGTTTCGTCGAAATCGAAGCTTGAAGCCGCTGGAGCCCAAGCCTCGCCGCCGTCGAATTGCATCGTTCCGTTGACACTCCGTCGCCGTCTTCTACACCAATGAGTTCGTTGTCCTGTGTTCTATTTGGTGCACGCACCATCTTGGTCAGAGAACCCCCGGAACACCGTCGTCGCCAGAACCCATACCTCGCCACCGTATTTCTTCCTCGCCAAAGGTCAATTTCTCTCGCTCTCTCACCGCGAAGGTGCGCACCAGGTTCACCGCGCCACCCTCTTCATTCTGGTACCACCCATTCACGTCCTCGTGGTGCGCAGCGCCTGCGACCATGGTAGCCCGTGCCCCTCCTATAGTCGAAATTCCTTTCGAATAGGTGGTCGAAACTCCTTTCGACCAGTGTAGTCGAAACCTTCCTTCAACCAGTATAGTCAAAATCTCCTTCCGACCATGTGAAGTCGAAGCGATGAACAGTACTCGGAAAGTGAAAAGTATTTTCGGAATTATATCATTTCTTGTGACATCAAAACTTCCGGATGTCCGTTCTCCTTCATATGAACTCCGATTCCATCGATTCTTGTTTCTAAATTCATATAAATTAAATATCTACCTTTTAGAACTTAAATTATTTAATTTGGAGTTAGTTTGAATTTCCATTTGAATTTAATTGTGTTTATTTGAATTTGGCTTAATTTCACGTATAGATTTCGACGATTCCGAGGAACCTGAGTTAGTTGAGGAAGAAGAATTTGAGCAAGGGAAGTTATACCTTTGATCATGTTGATCCTATTATTTTAAATTATTTAATTATATTTTAAATTATTATTGCATGCATAATTCTATTCAGTTATTTTAAATTCCTAGTTACTCTTTTTTTACTGGAAACAGGAGGGTGTGACTCTATTTTCTTTGTATGGGCAACGTTGATGTTTGGATTATCATTCTCTTGTCACCATAGTCAAAATAAAGTAAAACTTGAAAGATTATATGCTTAGACCAAAATCTTGAATTCTGGGGAGTTTAGCTAAAGTATTCAAATTTGATTCAAATTGAGTCTATGGTATTGTCGTATCATGGAAAGTTTAGAAAATGCTTTTACTTGTGGAACAACTTAAAATGATTTTAGACTTGGGCAAAATAGATAGATGGTGGGTGTAGGTTTATGCACGGGCTCAATTCGGGAATGGACTGAGGCCTAGGGTTTTGTTGGAAGTTGTCCAAGTCAGTTAAGGACCAGTTTTCGAGCGTATTTTGCTACGCCCCACTGTACTACCACAAGTCTGGAATGAGACAGGCTAGGCTAAATAATTTGCAATGTTCCAGTATTAGTTGTGCCATTTTGATGTGTGGGTGTCGGTTAGACAATATTCCCACTTAGCGTAAGAGGGGGCTTCCGGCGGGTGGTTAGCCCAATGGAAGTGAAACCTTAGCGGCGCCAGAGGGGTCTTCTGGCAGATGGTTAGTCCAAAGGAAGTGAAATCTTAGTGGGCATGACTACTTTGGAATGACGCATTGAAAAGGCCTTAAGAATCACTTAGCTGCACACCTACGGAAGTGTGTCAGATGTATATTATAAGATGATTATCTCTTATGAGTAAAGCTGTACAACCTCTGCAGAGTAGAAACTATTCGAATAGCCATGTCCACGGTCATGGACATGCTGAGAAAAGCCACTTCAAGTTAGAATTTGGTTTTGTTTTAAAATGAAATGTTGGCAAATGATTTTAGGATGGTTAATCCTTGTGGTAAAATTAGACGGTTAGCCTTGTGATAGGAGGTTATCCTTCATCATTCATGTATGGAGGTTATCCACTATAAAAGTGACAATTTTGTAATTGGATTTTAATTATAGATTAAAAATTGCCTTGAAACTTAGTATGAGTATTTAAAACTGAAAATACTGCTTTATGCAAATGAACCCTATTAACCTCATTTGTTTACACCTGCATGCATTATATTGTGTTATTAGGGGTAACTTGCGAGCACGGAAGTCATGCTCACTCTTGCTGAATAAAATTTATTTAGGTGAAAATTATTACCAAGACGGTGAGGATCAGGACGACTAGGCTACACCCCCATACGATTGCCTGTGGCAAATCGTGTGGCCTACCTATTTATTTTGTTTTCCGTTGTATCTTTCTATTTGGCCTTAGGCCCAAATGTATTAAACTCTGATTATCAATTAATAAATGTGTGATATGATTTTGCTCTCACTTTTTTTTTACTGTGTACACTAGCTATTCCTGGACTAGTGTATGAAACACAGAGAATCCAGGATCCTTCATTCCTAGGTTCGACAAAAGTGGTATCAGAGCCATATCGATTGTACGTCGTGGCCTTAGAATGGATAAAACCCTTAAAGACTTATTTTTGAAAACTAAAAATAATAATTTGGTCTTTCTGGTGTCCTCCCTCAACCCTTCTCTTTGAAAATGGTTACTAACTCATCTCTTTTAAAAAAAAAATAGATGGCCGAAGCACCCAACGTCATTTCCCACGAAATCTTCACTGGACATTGGGCTGCAACACTCTGGAAGATGATGCAGTATCTGCACTTCCAGGAGAGGCCAACGTACCAGGGGTACAAGTACGTGGTGGGCACTCAAGAGCGTTGGAGGGTAGAAGTAATACTCTACTCCAACTTGCAGCCTAACACGGAGTTCCATATCTATTATGTGTACATTAGTCATTTGGTTTTCTTTGTTAGCAGATTTTAATTCAATAGCATTTTTTGGATCTCCGTTAGGTTAGCACTCCCCAACTATGGTTATTCTACGGTCTACTAGCTCTGGAGTCGTTGGTTGCGTACTATCGCGTTTGCTAATGATGGACCCTGGCCAGATCGTGTTAGGGGTGGTATTTACCGGGGCTATTTATCTTAATTATTCTATCATGATTAAATTAGTTCTAATATAAAAGATTATTTGTCTAATTTAATGAGTTCTACTGGTGATTAATCTATTTATATAGTCTCATATTAATTTTATACCGGTGAGGCTACTGCTATTTATCCTCATGAGAAATTACTTTTCTACTCTGTACCTAATTTCTTCTATTTTTTAAATCTTTTAATCTCTCTATATATTTATATTTATATATTTTTTTCCTTTCCTTTCCTTTCCCTTTTATTTTATTTTCTCTCTCCCCCTTGTCCACTCGGTTCCGCCGAATGGCTCAGGCCCCTCCATTCTCTTTTTCTTCCTCAAAGCCCATTTCTTCTTTCTCCTTCTCTTGGTGTCCTGCTCGGCCGCATAGCTCCTACGCCTCGCCCGACCACTGGCCTCTCCTGTGCGCCTCCTGCCTTGCGCTTGCGCCCATGCAGAGCTTAGCCCTTCAAGACGGCTCGGCCTTGCGTGCTTGGCTACCCGGCTCTGTCTCCGCGCCTTGCCCTCGCCTGTGCCCTCCCGCATGTGGCTCGACTCGACGCCTACTGGCTCGCCCGCACCCGGCTCGGCCTCTGGCCACCGAGCGCCTCCTCGGCTCGGTCCCCTCACGCCCCCTGCTAGGCCGCTGGCTTTGAGGGTGGTGATCGGACGTGGTTCCATTTTTTTTCCTCTGCTCCCTTTTTCTATCATTTTGGTTTTTATGTTTGAGGTTGATTCACTTTCTGATATGTGTTGGTTCTTGCTCATGCATGGTGAGGGTAGTGGAGTTGGCAACCCTGGGCTAGCTACGGCGGGACTTGAGGCCTCTCGCACGCTGGGGAGTGCGGTGGCTGTCGGGCGCGCATAGTGGTGCTGGCGGTGATGCTGCCAACGTTGTCGTGGTATACTACTCTACTTCGTTTCCCCCTCCTTGCTCTGTGATGGAATGGATGGATACTGTGGGCTATCGCTGAAATGTGCTCCTCTGTGCATTTTTTTGTTCATACGATGGGGGTTCGGATGGGGCAATAAGAAAGAATGGGAGGGGAAATGTTGGCTACCTTTCTTGGCTGGGTTGGGAAAGGGGATGATAGTGATGGTGATGCTGGCCGTGTGGCGATGATGGTGCTCCCTTTGGTTGCTTATGGTCCCTATCGGCTTGGCTTGGTTCTGTTAGTCATTGTCGGTTCTTGGTTGTTGCTACTGCCGTCCTTGCTCCATCGCCTACCCCAACTCCCTTGCGCTTCTCTCCTTTGGTTGCTCTCTGTGGGTGGTTTGGGAGGTTGCAATGGTGGGTGATGCTTGGCTTGCTTGCGGTGTGTAACACCCCAATTCTCTGAGCTTTAAAAATCTTTTAAATAGTTAGTAGGGAGAAAATTCACCATTTGGTTTTATTTGAATTTAATTCAAAAGCTTAAATATAGACTTTGGATATCAAAACAATTTAATATGATTAAAGTCAACATCAACAATGGTCAAAACTATTTTATTTGGATTCTATGTGCTTGGATATATTTCTAGATTTTTTTCAAGTTCATTTGCTATTTTCTATTGCCATTTGGAATTTCTGCTATTTTCTAAAATAGAAAACCTATTTAAAATCTCAAAATAGTGTTTGGGCCGAATTCCTTAAATTCGGCCCATTTCCTTCGTTGGCCCGATTCGCGTCGGCTGCTTTCGTTGTCAAGGCTATCAAGCTCGCGTTTATTGACATGTGGTCCCGCCGTGCCTCCTTGTCTGCTGGACCCACGAGGTCGTCGTCGTCTCCGAGTCAGCTTCGTCCTCGTGAAGCACCCGCGTCCGTCCGCCATGGCTGAGCTCCGAGTCTCGTACGACAACGGGACTTCTCCTAAGAAAACCCGTCAGATTTGGATGTCAAATCTTATCTCCGAATCTTCCGCGTCCGTATCAGTTGAAATCAAACCACGAATCGAACTCTATCCCGTAGATCAAACGAACCCGAGGATTTTCCAAATTTGGGGGTTCCTTATCTGCGCTCGCCCCCAGGATATAAATTGGACCCCGAGGTTTGCCCTTGTCCCCTGAACCCAAAACCCTAAGCCGCTGCCCTCCAAGAACTCGGGAGACGTCGCAATTGAAGCTTTTAGGGTTTGGTCGCCGCTGTCATTTTGTTCGAAATTCTTCACCGACGGTGACACCCTGCCCTGTGGAGTACGCCGCCGGGTCCGTCGTCAGCGAAGCCACCTTCAACGCCCTTCCCCGACGCCAATACCCCACCGGAGCCCTCATCCGACAATACCCGAAGGACTCCGCCGCCAAAATCTCGCCGCCGACCAACTCCGACGACCTCTTGTGCTCAAACTGGTACCATTGTGTGCGGAATACACCCCACTTCCCGATACGACCACTCACCCTCGCCGGCGAGCCGCCATTCGCCGTTGTGGGACGAATCCAAAGGCTCGCTGTCGATGTCGACGTGGACGTCCGCGTGTACATCCAGCTCAGCCAGCCACCTCAACCTTTGGTGCTATGTGGTGCCCGCGTGTTGGTCCAATCACCGCCGCGTCAGCATCTGCGTGTTTGGTCCACCAGCTCTAGATCCATTGGTTCGGTAGACTTGGTCTACCATGAACCAAGCCACTCACATGTCGGTCCCACATGTCAGTTATTCTTTTCATTTCTTTTATTTTCAGAAATTCTTCGCTGACGTCATCGTTGCGCAATAATCTGATTTTTTCCTTTGAGAAATAATTTAGAAATTCGGAATAAATCCAAATTAGGGTTTTTCTTTAGATTCAAACTTCCAAAGCCCATATCTTTTGCATCCAAACTCCGATTGAGTCCATTCAAATTTATAAATTCATATAAATTCAATATCTATTTATTTGAGATTTTTATTTAATTTTTGGAGTTTGTTTTGCCTATATTATGTATTTGTTTTGTTTATTTGCTTCGTTGCGAGTAGATGTTGATACTTTGGGGAACTTTGAAGAAGAAGGAGTGCTTCAAGAGCAAGATCAGTACCTAGACCTATTTCATGGCAAGTTATACATTCGATCATATTGAACCCAATTTTCAAAAGTTATGTTGATTCAAATCACTGCATTTACTTTAAGTATTTATTTAAATGCTTTTGGGTGTAGTTATTAATCCAATTTGTTATATCCACACTTGTCTATTGTTATGTCATAATGTTTTGTGACCCTAGATTGGTTCCTTATTTAGTTGGTATTATCGTAGCACCAACGTGAGTTGGTTAGATACGATTAGATTGCTTAGCCATGCCACGAGTCATCATTTCATGTAAGTTGCAATTATGAACTTGACTAAGTGTTTATGGAACTATGTGATAAAACTTTGTGTACTGTGTGCTATTACTCGTTGATGGCATATGTTGCACTTAACCAACAGGGTGGGAAATGATTTACATGCAGGCAAGTGGTACTGTGTGCTTTGGTGGAGCTGTGTGCATGGGAATAAAACACTGTGTGCATAGGGAATAATAGCTTAAATTGGAAGTCTTACCTTGGTCAATTAAGGACTTAACTTTGTGCGGCATTAAACTGAGCCTTACTGTACGACCACATGTTTGGTATGGGACGAGCATAACTTTGTAAGTTATGGATTCTTGACATTGATTACTCAGGAAGTAGGTTAGGCTGTGTTGCATGGGTGGAGGTGTGTTCTACCAAATAGTCACATCGCGGGGCGATTCACCGTTTTCCTGTCCAACGATGTGTGTCAGACTTGCTTCCTGTGTGGGGTAGTCTAGCGGTAAAGCACATCGGGAGTGTCAATGCTTGAGATGAAGTTTCTAAAATGTTTTGTTATGATTAGTGCTAGCTACACTAGTTGTATCGTGTACGTAAAGTGTACAGCCTCTGCAGAGTGTTAATTAATCTATTCGAATAGCCGCGCCCGTGTTCATGAACATGCTTGGGGATTTCACACGAGGGGTAGATTTTCATAAAACACTTGGAAAGGTAGCTGCGTGATCTAAGTCATATGGCTGTGTGAATAACTTGTTTAGGCTATGTGTCTTTGTGAAATCAAACTGTTAAATTTAATATTGATTATTTGTTTTACTGTATGTTTTAATCTATTATTCATATTCAAATTGCAAATGTTGCATTTCTGCAAAAGAACCACAGAAGCCATTCCTTTGGAATAAGCCATCTTGTATAATTGCATTATGTGGTATGACTTGCGAGTACGATTGTGTACTCATGCTTGCTATAATCAATCAACAGAAGTGGAGGAGTCTTCGCCTGCTTTCGAGGAGTTCTACGAAGGTGCCTGATCGTTAGGGTCTTGATCCCAGTCGGTTGCCTGTGGTCAATTGATGGGATTCGCTGAAGTTATTTGTTCCGCTGCTCATTTATCTATTGCTAGCCCTGTGTGGCTTAATAAGTGTAAACTCGACCATAAGGTCAAAACCATTATTTGTTATTCAAATTACTCGTTTATGCTATTAATCATCTTGTGTGGATCGTTATTCATCTATATTGATACTGTGTTCACTAGCGTGATCCTAGACTAGTGCATTATACATAGATGGTCCAGAATTGCATTTTTGGGTCCCGACATGGTGTCAGTGAGCTTTGCTTAGTGTATGGTTGCTGGCTTGTGGCTGTGATGTTGGTTGGATTTGCTTGGCTTGCTTGTGCTCTGTTGGTGGCCTTCGGCTGTGTAAGAATGAGATGCTTAGGTTGCCTTTGTTGAGGCTCTGTGAATGGAATGAGTGGGTTTGGGGTTGGCTTTGTGAGGGGAAGGGCTTAAGACAGAGGCTCTTGGTTTGCCTCTTTCTCATTCTTTGTGCATGCCACTTTTACCTTTCCCTTATCTCAATGGCTTTGACATTGGACTATTTGGTCATGGACCTTTGGTCCGAAGGGTGCCTCTGATACTATGTTTCGGATTTTCTGCGGCGAAGGTAAGTCGGTATAATGTGGGTGTCGGATTTCTAAAACTGTCGGGTGATGAAACCCACTGGAGTGAGATGGTGTCGACTGACCTAGGTCGGTCTGGGAACCTCGATGATCTTCATGTGATCTGACGACAATCCATTTTCATTCTAACTCTTCTTTATCGCATTTGGTTTGCTATTTGTCTGTTGGTTTGTGTGGAAAATGGAAATGAGGGCGGGGTTTATGATTGGCCGAGGAAGGGGTGCGACTGGATGGCGATACATGGACAAAGATGCAAGGCTTTGGTGAGTTGCAAGATTTTACTCTTTTCTTTTATAATGTACTCAAAGCTGTAATCTTTTTATTTTGATCTGTTGTAAATAATTCTTGTAATTAATTTGAGAATGTAACAATGTTGTATTATTACTTTCAAATTCATTTGTAATTTCCGGAGATGGATTCTTGTAATAAATTCTGAGTTTGTATTAGTGTTGTATGTCCGTTTGTAACGATGCTGTAATTTTGATTTAAGTGTCCCTTTGTAACTGATGTCGTATTTTTGCTGTAATAACTCATATTGTAAAATCTTATGATGACTCTCGATGATATAATCTTGCCTAAAATTGTCTGGCGATGTGTTCAGGATTAATCTGTAGTTAGGTGTTGTTCTTGCTTTGGATGAATTTTATTTACTGCTAATTATCGATTAGCGTTATTTAGATTAGTTTGATTTTTAGGGTTCTCACAACCAATTTATTTTTATTAGTAGTATAACATTATATAGGTGGTAACTAAATATGTCATAAATTTGTTCATTGACCTAGCAACACGTTTATTAAGTGTTGTAATGTACACTACAAAGTGTTGTAACATACTAGGAACTGATATGTTTGGAGCTTTTTACACTTGGGTCGTAGCAACATAAGAATATATGCTGCAGTTGAGTTGTCATGTAACATGTGCTATATGTGTTGCAAAGTATGTGTTAGAATATATTGGTACTGTTGTAGTGTATGGAGATGACCTAATTCTTGCTGGAGCTGGTCTAAGGTTGCTTCTGGTTTTGTATAGTGTTGGTGAGTTGGTATTAAGATCTACTAAGAAGTCGTGTTGGAGTCAGATTTAATCTTTAGACTATAAATAAAGGCTGTGGAGATCCTGCGGGAGACACACAATTATTCCTAAAAATCTACATGTAGCGAGACCGTTCCGATTCTTCTATGCTTCCGATTCTGAAAATAAAGGATCCGATACGTTTGGCTGAGCTCTTGTTGCTCCGGTTGAGAATCCAAGAGCAGATGTTCTACCAAACATGCCCTCTGTAAACATCTGAATACAGAGTGAATATATTACTACATCAAAATTTCAGTTTTTCAGACATTGTAACCATAATCTTTCTGCAAGCAGGTTTTTGGTTTCCTGTGGATAATTGCATGGTCTGTTTCCAGAACTCAAATAGATACAAATATTTGGAGTTGGACTTCAGCAAGCCAGAGGCACAAAAAAAGCACAGGTTCAGCGCAGGAAGCCTGAAATTAGCCCATGGTGTGGTACGGTAGAGTGGGTGCGTCTGCGAAGCAGGGCCTCTCCCTGCCTTCCTCGCTGTTGCGATTGCCGCCACAAATCAAGTGGCAGTGAGAAAAAGCAAGACGGAAAAAAAGAGCAAAGAAAAAGAAAAATCCTACCCTCCATAGCAAACAGTCAGCGAGAAGCTCTCGTCTGCACTCTACACACAGGCGAGGCGAGCAAACCTGCAGTTCCAAGATGGCGGTGCCGCCTCTCCCCTCCCCTCCCGCTGTTTCCCTCTCCACCTCTCTCCTCTTATTACCGCCAATTTATCGGAAGCCATCGGCATCCTCTTCCTGTAGCAGAGCACGCCGTGGCGTCCGCTGCTCCGCCGCAAACAAGCCCTCTCCTCCTCCACCTCCTCCACCTCCTCCGACCACTCCGGCCAACGAGGTAAGGTAGCCACCCCCCTCTTATTCTTTTTTCTGTTTGGGAACCTAAGAATTCTGGGCTCTGGCCATTTTCATCATCCGGCGGAGCGCCTTGTTCTTGCAGCTCCTTGGCCAAGATAAGGAGTGAGGTCCTGTCCCCCTTCCGCTCGGTGCGGATGTTTTTCTACCTCGCGTTCATGGCCAGCGGGGCGCTTGGTGGCCTAATCGCGCTCACGCAGCTCATCCCGGCGTTGGCGAGCCCCGCGAGGGCGGCCGGCGCGGCGGACATCCTCAAGGGCCTGGGCATTGACGTCGCGGCGGTCTCGCTCTTCGCGTTCCTCTACTCGCGCGAGAACAAGGCCAAGAACGCCCAGGTGGCCAGGCTCACGCGGGAGGAGAACCTGTCCAGGCTCAAGCTCCGCGTCGGCGAGGGCAGCAGGGTCGTTCCCCTGAGCGAGCTGAGGGGCAGCGCGCGGCTCGTCATCGTGGCCGGCCCCGCCGAGTTCGTTGCCGAGTCGTTCCGCCGGAGCAAGCCGTTCTTGAAGGAGCTCATGGAGAGGGGCGTGCTGGTGGTGCCCATCCCGACGGACGGGAGCACGCCGGCGCTGCAGTTCGACGAGAGCGAGGAGGAGGATGAGATTGGCAAGAAGAGCAAGAGGCTTTGGCAGCTCACGCCGGTTTACACTTCTGAATGGGCCAAGTATGACACAATCCGAGCTGAGCTTATCACCCCGATGCTAATTTTTGTGGTTAAGTTATCCATATGAAGAAAAAATAAATGCAATTTATCTTATGCTGATTGTTACCTGTACCTCTTGCAGATGGTTAGATGAGCAGAAGAAGCTGGCCAATGTGCCACTTGATTCCCCCGTGTGAGTAGTACTACTACTATGAACTCGTAACTGAAGCTTTCAGCCTTGCAGTTTGTTGAACCGAATTGCTCTCTCTTATGCTAGCTGGACGCCCACTCTTGTAGGTACCTCTCGCTGCGAATGGACGGGCGCGTCCGAGGCAGCGGCGTCAGATATCCTCCATGGCAGGCGTTTGTGGCGCAGTTGCCGCCGGTGAAAGGAATGTGGTCTGGTCTTCTTGATGGGATGGACGGCAGGGTGCTTTGAGCAGTTGGTAGTTAATCAAAGTGTAAGAAAGCGCGGCCATTTTGCTGTAACAAAATTAGCTGGCTTTGCACAAGGAGGACGGTCAATTTCCACCTTATCTGACAGCAGCAAGAGGTTGATGGTGTGTTACCTCTTATCTTCTTGTGATGCTCAGTTCATCCCAGTGCCAGCATTTGACAGTGTAGTGTTTGCAGCGATCGTAAGCTACAGAAGCATTTCAAGGGCCTATTCGAGTTGAGTATATATCCGGTAGGCCGTATCAGAGGGCTTTGTGTAGCTGGGCACTGAATTGTTGTGGGATACTGGGATGTAATTATGCTGCAGGATCCATAAGCTAGAAACAGTATTGCTTGCTGGAATTTCGTATTTTTGTGACCGTTATTTAGAAGGATATTTACAAGGGCTGGGACCATTCATTTCCAAACAAATGACCATTTGTTAGCAGCTCTTCACTCGTTAATCTCTTTTTTATTCTCCCAACTCAAAATTTGGTTACGGTTCATTGGATTTAGCATGCATTTGGTCTGCGGCCAATTTTTTCGGCAATATTTTTTTCATTGGGCATCCAAATTCATTTTCTCGCCTAAATTTGGCCATGCCATTAAATATCAATTACTCAATCAAAAACGAATTTTACCCTGGCACGAAATTATGAATCAACTAAACAGCCCCTTGTTGATGGTGTAAAAACGAACACAAGTAAGAGGGCGGACGTCGGCCGTGCTACGGGCCTTCGTCCACGAGGGCGAGCGTAACACGAGGATTTATACAGGTTCGGGGGTTCGAGAGGACCACCCTACTCCTGTCGGTGGCCTGCGGGGGTTCGAGGATCCCTCCCGAAGGCTCACCTAGTGACTTGTTTGTATGTATTGCTTCATAGATCCCCCCCCCCCAATGAGAGGGATACATGGGGTATTTATAGGCTCCTCAGCCTGTACAAATGACCAAAATACTCCTTGGGGGTTGGCTACTATAAGAATACAAGCGAGGGGTATTACAGTCTTTCATGAGTATAACAGCATTTCTCGGGTCTGTATGCATGTCTTCTGAGAGGCGGGCCCCGTCAGTATGATAGATGAATTATTCTTACAACACTAGCCCCCCTGCCCCTTGGTGTTTTGGGGGAACGCCAGAGGGGCAATCTTGAATTGTGCTTTTCGCGTAGAGGTTGATATTTCAGAGAGTACTAACAGATTTGAACTGTGGTTGCGTCCAAAAATGCACTTCGAAAATACCATATTATGCCAATCTGAATGGTCGGTGCGGCACTTTGGAAATGTGTGCTACGAATCGTTGGCTTCCAGTCACAATATTGACCAGGCATTGGATTCTCGAAATTTTCTTTCGGATGAGGGCCAGCTGTCCCTGTACCTCTGTTTGGATACAGGTCCATGTGCCTTGCCTTTTGTTTTTGTGAAACTGAGATTAATCAACCGAGTGGTTTTATTGCTTTCCCTTGGATGCTTTCGGCAGAAACACCCAGACCAAGCTCTTCTTTTTAGACAAACCAACCGAGTATTACATTGCTGGCCCTTAGAGCTTTCGGCAGAACACCCAGCCAAGCTCATCCTTCTAGACAAAATATCACATAGTCCTTCTTTCATCCTCATCTCATCTATTCACCAGTCCTCTTCAACTGACCGAAATCTTGCCTCTTTACTTTATGTTCTTGGTCTTGCTCCTTCTTCTCAAAGCTTCTTCTCTCCCACGTGCTTCTTTTTCTCGGTTCTAGCGCCGCCACCGCCAACTCGAGTTCGGCCCCTTGCCCGGTCATTGGACTTCGGCGCTTAACGGTACCTTAAGCGTGGTCACCGACGTCATCCACGACCGGCGCGCGCGCCGTTAGCCAAGGTGACCTTCGGCACCTGTTCGGTACAAAGCACCGAAGGAGCTCTTCGTGGCCGCCGAGGGCATGTACACGCCGCTTCGTCTCTGCGGCCGCCGCGCCACGCCTCCATCGGCAACGTCCTCCCGCTCCGCTCCGTGCTGAGGCGCTGCTGCTCGCAACGCCGAGCACCACGTTGGTGATCGCGGTGTCTTCGCCAGGCCTCCGGTGCTCCATGGTGGCGGCGCCACCGCCGCTTCCGCTTCGACACGCGGCCACCCTGCGCCTCCCGGCCGCTCCGCAGCGTGTGTGCCTATGTCTTGCCCGACCTGCCCTTGCTTCGCGGCCCTCCGCCGCCACGCCGCCGCCGCCGAGCAATGGGCGTCCGTCGCGTGGTGCCTAAGCCGCAGGATGGCCGGCGCAGTGAGTCCGAGCCGACGGCTTGCTTGTACCTGCAGATCAAGGGCGCCGCGGCGCCAAGAGGGAGCATGCCGCCGGGGCTTCGGTCGTTGCTAAGCGGCGGGAGGCACAGGTGCATCTTGGGCGAAGCTCGGGGTCCTTGATTTCTTGCTTTGCCTTCCTTGCTTCGTTGTGACTTCTGTGATGTTTTGTGGATTGAGCGTGACTTCTGTGATGTTTTTGTGGATTGAGCGTGACTTCTGTGATGTTTTGCGTATGCGTCGAGTGCGGGCGCTTAGCGAGCTCTCTGCCAGGCGCCAGTGCGAGGCGCTAACCTTCGCTGCCAGTATGCGTCGAAGTGCCAAGGCGCTAGCCTTCTCCTGCCAGGGCGTGGGCGCGTGCATGCTTGCCGAGCGCCTGAGTGCAAGGAGTCTTGAGCCTTTTTTTGTCTTTGTGAAAGAGATCTTGCCATGTGCATACTGGCTGTAGGCTTTAGGGCCTCTCCGACAGAAGAAACAGCCTTGCTTTTATGAAAAGGAAAAACTGCATGTTGAACAGCTTTGCACGGTGATAGGTGTGGTAGGTGAACAGAGTGATTCTTTGTTGATTTTAGTTCAAGTGGATGCCTTGAAGGCCTATTATCAAGTCGTTTGTATGTAACTTGTATTTGCTTGTTGATGGTGAACAATAAGCCTCGGGAGCGAGGGCACGGGTGCGTGAGGGCATGCCTCGGGCGCGAGAGTTTTGCGAAGTCCTCGGGCACGAGGGTTTTGCGAAGTCCTCGGGCGCGAGGGTTTTGCGAAGGCCTCGGGCACGAGGGTTCTGCAAAGGCCTCGGGCACGAGGGTTCTGCGAAGTCCTCGATCGCGAGGGTTCTGCGAAGGCCTCGGGCACGAGGGTTCTGCGAAGTCCTCGGGCGCGAGGTTTTGCGAGGCCTCGGCGCGAGGTTTCTGCGAGGCCTCGGCGCGAGGGTTTTGCAAAGGCCTCGGGCACGAGGGTTCTGCGATGTCCTTGATCACGAGGGTTTTGCGAAGGCCTCGGGCCTCGGGCACGAGGGTTCTGCGAAGGCCTCGGGCACGAGGGTTCTGCGAAGTCCTCGGGCGCGAGGGTTTTGCGAAGGCCTCGGGCACGAGGGTTCTGCGAAGTCCTCGGGCGTGAGGGTTTTGCGAAGGCCTCAATCGCGAGGGGTTTGCGAAGGCCTCGATCGCGAGGGCACGTGGAGCGAGCGGGCGCACGAGGCACGTGTGGTGCGAGGTCATACACGGCGTGCATGATGTCCTTCATGTCGAATCTATCAGCGGAATGTTATATTCCATGTTTCTTTGCCAAGCAGGCGTGAGGGCACACGCGAAGGCACGCAAGGGCATGCGAGGGTGCGCGAGGGCTTCGAGCATGAGGGCATGCACGATGGCCCGACGTTGACGAAGGCGCGGTGACGGCCCTTGGCGGTTACACGAAGTTGTCGCGAAGGTGCCTCGAGATTGGGGCTCGTGCAGAGGCGAGGTGGTAGGATTACTCAACCGAAGGTGCCCCAAGGTTGGGGCTCGTGCAGAGGCGAGGCACGAGAGCTGAGGAATATGCGCAAGGGCACCCGTGACTTAGCCGATTTTGGCTTGGTGGGTACGTGGGTGCCCAAAGACTTATGCTTATTTTGTACTCCATATCACGTGAGTGTTCCACGTGAGGGCAGGTACTAAATTGCCGCTTCTCATTGGCCCTTCATGTGGAGTGGTTTTTGTTGCTCAATCGCTGAAGATGAAGTACTGAACGCTGAGGCACCCTACCGAGGCACAACCCTCAGGGCAGGGGGTGCATCCGAACGAAGCCTGTGCAGGCAAAGTCATGGATGCAAGGCCACCGAGCTGAGGCATTGCCTTCGAGGTAGACGGTGTGTTGGACAGAAGCTCGTGTAGGTGAAGTTGTCCTTCTCTTGCTCAGCGGCTTGATGAGAGTCGTCGAAATAGAACTCCTCAGAAGTGTCGCAGTTCGAGTTGCCTATGAAATTGAGTCATGGATATATCGGAGGGGTGCCCATAGGGCTAAGTCGTGGGGCACCGGAGGGGCGCCCATGAGACTAAGTCGTGAGGCACCAAATGACCACTAGGGGTTGTAGCCCCCCAGTGGGCTTGGAGGTGCCCATGAGGCTAAGTCATGGGCACATTGGACATGTGCCCCCAACATTAAACGTTCCCGAGGGGATGCGAAGGTGTTAGGCACGCTTGGCCTTTGCCTGTATTAGAACAGGGCGAGGAGTGACCCGGAGGTCGTTCGGCGTATAGCCTGGAGGCTGAAGGGGGACTAATCCTTAGCACATCCATAGACTCGGGTACTAGGCCCGAGCCGTCACTTATACTGGGTCGGCGGAGACGCAAATCGCCATGGCGGAGTCGACGGACGACCAAGCCGCTTTGGTCTTTTATTAGGGGAGACCACGGGGGTCGTGCGCCCTAGGCACCACGGAGGTGACATCCTTCGCAGGGGAAGGGTTAGCGAGAGCTTGTGTGAGGCAAGCGAGACTTGTAGGACAAGTCTGCTTCCTAACAGCAGCGTGTTAGGAGCAGCCTATCTTATCACAGTGTGTCAGAAGGCAAACCTCTCAATCGTCAATGAGCACAAAATTGAGGAGACATTCACAAAACAGGTCAACCCCTTAACAGCAGCGTGTTAAGGGACTACCCTCGATCCACGTCATAATTGCATAAATGGTGCGATCATGTAGGAACCTCACGTCTTCATTGCATTAAGTAAGATAGTGTTTACATCTCAATAGGTGCCACAGGGGGCATACAGTAGAGTCTTAAGCATAAAACTTGTGGATTTCCTTCGCAAAGTCCACCTCAATCAAAACGATTGTCCTCGTTTTGGGTGAAGTGGGCAGGTAGTGGTGCTGAGAGCATTTCCAATTGGAGAGAGCGGTGACGGATCTGGGCAGGGTGGACAACTTCAGCCCCGTACATGAGTGAGAGTGGGGTCGTTCCCCGCTTGAGTGCACTTGTTTTAAGGTGGTGACGTATTCCTTGCAGGACTAGCCCATTGGTTCTTCCCACGGCCCCGTTGGTTTTTGGACGAGCCACCGTATCAAAGCGAAGGGTGGTTCCAATGGAGTTACAGAAATCTCTGAAGGCTAGAGCGTCGAATTTGGTATCGCTATCCACCGTGAGTTCCTTAGGAACACTGAAGCGACAGACGATATCCTTCCAAAGGAATTTCATCATGGCGCGAGGCGTGATGGAGGCTAAGGGCTCCACCTCTACCCATTCGGTGATGTAATTCATCGATGCTACCACACACTTAGCCCCTTGCGGTGATGGATGGCGGCAGTCCATTCCCCATCAGACAAAAGGCAGTGATTGGTATGGTGCGTGGGGATTAGCATGATCGATGCGATTGGTCGCCATCTTTTGGCATCCTCGCGCTTCTGAGCATGTCGAGGGCATCTGCACCATTGTGAGCCGATAGAAGCCTTAGCGAAGTGTTTTTGCTGTGATTTCCTTAGCGCGATATGAGAGGTGCAGAGGCCCCATGAGCGTCCAAAAGAAGTGTCATGTTTGGCGGTGTCAGCGAATATGCCGTGTTGGACTTTAAGAACTCCATTAGCTCCTTCTCCATCCTTCACAGGATAACGACCCGATTCTAAGAGACCGCGGGTCACCCCGGTCGAAGAGTCGTACTTCTGCGGTCCCTCCGAGCGAGGCTTAAGGGAGCACCTCACCGGAGGGGTACATCCTTGGTGTGCCTTGGTGAGAGAGCGAGGCATGTCCTCCTTTGACTCCTTGGGTTCGAGAAAGTTGATGTCGCCGAGTTAGCCGCCACTTTGTGGTGCAGACGGCGAGCTAAGTCTTGATCACCCTCATGGAGATGACCTCGCGAGGGCCCGGTATCTTTAAGCACAGTAGTTTTGATGTACCGCGCACAAAAGCGGTTGAGAGTTGCCCTTCCCATGATGGCATTGAATGGGGACTCGATGTCTACAACATCGAACTGGACGGCTTCGTCGCATGATTCTCCGTGATCCGACGTCATGAGGAGTTCGATCCTCCCAAGGGGTTGGATGGATTTTCTGGCACGGCTGGCGAGAGGCGTCGGATGGCGATGGGATGCGGGATGATAGCCCCCGTGACTCCATAGTTCCTTGAGCGCACGCAGTAGAGTATATCTGCGAGCTTCCTCCGTCGACAAGGATGCGGAGATCTCGCAATTGGATATTGTGGCGATTACTAAGAGGCGTCATCATGAGGGAACCTTAAGCCTTGTGCATCATCACCGTGTGAAGCTAAGAGAAATGCTTGCCCATTTGGGAGGGGCGCTTTGAGGAGCCACCCCACGACGTTGATTTCTCAGCGTACTCTTACGTCGGCGTTTTGATGCATGACCGAGGCCGAGCCCCTATTATGACATTTACTCGTCTTTGCGGCGCTTGGAAGGAGTTCATGCTCAACATCGTGCGCCGCCGAGGGGTAGACCACCAGGGCTGTGCAGGGTGGTGGAATTGCTGAAGGGGCATCGCCTCTGCGGCCGTGGGGCGTGGCGGCGGCGCTTCGACGCGCCCAGGGGCGTGTTCGAGGAGCCGCTATTTCAACGGCGTCTTGGCGGTATTCATTCAGATCATGCCCGTTCATCTTATGGTAGGCACACCACGCCGTCTCCTTGATTTGGGTTGCCCTCCTTTCATTGCGGCCTTCGTCGGGCGTCCCTTCGATGGGCTTTTGGTCTCGATTCCTTCTTGGGTCCTCTGGTGGAGTTGCTCCAGCGCTCTGCGAAGGAGTGTCGATTCGACAAGAATCTTGGAGTCACGTTCCTGCCAGAGTGATCCCTCCGGTCATTGCCCTTCCTCCCGGGGGAGCTTTTTGACTTCTTCCCGGAGGAGATGCTTTCGTCCTGCGGGAGAAATCCCTTCTTAGCCAGGTCGTCTTGTTTTCCTCGGGCGTATTTTTCCACGACCTCGAAGAGCTCATGGGTCGTCCTTGGGGGATCTCTCCCAAGCGCGCGATTGAGTTCTCCGGGGAGCAGCCCTTCTTTGCAAGCATTTATGACCGTTGAGTCCGGGCATCGCACACTGCTTCACACTTTGGAAAAGCGCTTAAGAAATTCTCTTGTGGATTCACCCTTACATTTATTAACAAGAAAGAGTTTGGTTAGGGAGCATGGGCGCTTATAGCTTCCTTGGAAATTTATTGTTGAACTCTTCCTCACCGGTCCCAAGAATAGATGGAGCCTTTCTTTTGGTTGAAGAACCAGAGCGCCTTGCCGTTCAGGAGAGGAACAGTGGGAGGCGATTGCACATCTCTACCTCTCCACCTCCCCACCCGAATCGCCGTGGAGTATACTTCAGAATTGTATGGGGTCGAGTCCCCATCGTAAGGCCCGAGATTGGGCTGGCGGAACTTTGGTTGAAACGGAGCTTTGAAGATGTCTCGAGCGAGAGGGTTCCCAATCTCGGGGATGCCCCTGTCCCTTCGCGCACGAGGTGATGGTGATCGCGCGGTGCGATGACGGTGGTGGCGGGGCTCTCCTGAGCTAGAAGAGCTAGATGCCCGCCGGTGGCGGCGATGGTGCGAGCGCATTGGTGAGTTGGAGCTCCCGCGGCGACTTGCAACTTGATTCGGTCGGGGAGATTAGTGATTCAGCATCCATTTCTTCGTGGCGGTGGTGACCGTGCTCCCCCGCGGATCCGATTGGTGGCACGGGGACACGCCTAGTGCCCGCAGAGTACATGCTCTTCTGACCGCCTTGGCCACAGCCTCCTTGATGTGAATCCTTACGGCTTGACGAGTGCACTTGGGCCATGACGGGTGGAATGGTCTTTCACTTTGAAGGTCTTTGGAGGGCACCGGGAGCAACTTTGGCCTCACGGGCTCCCTAGTCGCCCCCGGCCATGTAGCACCTTGAGGATGGAGCCCAGTACTTACTGGGGGGAGCTGACTCACCATCTCCGGGTGCAAGCGCATTTGCCCATGTGGAGGAGCTTGGAGGGGAGGTCGCGGAGCGCCCGTTCCAGGGGGTATGAACTCAGGCCTCGGAGGCTGGGGCGACGGGATGAATTGCAATGGAAAGGGCTGAGCTCCTCCCTATCCAGAGTTTGGCGGGTGCATTGGCCAGTAAGGAGCCCCGCTCATCACCGCCGCGTGGGCGAGTGGAGGGAGGTTGTAAGGATGTCCCCCTGGCCCTTCTCCGAGGAAAAATCCCAATGGCCGGGTCGTGGCTACTTGAACTGAAGCGGTCTTTGGGAGCGGGAGACGTGTTGAGGGCAGGGGAATACGATCGTGGCCATCATGTAGTCCACCACCTGCCTTGCGGTTGCCTCCACCATTGCTTTGCAATTAGCGGCGTCGAGCCCCCCAGGAGCGGTGGATGGCCCTGGAGCTTCAGCTACATTTCGGGGCTCTTGCCTTGAGCCAGACACTGCGTCAGCTGGTGCAATGGAGGTGGGGATGCTGGCGCACCAGAATCGCAGGGCGTTATGCGTCACGGGATGAATAGCTCCGATCTCCGAAGGTAACCCATGCCTTGGGCTTCTTCCGGGAACGAACCGGTCGTCCGCGGGCTCCCTATGCTCTGGAGTGAGAGGAGGCCTCATGGACTTGGAGTACTTCTTGGTAGGAGCCATAGCCTTCCGCTGATCGACTCGTCCCTACTGGTCGGCACCAATGTTGATGGTGTAAAACGAACACAAGTAAGAGGCGGACGTCGGTAGTCTCTGCCTTCGCCCACGAGGCGAGCGAACGCGAGGATTTATCTGAGTTCGGGGTCAGAGGACCACCTCTCTGTCGGTGGCTGCGGGGTTTGAGGATCCCTCCCGAAGGCTCACCTAGTGACTTGTTTGTATGTATTGCTTTATAGCTCCCCCCCAATGAGAGGGATACATGGGGTATTTATAGGCTCCTCAGCCTGTACAAATGACCAAAATACCCCTTGGGGGTTGGCTACTATAAAAATACAAGCGAGGAGTATTACAGTCTTTCATGAGTATAACAGCATTTTTCGGGTCTGTATGCATGTCTTCTAAGAGACAGGCCCCATCAGTATGATAGATAAATTATTCTTACAACACCCTTAATACTGAACATTGCAAACCATCAAACAACCATTGGCTCGAGAGTTGAGATTACATGGCCCCGTGACCCCTCGGGGCCCATCCGTCAGACGCACCGGGAAGCGTGCTCATCACACCGGGAAACGCGCGACCAAAGAAAAACCTCCCCGACCATTACCGCCTCCTGGCTGCTGCAGTGCTGCTCGCGCCCCGACACCTCCCAAAACCCCACTTCCTCCTCCGCCTCTCTGCCCCCACCACTTCCCCCTTCTTCCTTCCCCACGCGGCGCCTTCCCCTTCCCGTTCCCGTTGCGGCGGGGATACCGAAGCGGAGACCCCGAACCGCGAACCGGAGAGGCCGCAAAAAACCCTAGCTTCCCCCCTCCCTCGCGCGACGGCGCCGTCGCCATGCAGCGGCTGCTCGCGAGCTCGCTCGTGGCCGCCACGCCGCGGTGGCTCCCCCTCGCCGACTCGCTCCTCCGGCGCCGCCGGCCTCGCCGCTCCCCGCTTCCCATGCTGTGAGATTCCTTCCCCCTCGTGTGTTTACTGCGTTCTAGTCTCGTTCCACCGCGTGTTTTGCGGCGTGTGGGGGTTTGTTTGTTTTTTGGGGGTTTTGGTGTGGACGTTGTGGAGCATGGAGCACACAATCGGGCGGCATTGGTGCGATTTTTTTAGAGTGCGGCACCGCGGTGGCATATATTTTGAAATTTTATAGCTTCGTGGATATTATATTATGAACGAAACGTATATCTAAATAAATCTATTTCAAATCCGTGAGAACTAACTTGATCACTGTCTCTATGATCCGAAACGGCCTGAAACTCTCAATGACTACACGTGAATACTACTACCATCTACTACTATTAACCTGAAAATAGAGAGTGCAGAGCAGCAGAGGAGAGTAGTCGTGCCCAGCTTGGTATCGTTGGCTTAAAAAATGAAATTTGCTATCCTTGTAGATGTACACACGAACGTGCTGTAGAACATGATTGGTCATAAATGAATTGACTAAGCGCTATTCTAAAACTCGTTAACCAACTAGGCTATCTTGTGTTATATGTAGTACTCCTAAATGATTGGTTACCGTGTATACATCATTCACACTTTCTCTCTAGTATATGCATGCTACTCTGTAGATATGCTACATGCGTTTAAAGTTCATGTGGCAAAATTTAATTACAATGAAGAAATCAAGTTCAAATGCACCGCTGAAATTATGAACAGCCAACAGAAGGTCATAAGAAGGTGATGCTCATGTGGTATCCACTAAATGCATGCAGATATGCAACTGGTAGTGCACACTGCACTGCACACGAGCTATTATTGGGGATGAAACCAGTGAGCGAAGTAATGTTGAATACTTATGTCTTGAAAATTCTGTCTGGCAAGATAGTGACATTTTATAATAGGCGAATTCCTTATATGCCACCGAAAGTTTGCCTCATCCCTTATATGTCACTCATTGTTTCACTGACATGTGGGCATTGACCCCACATGTCAGTGACACAATCAGGGATTTCACAAAATTCGAGTGACATATAAGGAATTAATCCTTTATCATATGATTCACCAATACAAATAGATGACACCCTATATAGGTTGGATTAATTCCTGCTGAACAAACGCTGGCACTTGACATATACACAAAATGGAATTATCAAAGAAACTTGCTGCGTATAAATTGTTGCACCATGTACCTGAACCCATTTTCCTGAAGAATGAAGTGCTTGACTTGCTTTTTGATCAAAGTTGGATATAGTCTGGCCTATTGAGACTGCTTGCTTAATCTCGATGACCATATATACTCCAGGCTATTCAACAGGAGGTATTGGTCCAAACCTAGGAAAGTCTCACAAGGCATTTCGTTGGTGTCTAGGAAAGTGAACAAACAGGGGGATCTCTGCAATGAAGGCATGCTGCCGCATATTCTTTGGTGGAAAGAGGTGCTTGCAAACAGTTGTCATCTCTGATTCTGAGGCATTTTCTCTCCCATGTACAGATGCTGATGCTTCTGTTATGTTATTGGTGTTCTGCTATTTAATGTTTTCAGAAAATGGAGAGGTGCCGGAAACCATCATCCACGCAATTGACCCAGAGACTTGTGTATTCGAATATATTAGGGTTGGATCCAAGTTTAAGAAATGGAAGGTGAAACATATGCTTGCTGCATGTTTAACGTAATTATGCAATGGTCATTTTGTCAAACATTTTATGATTGCTAGTTTTCTTTAACATTTTCCTTTTTTTTAATTGTAAGGTTAGCATGATGTTTATACTAATTTTCAATTCGTGTGCATTACTCGAGTTGTTAATATTCTAAAGTGGAACTTTGAATGCATCCTTCTGTTCTTTTAGTTCTCTTATTTATCTTAGAATTTGCACATTCCCTATCCTTTGCCCTAATTAGTAATTATTGGAGACACGTACAAGCAAACATGGTATAGTTTCTGTTTAAAAACATATGTTATAATTCTAATTTTGAGACAAACCAATCTGGCTAGAACTGAGAATTTTTTGATTTTTTACCACCTTGTTAATAGTACCTGTCCCTTCCATTTTATGTAACTTATTCTTGCTTATGCTATTTTTCTTTTGTGAATTCGAGGATTTCGAGCTCATTTTCTTGGCATTTGATTTGTTATCGTTAACACAGATGTTGGTATGATTCTCTGCAGCTTGAAGGATGGAACCCTGAACATGGAAATGATGCAATTCAAAACGAAGTTTCCTCGTGAGGTTCTACTTTGCAGAGTATGCTATTATTCTATTCTCTTATTAAATGCACATACTCGATCATTTTTGTTGGGGAAATCTGAAGTGATTCTCCATAGAGTTTCTCGGCATGGGGAAGAAACCTTAAAGTTATCAAAACCATAGTTTCCTTGTACCTTAAGATCTCTATGACATGTGATGATGTGCTTTATGCACTTGTCTTCGGTGTTCAGTTTGTAAGGAGTAATGCATAAAACAAGAACGCTCTATTTGTTTCACTACATGCCCCTCCATCTGGCTTCCCACTTACCTAGCTGGATTCACTTTCAGCATTTTATTAAAAATACTATTCAGATGTATCATATTCATCTCTCTCCAATGTCTTAACAAGAACACTCTATTTGTTTCACTACATGCCCCTCCAATCTGGCTTCCCAGTTACCTAGCTGGATTCACTTTCAGCATTTTATTAAAAATACTATTCAGATACATTATATTCATATCTCCCTCCAATGTTTTCTGATTCTCCTCTCCCAACCAAGCTGGGGAATTCATTTAAGCATGTTGACTATTTATGGAATCTGATGTTTTGTTTATGCAGGTAGGAGACTTCTACGAAGCCGTTGGGTTTGATGCCTGTATTCTTGTAGAGCATGCAGGCTTAAATCCTTTCGGAGGCTTGCGTTCTGACAGTATTCCAAAAGCTGGATGTCCAGTCATGGTATGCTGTTACATAGCATTGTTTATCCTCTGTAATTAGGATTTTCTTAGAGCATCATCATGCCGAGCTGCTTAGAGAATCATCAAATTCTTGCATCAGTATGCAGAGAAGTATCATGATGGAATTGGAGAACATGAAACTTTTTTTAGAGTGAGCATATCTTGTTACATTCTATTTATATTTTTTGAAGAGTCTCACATCTTTATTAAACTATGTGACACCTACTACTGTTACTTTTTCATTTATGATTTAAGTTTTAGAATTGCAACAACATTTTGGAAGTTGCCTCCATTTTTTTTGGCAGGTAAGCATAACAAACATGAATAACATATTTATTATATTAGTCACTCATTTCTGATCTATCTGGAATATTCTATGCTCATCAATATTGCTCATATCTCGCCCTAGAAAAAAGGGTCATATCTACTCCTACTCGAGCTAACAGATCTGTAGAGATTTGAAGTTAATATGGTTCATATTTAATTCATATCTTAATGTTCTGTTGAAAATAGTATGACATAAGAGCAAGTTCCCTCGCAAAATTTGTGGCAAACATGGAGTTAATATGGCTTATATTTAATTCCTACCTTAATGAGCAAGTTTTCTTGCAGAATTTACGGCAAACATTGGATGATTTGACTCGGTGTGGTTATTCTGTGGTAAGATTTTAATTCATTACTAATTTGCTCGACGGATTGCATTCATTCAAACCAGTTGGTTCTGTAAAATAGGAATATGGATGTAACTACAAGGTCTAAAAATAACTGTTCCGATGAGCCATAAGTTCAATGAACTACAAGAAATGTCATAATGCTTATTTGTTGCTGTAGTGGGTAGTGGGTGTTGCACTCGTCATCCATCAAACCTGAATGGGGGTAAGAATGAGTGTTTGTTGAACAGTTGAAGGATGTTATTACTTGTCAGTTTAGGTGATTGATTTACTGGTGTCCAGATGATGCTGCATCTTATACTGTGGTTTATTCATTGGTTGCATCCCCTTGCTTCCCTGAAATTGATCA
This sequence comes from Phyllostachys edulis, assembly GCA_036346405.1. Classification (NCBI taxonomy): domain Eukaryota; kingdom Viridiplantae; phylum Streptophyta; class Magnoliopsida; order Poales; family Poaceae; genus Phyllostachys; species Phyllostachys edulis. The sequence goes on from CM070551.1 coordinate 28,204,287, forward strand.
GGCGTGACAGAAATTTCTGGTCAGATGAGCATAATGAGCTTTTGTACATGAGTTGCTCACATGATTATGTGCCAAGCAAAATTGTTTGGTTTTCTTAAACCAACTTAATTTGTGTGGAGTGACATAAAGCTAACAAACTGTGGATTTGGCTTGCTTTGCTCTTTGGGAAGTTGATTGGTGACATTAGTCAAGTGTGCCTATGTGATGCTCACGATTTGTTCAATTATGAGCAGTACCAGGCCATGCTTTGTAATCTTTAACAATAATTGCGGATTTTGACCATTGATTTGTCTATCGCTTTAGGCATGTGTGGTTGCATTTAACTGGTCAACTTCATGACATTGAACTTTTTTTAGTGACATTGTACATTATTGCTGTCTGTTATTATTGCCTTGCAGTGCATAGTTGAGGAAATTCAAGGCCCAACTCAAGCCCGTGCTCGGAAAGGTCGATTTATTTCTGGGTAATTTCATAATGATATAATTTAGTGTAGTTTCGCTAAGAACTTTGTTATTTACGTGGGCTGTTGGTGATCTTTGGAAGGTTACTATTTTACAATGCTGATTGATTATTCTGTGCATTACTGCATTAGTTCTTCAATTGGAGTCTTTTGCATAGTTAACAATGAAATCTATTTTATCTCTTCCCTCAGTGTTACAATGTTCACTGAGAAGTTTTATGACAACTTCTCTGACACTTGATGCTACATGTACATTTATGTATTGCTTTCTTATTTAGTGATGTAGCTCTTGTCCTCGTTGAGTCTGTTTCTTCTTGCAACTGTACTAACAATTGGGATCTAATAGTAGGAACTGCAATTGCTTTTAAAATTCGAAGGTTCTGATAATGACTTCAGTTCATAATCTTAAACTTTTGCCTTTCGTTACAGCCATGCACATCCTGGTAGTCCTTATGTATTTGGTCTTGCTGAAGTAGACCATGATGTTGAGTTTCCTGATCCAATGCCTGTAGTCGGTATGTTGTACTTCCAGATTTCTATTCCATAACTCTTGATAAGTATATATTTTGTGTTCTCTGTCCCGTTGTAACTACGCTGCTAATCAGTTGGTCATATTTTTGTTCAATAAAATTTCACTGTGCAGCTTAGTATGCACTATTTTCACGTTGAGACTTGAGAGTGTGATAGTAAATGACATCATGCATGAAATTTGATTGGTTAATGGACTAGTCAATGAGCTGATATGGAATGTTAATTTCTTTTGTTGAACAGTATCTTAGTCACTACCTGTAAATCTTGAGAAGATACTCTTCAAGTAGTATCACTTTTTCTTATAAATATTTATGCTTGTCTTAGACGAGAGCTCAAGTAACAGATTATGATATATAAACTTATAATATTCAAGGGGCTATGAACATTATTTGTTTGTGTGTGCGGCATTATGTCACACTTTTAAGTTTTAAAAATATTATCATTCATGTGTGTTCTTAACTTTTGAATTCCCCAACTAAATACTTAATTTCGTGAGGCCACTGGGTACTGATTCGAGCACTGAAGTATTGTACATCATGATGTTTTCATCAGGGATTTCACGCTCTGCAAAAGGCTATTGCTTGATTTCTGTGCTAGAAACGATGAAAACTTATTCAGCTGAGGAAGGCCTAACAGAGGAAGCTGTAGTTACTAAGCTTCGCATATGCCGTTATCATCATCTATACCTTCACAGTTCTTTGAGGAATAATTCTTCAGGTTTGGATTTATAATCCAGAGCAAACCATTTTTCTCATATTTTTATCGTCATATCGTGTTTGATCTGGACATAACTATCCTGGAACCTGGAAATCAGAAAATTGTAATTTATGCTGTTACCATGATCTTCTGTTTAAAATAAATATATCATAGATAAAACTTTCAAATTCGAAGTTGTTACTGAAAAAACTTTGGCTGTAGCCAGATCTTGCGAATTTTATAATGTATGATACATTTGTACTGTCAATGTTGATTAATATCTGGGCAATTAATTATTTGTGGAGAATGTTCAATAGCATCTTCTTCTTCCTTTTTTACAGTTAACCGGCTTGACACTTTCTTACTTGAACAATAGTTTCAAAGCCAGTTAGGTTTTCACCTTCTACTACATTTATCGAGGCATCAGTTTTGGTAGAAATGTTGTAATCCCATAAATCTCCCTGTTGTATCACTGCGCTGTATGATGCAAAAAACTCTCTGTATGATAACAAGATTGTAGTTTGTGGAGGCATAGTTGATATGTGTTGTATTAAAATATACATCCAACTGGTGTAGTTGATATCTATGTATGGTTTTGAATCTACCTGTTTATTTAAGATATTTCCTGTCATTTGCTCGTGTTGTAGGGACATCACGCTGGGGGGAATTTGGCGAAGGAGGGCTCTTGTGGGGAGAGTGCAGCGGAAAGTCTTTTGAGTGGTTTGACGGTTCTCCTATTGAGGAACTTTTATGCAAGGTCTGTATCTTTTTATTAGTATCTCATTGTTGATAATGCATGGTCATCATGCATTTTCACGTGTACGATATCTTGAAGTGTTGCACTGGCTTTGTTGATTTTCCTAGAGATGTTACTGTTCGATTGGCTGTTCTATATTCTTCTTAATGAGCCTTGGACATCGGTTCTTTCTTACAGCCAAAGCTTTACTTTGTCCAGGTAAGGGAAATATATGGGCTTGATGAGAAAACATTTTTTCGCAATGTCACTGTCTCGTTGGAAGGGAGGCCTCAGCCTTTGTATCTTGGAACTGCTACTCAAATTGGTATGCAACACCTTTCTTGGGTATTGTTGATCTTTTTAAAGGAGCCTTCTAAAGTGGAGGGATCTAATATCTAAAATCCATGTGCTATGATAGGAGTGTTACCAACTGAGGGAATACCCAGTTTGCTAAAAATGGTGCTCCCCCCAAACTGTGGCGGGCTTCCATCGATGTAAGTTTTGTTATTTGTTGGATTAACTGTATAATATTGCTTAGTTGTTGCACATATCTACATATATAAGCTAGTCTGAGACAAATGTTCTTTTATTTTGAGGATTCAATCTCTCTTTATTTATGTTTATTGGATCATCTATTAGCTAATAACAAGTCTGCTTATTCAAGGATCTCTCTATGGTTGTCATGGGGACCTGGAGTATTTTGATCTAGTCCTATGATCGGTAGCTAACTCACACAGTACAGTAATCGGCGAATATCACATCCATACAATCATATACATAAATAGTACTTAAATATTATTACAGAATATGGTGAATAGGCCTTAAGTCCAAAGTTTACCTCACGGGCCGATATGCCAAATTGTTCAAGGTAACATAGTAGCAGCGGAAAGTAGTAATAGAAGCAGCGGAAAGAATATCAGAAGTGCGTGGCCTCCATGCATTGCCATAGGCAACTGACTATGGTTAGGACCTAGTTAATGCCGTCTTCATCGTTTTCATAGATGGATGCATAGAAATATCCATACACAGAGTCTTTAGCTTCATAATATGAATCCACATGTTTGAGCAACCATCAGTAGAAAAGTACTGAACAAACCCGCACCGCAAATGCAATTATATAGATAAAGGTCTCCAAGGGAGGGGTTGTATGTTTGTTTTAGCACAAAGCTAGTTTGCTCAATACTATAGTCTATAGTTATTTTCCAAAACCTATGACTTAGCATGTTTAACTTTAAAACCAAAGTTTCTTTTGTATAAACAATTATTATTTCGACCATGTTTACCCACCATGATCATGTTCCTGGCGACCATGCTTAAACTAGCATGTTGCAGTTCCACCCAACAAGTCACAATTCTCGGCGACCATGCTTCGCCAGCATGTCTCATTCACAACGTCCATGCTTTACCAGCATGTCGCAAACACAACCACCATGCTTCATCAGCATGTCTCGTAACCCGGCAACCAAGCTTCGCCAGCATGTCGCCTTCCCCAACATGTTTTAGTTCACAAATTTTAATTCAATAAAACTAACCAGTGCGACTTTCTTCACACTGCCTATAACCGGGGCACGGTTATTCGAATAGATTTTAAACATTCTGCAGAGGTTGTACAACTTTACTCATGAGATATGATCAATCTCATAATATCGGCCATTTCATGCTTCCTTGGGCATGTTATGGAGCAAGATGCGAGGCGCTGTAGCAGGCGCGCGAACAACACATCGGACACCGTAGCACCGTTATTTTTCCATACACGCTGATTGGTTTCCTACGATAAAAAATAATTGGTTAGGTAGGTTATTTTGGGATTCCTTTTCTATCAAGTTATTGTTAGGGATATGATCTTATCTATTAGGAAGGTTATTTTTAATAGTTGGAAAGATTAGATTGGATTGATAGGTTTCCTTATAGATTATTTCTCAGGTATCTTATCTATTAGGAAGGTTATTTTTAATAGTTGGAAAGATTAGATTGGATTGTTAGGTTTCCTTATAGATTATTTCTCAGGTGTCAAGTCGGGTTGTCCCTATAAAAGGGATAGCATGTATCCATTATCAATCAAGCAAAGCAATGAATAAACAAAGTTCTTAGTCTCTTTCCCTTCCTCTTTAACTAAGCCTCAGAGTCTTGGCGGTTGCATGACCAACCGTTTAAGGGCGAGTGCCCTACCATCAGTCCTCGGATCTGTACCCAAGGTTGTCATGGTGGACTTGGCGACCACGACACCTTAGAGGCGTCATGACGCCTAGGCGACCAGGCGGGCGTCTAGTTGTCCTCAAGGCGAGGTAAGTGGAGGAAGCGAGAGAGCAATGAAAGCGTAAGAGGAGAAAAGGAGTAGATGCGGAGGGTCGAGGAAGCATAGGGGCAGGTCGAGGGGCGAGGGCCAAGCAATGAAAGCAGAGGGCAGCAGAGGGTGAAATGAGCAGAGGAGAGAGTGGTGGCCAGGCAGAGCAGGACGGAGTAGAGAGGCGCGAACGAGAGCATGGAGGAGTGGTCATGCGCAAGCAACGCAACGCAGAGGTGGGAGGTGTGGCGCAAGCGGGAGCCGAGCAGAGGAGGATGTGGCGGTGCGGCGAGAGTGCGGGAGGGAGGGAGAGGAGGAGGGAGGGAGCGGAGGAGGGAGACGGAGTACCTAGGCGCAGGCGATGGCCAAGGTGAGGCGAGCCTCCACGGCGTCCCCTCCGCATCGCCGGGACGCCTAGGCGACGCCATGACATCCATGTCTGTACCCAACCAACCCGCGCCACAACAGGGCGTGCGACAGATGATCATAACAAGACTGTTTCTAATACCTAGACTTGCTCCGTTGGGCACTCCCTCAACATTGGGACAGTGTCCTCGTAAGGTCACCCCCAGAATGCCCTTTGCCAGATACATTTTCAATGATGGACCCTCTGTTGTTAAGGAGTCACGACCCTTCTTGAATGCTAGTAACCAGGAGCACGAGTTTTTATGCCGAGGCTAAATAAAGTAATTGGCCAGGTCTATCCCATACTAGACTTGTGGTTGTACGACTTAGTAGGTGTGAATGAAACACTTGATTTGGTCCTTAATCTACTCAGGCGAGACAAACCACCAAACCACTGCGTGCACATAGCACCGATCTCAACCGACCACTCTCCTAAGTCTCAACCATTTATAAATACATTTTCCTGTTTCTAGTGGTAACACATGTTACCACACTACGGTTCAATGTATCTAAGTTCTCGTTGTGGCAATGTTTGTGTCCTATTCATGTTCAATTAGTAAGTAGTGTCTAAGTACAACCAATGGTCATGTTGATTAAATCAACCGGAGTTGTACTCATGAAATAATTTTCCTTAGGGTGACAAGGTATAAGGGTGTCAATAAATAAGGAGGGGATTCGTAGCGATAATCAACTTTGTCATAACTAGATATCAACATTTAACATAGCATTTCATAAATAATATTAAGCATGCAAGTAATAATTTGAATTTAAATACTTTACATTTGAAATGTGGTTGGGTCTTGGTCTTGACTTGAAGCAGTGACAAGCTCTTCGGCGATGTTTGAATATATTTAACGTGAAAATGACGACTCCAAATAAATTCAAATGAACACCAAAAATTATGATTTTGGTATGGTTGGAAAAATCTTGAATTTAGAAACAAAAATCAATTGATTTGGATTTAAAATGAGGGGGACAAGCTCTCCAAAGTTTAACACGAGAGAAATTCTAGAAAATCTGAAATCTCTGACAGGTTGGTCCCATTGGGATTTTCTTTTCTTTTTAATTTGTTTTTATTAAAGAAATTCCACTGTGACTGATAGGTGGGGTCGACCGGGTTTTTTAAATTTAATTTCATCTTTATTTTAATCGGGAAAAATCTCGAGAGGCAGACAGGTGGGGCCACGGTCCAATGGACCTGGTCCACTCAACGGTGCACGAGACTGTAGCCCACTGGACAGTGACTAGTGGTCCGTAGACTCGGTCTACGAACTAGCTTCTTAACTCACGTATTAAATTAACTTCTCATCGCAATGGGCCCACACGCCATACTATAACTGATAACGGATTAACTAATTTACTGGCTTAACCTTAATGACGATCCACGTGGCGGTGCCACAGTAGCATCTCCCTCAGCACAGAGCAGAGGCAGAGGACCTCCATGGTTGGCTCAGGTGGAGCTCGTTGCCTGCGAGGCTAGGCTCGGCTGACACCAGGAGGGGCAAAATAGGTGGCGGGGGCGACGACGAACCTATGGCCTGAGGCGGTGGCGCAGCAGGAGGTGGCTGGAGGCGGTGACACTACTGTGCTATGGGGGCAAACTACACTACGAAGTCAAAAGCTAGCGGTTAAGGCTCAGGGGAGCATCTGCACGCTACGACGAGGCTATCTACGGCGCTGGCGTGCAAGAAGGTGCATGGGAATGGCACGGTTGCGGTGACCGACAGCGTGGAAGGCGAACAACATGGCGATGGTGCTACAACGGCTCAAAGACTACACTATCTAGCCTAAAGGGTGCGCGGAAGCAAGGAACTTGATATGGCGCGATGGAGGGAGCGAAAGGCTTACCAAAGACGAGAAGGGGAAGAAGGTGAGGGCAAACGACTAAGGAGAGTGAGGCGCACGTGGTGACACACTTGGGAGGGATTTTATAGTGGCGGAGAGGCGAGACGGTGACGACAATGTCACGGCCGAGTGGTGTTTTCTCGCGAGAGCGCGCATTAAGGGGGCTGGTGACTAGCGGTTGATGGGACAAGGTTGCGGCGGGGAGGGTGGCACTTGAGGTTTGCTGCTCCGGTGCACTCGACTGTTTCTTTGATGGAGTGCAGAGGGAAGAGAGAGCGAGGTGCGTTGGCGAACGGACGGATAAGATAAACGGTGCGTGGCGCTGACAGGTGGGGCTGGGGACCACTGGGCAGCGACTCAGTGCGAGGCACTGGCAAGGCGGGCTGCGGCGTGGTGTTGGGCCACTGGGCTGCATGCTGGGAAAGAGAGAGGAGAAGGGGGCATTGGCACGAGTTGGTCGGACGAGCGCGAGCGGGCTGAGGGGAAGAGAAGGCTAGGCCGGCTCGGAGGGCTTCGGCCTGAGGGGAAAAAGGAGGGAAGAAAGGATTTGGAAAAAAGGAGGGATTTTGGAACTTAATTTTTCTTGTAGATTTTTATTAATTCCATTTACGGCATGGATTTTGATTTGACTTTTGAAATGCGACCAAGTTTTTTTTTGTATTTTCAGAAAATGCGACAAAAGTTTTTGAAAATCCTCAAAATTTGATAAAGTTTCAAATGAACACAGAATTGAGCTGTTACATCGAGGGAACTCACTAAAGGTTTACACAAGACCTGTGTGAGAAAGTTCCTTGTAGGCCTATATCAATTGTTGGAAAGTTCAGTGGTGTACAATTGACCACTGATTTGGCAGTAGCAAAGCAAGAGCTACATCAAGCTAATTTGGCAGTAGCATAGCAAGAAACAGTTATCTATTCCATCTGTGCCCGAAGGATATATACATAAATATGCCGTCAAACACCCCATAGAGCAGTACCATCTGCTGAGTTTTCAACCAGGTCAATCTCTCCACGATAGGCATTGGATGGAATCTTGTTAAATCTACATCTGGTTCAATTTACTTGTCACTTTAGCAAGTATGTTTAGGTGTTCAAATACCTGTTTTTCTTCTGTGGGCAACATTCTCCAAAAGCCCTTATTCAATCCTGATAGACTCTAAATAGCCTCCCAGTAACCAAATGACAACTCACTTATTTGCAATGCCTTCAGTTGTTTGATTTCCAAGGCTAATTAGTAGGCAGACATGTAAAGAACCGGGGCATTGATCATTTCTTTGTTCTGAGAACCCAGCTAAAGCTACATCTATTTTGAAATGGAGGTAGTAATTGCTTTTGTAATTCTACCACCAATGTTACTTGTAAAATTTGAAAGCTGTGACTATGGTGAGAGACATCATTTAAGAATTGCTACATATCATCCTTTGCAACTGCTCTTTTACTCAAACTGTGTCACCACAGTACTATGCATTATTTTGTAGCACAGGGGACCACATTTATATGAGATGGAGTACTTCATACTGATATTGTTGTGACTTTGGGGGCATGACCTTTGTAATTCATTGCTTATACGTGTTTGCTTTGGTTTGGTTCTTGAGAGTTACTTTTTCTTATGATTTGTAGGTATATTAGAGATCTTCTTCTTAATCCTCCTCCTTTCGATGTTGCATCTGCAGTTCAAGGTAAAATCTGTTCAACATTGCATTCATAATTTTTTCTTGATAGATTCACTTTTTTTGGGCAATTTCCTGGAGTTGGAACTTTGAGCTCAATGTGGAAGATAATATTTATTTTATTTAAAAATTCATACACTTATCATTGCAATTAGACAGTTACTAAATGTTTGCACCGGGATGAAAAAGGAATGGACCATCTGTAATTTCAGCTGAATTTGATTTATGAAACTTTGCACGCTCTTCTGTTCTGAGGGCAGTGTGATGGTTTAATTTTTATGGCTCAAAAGATACTGTGATACTGTGCATAGGTGTGTTAGAGAACTATTTCACAGGTGGAGCATAGCTGGGATATGTTTAGAATTAGTCAATACTGAGCTACTACTTCATAGGTATAACGGGATCGAAGGCATTACAACAATTTGGCCTGGGTTTTTGTAAACAATTTATGTAATTGCTGATTCTGAGCTTGTATCTACGATGAGGTTTTAGACTCCTTGTCACAGATATCTCTACATTAAATATGGCATTCTAAATAGATAGACATTGACTGGTAACACTATTTTTTTGGAGGTTGGTCGACAGCAACAAAAGTAGCTGCCCTCCTGCTGTGTCATTTTACTTTTAGTTGAGATCTCATAAGTGACAAAAATTGCACTCTTATTTTCCTGTTGATATGCTTCCTAACAAGGTCAAAATGATTAGCTCCTTATTTAAGCAATTATCGTCTTCCAATTTATCTTGTTTATTCATAGTGATGCTTCATGTTTGATATCACCATTGCTTTGATTGTATTTTCTATTAGGCATCAGTATGCAATAGTTAATTTTCCTTCTTCAATTTCATATTTTTGATTTTTTTCCAATTTTCCCCAGGAAATTGTATTGTTTGTGATATCATAACATTGTTAGAATTTTAACTCCACTTGAAAACTTGTAGCTTGCCAGAGCTATATGATGACCCTTGTAAATCTTACTGTTGCAGAGGCTTGCAGGCTTATGGGCAGCATAACTTGTTCGATTCCTGAATTTACTTGCATATCAGCGGCAAAGGTTGCTTCTTATATTTTTAGAGCAAATATGGCAACGATTGCACCATCAGTTATCCTATGCGTTATTTGCTTCGATGCATGTTCATGCTAGAGAAGTGAATTTATGTTTTTGTAAAATTAGACCCCCCCAAGCTACAGTACAATGCACAATGTCTTTGGTCTCATGTCGAGGAGGGAGTCGCGGCTCCAGGCGGTGGCGATGGCGACGCCGGAAGTAGAGGAACCGAGGGAGTTGAGGCGAGGTGGCGCTGGATCCAGGCGGAGGCGAGGAGGTGTAACTGCAATGAGTACGAACTGCTGTCATATGAGCAACTGGAGTAAAAGTCTCATCATAACCTCAACCATAAAGCTGCTGACAACCTTTTGCAACAAGACAAGCCTTGTATCACTCCACTGAACCATCTGACTTGGTCTTTATTTTGTACATCCACTTGCAAGTTATAGGAACAACTCCAGATGATAGCGGAAAAAAGATCTCAAGTGCTTGTATACTCTAATGCTGTAAGCTCCTCAGTCATAGCCAGCTGCCACTCAGTTATACTGGCTGCCTCCTAATAGGTACTCTGCTCAGATACTGCATATGCATTAGAAAAACCCCGTCTCTCTGGTGCCTGAATAGAGGAACGATCATATAGAACATACCGCAATGTAGTAGAACGATCGTCAGAGTCCATGGTACTTGTTGGAGGGTCAAGTGGAGAATAGGGGGACTGAGGATCGGAAGGTTCAAGAGGAATGGAAGTCTGAGGATCAGAATGAACTCTCTGTCGGCGACTATAGTGAAAGGGAAAATTAGAAGTGTCAGAAATCGGTGGAGCTGGTAGAGACACAATAGAAGTTGAAACTGGCGGAGAAAGTGTATATGGAGAAAGCAGGTTTGGTGAAGGAATGGGAGGTGGACACAAAAAGGAGGTGGAATTTGTGGAATTTGTGAAAGGAGTGAGATGTGTAGAATGATGATAAAAGAAGGGTCGACCCTCATCAAATGTCACATCACGAGAGATGCGAATGCGATACGTTGAAGGATCACAACAACGATAGCCCTTATGCTCAGGACTATAACCCAGGAAGATACACTTAACCGATTGAGCGTTCAGCTTTGTGCGCTCACGAGGTGCTAGAAGAACATAGCAGATACAACCAAAGACACGAAGATGTGCATAGCGAGCAGGTGCTCTGTACATGACCTCACAAGAACACTTGCTCTGAAGCTTGGAATTGGGCTAACGGTTGATGACATAGACTACTGTAGAGACCCCTTCCCCCAGAAGTGAGGGAACAAAGAAGGAAATGAGAAGAGTACGAGCAGTCTTAATAATGTGATGGTGCTAGCGCTCAGTAATACCATTATGAGCATGAGCACCAAGACACAAGAGCTGAGGAAGAGTATCCTCAGAAGAAAGGAGCTGACGGAAAGCTAATGAAAGATACTCTCCTCTAGAGTCAACGAAAAACACGAATGACAGAAGAGAATTGAGTTTGAACCATCTTAGCAAAAGAATGATAGATATAAATCAACTATGAACGATGTTTCATGAAGTAGATCCAAGTGTATCGAGTGTGGTCATCAATGAAGACTACATAGTAACTGTGACCACCCTTTGAAGCAAATGGAGGACCCCAAACATTCGAATGGACCAAATCAAAGGGTTGATCAGATCTATAAAAGCTGGAAGGATATGTGAGTTGTGCTTGCTTGCCAAGTCTACGACACTTGCAATGAGAATTTGTGTCAACGGAAATAGGGCCAAGAACGCTTTTTGATGAATCAAGATAGAGATGCGTGAGCCACACAAGTGATCCAAGCGATGATGCCATTAAGGACAATACTTGCAAACAAAAGTAGATGTAGAAGGGCAAAGAGTAGATGGACCAACAATAGAGGATAAAGGAATGAGAGCAGGAGTAGTACCGGAAATTGATGATAAAGGGTGACTCAGACGATCAAGAATATAGAGCCCTGCAGAACCCCTCTTACGATGATATGTACCGATGACAACTCTTGTTCGACGATCTTGCACAAAGCAGGAGATATCATCAAACCCAACAGAATAGTTCATATCTGTGAGCTGCTTGACTGAGATGAGATTCATGGAGAGCGTAGGGACAAGTGAGACATCTGAAACTGCGAAGTGAGAGGTGGAAAGAGTCCCTTGATGAGTGACCGTGGATGGTGTTCCATTAGCTATCTAAACCATGATACCTCTTGCAGCAGGACGATGTGATGTGAGCTGAGATGCATCATATGTCACATGGAAAGAAGCCCCTGAATCCAACAGCCATGAGAGTGAAGCACCCGACACAGGACATGATGGTGCAGTAAAACCGATGGATCCACCGGAAGATGCTTGCAGCTTACACAACCGGGCCTGAAGGTTGCTCATCTGAGCCTGTATATGACCAAACCGAGTTGCATAAGACTCCAAAGCACTAGCAATGATAGAAGCAATAGAAGCATCACCTTCGAACGCCATGATCTGGCGACATCGCAACAGAAGTAGAGCAGGGGTCGAAGCAGAGTGGTTGCTGGTGTAGTAGAGGTCTATCTACAGCCACCCTCAAGTGTTGAGGCTCCTACATGCTATGTTTGTCGTCTTAGGCGTGCTCTATATGGTCTCAAGCAGGCTTCTCGTGCTTGGTTCGAGCGTTTCAGTTCTATGATTCGAGCTGCTGGTTTCACTCGAAGTGAGCATGACCTTGCTTTGTTTATTCACACTACTCAACAGGGTTGTACTTTGCTTCTGTTATATGTAGATGATATGCTGATCACAGGAGATGATATTGACTATGTGACTTTTGTCAAGAAGAAATTGAGTTAACAGTTTATGATGTCAGATTTGGTACCATTGAGCTATTTTATGGGGATTGAGGTTAATTCTGACGGAGATCGCTACTACCTTTCTTAACGTCGCTATGTTCAGAATCTGCTTTCTCGCTCTGGTATGACGGATACTCGCAATGCTGCCACACCTAGGGATCACATAATCGGATCAGGCAAACTTCCGTTATCGGTGGGGACCGACCCAGAATCCACGATTCTTCGGTCAAACCGGTTTTTTTCCGGATGAAATTCGTTTAAATTTGCTTAAAAACCAGTCGAAATTTGAAATTTAAAATTTGAAATTGCAAAACCCTAAAAACCGTAGGATTTTGGATCCTAGCCCGGCCGATGGCAGAATCGTTACCTCATCGGCCGAAATTTTGTCCCCGCCACACTCCATTTACCTACGAATTTTATCCTTGGCTACACCCATGGAGCTCCACCTGCAGCTTCATCCTACAGATGGTGTACCACCGACAGATCCTTCTCGCTATCGTCGATTCGTTAGGAGCTTTGTTTATCTCATCGTCACTAGACCGAGACATTGCTCATCTTTGTTCATGTGCTCGATCGGTTTGTCGATGCTCACTCGATCCACTATGGTCATATTCTTTGTGTCTTTGAGATACTTGAAGGATCTAACGTCGAGACGTCTGTCTATGCGATTCGAGTCCGCTCCAGCTCCACGCTTACTCTGACTCCACTTGGGCGAGTGATCCTGTTGATCGCCGCCGATGTATCACTGGTTACTGCATCTCTCTTGGTACTTCGCTCATTGCCTAGAAGTCCAAGAGGCAGATTGCGGTGTCACGCTCTAGTGCAGAGGCTGAGCTTTGAGCCCTTGCCGCTACCATCGCAGAGATTGTTTGGCTTTGATGGCTTTTGGCTGATCTTATTGTTCTTTGTGATAACCCTACACATTTGTTTTGTGACAATACAAGTGTCATTCAGATTACTAGTGATCCGGTTAAGTATGAATTGACAAAGCACTTGATGCATCATTCACACCGTGTCATTGTCAGCAGTTGACCATCGACCTCCAGTATGTACCCTTGGAGCTTCAAGTTGCAGATTTTTTCACTAAGGCTTAGACTCGAGAACAACAATGGCTTCATCTACTCAAACTCAGTGCATCAGATCCTCTTGATCCACCTTGAGTTTGAAGGTGGGTGTTAAGACTTAAGAAGTTAAGAGTCTTGTACATATTACTAGTCTCTCTCTTGGCCCATGTAGCTCATGAGGCCCAACTAATCTTGTTTATATCTCTCTCAATAATGAATAAGGTGCATAGTTATGAATAGCAAAATCCTTCTCTAATTCTAACAATTTACACTAACACCAATTTTATGAATAATTCTGAGGATTTTTAGCTACTTTTAGTTGCAATTGTTATGAATATTGTGTGCATATTGAAGAGGCCCAATGGTCAATATATATAGGAGTACAAGAGGTGTATGCCATATACAGATAAGGCAATATAAAAGGATTCCTATCTCTATCTCTAACATATCTCTAACCCCCCCAAATGCAAAGCGTATGCAATAGCATTGCATTTGAAGTCGATTTTTATATAGCTCTGATACCATGTTATGAATATTGTATGTATACTGAAGAGGCCAATGGGCAATATATATAGGAGTACAAGAGGTGTATGCCATATATAGATAAGGCAATGCAAAAAGGATTCTTATCTCTATCTCTTAACATATCTCTAACAACAATGTAGTAAAATGCATCATTTGACTATTGTTTTGAGAAATGAAAAAAAAAATCATTTTTTCAATAAAATATTTGATGTTTATTCTTTCTGGCCAGTTCTTTGCTTAAAAATAGTCTTTCAAGAATGTTAGAAACAACTACCCAGAATGGTGACTGTCGCTAACTGGCCACACTGGCTCCAGTAGAGATAGATTTCTAGGAGCTCTGCAAAATGGCCTCGAGATCAGCTTAGTGTTAGGGTCTATGTTCATGGGTCATTTTATAGCGAGTATAAAGACAATGGATATCCAAAAGGAAGTATCCTAGATTCCTTGGTGGTGGTGTTATTTCTTCTTTATCTTTTGAAAATTTGATATCTCCTGTTAGTTGGTGCTCATCAATTTATATGTTTTCTCATTACTCTAATCCATACATTGTCCTTTTCACATCCATGCTTGCCTGGTTAATAATCTTATGTGGCAGCTTTTCACTTTATTTTGTATACTTCATCTCATTTATATGCATTATATTTATCTAGCAATGTTGATTTTGCAGCTTGTGAAATTACTTGAGTCAAAAGAGGTTAATCACATCGAATTTTGTAGAATAAAAAATGTCCTCGATGAGATCATGTTCATGAGTAGAAATGCTGAGCTTTCTGCTATCCTGAACAAATTGCTTGAACCTGCTTCGGTGGTTACTGGTTTGAAAGTTGAAGCTGATATACTAGTAAGTTCTGTTTATAGCTTTTACGAAGGCATATCACATGTAATACAGCGCTGTTACTACTCTAAAATATTGTCTATCAGTCTTGTTTGATATACGTGTGGTGCACATGTGTAATTTTCATGTATATCAAAAATATTGACAGTTATTGACTGCAAGTATCTCTTCCCTTTCTTTCCTTTTTTTTGTTGAGATCCTCATGTTCTTTCTGTAGGTACCCATTTGGCATAGCCTTTTCCCCTCCTTTTGTTATTAATCTGGGGCAGCTCTTTTCTTTTTGCAGATGAATGAATGTAGCTTTATTTCACAACGTATCGGTGAAGTGATTTCTGTAGGTGGTGAAAGTGACCAGGCAATAACTTCATCCGAATATATACCCAAGGAGTTCTTTAATGATATGGAGTCATCTTGGAAGGGACGTGTGAAAAGGGTCCATGCTGAAGAAGAGTTTGCAAGTGTTGATATAGCTGCTGAGGCATTATCAACAGCGGTATGTTTTGAGCAATAGTTTTCTATATAAATTTGGCTTTATGCAACAAAAAAAAAGTCAAAATGTTTCCTTTACCCTTGATGGCCTCTATATTTATAGAATTTACCTGCATGGCAATATTGTTGTGAGTTCATTTACCGGAATTATCAGTGTTCACAACACATTTATGATTGAAGTTCTCTGTTGTGGTCATTGGTCAGTACTGATGAAATATATTGGTCTCCAAAATGGGATATGAATATAATACTGTGACATTTGCAGGAGACAACATCAGACTCTCACAATTGCTTTTCCTTGGATGTCACCTATGGCATGGATTATACTAACGTATATTAAGATTTTCAGGTCATTGAAGATTTTCTGCCAATTATTTCAAGAATAAAATCTGTGATGTCCTCGAATGGAGGTCCTAAAGGGGAAATCTGTTATGCAAAAGAACACGAAGCTATTTGGTTTAAAGGGAAGCGATTCACACCAAATGTGTGGGCTAACACTCCTGGTGAACAACAGATAAAACAACTGAAGCTTGCGATTGACTCAAAAGGTAGAAAGGTTGGGGAGGAATGGTTTACAACAAGCAAAGTTGAGAATGCTTTAACCAGGTACTGACCCAATGGATGATAGCCACTAGCTGATCTTGCAACCTCACTTAATAAATGCTTCACCGCTCTTGCAGCCACACGCAGTTGCATTTTTAAACATCCTACAATTAGCTCACTATCGGAAATTTCTACATTAGTACAAACTGAAACCTTGCGGTGGTCCTAGGAAATGCTACTCCATGTTAATGAAATATGTATATGTTGGAAATGCTACACAATGTAGTATTTTGTTTGAACAATAGTAGATGCATCCTAAAATAGGCTAATTTTAATCATTCTAGAACGAGCAATTACAGTATAACCCTCCAGTTGTTTTTGCAGTAACTTCGACTGAAATTGTGCTGATATTTGTTTCTTCAGGTACCATGAAACTTGTGATGATGCAAAACGTAAAGTTCTTGAACTGTTGAGAGGGCTTTCAAGTGAATTGCAGGACAAGATTAATATCCTTGTCTTCTGCTCAACATTGCTCATCATAACAAAAGCACTTTTTGGTCATGTTAGGTGATTACTTTTGGCCTTACTTCTAGAAACATTGTATTGAGTAATGCATGCTTCCCTTTTCATAAGCCTACAACATACATTGGATAGAGTTTATACATTCTTGATATTCTGCTAGTCTGTAAATTAACCAATGTTCAAAATTTTGGCACCCAAGCAGCTCCACCGAACATGTTGGACTGGCATGAACTGGTAAATGCCAGTCAAGTTGTTTTTTTTATAAAATGTATTTTATATATAAATATGGCTACTCTGTGTTTCTCAAATTTAAACAATTTGATAATAATTAAACTGGTCAGTTCTTTTGCATAAAGGTCTGGTCTGGTATCTAGTTAACTTGTTATTATGCCACTGACATGAACCTTGGATATTTGGTGTGCATCTGGAACCTATTGCCAAAACATTTCACATTGAATTTGGCTGATATTCTATACCTTTGTATTTTGTATAATAGACATTTTATGAAGTGTAATATTACCAATTATGTATGCTCATAATATTGCTGTTTTGGTAATCCATCTATGCGCAATGGTCTGATTTCGTGCATTTTTCTGGGATCTTGAGCAGTGAGGGCAGAAGAAGGAATTGGGTATTTCCTACTATAGCTCCCTTATCTAAGGTACTATTTTGGATCATCTTATTATATTCTGAGTCTGGACAGTTATCTCCAAAAAACATGCGAATTAGGATATGATGCCTTTTTCTTTGCTTACATTGAAATATGCTCAATAAGTTGCTTGTGTTTGTTGGACTAGTTGTGTTACCCAAAACTTTCTGCTTTCTATGCAAGAATTTTGTGGATTTAAGTAGTCGTGTCATTTTCACGTATGCATATGTTAGTCCAGTTGGAACAACTTAGCATTGCATGTTGATACTGTATCCATTTTAACCTTTTATCTGAATGTTACATATAGGATGCTCCTCAAATCAGAAACTTAGACTTTCAGATCCCCCACACCCTGTTTTCAGTTTGCTTATGACAGGATGATTCTAATGTGTCATCCTACTTAAATCAAGACTTCACGTACTGGTTAATAACTTGTCTCCTTAGGATTCCATTTACACTAGTTTGAGTATATCTCTAGCAAGCAAGGTTTCCTTCTGTGTGTTATTTGAGTTGCAAATTTGTGTTGTGGTCTGGCAGTATTGTCAGTGTCAGGTACAAAATGGTATACTTAATCTTGACGGATAAGAGTTAAACATAGTTTAGGTGGACCAGCCTTTGTATAGATGACCTCAGCGGCCATGACCTACTGTTTATACATTTGCCAGATGACATGTTCTTTTCTTATGCTTAAATGTAGAACATATTTATGCAGGATTACTTTGTGGAGGAAAGCTCAAGTGAAATGGATTTATTAGGACTCTTTCCTTACTGGCTTGATATTAATCAAGGGAATGCAATACTGAATGATGTCCACATGCACTCTTTGTTTATTCTGACTGGCCCAAATGGTGGTGGTAAATCCAGTATGTTGCGATCAGTCTGTGCTGCTGCGTTGCTTGGAATATGTGGCCTGATGGTGCCATCTGCTTCAGCTGTCATCCCACATTTTGATTCCATTATGCTGCATATGAAATCCTATGATAGCCCAGCTGATGGGAAAAGTTCGTTTCAGGTGCCAGTTTTGTAGCTTGTAGTGCTTATTTTGTTTTTTTCATATAATTTGTAGTGCTGTATTCTCAGATAACACAGGTGCTAATACCATTGTATCCTGTTAGTTTTTTTTCACGATGGAATTTGACCTGCTAAAAGTTCATTGATTGGTGTTATTGCTATTGTAAAATAATCATCCTAGTTATTTTGATGTTTAACTTCCCCCCGGTAAGTAGCACATGACAAAACTGACATGCTGGAAACTATGCATGATTTTAATTAATCTGTAAATGTATGAGATCTCGCAGAACACAGCCCTCATTAACTGTGCCGCAAGTTCAAATCCTGCGTAATTATATAATAGTTTGGACAATCAAATCATTCCAACCAACTTGCTTTTTCCACCAAATTTGGTGTATTATAGTTCACCATGCATGTTAATTAGATCATGTTACATATGTGATGTTTCACTAGGTTTTTTTTTTCATGTTCTGACTCAGGTATGAATTTAGTTGAGGTACCAGCCCCATTTAGTTCCCCTCTGTGCATATAATAGACTGTTTATTTCTTAATTCTAGAAAAATGTGTTCCATTATTTGCTTCTGCAATAAACTTTCTAATGTACATCGCAAATATTTTGTTTTGACTATCTGTTCTTTTCAGATTGAAATGTCAGAGATACGATCTTTAGTCAGCCGAGCTACTGCTAGTAGTCTTGTTCTAATTGATGAAATATGTAGGGGCACAGAAACTGCAAAAGGAACTTGTATAGCTGGTAGCATTATCGAAAGACTTGATTATGTTGGCTGCCTAGGCATCATATCAACTCACTTGCATGGCATTTTTGACCTGCCTCTGTCACTCAGCAATACTGATTTCAAAGCTATGGGAACGGAAGTGGTCGATGGGTGCATTCTGCCAACATGGAGATTAATGGATGGCATCTGTAGAGAAAGCCTTGCTTTTCAAACAGCCAGGAAGGAAGGTATGCCTGACTTGATAATTAGAAGGGCTGAGGAGCTATATTTGGCTATGAGCCCAAACAAGCAGACATCATCAATGGTCCACCATGAGCCTTCCATTGCCAACTCTACTGCAAATGGCTTGCTTGATAAGCCTGATTCTCTGATAAATGGACTAGAACTTCCATCTGGTGCCTTTGGACTGCTGCAAAAGGAAGTCGAGAGCACTGTTACCACAATATGCAATAAGAAGCTGCTGGATCTCTACAACAAAAGAAGCATCTCAGAACTGGTTGAAGTGGTCTGTGTTGCTGTAGGTGCTAGGGAGCAACCGCCACCTTCAACTGTTGGCAGATCCAGCATCTATATAATTATCAGACGTGACAACAAGCTGTATGTTGGACAGGTACTTGATCATACATTCCTGTATTCTTCAGTTTGTTGATGTTACTCGCAGTCTGAGGGGCATGAAATATTGACTCCATTCTGCCTGCAGACGGATGATCTTGTGGGCCGTCTTAGTGCTCATAGATCGAAGGAAGGTATGCAGGATGCCACGATATTATACATTTTGGTTCCTGGCAAGAGCGTTGCATGCCAACTGGAGACTCTTCTCATAAACCAGCTTCCTTTGAAAGGTTTTAAGCTCGTCAATAAGGCAGATGGCAAGCATCGAAATTTTGGTATCTCTCTCATCTCAGGAGAGGCCATTGCTGCCCACTGAGCTAGTCCACTGAATTCAGTTTAATTCGTCGAGGGGAGCAAGTATCGTCTTGCTTCCTCGTCTCTTTTGGCTTCTAGGAGGCAGGAGCTGACTGAAACCGTGTCGTCCGCCCCAATTGTCCAATTGGTAATAGTGCCAGCTTTGTGCATAGCAGGGGTAGCTTTTTCTCCATGTTTAAGGATTTACTACGCAAATCTTTCGCAATGCAATATATGATTTTCTTCGTGCAAGTTGAGACCCTATACAATTGTTTCAGTGATTCAGTCTTGGTCGAGGTATTTTTTTAGCTAATTCATGATTCCCTATATTACTAGTTAGTTGCCCATGCGTTGCTCCGGAAAAACAAACTTAGGACTAAATATTATGTTGCAGTTATACATTCTTGCTCAAAGGAATAAAAGTTTGATGCTGATTGACTATGTCCGCTACAAACAATAGAGAGCATTGTTTGAAATGATGATCAACAAACTAATCAACTAGCAGTAGGATCAACATGTAAGAAAGAGAACATTTCACAGATGTCGTATATGCTAACATTTTACAGATTATAAAAAAAAACACGTGGGATGAAACTATGGTGTAGATTGTGTCATCAACACAATGGCGGTAAAATTAAATCACCGAAAAGAGAATAACCACAACATATAAAGTTGTAGCTATCAATTGCAAGAAGCATGTCACTCCTACTTACAAGAAATTAGTAGATCATCCTAGCAAGCTTAGTACTTCATGACATACAACATAATAGGGGATTTGTGGTAGAAACAAAAAGTAGGTAACATGACATACTTCAATTTTTTACCCCATTGAGTCGCCAGGCTTGACCCATGCTGCACATGACATACACATGTAATTTTTTTTACCCCATTGAGTCGTCAAGCTTGACCTAAGCTACACCATCGCCTCTACGCCCGGTAAAGCTCCACCCTGACCCTCGTTGTACCTTCGGTGCTGTGCACAACCTACACCATAGCCTCGGCTTTGCCACCATGGTCGAGCTCCTAGCCCCTCATTTTCCCTGAGCAACACAAGAATCAACAAACCAAAGAAAGAAAACAGCACAGACACAGACCATAGAATCAATGGTGACAACTACATATCTACACAGTTCTTCGGTCTTTTTCAGCTGCTCAAAGAAAAGAAAAAAAAAGAATCCACATAACGTCAGGAAGAAAACAGAATCAAAGACCCATTCAATCCATGAACCGATCAAACTAAAATAACAGCTTTAGAGGGTCATATTAAAAAGGGCTTTAGGCGCTGCACAACACAAGTCGCTTTTGCCGTCACTTAGCCATGCCAACAGGAAGCAGTGGAACATAACAGCACCATGCAATAGCTCAGGACAACCATCGTGAACGCTGGCATGGCTGACATCACCACCTCAAGCCCATGTACTCCTACTCTTTTAATTTTTTTGAAGGGTTGGTTTAAGGATTAGCAATCATGTATGTAAAGAAAACAAGACAGATTAGCAAACAACAAGCAAGAGCAATGGAAGCACATCTAAGTATCCGACTAAAATTGCATCAAGTGAACTATCTGCTCTGTCAACATGATTGACAAAGTGCCTAAGAACAAGACGTCAAATCTGAATCTAAATCCACTTGCGAGTACTTAATTGAGCTTAGCATGCATCTATCCCAAATATAAATCAAGCTGAACTCCTCTAAATAAATATACTACGGACATGTCCTTCACCCAAAACAATTGAGTAGCACTTGGATAACTCATGGAAACAAATCAATTGATGTGAAAAAAAAAATCGCAAACTGGATTCTAAGGAGCAAGAAACAAACTCATATGATGGATGAATCAGTGCATTCCAACCAAATCAAGAACTGGAAGAAGGGAGCCTTGACAGGCTGGCTTCCTCCACCTGTTGCCCCGCCAAAGGGGAGGATGTCCGGATGCGTCTCTGACACAACCAAGGTGGTTGTACGGTCATTGACAGCGACGTCGCTGCCGGGTGGTGAGCAACGGGCCTCCAACAGGCCGCATCTCTTTGGTCTCGAAGACAATGAGGAGGTAGCAGTTCGTAGCCCTAGTGCATGAGGTCAGCTTCGTGTGAGCAGTCCATTGGTGGTAGTGACCAACAAGAGGATGAGGTGGTGGTCAGGCCAACGCATATCAGGAAAGGAGGACTATGGGAAGGAGTGGATGAGTGGTTTAGGATTTGAGGAATTAGTTGAAGTGAGGAGAAATTGGAGGAAGTTGATGCCTTACCATTGCTATTGTGGATCGTGGAGGGGAGCGGGTAGAGCGGTTGCCGTAGGGGCGGAACTACCATTATGGCATACTTTGGCGGACGCCAGAGCTCCCGTCGGTCTGGAACCGCCCCTACCCCCGTCCTTCCTCAGTTCCTCCCTGGTACCGGTGTCGGCACCGGAGAAGAGAAGAGTTAGCTTGTTATTGCTCCGTTGCCAGGCCATGTGGGCAGACTTCAAGTTGCTGGCTGTGGCCCACTCAGTTTTCCATCGCCCGTGGACCAACTCAGTACATGGCCTCAGGCCCTCAGCCTCAAGTCCCTCCAATCGGGGAAGCAGTTGAGCCCTAACTCTAGGTGGCGGTGGCAAACCCTAGCGCGGGCAACACGGGCGGGGCGAGCGATGGAAGGGGGCCAGGGTGTAGGCAGGTGGGTAGGCAGTGCTGGTGCTGGGCGTTGCTCCCAGGAGGCCAAGAGCACAGGTGGGCGGTGTGGCATGGGGCCGTGGGCGCGTGGCGGTGCTAGTGCCAGGCGGAGCGATGGGCGGTGCGGCGTGGGCACGTGGTGGCATTGGTGCCGAGTGAGGCTGCTCCCAGGAGCGCAGGCGGTCGGTGCTGGTGACGGACGGTGTGGCATTGCTCCTGGGCAGCGTGGCAGGCGGTGTGGCGTGGATTGCTCTTCTCATAGGCGATGCGGCTGCTTTGCTCCCGGCTACGTGGTGGCTCTGCTGAGGAGGCTGGAGGGGGCGAGGAGCCGATGGGGCCAAGGCACTCCCCATCTGGCCTCCCAGTACGGGTGGCAGCCAGCAGAGGGGAGCGGCGGCGTGGAGTGGCTGTGGCGGAACCCCAACGTGGTGGTGTTATTGCGGGCTCTCATGGCCAAGGGTGGCCAGGTGAAATTGCGGCTCGGCGCGCAGAGCGGCCTGCGCCTGCAGTCGACAAAGCGATGAGGCAATAAGTGATTAAATGTTCCTCTTAAATCTTCATGGCCACCTCAAATTGATTATTTAGTCATGGATTCTTCAATCAAGTCCTTAATTTTATTTGTGATGGTTCTGTTGTAGAAATTTCTTGAATGAGATTATATCACCTTTGATTTGCCTTGCAGTTTGTAGTTAATTGAAATATTCTATACCATACTTACGGGTTAAGTTTATGCATGGTGTTCTCTGCCCTTGATTTGTTCTTTTAGAAGTTCTACTAAGAAATCACCCTAAATGGGTAACACGAGTGCTTAATGCATCTAGGATGTTTGCATATTCCAAAAAGATTCATTTTATTAGTTCGTTGAGCATTAGGATGTTCTCTAAAAAAGGTTAGTTGAGCAATAAAGTAATTAAAACATGTGGACCTGGACATATTATTAGTTCATTGAGCGACACACTACATTGAGCCAGCCAGCGAGGGCCTAGCGACTGAACCCTAGCGGTGCGTGGCGAGGCGGCAACACGCCCGACGAGGAAGAGCTGTCCGATGAGGTAGCGACGCACCACCATACCTAAGATTTAATCTGGGTCCACATTGGGTTCTTTGAGCAAGAAACCAAAGAACACCAGTAGCTTGATTTTTGAAAGGGTGCCTCGTGCATGGATGATAGTCCCGCTGCGGGGGGTAAACTCTGTCTTTTATTAATAGAGAAACAAGGCATGTCTTTTATTAGTAGAAACAAGGCAGGGTTACCCTTCTAGGCTACAGGGGGCAAACATTGGTGTGGGTTACACCCTCATGGCTTGTTTGGAAGCCAAGGGGGTGGAAACCCATGTGGAAATCCCGTAGGAGGATTTTGAGGGTATATGGAATCCCTCAACCCCAAGGGGAAATATCTCTGTCCGGGAAAAATTCCCTGTTGTCGGTTGGGAAGGATAGGGATAAAAATCCCGAACATACAAAAAAAATCAGAAAAAACATGAAAAAACAGAAGAAGAAAAAATCAAGAAAATTGAAGAAATGTCCACATCAACTCATAAACATTGTCTTTACTTAAGTAATCACATGAACAACCATATATCTTGTACTGACTAAAGAAAACGCATCAAGCAATTGTATAGAAGAGTTTGAAAACAATATATTGCCTTTCCAAACAAATCAATAGCATGTGAATTACTGAATTCTTATAGCATGTGACAACAAAGTAACTACAACCAGATCAAGATTACACGCCATGACAGAACAAGAACTTGTGCTGAATAGCTGACTGAACTTAGAAACTAGAACCATACTTGAAGAGTTCATCCAGCTAGCACGCGACAATACATACTTCTCCCAAAACAGCAACAAATTTTCCTTGGACAAGATTAAAGAAGTGCAACAACAAAGTTTAACAAACCCAAACTTCTCCCAGCATTCCCCAAAAAAGAGAGTTCATGTTCTTAGGAAACTATCACCAGGCCTTTAGGAAACTATCATGATCAACTTCATAATTTGTTGGACTATCAATCAACTTCGAGGAACCTGCAAAGCAAAGAGTAAATAGGCCAGATCATAAATTGTCACCACTTTGATTTCCCATTCTTGATGTGTAATATTTCGTTTATTTAAAGAGAATATAATGAGATCGGAAGATTCCTTATCTGCCTCGCCAAGAAACGGGACAGAATCTTTCATCATCTTGCAACATGATTTTCGCGACTGGAACGACTTCGAATAGAAAACCTCATAACTACAAAGTTGTATATATATCTTTTCATAGTACAATTTAGAGTCCTCATTGACCTAATTTGGAGTTCCGACGTGTGAGATATGAGGCTCGCAAGGCAGGCTGCATAGAGAATTAGAGTCCGCAACTGAGTCAACTTCCAAAGCAAATTTGGAAATGAATACTCCATTTTCAGAAAATCTCTTCAAATATAAAGTTGAAGTACTATGAGTTATCTAAACGGGAAAAAAGAATCACTCCATTCTGAGTTCAGGAGAGAAAGTTATGACCTTCGAATGGTTCGCTGCACAGAAGGAAAATGGAAAACCGATTCGAATTCAAAGTGTATTCCGAATCAAATTCAATGCCGGTTGTTTTCAACCCTACCACGTCCAAGCCACGACCCTCCAGCCCCTTGTCCTTTAAATAAGACCCTAGGGGTGCCCCCTCTCCCTCGTGTTCCCCAAACCCTACCTGCCACCTTCTTCCTGCCGCACTCCTCCCCTACCCCTGCCCTAGGGCGTGGCCTCTCCCTTGCTGCCAACTCCTGTGCACCTCCCACCACTCTGACCATCATGCTGCCCTGCTGCCTAGGTGGTTGCTGCCAAGGGGAAGAGGAAGGTTAGCAAGGAGGAAAGAAGGAGAAGAAGAAGGGAAGAAAGAAAAAGAGGAAATTCACTGGGTTTTCATGATCTTTCGTGTTTCAAGGGTAACACCCACTAATCCCTAGGACTTATCATGGTTTAGTCGTTGTTAAGGTTATAGATCATTTTGCTTAGGGTAAGATTGTTTTTTAGCATGCCCTAGTTCGTCAAGGTTAGATGCAGAACCTTGAGGGGGCAATTCGGGATATTTAGGCTCAGATTCATAGGTTGGTCCAATTAGATAAGCGTTAGATAATCTCGTTATCTTTCCAGCAAGGTCTGGATCATTAAAATCAGAGTAGCGAACAAAAAGTTACGCCCTCCGGAAGGTCTCTGTCCAGAAGTTGGATGTAGCTGGTAGATGTTGTGAAGATGTGTCAGTTTCATCTAGTAGATGGCAAAATTAAAATATGGTGATAACTTGAATAATGTAGAAAATTTTGAGTATTTTTCAGAATTGGTATCATTAATATATTTCCAAGTTTTAGAATTAAAGATATAAAATTGTGAGGCGGACTGTTTTGGCAAATTCTGGGACGGTCTTCGGGGAAAGAAACGGGGCAGAAAATGGTAGAATCAGAGGTTTGTCATAACTAGTGAGTTGTAGACTTTTTAGGTAGGATTCCAGAAAGCCTTGGTTGGTTGAATTTGGAGTTCAGATGAATAAGTTAGAGCCGTTTTACTACTGGGACAGCGGGCAGTACGTCCGGTAGTTTAGGGTTAATTGGGTCGGTTTGGCGTAAATATGCGAGCATGATAAGTATGAAGTGTGAGTGCTGTTATGTTGTGATTTTGAGTTGTGTCTTGCCATATTTGTCTAGGGAGTGTGGTCTCTCGTGCCTTGCCACCACTTCGCTATCTAGCTCCAAAGGGGTAAAGAGGCAAGTGTATGGTAGATAGTGATCGATGGTGATCCGATGTATTCTTTATCGCTATTTACCATTATATTGTTTATGTTTTCATCTTATTTAATTGCAAACAATATGAATGGTAGTGATATTAATTGAATTGATGAATCCAAGAATGTTGGATGATGGTATTATTGATGAACTTATGTTAACTTGAGCATCCATAAGCATCATTGCATGAAGAGAAGGTGATTATGGTGATCTCATATCTACCTTGTTGGTAGAGACTCCAGGGGAGTGGAGGAGGTCACCAATCCTATAGGAGGGCGGGCTTGATAGTGAACATTGCCGCGAGTGTTCACTCACGCTATATCAGTATACGCGAAAAAAGTTGAATGTGGACATGTAGTGTAGAAACACCTTGCATTTAATGATAAGAGAAATTGAGACTTGAGTATGAGAAGAAAGATGAATAAATAGTAATGATGATGATAATGTTTATAGTTGAATTGACCATTGTTCAATGTTTATTATTGTGCTTGCTGAGTCGTGGACTCACTGTTACTCTATTGTTGTTTTTAGGTGACTGTTGATGACATCGCATATGGTAAGGGCTAGCGCACTTGGAACCGCGTCATGCATTAAAATACTTGAAACATTGGCCATAAGATACTTTATTTGCATGATGATTTATAATTAGGGCATGATAGTGTTGTGTAGGCTTATATGATAGGTTAGAGTTGATTACTCATGTAATAGCCTTTATGCGATTGGTTTGCGTAAATCTTTTTTATTATCTTGTTATGATTCCTAATAATTAATTATCTATAATTGCCTTATCGTTGTGCTTGTGTTAATGTGTTCCATGTTCTAGTTTTATCATTGATATGCTTACTATAATTTTCTCGTTAATTGATGTTAAAATTGATAGTGTAGTTTAGTGATATTTTGGGCTCCATGTTGGACTAGGGTGTTACATGATATCTTGTTTTTTTCTTCTACTTTTAAAGATAGATGTGTAGGCAAAGAATGACACTCGTTAGTATTTGGAGGAACAGTAAAACATAGATCATAACACTACTAGCTGAGAACTAAATATTACCTAACAAAAGACCTCCATGCTCCTTACACAATCTAACAAAAGAAAGACTTTGTACTCCTGTAACCGCATACTATTATATCATCATATCCTAATACGGACAGGGGACAAAATTTGTGTGCAAAGGGCTGCACAGTAGGGACCAAAGATCAGCTAGCATCATATCATGTTCTCCGTTTGTAAGCAAGCTTCATGCTAAGGATCCAGTCGGTTGTTTCTCAGTGTGAGAACAATGAGAAGAAATCAGAAGCTGGAAAGGATTCAGAAGCTGGGAAGGAAAATAAGTTCTATGAGCAGAGAACAAAAATCTCAAATGATGATTTAATAAGATGATAGAAAAATAAGGATAGCAGTCTGATGGCATCAAATTACAAACTATCTTGGTATAACTATTGGAAAGTACACAGTACACATTAATTTAAGTAAAAGGATACTTGCACAACAAATATTGCATAACTTTGCAAAAGTCCCATGGTCAGGCACAACTACAAAATGTTTAATTTAGGTTTCTCTTGCTGGTACAACAAAGGATAAGAAAGCATTTTTGAACAGAATGCTACATGTACATGAACACTCGTACAAACTAGTACAGAATAGAATACGTACGTAAGTACTTCGCTAGTCTTCTCTGCACTGTATGACAGTCCAAGATACAAACAAACCACTATAGTTACATTATGGTGCATGCCAGGAATTAAGCCGGCCCTGGGCTTACTCGGAACCCGCCCCCACCCCCACCCCCACACACAAATCCAAAATGGGGAATTGATCATTTGCCCCACCTTTAGTGTGATTTCGATCATTTGCCATTAAGTTCAACGTAATTGATCTTTTCACTACTACAAAAAGGCTAATACTGGACACCTCATCACAAACGGTTGATCAAAACCGTCTGTGATTGTGTCTGTATTACATGCAATTACAGACGGTTTTAGTTTAGAGACCGTCTGTGTTACTGGCTCAACTGCGCTAAAAACTGTCTGTGAAGAGGTAATATCACAGACGGTTCTAAGTATCACAGACGGTTATTAACAATAACCGTCTGTGATAATTCTACATATCACAGATTGTTTTCAACAAACAACCATCTGTGAAACATCACAGACGGTTCTTAATAATAACCGTCTGTGATATTATTACATATCACAGATGGTTTCTTGTTATAATCGTCTGTGTGATATTATTACATATCACAGACGGTTTCTTGTTATAATCGTCTGTGTGATATTATTACATATCACAGACGGTTTCTTGTTATAATCGTCTGTGTGATATTATTACATAACTGTCTGTGATAATATCGCTACAGCTCCCAGTTGAAGCCCGATGATCAGTTTCTTCGTCGCCGATGCGCCTCTTCATCACATCAACACCGCTTCGGCTCCCCGATGCGTCTCTTTGTCTCACGCTCCGAATTTATTCCTTGTTTTATAAAAAGGATCATCCGCCATCGAAGATGATTATCATCCCCACATATAACTCTAGTACTTATAAAAAAAACATAAATGGATGCCTCTTCTGTTTCCTTGTCGCTGGCATTGATGGCCTACCTGGCCGTACTATACGAGCACCTCTCTCTTTGTACGTTGGCGGTTGCTGCGGAAGAACATTGTTTCAACAGTGTCTTCACTCCTCTATCCGAGAATTTGCCGAAGCAGGTGACGACCATGTTCCGCCGTCTTGACATCCTCCTCCGCCGCGTCTTAAAGTGATCTCCCACTTTCGACGAGTTTATCACACGTCATCGATGTGGTCCTCCACAACGACGTTGCACGTCTCCAAGAGGCTTGCCGTCATTTGATCTGTGAAGGCGGCGAGGATGCATCGAGTCGACGGTGCCGAGACCCTCAAGCAAGGAAGAGAGCATATGGGCTCAATTCTTCTTGGTTCAACGATCGAGGGTCTTCGAGACACTAGGTCGAGCGTCACACGGTGAACGCATTTTAGGCTTTGTTCGATCACGAACCGTCAAACGCTTGATCTGCCGCCACTGAAGTATTGAAGACGGAGATAGCAGCCTACCTCCGCCACTAGAAAAACTTTGTTTATTTGTAGGTTTCTACTTTTTTTTAATCTTTGTAAGAAGCGACTAGCCACGCTGTTTGGCCATATGAAAATTCCAAAATGAAAAAAAAATCTAGTTTGGAGGTGAAGTTACTATATTAATTATATGTTGAATTATTACTATATATGTATATCAAAGACGGTTTAGTGGAACAAATTAATTAATTATATATATTCGATCTATGATATATATATATATATATATATATATATATATATAGTTAAAGCTAATTTTCAAGAGTATTTAAATGACAAAATTGACATATAAACATGTAATTTCTTCATGTCATGTAAATATATATACAAGATAATATACTTGAGAAAACTATTTCACAAACGGTTCCATAAAAGAACTATCTCGTGATATGGGACTTATGAAACCGCTCGTGATATGGGACATATCACAGACGGTTCTATTATGGAACTGCTCGTGATAACTATCACCGATGATTCCATAATAGAACCGCTCGTGACAAGTCACTTTATTAGTAGGAGCCCGGTCGTAAGCTAGGGTTTGCGTCGCCTAACTCGTCACTCCCGGCGCCGCTAGGGTTTGCGCCCACCCTAACTCGCCACTCCCCAGCGACTTATTCTCGCTCGTTCCCTCTCCACCTCGACACCGTCGCCCGACCCCGTCGCCATCGCCGTCCTTCTTCCCGTCGCCGCCGGTTGTGACACCACTCTGCACTGCATAAGACACTCGTACGATATGAGTGTCTTATGCAGTGTCAAGGTCGTGTCACCACTACAGTGACGACGTCACCCAATCCACTGCGCTGCCACCTGCACCTACTACCTGCCCGCATCCATGGCTTGGTTCTCCTGCTCGACCTCCTGCTGAAGAATCTAGACCCGTCATTATGTGTTAATGGAGTATTTTGGTGATTAATGACAAATCTATTTGTGAGACTAACACTTCTATTGTTATACCTATTGTTTAGTCTCAGTTGGATAAAAAGGTGAAAATCATGGAGGTATGTATTCGACATCATATTCCTATATATTGTTGCATTCCTCGGATCCAAAATATAGGTTGAACTCCACTAAAAGTCTAACTTGAATATGTGCATTTGTTTTTATTACAATTCGTGTATGCACACATTTAGGAGGAGTTCACTCTATGTTTTGTGGTTTCTTTAGTATTGATCCATATTTCTTTATCCACATATATTGGGGATCTCTACTGTGAAACATATCCTTTGAGTATATATAACTTGTGTAGTTCATATATACTCATGTTACTTTATATTCAATTATTTGAAATTATGTTGTGGGACTAATGTGTGTGCTAAGATGTGTTCAAGGCTTAGTCCCGGAGTTTGAATGATGACATGAAAAGGAAATGCAAAGATGATAAAAGATTGACATGTGCGACGCCCGTGTCATTACCCAGGAGGTAATCACACTTAAGCATACGGATTACTATTCGTTTGCCCAGTAGAACACTGCTCCAACGAATAGTAAGCCATTTATCAGAGATAACGCAGAGAACAATAAAATAGAAACGCTCTTTATTACAATAGTTGCCACACAGTGTCTAAGGCTTTAAATACAATAATTTAATTACAAACATGGAAAGACACTTTCCGCTATTTCTGCTAGGTTCCTCCGTAGTCACCTCGTCCCCACGAGTCAAAGGGAGATCATCTCACCTGCTTCGCACTCCAACGCCTGCCACTGCGGCCTTCTCAAAACTCGCAAAATTTTCTCATCCCACTCGGGCTAACTCCGGTTGGATCGGAATCTAAGCAAGGAAAGATAGCAAGAGTGAGTACTATAATGTACTCAAAGAAGCATTAGTAGCTAAAATGCAATTGATGACTCTAACATTTCGCCCTAGCAACATTCTTATCTCTTCTCTTACTCAAAATACACCTTAAAACTTAGGTTGCAAATTTTAATTATGAAAAGACTACTTGATTACTCGGAGAGAAGAAAGACCCCTAGCGGTTCAGTAGACTCCAATCCAGAGACCGGCATGAATTCATAATTTTGTATAGCATCATGTGAGCTTGTACCACTTTACCCATAGCTATTCGAACTCTTGATGCTAGGTACATCGCATTTCCTTTGATGCGATTTCGAGCTCGAAATCTGAACATTTTCGATTCGTGATTAATTTCTCCACCCATTACTTTCCGTCGGTCTTGACACGCCACCACCGAAGTTCTCGTAATGTTGGTTGGGCGATTCATCCTCTCGCACCCAACACTCCACATAGTGATATAGCACCTCTTCTTACACTACACTCACACATAATACATACGATGTGGAGAGCATAATTACGTAACATGGTAGCATTTTCTCTACTGTCAAAAGGGAAAATGGTTGGCACTTAAGATCTGACTTCTAACCGAGTAAGAGTTTTGTTTGTCCTTATATTATAACCATATGTAGAGTCCCACCTCTTGCCCTCTCTCATCCTTACCGGGCACCTTTACCAACCATATTAATACTCGCTTTCATACCATTACTCATTTCTCAACTCTTTTCATCTCTATCATCTTTTCATCTTTGACTCATTTATTTGATTTGAGTTTTTGAGAAATATTTTTGATGCAATATATATAAGGTAGAGCAAAGTAATGTTTACATTTAATATAGTTATATTAATGAACAAGGAGTAGCTTGCCTTCAAACGAGTAGAAAAGATTACTGTCGATAAAATCCGATTCAACTCTTCGCTGCGTCGGCTCGTTTGCTGCAAATATACGACGGAGCGGATAATAAATAATTAAGTAAATACTTAGTGACATTTTGGTGCTACTAAATGTATATTAGTTAGATGATTCTTTTCATTAGTGGATTTTTGTTAACAAACCCTTTTCGACTATCGCCATGTTAGCACTCCCCACTACTGTCGTTCCAGCATACTGGTTCTAGGGTTAGAACTAAAGATACACACGATCTAATGGGCGATGAGAAAAACTATACAAAAACGCACTCTAGTAAGTCTACCAAATTTTGATTACGTATTTACCTCTATTTGATTTTAGTGAAGCGCGGAAGCAAAACTTCAACTCTCTAAACAAACACAGAGATAATGAACTTAATTAATCTAATTTAGCTAAACGATTGTTAGCGAGTCAAGATTATTGGTCTAATCTAAACACACTCAAAAATTAGCACTCACAAATTCTAGTTTCTAACCTAATCTTAACCCTAATCTACTTTTTGTCCCCTAATATACCCCTCCCTTCTTTTTCTTTTCTCCAGCGGCTACACACCAACCTACCCTCACTCTCATCTCCTCAAATCTCTCTTCTCCTCCCCAATACAGCCGCCGCCACCCCATGGTTCCTCCATGCCTCTCGGCCTCGCTCCTCCCTCGGTGGCCAGCGCCCGTGCAGCCTGCCCACTCTTCTTGCTGCCGCCTCGAGGCGCCTCCTCTCTCGCTCTCGGCCGGCCACCTCCTTGTTGCTCAAGCCTTTGCTCAGTCGTGGCCATGCCATGCCATGCCTTGCCGCCTCCTCCCTCGCCTCCTCGGTCGGCCCGGGGGCTGGGGCTAGGCCTCTGCTGCTTGCTGTGTGCCTCGGGCCCGCGTCCCTAACCCGTTGCTCGTTGCCAACCCGGTCCATGGCCGCTAGCCCTCGACTCCCCTCGGTGGCTCCGCTCTGGCTGTCGTCGTCTCCCTCTCCCTCGGCCCGGCTCGCTTTGGCAAGCAGCTCGACCTCCGTGCCGGTCGTCGGCCAACTTGCTTGCTCTCGCACCGGATTCCCTTTCCTCTATTGATTAATTGATTTTATTTGCTTTGGTTGATTCACTTGCTTTGTTAATCGATGTTAGGGGATGATGCACATGCATGCTGGTGGTTCGGTTGATATATGCTGATGCAAAATGGGAGGTGATGGTGGTGATTTCAGTTGTGCTTATCCTAAGGTATCCTCCCCTCTGACCTCTTTGATCCATGACCCCTTAGCTCTGAGATGAACGACATGGCTGAGATTTTGATGATGATGCTGATGATGCTGCCATGAAACCCAATGATTTGGATGAGTGCTAAGGATGTATAGAACCTACAGAGGGATGGCTGGGTTACCTTTGCTAGGATTTGGGATGGGGAAAAGGTTGCAACGCCGGCTTCATTGGTGCTCCTTTCTTCCCTTCCCTTTGCTCCAATGGTTGAGGTGGTGGCTGTGGGTGAGGCTCCTGGCTGGTTGCTCTCCTTCTCTTGTGGCAATCTTTGGGATGGTTGAGCTCTGGTCTCTCTCTCTCTCTCTCTTCTTGGTGTGTTCGAGAATGGGGAATGCTTTGGCTGGTGGAGCTTTGGGCTGACTTCCCCTTCTCTTGTGGCTAAGAACGGGAAATGGAGGAATGGATTTGGGACTGTGGGTGATCTTATCCTTGGCTGTGGTTGATCTCATCCTCATTTGTGGTAATTTTCGTTTTTACGGTCTTCCTATTCCTATTTACCACAACCCTATTTACCTTAATTCTATTACTATCTATATATGGCTGTCATCTTCTGTGATGCATATGAGAGCTACTATTGATGCTGAGGCTAAATTGGCTACCACTGTGGGCTTTCCGGTTGGTCGGAATTATATATGGTGGAGTCTTTGGATTCGGTATGCTGATGATGTTTTGAACAGAGGGCGGAAATGAATGGGAATGCATTGTTGGATTCTATCTGGTGAGGTAAAAGAAATACGGTGGTTGTTGGCTTTCACGACGCCAATGATGAAAACCCGAAATAACGGGTTGCCTACTTACTTAGGTTAGCTTTGGACATCTTGGTTACCACAGGTGTCGACTAACTTGGTTGGTCAGGTCATCTTGGCGATCGAGGGACCATGTTAACCTAGGTTAGTATGGAAGACCTACTGAACTTTTGGGTATACTGACGGCAATCCCCCTCCTCTACTCTAGTTGGCACTACTGCTTTTGGTTTTGCTAACTACTTCTTGAGCTCTAAGTTGAAAAACAGGAAAAGCGGAGGATAGCTAAATGAGGTGGCAAAGGAAAGCTTAGATGAAATGGATGCAATCACATTAATTTGTAAATTGATTTCTTTTTGTAATTGGTGTTGTAAAAGATTTGTAACCTTAAATTTGAATTAAGTATTGGATTGTAAAATTTTAATTTCATTTTGTAAAAGGATCATTACAAAAGCTGTGCTATTGATAAATAATATTTGCTTGATTACAAGGTTCATTTCGTTAATTATAGAATTGATTATTTCTTGAGATTATGCTTGATATGGTTTAATGAAATTTTACTTATGTTAATTACATGATTCTTGTTGATAAGCTTGGTTTAATTCACGCGGTTCTCACAACATGGCTCAAGACAAAGGAGTCATGCATTGCATTCAGCTTCTGGAAAAATTCGATGGAAATCGGTATGACCGCATTTGGTAGCAGTACTACCGATGAGCGATAATCTAGGAGCTTATTTAGCGGAACTACTGCTCGGTGATGACCAGAAAGTTGTGTGGTACTACCGCAACCTAATCATCAAGATTACTTGGCGGTACATATTTTCGAGAGCATGTTTTGGGAGTTTTGTTCTCCATGAAGATCGGTATGACCGCATGTCTTAAGCGGTACTACTCACTGCTAGCGCAGACCGGTTTTACATGGCGGTATGTAATTTTTAGAGAAGGTGTTTTTATTGATTCTTAAATATCTGGAAATCGGTAGTACCGAGCATGAGAAGCGATACGACCGAAGAGCGGTATTACCGGATTCTAGTTGGTAGTAGTACCGCACCTTTCTGTGATGGCTTGTTTAGAAGCATTTATTGCGGTATATCTTGGTAATTATTGTTAATCATTGTGGGACTAACATTTTCATGAGTTGGATGAATAGGTTATGTTCTAGGGTGATGAAGACTTTGGATGACATCACGAGTTGATCATCATCAAGTCAAGGTTCAAGAAGAGGATGCATCATGTGTTGATGCATATCAAGATCTCAAAGAGGAGATGATCATGAGTTGATCATCAAGTCAAAAGAAGACCCATTATGTGTTGATGGAGGTCATGTGAAGGATGCATCATGGGTTGATGCATATCAAGACGATGACCCAGACTTGAAGTGAAGATGTGTCATCAGGCTTCAAGAAGATGCTCAAGGCAAAGGTATGACTAGTTAGGGCTAAGGATGTATTCCTAGTCTCTTACCGGTCTTAGTGTTTGGTTGGAAGAGCGGATTGCTAGTATAGGTTGTCGTACTATTAAGAGGGGTCATGTCTAATAGCTTGAGTCTCATCATGTGTTGATAGCTCAATCTCGTTTGCTCTAGCTCTCCGTAGTATGATGCTATTATTTGCGAATGTGTTTTGCAAATAGTTGAGGCTCACGCATTTAATCCTTGTAGCATGTGACTATACTTTACAAATA